>OX383305.1:2995062-4492594 GCA_947523025.1 Dryobota labecula | reverse complement strand
TAACAAAATATTGTATAACCATATTGGCTACACAAACAAACGGGCATACCGCCAGTGAAAGCATAACCTCTGCCCTTAGAAACTACGCGTCGCCCAGTGAATCTGTAATTTGTAAATCGTATATGAGACTTTTTACGAGTACTGCTGTAGTATTGAAATTGGCTTGAGAATTTATGGGGTAATAGGTCCTAAAATTAATGGATTTTCTTGATTATCGTAGATCTTGATAGACCTTGTTGAATAGGTACTCTAAATTACTACCGCAAAAGTATTTAAACATGTGTAATTTATGTTATTATGTAAACGTTTCAATACCAACCTGTAATACCAGCGCTATGGTATTTTTTTTTTTTTTCAGATATCGCAGTATTCTGCTGATATAGGAGCCTTTTTGGCGTCACACAGCTCTTATATTTTTTTTTTGTTTATTCGAACTATAAATGTATTAATGTTATTAATTAATTAATTATTATATTAAATAATTATATTCATTAATTAATGTTATTAATGTATTAATAATTAATGACTATAAATATATTAATAACTATAAATATGTCAATTTGTTAATATAAATGCTCCTTTTTTACTTTTTGTATTTCCTGTGTGTATTTTAGATAAAATTATTTCTTTCTTTTCTTTCACTTCTATTCTTTCTTTCTTTCTTTTTTCTTTTCTTTCTTCATATTCTGGTCAAGGTAGCATGGGAGAATTGGATGAGGGTAGTTTCAGACGGGGAAGAATGGCGTGCAACGGAGGAGACGTAAGTACACTCAGTATTTGGAGGAGGGTTGAAGAGGAGAGGGGAACACTATTAAAGGATCATGGGGTATGAGATCCTGCTTCAAATAAGTTCAGGTTCCAGTTTGAAAGTGGCGCTGGTAACCGAGAAGGTAAGTACAAATCGGGTGTCATGGTATGGGCACGTGATGCGGACGAAAGAAAGACATGTCGTGAAGACAGTATTGAGAAGAATATGGATGGGAGAAAGAGAAGATCAAAGACATGACGGAAGGATTATGTCTGACAGAGGATGAATACTGAGATGACAGCTGATAGTTCTCTATATACAAGACGAACATATCGTCACTAATCTAAGTGACGTAACTGATTCGAAGCATATTTTACAGGACAAGCTATTTACAGTTGAGGGTTACCTATGATTGAGGGTAACTTGCTCTATATAAATTCTACTGATACAAAATTGAGCACGTGGGTTGTTTAGATGCCGATTAGACAGATCGATTTGACTTGGAAAATGTATCAAATTACTATAGTTAGGTCGGTTTAGTCCAAAATGTCAGATACGTCAGTTAGTTAGATTAGCGAGGATATATGCTGCGCTGACCTCTAACAAACTAGAATGGGGGCAAGCAGGAGGATAATGATGATCATGTTAAAGTTCCAGTCTAACTATTCGGGCGTATTATTATTAAGAACCAAGACATCGTTTAATTATAAATCAGCGTCTCACAAAAGTATACCACAAATTATAAACTAGACAAGAATTTCAAGCGTTTGGTCAGCGTCAGCACCATCTCTGAATACGAATTGGCGCAAACTCGTTTAAAGATTAAGCTGGGACAACACCAGTTTACCCATGAAATGCAACCCGGTTACCGAGCCAGTGATGTGACACTGTCGATATTCTGATGGTAATTAATGGAATAATAACACCGGTATTTTTAACGTAGGAGATGGTGAACTCCCCTGGTGGAATAATTTAATTTTTGAGACGGTGTTTCTGGTTATTACGTGTGAAAGTTTGCTATCGAATGGTTTAAGGGTGACTCGATATATGTAATTATGAGTAGTTTTATGCCATGCATGGCAAGATTCTTGATAATAGTTTTTTTTTTTCTTTATACTTTTCAAAAGTACAAAAAAAGGATGTTAACTACTAATATATGTAGCTAGCCAATAGTGGGTCCAGATTATTATTGAATTTTTGTCTGCCTATCCTTTGCAGCATAGCTACAGGTGTGATGTTATGTTTGATTGCTTCATTAATTTACTAGCTTTTGCCTATGGCTCCGCCCGCGTGGATGTCGGTTATCGCGTAAAAAAGTAGCCTATGTCCTTCTCCATATCCCAGGCTATAATCTCTGCCATGTAATTTTATGACGATCGGTTCAGCGGTTTAGGCGTGAAAACGTAACATACAGACAGACAGACAGACAGATAGATAGACGGACAGATAGAGTTACTTTCACATTTATAATATTAGTATGGATAATACCAGTGAAAGATTTGGTAGTTATGGTACTAAAAACCTGAACAGATATCTATACCAAATAAATAAAATTTAAGTGTCTGCTTTTAATGATAAAATAACAGTTCTTTATTAAATGCATAGTTATGAAAGTTTATACGGTTCTTAAAACAAACAAAAAAATCTTTGTCTGTCTGTCTGTTTGTTCCGGCTAATCTTCGAAACGACTGGATCAATTTTGACGGGACTTTCAATGGCAGATAGCTGATATTATAAGAAGTAATTTAGGCTTGCGTTTATTTTAGAAAAAGCCAAGCCGCGGGCTGCAGCTAGTCATAAGTAACGTTAAAAGTAACCGCTACGAGTCGAAGTGGTTATTTTCTCAATTTTAATGATGCTGGTATTATCAAGTTATGATGGGTTAAAGGTCAAAGTAAAAATACTTTCTCCTAGAAGCTGTTAGTTTTAGCAACGTTATGCCAATGTTTTCGAGTTTAGAGTACGTTGATAGTTAATTATAAGTACTATGTGCTTACTGTACTTAGTTGAGTACGGGTGCTTTCATTATTTGAGTTTCTTCTACGAAAAGGTTTTGCTTTTTTTTTAGTCGTAGGTATAAATAAAAACGAGTATCCATATCAATATTCAAAAATTGAAGAAGGTTCCATAGTTTCTTACATTTTAAGACTACGCCGAGCGCACAGTGGCGCTCTCATCGTTATTTCGGTGACTTCTTTTATTTTAGAATGAAAATGCAGAAAATAATCTCGTCAAGTTGTGCTTCACAAGACTATACGTTATTATTACTACAAACAGTAGTTTTAAATTGTTATGTTTTATTGTAATCATTAAAACGGAAAATAGTGGCCACTAAGCTCCGTTTTAATGATTACAATAAAACATAACAATTTAAAACTACTGTTTGAAGTAGTACAACGTATAGTCTTGTGAAGCACAACTTGACGAGCTTATTTTCTGCATTTTCATTCTAAAATAAAAGATATCACCAAACAAACGATGAGGGCGCCACTGTGCGCTCGGTAGCCTCTTAAGAAAGTTTTACTGATACACTTATCCGGAAAAAAAAATATGACTGCAACTGAATACAATAAAATTGTCTAGAAGAAAAAAAAAAACACCATTTCTGGAAGTAAAACTGTTGAAGATCAAATTGAGAAGATTTTTGGGACTTATTCACACCAAAATTATAAAGTTGATCTTATCGACTATGACCCATCCCTATTTATTTTAAATTGCGTTATATTACAATCAGAGTATACAGCTCGGTGCATTTCCTACAGCGCTGAAACTTTCAGTACGCCTGACAAAGAATTTTCAGTCTACTCACATACACGCCATTTCACTCCTTCCTTCTTCAAGAATAAAGACCAGTCTCCTTTGTACTATCTAAAGGTTTTCTATTTTGTTTTCGGATGCAACTTATTTGTGAAAACAGGAGTAAAAGAGATGGCTAGAGGGGTGTTTAGTGAATGTGAAGAGGATAGAAATACTCTAAATTTACGAAGCCACAGGTGGTGTACCTCGGGTACAGGCACAGGAGGTCTTGGATCGAGAATATTTTAATCTTGGACTCCACTACAGTGAAGCGTTGATTATCCGAACGACCGTTTAACCGAACTGCTAGTAGGTACTGCTCATAAGTGGGTAGGCTTGCTTCGATAGACCAAAATTAAGGACATTTTTATTTATTTAAACTTCATATTACAATAGTGGTACATAGGCGGACTTAATGCCACAAGGCATTCTCTACCAGTCAACCTTTGGGTTAAATATAAAAACAGTGATAGGGTATAAAAATAATGTGTAAAATACTAACTTTTTTTAAACTTCTTTTTTTTTTAAGGGGGAAGGTCTAAGGTAGCCCGCAAAATTCAAATTTTCTTACGATTTTTGCAATTTACAGCTCATTGTCTGGGTGTATGTTAATTAAAGTATGATACGCGAACGTAACAATTATGTATTTACTCAATTATAATTATTAGAATCAGTAATACAACTCCTTAAGTTAGTATAATCCTAAGAGTCGTGATTTTGATGAGCCGGCTGTCGCTGTAAAACAGCGTTGGGGCTCTGTCTCGCATGGGGTCGCAGCATTATGCTAAGCGATGGCCATTTTGCGTGGATGTGGCGCATATTTTCCCCCAACTTGTTATTTTCGAGTTTGTGTTATTTCTCTGCGTCATGTTTCCCGCAAATAAACGTATATTTTTTTATTTATTTTTTTGTCATAAAATAGTCATTCAATAGGATTATATGAGCTTAGAGTGTTGTATTAATGATTTTTATGATTATACTTCTATAAATAAATATTTAATATGACCGCGAATCATATTTAGATCAACATATAATCTGATACTAACCTGCAAATTGCAAAAAACGCAAGAAAATTTGAATTTCGCGGGATACCCTGACGGTTTCACCTTAATGGAACTGCTAGTACTGCTCATAAGCCTACGACAGACCAAAATTAAGGACTTTTTAAGCGTTAATTCGTTCCTTTTCGTGTATACAACGTATTTTTTTTTTTCATATCCTATAACTCTAGGGTATAAGTAAAAATAATACAAAAAGTCCTAGATTATGTGGTCCAAAAATGTATAGTTTCGAAGATAATTATCATCAATCATATCAATTTAGGTCAAAAATTGTCACCCGTATGACGAATTGTTACCTTTGGGTCGTTGCCAAACTGATGAAACTGTGACCTTCGATGTATGTAGTCATCTAAGTTTCATTGATAAATACGAGTAATTCATTTTCATTCAAACCAATCATTAATATTTAAATCTTAAAAAATGCGACGTTATCATATTTCACGTAAGGGTGTTTTAGGTACATTAATAATCGTTACTTTTTTTAGTAAAAAATAAAAAAAGATAATTGAAAAATAATTCATATGTCAGTTGATTCTTTGATATGGTCTCATTCATACCCTAGAGTTATGGGATATAAAAAAAACACCTTGTATATTTCATACGTATCTATTTAGTTTACTGGATTACTACTTATTATTGTAATACATCAAAAATATTCATAACAGATTCCATAATTATATGGTTTTAAAGAAACAGTTTTTCACAAAATTTTGTTATCCGAATAAACCGGTTTTCCGAACACCCTCGTCCCCTAATTAGTTCGAATAATCGACGCTCTACTGTACTATCTTAAAAACTGTAATAACTAGAAATGTCTCAGGCTATGTCTACTTACTAGAGTGCTATCCATGTAGCCCAAAGTGTTTCAATATCAGTTGACACATCTTCGTGCCTATTTGAAATAAATGATTTGACTTTCACTTTGACTTTGACATAATTTTATGATTTAATTAAACAGTTTTTTACAAAATTTCGTTCCGAATAAACCGGTTTTCCGAACGCCCTCGTCCCCTAATTAGTTGGGATAATCGATGCTCTACTGTACTATCTTAAAAACTGTAATAACTAGAAATGTCTCAGGCTATGTCTACTTACTAGAGTGCTATCCGTGCAGCCCAGTGTTTCAATATCAGTTGACACATCAGTGTCTTTGTTTATCAATATAATCACCAATTTATCAAAATCCTACTTCATCCGACTATAGCATTTTCCTCATTTGTATTCCTTTTTTTATCAATACATAGGCATTTAAGCTACAACCCTATACTATATTTTAGTTTATTAATAGGTTTAAGTTAATATGTTGTTCACTGTGTAACTTGTGCTTCTAACAAGTAATTTTTTATTTTTATTCTAGGTACATCGTCTTCACCTATAATTATTAATTAATGTATACAAACTATTGTTAACATTTTAAAAGAGTAAGTATGGAGTTTCTTGCCCATTCTTCTCCATACATAACTACCTTTTGGAAGGCGCAACTAGAATCAATTAACTATTCATGTAATTTTTAACGTTCAAAAGTGCATCTTCGTGCCTATTTGAAATAAATGATTTGACTTTTGACTTTGACTTTGACTCATTCCTTGGAACTGGACAGTTATCACTCAATGACTACTTTTGTTAGCTTGGGTATTTACCTATTAAAACAAATGTATGTGTTAATGTTAGGATATCATATTATCATTTTTAGAGTTCCGAAAAAAAAAAAAGGGTTCCGTACTCGAAGGGTGCCAAACGGAACCATATTACTAAGACTCCGCTGTCCTTCCGTCCGTCTTTCTATCAGCGGGCTGTATTTCATGAACCGTAATAGGTAAACAGTTGAAATTTTCATAGATTGTGTAGTTCTAATGCCGCTATAACACATAATAATTTTAAAAAAGTTAATAATTAAAGGGGGTGTTTTTTGCTCGATCCTAATAAGGTATGGAACCATTCGTGTACCAAGTGTGAGTCCGACTCGCACTTGGCCGGTTTTTTGCTCAGTTTGGTCAAAAAGTTTATCTAATGGATGGTTTTATCGTTTAAATAAAACCTTGCTTACCTATTAAAATATTGCTATCCTCTATTAACTTTCCTCATCCAATACCCCGGTAAATTCTACAAGTATTGCAGCAAAACCAACTTCAAAACAAAAGAACAAAGCAAATACTTAAATATTCTAGCTTATCGATCAACATTTCAACAATTCCAACAACCAATTTTGCAACCCGATATTCGTTTATTTTAACCCCATAATAGCAGGGCAGTTAAAACAATGAAAAGTTCAAACGAATCTCAAAGAAGAAACTTTTAATAATTAAAAACTAAACTTGGACATGACAGCCGTTTACCAACATGACATATGCAAGTTCCCATGAAAAGTTCAGACTATCAAAAGGTCTAAGTGGATTGCTGTTTGCTTTGTCTCTGGTATTCGTAGAAATAACGCTGTCATTGCTATTTCTATTTTCGTTGTCCATGGCTTTAGTCAGATGCACCAGAAAAAGAAATACAGTAGGTAGGTACTCTATTTCTTTTTCTGGCAACAATGACTGATCTCCCTGTCAAAATTCATCAAATAATTATATTTCGTTGGTTAGTTTATCTGTGCCACTAGGAAACTGAGAGAAACACTCACTCACTTTTCCATTAATTCGCAGGTTGGCGATTAAGTAATATATAACGTATAACAGAACAACTTTTGCAAAAAAAAAAAAAAAACAAATCGTGAAAAAAAAAAATTACAGTGGACAGGCTATGTTAATGCTAATTTTTTTTTTTTCTTTTAAAATAATCACCCCTTAACAGATCCAGATGACTAGAAATCGCCAACTTTGTATATCATCGTTCTCCTGTAATAAAAAATAAAAAAATATTCAGACAAAGTTTTGTCCATATCTTGTACTACTGTATCTTGTACCTACACATTAATTATCTTAAAAATAAGTTAGTCAGTATACGCGATCAATTAATATGTTCGGTAACATAAAATAAAAATAAATAGTTGAAATTAAATTATTATGAATATAAAATTTAAATAAATAATTAAATATAAACTAAAATAAAAATGAAAATAAATTAAAATTAAATTAAGATAAATAATCTAAAATAAATTAAAATTAAATTGAGATATATATGAAAATAAATTAAAATACAAAACTTCATCAGGTAACATGCAGCCTGATGAGCCTTCCCACAGCGGCTCATCATACCGTTCTGTCTGCAATCGTCATTAGGTTTCCGATGCCTCTACCTCGAATTCGACGAATTAACGAGGCTGACTTTTTAAATCCCCATTTATTTGTACTCGACGAGGCATTTTTCTTTTTGAAACATTAGCCGTCATCTCAGTGTTCACGTCCATGCTAATCATGATCATCATTGACAACTTCGTGCTAGGTATATGCGAGATCATAATATTCGACGTAACCTACTTCTCTCTTGCTCCTTCCTCATACGCCACAGAACCATAACGGTAAAATCTATAAACATTTATGACAGCAGCTGCTACTGTCTATTCTAGAATAAAATGCATTCAAAGCAATACCTTCTGTATTTTTCCTATGCTTGGGGACAGCACGAAAAATTTGCACCGTATGTACTCACTTAACTTACTGATAGAGGCATGATTTTTGGAATATTAAGAGTACTAAACTTCAATAGTGAAATGACATAATCATCTTCTGGAGGGAGGTGGGCTGGTTGGAATAACCACAGACGGCATGCACACGTTCAATGGTCCACCTGAAGGACTAAGTGCGGAAACCAAACCCTATAACATAGAACAGTGAAGAAACTCCTCAAGAAGATCCAGTAAAACGTACCGTAGAACGGGGCTATTTGGATTTTCGGGGGTTATTTGGAACTAAGCAGTTGTAAGATTTGAGTTGACATAAATTCAAATGGTGATCTTCGTACGAAAAATTGTAAAAGTAAACAAGACCAGAAATAAAATAAAAGCTGTCTATGGTGTTTTGGTAGAATTTATGTCAACTCAAATCTTACAATTTTATTACTTTATTCCAAATAACCCCCGAAAATCCAGATAGCCCCGTTCTACCGGTACATCATCATATAGAAGCAGCAAATAGTGTTGATTAGAAGATGTTATTCAGACCACGAATTGACAAACTTAAGGTATAGAGAGCTGTCAGGCTAGATAAAAAGACGACCTTCACAGGGAAGCTGATCATTTTTATTAATGGATAAGAGTGGCCAAGAATACAGACCAACAGTAGTAGTCCTCCAGACCGTATTTCGGAGACTAGCCATCTACGCGGGACATATTATAGTGCCCAAGCGTGTGCACTCTCTCTTCTCTCACTCTCATAGTCTGAAGGGCCGGCAATCCATCACGACCGAAGAGAGATCAGGCGCAGGAACAACGGCTTAACGTACTTTCCGAGGCACGGGAGTATGAAATCACCAACTTCAAAATTCCGGGCTGTTACTGATAGTAACAGCCTCCGGGCTGTTATGAATTTGGAAGAAGAATTTGTAAGAAATTTCTGATAGAAAAACGCAATAGCACTGCCCGACCTTGGAATCGAATCCAGAAACCGACGCTCAGCTGTCGCACTTGTGACCACGACACCAACGGTGCAATACCATGTAAATGGAGAGGCAGTTGACTGCGATGAAAAAGATGAACATACAGAAATAATATTTTTAGTCACACTCAAATGAAAGAAGTGACAAATCAAAGTCAAAATCAAAGAAGTGACAAATCATAGCCAAAATCAAAGAAGTGACAAATAAAACCGCTCTAAAAACATGTCCTATGCACCACGCTGTTATAAGATACAGATGTATTCCTACAAAATATTACAATAACATTTATGTATATTGCTGCACGATATTTGCATCAGACCTACATATTTGTGACCTAGAATACGATATCCTATGTATCAATCAGACGTTTTGAATTTAATTGATCTAGATTTGTAACTTGCCCGTCAGAAATTTGCTGCCTGGGTTTTTTTTTTGTGCGAATTAATATTTCATAATTTATTTTACTGCAAAATTCAAGCAAGGTCTTTAAATGTTACTATTCGATTGGTCTTAATTTTTGTCATTGTATTTTTTCTTAGGTATTTTCCTCTATATTTCTGGATATTGTTTTTTTTTTTTTTTTTTTTGTTATCCTGTCTCTTTGCTGCAGTTGTTAACATCATTGTAATTTTTTTTTATAGGTAATAATTAAATAAGTGTCTTCAAAAATAAACGAATAAAGGCTCGTACAGACTCGCGCGATATCGCGGGCGCGACGCGACACTAGTAGCACAATTTCTTTGTCGGTGCCTGTCGTGGCCGCGATATCGCACGAGTCTGTACGAGCCTTTAGCATCGGTTTTTGTTACGAGACATTATTTTTTTAAACCATTCAGGAGACTCTTAAATTTGATCCCGCTTTATGATTACCAAAGTAAATTTATTTACTATATATTTATATTATATAAAAACGTGTTGTTTTCGCTCTGCCATAATTATTCTATAAGTACTAAAAATAAATTTAATTCCCCTAATTTCCCTATAGGAACGATTATACCGAAGTAAACAAAACGAATGATGCTAAGTGTGGCTGTATCAATAACGCCACATGCGAACTACGCATCAAAGACCTGACGGCACAAATCCTGCATCGCACTATCAGAGTTTACCGCGCGACTAGCATATATACAACATCCCGACATCAACCGTAGGGCAGTTGATCCTCCCTTTACTGTAGAGTATGAGTGAACTTTACACCCTGTTCCTCATACCTCTAAATTGGCGACCTCTTTTTTCTTTCTTATTAATTTGACAGGACTTAACTAAAATTTATCTTCCGTCCTTTTCTTAATGAAATAGAAAGAAAAAGATGCACTGAACTTAAATTTAGTTTGGTTTGTGAACAAGGGAATCGGCTCCAATGTCACTGTTTCAGCATCAAAACCCATTCGCGAGTCCCTAGCAAAAGAACTTATAACTGAAATAGTTAAAACAGGCCACTAAACGATAAAATAAGTAGCATAAAAGTCGTACGGTTTAAAAATCGAACATAATTCGATATTCGATCGCGTATTCAGTTTTTATAAGCTAACTGTCATGGGAATAGGGGCAAGTGCTGAATTCATCAAGCAATTTTTGCATGCCTTTAATGTTTCTAGATTTTTTGTTAAAGAAACTTGCATAATAAATGTGAATTTTCATGGAAATTTATAGTTTATTATGGGAATGTTTGGACGTAGTTTTGCTGCCGTGGTGTTTCTCTTTTCCAAAGGACACGACCAAATTGGGAACGGTTTATGTGAAATAAATTATTTTGAGTTTTTGTCTACTGATTGATGTCGTATGTAACGGCTGTAAAGATTGGAATTTCAAACATAGTTTCCGAAAGTTAAGAAGATAGATACTGCATACGATAGATTACACTGAAAAAAAAATTTAGCCTAACTACTTCGGCTGTTTCAGGAATAATCATAGTTTGACAAGACTCTTGATTTAATAAGTGAGACACAACAGCCAGCACAGGGTTTGGTTATATGTTGCATAAAGTTATGTGGTCACTTTTTTGTGTTACATGTTGACGAAAGTTTGGTTATGTATAAGTAAATATTTTTTTCAGTGTAGGTAATCTGATTGATCCCAAATTAATCCTCAACTCAAACAAGAGGGCTGGACAAGATATCGTATTTCTACAATGACATTCAACGGGAATGACACAATTTTTCGGTAGCATATCCAATACATTTGTGGCTTTAACATGATCGTTAACGCTGATGGAATGTCCCTTTATCCAGGCCCAGTCTAGTTTTTAGGGTTCTGTACCTCAAAAGGAATTAATGGAACTCTTATAGGATCACTTCGTTGTCCGTCTGTCTGTCAGTCCGTAACGACTCTTTTTCTCAGGCACGCGGTGAGGTATCATCAATTTGAAATAATTATCATATTCTATGGTCCCTTGGAGTTCTAATAAAAGCAAGCATCTAAGTGAATGCAATAAAAAATACGGCCATTAACGCAACATATTTTGACACTCGCAAATAAATCTAAACCTATAGGGTAGATAGATAGATAGATAGATAGAATACTCTTTATTATGTACACCATAAAAATTACAGATATTAATGTAGAACTGTTACATAGGGTGTCACAATGGGCGGTCTTATCGCTAAAAGCGATCTTTTACAGACAACCTTTGGATGGATCAAAAAGTAGAAGGAGAAACAATACTGCAGGTAGTCAGTGGTGTACCATTTACATATACAATAAATACATACATACATAAAGCATATAGATACTTATCCATAAATATACATACAATAATAAACATGATACAAGAGCAAGGAACTTTAAGTAATGATGATGTTTAAGGAGAGAGGAAGTGATTCCCATTTTCCCATTGACCTAGAATCATGAAATTTGGCAAGAAGCAAGGTTTCAACCCACTCTGGCTTCGGTCTTGGCCCACACTCTCTCACAGAGAAAGAAAAAAAAAGAAAAAGTCCGAAAATTGTTTATATGTAGTTTTAACACATAAAAAAAAATACGATTACTAACTTACATTTCGTCACCATTGAGTGAATACCTCGGGAATGCAATTTTGGTCATTTTTATTTTATTACTTTTTTGGAAACAAAAACTCTTAACGCACATCCTAGTTTCACACAAAAAAAGTTTTGCAACCTTTAACGCCATCTATAACGAGTTTGAATACCTATTGCACACTAAAAGATACATATTATGAAGAAGCTTTTGTAATAAAATTTTATAGGGCGCAGTTGTTTCTTCCTCTTGTAAAGCATATACGAGGTTTTCATTCTATGGCGACGATTTGCAGTTGGGTAATTAACCGTGACGTATATCGATGTATGGGAGACCATTTTATTCAAATAAAATGCTAAGTTTGTTTTTGGGATAAATTCATCCCAACTACGAAACCTTTTATTATGCGTGGTCCGACACGCACTTGGCCAGTTTTTATTTTGTGGCGGCATCTACAACGTCAAATGCGAACTAGACCTGACGTCACAAATCCTGCATCGCGCAATCAGAGTTTACCATCACCATGATCGTATTAGCCAAAAGACGTCCACTGATAGACATAAACCTTCTACAAGCATCACAAGCTTTTGGTTAGCAAAAACAAAAGACGAATGAAAAATTTGAGGTGTCCAAAATAGATACAGTGAATATTGCAAGAAATATACAAAAAAGTAGTATTTTTTCTTTCAGCATCATAATGAATTACGTACCTATTGTACTTGAAAGTAATTGATTGCAATTAAAAATTGAAGGGAAATCAATATGTCAACTGTTGTTAAGTTAATTAATTGCTGAAGAATGTTTTTTGTATGATTTGGATAATTATGCTACCTTTTAAATAGACTAATTATTTACCGACCAATATTATTGACGATCAGTTATTTTTTTTTTGGAATGAAGTTCTTTATTGCGGATTGCGGTACGAGCTGACTGGTGAAAATCGTCACGAAAGGAAAAAACGTTATGCCCACGCGACTTTCTCTCTCTCTCTTTCTCTCTTTCTCTGGAGAGAAAGTGTGAACTGTGTCAGAACTTCTCATAAAGTTACCAGGGTTTACCATTAAGGGTAAAACAGTATAAGCGAGTTAGCCAGTTTCTCTGTGGTTGAGGATTCCGGGTGAAGCTCGCTTCCATCTTCGGCCTTATCATCACTTACCATCAGGTGAGATGACGGCCACGAGCATCCCCGTTGTATGTAAAAAAAAAAAAAAAAAAACTTCGAAAAAAGTCCGTTTTAAGGTCTCAAGTTTCAAGTGTCAAAAGTTTATTTTGTTTTAAATCATACGCGAGAATGAACTTCGTTCCTGAAGGGGGTCCCCCGATCGCATACGTTTTGTTTTTCTTACATTATTCCTAAGGATATCAAGAGAAGGTGCATACCTTCTCTACCCATTGGATTGATACAGTAAAAATTAGGATAAAAAGTAGCGTACTTACTACTTGAAAACAGCTTCCACGATTCATCACTTGCCCAGCTGTTCCCAACTTTGGGGTCAGCTTCTAATCTAACCGGATGCAGCTGAATTTTATTTTACATCAAGCAACTACCTATCTGACCTCCACAACCCAGTAACTGGGTAATACGATACACCTTGTAAGACTGGTTGTCTGACTTTCGGGTTTCTGACGACCAGTAACGACTCTCAAAGATTCACGAATGACAGCCTAACCTAATGAAATATTTATCATGCCTTCCGTGGCACTAAGGGGTCTTGTAAAGATGGACAGGTAGAAGACATATTTAATTAAAAGACGATAATTGTGGAGGCTAAGTAATAACAGCCGCAAGGAATGATTGATCAGGTTAAGCTACGCTTGGCGGGGGTGGCCCGTAGATGGGTGACCATCTTTACATATCGAGACTCCTCCATGCCTCGGAAAGCACGTTAAGCCGTTGGTCCCGGCTGTCATTAGTGGATCTTTGACAGTCGTTACGGGTAGGAAGAAGTCCGAAAGTCTGACAATCAGTCTTACCAAGGGGTATCGTATTACCCATTTACTTGGTTTTGGAGGTCAGATAGACAGTCGCTCCATGTACAATACTGGTATTCACCTGTATCTGGTTAGACTCGAAGCCGACCCAAACATAGTTGGGATAAGGCAAAAAGGTGAATATTAGTTAATCCTCTTAAGGAAAACCGTCAAGATAGGCAACATAAGTATTGAAATAGATTGTAATTGTATGTGTAACAAACAGAGCAGCCTTGACGCAAACATTGGAGAAATGGTAATAGGGTGGAACTAGGTCTACCTAATTAAATTTCAATGACGAGACGTGAGCTAGACGTTTTGAGCGTGAAACACGTTTAGTTGTGTACCTATTTAGAACACTGAATTAGGTAAACGGTTGAGGACTGTGTCTTTTTGAAACAATAACGATATTTGTGTCTGCTTCTTGTCAAGCTAGGTTCGAAATATTTTGGAGATAAATCTGGAATAGACTCTTATTTCAACGTGGTTTGGATAGAAAGGGATATTTACAGGGCAGATGTGATACGAAATGCCAAGAGGCGAGAGACGCTCGAGGAGTACATCATCATCATCTTCATTTCAGCCGAAAGACATCCACTGCTGGACATAGGCCTCCCCCAAGCACCGCCACCTCGACCGGTTCCATGCTTTCCGCATCCAGCGGATTCCTGCGACTTTCACAAGGTCATCAGTTCACCTCGTGGGAGGCCTTCCCACGCTACGTCTTCCGGTACGCGGTCGCCACTCCAGAATCCTTCGGCCCCAATGGCCATCTGTTCCGCGAGCGCTCTGCCCAAGTGCCCATTGCCACTTAAGTTTGGCAATTCTTCGACCTATGACGGTTACCTTGGTTCTCCTGCGGATCTCTTGATTTCTGATTCGATCACGTACATATCAGGAGGAGGAGGACATATAGTGTACTAATTGCTGATGTTCTTCAGAAAGGTCGGGTATAATACTTTAAACTAATAATGTAATACTTTCAACCGGCGTGAGAGTATGACCGGATGTATGAACGTAAACGAAGCAAAGGGAGTAAGTATAGATCACAGCAGGTGGTTTCTATAGTTTCTGCTTACTCCTATAGGAATAAGGCTTGAGTTTATGTATGTATGGACAAAGTTAGCTGGAGTGATCTTGTTGGTTTACTATAAAAGTTATTTATGACAGACTAGCGACTGTGGACTAGTTATACTTTGCGTACTTATAGCGATCTACGTGTCCAGTATAATAACGCACTCAGGATACTTTTGGGGCTGCCATGGAGAAGTAGCGCGTCAAAGATGTTTGCGGAACGGCATATTGATGGTTTTGCGGCCATCATACGTAAAAGAAGCGCTTCTATGCTTGCTCGTCTTCGTGGCGGTACCAACACTATTTTAAGTTTCTTCGCAGATAGATGGGAGTCTCCAATGCTGCGACATTGGATGAAACTTCACACTAATTAACTTGTATAATTATGTCTACTAACACTAATTTTTAAGTCCATTGTTTGGTAACAATGGACTTAAAAATTAGTGTAACTTTACACCCTGTTCCTTATACCTCTAAAAAAATCCTCTATTCAATCCTCTATTTCGGCTGCAAAATTTTTGAATAGAGGATTTTTTTAGAGGTATGAGAAACAGGGTGTAAAGTTCACTCATACTATAGTAACGGGAGGATCCTCCGACCAGACGGGTATTGTGTCTGGTGGGCAACTGCCCAACGGTTGATGTCGGGATGTTGTATATATGCTAGTCGCGCGGTAAACTCTGATAGCGCGATGCAGGATTTGTGACGTCAGATCTTTGATGCGTAGTTCTCATGTGGCGTTGTTGATACCGCCACAGCAGATAACTTATAATGCTAATCAATGAAGCAATGCAGATAGATTTAAAAATAGGTAGGTATATAATATGATCATAATCGTCTAGAAAATTGATGTTGAGTTTCGATGGTACAAAATGCAAGCAGATCTTAAGACAAAATTAGGTTACCAAGTTTTCTCGATAGAATTTATACTAGAATGACATGCTCATCACAATCATCCAAACAAAACATCTATGTTCAATCCAAGAGCCCCTAAAAACCCTCAAAACTTCCACAATTCCCTGCAGGTGTACACTAACTGTTGCTCCTCGCTTCCGCAGCTACATCTACACATATAGATGGAAGTACACGTTAAAAACAGTCGTATTGTATTGATTTTGTTCGATCCGGACCAGCCAGGCTCGCCTAAAGACTGCACCGACTGTGCTAAGATCTCGTGTTTGTAGTCTTGTAGAGGTAAATGCACTCTGCATTGTTTTCGTGGTAATTTTGTGGGAGTGGCGTTTTGTTTGATGGTTTGGCGTTAGATGTGACGTATATGAGGTAGAACTTTTTAGATGTACATAATGGGAGATGAGGCAGATGTTCCCAGCTTTGTCGGTCATTGTTTTTTTTCTTCTCAGTTTTAATCATGGTCTGACAGTTTGAGTAATTTATGCGGCCTACCCAAATGTCCTTTCTTTGGTATTGTTCGTCGAATCGTTGAGCTCCATAAGTTCTCAGTTGAGCTGCACGATTACTGACAAAAGACCATTTCAGACACCAATTTACATGGTCATTCGACAAAGATTATGTCTGGACTATGTTCCGTGTGGCGCCGGACGTAAAGAATAGCACTATCCCATTTCCTCACGTGGGTGTCGTAAAAGGCGACTAAGGGACTTTCTAGAGAATGGGCAGCAGCGTTCTCTACGCATTTTTTAACACCACGCGATCGCCAACCCGCCTGCCAAACGTGGCGATTATGGCAAATCACAATTGGGGGAGGCCTATGTCCAGCAGTGGACGTCTTTCGGCTGTAATGATGATGATGATGTCTGGACTTTAAAAGAGACTGTGACCTCTGAGTTTGTTTAGGCTTTTCTTCTCACAGTAGTCAGATAGGAAACGCCGACCTCATCTAGTTTTTAAAATACGATTGACGTGTAAAAGTGTTTGTACAAACCTACTTACAGAAATAAAATTATTTATCATTTATCAGTAAACTATATCTAACGAGAAATGAAGGAGTAAACTGGAAGGTTAAAGGTTCAAGCCAGTTTCTGTTTTGTAATACGGTCTTGGTTGTGTTTGAAGTTTATGGAGCTGTAATTACATTTTTTCGTCGACAAAATCAACTTGATTTGTGCGATTTAATCTCAGTTAAAGGAAAGAACGTTTGACATGTTTTTAAATTGTTGCATTAAGTAAAAATTTGTTTCTGTTTTAGGGTTCCGTAGTCGTGCCTTATAGTTTCGCCATGTCCGTCTGTCTGTCTGTCTGTCCGCGGCTTAGCTCAGACACTCTTAGTACTAGAAAGCTGTAATTTCGCATCGGTAAAGAAAATCTTGTGGGTTACCTCCCTTGCACGTAAAGTGGGGAGTCTAGTTTTCTATCCCATGGTGTATATATATGTGTATGGTTTATGTATGTAACGTTGCATAGGCCGTTCAAAAATATTACGGGTCTATGAAAACCGTTTTTAGATCCAGGGATCCGTCTGCGTACTTTTTTTTTTTATCGTTGCCCCAGACTAGGTATTTCTCCTGTATTGTGGGTAAGTTATATTTAAAGTGCTACTTTTTGTTAGAGTAAAAATGTTTGTTTGTGGATATGTGAAAAAAATCACGTTAGTACTAAACAGTGTGAGTCTTTATAATGTGAACATATCGAAATGAGGGAATCTATGCTTAATTTTATCTACGGAAAAAATACAAAAAAAAATACAAATATATTTTTTTTATTTTTTATGGAATAATTTTTTTATTTCAATATTTCTTAAAAAGACGCCCCCTTATTGAGAAATTTAACAAATATTGTAAAAAATAATGAAAAAAAAAATATACAGATTTTTGCTAAAAAAACATGTTTCTTTTCAATTGAGGGTAGTTTTTTCCCCAATTTTTATTTTATGAGGACGCCTAATTACTTCCAATCATTACGGAGTTTGTTTCATCGTGATAGATCATTTAGTTTAAAAGTTAAACCGTTTTGTTTACACAGGAAACTTTTTTTTTTTGAATTCAATAAAAAATAAAATAAAATATTTAGATTTTTTTTATATTTTTGCCGTAGATAAAATTAAGCATAGATGGGTCATTTCGATATGTGCACATTATAAAGACTCACACTGTATATTACCTATAACGAATTTAAAAGGAAAACTGTCACAGCTAAGGGTGGTTGTTTCACGTCCACTTGACGCACACGTATACGTCATAAATGGCGCTAACTATTGTTAAACCAAAAAAAGCGTTGTTTCACAAAATTATGCCCTTAACGTTCGTTACAAAATAACGATTACAGTAACCCACTGGTTAACGTCATTTTATTCTTCTACTCGTACATAATTATGAACTTTGACGATCGGTTTTTTATGCAGTGAAACAACGAACAAACATCATATGTAATCGTTATTATTTAACGTACGTATGTTACGTTAACCAACCGTTTGAAACAACCGGCCTTTAATCTAGGCTTTACAAGTCAACGAGTAATAGTCGACCAACTTACATTTCCAATTGTAATATAATTTAACTGCAATGTGAAGTTTGTTCTTCGGATAAATATTCATCCCAACAACGGAAACCTTCATTGTGCGTGGTCTGAAATGCACTTGGCCGGTCCTTTTTTTTAAGATTTTTAAAGACTATGTTCATTTGGTTCCTCTCCTACCACAGATATCCCCCAAAATACAGGCCTAGGCCTAGTTTGGGAGTGAGGATCAGATCTTTGTAATACATAAATTGTACGATTGAGACTTTCAGTGTCAGTCTTATTTTAATGTATTGTTTCATGGGACAAATAAACGTTTTTATTTTATTTATTTATTATTTATTCATCATTATCATCATTTCAGCCGAAAGACGTCCGCTGCTGGACATAAACCTTCCCCAATTGGGGGGGGGGTTTGCCATAATCGCCACGCTTGGCAGGCGGGTTGGCGATCGCAGTATGGTGTTAAAACTGCATAGAGAGCGCTGCTGCCCATTCTCTAGTAAGTCCTTTAGTCGCCTTTTACGACACCCACGGGAGGAAATAAGATGGTAGGTACTATTCTTTATTAGCCATTGCAAAAACAGAATCCTCCTCACCTCTGCCTACCCTTTTCCCAACTACCTATGTTGGGGTCAGCTTCTAATCTAACCGAATACAACTTAATACCACCATTAACATGGAGCGACTGCCTATCTGGGGGCCAAGTCTACTAATGTACAAACGTTGCAATGGTCTCTTCATTGTGAGTTTTTGACAGATTTGCCATACAAACACTGTCAAATAACCCTGATCTCCATAACCCAGTAACTGGGTAATAGTACGATACCCTTTGGTACGACTGATTGTCAGACGTTCGAGCTTCTGGCGACCTGTAACGACTTTCAAAGATCCACGAATGACAGCCGGGACCAACGGCATATCTAACGTGCTTTCCGAGGCACGCAGGAGTCTTGGTAAGTAAAGATGGTCACCCATCCACGGACCAATCACGGCAAGTGTAGCTTAACCTTATCGATTGACTTGTGCGACTGTTAGTACCCAGCAAATCAGCAATAAGCAGCATCCTCTTGTCTGATAAATTTTACCAAAACTTTTGATCACCAATCCATTCACCAAGCAAAGGTAGGTAATTATATATATGTATATATATATTTTTTTTATTAAAAAATTAATGTAGACCCTTCTCCAACGCGTACATTGTAATAAACTGTTCGAAATAGAAACCGAAAACCGCGCAATCGGAAATATTTGACCGACATGGAATGCATAATACTTGACGTCACCCATTCATGCTCCCACGCATGTAGGCGATCTATTTCTGGATCACAAACTATGTGTTCTAATCGATGAGCTATTAAACGGCAAAACGGGCTAATTTTAGTTCTTGATAGGTCAAATATTTACGTTAGTGAGCTATAAAAACATTTAAGACACTTCAGAATCTTGCAATATTCGCCTGATGATAATAATAACCCTCCAGACAATATTTCGGCCATGACAGCCAATCTTAATGGAGACCAGCCTTCGACGCGGGAGATATTATAGTGCATAAGTGTGCGCAGACACAGGTACAGTACTCTCTCTTCCCTCACTCTCATAGTCCGTTAGGACGGCAATCCGACACGACCCGAGAGAGATCAGGCGCAGGACTCCACTTTTTAATGTTTATTTTATTTTACTATGGATTTGCTCTTGACTCTAGTCTAGGTCTGGGTGACAGACACAAAGTCTACGATGGAGTGAGCTTACCCAGAAGAAGCCTGTTCACTCTCACTTTGAATAGATTAGGGTTGTATGCGTTCGGAAACACACACGCAGGCAGAGAGTTCCACTCCTTTGCTGTGCGCATTATAAAAGACGTTTGAAAACGCTTAGTGCGAGTTGGTGGAATATCAACTAGGTAGGGGTGGTAACTTGCAGTGCGTCTAGATGTCCGATGGTAGAAGGGGGCCGGTGGAATGAAGTACACGTCCACGTTCAGGTCCACGCTGAAAAGTTGCGCCAACGGGGATACTATGCTACTGAAGGTCATAGGTCTCTTCTCATGCAGAGAAGGAAAGAGTATTGATTAGCCTGCTTATCATGTTTTGACGATCTGACAGTATAGGTTTCCTTGTGATGTTTCCTACACCTATCAATCAATATTACCAACGAAACTGAAGGCGATCAGCTCATTTACATTGCGTTCAAGAGCTGTCAGTGTTGTGGTTAGGGCTTTCAAATACCGGATTTTTTCAATACCGGTATCAATACCGGTATTGGAAAGTCAATACCATGATCACGGTATCAATACCGGTATTGAACGCAAGTTAAATTATGACAATAAAACCATTAAAATACGTGTTTTTATTGTCAAATCAGTCTTTATTATTCTTTTTTTTTATAATAAAATGAATACCTTATATGCATAGCTCTCATATCGCACACCTAGATAAAGAGTAGCACAACTCAAAATACCTCTTTTTTCAGGAACAGCAAAAAACGTTCTACTCATTTTCTATTTGACCGATTTAAATTATTGTTGTATGATGTTGTATATTATTTTACTAAGATATTAATTTGCTATTAATATATTTTTTTTTTATATTAATTTAATAAAACAACAATTTTCAACAATACTGGGGTAAGTGGAAATAATTTGAAGAACACACAAGAAACAAGACCGATTCAATCACGAATACGAAATCAACTCAAAATAATTCACGCTTGATTACTGCGATTAGCCACGAATACAAAACTAAGTCGAAATAATTTACTCTTTGAGCGTATTGACAGCATCTTTCCCTGCAGCTGACATGTCGTAACTGGTGATGCGTTACTGTTGTTGATGGGGTGTGACCGTGGAGCTACTCAAAAAGACTGACTTACAGCGCAATCTAGTCTTTTATGAATGGAGTTTGTACACCGGTGTCTTTGGAGTTAATGTAGTTTTCAACACTGATTCCGATAATCGCAATAACTCGATTTTGGATTATTTTGAGTTGTGCCACCCTTCATCTAGGTGTGCGATATATCAATTTGGTATTGGTAATTAAAACTTAAACTAAATCTAGTCTTTTTGCAGGAAGGCATTTCACATTGACTTTGTAATAGTTATTTGTGCAACAAGAGAGTAAATTCGTTTTTTTCTGCGAGTGCTGATTTTGAATCCTGAGCAAGCGAAGGATGCAACGATTGAATCACGAGCGTAGCGAGTGATTCTAAAATTGAATCCTGAGTGTGGCGAGAGATTCAAAGGCACGAGATGCAAAAAACTTTGCTCTCGTGTAAGACACATAACTTTTCACTTCAGCAGCGATATCCCATTAGTTCTAACGATGGAACAGGTAGAACAAGTGGGAAATAGAGACTCCCACTAGTTGTACTATTTTGTAATATAGTATATCGTAGTACTAGTGAGAACAAAACAAAAACTCCCATTAGTTCTACCGTGGAACTGTTAAGTAGAACTAGTGGGAATAAACCGCGAGAACACTTTAGGAGATAATAAATATTTACAGGTTAAATATCAGTTTTATTTGCAGTAAATACTTATTTTCGTTTAAATACAACAATAAGTTAAAAATTCAATAAATTACATTAAAAGACATAATTATCTTTTTGCAAAATTTATTAAGTTAGTACGAAATTCCGAACGTGTTTGTCTTTGAGGTCGAATTCAAAATCGGTACTTCGAAAGGGCTGGTTTTTGTCTCTCTTTCTTTCAAATGGCGGGAAAGAGATAGAGTGTGAATGTTTGAATTGTATGATTAACCCAAGGCTAAATAAACATTCGCGGTTTTATGAAAAAAAAAAAAAGTTATTTTGTCTCACTCAGTGAGCTAAATCGCATTTTGCTCACTGATTTCAGGCAGCAAAACCTACATGTTTGAGCTACTGAAGTGAAAAGTATATTTTCTTTATAAACTTCTTATTATTATCTAAATGTCATCATGTCTCATGTCAGCATATGTCATCAATTTTATTTAGGTAGGCATCATTATTTGTAGAAATGTAAGTATAACTTAATTAGCTAGCAATCATTTGGTGTTCATTTTAGTAACATTCTTATATTTAGGTATTCAATAAAAAAGGACATAGGTACAGCTTGATTTCAGGTATCGTCTCAGGCGGGGCGCGGGTCTCCGCGGGAGGGTGAGCTACAGATAACAGCGGGCCGCTTGGGCTGGTGAAAACAAGTGCGAGAATAAGATCACATCGAATGTTTGCAATACTTATTGATAAAATCCGTGATCACGGTATTACGGGATCCCGTAATATCGGTATTGAAAGCCCTAGTTGTGGTGGCATCTACAACGCACATGCGAACTACGCATCAAAGACCTGACGTCACACTAATTCTGCATCGCGCAATCAGAGTTTACCGCGCGACTAGCATATTAATACAACATCCCGACATCAACCGTCGGGCAGTTGCCTACCAGATACAACACCCGTCTGGTCGGAGGATCCTCCCTTTTCAATAGCGGATGAGTGAACTTTACACCCTGTTCCTCATACCTCTATACTGGTGACCCCGAGAATGAACGTCAGCGCAGCCCTCGTTCAACTACTTCAGCGTGACGTCATCCATCACTTCCTCATACCTCTATGGTGTTATTATTATTAGGGAATATTGACACTAACAGCTCTGGCACGTAGTTAAGATAATTATTATGCTGATCGTGTTGTTTCATTGGTGAAATTGGTCCTAAGAAAGTATAAAAATATGAAATCGGGAAAAAGACGTTTTCTTAGGAGGTAGGTAGGTACTATCACGATCACGGGCATCTGACCACTTTAAAAACAAAATCCCGTGCACACGATGACCACATATATTTACCGCCCTTTTTAGTTAAAACAAAAAATAAAACTTTTGTTTAAATAAATTTCTCACATCATTAAATAAATGATCACAGATGTCTAACCATCTCGGCTGGTTTTTTTTTTTCGAGTTTTCATTTTTTTTTTTTCATTTACCTAAACAAAGGGCTTTTTCTTTGTTTTCTTTCCTTACGGTGTGGTCATGTCCTGACGGCGATAGTACATTAGCGTACCTTAGCACAGTCAAAGCAAGCCCCTAACTACGTTAAGTCAGGGATTTAAATTAAATTGTTTTTAAAATTGGCTACCAACTTAAATTGTCTGTTTATTAAAATCACAACTGTCATTCTTAACAGTAGTATGAAATGGAAAATTGTTGTAGTACGTCAATTAGTTTTCCTCACCGTTCATTAGCTCTTTCAAAACCGTACCTATTATAAGCACTGTCAAACCTCCCTGAAGTAATCTTTTTAATTAGAAAACACAACAAAAAACATGAAAAGATTGAGAAAATTTTAAAATTTCGTTCTATTGTCTGGCAGCCAACGTTTAAAAAGGGTGGGTGGTGTGTCGTTGAAAGTGGGGCGAATAAAATCAATAGGGGGTGCAGGGGAGTACTAAGTGAGTGAAACAGATCGGCCGGACGGTTGTCGGACGGACGGTTCAAAATCGGACACCCAGAGCCGGACGGTTGGTTTTCTTTGTTAGATTGTGTTATTTTTTTAAGAATAAGGACTTTTGGACTGTATTGGTATTGATATTTTTGGTATAAAAAAAGTTCTGGGACTAACTACTCGTAACAAGTTGAAATTGAGTTCGGGCTATGCTAATGTATAATTGCTTGTAGCGCTAAGGAATTTCGTGGCCTTTGTTGGGACAAAGAATCATTAATTAGTTGTTGTTAATTAAATATGACACTTATTCTGTTGTTTAGGTTGAATAATGAATGATTATATGTTGGTCATCAAGTTACAGAAGTTTCAAAGCATATCTACAAAGCCTTAAACTGCCTGACACAAATGTGTGTGATCATTTGATTTGGTCTGATTCACTCAAAAATAAACATTTGTTGCGAAATATTGAAAGATTAAGCAGTGACGCACACGGCACACCCAAATAGAATATAATCGAATTGATATTTATTTTGCAAATATGTGTAATACATGTGTATAGAGGATGAGTTAACTTTAAATCCTGTTCCTCATATCTCTATACTAGTGATCCCGACGTGATTAACGTCAGCGATACCTTCGTGGAACCACTTCAGCATGACGTCATCATCACTTCCTCAAGCTTTCGAGCGGTGAGTCACACAGCCAGCCTGCACTCACGGCTTCAACGGGTATCCTGACCACCTGCATGCAGCGGACGTGCATAACTGGTCATCACCCACAGCCTCATCAGCAACCTTGGCACAGAACATTGCACTTCCGGCCGGTCCACAAGCAGAGCCTTTTAACCATTGAGAGAAGCAAACCTCATTTAAATGTGTCAAAAAAGTGTAACCACTATTTAAACCCGACGACGGCATAGCTTTGAAACCACTAAACATTTAAAAGTAATAAGATACTGATTCTTATTCTTATTAAAAAGTTATTATTAAGTTATTATTATGAAAATATTTAGGTTCACTTCGGTTGGCGTCACACAGAGCACTGAACTGATGTTAGCTACGCATATGGCTGTGGCCATATGTCCAGTGGCAACACCTTAGCGCGGTAATTACTAATCTAGTGTAACATATATATCAATGCCTTTAACCCTGTCCTGGTCGACTCCAGCAGTCAGCCTCAAAACCGGCGCTGTACCACATCCGTGCTCACTGGAGCATAACGCAACGCCACCCCAACTCACTGGGGAATCATCGCAGACTGTTCCGACTCCCGAGAACTATGCGGCACCTGGTTTCGACACACTGGAACTACAATTGGCCCTGGAAAGCATGATAATATGTACTGACTCAGCCTACTATAGACCCTCGGTCTCCGGAGGGGAGTTATGTGGCGGAATCTATAACACCACATAAGAACTACGCACCAAAGACCTGACGTCACACAAATCTGCATCGCGCAATCAGAGTTTACCGCGTGCCTAAAATATATACAACATCCCGACATCAACCGTCGGGCAGAGCCCACCAGACACAACAGCCATCTGGTCGGAGGAACCTCCCTTTTCAATAGAGGATGATTGAACTTTTACACCCTATTCCTCATACCTCTAAAGGTGTTATGATACATTAAAGCTCAGACCATATTTCACCATTCGGTATGCAAACATTTTACACTGAAAAAAATGCACTCCAATCAAGTGACTTTTTAGCTTGATTGACAATAATCTTGTTTAGATTAATCAAAATCTTATTTAAGTTGAGCATTACGACATGATTGCAGCAATACTAGTTCAAATGATTGAACGCTCAAACAAGTTTCTCGATTACCTACCCTTAACATGACATCATTGTAGAAGAGTTAAAAAAGAGACAAGTTAAAAAAATCTTAACTCTAACAAAGTAAGTTAGTTGTGTCAATCAAGCATTTCGATTACTTCAATAAAGATCATTGAAACTTTAATCTAATAATCTTGGTTGGAGCAACTATGTTTTGACTTGATTGCTGCAAATAGGTTTTGTGATAACTCCAATCAAGATCCTGTTTCAAATCTCAATCAAATAAAAGTAGTAGCTGTGATCATTGTGCTTATAGGCTCAGATGCAAAAAAGTTACTTCATCAATCTAAACAAAGTCTTGATTGTGGCAAATACTTTTTTTTTTTCAGTGTAGACTATATCTATTCTTAAACAGCAATATTGTCAAGTCTTTCCAAACACTTGGTAATTTTTAAACACTTCTGCGCATCAAAGAGTACGTAGTTTGACGCGTTTATTGACATCATTTACTCCTATTTCTTGGGAATACATCAGCTAGTCGTTCAAAACGACTGAGATTTTGCTTTTGAAACATAGCTACTTCGAAAATATAAATACAAGGATGTCAAGATATTGTAATGCTTAAAATAAGGCTTGAAAATTGTCTGTAGTTTTGAGTTTTAACATTGATCGGAGACATCTTTTCTGGGTCTTAAATGTTGTGTCTGTATCAGTTGAGTTCGCCCAGAAAATTATACCGTTTCTTGTGTAAAAGCATGTTTTGGGTTGGTACCTACTTTATCTATTTATGCACGCGCGGTGATGCCTGCGGATTAATTTGTATGATTTCTAATAATATTTATTCATATAATTGACCAGGGAGATGACCAGTCCCTACTGACGGCGCCCGTTCACGAACATGACGCATGGATTAGCACTATTTGTATTTCATAATGCTATTATCAATGTATAGCTACAATTAAGAATCCAATCCATACTAATATTATAAATGTGAAAGTAACTATGTCTGTCTGTCTGTATGTTACATTTTCACGCCTAAACCGCTGAACCGATCGTCATGAAATTTGGCAGAGATATAGCCTGGGATATGGAGAAGGACACCCGTTGTGTCATAGGCTACTTTTTTACGCGATAAGCTACATCCACGCGGGCGGAGCCGCGGCCAAAAGCTAGTGTGTAATATGTTTTGTGGCTATTCATTGGTACAATATTAAGGAACGAAGATTCATCATCATCATCATCATTTCAGCCGAAAGACGTCCACTGCTGGACATAGGCCTCCCCCAAGCACCGCCACCTCGACCGGTTCTGTGCTTCCCGCATCCAGCGGATTCCTGCGGCTTTCATAAGGTCATCGGTCCACCTTATGGGAGACCTTCCAACGCTAAGTCTTCCGGTACGCGGTCGCCACTCCAGAACCTTTCAGCCCCAACGGCCATCTGTTCTGCGAGCAATGTACCCTACCCACACTTGTGAGATCACTTTTAAAAACTAAGCAAGAAAAGTCAATCTCAAAAACATTGAAAACACGGAAATTAACACGCTCATTTTCAACAAAATGTTACTCTAATTTTAGTCTCGATTCTAGTAGCAAAAATCGTAGCTCTAAAAATGTAAAAAAAAAACTCTAGTTTGGCAATTCTTCGAGCTATGTCGGTTACCTTGGTTCTCCTGCGGATCTCTTCATTTCTGATTCAATCACGTAGGGAAACTCCAAACATAGCCCTCTCCATTGCCTCTGAGTGAATTTTAGCCTTCTAATAAGGCCCATTGTGAGCGACCACGTTTCAGTGCCATTGGTCAACACTGGCAACACGCACTGGTCAAAGACTTTCATTGGTAATATAGTTGGATAAATTCTAAGTACTGTTTATTTTATTTAGTTGCCTATTTATGTACAATTAAATCTGTCTTGGTTTCCGTACGTCTTGTTCGGGTGACCACTGAATATCTGTGCTGTGCTGTGGGTCCCTCATAGCACAGCATCATGCTGAGTGGAAGCCTTCTTGTCGCAGCCATGACGTGTAGCTGCCGACTGTTTCAGTTTTGCGCTCGTGATTATAATGTAGATCGATTTTGTTCTATTTTTCTGTTTACCTACCTACTCGAGTTAATTATCTTTTTGTGTGCACGTGTTTCCGTGACAAATAAACCTATTTTTCTTTCTTTCTAATAATTGTACAAATATTGGCAACCTCCTTCGAAATTGAATAAAATCGATTACCTACAGCATCACACAGCATTACAAACATCCCCTTCAGTTAATAGTCACCATCATATCAGGGTAAAGTAAACACCAGAAGTAAAGTACAACTAAACTCGTCCGATTTAAGCCAAACTAAGTTCACAGCTTCATCCTTGGCAGAAACGCTGTTTAACTTGGTCCCAACATGGAGTTATGTAAGCATAAAATGACTTATAAGATTATAGGCGATGATCCAATCAATTATTATGAACTTGAAGATTAATAATTAATTAAAAACATACGATTTACTAGATAGATAGATAGATAGAATACTACCAACCACTACCACTACTACCTACTAGCTGTAGATTATGAGTTCGAAACCAGGCAGGCACTTTAGTTTGCCTATACTCCATTTATGGCATTAGACAAATAACGGCTAAATAGCGACAGTTATTGTGTTATATTGTTGAAATTACTGCACTTTAGAGTTATTTTTTTAATGTAAATGGTAAATAGATTACAGTGCGTTGTATTTATCGTGAAATAACGGAGTTTATTAAACGTTTACATCGAAATAACGAAAGGGTGAGAACAGTTATTTATCTAATGTTATAATAAAGTATTTAATTTCATCAGCACTGCTCTCGAAACGGCGAAGGAAAACATTGTGAGGAAACCGGCCTGTCCTTGATCCAAAAATTCGAATACATGTGACATCCACTAACAGGATTACGATCTACTCCCTCTCACAGAGAGCAGTTCTGTGTCCTAGCGGCAGTGAGAGCGTCATAGGCTGATTATGTACATAGGTAGAGGATAATAAGTAGGTACCTCTACTTAGACGAACCAGTCGCTCAGTAGTCAGCCGTTCTCCCTTGCTAGCCAAAATTGTGACCACAGCTTGAGCAATTTTCATAATTAATAGTATTAGGTACGGTATAATTCGTACCGATTTAAGACCAAGCCAGGCCAAGCCAAGCCAAGCAAGCAGGCCAAGTCTGCTATTTTTAACGCAATTACATATTAGGTCATTGTGTCAGATTATGACAACCGTATCCTTTACTGTCCAGGCCGCTCGTTAGTGAAATGCATAGCCAATTCAAATAAAACGCGCGCAGTCATTGCTTGTACTTAAAAGACTCGCGAAGGAACATTACTTGTCGTTGCGATCTTGTTCTCGTAACT
Organism: Dryobota labecula; assembly: GCA_947523025.1. Lineage (NCBI taxonomy): Eukaryota > Metazoa > Arthropoda > Insecta > Lepidoptera > Noctuidae > Dryobota > Dryobota labecula. Next base: position 4,463,432 of record OX383305.1, on the reverse strand, counting down.
GTAATTATCTATAGTCTTCATTTGTTTTCGTTGATTATTTATATTTAGCATGTATGTATTTATGTATCTTTTATTTAAGATAATAATATGTATTAGATATCTGTGTATCTATTTTAGTATATTGTATACTTATTATTTGCACTAACGACAGCCCCATTTTATGTCCAAGAAAATCACTTTCCATTCCATGGTTGTCTGGAAGAGATCGCAGAAATCGACCGATATATATATATATGACGTATATATATATATATAGGAGTATATATACGAGTATATATATATATATATATAAATAAATAAGGCAACGCCATTACCATTGTTCTAAAAGTTCGTGATCTCCTAAATTCATAATGGCGGTGGTCAAAAGAAATGAATGAATTGAAGAAGAACTAAAGTCTAAGATAACATCAAAAATCTCCACAAGTAAAAATAAGATTGATCCAAATGTTATCTCAAATCAGTTTCCACGTGGCGAAGAATATAATAGTGTTATGTGTAAGCAAACGGCAATATGTGTTACATGTGCAGCGTTTGCGAAGCCCGTCTGAATCAACAAGTATGAATCTACTGCCGGGCTGGGAGCTATAGTCCGGACGAGTAAAAAGTTTTGATTGAGTTTGTCGAGTGTTTTGTCGAGTTTAGAGAAATGATGTTGGAAAGTCGTAGCAGTTTTTGTTGACTTGTTTGATTGGGTAAGCTGTAATTCGTAGCCTGGGCAGCTACACATAATGTATCAAGCTATTATGTAGATAAAATCCTGGAAAACGTGTGCATTCTATTTTGCATGAATCTGTCAATTAATAAATTAATGTTGTCTAATTGTCTTATAATTATGCTGTCTGTCTTTATTGGGATTCACATGTAGGTAATATACATACCGTTACCTTGAAAGTAGAAGTACTTGCAGGAAGGTTATAGATTGAAACTCTTCAAAGTAGTAAGGTGGCTTTTATAATTTCACATATGACGTATCTGATTGAAGTTGAGCTTAATCACGATCAACTTAACAATAAGTGCAAGTGGCGTGTTCAATGCATTAATCTTATAGCTAATTATAGCTATGAGATTTTCTGTGTCAGGCTGAGGCCTTTGCCCTACTTTAAAACGAATACAATACAAAAATTATAACCGTTGATTCTTCTGACTTTCCGACTAACACACAATAAACTCGAAACATCTTCAACCAAAAACTTCCGACATCTCGCACTATGAATACAGCCCATCACCCTTGGTTGGCGCTACTCGCACACATACTCATACACACACACACATACATCACAATATTGGATTTTGTTTATGCAAAATGGCTTCACGTCCCTTTAACTGCTAATCAAATTATGAATACTAATTAGTTTCAGGTTTAGGATTAAACTGTGTTCGTTTTGTAGCTTCTGAAGTGTTGATTAATATAAGCATTTGTAATCAGGCACTTATTATATCATGCAAAAGAGGTTCCACGTGTGGCTATAAATGGATAGTGAGGCCCGCTACCAGCTATTTTTAGTGGCTAATATTTGCAGCTTGTACAAAAAAAAAAAATCCTCGAAACTAGAAAAACGGGAAAATCATAAAAAAAATCTCAACCATTTGAGCAAACGGCTAATACAACTAATAATAGTAGCTAGTCAGTTACTGCAATTAGCTGACCCCCCCCTTTGCTCAAATGGTAGGGATTTTGTTATGATTTTCATATTTTTTTAAATAAGAATTTATCTACACCCATGCTATAAATCCTCTATAAAAGTTTCTGAAACAGTTAGCTTATTGCCAACATTAAATGACACAACCGGTGTCATAGTAACTATAATATCATCCAAACGAGTGTTATAATGTTGTACTAAATTTCATTATGCAACTCCTTTGCGTTTTCGGTCCTTTCCTTACTCATCAAACAGACACATTTATGAATTTCTAAAAAAGAACATTGTGCACGCGCGTTTTACTAACACAGCGCCGTAATTTAAAAAAGAAAGTTATAGGTTCACGTCGCATCCCGCCATTTTTGTTCGATATTAGTATTGTAAAAATTTATAAGTTTGTTGTTTACAAAAATGAGTGACACAAGCTTTGATAACACACCACCAGATATTTCTAATGCAGCAAAGGACATTTCTAACCAATTATTACCAGAAAAGTCGAGAAAACAATATGAAAAGGCGTACCAAGATTTAATGAATTGGAAAATATCAAAGAATAGATAACATGGGTGTAGATAAAGTCTTCTATGCAACTGTACATAATTAGGTATTAAAACACTCATGTGATACTATTATCATACTCGGCATAAACCCACGTTCGTGTTTTAATATTATACAACAGTTGCATAAATAACTAATAAAATTCTATCGATTCGTATTCATGGATTCAGGACAGCTGATTTCAGTAACTGACTGTACAATATTCTGATTTAAAAGACTATGAAGTTTCTCGCCCTTTCTTCTCCATAGAAATCTACTACGCTTCGGAATGGGCAACTAGCTTCATCTTTCCGACTGACCGACCCCTTGACAATTAAAAAAAGTGGAAGTTAGTAAAACTGTCCATCATAATATTATTATGTGCACGTCTTGGACCGTTTGGGTGCGGTTATCAAACGAAGGATTCGTAGGTATTCATAGATAACCCTACGTAATTATGTAAGTGTATATGGATCATAGGATATGCCATACAAGGTTATTAGGATGTCCTACAGGATATTTGTTTCAGAGATAAATCGGTTACTGTGCCTGTGATAAGTTGATACTGATTTCAGTTTCAAAACGGAATTTGGGAAATCATATTTATGTTTACAGTCCTCTTCACCGTATCTGATGACAGCGACCCAGACAACTTTTCTTTTCTTTCGTGAGCTCTCTGATAACTAGCAAAACCAATTTTGGTCTTGAAAACCCGAAAACCCAGTCACACCGTGTACAGAATATCAGACCAGCATTGTTCATTAATCAGCATGTTGGATGACGAGACTTCACCTACAGACAGCCTGATCTCGTCAACTAGTACCAGTGACTCGAATGATGAGCTGCAAGTGGAAAGGGATCCTCCTTCCATCAGTTCGGCGTACCAGACGGACAGTACACGGGCGGGCGTACAGACAGTATGTGTTGGAGAGGGAAGCGCCAATTCGCCAAATACGCAAAAGTCGGTCAAACGACTTTTGCGTATTTGGAGAATTGGCGCTTCTTGCCTTGGTCTTCAAGATGATTTGTTTCAGAGCATTCAGTTGCTTTGTGGATAGAAGTGCGCCACCTTTCTCGGTATCGAGCAAACTCCTGCCACTGACCAACGGATTTGGCACAGGTCATAAGGTGATGTTTGAGGACATTTTTGCAGCGCAGGTATAGCCTGCCCTGTCCACATTTTCCTTGGGAGAGCTCTGAGTAGAAAGCGGTTTTAGGTAAACTAACATTGCGCTGTAAATGACCACACCATCACAGTGATCTTTATCAAAATCGCCTCCATGCCCATCATTCCAGTGCTCCTTAGCACCTCCGAGTTGGGAATACGATCCGAAAATTTAACGATTTTATGCGAAAGAGACTTATGTAGAATAATAATGGCAAGATATTTGTGGATTTCAATGAGGACTACGCCCAGCTGTTGGTATGATTAGATGTATCAACATGGACGGAGCAAAATATACACGGTGTTTTTTTTATATCCCATAACTCTAGGGTATGAATGAGACCATATCAAATAATCAACTGGCATATGAATTATTTTTCAATAATCATTTTTTTGTTTTAATTTTTCATAATAAATAATTCGACAAAGTCACGATTATTCATTTAAATCACCCTTACGTGAAATATGACAACCTTGCATTTTATTAGCTATAAATATTAATGATTAGTTTAAATGAAAATGAATTACTCGTATTTATCAATGAAAGTTAGATACCTACACACATCGAGGGTCACAGTTTCATCAGTTTGGCAACGTCCCAAAGGTAACAATTCGTCATACGGGTGACAATTTTTGACCTAAATTAATATGATTGATGATAATTATCTTCGAAACTATACATTTTTGAACCACATAATCTAGGACTTTTTGTATTCTTTTTACTTATAGAATATAACCCTAGAGTAATGGGATATAAAAAAAACACGTTGTGTATTTTGCTCAAAACAAAGGATTGTAGTACATGTTAATAATACAGTTTTTTAACTACAATAGTGTGAGTGAGCTGGGACCTGTGTTAAGGAGTAAGAGTCTGATCTCCTAAAGTATAATGACCTACAATTACACAAGGCTTGAGATGTAACATGTAGGCATCATGCGGCAGACATATCTTGCCCAGTTCCATTTAAGTTGGGCAGACTTTTGAGCCACGTCAGCTATCTTTGTTTTGGAGCAAACTCTTCTTCAAAATCCCATGACAAAACGATGCAAAAGATGAACAATTAGAATGACATCAGCTGACAAATGTTTCACAGGATGTGGATTCATAACAGCTATTATATTATAAATTATTTTGCTGCCAATAGCCCTATAGACTCAGCCTAGACTTTAAAAACAAATGCTTTTGTCATATTGACCTTCGGGAAATAAAGAATAGGCCATGTTTTCATAGCTATTCGAACCTAGTATAAAAGGCATGAGTTACCAATGAGATTTTTATTGAAAACTTGATATTTGTGTGAATGTATGTTTTTTTTTTGAAGTGATAACTTCTTTAGCCGCGTTTAGCATTTTTTGGTAGGGAAAAACTTATGGGTTCGCGTCACCGAAATGCGCGACATGCTCGTGACTTGTTGCGTTCACTTCTGTCGAAAGTACTTATGATGCCTATTTTTTTTTTACAGCTAACTTTCACTATTTTTTATTTAATTCATACAAAAACAATAAAATTATATTATACAAGCATATTCTTATGCCAATTTGGACGTATGGCATCCAACTTTGGGGCTGTACTATACGAAGCAATGTTAAAATAATCCAACAATTCCAAAATAAAGTACTCAAGGATGTTGTTAATGCACCATGGTACATTAGAAATGATGACCTCCACCGTGACCTTAAAATGGAACTCGTCACCACCATCACCCAAAAATTTGCTGAAGCCCACGAACACAGACTTCACCGACATGTGAATGTCGAGGCAATTCAGCTGCTAGACAACACGGACATAGTGCGTAGGCTAAAGAGAACTAAACCTTTGAGTTAGTGTAGTATATAAATAGTGAATGCATAATAGTAACAATGCTGTGCTATACATGTAACACGTGAACAAAGTGTTTTTATTAATTATCAGACTCTAGGAAAGTGCTATGTAAAAGTGCAAATTGACACTATTCTTAGTTATGTAATCTATCACGTAAAATAATAAGTTAGAGTTAAATTGCTTATTAGTCTATTAGGCTAGATTGTATTAAATTATTAAGAACGTTAGTTCTTATTAAAAAAGGGAAAAAAAAAATCGACAAATCTTAAATGCAATATACAAGCTAACACTACAATATATACATATTATTTTCAAGTTTATAAAGAAAAAGGAAGAGCTCATTGGGCATTAAAAAAAATCGTCCGCATCTCTGTCAATGGGAAATGTGCCCAAAAGGCTGGCAACATTGGGTGGCAATGCAATCAGCATTGCCATCTAACGTGGCATCTCAGACATTAATCACCATGGTCCTCTTAAGATCTGACCAAAATTATGTCTGGACTTTAAAAGAGACTGTGACCACTGAGTTATTCGGTCTGTTTTCTCGGAGTAGTCATGGCAGGAAACACCGAAGTCGTCAAGTTTTAAAACGTTATTTTTAAGGTTTAAAAGTGTTGTTTTTGCGTACGTGCATATATGCGTGCTAAAGGACCGAAATTATCTGAATTAAGGATAGCAAATATTCATATTCAACATGAGGATAAATAGAAATAGACACCGAACTCGTCTAGTTTTAAACATAAGCTATTATTATTGACGTGTAAAAGTGTTGTTTTTGCGCACGTGCATGTATGCGTGCTAAAGGACCGAAATTATCTGAACTAAGGAAAGCAAATATTCATACCCAACATGAGGATAAATAGAAAGAGACACCGAACTCGTCTAGTTTTAAAACATAAGTTATTATTACTGACGTGTAAAAGTGTTGTTTTTGCGCACGTGCATGTATGCGTGCTAAAGGACCGAAATTATCTGAATTAAGGAAAGCAAATATTCATACCCAACATGAGGATAAATAGAAAGAGACACCGAACTCGTCTAGTTTTAAAACATAAGGTGTTTTGGCGTGTAAAAGTGCTGTTTTTGCGTACGTGCATGTATGCGTGCTAAAGGACCGAAATTATCTGAATTAAGGAAAGCAAATATTCATATTTAACATGAGGATAAATAGAAATAGATTAGTACCTAATAATATATCCCTAATAATATATCCCACGTAAAAACAACAGGTGTGTCAGCCTAAAACGATAATATTTTCGACCGCATAGGAAAACTAACATGAGGTATTTCAAAATATTAACTATTTTTTCCCCGTAATATGGACTTGGCAACCTAATGAATCACGTCATGTACTTACAAAAACTAGACAATATAAATAAAGCTGGTTGGTCGACTCTTTCTATTTTTTTGCAAAAGAATAATCAATGCAACTTGGCAATGCTGCCAGCCTTTTGGGCAATATTCCTGTTGACAGCGATGCGGACGAATTTTTTGATACCCTTTGACTCTTTCCCCTCCTTTCTTGTTTACATATAGGTACAGTCAGTTACTGTAATTAGCTGATCCCCCTTGCATAAATGGTTGAGATTTTTTAAGAATACGAAATTTATTTAAATACCTTTGCAAAATCTACCCAAAACTATAACTCCATTTACTAGAGCATTAGACAAATAACGGCTAAATAACGACAGTTATTGTGATATATTGTTGAAATTACTGCACTTGAGAGTTATTTTTTAATGAAAATGGTAAATAGATTACAGTGCTTTGTATTTATCGTGAAATAACGGAGTTTATTAAACGTTTACATCGAAATAACGAAAGGGCGAGAACAGTTATTTGTCTTATGTTATAATAAATGGAGTAGGTATAGAAAAATATTAAAATCATTAAAAAAAACCTCAACCATTTGAGCAAACTAATTGCAGTAAGTGACCATATTAGTATTATTTTAAGACTTAGCTTATATTTTATGAAAATATTATCTTACTCGGAATTCGAATAAATAATGCAGATAAGTCAAGGTATATATTGCACAGTATTTGCAATTCGTCTAGACTAGACGAAACTGCATTTTGACTAGGTCAAGGTTTTGTCTCGGTCATTGCAATGCTACTGGAATTGAAGTAAAATTTAAAACTTGATGTAATTTCATGAAAATGTGAAACTGGTCGCAATTAATGTAAAATTATCTCATCTTCATCATCATTTCAGCCGAAAGACGTCCACTACTGGATATAGGCCTCTCTCAATTCAGAGGGGGTTTGCAATATTCGCCACGCTTAGCAGGCGGGTTGACGATCGCAATATGGTGTTAAAAATGCATAGAGAACGCTGCTGCCCATTCCCTAATAAGTCCCATAGTAGCCTTTTACGACACCCACGGGAGGAAATAGGGTGGTGCTATTCTTTACGTCCGGCACCACACAGAACAAAAATTGTAAAATTATCTGGAGAAGATGAAAGCACACAAAGTCTGTTGTCCAGACTTGTGTGTGTGGTCATTTGGTGGTTGTCCAGACATTAGGCATTATTTAGTACCTTCTTTAAATGTTGTCTATGGAATAGGTATTTCTGTGTGCTACGCATTATTTTGGTTAATGACAAACAAGGATAAATCATGAAACAAATTGATAAGGTACAGCTTGGCCATAATGAGTAGAAATCAAATAAAATGGAACTAAAAAAATTCCATGCTAAATAGTTGCCATGTTTAAGCATTTTACGTCAAAAATGTGACAGTTACGCATAGAAAGTGGCGCCCTCATTTAATTTCTACTCTTTATGGCCAAGATGTAGGTATAACCAAGGTGTGATATTTCAAAAAAAAAATACTGCACCTCTAGGTAATCCCTTTAAGGAAAATACATAAACTCACGCATTCTTTCCGTGGTGGTAGGCAGAAACTATAAAACGTCACCTGCTACGCTCCTTACTACTACTTTTGCTTTGTTTACGTTCATACATCTGATCATACACGCACGCCGGTTACGAGCGCTACGCACCTGACCTTTCTGAAGAACATCACCAATTAGGTCACTATTATGTCCTCCTAGGGCTTCCCCTCACGGTGTTTCCACTCACATCTACCTTGCAAATACCTTTTGTTAGTCACCCTTCATTCATCCTCTCAACATGACCAAAATAAGGAAAATATTTACTTCAACATTCAATTTCTGTAATTCAGGGTTTTGGATTTGGTTGTTCGTGGTCAGATCAGTTAGTAAGCCACTGTGTGAAAATGATAAAATTTAATAAAACATAATATTACGCCTGTAATCTCCGAAGGGTTAAGCAGAGGTGTACTATTGGGGAACTCCAAATCTGCAAAATTTCAAAAAAAAATCCCGTACTGAAAAAAATGTTTACTTATACATAACCAAACTTTCGTCAACATGTAACACAAAAAAGTGACCACATAACTTTATGCAAAATGTAACCAAAACCTGTGCTGGCTGTTGTGTATCACTTTTATTAAATCAAGTTAACTTTTATAAAGTCTTGTCAAACTTTGATTATTCCTGAAATAGCCGAAGTAGTTAGGCTAAATATTTTTTTCAGTGCGTGCTCACGGATGTAGATAGATAGATAGATAAAACATTTATTCAGTGCACACAAAGATATAGCACCACACATAAGAGCACAAACTATAAAAAAATCATATGTTGGATGACCACATAATGTTTACCCTTTTTACGACGACCAATAAAAAAAAACTTTTGTTTAAATAAATTTCTCAGGCTATGTTAAAATGATCACAGATATCTGACCACCTCGGCTGGTTTTTTTACGATCTTCTTATTTTAATTACAAAAAAAGGGGCTCAGCAAAAATCTGATGCTGCGATGGTATTGGTTGATGACCGTAGGTAAGCATTACTATACCGGCCGAGCGCTGTAAGCAAGTATAGTCCTTATGGTGGTCCGACTTGGATGTCCCCGGTAGTACCTACATATAGTACACCCAAATTTATTTATTTATTGGATCGCCAACAGAGGCTACACAATTACACGCATTTAACATGCGTGTAATTGTGTAGCCTCTCACTCCTCTCACTCCTCATGAACAGGGACAAATACAAGTGTGCGCTTCCAATTATAGGCGACCACATCATTCACTTAAAATCTAGGTAGGTACAATAAGTTTTACAGTACATGAAAATCATGGTTAGGAAAACAAAATCAAATCAAATGTAAAAGCTAAAGTAAAACATTAAGGGTACAAAAATAAAAACAAAAAATAATACAAACAATTTTCAAACAAATCAAAATTAAATAAAATTTCGCCAATTAAGTTTAAGTCCCATGTAATAAACCCATTAGGTCACACTGCCTGACCTGGGAATCGAACCCAGGACCTCATGCTCAACAGTATCGCTTGCGACCACTAGATTCAAATTCAAATTCATTTATTTAACTTACACACAGTTCGTAAACAAATCCGTAACAAAATAAAATAGTAAAAAACAGAAGAATTTTGACAGATTTAACAGCGGCTCCCAACCTATACCCAAAGTCTCTAATTCAGATAATTTACGTACCTAAACAAAGTAATGTCAAGAAATGTCACTGTCAAAATGACAGGACAGTGGTGCAAAACAATTAATCATTATTTTTTTTGTAAATAATCATCTATAAAATTAAAGTGAATTAATTATAAGAACTATGCAAACAAAATACCGCTGCCAAACAATGTTTTGTAGTGTGTCGAAGACATGGCCTATGATCGTCATAATCAGCCCTTTTAAGTACAATGCTAGACGTAGGCCTCCCAAAATCGATATCCCCTCAAAACAGTTTTCATCCAAAATGTGGCTAGATATGCTACTTACAATATGAATCTATGAATGAGAGTTGTAATATTAGTGTTGTTGAAGATGTAAAAAATTTGAAAATGTTTGGATCTCCTGCATTGTTAACAGTATCATAAAATATTTTACACCAGAAAATCTCCTTTTTTTAAAAACTTTGTTTAAAACCGAAAATTTATAAAAATAATCACGGTATGATTATTTTTTAATTATTATTTCTTAAAATCAGTACTTAAAAGAAAATGGAACCTTTTTTTCGCCATTTTATGTGAATTACCATTACAAAGATATTTTTTTGATATGTCATCCCCTTTGTTTACATAAATTATCTGAATTTCAGACTTTGGATATAGGCACATCCTGTATCTTGGTGACCCAAATTCTACACTAGATCAACGAGACAATCACATATCATTAAATGCCTCACAAAACTAACACGGATACAATTCTATCAATACCTGATCGTGCAAAACTATAGGAAAAATATTGCAATATTCAAAATGGCTGATTCACTTTAACCGAATATTTAATACTTAGGTATTGACTGGCACAGTGACATACTTCATTATTTGTGGTTATAGCCAAATTGTTGGACTTTGTCTGAATACATTGACAATATAGTTTGATTTTGCTTTTAAAGGAAATTAATGACGCAGTTAGTGACTAAAGTAACCGCAAATGCCAAGTGTTCGAATTTTCGTTCAATTGGTTTACCTTAGAATAATTATCCTAAAGTTCCATACAAAACAACTAATGTGGGCAACGTTTAAAAAAAAAACTTTTGTATATTTGAGTAGGTACTGTTTTTTAAGCAATGCTTGCCGAGGTCTGTCCGTGGATGGATGAACATCCATTGTATACCGAAACCCCTCCCTGCCTCGGAAAGCACGTTAAGCCGATAGTCTCGGCTGTCATTCGTGGATCTTTCACATTCGTTAAGGGTCGTCAGAATCTCGAAAGTCTGACAGCCAGTCTTACCAAGGGGTATCGTATTACCCAGTTACTGGGTTGTGGAGGTCCGATAGGCATGTAAAATACTGGTATAGTCGGTATCGGTTAGACTGAAAGGCGATCCCAACATAGTTGGTAAGACTTTGAAGTTCTCTGTCCATGCTGTAAGATTGTGGAACTCGCGTCCGTATTGCATTCGCAATTTAAAAACTGTGTCTCACTCACACAGTTTGTAATTACCTTTCCTCTCAACTGTGAGTATTTTATGTATATACAGGAAAAAAAAAATAACAAGTGGGCAAACTTTGACAAATTAAACTTAAACGAGTTTTATGAACCACCTATTTTGTATTTTGATACGTCTTAGTACAAAAAAATTAAGTTATCGTTAATTAAAGATGTTTATTTTGAAACTAGTTTATTGGATACACACCGCGCGACAACGCGTGCAGTGAAGCGGAACGCAGTTGTAGGTACCTATCAGCTGTGTGCCCGCGCAATCGATGTATTAAGTAGGTTATTATTCGCAATTTTAATTTAAAAAAGTATAGACAAAATAAAGGAAATGTATTCTATTACTGACACTGATCCAAAAATAATCGCACTGGTTAAAAAATGTTCCTGTATTTATTTTACCTTTATTTAAGTATATGTTATATTTAATGTTTTCGTTTAACACTTCGCATATTCATATTTTTCTCTTCTTGTTCTCACACGCTATTGTCTACATTTCTTTTTCATTTCTCCTTTCGCAGGTCTGCTGGAAGAAATTTCTTAAAAAATAAACTGTATCTTTGTACTCAAATTATTTATTTTTTTCGTATCTCTATGTATTTTACAGTGTGTACAATAATAGAAGATTACCCCCACATACAAACTCATTAATTTTACATTTATAGAGGTACTTTTTTTTTTTTTTTTACCCACAACAGGGAAGCTCTTGGCCTTCATCTCACCTGATGGTAAGTGATGATAAGGCCGAAGATGGAAGCGAGCTTCACCCGGAATCCTCAACCACAGAGGAACTGGCTATCTTACCTGTAACTGCCGAAACACAACAAATGCTGTTAACATTGTTGTTTGGCGACAGACTTAGATAAGATGGTGGTAGCTAGCCAGGCGGACTTAGAACAAGCCCTACCACCAACCAGCTACTAACTTTTGCCCGCGGCTTCGCCCGCGTGGATGTCGGAAAAAATCCAACGGGAACGTATCTACTACCGGGATTGAAAGTACCCTATGACTGAGATTTAAAATAATTTTGAGTAATTCAAAAACTTAAAAATAAAAACTTTTGAGTTATTCAAGGCCCCTGTGGATCAATTCCCAAAAACACCATATATTCGTAATCCTTCTTTTTTTGCTTAAATAATAAATTTAGTGATTTTTCTTCGAAAATTAAGGAATTTTTCATCCCTCTTTTTAACCCTTCGGGGGTGGAATGATCAAAAACGCTGAGACACGTATAAACTAATTTTCAATCATCAGCCTAAACACAAAATTTGAAGATTCTAACTTCAAAATTGACGGACTTTCACATAAACTTCCATCCCCTATTTTACCCCTTTAGAGGTGGAATTCCCAAAAATCCTTTCTTAGTGGATACTTACTCTTCACATAGAGCACTCTCTCTAAGTTTCAAGTCTCTAGGTTCAGCAGTTTGGGCTGTACGTTGATATATCAGTCAGTCAGTCAGGACTTTGAATTTTATATGTATAGATGAGGAACAGGGTGTAAAGTTCACTCATACTCTATGGAAAAGGGAGGATCCTCCGACCAGACCAGAGTCTTGAGTTGTGCTATGTCTTTTGTGTGCACTAAATATATTTTTTATCTATCTATCTATCTTTCTAGACGGGTGTTGTCTGGTGGGCAACTGCCCGATGGTTGATGTCGGGATGTTGCATATATGCTAGTCGCGCGGTAAACTCTAATTGCGCGATGCAGGATTTGTGATGTCAGGTCTTTTGATGTGTAGTTCGCATGTGTCGTTGTAGATTTGTATAAGGTTAGTATAGATTAAGTTAATGGAAAATTTGTCTCAAAGGAATTCCTACCTACTAATACTTTCACACGCTAAGATCTAACAAAAATATTTGAGCAACTAAATATTATGTAGAACAATGTAACAAAAAGTGAGTGTTGAATTGCGCGTAATCATCTAATTGTTATACAGGTTGTAGACTGCGCTGACGATTATAATGTAGGTAAATTATAGACTAGTAATGTCACATGGGTTTGTCTTTCTTTTAAAATAACATGGTCTAGTAACCATGATATGTTTTACTACAAATAAGGCAAAGAAAAGAAAAAAACGGGAGTTTATGTATACAAATAAATAAAATTGAAGTGTCTGTTTGTAATGTCAAAGTAACAGTTTTTTACTAAATGCATAATTATATATGGTACCTATAACGAATTTTTTTTTTTTTTTTTTAATTTTTGTCTGTCTGTTTCTCTGAAACGGCTTGACCCATTTTGACGGGACTTTCACTGGCAAATAGCTGATGTTATAAGAATTATTTTAGAAAAAGCCACGCGGACGAAGCCCTAGTAGTTAATAATTTGTGTAGGTAAAAATGGAGACCAAAGAATGTATGGATGGAGTGATCTTCCTGTGTGAGTCACAATAAGTACTTATTCTTTCTTCTTTCTTTCTTTCTTTCACCGAACCCAAATAAATTGTGATAAAGCAGGATGATACTCATTATGATGATAACCTGGGCCTCAAGTCTGCTATTACAATAGTGTCAGAATGGTCTCGCCATTGTGAGTATTTGACAGTGTTTGTATGGCAAATCTGTCAAAAACTCACAATGAAGAGACCATTCTGACACTATTGTAATAGCAGACTTGAGGCCCAGTTATAGAATTATGGGTAACGGAAAATCGAATAAAGAAAACATCTCCAAATCCGATTTTACTATTAATGCCTTAAAACTAGAAATTGTTAAAGAGTTTACATTACTTGGACTAGAATTAGACACACATATTAAACTGGAAAACACACTTACAGAAACTTAGATCAAAAATGTCAAAATTTTCGTTTACGTTCCGTGAAATAAAAAAAAACCCACCAATCTTCAAACAGCGCTCACCACCTACTATATATACGTTTGCTTATGCATAGCTAAGCTACGGTGTTACCCTTTAGGGAAATAGCACAAATGCACCAACACTCGTCACCTTTCAAAATAAATTAGTTACAATCCTATAGGTATAGTATACATCGATCAAGCTAACAGCTACAAACCTCACTTCCAAAATTATATCGACGCTTGAAAGGAAATTTTTACCAAACGGCATTTTGTCAACTTTACACTAGAGCATTTTAAAGATTATTTCTCTAAAAAAAAAAAAAAATTTTGGAAAAAAAATACCTTAAAATGCTCTAGTGTATACTCTCAGTATACTCCACTAGAGCATTTTACAGTTTTTTTTTTTTTGCTTTTTTGTTTGAAAATAAATACTTTAAAATGCTCTAGTGTAGGTCAATATTTCCTTTCAAGCGTCGATATCTAATATTTTAACCCTTCCCAATATCTATTATATTATATTATTATATATTTTATTTACTTTTTATATGTACAGGCCTACAAATGTGTTCCTAAGCATCAAGATTATTATACAAAACGCGAAAACATACAGTCTCGTTACACACTCCGACATAAATCAAGATGAAATATTCCAACTTCTCGGCAAAAAATACATTTTACAAGTCTCTATGCAATCCATAAAATATACAACAAACTATTTAAATTAATAAAAAAAGAAGGCAAAATTAATGTTGTACTTATAAAAAAACTTAAACAATTTTTAATAAGAATTATAAACGAGTATTTAAACAACAAAGTGCTAACATATCTATTAAGTATTAGTACAGTAAACTATACTATGAATAAAAAAACCCCATTGTTAACCTAAGTTTTTCAAAGCATCCTCTCTCCTAATATTTTTATAATTTTTAATTACCATAAATGGTAGAACAGTATACATTCAATCTGCCTAGCCTTTTCCCAACTATGTTGGGGTCGACTTCCAGTCTAACCGGATGCAGCTGAATACCAGTATTTTATATGGAGCGACTGCCTATCTGACCTCCACAACCCAGTAACTGGGTAACACGATACCCCTTGGTAAGACTGACTGTCAAACTTTTGGGCTTCTGACGACCCGTAACGACTGTCAAAGATCCACGAATGACAGCCGGGACCAACGGCTTAACGTGCTTTCCGAGGCACGGAGGAGTCTCGGTATGTAAAGATCACCCATCCACGGACCAACCCCGGCAAGCGTAGCTTAACCTGACGGATCGACCCGTGCGGCTGTTATTACTTAGCCACGAGCTCCTCAGGACAGTATACATTGTGGAATGCAAATAAACATTGAGTATTGAGAATGGTTAAAAATATCTTAAAATTGATTTGGTTTTTTTCCCCATTGATACACAGACAGTCTGTTCATAGTTAATTATTATTATGATAATTTCTATACACATTAGAAGTTCATCATTCTAGCAACACAATACTGTCGTTTTAGCCGTAATATCTGATTGCATGCGAAATATTTTAGTATTGTTTTCACACGCTAGTTTCTGCCTAATGGCGACATTTGATATTTAGGACGAGACGAGATTTTTGTTTATATTTTTATAGGTTTGTGTTAGTTCGTTTAGGTGTTAATTGCTAGTACATTGTTATTACGGGTCGTTAATTTATTAGTATTTCATTTCTTACCTTTAATTTTTGAAATATTTTTTGTCTTTTGGTCAAAAAAGTTTTAAAAACAGTAATATAAAGTTTTATTTCTATTATAGCCATAAAGCATTTTTTTTTTTAGTTTTGTATCTACATAAATATTTAGTACTAACTGCGCCCCACGGTGGTACCCGCGAACTACATTCTTTCAGGATAAAAAGTAGCCTATGTTTAAATTCAGGGTGTCAGCTACATTCGTACCAAATATTATCAAAATTGGTCCAGCCGTTTGACCGTGAAGAAGAGACAAACATACACACACACTCACAAAATTTCGCCTTTATAATATTAGTGTGATGTACTCATTCGTACGAATAAGTACGTAGTACGTTTTCGAAACTGTGGTTCTTAGATAAACTGGTTTCGTCACGATGTTCTCCTTCACCGATTTGAAAGTCATGGAATAAATTACACAAAGTGAAAACCCAGGCAGTCAATTTGCTTGGGTTCCACTTCATACCCACGACCAACAACTCGTGAACCGGGATCTTAAAAGATGAGCAGACAGACGCGACGTGACGGTGCGATTCTGGTAGAACAACTTCCATGAAGTTTTCATAGAATTTTTTCTATAAGGGTCTAATTGCGCTATCGCGTCGCGCCTGTCTGTGGGAGCCTTTATCACTGGGCCACTACTGCTTTACTGGCGCTGCAAAAACTTACTGAAGTTATCTAAAAAATCCAGCAAATGTTTTCCAGTACCCTAAACTAAAATATCCATAAGTAATTGGAAATTTAATCTCAGAGGCCATGTCAGACCAAAATTACGTGAAACACTAACATACACACATCAAAAAAAGTTTGCGATTACTTTGAGAAATCGAAATCTGTTTTGTTAGGTACGGTAAGATTATATTATGATTCGGCTTCTCTGACTTAAACCCAATAGAACACGCGTGGGATGCTCTTAAGCGAGCTGTTTGGAACCGGCAGCCACATCCCCAGACAGTGCCAGAGCTCAGGGAAGCTGCTATTCAAGAATGGGACAGGTCACCCCAAGAAATGCTGGATAACTTGATTCTCAGCATACCCAGGAGGATCACCGCATGTGTTCGAGCCAGGGGAGGAGTTATATTATATTGAATATAAACATTATATTACATTAATAAATTGTTGTTTAAGTTTGGTTAAACAGTCTTTTTCTTTCTATCAAATTTCTGTTACAATTACATTATGATTATCTACTCCATATATATATATATTTTTTTTTTTAAATAAAAAATTAGAAATAGTTTAATTTTTTAATTTCAAACAGGGTACTTATTTATATTTAAAGAAAACACACAACAAAGAATTTTTCTTAATAAAGTTCAATAAAAAAAAAATATCAGCTTTATACTAGTGATCACAGACTTTTTTTGATGTGTGTAGGTACCAAACATTATTAGATAATCATGATTCAGACACGTGTCCTTTCAATCTAGGCACGAAATATAATAGCCTATCGCTCGGCCTAGGAATGGACACAAGGTCTAGGATCTAGGTCGACTGGTTTCGGCACCAACTAAGACTTAGACTGTATGACAGACAGAACGATTAGCTGTCTAGCAGGGTAAAGGTGTCTTTTTGTATACAGAAGGAATGAGCATTGATCCCTATGCTTGTTGCGTTTGGAGATTCCAGACAATGGAATCCAGGTATCCTAAGAAGGAAGTCAATGGTTTTTTCTCATTATTCCGTTAGAAATTCTGCGTCTAAGCGTGTCCATAGCAAAATAACACTTAAAATAAATGTTTTTAGGGTTCCGTACCTCAAAAGGAAAAAACAAAACCCTTATATGATCACTCGTGTGTCTGTCTGTCCGTCTGTCACAGCCAATTTGCTCCGAATCTACTGGGCCGATTAAGTTGAAATTTGGTACACATATGAACTTCTGTGACCCAAACGCGGACGTGTAACGTAAATAAATGATTTTTTATTGGTAAGGATTTCAGGTACTTAATATATTTTTTATAATTATAAAATATATACTTTTAAAGTTATTTAAGAAAATATATGAAAATTGACCATTCCCTCTTATCTCCGAAACTACTGGGCCTAAAATTGTGAAAAAAATAAATAAAAAGAATACACAAAATAGTTCTTTACTTATAGATTACCTTCAGGAAAACCTACAAAAAGTCTATGGTCTTAGAATATCATGGTAAATCTCTCAATATTGTGCGTACAAATTTACATTTGCAATTGGAATGTATGGAAGAACATGTTTTCCAACTACAATGTTAAGTTTGTTCGTTGTTGTTGGAATAAATTCATCCCAATTATGGAACCCTTCATTGTACGTCCGACACGCACTTGACCGATTTTTTGTTTGCCCCAAAATTTTGCAACACCAATACCGTTTGTTGACGCAGCCATTAGGACCTTGCGTGTGCAGGTGACGTCATGCGGTGCAAGATGGAAGGTGAGACATTGGTGCCGATTCCCTTGTTCACAAACTAAACTAAATTTAAGTTCAGTGCATCTTTTTCTTTCTATTTCATTAAGAAAAGGATGAAAGATAAATTTTAGTTTAGTCCTGTCAAATTAATCAGCGCTTGACGTAAATTGACGTAATTTTAGTCGGCTAGTTTTTAATCACGTCTAAACTTGTATGGAGTAGTGACAGGCGCTGATTAATTTGACAGGACTAAACTAAAATTTATCTTCTGTCCTTTTCATAATGAAATAGAAAGAAAAAGATGCACTGAACTTAAATTTAGTTTAGTTTGTGAACAAGGGAATCGGCACCATTGTCTGTGGAGACACGCCACATACACATCGGAGATCTGAGCCGTCCTAGAAATTGAAAAAGACTTGCACGTGTCTTTTTCAGTTTCTAGGACGGCTATTCCAAACGTACAACCTCGAGTTAGCAAAGCGAATTCCGTGTCATAACGACATTCAGACAAAATACTACATAACATCATGCCAGTATTTCCGTAAGGGGGTAGGCAGAGCTGATAGAACTTCCCCTGTTACAAAATAAGTAAGTACTTGTAAAATCTGTTGCAAGGTTGTTATTTTTTGGCAAAATAAAGATTTATTATTTATTTGTTAATGTTATAAATCTATACTATAATATTATAAATACGAAAGATTTTTTTGCATATTTATTTGTATCTAATAAGCTTCGAAACTACTGAACAGATTTTAACTATTTTTACATCAACAGAAAGCTAAATTATCAAGAAGTACCTAAGTGAAGCGGTAAACTCTGATTGCGCGATGCAGGATTTGTGACGTCAAGTTGTAGATACCACAAAATAAACTTCTTTTTTTTAATGCAATAATGTAACAATCGCGGGCGGGCGATGTGATGCTACGAGGTGGGACGGGGGAACAAGAAATTTCACGGTGGACAAAGTCGTGGGCAGAAGCTAGTCCCATATAATAGAGGGCGAGCCTTGTACCATTCACCGGGCATTAATCCAGTCTCTAGGCTGCTATAAAAAAAAAATCTTTGAAAAACCCACTACACTTTTCCATAACCCGGGAATCGAATCCATATAGTCACCTACCTGCGAGGCAGATAAAAGTTCATAGCGATGCTTCATAAAGATCATACTCACAATATTATCTAGTTATTATTTAAATAATTTTATTCTCTGAATCTGGGCACAAATTATATTAGCCTATCGCTTAGTCTAGAATGGATACAAGGTCTAGAATCTAGGTCAACCAGTTTCGGTGCTGAACTGAGTAAGTACTAACGAGCGGTCAGCGTGTTTTTGGTTAGGTTTTTGTTTTGATTAAGTAGGTAATTTAAATCCATTACAATATGTTCACGATGTTCTACTAGAGAGTAGGTAGCTAAGCAGTACTAACGCTTACTCTGCTCAAAGTTTAAGCCTTACTGCACCGAGCATGACAACTTCTGTATCTACACATTCTCTCTCTTAAATATCACCATTACATATCGCACCATTAGAATGATAGAGACCTAATTTGAAATCATCAATCACATTATCAATTAATAACATCATTAATTAGGTCTCTTTATTATAGTGACCTAATTGGTGATGTTCTTCAGAAAGGTTGAAATCTTAAAATTTCAAATATAGGTCACTATAACATTATTATAGTGAACTAATTGGTGATGTTCTTAAACTTCTAAAGAAATTAGGTCTCTATAGTTCTAAAGGTGCGATATACCTAATTCCTTGCTCTTGTTTCATGTTCATTATTGTACATAAATATTTATTTATACAGGATCAGTTTGAACGCAAATTTTTTTTTTGGAGGTTCAGTGTCAGTAATAGAAAACGTTTCGATTATTTGTTCGATGCTTTTTTATATTTGAAATCAGCAAAAGCAAAATATGGATACAATCTATTCGTAATAATATCAATGGGCGAGCGCACAGCTGATAGGTACCTACTACTGCGTTCCGCTTCACTGACCGCGATGCGGGTGCGTTGCACGACGAGTATCCAATATACCAGTTTCAAAATAAACACCTTTCGTTAACTATAGCTTCATTTTTTTGTACTAAGACATCAAAATAAGAAATAGGTGTATAATAAAACACATTTAAGTTGAATTTGTCAAAATTTGCGCACTGATTAATTCTTTTTCCTGTATAGATAAGCACCTTGCTTTATGTATGTACCTATGTATTTATTGTATATGTAAATGGTACACCACTGACTACCTGCAGTATGGTCTCTCCTTCTCCATTTAATCCATCCAAAGGTTGACTGTAAAATATCGCCTTTAGCGATAAAACCGCTCATTATGTCACCATGTATAATGCCTACATTTTAAATATCTGTAATTTTTATGGTGCACATAATAAAGAGTATTCTATCCTTTCTATAAAATACCACTCGATATTCTTCAACTTTAACCGTCATGTTCGTGAATGGGCGCCGTCAGTTGTTTCTTGCCCGTTCTTCTCCATAGAAATCTACGTTTTGGAATGGGCAACTAGCTTCAACTTAACTGACCGGATCTTTGACAATTCAAAAGTGCCTGAAAATGGTTTATTTGAAATAAATTCTTTGAGTTTGAGCCTGAATTTGAGTTTATCTATCTATACCTAATAAACATAATTTCTTATACTGTATTATTTTCTGTATACTACACCAACGATTGTAAACAAGGCTCCCCTGCTTCAGTTAGTAATCAATATTCACAATCATACAGGTACATTAATTTACGGAGGGAAATTAAGCAGCTGATTTTAATCCATAATTACCCCTTCCCTTACCCTGTAAGAACTTCGTTTTATTTACTTCTAAGAATATTTCTTTGAAGGATAGACAAAGGACTGGCAAAGCATAATCAGAAAATGTCCCCACTGCTGGAATACAGGACTTTTCTCGGTGAGAGGCAGTAGGCCGTAATCACAATCAGATGTCACACGTCTTCGAATTTTTGGTTCTAGTACCTACATGGTTTCCTTACGACGTTTTGCTTTACCGTTTCGAGAGCAGTGGTGAAAAAAACATAATAACTAGCAATATCTGACAAAAATAAATACAGGATAAATTTTTAACTAGTGCACAATTTTTTTTTTTTTTTGTTGGTCAGTATCAGTAATAGAACACAATTCCATTATTTGTCCAATACTTTTTTTTTTCCTACTTGAAAACAGCAAAATATGGGTACAATCTATTCGTAATAATATCAATGGGCGAGCGCACAGCTGATAGATACCTACTACTGCCGACAATCCGTAGTTTGCCTCCTAATAAAACCGCAGATCTACAGACTTTTTTAAAAGCTAAATCTGACTGTTTGGACTGTTCGGCTAGATTAGCCTTGAACCTAATTCGTAAATAGCATTTCTTGTAAAATTACATAGGTATAGGATAGCTCTTTTGTGCACAGCTGAAATCAAGGCTTCATAACGGTTTCGACCAAAGGGCGCCGAAAGACAAACTCGGTCTACCCTGATCAAAGGCTGGCAGTGTGCAATAATAAGCTGGTACATATTATTATAACAAAAATAAATTTATTTATTGATACCCAAGATATCAAGACCGACATAACAATATCGAATTTCCTTCAAACATACCAAGGTTATGTCAGCTCTAAAATAACTTCAAAATTATGATTATGTGCACAAATAACATTTTGTTGCAGCCAAAATCACGAAAGCACACAAAAATACTGTAAACTAGGTAAATGCTTACTTTTCTTCTGCACGCTACACCGCTATTACTTGCTAAAATGGTATCGCTGAAAATACTGGGTTCCGCGTTTTTGGAAATAATTTTAACGAACCGCCAGAACCTAGATTCCCAAAACTTCGCACTTTAGTGCTTAACATATTTAGATCTCCCATAAAACTAAAATTTCTTTAATTAACCAGCTTCTGCCAATAAGCTGTGGCAAAAATTTTCGCCAGGAAAATCACAGTACGGAGTTTTAGCAACGTAAAAATTTTGGTAGTCAATCTAGGTTTTTTTTGTGTCAGTTTGGCTGCCTAAAAATTGCAATGCCACGACCTTTCATTAGCAATATCTTAGCTAAGAAGTTTCTTTTGGGCAGCGCATAAGGAGCTCTCATATCATAATCAGTGCAGCCAAAAGAGTCCAATGCCGGACATACGCCTCATCTAGACATCTCCACAAACTACTGGTCTATGCACAACCTATATTATCCACAGACTCTTCTTTGTGGGGTCCACAAACTGAAGAAAGTTTCCTAAGTTCCGAACTAAACGACCTGCTGCTACTAGAACAGCTTTCTTGTCAAATGAAAACATCCATCATGACTGCTTAGATTTTTCCCATGTTTGGGTCGGCTTGCAATCTGATCGGATGCAGTTGAATAACAGTACTTTACAACTGCCTATCTGACCTCCACAACCCAGTAACTGGGTAAGACGATACCCCTTGGTAAGACTGGTTGTCAGACTTTCGGGCTTCTGACCACCCGTAACGACTGTCAAAGATCAACGAATGGCAGCCGGGACCAACGTCTTAAGGCGACGATAACCGACTTTTAATGATTTTATTCTGAAGATCACGTCTAAACGAGTAATGTTTATGATTTGAAAAAAATATATGTTGAATGAGTGCATTTTTTTTACAATTTAATATATGAATATTTTAGATTATGTTTATATTACATAGTGAAATTAATTTGTAAAGTTACGTCTAACGCGGAAAAAAAACTGAGAATCATGTATAATCTATAAAGCGTATTTTTCTGAAACTTTTACCTTTTTAATTATTGATCTTTTAGTATACGTGTTTCATTAAAATACCTTTAATTTCATGTAAAATAAATTAATAAAGCGTCTTATTTGGGAAAGCGCTCCTGGATGGGCGAGTCCTATTACTGGCTGGACGTACGACGCGTAGCGTGAGCTCAGCATAGAACACGCAAGCTAACCACTCAAGGTCACTGGCATATATCTACGTCTTAATATTAAATGCTGTTGTTTTATAGCCACAAGCCCGAAATGAAAACGTTCTATCGACCTTAATAGAAGCCTCATCAAAACGGATCCCTAACCCCCAAAATGGAGCAAAAAATCCAGGTTTCAATAGCATTCCCACTTACTGAGGCCACGACACAACACCGCTTCTCGTTTTTCGTCAATACCTCGTTGTTTTTCGTCGTTGACTTACTCGTTTTTCTCGTTTTAGCCCGTCGCGTCGGTGGCTACCGGGCGCCCGGCCGGCGCGGCTTTCAGTTTTTTCCACGAATTTTACTCACTAAAAGTGGGTAGGTTACGTTTTACGAAAAAATTTGTGTTAGAATGGAATGGAGAAAACGTAGACAAAAGTTTTGGGTATTTATTTAGTCGCAGAACCTTTTAAACGATTTAAGAGTCACACACTTGTGCTCAGAGAGTCACACTGCTCTGTTCATGTCTATAAAAAAATAGACTGTCAGCATGGTGGTACAGTATTTTAATCTCACGAAGCGGCTTGTGGTCAGCGTTGTTATTGATACGGCAATTTCCGTATTATACGGCATTCCACAATTTATTTTTCAGAATATACGGTATACGGCAGGCCCGTCATTGCCGTATCACAAAATACGGCAATTGGCTATGGGTGAAACAGAACGTTGTTTCACTAATAATATTCTTAATACGGCAATACTAAAAGAAACCTGTAACACAAAATCAATGCACGCTACGGGGAGTCGGGAGCTTCCCAAAATTCCTCGCACCACGTCCAATACAGCCATTCAACTTCGCGGTATGCCTAAAACAAATTGAATTTAAACACCTTACAATAGAGATTATTATTGTCTGGTGAGTATACGGGTTGTTTCCGGAATTTAGCTTACTTGCCTAAGTCTTTTATTGTATTGTTTCGAATACTTCCAATTGTTAGTTCATAGAATTGCATGAACATTGCGTCTTCTTCTCTTGTGTTGTGAACTGTTGTTTATGATCTGCCCCTCATTAGTAATTTAATTGATCAAAATAAGTTACGGTTGTGAGTGAATAAATCCATGTTCAGTGTTTATTTGTGATTAATAACCGATAATATGAGAGAATGTGACTCTGAAAGCCCTTTTACGCCAAAAAAGAACAAAAATATAGAAACGATAAGAAACCAGCGCGGAGAAGAAACAAATGAGGAATAATGATTTTTTTAAATAAATAATGTAAATACGGCAATTAAGTATTTTTTTCCCTTAAATACGGCAAACCAGACTGACATACGGCAGCTCAGATTTTTACGATAACAACACTGCTTGTGGTCGACAAGTGTGCAAATATGCTGCGAAGACAAGAAGTAGCGTCAGCATATAATACAAGCACGCACACACACACGTCCGATTAACATAACATAGCATAACCACAGTATAATAAAGTAATTATACTGTGGCATAACTATGTAAATGTCTATTAACTGTTCCCAAATAACGATGTTTATTTTTATTTTATTTTTTTACGTACTTCCAAAACCTTTTCATTATTTACGTTACATACCTATAATTCTAATTTCAACTCTATAATAGTTGTAACGGCAATCATGTCATTTGGTTTAAGAGCGTTGACGCGGGCTGGCAACATCGCATTTCTAGAGGTTTTCCGTGATTATTTTATTAAATTTAAATCAAAGTACAATTTTTTTTTTAGCCCAGCTCTATATCTTCGTATTTTATGATAATTTTTTACAATTATTTTATAGTAAATACAAATATTTAATAGAAAATAATTGACAATTTGTCCATGTTTATGAAAAAATACCAAAATAATTGTAGAATACTTACTATAAATACCAAAGAATTAGTGCTTGGCTGAAGAAAGACTTCAGATTTGTTGACCATTTTCTATTTTGTAAAGTACCTACCTGGTACTTGTTGAAAAGCCTACACCGTCCTAACACTGTTATTTGAAAATATTGTAAATACCATATTTTTTTTTTTAAGAGTAACCGTGGTGTTTCCTTAGGAAACGACCAATGCAACGACCGTGCATCTAGCTTCTGACGTTTTATAAGTTCCCATGTAGGTTTGTGTGAAATAAAATATTTTGATATTGATTACAGTGACCTTAATCTTTTTAGGTATTTTTTTATAAACCCACTCCATAGTTTAATAGTTCCTATCCATTTCGGCTAACTAGCTACTACGGCGACTAGATATAGTCAAGTGTTTCGCGACAGTTTCGTGACTATTCGTGTCTACTCGGAACTATTCGGAACTACTCGTGACGCGACGCGACATTCGGGGAAATAGCATTTTTTTTTTTATGTTTTCCCTAAACGACAAAGGAAATTAGGTTGTATGAAACGAAAAGCACTTTTTTAAGTGATTCCGCGAACTTAGGAATTTTGGTAAAGTTTCTGTAAAAATACAGGGAAGTATACACTGGTTTGATTAACTTTTTGAGTGGTCTAGACAATGTCCCGTAAAAAGGATTGTTAATATCCAGCTGGACCTTTGCCCAGCCGTGGGACAGTTTTGATTAACTAAAAACCGAGCCAAGTGCGTGTCGGATCACGCACAATGAAGGGTTCCGTAGTTGGTATAAATTTATCCCAAGAACAAATTTAACATCGTAGATGAAAAACATGTTCTTCCAAACGGAATGTATGGGAGAACATGTTTTTCAACTGTAAATGTAAGTTGGTTGATTATTACTCGGTAACTTGTGACGCCTACTTGGCTGTGACAGTTTTCCTTTTAACTTCGTTATATATACCTACTACTGCTGTGATTTTTTTTTACCATATCCAAGTACACACGGCTACATACCAAGCTATACAAAACTAGTTTACACTGGTCTCGGATTGTATAGGATCTCCGTATAATGAGAGATCAGCTTATACTGGAAATTTATAGCTTGATATGTAGCCGTGTGTACAACCATTTAGCTGGCAGGGGGAGGGACATTTAACTCTAATAAAAATTAGCACTTTAAAGCATAATATTTCAGAAACGGATCCCTTAATAGAAAAATTGTTTTTACAAACACGCAATATTTTTGAAAGACCCATCCAACAATACCCCACACCATAGGGTAGACGAAAAAAAAACAAAACTTTACTTGTACAGGAGGTACCCTAAATAACTATGATTTTATTTTACCACTTTGTCGGCGTGATTACGGCGAGGTTCTTCGAGGGTGCATTTTTGTTCTTGAGGTGGCAGCTGGGCGCAAGTAAATTTCGTTAATATTGGGTTAAAAACTACCTATATGTTTTACGATATTAACAATGTTAAACCCGACGGACATTACATCACCATAGACGTTTATTTTGATATGATTTTCAGTACATAATGTGGTATAATATTGAAATAAAATGGTTTTAATCTACAAAATAAGGGTATGTTTGGATTTTTTTTCTATAGAGCGAACTTTATCCAATTATGAAACGAGTACCCGACGTACCTACAGAAAGGGTTCAAAAGCAACATACCTATAATTTTTTCACGTGTTTAATCATTACCGTTTACTCGGTAAGTGTGTCTAGAATTTTCTAATAACTTTTATAACGTCTCATATTGAGACACGAAACAACAAAATTCGATCTAAAGAAAAGCGGCCACATTCTTCTAGAGGTATCTTATTGAGCCGTTTTTCATAATTCCTTCTCAGTCACGAGATAATATTGCCTCGTGTGGTACCGGCCATAAAGAATAGCACCACCCCATTTCATCCCGTGGGTGTCGTAAAAGGCGACTAAAGGACTTACTAGAGAACAGTCAGCAGCGTTTTCTATAATTTTTTAACACCATACTGCGATCGCCAACCCGGCGATTATGGTAAACCCCACCCCACCATTTTTTTTTTCCTTTTTTTTTGTTTTCAAACAATTTTTGAGAAACTTAGGTACATAAAAAGGAAAAACTGAACCCTTATAGAATCACTGTTACATAAAAGATTTTATCCCTCTAGAGGTAATGGAACAAAGCCTTCATGCAAGGTGGTTACGTATCGAAATACAAGGAAAAAATAAACTGTTTGAAATAACATATATTTAAAAAGAATACTCCTTCTTAAAATAATACACGGTAGCCTTTAAGGGACTACCGCATAAATAATTAATTACTTATATCAAACACATAAACTAAGGTAACCTTTATAATAAGTATGTGACTATAACTGTCATTTATTAACACCAGCCAGCTCAAACTTCAGCTTAAAGAACTAAGGTCGTGGGGAGTTGGAGATAAAGCCAAAGCTTTTTTTCTAAGTTCAGATAAGTTAGGCTCGACATTGTTAATCAAGAGTATTCTATTCCAATTAAACGTCACATAAACCCTTAATCACGTCTCAATTAACGATCTACTTATCTAGGCCTATATCAACTACAGTTTCCTACACTCAAATTACACCAGATTCACCTACCCACCTAACATTATCCCTATTCTTAATCCTACCCTCATTTTTAAACTTTTTTTGTTCCATTTTGGCAAAATAGAGTATTTAAGTTCGCAAACCGCTTGTAAAATTGCACTATCCGTAATTATCCTGAAATTTTCAGCTGAAACTCGCTCGAAACAGTCTGTTGTGGGGGTAGTTGCATGTTTTTGTGGGTACTATTATGTTATAACGTGTAACGGTTTTAGTACAATGCCCTGTTAGGTGGATTTAAAAGTGTCACCGTTTTAGTGAAATACTTTTTGTTTGGTGATACTCGTAATTTTTAGAGGATGTTATAACTTTTCGTCTCGTTGCTCGTAAATAGAATTCCTGAGCGTGAGATCCTGAGTTTGGATTCCCAAATCTGGCAAAGTATAATTAAAAAAAAAAAAAAAAAAAGGGGCCAGATTTTGGGGACTGACGATAGAAGTGAAAATTAAGTAACTAAAGCGTTTGGTGACGATGACGTTATTTCCATGGTTTTTGTTCACTTAAAAATACACATATTACACAGTATACATAGCTCATGGAAAGCGTTAGGTGACGAGGAAGCGAGTTCCATGATTTTTGTTCACCCAAAAAATACTCAACGCGCCTAAAGAAGTTTTCACTTCAACAAAAATATTTCACATAAACCTACATGGGCACTTATGAAACGTCAGAAACTAGGTGCACGGTTCCAATTAGTCGTTTCCTATGGAGAAGAGCCGGCAAGAAACTCCACGGTTACTCTTTTAAAAATAATTAGCTTTTACAATATTTTCAAATAACAGTGTTAATAGTTAAAAGCTTTTTTATTTATTGGGTTTCTCCATTAGAATTTTCCCAGTAGTAGGGATATATATACAGGTTGTCCCACGGATATGCCACATGGAGGGAAAGTACCTTGAATATTGTAGATGGTATATTTTACTCAAAGAAGACATTATTTGAATTTTAAAAACAATTTAAACTGCATTCATAGATATTTAAATAATTATATGGTTGAACCGGAAATCGAACCCGTTACACGAGAAAAATAATTAACCTGTAGCTTTATCATACCGATCGAAAGGCTTCATAATAATAATGCTAATAAATTCCTAGAGTTACCTACCTAAGGACAAAATGACAACGCGTTAGAAAGTAGATAAGTAATTAAATCATTTAAGCAAATAAAATAATTTTAATTCTACACGATTGCTATTTTAAGTAGGTAGTAAATTAGGTTGATCAACATTTTTTTTTTCTGTGTTCCTTTATCGATACTGAACTTACCCCTAAACTATGGCACGCAATTTCTTTAACACCCTGTATATATTTAGGCAAAACACGTGTCTAAATGTAAATAGCACGACCACGGTAAACTAGCTTGGTACAGTCGCGTCGTACATTTGCTGCAGCCAGTCAACAGGTGCAGTAGATCGGTACAGTTTCGGCTGTAATCTCGACAGATTCCGCTGACGACGCGGCTAGCGGCCGTCGGCGCCGTGTGGACAGGCGGGGAGAGACGTGTTAGGCAATAATAAATGGTTTAAATAATTTGCTGTTTATGAAAAACTGAAAATAAACTTTGTATGGTCTTGTATTTTTGGCGTGATACCGTCTTATACATCGATGAACGCCGGCTGCAAGCACGAAAAAGCATGACTCATTATCACGTTCCGCCTTAGCCGAGTGTGCAAGCGAGAGCGTGGATCAAGCGATAGAGAGGCACGATCGGCCTAAGCGTTCGGCTTGTGACGCAATGTTTTTTTATGACGTTCTTACGTAAAATGATCGTCCGTAAACCGACTTTACAGACAACCAATTTTTGTTTTTTTTGCGTAGTTGGACATATTAAAAAGCAAATAATGGGAAGGACGAAGCTTTCTTAGCAATAGCAACTTAATAGGACTTTTTGCGTTTCTTCTAGTGTTATTTCAGAAAAAAAGTGTAATGTTAGAATCTGAGTCATATTTGATGTACATCGAAATAAATATTTTTTACACATAGAAGTAGTTTCAAATAAAGTCGTGTTTGATAATTGTTTGATCAAAACAAGAGATTTTCTAGCAATTTTCCCAGTATGCAAAATTACATCAAGTACCTAGCCATAAAAAAATTCCCAAGTGACAACATTTAAGATTGTTCTTTAGCTGGTAATTAACCGACTGCCCCAGAAGGAGAGTTGGAGAATTTTTGTATTGCAGGTGGGGACAAACCAATAACCTGAAATATGGTGTAACTATTGTTTGTCCCTGCCTGCAATACCAAAATTCTACAGATTATAATGCTTGTTTTTCTATTTTCAGTTATGTTATTGCAGTTGGGTTTTTTTTTTACATTTTTTGATTTTTTTTTCTTATCCCTTTCAAATAGTTTTCTTTTCATACCTCTCCCCTAAAACCCAAGTTCAATTAATCTAAAATGAAGAATCTATCAATATTCTAAAACTCCCAACACTTCTGTCCCCAACAGTCTCAACTTCCGGTATCATTGTTGTGTCTGCGATTCGGTACCGACTGCGAGTGCCGACACAGTACACACAGATTTTAGTTCAACACGGTTTTACACGCCGAACGCCAAAAGCCGAGAGTCGAACGTATGGGAGAATGGGTGTTGCTCTATTTAAATAGTATAAATAGAGATGTTCTGCTGTTTGTGGTTGGGTTATATGAGCTTTATTTTGATGAAGAATTGGATGCAGTTAACTGTTTTATACAGTTCTGTTTATCAGAATTGGGAAATTAGGGGAAAAGAATGATATACCTACTTAAATATGAATGTGTTTTCTGTAATATATTTAACCATGGACGAAGTAAAAGCATCGATAGGCCTCGTCCATTAATCACGTGTTTTTTTTTTTTTTGCATTTTTAACCCCCCCTCCCCCTTGGTGATACGTGGTGAGGTTTAAGACTACACCCCCCCCCCCCCAAATTAAATGTATTTTTAGTACCTATACTCCATTTACGCATTAGACAAATAACAGCTGAATAACGACAGTTATTGTGTAATATTGTTGAAATTGCTGCACTTTAGAGTTATTTTTTTAATGTAAATGGTAAATAGATTACAGTGCTTTGTCTTTATCTTGAAATAACGGAGTTAATTAAACGTTTACATCGAAATAATGAAAGGTTGAGAACAGTTATTTGTCTAATGTTATAATAAATGGAGTATACAACATTAGTTTTAGTTTATGCGAAACCCGAAACACGTTTCTAGTATTTTTATGTAAAGAATTTATGTACAAAATTTCAAAACTGTATCATGAAAAATAACAAAGTTATAAGCTTGTTATGTTACCTGGTTGTCCGTACAAAAACATGCTCACCACGCGGCGCACCCGCGCCGCCCGCGCCTTGCGTTCATTAATAATAATATTAATTTGGCAGTAGGTATCTAACCGTACCACGATTGTATTGTAATTAACTGGTGATAACATTTTCCATCACACTTGCAGGCTTTGGACTTTTTCGTAATGGTCAAGTACTTAGTGTCGCTCGGTGTCCAACTTGTAACCTTTTTTAAATATTTTTGGGAAAAAATATAACATGGTGTAAAAACTATTGGAATCGATTCAGTTACTTATTCTGAACAAACTATATTCAGGTTTTGCATATACTAAAAATAATGTTGTAGATATAGTTGATTGAGCCGTTTTTCATAATTCCTTCTCAGTCACGAGATAATATTATGTTTATAAAAGAGTGGCGCTATTGGACCGGTGACAACGCTCTTAACCAGTGCGCCAACCGTACCGTTATTTATTTGTTTTATTGTTGATTTATATTCTGTATAAAAAAAAATCTCCATATTTATTTACCCGATTGGTTTTCTTTAATTACAAATTCTTTCAATATCCATCAATTTCGATGTTTTATATCTGCTGGGCGTTACATCTTTATTTTTATGAGGGGCTGTTCTCTTAAATGAGGAGCGTCGGAACAAAAACCGATAATCACATTTTTTCATTTTTTTTATGATGCCAATTGGTTGTTCTCGTACATATCTTGCTCTATGGTTAATGTAACCGGTCAAAAAATGATAAATCCGCTCTAAATTCGTCTGCGAAATACACGGATCTGAACATAAACCGATAAATACATCAATCGTACTAAACAACGATGGCGATCGGAACAGATACCGATAAATCCCTAACATTTTTCATTGTTGACTCTTTTGATTCTGTCAAAAACCGAAATATCGAATTTCGAGTCTCATGAAAAAACCTACAATTGTAGGAAACATTAAGTGCTAAGCGGCCTTACCGATATATCTTACTGTGATATAAGTTTTTAAACTGTCATGGTCACTAACATTATTATTAACATAAGCGTAAGTTAATCCGTGATCATGGTGCTTGCAACAGCGCCGAAATATCGGGAACTCAGAACAATGAATAAACATGGTAAATATCCCGCTTATGTTAATAATAATATCTTACTGTGTTTTATCAAAAACCGATATATCCAGTTGGTTTGGTCAATAACCGATATATCCATTTTCTTTTTTTTTTATAATTCAACAGGTACCACAGTCACGAATGCAGTATTTAGGTTTCCAAACAGTGATGCTAACACCAATAAATAAATTAATTAAATTAACAACAATAAAAAACCATGAACTTATTTCCATATTTTTACACTTTTCCACAAAAAACAACAATGTGATTTATCGGTTTTTGTTCCGACACTCCTCAAATACGAATTATATTTCTCCAATAACATTATCTGCAGCTACGTTTCCTACTAACGTACAATCACAAACAATAGCATCTCTCATTTAAATTAAACAATACTTACATATTTACGGCAGTCGAGTTGGTATCGAAACAAGTCGGAACTTTAATTTCCTAACGCGAGCTAAAGCCGACGCCGCTCTCAAAGCGCCATTTATTAAATAATTCTCTTAACAATTGTGGATTTGTCTGTACTAGGGATGTGACAGCTCATTTATTTTATAACTGTGCCCGCGGTTTGCGTAACAGGTTGTTATTTTGTTGGGACAATGTGTTAATCTAGGAGTAAATCCTAGTTTTCATTAAACAGAAACCTGTGTTACCGTAACTCCCAGATTATTTAGTCGGATTTTATAAAAGAACTAGCTGATGCCCGCGGCTTCGCCCGCGTGAATGTCGGTTATCGCGACCAAAAGTAATCATGAAATTTTGATCCCGTTCCCGCAACCCATGGGAACCTATTCCAGGGATAAAAATTAGCCTATGTCAGGCTATAATCTATGTCTGTACCAAATTTCAGCCAGATCCGTTCCAGACGGCTTATTTTTTTCTGATACCTCCAACAAATATTGTTAATGTATATAAAAATGTAAACAATAACTTAACAAATTATATACTAAAACCTTCCTCGAGAATCACGCAATCCATTAGTGAAAACAGCATGAAAATCGGTGCAGCAGTTTTTGAGTTTATCGCGAACAGACAGACAGACAGACACACGCGGCGGAGGACTTTGTTTTATAATATCATTATGTAGTGATAGTGATGAGGTACTTGTAAAGTACCTAAATGCCACCTATATCTATTGGTATGAGAATCGACAGAGCTTCTGCTCAAATCAGGGTTCTGTACTTCAAAAGGAAAAACGAAACCCTTACAGGATCACAGAATTGGTGAGGGAAGAAACTGTTCTCATCAGCTTTCCATCCCACGTCACAAGACAGCGGCTTTCAGAGGCAGTTTTCGCTATGCTACTACTAAATGCTGGAACAATATCCCTCCTCCAGTCCTCCCACAAAGTACAGTAAAAGTTTCTCAATTTTCAAATTTAAATTAAAGGGATTTTTTAATAAATCAACAAAAAGATTTTGAAAATGTTCGCACCGACATATCAGCCATATAAAAAAAAGCATTTAACTTTTTTAACGATTTTATAAAGAAAAAAAGTTATTTTTTTATAGATTTTATAATATTTTACTTTTTTATCAATTTTAATAATTTTATAAATTTTTATTTTTTATTTGTCAATTATTTATATTTACTCAAAATGGTAATGAAAACCACATCAAAATCCGTTTTGTAGTTCAGAAGAACAACACAGTCACATGATTTGCCCTGAGTAGTTTCTATTAATAGATTTATTATTTTAATGTAGGTAATAGGTACGCAGATATTGGGTATTTATATAGTAGTTTTCCATTCATCACAGCACAACACATAATATGTAAACATGTACGTCGTGACAATTTTATTTCGTATGAGCATTTTATATCACCTTCAATTTATAAGTTTTTAAACTGTCATGGTCACTAATATTATTATTAACATAAGCGGGATATTTACCATGTTTATTCATTGTTATGAGTTCCCGATATTCGATATTTTATATTGTTTTTGTTTATCCGTGATCATGGTGCTTGCAACAGCGCCGAAATATCGGGAACTCATAACAATGAATAAACATGGTAAATATCCCGCTTATGTTAATAATAACACCTTTAATTTATCTTAATTTATGTATTAAAACGGACACACTAACTGCCGAATACTCAAACGCAATTCAATTTTAAGTCGCCGTTAAGTCTAATGTTGTCTCTGTCACTTTAAACTGTTTTGAAGCGACAGAAACACTTCTAAGAACGTCTTAAAGTTAAGTAACGTTTGAGTATTTGGGCATTACCTATGTTTTTATTATTCTAGCGTATAGCACTCGTGGGTTGCAGCTGAAAATCAGCGCCAGGTACCTTGTGTGTCATCTGACATTATGCTGAGCTGAGGCCCTTTTGGCATTATTGGTTTTTTTATTATTTTCTGTTTTTTAGAGTTTAAGGTGTATTTTTTTTTGCTGTAATGCCAATAAACGCATTTTCTTTCTTTTCTTTCTTTCTTTATCACTCGTGTGTCTGTCTGTCTTTCCTTCTGTCACAGCCGATTTGCTCCGAATCTACTGAACTACTACCTACCTACTACCGGTACCTACTGGATGTGCTGCTGGGGAGTTTGTTGTTTGTTCGTGAACCGGCGCCGTCAGTTGGGACTGGTCATTTCTTAGCTGCCACGGCTTATTTTAATTTTTTTAATTGTTTTTATTACGGACACTTCTAACGTGCACGTCTTCCTACATTGTTCTCACATGTATAACTTCAACATGAATGATGTAACCCATATTTTGTAACAATATTTTGTTTTAAATGAGTGTCCGTGGAGTTTCTTGTCCGTTCTTCTCCATAGGAACCTACTACGCTTTGGAATGGACAACTAGCTTCATCTTTTTGACTGACCGACCCCTTGACAATTCAAAAGTGCCTGTAATTGGTTTATTTGAAATAAATGCTTTGAGTTTGAGTTGCGCTATTTCTTCTTCCCTGCTAAAGCACTACGAAGTGGTGAAGAGCGGGCGTTTTGGGGGACCGTTTTATGTAATTTTGACGTTCGAAAAGTACTGATTTTCAACCTAATTTGAATAAATGACTTTTGATCTGATTTGATTTGATTTGACCGATTTCTGTGACCCAAATACGGACGTGCAACGTAATAATGAATTTTACATTGGGGGTCACTTTAAGGGGGCAAATGAGAAAGAAGTGAAATGAATTACAATTTTTTATTTCTTTATTTTAATAATTAGTTTTTGAAGTTATTAAAGAAAATTGATGAAAATTTACCCTTCCCTTCATTTAAAAAACTGCGGAGACAAAAATTTAAAAAAAAAAAAACTTGTCGATTTCAGGAATGCTTTACGAAGTCTATGGTATAAAAATAACATGGTAAATCACTCACATTTGCGTACAAACTTACATTTGCAGATGGAATATAAGGGTGAACATGTTCTAAGATCAATGTTATTGTGATTAATATTTTAACTCACACACTGACTTATTATATGTTGTTTTTATTTTTTATTCTTTTGGGAAAGCAATACAATGTTTGTAAATATGTGAGCACCATCTACCTATCGCATTTATTAAATTTTCTGTTATTACTTCACTTTTCTTTCTTTTTACCAATTGTGGTAAGTAATTTTGATGAATTTTTTTATATTTTTTATTTTTTTATACTAGGTACATAGTCTTCACCTATAAATATTAATTAATGTATACAAACTATTGTTAACATTTTAAAAGAGTAAGTATGGAGTTTCTTGCCCATTCTTCTCCATACATAACTACATTTTGGAAGACGCAACTAGAATCAATTAACTATTCATGTAATTTTTGACGTTCAAAAGTGCATCTTCGTGCCTATTTGAAATAAATTATTTGACTTTGACTTTGACTTTGTTAAGGTTGTTCTTCGGACAAATACATCCCAACTATGGAACTCTTCATTTAGCGTGGTCCAACACAAACTTGGCCGGTTTTTTTTGTTTTGCATGTCTAGAGTGCTCAGGATTCATTAGATGAGCAGCTTTGAAAATTTAACTTTGCAAAAGCAGTTTCACATCAATACTACACTAGTAGGTCAATCCAAGGTCATCCACACATGATAGTCATGTTCCATAATGAACGTGACCACATTGGAGCCAATCGTGCAATCGATCACGAAGTTATGGAGGCAAAACCAGAAATACGTCTTAACATGTAAGTAATCCTACAAATAATGTTCTTACTGGCTGTTGCTCGCGGTTTCACTCGTATCCTAGGGAAACTACTCTATACATATATAAATTCACATACTTACATAAATTCACACCATCTTCCCATGGGGTAGGCAGAAACTACAGAACGCCACCTGCTACAAATGGTGACGAATTGGGTTTTATTCTTCGGGACTAAAATGTCGATGAGAAATTGGAATTGTGACGAATTGGGATTCTCCTTACTGAAACTTTTTACTATAAGGATCGGAATTCAAATGAAATATCATCTACACTAATATTTTAGCCAGTGACCTTGAGTGGTTAGCTAGCGTATTCTGTACTGAGCTCACGCAACGCGTCATACGTCCAGCCAGTAATAGGACTCTATCAATCCAGGAGCGCTGTCCCAAATAAGAGGCATTATTAATTTATTACACATAAAACAAAAGGTATTTAAATAAAAAACCGTATACGAAAAGATCGGCTTATTCCACAAATAATCCCCCCTGAAAATCCCCCTTTGGAGGAAAAGTGGAATCTATAAAAAACAGTCTAGAATTCACCCCTAATAATCCCGCTTAGGGGAGAAAACTAGAATTGACAAAAAATAAAATTCCAAGACCCCCCTGAAAGACATTTTTTTTTACATTAGGGTTCAGTTTTCCCCACTGAGGGGGATTCTCTGGGGGATTAGTGAAATAAGCAGAGGTGAATTCTAGACTGGTTTTTATATATTCCACTTTTCCTCCTAACGGGGATTTTTCAGGGGGGATTTGTGGAATAAGCCGAAAAGATCCATAACTAAATTATCTTTAAAAAGGTGAAGGTACCAGAAAAATACTCTTGATAAATTTTGCGTGATTCTCAGTTTTTTATCCGCGTTAGACATAACTTTACAAATTAATTTCACTATGTAATATAAATACAATCAAAAATATTCGCATACTTAGTTATTTAAAAAATGCTCTTATTTAACATATATTTTTTCCAAATCATTAACACCACTCGTTTAGACGTGATCTTCAGAATAAAATCATTAAAAGTCGGTTATCGTCGTATTCATCTCTGGAGGTAGATACCGATCCGATGTCGAAAATTCACGCATTGGCAAAGGCTACATTATTTCCGAGTGCTAAAGGGTATGTTTTATAGTAAAGTTGACTTCAACACGGGTGAAGTCGCGGGCTAGTCAGAAATAATTTCATGAAACTTAAAGGCTCCCTCAGACAGGCGCGACGCGACAGTGCGACGGGATTCAGGTAGAATCCAATTTCCATGGAGTTTTCATATACATTGTTCTACTCTCCGCACTGTGAAATAATACGGACTAAAGGCTCGTACAGACTCGCGCGATATCGCGGGCGCGACAGGCAGCGGCAAAGAAATTGTGCTACGAGTGTCGCGTCGCGCCCGCGATATCGCACTAGTCTGTACGAGCCTTAAATCTAATAATTATTCACAAACGAGTAGGCCCCGGTAACCAGTCGCGAAATCAGTCAGTTTTCTAATAAGATAGTTGAAATGCTAATTGCGCAACAACTTCATATATTTGAAAGATGAAGTTTATTGCATTTCACTAAACTTTTGCAAGATCATTAAGTTATACCTAGGTAATACGTGTCATAATGTTTGTTATAATGGTGTCCGCAACTCCACGTCAATGCGCGTATTTTGCGTACGGATGGGATTTCGATTATTCGATCCATCCTAGCTCCTCAAAGAAGGCCAGCAACGCCTTGGTGTTACTGACAATTTCACGTAGGGTACCTGGGTTACCGATATACTTGGCCCTGTATGTGGTGACCACCGCGCATTTTAGTAGCTTATGAGCTCGTCGTCCTCCATGCAGGCCCTGCACAGACTAAGACTAAGTAGGTAGAATTACTATAATTTCAATTCAGGGGCCACACACAATGGGGTTTATTTATAAACGTTGCTTAAAGTTAAATGACGTTTAAACGTCAAAAATGTACATTTAAACAGCCGTTAATCGTTTTCTCCAGCTCTTCCCGATTTCTTCTACAGGATCTGCCGCGACGCCTTCTGGCTGTGTCAGGCCTCCACATAGTGGTTTTTTTGGCCAACAGCTCATTGAGAACACAGCAGACGTGGCCAGCCCAGTCCCACTTCAGCTTAGTGGCTTTTTGAGCAACGTCAGCAATCTGTGGTTTGTAACGCAGTGTGGTGTTGCGAATGGTGTCTGTCAATTTCATCGCGGGTTGGCAAATCTTGAGTTGCACTTTTGAATGTTTGTCAAAGACCAAGTCTGGGATCCATAGGTCAAAATGGGAAGAATGAGGTTTCCTTTGTCACTTAAGAAAACTAGTAGCTCTTGCAGGTATTTTTTGTTAGTCTAGTGCTTGAATTCGTAGTATGATACAAACGGGTCCGTAGCTGGTATTCAGTCCGAAATACAGTCATCGAATTCGAAAGATACTTATATTATTTCAATTGTTATAGTGTAATTGATATCGGTAGACATTTCAGTGCTAAAGTAATAGCCGTACAAATTATTGGTAACAGATTGACAGCTGAATTCGCAATTTGCTCCCGACTTGACCATTCATTCAATCATTCAGCCAATTAGTTCACTCCCAAATATTCTACAGCGGAAACAATAAAACTGAATTCAATCTGTAGATCATTACAATAATCGGCAATCAACTGATCACAAAGTTACAAATACATTCAATAGTGAAATGATACAACCTTATTGTAAAAACAATAAGCATCAAAGTAGAGTAAATACAATTTTACAAACAGCAAAAGCAAACGTTGTGGTTCGCCGAAACCGTTCTGAATTCAAACATCGTGTCGCGTGTCCTTCCGCGGAATTGGCGCGGAAATTTTTGTTATCTTTTCGTGTTCCCCGAACGGATTTTAAATTGAGAACACAAATGTGAGAACGATAAAATGTCGCTGTGTTTATGGTTTGTTCTAAATACAAACAAGTACTCGAAACCACGCATCATTGAGCATGTAAGTATGAAAAGATTTATGAATCTCAAAGAAGCAAGATGGGTGGGTTAGCCAGCGCGGGGTAATTGTACGCAATTACCCCGCTGGTTTGTTGGTGGTAATGCACAGGCGTCCCCCAGATCAGAACAGAAACCCTCGGGGCGCCCAGATCTTTCACAGATATTCTAGACAGGCCAGGAGACATAATTAACTTCTGTAGGGAGGTGGGCTGGTAGGAATAATCACCAATGGCCGCTACGGCCCACGCACAATGGTCCATTTGAAGGACTAAGTGCGGGAACCAAACCTTCTAACATAGAACATAGAACCCCGCTGGTCAACCCACCCATAAAATGACAAGATCGCAATGGGTTTCATTTTGACAGTACCCCCACGTTCACTGCGTTATATTTACGTTGTTGAGCATCGAATTTTTCAAACCTTGAAGCAATGGATTAGCAATATCCTTCAAAACTCTCGTATTGTGATTGAAATTGTTATTCAATTAGGGTGCAGGTAAGGCAATGAAAACTACACAACAACAACAATTTTAACAACACAGCAACAAAAACAACAATAAACAACAATTAACAATTTATTAATTATGTGATTTATTTTTAACAATTTTCGTTTTGGAAAACCATCCTGTTACTGTTTCACAGGGCAAACCACATTTTCTAATATAGAACCATCAAGAAAACGTTTCCCCCACCAAGAATATTAATACCTCCACCGTAAGACACTAATGATGAATTATATTTTATTTCTGTAAATTGGTCTAAAAAACATACACGGCAAAAAGATAGTTCTATAGGTAGGAACCTAACGACAAATTGGTGAAGCTAAATATGGCGAATCATGAGAGGCCAGGGATGTTTGTATCTAGGACGAGTTTCGAGGGCAGATAATTCAATTTTGGAGGCGGAAATTCCACTAAACTAGATTTGCTTTGAACTTTTGAAGTGAACCCCTTCGTAGCAATAAATAAGGTCAGTAGATGATCGTCAAAGGATGTAAAGATAACAGCGTAATTCATTTAACTTTGGATGTAAGTATATTGATGTAATGTAAGCTTTATTGTATCTACGATACTAATTCGTTATGTGGTATTTTTGAAGTAAGTTATTTTTTTACCCATTTGGAAGTGGCGGCTGGGCTATTACAAACAGATAAGCAGTAGCATCTTCTACGCTGTCTTTTAATGGATACTTTGCTGCATATATGTACCTACTTACGGCTATCGTGGATTTAAATATAGCAATATATCTCCTGAATCGGGTCAATTCATCGATCGATTTGCAGCTTGATATAGTAATTTGATTTCGAGACTTGCATGGAGACTAAGACTGGCGCGATATCGCAGGTGCGACAGGCAGCACAACCCTTGTCGCGCTCGCGATATCGCACCAGTGTGTGGGAGCCTTTAAGTGAAACTGAACGTGTCAGGTTTACATAAATAGGCAACTAAATAAAATAAAACAAACAATAATTAGAAAATAATCCAACTATACAACCAAATATATGAATAAATATTATTAGATAACATAAAAATCAGTGCAAATATTCCACAGAAAATAATGACAATGACAGCCCTTAGGGCTCGTACAGACTAGTGCGATATCGCGGGCGCGACGCGACACTATTAGCACAATTTCTTTGTCGCTGCCTGTGGCGCCCGCGATATCGCGCGAGTCTGAACGAGTCTGTTGATCGCGTTCACGAATAGATCACAAAAATGAAATCGTAACAGGTGCTGTAGTTTCTGCCTACCCCCATGGGAAAAAAGTGTGGGATTATGTATATACGTTTTCTAGCCCAGTTTCCATTAGTCTAAAGCAACATCTTAGGGCTCAAGCGTCGTGTTGCCAGTATAACCAACCAGTGATAAGAGCGCATTGTATTATAATACGTATCGATTTACTACTAATGTGACCGATCGATTTTCGTACGGTCGAATGTTTACAATCGATTCCATTCACTACATAACGATGTTTTGTAAGGTAAGACAGTCGAATTTTTGGAAACTCTTTTTTAGGGTTCCGTACCCCAAATGGAAAAAACGGAACCCTTATAGGATTACTCGTGTGTCTGTATGTTTGTCTGTCACAGCCAATTTGCTCCGAATCTACTGGGCCGATTAAGTTTCAATTTGGTACACATATGAACTTCTGTGACTCAAACACGGTCGTGTAACGTAAATAAATGAACTTTGAATAGAGGTGACAGTTGGGGAAAAAAATTTTTTTGCAAGCTACCGTGTATGAGATATCAAATGAAAGGGCTTATTGTAAGGATTTCAGATATATCGTCGCCTTAGAAGGGAGCTATTCTTTACTAAATTGGTTCCAAGATAGAGATAAATCAAAAATTCACCACTTGATTTTTTGTTCCTAGTTTCATTTAACTCCTTTCACGTCTGAATGTAAAACCAAACCTTTAGTGGAGCTATCACTTAGATCTCTTCACCACTAGAATCTCCGTCTAACGCGAATAGTCCCAGTCGCCCCCACATGGATTGCCACCAGGTAGCAATAGGGAAAAAAATTGTTTTTATGTCCCTAAAAATATCACTTATCTACTAATAAAACCACATTGGAAATGTGACCGCCAACTCCGTCATCGCGGCCGTAAGAGAGATAGCGATGAGGGGGTTTGGCGATACACGCCGCATTCCCAGTTGCCACCCGGTGGCAACTAGGAATTTTTTCCAAATTACCACTTGGTGGCAATCCATGTGGGGGCGACTGGGACTATTCAGTCTAACGACGAGTATGGTGGTGTTCATAACTCAATTCGTTCAAAAGTGTGGCTTAGATCTCTTCACCACTAAGGTGACGATATATTTTTTAATATTTTTTAAACAAGGACTTTAGAAATTTACCATTACTCTAATCTCCAAAAGTACTGAGCCTAAAATGTTCATAAAAATACAGAAAATAGTTCTTTACATATAGATTAAGTACAGGAAAACCTATACGAATTCTACTTATGGTCTTGAAATTGCATTGTAAATAGAAAAATAAAGAAAGAAAGAAAGAAAAATTGTTTATTCTGCACAAACAAAACGCACTTAATAAAAAATAAAATTATAAAATACATATTAAAGTAGCCAAAAGCCTCCAATTCAGGCAATAAAAGTTTGACGGGACCAAAGACAATTTACATTGTTACAGTATCTAATTAGTCTGTGGTTACATTACTTTAAACTTTTTTAGCTTTTCACTAAATGCATAAGAAAGTATTACGGAACATTAATTAAAAAAATATGTATATAATGATTGTCTGTCTGTCTGTGAGTTCTGGCTAATCTCCGAAACGGCTGGACCGATTTTGACGGGACTTTCACTGCCAGATAGCTGATGTTATTTAAAGTAACTTAGGCTTCTTTTATTTTAGACAAAGCCACGCGGGTAACAGCTAGTATCAATTTTATTGAGATGTTACATTTAGCCAGTTTTACATTTTTTTTGGTTTTTAATCAAAGTTTGTAGCAACTTTTACTACTATATATCGCCGCCCTACAACGAAAACCAATTAAATCATTAAAAGTGCAAACGGTTATATCGCGATTACAAGGTTTATGGGGTTGAAAATACCCTTTGTAGTATTATACGAGTATTGTTATATTACTTCATAACATCAGTACATTGATAAATGTTCTATTTAAACATGTCTATTGAGATTTAAAAAGTTATTGCTTTGTAATGAAATTTTCAATAATTAATTGTCACATTATCTGCTTAATGTTTTGTATTTGAAAACAAACCTTGGAAATGCTTGAAATAATTGGTTATCTTATTAGCTAGCAGCGAAACTATAAGACTTAGCGATTAATGGGTTTTCGCAGACGAAAGAACACAAAATTTTAAGTACTTTGGCATTCTTAAGTCAATTCCGTCAAAATTTCGATTTAATTGGTTTTCTTTGTAAGGCGGCGACACAGTATTTATATGGACAGTAGCGAATCTAGGAAGAAACGTTCTCAACAGCACACTCACACAGACGCGCGCATCTACGAGACATATAAGTCCGCCTCGCGGTGCTCTCAGTCGCGGGTGACGTGTTGAGACGAGTGGTCGTATTATATTAATCTCTGTCGCCTTCGCGCTTCTGTGTTTGCAGAATAGCTTTAAGATTCCCATAGCCAAAAGTAAAGAATTTTTGTGATAGTTTAGTTAGTTTAGTTCAGTGTACAATAGAATCGGCACCAGTAACATTTAAATGTAAATCCAAGATGGCGGCTGTGAAAATTTTCAATTTTATATTTTGACGAAAGAAAAAAGTCGCATGGAGAGCGGTGTCGCATAACATGTAGGAACGCTTTTTCTCGTGACGGTTTCTACCTGTCAACTCCTAGCGCAAGCTGCATTTAAAGAAGTTCGTTCCAATAAAACACTTCTCAATTTTACAAACATTATGAGTGCCAACCCTAACGCTCCAATGGAAAGTAGGTAATTATTTCTACAAATAGGCCTAGTTTCCCTACTGTCCATTTATATTCTGTGGCGGCGATATGTGCAGTGTTGACATTACCATAAACACACCAATAATTATTTAACTTTATGATTTTAATTGCCTTGAAAGTGCAATTTACAAATCTAGGCTGATTTAGAAGACTACAGATGACATTCAAATGTGTCACGCGTGGTATGAGAAACAAATGATGAGACGATACTCTTGTGGTGCCATCTACTCGTACAACGCCACATGCGACGTATCAAAGACCTGACGTCAGCCGAGTTGGAACTGTCTACGGAGATTCCCCAGTAAGTCGGAGTGGCGCTGCGTTATGCTCCAGTAAGTCGGATGTGGTACAGCACCGGGTTGAGGTGTCGACCAGAAGAGGGTTGAAGGGCTCTGCTTGTGGACCGGCCGAAAGTGCAGTGTGCTGTGCCAAGGTTGCTAATGAGGCCGAGAGTGATGACCAGGTTTGTGCGTTCGCTGCATAATGATGTTCATGATACCCGTTGAAGCCGTGGGTCCTGGGTGCATAGACAACGCCACATGCGACGCATCAAAAACCTGACGTCACAAATCCTGATCCCGCAATCAGAGTTTACCGCGCAACTAGAATATAACAACAACCCGACATCAACCGTTGGGCAGTTCCAGACACAAGGACACAACACGCGTCTGGTCGGAGGATCCTCCCTTTTCAATAGTGGATGAGTGAACTTTACACCCTGTTCCTCATACCTCTACACTCTCATTAAAAAAAAATGTCTCGACACATTCAAACAAAGTAA
Organism: Dryobota labecula; assembly: GCA_947523025.1. NCBI lineage: Eukaryota > Metazoa > Arthropoda > Insecta > Lepidoptera > Noctuidae > Dryobota > Dryobota labecula. Next base: position 4,419,273 of record OX383305.1, on the reverse strand, counting down.
AGTATCCTTTCCCCTTCGTAGAAAGTACTAATTCATGGATCCATGGTCCCTAATTAAAATTCCGCCGAACAAAAGGCATACGAAGACCTCGGACGTAAAAACACGGTTTAATAGCCGACTTAGTAAAACAACAACCCTTTATTATCAAACTATAATGAACCAGTGTATCCGTGAGAACTACGCACGCGCGAAACCAACGCTAAATAACGCGGTAGCTGCAAATTCAATGTAAAGATCAAGACCTTTATACGACCAGCGTAAGAAAATGACAGCGATTGCGCGCCATTTGCGACCTTATCCATTCATAATCAACACGCAAATGAGCGAAAATTAACTCTAAAACAATGTAATAGAGTGCAAATTACATGTTTGCTAAACTAGTTTTTGTTTAGAACGGTTGGAAATGTCAAACCTTAACCTCAAAACCGTGACGCGGACCGCCATGTTAGATGCATTCGGCTGCGTTCGGAGTTGCTCGGGTAATGTCGAGAGCGATTGAACGACTAATTTAAATTGACCTGTTGCGCGGACGGCTGTTTGAACCGTTCTGATGTATTAGATGAATGTTAATGGATGGCGGGAGGTCAGGTTAGGCTGGATAACGTATGGGAAGGGTGCTATTGAATTAGATAAAGACACCTTGTATCTTGAACTATTTGATAGCGCGCAAGATAGTTGTATCCTTGATGGGAGTTACTATTATTAGATTTTTTGAAATGCCATTCTGTTAATTAATTTTATATGCAATGACATCATCTTTTAATGGGGTTTTATTCGTTTTAGCAAGGCTTGTTAACCGGTTAATTTTACTAATTAGTAACTACTTATTATAAGTGCTTAGCATAATACACAGGTGTTAAGATTTATGGTTATAAGAAATACGACATAATAATAAGGACAATTGTTTCTTCTTCAGTAAAGTTTAAAAGTTTATTTAGATAAAAATTGACTCCCATTTAGTTTAGAACATCTGCGTTACGACCATAAAACGGACATCGTAATAATATTTTAATACAACTTTTATGCTCACATATCTACAGTATAATAAAATTTCTAATGGGTAGCTAGTCAAAAAAAATAAAAAAAATATCTCCATCATGTAGAGCAATTTACCGTGCGTTGCCACTGCGCAAGGAGGGGGGGCATACGTAGTGCCGTGTGACGAAAATCTAACATCACTCATTCCAAAACGTCACACGTTACCCTCCATGACAAACAAAACGCAACTTTATATCGTAAGACATAAAATTAAGAATGGACTGTTACAAAAATTGCAGATGGCGGTCGTATTCTATGTTCAAAAATGACTTGGCGCGCCTAATGACAAGGTTAAGTGTATGAAACGCAAGAAACTGGTTCTAATACACGCCTGGCCGTTAGTGAATAGACAAAAAATAGGCGGCCATCTTGAATTGTGGACTGATGAGGCTTCTTGTTTGACGGTCGGACAGGAAAGCTAATTTAATTTACGAATCATTGTTGTTTTTTTTAATGCGTGCTTGTTTTTATATTGTCTGTTTGTGTAAAAATAATGGTTGGAAATTTAAAAAAAAACCGGACTAGGCGTGTCAGACCACGCACAATGAAGGGTTCCGTAGTTGAGATGAATTTATTCCGAGAACTTTAACATTGTAGTTGAAAAACATGTTCTCCCATACTGAATGTATTGGAGAACATGTTTTTCAACAGCAAATGTAAGTTGGTTGACTATTACCTACTCGGTAACTTGTAAAGCCTGCTTAGCTGTGATAGTTTTCCTTTTAAAGGCTCGTACAGACTAGTGCGATATCGCGGGCGCGACGCGACACTAGTAGCACAATTTCTTTGTCGGTGCCTGTCGCGCCCGCGATATCGCGTGTGTCTGTACGAGCCTTAACTTCGTTATTTAAACTGCTGTTGTGAATTTTACCCCATACCCAAATACAACCATTTAACTGGCAGGGGACACTTGACTTTAACAAAAATTAGCATTTTAAAGCTAATTACGCAAACGGATCCCTGAATCGAAAAATGGTCTTCACATACCCGTAATATTTTTGAACGGCCTATCCAACGATAGGCCAGACCATGGGATAGACGATTAAAAAAATATCATCTCTACTTTACGTGTAGGGGTGGTACCCTATAATAATATTTTTCATTGATTTTATTTGACCACTTTGTCGGCGTGATTAATATGTATACTCATACCAAATTACAGCTTTCTAGTACTAAGAGTCTCTGAGCTAAACCGCGGACAGACAGACAGACAGGCATGGCGAAACTATAAGAATTCCTTGATTACTACGGAACCCTAACAATAAGGTTCTGTGTGTTAAAAAGAAGAATTTCATAGTTTTAGTTTAATTACCAAAAATCTGGTTTTCCATGACAAGAACGACATTATATTTTATGAGTCCGAGTGGCCATATAAATATATTTTTTATGAACTCTGATTGAGGTAACCCCCAATCTCGATATTTTTTTTTTTAACTTTTCATATTTACTTCTGATAACTTTCTTATAAAAATAGTTCAAATTAAACTTCAGATTTTAAATCCTGTTGTTTTAGTTTTTTGGTATGTATAAGCATTAAGCATCGATTTTATTTTAAGACTCGTTCCATTACGAACGCAAAAAAGGAAGATGGCTACTTCGAATCCTGCGCACGTCTTTATTGCTTCAATACACAATTCATCGTCCATTGGTCGATTATTAAACACTTTTAAGTACCTATGTAACCTGCTTGTAAGTACGTACTTACATACTAACATAGGTACCCACATATTGGGGTTTATTCAGCTTTAATAACTTATCTAATACATAATGTATAAGTTATAGCATAGGGATTTTTAAATAATTTACTATCCATACTTCCATACTACTATTATAAATGTGAAAGTAACTCTGTCTGTCTGTCTGTCTGTATGTTACGTTTTCACGCCTAAACCGCTGAACCGATCTTCATGAAATTTGGCAGAGATATAGCCTGGGATATGGAGAAGGACATAGGCTACTTTTTTACGCAATAACCGACATCCACGCGGGCGGAGCCGCGGGCAAAAGCTAGTCTTATAATAAATCAAGAATATAAAAGACCGTTTTATTAAGTAATCCTATTTTTATATATCTAATCCCGGAACTCGAGAAAAATCCGAGCATATTAAAAAAAAAAACACTAGAACAAAAAGTTTTTCGTCTTCAAGGTTATCACCTACCTGCCGGGTAAGTATAAGTGAAAACATCGTGTTTGTAAGTGGTACTTACAGGCTGCGCACACGCATCGCGGCCGCCTCTGATCGTTACTTAGAACTGCTAGTGGCGCCACCTACCGTTCTTACACTGAGTTACTGTCACGACTGCTTCAACACTGCTAACTGTGCCTAGAACCTGAATATGTATTAGGTGCAATGTTCAGCATACACATCTTTTAAGTTTAATAAAAATTTAAAAAATTGTCTTCCTCAAGTTCCTCAATAGACAACAACCATTATTGTCTATTGCTTGATGTCATTATAAGTACCTACAGTTGAGGATTAAACAGGATTATCTAAACTTATGACATGATAATTTTAGCCATAACTTTGGCAGTAGGTATGTAGTCAGAAAATCACTTACTTACTTCATGTGAAAATTTTGACGTATTGGTGCAACCACCAGATCCTTCGAAAGTAAGATACATACGTGATTTCTATTACCAAACACTGTGAAACAATCAAACAACATTATTTTACTGCTGGGCCACATCCTCCCCTACTTTTTTCGGGTCCACGCCCAATCGACCCGCTTTGACTCAACCCGAAAAATAATTAATAATAATAATAATACCTGGATATTTCTGTTTTGATAGGCGTAAAAACACATTTTTTAAACGAATTCACTGAAAACCAAGATTAAATATATATATCATATCAAAATATTAAATATTCATGTATAATAAGTAGAGATCGGATATTCGGATGCATATTTACCTAAAGTTAATTTTTGGCTATGAAAGTATGGAAGCGGCTTTTTAAAACATTGTTATTGTAAAAAAAAAACCGTGTTGCCAGGAACAACGGGAATGCATAACTAGTCGAGTGTGTAATATTTAAGCGACCTCTAATAAAATATTTATAAAAAAAAGAACCCGGAGTTCTTGGATTGCATAGCTATTCTGATGCATATTTATTTAGAATTGGGATTTTTACCAATATTTGAAAGTAAGTAAATATGCCAGAAACATATCAGAAACCTAAATTTGTAGATCCCAGAACCGCGGGATTTTTTCGATACAAAAGCGCATTCCATATTAGCAACATCTCAACTTTAGGTGAATATGCATCCGAATATCCGATCTCTAATAATAAGTTATTTAGAATTAAAATATCACTTTGCCTGACTATACAAATGGCACTGAATTGGTAATAAAACAACAGATATTATTCTTCGGGTTCAGTCTAAGCGGGTCGAGTGAGCACAGACCCCTTTTTTCCACTACACTTGATAATGAGCAAATTAATCTATTCTATCAATGGTGTCACAAAATAATGCAAATATTTATGGAGGTAGCGTAACATGGTAAGTACCGCTGCTTGCAAAGGCCATCGACCATTCAGTAACGGGACCTCGTTTTTTGCAATCATAGTTTGATTTGTGCCAAGTCGTAGAAGGAGCTCGTGGCTAAGTTTGACATTCAAAAGTGCCTTTTACGTGCCTATTTGAAATAAATGAGTTGACTTTGACTTTGAAGATTAATAACAGTCGCACGGGTCGATCCATCAGGTTAAGCTATGCTTGCCGGGGTTGGTCCGTGGATGGGTGACCATCTTTACATACCGAGACTCCTCCGTACCTCGGAAAGCACGTTAAATCGTTGCTCCCGACTGTCATTCGTGTATCTTTAACAGTCGTTACGGGTCGTCTGAAGCCCGAAAGTCTGACAACAAGTCTTACCAAGGGGTATCGTATTACCCAGTTACTGGGTTGTGGAGGTCAGATACGCAGTCGCTCCTGCATCTTAGCATCATATTAGCTGCAGATTGATTGATTGAGTTTGATTTGCGCAAAGAATTTAAGCTTACGTAAGCTAAATTATTTTATTGACTTCCTGGATGAGGGCATTATATCATATAAGACGCAGTTATATAATTTTAGTGACTTAAATCATTTATTACGCCTTCAAATAATGCAAGTAAGTTATGCAAAAAATATAAATGTTAAACTAGAACGCGAACACACCAATTCTTTAAGTGAATATTTGTATTGAAGTAAAAATCTTTATGAAATAAATTCAGGAAGTAATGTCTACACAAAACGTACGAAACGATATTACTTTCAAACTACGATATAAAATATTTTCATGATTTTTCTTTCATTAACAGACTATTTTGTTATCTTTAATTAAGTATATCTGTGATATTTTTTTTAATGTTTTTTTTTTGCGTTACTAATAATAAATAAGATTTATTATTGGTTATGTAGTCTAATTTCCCATCCCTTTAAAATTAAATTAAAAAAAATAATAATAATAATAATCTAGATGGAGTTGACATTATTTTATTATCTGACTACCCCTGAGAAGAAATGGCGAAACAAACCAGGGGTCAAAGTCTCTTTTAAAGTCTAGACATAACCTTGGTCAGATCATGTGAGGACCATGTAGATCCGTATCTGAAATGGTCTCTTGAGGAAAGGACCACACAAATTTGAGTGGACCTATCCAGTCAGTGCATGCATTTGTCAGTAATCGAGTAGCTCAACTAATAATTTAAAGAGCTCAACGACTCGACGAACAATACCAAAGAAAGGACCTATGGGTAGGCCGCATAAAGTAAGTACTCAAAATGCCAAACAATCATTAAAATTAACAGAGAAAAAAAAAATACCACATAGTGCTCACATTCATAATAATTAAAGAAATATACTTTTCAAAGTAATGTCTTTGGTATCATAATCCCTTATTCACATACAAAAGATACTACGAGAAACCAGTCAGAAAACTAGTTTATATAAGCATCAATGTACTAACAAAGTATGACGACAAAATATTCATAGAATATATACAGTGTAGGTGTATAAAACGTGTCCTGTACCAATGCAAGTGCATAGCAGTCGACATATACAAGGAAAGAATAATTTAAAATACTTGAGAAGTATAGTCAACACAGTGCAATTAAATAATTTAGATGCTGTGAGTAAATAATTACTAACTTGGTTCTAGTAATAACTACTATTGATTCCAACTATTATTGAATTATGAAGTAAAACATTAGACAACTAGCAGGTTAATAGTTTTTAAGTAATTGGTATTAAAATAACCCTTACATGAGAGGTAAGTAGGTAAGTGCATCCGGCGATTGAGCAGTCAGACCACTAGCAGGTCTGACTTGCTGACAAGCTAATCATTTGTATAGGACATAATACAGGTAGAGCTATTATCATGTAAGTACCAGCTCGTCCCTGAGAAAAAAACAATAACATATCCATGCTACGGATATACACCTAAATAGCACCTAACTGTGAATCTACAAACCGAAACACTTAATGATTTGAATAAACTCAAACTCAAATCATTTATTTCAATTAAACCATTTACAGGAACTTCTGAATTGTCAAGGAGTCGGTCAGTAAGAAAAATGAAGCGACATGCCCATTCCAAAGCGTAGTAGGTACCTATGGAGAAGAACGGGCAAGAAAATCCATGAACACTCTTTTAAATTAAATTGCTACATAAATATTAGTTACATCTATAATGTTGAATTTATAATTAAATGTGAGAACGATGTAAAAATAAAAAATAAAAATGTACACGTTAAAAGCGCCCAGAGTAGGTACAACAAATAGAAACAAAATAAAATAATTAAAATAACCCGTGGCAGCTAAGAGATGACCAGTCCCAACTGACGGCGCCCGTTCACGAACATGACCTCTCTTGGCTGTGTACACTTCTAAAAATATATATATACCTATCATCATCATTCTCCTAGCTGCCCATATCCCAATTTATTTGGGGTCGGTGCAACATGTATATATCTTCCATACTTCTCTATTATCTCGGCATTCACACCCTTTATAGCCATATCATCTTCCACATAGTCCATCCATCGTTTCTTTGGGCTTATTCCACTAATCCCCCCTGAGAGAATCCCCCTCAGTGGGAAAAACTGAACCCTAATGTAAAAACCACTTTCATCTCATGGAATAAGTTTTTTTTCCCTCTAAGCGGGATTATCAGGGGTGAATTCTAGACTATTTTTTATAGATTCCACTTTTCCTCCTAAGGGGGATTTTCAGGGGGATTTGTGGAATAAGCCGTTTCTTTGGTCTTCCCCTACTCTTATAGCCATTCACATTCATACTTAAATCTTACCTCACGACATTTTTCTCATTCCTCAGCATCACATGCCCATACCATGACAACCGAATGTCACACAACTTTTCAGTTACCTATTCATATAAAATCAATGTTTCAGCAATCTGCAAAATTGCCCTAAATAGTCCTTCACTGTCGCCTCCCGTTCGATGAACCACAGTAAAGCATGACAGTTTACCTGTATCGATTGTCCTACCCGAATTGACTGACCGGCACGAATATTAAATGCACCTTTGGACATATTTCTGAGCGATCGATATTTCCTTTCGTGCAGCTAACAGATTTAAGCTTGACATGTTTTTTTAAAGAGTCGTTGTATTAGCCAGTTAGGGGTTTGTAAATGGAAGTATATTTCATTTATTTTTTCTATAAAATAATGCCATCACATTACATTCAAATAAATAATTATTTATCTGACCCGGGGATTATGTATACGGTACACGTGACAAATCGCTCATCACTTTATCGAAAATCGTTTTCCCTTTAGCAACATAATATTTCCAAATACTTAATGTATGCTTACATCCAAATTCATTACCGTAACAATTCGATGGATGGATGTTTAACTTCTGCTGAGATTAGAAATATGAAGACGAATAGAAAGATTACTGAGATGAAGGCTGAACGAATAAAGATGTACAACAGAAGAAGATAAACCCAACTGAATTGGTATGAGCGTCTCTTGCCCTTGATGATCAAATCAAATCAAATCCATTTATTTGCCAGAATGTAGGTTTACACGGTATGATCTTAAAACTATAATGGCCCCTTTACATTCTACCATTACATATGGTGTGCAAATATTTAATTGTAACCTGCACAATGCTATTACTTTAATTAGGTACATAAAAAAATAGAAAAAATATAGACAACAACAACAAAGAAGATCTCATGAGATCTCATAAAATGATGTTGACGATAAATAGGTTTATTGTGGTGAGAGATAAATTCGGGATGACTAATTCTAATACAGGAGAAGGAAAGTGCCTATCTACGGAATAAGTGTTTGAAACCCGTCACTACTTTCCGTATCAACTTGCGATCCACAGATGCCTCTCAAGTTAAAGATAAGGCCTGTCGTACTGTATGGATCGGAATGCTGGACCGTGTAGAAGACGGATGAAAAAAGACTGCATACAGCGGAGATGAGAATGTTGAGATGGATGTGTGGAGTGACGAAAATGAATAAAATCAGAAATGAGTATATAAGGGAAAGTTTGAAAGTGGCGCCGATGACAGAAAAGTTGAAAGGAAGTGGTTTGGCATGGTATGGGCATGTGATGAGGTGGAAGGAAACACATGTGACGAAAAGAGTGATGAGTATAAATTTTGATGGATGGAGAGGGAGAGGAAGGCCAAAGAAAAGATGGATGGATTGAGTGAGTAATGATATGAAAGAAAAGGGAGTGAATGATAGCGTGACGGTTGACAGGGGAGAATGGAAAGAGAAAAAATTTTCAAGTAACATAGCTAGGGCAGGAAGATGTTTTTTATTGATTAGGCCTGCTCTTGACTTCGATCTCGCCTGATAGAAAGCAATGGATGAGGTCTATGATGGAACGAGCGTGCCTGTTTTAAAAGCAGATGGATTATATGTGGAAGAGAACACAGACGCTGGCAGAGTTCCACACTTTGGCTGTGCGCATGAGGAGAAGCGCTGAGTACGACTGGACGGGATATCAACCAACTACACAATATGGTATCCTACAGTCTGGTAGTCCGGTAATAAAAGGGCGATGGTGGGATCAGGTAATGGAGCTCCTGCGCACATTCTCCGAAGTACAGTCTGTAGAAGACCAACAGGCAAGCAACATTACGCCGATGAGCCAGGCTGTGAAGCCTAGACAGCATCGTTTCGTCACTTACAAGTACAAGCCTTTTCGCTCAGCGTTCCATTGAGTCAAGTGCAGCAAGTTGTAGTTTGCTGAGCCATCCCATAAGTAGATGAACTACTCTCAGGATATTAAACAATAGCACCACAATAGTCTTTGATATGAAACTTACTTGTACTTAGTTTGTACATCATCCAAACTAATATCAATCAATTAGAAACGCCAACTGCCGCGTTGGTCTATTGCTCGCAAGTGCTACTATTGAGCATGATGTCCTGGATTCGATTCCCGGTTCGGGCAAAGTGCTATTGTGTTTTCCATCTGGAATTTCTCAGTAACAACCCGGAGTGTTTGCGCCCGGTTTCTGGCAATAGGCTCGCCCCCTATTACCAGCAAATACTTAAATATAACTGGCGAAATGTGGGATGTACCATAGGGACCTCTGCGTAACCCTTCGAGTAATACAGGAGTGATGTGATATTATGTTAACAAACACCAACATGCATGTATAATATTTTCACCAATTTAGACGGCACGGTTCGCGCATTGGTTAAGCGATTGACTGCTTCGCTGCGCATCGCGGGTTCGATTCCCGCACGGCACATATATTTGTATGACCTACAAGTAGTCGTTTCGGGTCTGGCTGTTTGTGTATGTGAGTTTAAATGTTTGTAAACGCACCCACAATACAGGAGAAAAACATAGTGTGGGGCAACATAAAAAAAAAAATGGTATATATATCTTATTTATAGTTAAGGTATAGGCTTATCCTTATATTTAAATAAAATGTATTCCCCAATTTTCTCCAAATTTCTTTCAATTGCATCTACCACTGTTTGTCTCTGCACCACCCAAAGGTCGACTGGTAAAAATTTATATGGCATTAAGTCCGCCTCTGTACATTTGTGTGATAAAGAGTTAAATAAATAAATATGCTGCCAAATAGTAAATATTAGAAGGTAAATTGTGACAAAGGAAGATTTCACAAAAACTAGTAGGTAATTAACACTATATAAATATAGGTACATAACATATCGATTATACAATTCCTAAAAATAGGCTCCCATTAAAATTTTAAGTGCGACACTTAAAATGAATAGATATATGGCATCACTGACCGTGTCATATCTTGCTTCGATATGCATTTTGGTGATGTTACACTATGGGTACTTACCGAAGTTAATTAATTCAAGGAATACAATTTGATTGCTCCGCGTAGCAACAAAACTCAATGTCCATCTTTAATAAGAAATTAATATGCCAATTAGACACTAATTCATAAATATCAACCCCAATCTGATACAAATAAATAAAATTGAAGTGTGTGTTTGTAATCTCAAAATAAAAGCTTATTACTAAATACTTAAGATAGGTACTTATAACAAAAAACTTTTTTAACAGTTTCGTCTGTATGTCTGTTTTTTCCGGTTAATCTACGAAACGGCTGGACCGATTTTGACGGGAGTTTCACTGGGAGATAGCTGATGTTAGAAAGAGTAACTAAGGCAACTCTTTTTGTTTTAAAGCCCCACTGGCGAAGCCGCGGGTAGCAGCTAGTCTAATATAAATCCAAGCAATGACGCTTGGCGTCCCGCAAGGCATTTTCTGTGACCTATTATATATACTATATTAAAGAGAAATAAAATTACTAATATTAAGGATACATTTTTTTTCCCTATCGATAAAACATTGTGATGAGACCAAAAAGGTGATGAGGAAAGGTTTGATTCAGGTAAAACAAACACGATTGTCGATGACCCCCAAATAGTTATTTATGTATGCATTTTGGCAGATAAGATAATTTTTATTTGTTTTCAAACATGAGTATACACACGAAAAAATCAGCATGCAAGTTGTTAAAAGTATTATTTAATAAACAGGTCGTCATGCTTGCCTTATACAACGGCATACAAATATTTTTAACTAGGTAAGTAGTTATAAGCAATTTTTTTTAGATATTCTAATTATACAGGCTAGGTAGTAAAATTATTTAAATATTAATATATAACCACAATTCAATTATCCAAATTAAAGTATAACAGACATAGTTCGACATAGAAAAATAATTATATTAAGTAAGTAGTCAAAGCAAATAGGTCAAAATTATAATGCTCATTCAAAATATTTTTTTAATAAAAAATCATTGATGGTGTAACACGCTCTTTGCAGCTTTTCGCAGTTAACACCAAATGCCCAAATAATGCCAGTTGGTGATCAACTCCCATTTTTTTGGCATATTTCCACATGACTAATTACGGGCATACGTTGAGGTTAATTTCAATAATGTACTTAATTTGGACCGATTAATTAAAAAATTCTACAGTTACTAAGCTAAATTCGAAATGCTTTTACAACGTCTCGCGTCATTAGAGATCATGCTGACAGAAATTATCGATGATTTTGTGAATAGTCTATCCAGCAGAAATTAAAAACTCAAAAAAATTGGTATCTATAAAAAAAGGAAAAAAAAAACCTGAACGAAACGGTCTGATACAAAGCTCAAAATCGTACGATAACCGACGACAAATATCATTTTTAACAAAGAAATTATCCAAATATCGCCTGATATTACTGGCCTTAAATCCAAATATTGTTTCAATTTACCTTATCGCTAATGTAGTCCCAGAGTATAGTACAACCGCACGCTTCACAAACTCTAAAATTTTACAGGTAAGCAGAAAAAACAACAAATTTTCATGTTGTTCTATCAAAAATAATGGACTCACTAGTTTCCTTATTCATTATTTGTTATTCAAAATTGAGGGAATATTGTCGGTGACCCATGAGTTATTCTAACATGTTTACCCATAAATGGGTATTTCCTAATTTACGATATTTTAATCTGGAGTCGATACATTAGCAATTTCCAGGTAATAATGCTGATAGTGCTACATCCACATTATTTTTGAAAAAATAAATTAAACGAAATTACATAATGTCAGGATCTACCAAATAATGTGGCGTAATGGGAAAAAAAGAGGTAAAAAAACGGTATTTTGTTTGCTTAGTTCTTATAATTAATTCACTTTAATTTCATAGATGATTATTTACAATAAAATAATAATGATAAAATGTTTTGCACCCCTGTCCTGTCATTTTGACAGTGACATTTCTTGACATTACTTTGTTTACATAAATTATCTGAATTTGAGACTTTGGGTATAGATGATGAGATGAGAGAAGCTGAGGATCGAGTTAATCGCGTGCGATTAGAGAAGCCTGTTTCCCGCAATGAACTATAGACTAATGATAATCATGCTGGTAAGAAAGAAAAGGATATTACAGACTCTTTTCTTGAAATAAACTCTTATCTGCCTAAACGGGAGGAGAGCGTTACGCTTTGTTTTAGTAGGAAACACAATAACGTCCCACACAAAAACGGCCGTCCAAATACCTACAGAGACGTTTTTTGATATCTTAATGTCAAATACTGGTGAAAGTGACAGATTTTCATGACAGCTGTTACAACATGACGGAACCGCTTTCCTAATAAACCCAAGCTTTAAAGTTACAGATGTTTGTTGTCCCTAATTTTCATTTTCCCGTCGTCGTGGGAAGGATACTATGACTAAAATGTAATTTGGACAATCCCGCTTAAAACAATAGGTCGGTGGTCAAAAGTTAATAGTTTTACCGTTTCAATGATTTGACATTTTTAGTATTAGTCAGACGGGCTGGTGATGATGATGATGATGGGGCTCCCTTTTCCGCACTTAGACTCCCATTTGGTCCGTTGTGCGTGGGGATTCTAGCTAACAGAGCAAGCCTAGCTTCGCCCAAAAGCACAGAAGCTTCCTGAGAGCTTCACAGGCTTCACGGAGCGACCTAACTGTTCCGAGGATTTCTTCACGTTGTGGAGCCACAGACGGGCTGTTGTCCGCAACTCCAACGTTAAAGCGCGTATTTTGCGAGAGAATGCTATAAAAGACAACCTTGCCTTGAACCTTTTTGTCTGATTTTCTTCTGCCTGCTCTTGTCTCATTTTATTTAGGTCCGGAGCACATACTCTCTTTCAATCTCCCCTCGAGGTGATAGCCGTTACGTTATCATTCACTCTCTTTTCATTAATATCATCTCTCTCACAATTATCCCCCATCTTTTTTGTTTTATTTATTTATCTTTAGTTAATTAACACGGTAACACTACCAATAACATCATCACCATCCTCAGCATTTCAGCCTAAAGACGTCCACTGCTGGACATAGCACCAAGCACCAAAAGTCCTCCTCCAAGCACCAAATGCCCGGGAATCCGCTGGATGCGGGAAACACAGAACTGGTCGGAGTGGCGGTGCTTGGGAGAGGCCTACTAATTACATCAATTAACATAAATTTTGTCTTCCTCTCCCCTTCCGGCCAACATCATTTCTCAGAATCATAAGAAGACCTTCTTGCTTCTTTCTTCCTTCCCTTATCCACATTTAATTCCCCCACGGTAAGGAAAGGGCGAGTGAAGCGACTCTGCCGGAAATCAAATCGTAATCAGAAGCTATACCCAAAGTCTGAAATTCAGATAATTTATGTAAACAAAGGGATAACATATGGTAATTCACATAAAATGGCGAAAAAAGAGGTTTCATTTTCTTTTAAGCACTAATTTTAAGAAATAATAATTAAAAAATAATCATACCGTAATAATTTTTATAAATTTTCGGTTTTAAACAAAATTATTAAAAAAAGGAGATTTTCTGGTATAAAATATTTTATGATACTGGTAACAATGCAGGAGATCGAAACATTTTCAAATTTTTACATCTTCAACTACACTAATATTACAACTCTCATTCATAGATTCATATTGTAAGTAGCATATCCAGCCACATTTTGGATGAAAGCGGCTGTAAACTGTTTCGATTGGAAATCGATTTTGGGAGGCCTACGTCTAGCACTGGGCTGATTATGACGATCATAGGCCGTGTCTCCGACACACTAAATTATCTGAATTAATAGAGACTTTGGGTATAGACTAGTTTATATTACAAAAGTCACGTGCATTATCTATATCGTGTACTATCTTTTGTTTTAAAGACAATTGGACTTCCTTGAATCAGTGAGTATAAAATTTAGTTTGAGGTGAGTCTAGTGATTCATTATGAAGATTATCTTTATTTATTTTGATGTTGTCTTCATGATTTTCTAAAACAAGTGTTTCAGGAATCTGTATTTTTTCTTCTTCTGTGTTTTCATTTCGCTTACCTTTCTCAATTGAATTTCAGCAGGTGTTGTTAAAATATTTTTGTTATCACCTATATTACAATTTCATGTCATAGGTACCTAAATGGCAAGGAAGGTCCTGGTATCAGATAATTTAGGGCTGTCCATTCATCCATCTTCGGTAAATTATGTAAGCATGTTTGTAATTGTTTTTTTTATTTTGGTTTATATTATGATTCTTAAGAAATAGCCTAAAATTGTATTGTATTGGTTTCCAAAACTTCAAGTCCTAAATTTCGTACGGACACTTATTTCCCAGATCTTATTAGGTACGCCATTTTTATTCAAGATATCGTAATAATGTTAGTTACCCAGTAGCTACTAGAAATAATAGTATCACTTCACTAGTTCATGATCAGCCTGATCTATGGTCATATAAAGTAAGCCGGTTTCCCGCCATTCACTAACTACCTAAGTACCTACCTGGGTAGGTACTTGCGGACGGTAAAAAGTTGTTGCGACAACTCGATATTTTTCTTTGTTCTTATTTCATTTATAAAACCGTTTCTTAACTACTTTTGGGTGAGGTTCTATTTACAAAAATAAAAAATAAAGAGGTTGTTAGAGACAAAGCTGAAAAGAAATTGGAAGGAAGGAATAAAGGAAAAATTATTCAAGAAGTTTTACTTCCAAAAGAGTAGGTAAGTACTAGGAATTCGTCATTGAAACTCCATCGAGTCGAACTTATTATCGCTACAAACCTAGGAAAACTAATAGGTTAGCGTTCCTATACCTACGCTGATAGCACGAAGGCCAATCGTGAGCACGCAAGGCGACGCACTACAAAAATACTCATGTGTCCTACCAAACAAAAATATCTTTCACCAAGTTCGTCAACCCAAAAATAACACATACAAACAAAACAGAACCTATATTATCTTAAAAATTGTGTCAATAAGCACCCTTTTCCTTCGCACTGTCCAGCACGAACGAAGTTTGCGATAGTCACATGGGTGAGTTTGCAGGCGCAATCTAGCAATGCAACTCACACACAGACAACTTCACTCCGCTCCAATCATCAAGTTCATAGATTAAGATTGGCGTTCATAGAACTGACTTAATAAATTACAAACTACTTGCTCCAACGACGTGATTAATTTATAAAACGTACTCACCTATAGACCATGCAGTATCTGTCCATATGCACATAAAATGTTCCTTCTGGTTTGTTTCTCCATTAATAATAGTTCACTAACACTCTATATCCTAGTTTTATCTAAGTTTGCACTTTGACATCACAATATTCCATAAGTTTTGTACGACAAGGCACTATGGCTACATCACAAAATTGAGCAAAGTGAAAGAAAAAAATAGTTTCACTTTATGAGGTCATCGAACGCGCGGTCGCGACTATTCCGCTGCATTCGAAAATGGAACGTTTTGAACACACTCACATGGAGTTCGGAAAGTGAATTCGGCGGGATTCGCCACCGGCTCGGGGTCCATTCGGTGGATTTTCGTAGATTTTCGTGTCGGATGACACGCGAGGCGCGTGCGGGGACAGCTCGCGCGCAACTGAAGATTGTCGTAGGTTAAGTTAGGAAAAAAACACCGCTAGCTCAATTTTCCGCGTTACGCCCGCCACAGTTTCTCCGCGCCAAAAACTAGTTGCACCGTCACACATTACGCCGATCCCAAAGGGGTAGTCCCATAAAAAATCGCAGTCCACGAGGTCGCTATTGTTTTGACAGCTCCATGAAATACAACCATGTGTATCTATGGAGCGGGAATGGGACGAAGAGGGCGCCACCGGTCCAAACGCAGCCGATTAGAAAAACAAACTGCTAATAACCAAATAAACTAGCACAGCGCGTAAACACAACGAAATTACTGCCACTTTTCATTATATTTCGCTATGCACCGGGCCGACGTCACCTAAATAGCAGACGCTCGAAGTTATGTTCGTCTCTTTCCCGCGCGTGTTGAGCGGACATTTCTAAATTCGAACATTCTGAATTTGAATTTGAACTGTCATCTTTTGATGTGTTTTTATGAGCAGTTATAATTTTTTTTTCTGTGTATCTTATGTGCGCGGCGTAAAGGTGCACACATGCGGGTAAGCGCACTTGTACTGAGCCAATGAGCCTAGATGACATTCGCAGAGGCTTAAACTCGCAAGTTCAGACGGATGCGGCGTCAATAAACTTCGATGCAATGGTGCGTTTGTAATGTGCGAACGATGTAACTTTATATCTGTTACACTCGACGTAGGCTGGACCTCAGCGGTTACGTCATATGGTTTCGTCGCTTCAAATTGTCGAGGAAACTCTCATTGTTCATTTATTCTCATAATTATCTCCATTATCAATACTTCAATGTCAGCTCATACCTATAGCTAACCAGTTGCATTTCAGTTCACTTCTCGCTTCTTTAACAATCAACCTGCCTAGCCTTTTCCCAACTATGTTGGGGTCGGCTTCCAGTCTAACCAGATGCAGCTGAATACAGTATTTTACATGGAGCGACTGCCTATCTGACCTCCACAATCCAGTAACTGGGTAACACGATACCCCTTGGTAAGACTGGCTGTCAGACTTTTGGGCTTCTGACGACCCGTAACGACTGACAAAGATCCACGAATGACAGCCGGGACCAACGGCTTAACGTGCTTTCCGAGGCAAGGAGGAGTCTCGGTATGTAAAGATGGTCACCCATCCACGGACCAACCCAGGTAAGCGTAGAAATTTTTTTTTTTTCACTTCTCGCTTCTTTAACATCTCCAAATAATTTCTAAACTATTTGTACATCTGCTTGAATGACATCAGCAATATTATGTAGGCCATAGAAATGCGGTGCTAGCAAAATTTCAGAATCTTCCGTTGATTTCCGAAAAACTGCAGTTTTAGCACCAAACTGTTGACCCACTTGACAATTATTGTGACTATGCGCGTGCACTTGTTCTTCGACAATTATTATTGTTTCTTGATAAAGTAATAAATGAAGACTTATTCGATATACTTTCTCCTTAGATAAGACTGTTATGTTAATAATACTTAACGGTCAAGTAGGTATGCGCAGTTTTAAACAACATAGGTGTTTAAAAATAAAATGTCTGCCCTAGTGAAAACTACATCAAAATCCTGCAGTTTTATATGCAATTTTTCCTGATCGTATGAAACTAAAACGACCCCTACTATACACAAGTCTTCCAATAGATTCAATAAAAAACCATCTTTAAAAAATTCACCGTTAAATAAGCTAAACATTGATTCCAAACAAGGAGACACAATAGTCTAATATTCGGGGAATCAAGTGGCCAATTATCCCCAGCCACTTATGAGCACAATCGTCTTCTTCTTTAAAAAATCTCAATCTTAAAACCATTTCCTAATCAATCAAAATTAGGACCCTCACCTCAGTCAAGTACTGCATAAATATAATTCATTCATCATACCATCTTATACCACCAAAACCTATCTTTTTCTTTCATACTTCTTTATTAGTGTTTATCTCGGTAGTCACTCCCTTTCTAGCTATATCATCTTACACACTTTCTCCTATCTTGCATAATTATAATCAAGCAACCGAAAATAGTTGTCCACTGTCTCATCATTAAACAAAACCTCTTCACTAGTTACCCCTATTTCAATGTAAACCCTTTTGAAACAAGGTAAAGACAAAGAACTGACTTTTGTGTCAACAACACATTTTGTAAAACATTATTCAAACGCGTCCTACGTCAATTGGATATATCATTCATTTTCTTTAAATATGTGGGTATGAACTAGCACAATCAGACTATAATATTCCCACTGCTAGGACACGGGCCTTCTCTCTGTGATAGGGAGTGGGCCGTAATCCTCGCGGTCGCAGTGCGGTTTGATATTTGTCACATGTCTTCAAATTTTTGGTTCTAGGACATGCCTGTTTCCTCATGATGTATTCCTCCACCGTTTTGAGAGCAGTGCTGATGAAATTATTTACACAAAGTGAAGCGCCTGTCTGGGTTCGAACCTATGACCTATACAATTCTTAAGTCGCTGCCCAACAACTAACTACAATGTAATAACTAAATTATATTAGAATTATTGTGGACAACTTTTTTTTAAATATTTCAGCCAATCAACTCGTCATCATTCTCATGGAAACGACTCTCATGGTGAAAAATTTGAAGATTTTCGCATCTTAGATTTTCATTTTGACCTCACTATTGGCTTTAGCACCCTCGAAACCCATGAAAACAACACCCATGACGAAGAAGTCTTTGACCAGTGCGTGTTGCCAGTAATAACGTATGGCACTGAAATGTGGTCGCTCACAATGGGCCTTATTAGAAGGCTAAAAGTCACCCAAAGGGCAATGGAGAGGGCTATGCTTGGAGTTTCCCTACGTGATCTGCAGGAGAACCAAGGTAACCGACATAGCCCGAAGAATTGCCAGTGGGCAGGGTACATTGCTCGCAGAACAGATGGCCGATGGGGCTGAAAGGTTCTCGAGTGGCGACCGCCTACCGGAAGACGTAGCATTGGAAGACCTCCCACAAAGTGGACCGATGACCTTGTGAAAGCCGCAAGAATCCGCTGGATGCGGGAAGCACAGAACCGGTCGAAGTGACGGTGCTTGGGGGAGGCTTATGACCAACAGTGGACGTCTTTAGGTGAAATGATGATAGAGACGAGAGAGTAAGACAAAGATTTGCTTTTTCTAAGGAACTCTCAGATCTTCTCCTAAATATGAGTTAGTGCAGTTACGTTGAACGGTCGGTATTGATAAGTTCTCCATGATTATCTTTACTTGCCCCATACCATAAGTGGTTAAACGGATAAGTAACATACATGAGGATGCTGCTGTAGATATAAGTTTCCACCCGTTCGTCTAATACCTTTACCTCATTTAATCATGTTTAATTTCCTTAATCTTGTTTCATGTTGTCTGGGGCCCAAGTCTGCTTTTTTTATAAATTCGTCACTCCAACACGATCCCATTGTCATTTTGCTAAAAGTTCGTAATCTGCTAAATTCATAATGTCAGGTCTTTGATGCGTAGTTCGCATGTGTCGTTGTAGATACCGTCACAATACCACTAAATGTTAGAAGATTTGTAGTAACGAAGAAGTCAGCTTCTAGAAGTTTGTGCTTAATTAAAAAATATGCTTTTAGGATTTGAACGCTATGATTCATTGGGACCATTACCCAACATTGTAGGACCCACAAAAATATCATAAAAATGAATCTGGGACTCCGAAACTTAACCTGACAAAGATTCCAGCTTTTATTGAAATTATCAAGACCAAGATTCAGATCGGTATAAGCGCACGCGCAAGTATGTACGTAGGTACTATACCGACCTGAATCTTTGTCTTGATAATTTATAAACCTACCAAAAAAATCAAGTCCGACATTGTTGCTCTGAGTCATACATCTCAAGATCAGGATATGAGTCTTACGAATTGCCCAAATTAGTTTCAATTAATATTATTTTATGTTCTACCAGTAGCGGATTGAGATTTTTGTGAATTCTGCACTCCTTTTTAATTTATTCTTGTCTAGCTGCTGCCTGCGGCTTCGCCCGCTTTGGTTTTTCTAAAATAGAAGTAGCCTAAGTTACTCCACTTAACATTCGCTATTTGCCAATGAAAGTCCCGTCAGAATTGGTCCAGCCGTTTCGGAGATTAGCCGGAACAAACAGATAGACAAAGTTAAAAAAAAAATTTTCGTTATAAGAACCTGTTATTTGGAGATATCAACTCCTAATTATCGAGATAGAGACAAGGAAGAGATCCGGGTCAACAAAACAAATCAACTTTAATTTAAATAAATAATTATTTAAAAAGTAGGTAATTCAGTCATTCATGTTTTTCCCGCGCACTTTTTAAACGTCGTTACGTGTATATATATATATATATATATATATATATATATATATTTTTTTTTTTTTTTTATGCATACAGTCTTAATACAGGTTCGTTTGTTTTGTACCAGTAAACCAGAAATGGTTTGTATTGGTACTCACATTCGCTATATGAACACTCTTTTAAAAATTATAATTAAAATTCGTCACGTCCACACTCCCATACCAATACACATCTCCCATATTTATTTTTATCTTATCTTCTAATATATAAAATTCTCGTGTCACAGTGTTAGTTGCCATACTCCTCCGAAACGGCTTGACCGATTTTTATGAAATTTTATATGCGTATTCAGTAGGTCTGAGAATCGGCTACTATGTATTTTTTTTTTAAGTTTTAGGTAGGTAGGTAGGGTAGGGTAGGGTAGGGCAGGGTAGGGTAGAGTAGGTAGGTTGGGTAGTGTAGGGTAGGGTAGGGTAGGGTAGGGTAGGTAGGTAGGTCGGTAGGTAGGTAGAGTAGGGTAGGGTAGGTAGGTAAAGTAGGTAGGGTAGGGTAGGGTAGAGTAGTGGAGTTTATACTATAGCTTTTGACAGAACGAAGTCTGTCGGGTCAGCTAGTTGTAATATAAAAAAATGTATCCCTGTCTATTACCAAAGTATAAAGAGCTATTACTATGCCCCATAACCAGCCAAAAACCATAAAAGAGATCAAGCAAAAACGAAAATCGAACTGCATTTCCATAGCCAGTGAAAGTGACGTTTATTTATTTTTTTAACTCCGAGTCCTGCCGAATGCATCGCACATTCAACCTCGGGGTGTCATCGACCCCTGTATTCGGCGACGGCCATTACGTTGGGAAAGGTCAGGCCCACACACACGTTGATAAAATGTTTGTCTGTGTGTGTCTGCTTTTACTTTCAATTTATTGTGCATTTAAATTTGTGAATTTAATATTTTGGTCGGCTTGGGTGGCGTTTCGGTTTCGTTTTTGTTTTGATGAAAGAGTTAACTGTGGGAGGGTTGCTTTTATAAGTAGGTACTTAGTTTTTTTGTTATCATGTTTTAATTGTATTTCCAGTAGTCCCTTTTAATAGACATTGTGGTCTCATTTGACATATTATTAGTTATCTTTAAAATATTTAAAACTCTGTAAATTGTTTTTGTTTAGTATAGATGAGTTTTACCCACATTTGTAATTACAATTTATTATTATTATTATAGGTGTAAGGTAAGTATTTTTTTTTTATTAATGTGTAGATTGCATATATTAATTATAATTTCAAAAAATAACAACAGGTATATTAGGATATTATATTACCTACGTAAGTAAACAGATTTTTTAGGATTCCGTAGCTCAAAGCTCAAAAACGGAACCCTTATAGGATTAGTTCGTTGTCCGTCTGTTTGTCAGTCTGGCATGACCCTTTTCTCAGGAACGCTAGGAGGTATCAAGTTGAAATTAATATCAAATCCAACGGCCCCTTGGAGGTCTAAAAAAAATCAAGCTTCTAAGTCAACGCAATAAAAATGTACGGCCATTTATGCGACATATTTAGATAATCACAAATAAATCAAAACCGGGTTTTCCGTTGACCTAGAATCATGAAATTTGGCAAGAAGCAAGGTCTCACAGCAAAAGTAAAGTAAAAGTCCAAAAAATCATCAATTTGTAGTTTTATCACATAAAAAATGTGATTACAAACTTACATTTGCATTTGGAGAATTGACACTTTTGAACGTCAAAATTTACACGGAAATAAAATTGATTCCAGTTGCCCCTTCCAAAAGGTAGTTTCCATGGAGAAGAATGGACAAGAAACTCCACCGTTACTCTTTTAAACTGCTTTACAATAGTTTGTATACATCATACCACATATAATAAAATATCTATACCACAGTGTGCGAGTTAAACTTATCATAAGAGTGTATGTCTTAAAAATAATACAATATACAGTTAAATTAGCAACCTGTTTGATTTTGTCTAGACTACATGGTCGTATGGAGCAGGACCAGCATGTTTCCAAGCATTCTTTTCTTGGATATAATCCTCTAATTTGTAATAAGCTTGTTTACAAAGTGTAGTTTTAATGAGTTTAAAATATTCTTTCATTTAATTGCAATAAATCACAAGGTGGGGTAATCGCATGTATGGGAGAACATGTTTTTCAACTACAATGTCAACTTAATTTTTGGGATAATTTCATCCCAACTACGGAACCCTTCATTGTGCGTAGTTCAACACGCACTTGGCAGGTTTTTTCTCATTTGTTACTACATAACATAATCCTATCATTAACGCCAAAAAAATTGCTAAAAAAATTCAGCCACACCTCATTTTCCCGCTTCAAAATTCCAATCAGTTTATCAATCCTACAAGTACATCAAACTTACACATAAGTACATATCTACACAGTCATCACCTTGGCATCACATTACGTCACACTATCGGTCACAAAAGTCAAACGCAACATTAAAAAAAAAACTGCCAAAATTAAGTCCAACGACAAAATACTTGATAAGCCTTATCTTATCGAGCCTGACCATGCCAATTCCAACAGTGTTGTGAGGGGTCAGGGTTTTGCCCCATCTCTTTCTATTCGGTATATTGCTCTCTCCGTCACACGTAGAACAATGCATAGTATGTTTGTTCAGTTGTTTTGTGGACGTAATTTAAAATTTTAAGGGTATTTTTCATAATGTCGTTTTTGCATGATGGAATGAGCTGCATTTTGTAATGTATACAGCTTAGTTGAATATAATAAGGGGGTGAACCGTGTTCCTTCAGTTGCCTGTGTGCCAGGGCCACGGTATCCCTTTCGGACCAACCCGCAACCCTGGCAGGCACCGGTCCTAGCGGACCCCGTCAGTGCGTGCTGACATCTCTTTGAGGCGCGCGTGGAACTGGCCCTGGTCTGGTTCTTACCGGACGGCGTGCTGCCCATAGCTCGCCGTCCGTAAGCCCGCGCCTACGGTGGCCGGGAATCGGCTATCGATTCTCGCCGCCCAGGGCGTCTCCTGCGGCGACTAGGGACGTGGGGGCGCACAGACTGCCACTCTCTCACGCGTTCCGCCTCCTCCTTCGCGAGCATTACTGCCTCGCAGAAGGAGGTGCCTGCCTCCCATGCACTCTCGCTCCGGACCATGGCCTGGACCAGGGCTGGACGCGAGAGATCACCGCCGCCAATCGCCTCCGTGAGGACACGGCGGTGCTCTGCCCAAGCCAGGTAGACCTCCACCGTGTGCACCACCGTGTCCTCCGGGCGATCGCCGCCTTACCCGAAACAGGAACCTCCCGAAACACCCGTGTCCGGTGAGGACCTGTGTCAGGCGAAAGGTGAGGACGCCGTGGCGCCTTTCTAGCCACTCCTCAAAGAGGGGATTTATCGCCACGATTGTGGCGTGCTCAGCGCTGGGTTGCGACAATCGCACTCTCCATGACGCCATGAGATCCCGCCGGAGCTCCGTCCGCTGTGCCGTGATTACTCGCGGCAGCGGAGTTACGCTCCGGCGTTTCACCTCCTCGCGCCACTCCCATAAGTGCGCGAGGATTAGGAAAGTAGATAAAGAGATGTAGACAACGTGTGTAAGAGTAGAAGAGAAAAAAATCATTTCATTTCATCGTAAGAAGCAAATTAAAGTAAAGTAAAAAGTTTTTATTTTGGAACAACAACGAATTGACATAAATACAATAGAAACGATGATAGCTACAAAATTTAAGAACTGTGTCACAGCTATCAACGCCCGTCTAAACATAAGCAAGGGTACAGTTTAGAATAACATAAAAAACGTAAAAATGCAAAAATAAAATAACGAAACAAAACACATGCAAACTTTGTATGTTGTTAGGTGTGGTGCAGTGTGGAGTGATAGTGTGAGTGTGTGTAAGTGTGGGTGTGTGTGAGTGAGTGTGTATTGTGAGTGAGGGTGTGCGTGAGTGAGGATATGTGTGAGTGCTTGGACTAATTAAGTTATGAGTTTTCACAATTTTTTCAGTTGCATCGTATGATAGAGATTTCGACCATTCGGTCAACTTTATTCACATTATTCACACCAAAAATCCAAAAACAAAAAAAAAAACTGTCCAAATCATAAAATACATATACAAAGTACTTTACGATATTAACTCGTACAACAACCGAATGAACGAAAAGTACACTTCAAAAAAAATATTTTAAAATAAAATAAAAACAGTGTGTTGTTTTCGTTCAGAAAGGTCAAGGCGTAGACCATTCGCTTCCTTCTCAAGTTATATTTTTGTTTATGACAATTCGGCGATAATTTTGGAAGGATTTTTTATTAAAATGTCGTTGGTTGTTTTTTTTTTTTTTTTTAATATATTTTTACTATTTTTTTTCCCTTTTATGTTATGGTATTTACCCCACACCAATTCGTATACCACTATTTGCTATGTAAACAACAGTGACAGGAAGTATTATAACATAACCAAGATAATATCATTAAGATCATTATTTAACTTAATTTGATTCATGATTGTGTTTTTATTGATTTATTTGATTTTATTGTTGTAAATTTATTTGATATTAGTATTTTTAACTTGTTGACTTTTTTTTTTTTTTTTCTTTAATGAATAATAGCATACTATGTAAGTGCTGTGCACACCGTTAAGTGACAAGTTAGCTAAAGTATGTAAGTTATATGTTATGCTCTCTGTTAATGTTTTTTGTTAACTAGTCGTTGGAGTGCCATAATAAATAAATTAATTAATAAATAATACAAAGTGGATTAAATACGTATTATCGAAGCTAACTCAAAAACTATCCAAGCAAAGTTAATAAAATTCATATGGGACCTCGCAATTATACCCTTTAAAAATATTTAGAAAAAAAAATGTCTGCAAGTTGTCAACTAGTCTGATATATCGGTATCCCTTAGTACTTAATTGGGAGACGGAGGTCAAACGGTAGCCCCTGTCAATCGCTTTCACACAAGTGGTCAGCGCACTATGGAAAATGGTAGAACAAGCGCATATCAAAAATGCTTTTTACGAATATCATAATTTGGCTAATATGGCTATTTTATTAGGTTCTCTAATAGTCAAATTATAATATTCATTAGGATTTTTTCACTTAATTTTAATTTTTTTTTTTCATAGATAGAAATACATAGAAGACAGAATTGCCAAACTCAAGTCTTTGCGTATGTTTCAATACCATATTGTGAAAAAAATACTTGGTACAGATATACAGTATTATACATTTTTAGAAAGGTTATTTTATGATTTTTGCGATACAGCTTAATAATTTTAAAAGTAAAGAAAAATATTTCAGTAATTACTTAAAAAGTGACATACCTTATTTTTCACTCATATTTTTTTTCGTCGAAGGTTTTCAGTGTTACCCACGTTTGCCCAAGCGCTACTTTTTGTGTTGACTAGTAGTCTAACTATTCATAAATAGAATGCAAAAAAAATCTGCTGCGGATATTTGCGGTTTTAGAAGATATGAGAAAAAAACCGATAAAAGTCAGAACCCGAAAATTGGTATCTTTTGCGGTTTACCACTGACACCATTCACATGAACAATATGGAACTTTTTGGATATTTTTTTCATTATTTCGTGATAACAAAGAGACTTTATCAAATTTGCACTCAGTTTGCGTGGGAAATTACAAGATAATAATGATGTAGGTACCAATTCGATATTGTAAAATGAGTATATAAAGGGAAGCAAAAACTATTCGAAACATCTACATCAGTGTAACTTCAAGTGAAGCAAATCTCATCTACTCCTATTATTTCTGCAGATTGTGAAGTGTTAAAATGTCTTCCTTCAGCTGTACCAAACGAGACTTCATAATCCCCTATATCGAGGGCGGCAAGACCATGGAATCATTATCCAAACTTTTAGTGGAAAAGCTCAATGTTTCTGAAAACAACTTGTGTTTTATAATTAGTGACATACAAAGGCACATTCTTCCTATTTTCAACAAGCGCTGGGCCCTGGCATCTCGGAAAAAAGAAACATTTTTACAGAAGAATTGTACTTGGTTGGACTCAAGGTATTCGTTAAATTTATCGGATTCTGAACAATATTCTACACCATCAACATCTGGCCAACGAAGAAGAGCATGCGTGGCTTATGGAGACTCCTCAGAATCTACCAAGAAGAGGAAAAACACTCTTCTACTTCAAGAATATGGCTTCGAGCATATAAAAACGCCTATGTGCAGGGACTACGGGCTTTACGTGAGTACACAGAAGCTCACCTTGTCGAAGAATTAGGAACCGCTGACACTCAAAAGAAATTAGATATCTCAAGTAAGTGGAACGACTCAGACCAGATGAAGATTCTTTCCGATACGGAAGCATTGAGTGCTTTTATAGATTTGGATCTAACAAAAGCACAATAAATGTACCTGAAAAACTTAACCAACGAACGAAAGTGTTGTATATTCCCGCCTTACTACAAAATACAAGAAATAAAAAGATCCTGTTATCCACCATCTTCTACAATCGAAATCACGAATACTTATGATAAAGTGATTAATTTCCAAGATTTATTGGATCATACTGCTGCTAGAATTTTAAAAATCGATTCTGTTTTCCAAAAACAACATAGAACATTGATCCTTTATTGTAAATGGGGATGTGATGGTTCATCTGGTCGAAGCCAATACAAGCAAATACTTGCAGAAGAGTCGGAAACAATTTTAGATGCCAATTTGTTCATCACTTCATTAGTCCCCATCAGATTAGTTGATGTGCAATCGGGATCCGTTGTTTGGCAAAATCCGGTACCTTCATCTGTCCGTTTTTGCAGACCCATTTCTATTGAGTTTTGTAAGAAAACTCCAGAAAAAACCAAGGCAGTTGTCGATGATATTAAAAAACAAATTAGGGCTGCACAAGCATCACTTATAAACAAAGATGGTGTTGTAGTAAATGTGAAGCATGAACTATTTCTAACGATGATCGATGGAAAGGTGGCTCAGGTCCTTACAGATACTCCATCTGGTTCCACATGCACGATATGTGGGGCTACTCCACGGCTAATGAATGACCTTACGAAAGTAACTGCCAGACCTGAAAACGAAAACGCTTACCAATACGGATTGTCCACCTTACACGCCTGGATTCGCTGCATGGAAATTATATTGCATTCCTATAATCTTTCGTTTAAGACTTGGTCTGCTTCAACTGAGGAAAATAAGATATTAAAAAAAGATAAGAAAGAACTTGTTCAAAAACGTTTCAGGGAGGAGTTGGGATTAATCGTCGACAAACCTCGGCAAGTTAGCGGGAATACGAACGATGGCAATACCGCACGAAGATTCTTCTATAATAGCACTTGCTCATCGGAAATAACAGGTGTAGATGAGGCATTGATTAAACGCCTATACATTATCTTGCAAGTTCTTTCTTCTGGAATGATGATCAACCTTGAAAAATTTGGGGAATATGCAATAGAAACTGCAAGAATCTATGTAAGTAATTACGATTGGTATTATATGGCATCCTCCGTTCATAAAATACTCATACACGGGGAAAACGTTATCAAACATTTTGCGGTGCTTCCTATTGGACAGCTATCGGAAGACGCACAAGAGTATCGCAACAAAGACTACAGAAACATACGACTTCATTATGCCAGAAAATGTTCCCGATCTGCTACAAATGAAGATGTCTTTAAAACGCTTTTATACACGTCAGATCCATATATAACAAGTTTGAGAAAACCGTACGTAAGAAATGTGAAAGAACTTGAAGAAGAGGCACTAAGTCTTTTAAACGTGGCACCTGAAAGTGAACCCACATTTACTGACCCTGATCCTGAAGTGGTATAAGTTAAAAATAATATTTATATTTAGTTATTACTTATATTTGTACCTAGCTACATCATTTCCTGAAGCCAGAGTATAGGATGTACCTATTAGTAATATGATTTTAATTTAGTAAATTGTTTTCATATATATATATTTTGTTTACTTTGCTTGTTGTAATTAACCATGGTTTAATCTTTTTAGTCGTTTTATACTTGTATTCCACTTGAAATAAATTTTTAACTATTTTTTTCGTGATTTTTTCCCATTTCTTTCATTCTATGCAAAAACACATACATAGATATACAAGAAAACACTATAAACTACACATCATTCGAATCTCCAAACCTTACTGCATATTTGTGCCAAATTTCATCATGATACGACAAAAATTCATGAAGTTACAGATTTTTGATCCGATACCGACCTATATTTTCCATAGCGGGGTAATATTGTGTAAAACATTACATTAGCAATGGCTTTCTTATTGAAAGTTCAACAACATTCATTGCGTTATTTACGTTGTTGAGCAGACAAATATTTAGAAAATAATGTAGCAATGGATTAGAAATATCCTCAAAAAAAAAACAAAAAAAAAATGTGTTTGATAGTGTCTTACGCAGTCAAAGTGCGACCTACAACACGTGGTTAAATGTGGAGAAATCTATAATCTATTTGACACACTATCTAAGATCAAATTTTAACTGAGTGTAGAGAGAAATAGATAATAAATAATAATAATAATAAAAAAAATATAATAAATAATAATAATAATAAAAAATAGATAATAAATCATAATAATAATAATAATTACCCCACCGCCGTATCTCTACGTTGACGTCGTGGTGGGGCTTGCGCGCTCCGAACTCTAGGTCTGTGCCGGTAGAGTTTACTTTGCCGGAACATGTCTAGGGTGCGGAGCCAAACCAAGAGAGATACAGAAACCCGCAGGGCAGCATGTGGTGAGCTGTTGGGCAGTTGCGACCCCACGGACCCTATCTCCCGGGAGAAGTCATGTTCCTCATCTCTGGCTTGCCTTTATTGGCCGGCTGGAGTGAACACTGACGAGGAACTGAGCTCCCACCTCATTCTTGCCCTTATTGGCCGGCTTGAGTGGAGATTCGCAAGAGCAAACGTGCTCGGAGGAAGGAAGTATTCCAGTAAGTGCTTGTAGGGATCTTGACCATCTTCCGGGGTCTGGGATTGTTCTGAGAGCCGTGGAATACCTCTCCACTCCTCGAGCACCTCAGGACATGTTGCCCCCTTGTCGCTACGTCACTATGTGCTAGCGACCTTTTTCGGGGGCCCATAATTGAGTGTGCAAGTCACCCCCTGCCATTTTATCCGTGTATAATAAAACATTGATCAGGCAGGGGCCATAGCCCTTCCATAGTTTTAGGTAACCAGTCCATTTTAACCACCCAAACCCATAGTCCAATATCTTTGTTTCCATATCCTGCAATAGTCCTACACCAACCGGGGGTTGTCCTTGGGTGCACTTGCATAGTGCGTACAGGGATAATCGTCGGTTGGTGCCTCATACTCATTTAATAACTCATTAAGCATCTAACGGGCCTCTGCGAGTTGGCTTCGGCCCCTCGTACGCCTTCCAAAGGTCCGGGACCCCAGGGTCCCGAGATATATAAACACATATAACAAATAATAATAATAATTTCATAACATTAATTACGTATTAAACAAATTTACTGATGAACAATTTCTTAAATCTGAATCATTCTCAGAGGGAAACTCCACCGCAAAGCTCGAGTAAACTTCTAAATCCATCACAATTAATTTCCAAAAAACTCAAAAACAATTAAGTACGAGTTCTCAATATTAATGGGTAGTTGGCTTGGACAAAAATAACATAATAACGACATTGCATAACCTTTCCTCTTAGCTCATTATTTCAATTCTTAATTGCTTCAAAATGATTAAAACAGTAGCCCTTCAGTCTGTTAATTATTTAGTTTATTTTTCCTTGTTTTGAACACACTGTACTTATTTATTACCAAATTCTGACGCATTGACCACATTGATATTTGTGTAACTGAATTTCGGGAGCCAAGAAACAATAGTTGTTTCAAACCATGAATAATAACCTCGTCAGTGTAATTGAACGAGTATAATTTATGAGGACATGTTGGTATTTGTACCTAAATATAATAAAATTAAAATATTATTTTAAATAATGGCAAACAAACAATTTGTGGTTTCGATTTCCAATATTAGGTAAATCTACTCTTTGACATTAAATCATATATGTAATTCATCGTACCCAGCCTAACAAAAGAATTATTTATTCAATTTATGTACAGACGCCAGTAAATCCAGCTACCCGAAACTGTAAAATTTTCGCAATCAACCTTGAACCTTATACAGTAGTGATTAAGTTGAAAATCTATTAAAGAATTTTGACAGATTGTAGTAGCTTGATGTGCTGGCGTCTGTACACACAGTTTAATAATATACCGAAGGATTAGAGAAATGCGAACCAACTTATTTCAAAAGCATCTCAGAGCATTGAAAATTGTTTTTCAATACAGTTGATAAACACGTCGTGTGATACACGGGTGTGTACTAACTCGTGTCATTAAAAACCCTCGCCTACGGCTCGGGGTTGTTAATAACAGCTCGTTTGCAATAACTTACTTTCCACCCTTGGAAAGAATTATTAATAAATATTATTAAGAAAAAATAATATTTTTAAGAATTATTATTGGAAGGAATTTATGAATTCTAGGACAAATGGGAAAGTTGCATGACATGAAAATTTTAGCTATTTTAATTTTAAGCTATTGACATCTGTAAATTTTAATTTCTTTGGTTGTCATTTGAAAATTGATATTCAGACAATTTGTAATTTAATTATTTTTCTTTGACATTTTAATTTGATATGCAGGTAGATAATTCTTGATTTAGCACTTTTTTTTTGACATTGGAAATTAACTATTTTGTTTTTGCTGTAGTTTGTATTTCCTGTGCATGTCCCAAATAAAATATTTTCTTTCTCTCTAATTAATAACACGGGTCGATCGATCAGGTTAAGCTACGCTTGCCGCGGTTGGTCTGTGGATGGGTGACCATCTTTACGTTAAAACGTTGGTCCCGGCTGTCATTTGTACATCTTTGACAATTGTTACGAGTCGTCAGAAGCCCGACAACCAGTCTTACCAAGGAATATCGTGTTACCCAGTAACTGGGTTTTGGAGGTCAGATAGGCACTTACTTATCCACAAGCTCCTCTACGAATTACATAAGTACTTACTCTAATTTATTTCTGAACAAGCGGCCCGACCCTGTTTCGGACGGTTTTTACTAAGTACTTGTTAAAACACCGAGATTTTTTTATTATTTGTGAGTTACAATATAAAATTATAAATTATTATACACATAAACCTTCTGGAATATAATTATCTAAACGATGGTGAAAACCGTATTAAAATCGGTTGCGCAGTTTACAAGAACAACGCAGTCACACAGTCAGACACGAAAGGTGATTTCAATCCATATACTATATATTTATACTAATATTATAAATGTGAAAGTAACTCTGTCTGTCTGTCTGTATATTACGTTTTCACGCCTAAACCGCTGAACCGCGGGCAAAAGCTAGTATGTAATACTAGCTTTTTCCCGCGGCTCCGCCCGCGTGGATGTCGTTTATCGCGTAAAAAAGTAGCCTATGTCCTTCTCCATATCCTAGGCTATATCTCTGCCAAATTTCATGACGATCGGTTCAGCGGTTTAGGCGTGAAAACGTAACATACGGACAGACAGACAGACAGACAGATAGACAGACAGACAGAGTTACTTTCACATTTATAATATTAGTATGGATGTATAGATGTATTTATTTATTTATTTTTAGCTTTAGGCAGGAGTATTAAATTAATAATACATAATAATTTGTTTTGTTTTAGTTCTGCTAATAGGGAGTTACCCTATTCTCTTGCTACGCAATAATGGGTTAGTACCTACGTAGGCCGGATAAATTAAGCATTGTTTGGACAAGAGAAACCTCAGAAATATAGGTACTTAATTTGCTTGTATAGGCTTAAAAACAATATAAATTATAAACATTTCAGACAAAATCAGTCATTATTATTATTGGCCAGATGGAAAACAAATGTACCTAAGGAGGAATATTATTAAGAAGAAATATTATACATTGGTGCCGATTCCCTTGTTCACAAACTAAACTAATTTTAAGTTCAGTGCATCTTTTTCTTTCTATTTCAATAAGAAAAGGACAGAAGATAAATTTTAGTTTAGTCCTGTCAAATTAATCAGCGCCTGTCACTACTCCATACAAGTTTAGACGTGATTAAAAACTTGCCGACTAAAATTACGTCAATTTACGTCAAGCGCTGATAAATTGTACAGGACTAAACTAAAATTTATCTTCTGTCCTTTTCTTAATGAAATAGAAAGAAAAAGATGCACTGAACTTAAATTTAGTTAAGTTTGTGAACAAGGGAATCGGCACCATTATAATGAACCCAGGATTTAGCAATATCTTGATTTAAAAGAGTGTCGTTGTAGTTTCTTGCCCGTTCTTCTCCATAGTGATCTACATATTGGAATGGGCAACTAGCTTCAAGTTTTTGTCTAACTGACCGTCTCTTTGCCAATAGGGATGTGTCCTGGCTAAAAAAAAGAAAAACTGTTTAGTCCGTCAATCAAATAATAAAAAAATATTAGACACGTATTTTTTGCTTTATCATGGGTATTAATAAAAAATGACTTAGATAAAACACATTAAACTTGGGGAGGGGGGGCTCTTTACGTCACAGCTACGTATAAAATCTACTGAGAAGTGAGGTCATGCCACGTTTGAACTCAATGTATCGCCGTAATGTTTTGATTACTTAAAAAAAGAAAAAATATGTGTCCAATATTTTTTAATAATCTACATGACGGACAAAAAATATTTTTTTAGTCATCATCCCTATTCAAAATTCTTGTAAATGGTTTAATTGAAATAAATGCTTTGAGTTTGAATTATTATTAAGCTATTATTATTTGTAAGAAGGAATCATCCAATTTAAAAGTGCTAAAATGATTATTATTATATTAGACTGTTGTCAATAAAAACGGTTGTAAGCAATTATTTTTATTTATTTTTTAAATTCTAAAGACGAAAAGGCACTGAAAATACCTGAAAAAGCTATACTTATCTACCACTTTGCTAAAAGTACTGAGATTAGAAACCGGCATGTCCTAGAACCAAACATTCGAAGACATGTGACAAATAACAACCCGCACTGGGCCCGGTGGTGGGATTAAAGCCCACTCACACTCGAAGAGAGGAGGCCAGTGTCCCAGCAGATAAGTTATACGCTGATTATGACTGAGAATAGAACCCACGACCGCACTCACATGATTCTCTTTGACAACTAAGTTCTTAAGTAACCAATGAAGCGGTTTCTATTATGAATTTAGGACCAAGTTGCAACACCTCCGGATGAGTTCCTTATAGTACAATTGTCTTTTATACAGGAAAAGTTAAAATAAAAATTGGCAAATTTAACTTCATCATCATCATTTCATCCGAAAGACGTCCACTGCTGGACATAGGCCTTTCCCAATTGGGGGGGTTTGCCATAATCGCCACGCTTGGCCGGCGGGTTGGCGATCGCAGTATGGTATTCAAAATGCATAGAGAACGCTGCTGTCCATTCTCTAGTAAGTCCTTTAGTCGCCTTTTACAACACCCACGGGAGGAAATGGAGAGGAATGGGATAGACACACATTTTTATTTATTTACGTATTTATTATTATAAACTTATATATACACACTATATTTACAGAATGACCCCAATACAATAGTGGTTTGCAAACATATCCATACTAATCCATACTAATATTATAAATGTGAAAGTAACTCTGTCTGTCTGTCTGTCTGTATGTTACGTTTTCACGCCTAAACCGCAGAACCGATCGTCATGAAATTTGGCAGAGATATAGCCTGTGATACGGAGAAGGACATAGGCTACTTTTTTACGCGATAACTGACATCCACGAGGGCGGAGCCGCGGGCAAAAGCTAGTTTAAATATAAGTAACAAAATTCAACAAAACTTGCGAATTCACTCAGATTGCACGAAAATAATTATGACAATTCTCTCATGCACTTCGTTTAGTACACATATTGTGTGAGTGAGGTGTGTACACATAACATTTGGTTGATGAAACATCCCCAGAAACTAACTAATCATAGAACTTTCTGACACCAAATAAAATCGTATAAAAATACAAATACTACAGCCAGACTCAATTTTATTCAATTTTCGCTTTATCGGGAGTTCTTCGACCGATTGGCGAGCACAGATACAAAATATATACAAAATTGTATGGGGTAAGCGGTGTGCGTCACGTGTGCTGGATTGACGAAATATGTCCAAGGGTGGACAATGTCGCGGGTGTTATACACCTAGCGAGGAAACTGTGTCATCGAGGAGTGAATTTAGTGGTTGAGTCTTGTGACAGAGTTTTGTCGGGGGAATACCTGTGTGTTTCTTTCGACGGTAAAACTTTGTTGATGTCTAGTTTGAAACTCGAATAACAATGTATCTTTGTTTGATTTTACATATAATTTGTAAAATTCAATGCAGTTATAGTCAAAGTTGAAAATGGTCATTAATTCAATGTTTATGAACTCCGGGGTACATTTGTTACGCACATTAGTCAAAGTCAAAGTCAAATCATTTATTTCAAATAGGCACATAAAAGGCACTTTTGACGTCAAAATTTACAAAATAATTAATTGATTCTATACCCAAAGTCTCAAATTCAGATAATTTATGTAAACAAAGGGGATAACATAACAAAAAAATATCTTCGTAATGGTAATTCACATAAAATTGCGAAAAAAGAGGTTCTATTTTCTTTTAAGTACTGATTTTATGAAATAATAATTAAAAAGTAATCATACCGTAATAATATTTATAAATTTTCGGTTTTAAACAAAGTTATTAATAAAAGGAGATTTTCTGGTATAAAATATTTTATGATACTGGTAACAATGCAGGAGATCCAAACATTTTCAAATTTTTAACATCTTCAACAACACTAATATTACAACTCTCATAAATAGATTCATATTGTAAGTAGCATATCTTGCCACATTTTGGATGAAAACGGCTGCAAACTGTTTCGATTGGAAATCGATTTTGGGACGCCTACGTCTAGTACTGGGCTTAAAAGGGCTGATTATGACTATCATATACCGTGTCTCCGACACATTACAAAAAACATTGTTTGGCAACGGTATTTTGTTTGCATAGTTCTTATAATTAATTCACTTTAATTTTATCAATGATTATTTACAAAAACATTTAATGATAAAATGTTTTGCACCACTGCCCTGTCATTGTGACAGTGACATTTCTTGACATTAATTTGTTTACATAAGTTATCTGAATTAGAGACTTTGGGTATAGTTGCCCCTTCCAAAAGGTAGTTACGTGTGGAGAAGAATGGGCAAGAAACTCCATACCTACTTTTTTTAAATGTTAACAATATTTTGTATACATTAATTATTAATTATATATACAAAATATAGTCTGTTTAAATAATTTTGTATTAAATAGTCTGTTTCAATACCATTAGCGATTTTTTTTTTCCAATTCTTTCCACAAAGCAGTTGGAACTAGGGATACTGAAGATAAGTTAACCTTAAAAAGTAACTATGATCACGTTTCGCTTTCGCAAGATACTCAAGTGCCTTCCTTTTCGACTTCGCCAACTCTCCGATCCCATTCGGAACTCTCCGATAATATGTCAGCTATTTAACATCCTTTATATCCCTATCTGCGGGAACGCTTTTCATATGCCCGACCTTCTGATGCACCTTGCAGGTCGCATCTAAGAAATCTCCTTAAATCCCCTCCCCACTCACCCGACTTTTACTCTTACCCCTCTGTGCACGCGGTTCGATTGTGGAATTTACTTCCACCTGACATTAGGGACTGCCAAACTGTTACAGTTTTAAAAAAAAAACATCATCATTTATTATTTTAAAATACATTATAATTATATACATTTTAGTGATTTTTTTTTAGAAGTATGTATGTTTTAAAGTATACTCGTATTCTCATATTGTATATTTAAATTAGTTAATAGTTTTTTGGTTTTTATGTATTTTTTCTTTCTCTTCTACTCTTACATACGTTGTCTACATCTCTTTTTCTACTTTCCTACCGCAGGTAGGTATGATGGAAGAGATTTCTTTAGATATTAGCATCAATTTTATTTGTAGAACGTATTTTTCTGTTCCTTTCTTCTTGTCTGTATAAGGTGTATCTATTCAAACACGAAATATTTTAAGAGAAACATTTATAGGTTGTAAAAAAGCCATAGAAACGTTATTTTTTTTTATGAGTGTTTTTATTTTTAAGTAATTATTATAATTTTAAAATTGCTTGAGACATTTTGCAAAAAACCTATTAACTATATTCTATGAATGACCCGCCCGGCCGCGGTGACGGTGGCGGCGCGAGCGCGGTGCCTTTTGATAACAAATCATCTTAATAAAATATTTTGATTTAAAAATAAATCGTTTCCTTTACCCTATAGGTGTAAGTCTTCAAATATTTCGTGTATGAACAGATACACCTTATAGGTATGTGTATACAGTACATAAACTGCTAAATAAATAAAACACTTGTCGATGTTAATCAACCCTAAGTATAGTGCGATAGATTTCTTAAAAATACTGTTACTGTTAGCCTGCATCCCCATGACTTCCAGCTCTTCCGATCCAGGGCTAACGTGGATCACTATCACTGGTCGTTTGTTTTCTCCAGCTCGACTCGCCAGCTTCTACGGGTCTGCCGCGACGCCTTCTAGCTGTCTCAGGGTTCCACATAGTGATTATTTTGGCCCATAGCTCATTGGGCAAGCGGCAGACGTGGCCAGCCCAGTTCCACTTTAACTTTGCGGCTTTCGGAGCAACGTCAGCAATCTGTGTTTTGGAGCGCAGTGTGGTGTTGGGAATACGGTCTGTCAATTTGACCCCTAGAATACTGCGCTCCATTGCACGTTGGCAAACTTAATAATAAATCAAATAAAGTTCAAATACGGGACGTCCCGTGAAATACGGGACGTCTGCCAACGCTAATGACAACTAATAACAGGCAGCATGGAACCGAGTCAATATTAGTTAATAAATTGTAAATTAAAACAGTATCGGATCTAGAACGGAATGTCATCCGAATATGATTAAAAGTCAAACGGTTTAATAGCACGCTGAACATCTGGGTCAATACCGTCTGTTTATTGATTTCGTTCAATACCAACAATCAATATAATGTTACCACTTTTATAGATCAGACACACGCGTCAAACACAGAGAGGACACTCATCTGCCTAGCCTTTTCTTAAGTATGTTATTTGGAAATATGTGAGCACCATGTATATAACACATGGTTAATTTTAAGGGTTCCGTAGTCAAAAAGAAACCCTTATAGTTTCGCCATGTCCGTCCGTCTGTCTGTCCCCAGTAAGGATATACATATTAATCACGCCGACAAAGTGGTAAAATAAAATCATGAAAAAAACAGTTATCTAGGGTAACTCCTGTAGTGCTATTCTGTCAAAATCTCACCGTGATAACTTAGGTGAAGTGAGCTGTCATTCGACCTGATGCCTAGGGATTAATACTGGTGACAGCTCACTCTAAGCTCACTTCACCTAACTTTTCACGGTGAGTTTTTTACAGAATCGATCGGCTGTACATGTAAAGCGGGGAAGTTTTTTTTTTTTTCACCTACCCTTTGGTGTGGGGTATTGTTGGATGGGTCTTTCAAAAATATTGCGGGTTCGTGAAAACAATTTTTGATTAAGGGATCCGTTTCTGAAATATTAGGCTTTAAAGTGCTAACTTTTGTTAGAGTTAAGTGTCCCCCCCCTGCCAGCTAAATGGTTGTACTTGGATATGTAAAAAATATCACAGCAGTAGCATATATAATAAAGTTAAACGGAAAACTATCACAGCCAAGTAGGCGTCACAAGTTGCCGAGTAATAGTCAACCAACTTACATTTACAGTTGAAAAACATGTTCTCCCATACATTCCGTATGGAAGAACATGTTCTTCAACTACGATGTTAAGTTTGTTCATGGGATAAATTCATACCAACTACGGAACCCTTCATTGTGCGTGGTCCGACATGCACTTGGCCAGTTTTATTGTTATTACCTGTTGTGGTATAGGTAGGTTGTAATTTTATTCTGGGTACTCATCGTCTTCACATGTAATGATATAATTGATGTATACAAACTATTGTAAAACAGTTTGAAAGAGTAACTGTGGAGTTTCTTGCCCATTCTTCTCCATGCGAAACTACCTTTTGGAAGGGGCAACTAGAATCAATTTTATTTCCGTGTAAATTTTGACGTTCAAAAGTGCCATCTATGTGCCTATCCATACTAATCCATACTATATATTATATACTATACTATATATACTATCCATACTAATATTATAAATGTGAAAGTAACTCTGTCTGTCTGTCTGTATGTTACGTTTTCACGCCTAAACCGCTGAACCGATCGTCATGACCCATGCCCAATTTTGAAGTCCATACATTTCAGGCAAAGCCCTTTATATCTGTAATTCATATGGTGTACATAGTAAAGAGTATTCTATCTATCTATCTATTCAGCTAAATCTCGTTAGATCGGAATTCGACCACACTTAGAACGGAAAAGACGGGGCAGATGATGAGGACGTCATACGTACTCATCATCTGCAGAAGCAGACGCAGAAGCAGATTAACCTTTTGACCGCCACAGTCATGTATAGATGACAATCCAAAATGTGCCAGCACGCCACGGTCACGACTACATGACAAGACTTTTATACGTAATCTGTATACCGGATGACTTTTTTTACCGTCTCGAAAAAAATTGGGTATACTAGGTGAACGGAGTAGAAGCCTATGGCATAGCAATTTTTTTTTTTTTTTCAGAAATAAAACTAAAATAAAAGATAAAAATATTGAAATTTGGGTGCGTATGATTTAAATTTAAATATTATTTATCGTATTTATTTATTGAATTATGTTTTTTGTTAAATTTCTGTGTTTATTGTTATAGTATGATAAGTTTACTTCAAATGTGTGGTATTTATCCATAGATCAATTTCTTTCTAGGTTAAAGAAAAAATAATAAAAACTACTCCGGGCTTCTACTCCGTTCACCTAGTATACCCAAATTTTTACGAGACGGTAAAAAATGTCATCCGGTATAAAGCTCATAAAACAACATTTTTTTTTTTTTTTTTGCTAATTATGTTCCTTGACTCATCCCAATTTATATCAGTTGAACTTCTTTCTTTATATTTCATCTATGTTAACATAAGATGACAAAAACTCTAAAGAACGTATTCGTATCTTGGCGGAGGACACGTTTTTCCTTTTTTGACGTGGCGATCAAAATGATAAAAGGGTTTTTACGTTATGAACAAGCCAAGATAAACATTAATTTGTTGATAAGTTTACTTGCACGTGTAAAAAAGAATAATGAAAATTATTTGTAGTAATATTATTTCCTAAAAAGGATAATTGGTTTATGAAGCTGCGGTAATAACAGACTGGAAGAATTCGTAGTAGAATTAGACAAAATAAACATTAATTTCCTCAAGTATGGTGACACGTGTAGGAACCGGAAATACCGGGAACCTTTAAGGAAAACGAATTCATTATCATCTGGCTAGCTTTTAATTATTTGAAGTCAAGTCAGCTTCCAATCTAACCAAATGCAGCTAAACCAGTATTTTATATGGAGCGACTGCCTATTTGACCTCCTCAACCCAGTTACTGGGTATGACGATACCCCTTGGTAAGACTGGTTGTCGGACTTTCGGACTTTTGACCACCCGTAACGACTGTCAAAGATCTACGAATGACAGCCGGGACCAACAGCTTAAGGTGACGATAGCCGACTTTTAATGATTTTATACTGAAGATCACGTCTAAACGAGTAGTTTTAATGATTTGGAAAAAATATATGTTAAATTAGAGCATTTTCTTAATATCTTAATATGTGAATATTTTTGATTATGTTTAGTGAAATTAATTTGTAAATTTATGTCTAACGCGGATAAAAAACTGAGAATCACGCAAAATCTATCACGCGTATTTTTCTGAAACCTTCACTTTTTTAAAGATAATTTAATTATGAATCTTTTAGTATACGTCTTTTATTAAAATACCTTTTGTTTTTTGAATAATAAATTAATAATGCGTCTTATTTGGGACCGCGCTCCTGGATGGGCGCGTTCTATTACTGGCTGGATGTACGACGCATTGCGTGAGCTCAGTACAGAACACGAAAGCTAACCACTCAAGGTCATTGGCATATATATGAGTCTTTACGTGCTTTTCGTGGCACGTAGGGGTCTCGATATGTAATGGATGATCACCCATCCACGAATGGACAGCAGGCCTCACATCGGTGGCAACACTTTGACCTTGAGCTGGCCTAGCGTAGTACAGAGTTTCAAAAGAATAAGAGGTCAGCTTATGATTGTTCTTTATTTATTTATTTATATATACTATATTGTACATCAGATTACACATTACAAAAGAAAAGGAAAACTTATACATTATGGGCGGCCTTATCGCATACCGCGATCTCATCCAGGCAACCTTGGCATGGGCAGTGAATTTCTGGCCATAAAATGGGGTTGTCATTAGTGCAAATAAAAAGTATAACAGTACAATATCCTATAATAGATACACAAATATATGCTATATAATAGATACATATATACTAACTACATAAGCAAACAAAATAAATGAAGTGTATAGATTATCACAGCTAACAACGAGAACAAAATCACAACGACAAGTAATGTTCCTTCACGAGTCTTTCCCACTTTCGTGCGCCTACTAAGCCAAGGATCATCATAATTAGCCAATAATGTGCTGTAATCCACCACGCGGGCCCAGAGCGGGTTGGTAGATGTCACATGACTTCGAATTTTTGGTTATAGGTGTTTCCTTGCGATATCTTCCATCATCGTTTTGAGAGGAGTGGTGATGAAATGACACAAAGTAGACCGCCTGTCTTGGTTCGAACGAGTGGTACGACCTACGACTCTTAACTCGCGGCCGCAACCACTGGCCCACCCATAGAAATATAAAAAACTGGAGAAGTGGCAAGGGGGCGTGTCTGTGTCCGCGCGCAATGATCAAATGCTCATTACAATAGCAAGTGGCGGTTTCCGCGAACTAGTGCGCTTTCGACCGTGATCGTGACAAGTTAAAAGAATGCCGTGTTGTTCAGTGGTTTCTTCAGCCACCGTCGGTCCCTTGCCATCCTCCCTCCGACTCTGCCCTAAGCCGAGGTTCGTACCCCGCAGGGGGTGCCCTTAGCGCGCAGTCGTTTAGTTTATAAGTTTTTACGCCCTGGCTGGAGGCATTAAGTTTCGTTAGGAGCTTAAGGCAACCACAGGAAAGTCCGGTTAAAGAGTCTCAACCTCTCATAGTCAACACTGAGAAGCCCTAGCAAAAAAAAAAGTGGTTTCTTGTAAAAACCGAAGCCAAAACAAAATGTTTGTATATCTCCTTCTTTCTTATATATATGGGCCCACCACTGCTCTAAGCTGTAGTAAATCTGTAAGTACCAACAAATTGGGATGCCAATTAACTTCTTTTGTGGT
The DNA here is from genome assembly GCA_947523025.1 of Dryobota labecula. Taxonomy (NCBI): domain Eukaryota; kingdom Metazoa; phylum Arthropoda; class Insecta; order Lepidoptera; family Noctuidae; genus Dryobota; species Dryobota labecula. The sequence continues at coordinate 4,377,655 of OX383305.1, read as the reverse complement.
GATACTTAACCGCATCGTATTTGGGACAAATTTTGAGGAAGGAAGTTTTAGTAAAATTTTCCGTTTACTTTGAACACGGTGTAGTTAAGTGAGTCCATGATAAAGGATTACAAGTAAATACACATACAAGTACATCAACTCACGCAGGAGGCCCCCCACAAGGTGGACCGATGATCTGGTGAAAGCCGCAGGAATCCGCTGGATGCGGGAAATACAGAACCGGTCGAAGTGGCGGTACTTGAGGGAGGCCTATGTCCAACATTGGACGTCTTTCGGATGAAATGATGATAATGATAAAACAGAGTCGTTCGATTCCTGTGTCAGTGTAATAGTACGTAGATATGAGATGAATTTAAGTATGAGTTAATTTATATTTCACCTACCTGAAGTAAGTAGATGAAGTCATCATGACCATCCATAACCATTTTCACTCCTTTGCAGAGGTCTTAGTCCTTCTATTTTGTGTCTTGTCCAATACCTAAGTTGTGCTGCTCTCTAAAGATCACTATTGCACTGTATGTGCCGTGGTACGGCACGGTGTCGATTCCGAAACAAAATAAACTTCACTAAACTCTTTAAAAGCGAACGATTTAATTGTTTTTAAAGTCGTAAATTCACACCTCAACACCGGTCGAATTTCCTAATACTAATAACACTGTAGTTCTTTCCGGCTAGCTTTATTTGATTCCTTATGTTATCAATTAATTTTAAAATAATATAACAAATGAATTTGCTTCACAATTCATTCAAAGTCAAAGCATTTATTTCAAATGAACAGATGAGATGACAGGCTTCTTCTGGGTAAGCTCACTCCATCGTAGACTTTGTCTCTGTCATCCAGACCTAGACTAAAGTCAAGAGCGAACTCATAGTAGAATAAAAAAAAAATAAAAAAAAAATAGGCGAATGAATGGCATTTTTGAACGTCAAAATTTACACGGATTTAAAATTGATAGTTGCTCCTTCCAAAAGGTAATTTCGCATGGAGAAGAATGGGGAAGAAACTCCACCGTTACTCTTTTAAACTATTTTACAATACTTTTTATAGATCATTTATATCAATTTGCTTGAGACCAGTTTTTATCTGGCATCCCCCTCTTCGAGCCTCGGAAAGCAAGTTAAGCCGTTGGTCCCGGCTGTCATTCGTAGATTAATGAAAGTCGTTACGGGTAGCAGAAGCCAAAAGTCTGACAACCAGTCTTATGGTGGATTATCACAGCCCGGCGGCACTGCCGGCAGCTTAACCACATACAAAGCCGCTAAAAAGCCGCCGGGCATGCGCGGCTCAGAATCGATATTCTCAGTTGTCTGACTTTCGGTGAAGTAAGAGATGTACGCAGACTACTACTGAAGACAAAAATACTGATACTGGAGACATAAATGGACATCACCATCACACATCGCAATTGCTGCTGCAATTTTGGTTTATATTCTTTAACAAAAGAAAAGAATTTGCAATAGAAGATTTTGGATGAGACCAAGTCTGCGAAGGTGTGATGTTCCCAGAATGCTTCAAGAGTTTAGAATGGATGAGATAATCCGAAGAACTGTTCGTTCGAAATTTGAATTGTTTCTGAGGGTTTCTAGTGAAGACTTTGAAACACGAAAGCCGTGATCGAATTTTTCTCCCGCTGCCGGCGGCACCGCCGGCTAAATGCCGCCGGTTAATCGAATGCCGTGCACTACTATTATCGAATACCAAGTGGTATTGGTAATGTTTCCCAGTAACTGAATTGTGGAGGTCAGATAAGCAGTCGAATTTGAAATAGAATGTAATTCTTTTTTTTTTTTGTATTCTTCTGCATCGGGTGGGACTAGAAGCCGACCACAACAAAGTTGGAAAAAGGCTAGGCAGATACAATTTTTTTTATTTTTTATTACGAGGTACTCATCATCATTTCAGCCGAAAGACGTCCACTGCTGGACATAAGCTTCCCCCAATTGGGAGGGTTTGCCATAATCGCCACGCTTGGTAGGCGGGTTGGCGATCGCAGTATGGTGTTAAAAATGCATAGAGAACGCTGCTGCCCATTCTCTAAGTAAGTCCCTTAGTCGCCTTTTACGACACCCACGGGAGGAAATGGAGTAGTGCTATTCTTCACGGCACCACGAGGCATTATGAGATACTAATTTATACAAATAAATACAACTGAAGTGTCTGTTTGTAATGACAAAATATAGGTAAGCTATTATGAATAATCTTCCATTATTCATTTAGTAATTAAAAGCAGTTATTTTATCACAATTTTTACTTGATAACAAAAACAAAAACAATTTTAATAAATGCTGTCCGTCTGTCTGTGTGTTCCGGCTAATCTCCGAAACGGCTGGACCCATTTTGACGGGATTTTTACTAGCAAATAGCTGTTGTAATTTGACCTATGTTTACAAATAAAGCATTCTGATTCTGATTCTGATTCTTATAAGAAGTAACCAAGGCTATACTTTTATTTTAGAATAAGCCGCTGAAGCCGCGAGAAGCCGCGAGAAGCAGCGAGATAGGCATAAAAACGTGCAACTAAATATATTTCAAAGAGCTGGTGTCGCATCTGTTTTCCCACACGATGCATTCCCAAACGTTATCTTCAACAAATAACGTATTATGAGTATGAATTGCATACAAAAACGTGTTTTTTGACATTGAGGACAAACGGGGAGCCACTAACACTGATAATCTGATATCAGCCGCGATAAAAATATAAATTGGAGTAAAATGATAACAGGTCATTGACTCCGTAGGCGAGCCTTTGTTTTGATAACAAGAGGCTTTTAGTCTGCGAGGTAAGAGACGTATTGTGGTTGTATTTAACCGACTTCGAAAAAGGAGGAGGTTGTATGCTCGACTGTATGTTTTTTTTAAATGTTTTTTCACGGATTTATCCGTCAATTGTGAACCGATTTAGAAAATTCGTTTTTTGGTTGAAAGGGTATACTTTCGAGGTGGTTCCATTGTCACCGACTCGTCAGAATCTGTTGACGGGATCCCATGAAAATCGTGGGAAATCTTCAATTTTTATAGGAATTTCACCGATTTCTCCGTCGATTGTATACCTATTTTGAAAATTTTTCTTTCATTTGGTAGAAGAAGCTTGCTCGGTGGTCCTATATACATTTTATTAACTTTTATTAGGCACTTTTTAAATTGTCATTGACACCTAATACTTATTTAATCCAATTTGTCTATCTTGATGATGTTATACTTCCTGTCACTGTTGTTTACATAGGGAGTAGTGGAAGACGCATTGGTGTGGGCATAGGTACAATAGCTAAGAAGTCAAAAATAAAAACCTATTTTACAAAAAAAAAAAAAAAAACAACTGACTTCCAAAAAATTACTTTAATTTCGGTGGCCAAAAAACTAAAACTTGTAACCTTTTTTGTTTTCGGTTGTTTTTTTGTTGATAAAGTTGTTTGCTTTATTATATTAATTTCTCAAAAAGCAGCCTGGAGTTTGGATGTGTGGCCGTTTGATAGCAATAGACTCGCCCTATATTACTTGAGACTCAAAAATAACTGGCGACATTTGGGTGGATGGTACACCGCTGCCTTATTCTTCGGGGAATACCTACAGACTTGATGTTATGTTATGAATAGACTTCTAATTCCTTGAAAAGACGGGTTTCAAGGAAGTTCGGTTTATAATTTGTCATAAGACGTGTTTCTTGGAAGTCTACTGTAGCGCCTGGTGGGAGCGTCAGTCGCTCGCCCGCGGGGGTTAAGTCCCATCTCGTCCCCTTCCCATCTTTTTGCCTATGCATACTGAAAAAAATGCTCTCCAATCAAGTGACTTTTTAGCTTGATTGACGATATCTTGTTTAGATTAATCAATATCTTAGTTAAGTTGATCATCACGACATGATTGCAGCAATACTAGTTCAAATGATTGACGCTCAAACAAGTTTCTTTGATTACCCTTAACATGACATACTTGTAGAAGAGTTAAAAAAGAGACAAGTTAAAAAAATGTTAACTGTAACAAAGTAAGGTAATTGTGTCAATCAAGCATTTTGATTACTTCAATAAAGATCATTGAAACTTTAATCTAATAATCTTGGTTGGAGCAACTATGTTTTGACATGATTGCTGCAAATATGTTTTTTGATAACTCCAATCAAGATCCCGTTTCAAATCTCAATCAAATAAAAGTAGTAGCTGTGATCATTGTGCTTGATAGGCTCAGATGCAAACAAGTTACTTAGTCAATCTAAACAAAATCTTGATTGTGGCAACTACTTTTTTTTTCAGTGCGTTTATACCTACAAAAAAAAAAAACTATTTCTTCTATAAACGCATAGGGGAAGAGATGGGAAGGGGAAGAGATGGGACTATACCCGCGCGAACCATGCGACTGTCACCAACAAAAAAATCGCCCTGTAATTTTATGTCACTAACTTCGTAATGTATTTTGGCTTTACAAGACACTTTTTACCACTAGACTCGTATAAATACACGCCCTTCTCGTTGTCCAAACTTCGTCATTCCGACCTCGCCGCCGAGGCCCCGCGCGAAATCCCCGACTAACGAATAGTCCTCCCCGACCCTTGACTGTAAGTGAAGCGCCACCACGCGTTTTAGCTGAGCAGCATGTAATCCAAAACCCCCACGATAATAATCAAAACACTGATTTTATCCAGCCACCGTCGGTCCCTTGACGAGGTTCGTACCCCACAGGGGGTGCCCTTAGCGAGCAGCAGTCGTTTAGTTTATAGTTTTTACGCCCTGGCTGGAGGCATTAAGTTTCGTTAGGAGCTTAAGGCAGCCACAGGAAAGTCCGGTTAAAGAGTCGGAACCTTAGTGGTTACACTCTGAGATGCCCTAGATAAAGAAAAAAAAAAAGTTGTCCAAACTGGCTACGTATTGACTAACTAAATACTTCTAAGAAATATTATGAAACGAATTAGGCAAGCGAGTTGAGGAAATATGGTCCAACTTTTAGACGAGAACTGACGCAGAATTATCATGTGACCGTTGAGTAATATTTAGGTATGTACAATTCCATCCTATTTTTGTGTCCCTTTTCCGTATTGTTAATTGAAATGTTCAATATGTAAACCACGGGATAGAGGATAAGTGATACTTACGTCATACTAGATGAATTTTACCGGACAAAACATTAAGTAGGTATCCTCCTTCTGGGGCAGTTGGGTAAAAATAGAAAAAAAAAATCAATTTTCCATTCTGCACAAACAAAACGCACATTACATAAAATACACATACAAAGTAGCCAAAAGCCTCGAATTCAAGCAATAAAAGTTTTCCAATTAGTCCATAGCTTTATTTAGGAACCAGGGACCAAAGATAATTTACATAGCGTAGGTACACACATCAAAAAAAGTTTGTGATCACTAGCATAAGCTGATATAATTTTTTAAATGAAAAATTCTTTGTTGTGTGTTTTCTTTTAATAGAAATACCCTGTTTGAAATAAAAAATTAAACTAATTTTATTTTTTATAAAAAAAAAAATTGAGTAATTAATCAAATGTAATTGTTACAAAAATTTGATAGAAAAAAAAGATTTTAACCAAGTTTAAACAACAATTTATTAATAAAAGGTTTATATTCAATATAATATAACTCCTCCCCTGGCTCGAACACATGCGGTGATCCTCCTGGGTATGAGAATCAAGTTATCCAGCATTTCTTGAGGTAACCTGTCCCATTCTTGAATAGTGGCTTCCCTGAGCTCTCGCACTGTCTGAGGACGTGGCTGACGGTTCCAAACAGCTCGCTTAAGAGCATCCTACGCGTGCTCTGTTGGGTTTAAGTCAGGCGAGCCGAATCATAATATAATCTACCGTACCTAACAAAAAAGATTTGGATGTGATCGCAAACTTTTTTTGATGTGTGTATTTATTGTGACACTGGCAAACGACAAAAAGCAAATAATCAAAGCAAAATCAAAATGCCGATTAAAGATTGGAAAAAAAAAAATCGCAACCGTAAGGACTGCCGGCAGAAGTGAAAACACAAAACTTTGGAATAACTGTCCTTTTATACATATAGCTCATGGAAAGCGTTCGGTGGCGATGACGCGAGTTCCATGATTTTCAAAGTGTCTCTGGAAATTCTATAAGGTCCTACTGAATGGCCAGCACAACCACATGAGTAAAGAAACGGAACAGAGGCAAAGCTTCTAGAGAGCGTGCAACATTTATACCTATTTTGGTAGGGTTGGCACAGGAGGATAAAACGAAATAAACAGAAACACGTAAGCGGATCAAAGCTTACGTATTTCAATATATAAACATAATTATTCAATCACTAATAGGTCGGTAGGTATTACCTACCTACGTATTTCTAATTATAAACACAATCTTCTGGGACGAATTGTAAAAAAAAGTACTCAAATAATTGTTATTTTTGTTTCACCGTTTATGAGGTTTCTGTGCCCCTTACTAAAAAACCATTAAACCATTTACGATCAATACCAAAACTCTTTTGCATGACCGGGTTAAGTTTTCTTTCGATTTTGAGGTATGAGGTAATTACCTATCTACTACAAATTAAAAATTATAAATTATAATCAAGGTCAGTCATTTAAAAATGATATGTTTTTATTTGGTCAACTTATGTTTATACGCATAGTACAGTAAACCATATTTACACTTTTAATATTGAAACACTATTATTCTTTACTCATTAAATTAAAACGTGGAACGTAAACAAACAACGCGCGACGCGTACGCGCAGCCCTGAGCGATTCAACTGGACGAGCCGGTATAAACCGGTATCTCTTCGTACGCGACGAAGCCGCCAGTGGTACGCACACACGCGCCTCATGCTTGTAGTAGTGTTACCTATTATAGAGTGGTTATGTGAAGCTTTGCCTCTATCCGTACTCTGTGGCTCACACACTTTTAATTAACGGCTACACAAAAGATCAAGGAACTCATTTATTTCATTATCATGTAGAAACAAATACTAATTAAGTACATTGAGCTAATCAGCAAATGAATACTATATGTATAAATATAAAAACTAAGCCTGTTTGATAAAGCACGTTCTAGACAACAAGTGCGTCAAAACAAAATACTAAGCATGTCTCAACAAGTTTGGTTTTGCGCGATAGTGGTACAATCCAAGGACAGGATGATAATTATTTTTCCGGTTAAATCGAAAAAGGCGAGAAGACCTGCTTCAGAATTTACTATACCCAAAGTCTCTAATTCAGATAATTTATGTAAACAAAGTAATGTCAAGAAATGTCACTGTCAAAATGACACGACAGTAGTGCAAAACATTTTATCATATTATATTTTTGTAAATAGTCATCGCTAAAATTAAAGTGAATTAATTATAAGAACTATGCAAACAAAATACCGTTGCCAAACAATGTTTTGTGTAGTATGTCGGCAACACGGCATATGATCGTCATAATCAGCCCTTTTAAGTCCAGTGCTAGACATAGGCCTCCCAAAATCGATTTCCACTCGAAACCGTTTACAGCCGTTTTCATCCAAAATGTGGCTAGATATGCTACTTACAATGTGAATCTATGAATGAGTGTTTTAATATTAGTGTTGTTGAAGATGTAAAAAAATTGAAAATGTATCTCCTGCATTGTTACCAGTATCATAAAATATTTTATACCAGAAAATCTCCTTTTTTAAATAACTTTGTTTAAAACCGAACATTTATAAAAATAACTAGCTGACCCGACAGACTTCGTTCTGTCAAAAGCTATTTGACTGTGGCAGTTTGTCTACGCGCAAAGGAAACTACCTACCTACCCTACCCTACCTTACCCTATTCTACCCTACCCTACCTACCTATCTACCCTACCCTACCCTACCTACCTACCCTACCCTATTCTACCCTACCCTACCCTACCCACCTACCTACCCTACCCTACCCTACCCTACCAACCCTACCTACCCTACCCTACCAAACTAATACCTTCAATTTTTTTTTTTTAACTTTCTAACATAAGAACCTTCTCCTGACAATAACAAACACAACAAAAAAATAATTAGCGAAATCGGTCCAGCCGTTCACGCGTGATGCCGTGACCAAGGGAAATAGGGATTCATTTTTATATATATAGATTACGGTATGATTATTTCTTAATTATTATTTCTTAAAATCAGTAGGTACTTAACCCTTACACGCTTATAACTATTCCAAGATAGTAAAAATGGGTTTGTTTATATATATCTATTTATTTTGGTCTATTTTAACATAAAAGTAATTTAAAAGACAGCATTTGTGTATTTTTTTGTGTTTTTGAGAAGGGGACATATATGTCCCTATATGCGTTAAGGTATATTTTTATTAATGAAACGCGAGAACGCTTTTATTGCAAAATAAACACAAACTTTTGTATAAAATAGAAATTGTGAATGTAGAAACTTATTTTTATAATACAAAATATAATATTTAAATGATGTTCAACAAAAAAATTACGTTCTGAAGAAAAACGTAACGTTCTGAAAAGTTTGTTACGAATAGCAAACTTTTTTTTTGGTTCATGTGATCGACTCCTCCCACATGTTATTGTACTTTACAACAACTTCAGAGCAAGTTACAACTTGTCACAAGTAAAATGCAAGTTCCTAGGTACTTCTTCAATGCGGCTTATAGGCATCACATTAGCAATGTGTCGAACGCCCATGTAAGGATCTGTAGACCATTAGCTCCTGAATGTGGGTAAGCAATAATATCCCATTACAACGTTTATGCCGAAGAAAGCTTTGGCTTCTTCATTAGTTATCGTAAAATATCGGCCATTTTGTTCAGCATAACCTATGGATGCTCATCTATCAATTTGTCGAAGCTCGCAACTACATTGAATTTTTTGACAGGAGCCAGTTCCTCAGAAGAAGTGTGGGTTCTATCTAAAATGTGCACATCACTGAAATTATACACTTGGATCTCAATAAAATTGTGCGGTGGATATGACATTTTTGGCCAGTTGAAAGAAAGAACTTATACTAAGTTGTTGATTTTCTATTATGTTCTCTTCTAGAGACGCTGAGTTTGGTTCAATTTCAAAAGTCGACAAATCCGACATTTCGCTAAAATAGTTCAAAGCAAATCATCCTCGTCGTCGTCTTCCCGCAGGGAAAACTATCTACGTTAATTTAAAGAAAATATATGAAAATAAGAATGATAAACCGAAAATAATAGCAAGGCAAATGATATCATTAGTTTGAAGCAAGAGTCTCCTTTGATGCATATAGGGACACCCGCGTCCCTTTACATTTTTTTACATTATATGCATTACTTTTACTAAGAAAACCGAAAATTTGCAATAAAACAATAATTGTACTTACTAGTGAATAAAACTCTGAAGAAAAACAGTCGTGAAAAGTCGCTATAAAACAATAAAATATTTTTAAAAGTTGACGTCATGCAAAAATATTTGTCATTTTTCGCACCCGTAACTTTATTGACAAATAAAAGTTTTTTATCTAGTTGCCTACGCGCAAACTTGAAAAGATTCAATAAAGTTTAAAAATATAAATCTAGAAAACGTTTTACTTAGCCAGTATTATTGTAAAATGTAAAAATTATGTGGGGACAAATGTGTCCCATATGCGTGAAAGGGTTAAAAGAAAGTGAAACCTCTTTTTTCGCCATTTTATGTGAATTACCATTACGAAGATATTTTTTTGATATGTTATCCCCTTTGTTTACATAAATTATCTGAATTTGAGACTTTGGGTATAGATGTATTTCTTAAGAGCGCTGTGACCGGTCCACTAGAGCCACTCCTTTAAAAAAATATTATCTCGTGTCTGAGATGGAATTATGAAAAGCACCTCAGTGTGTCTAGAATTTTCTAATACCTTTTATAAAGTTTCATATTGAGACACGAAGCAACAAAATTCGATCTAAATAAAAACGGTCACATTCCTCTAGAGTCTAGATCGTATTTTATTATTTATTAATAGTAGGAAGCTTCAAAAACTTAGCTTATCAGTCTTCAGAACTAAATCTAATATTATTATATTAGGGTAAATATTGTTTACTTCACTAATACTTATGAGATAAGATACCACTTATATTTTGTCGTTCAAATATTCGTTAATACTATAATAGCACTTTCTTATCAAAAATTGTTTTAGTTTATTTATAAAAATATATTAATTTTGTCTTCTTTTTTATTAATTCAGGTAGGTTTCACCATAGGACAGTATCTAATATAAACCCAAGAAAAACATTAAAAGTTATATTCAATTAGGTACTGCTTGTTTCTCAAAAAAAATATGAAACTCTATTACAGTACAAAAATATTCTACTACAGTACAAATGTCCGTTTCTGTCGCGGTTACGATGTGACGTCATTTACCATGTTTATTTTTTGCTTTTTTTTACACGGCTTTGTTTACATCTATTTTTTAGCTCCAAATCGAATAAATTTAATTATTTTTTGTGCTTTATTCATGAAAGAAATCGCACTTACTTTCCTAAGTGAGATTTCAAGCACATTGCAAACAAAACATTTTTATTCTAATAGTTTTTTCGTCATTTCGGCATTGTCGAAAACGACGTTCAAAAGTGCCTTTTACGTGCCTATTTGAAATAAATGACTTGACTTTGACTTTGACGCGTTTTGAGTTTGCGTTCCGTTCCACCAAAAGAACGCAACATAATTATTAATTATACATTAAGTAGGATGTTTTATAAATTTATTTTTCTTGACCTTCTTCTTTAAATGGGAGCTATATTTCCGGAGATTACCGTCCACTTAAACACAAACTCACAAAATTCGCTCTCTCTCAATTAGAATGTATTTTTCTTGACCTTCTTCTTCAAATAGGAGCTGTATTTCCGGAGATTAAGTACCGTCCACATATACCTACGCAAACTCACAAAATTAGCCCTCCCTCTTTATAACATTATTCTAGATCTGGAATATCATCATGAGACATGACGTAATCTCGAGCATTCCTCAGCCAAAATGCGTGATGATAACAATGTTTAATAGGTAGATATACTTAGGTATAAAGCCTTGAAAACAGTACCACGTGTGGCCTGATGTGGCGCAACGTTGACGCGACATTGTGCAGGTCAGTAACGCGACAAAATGATAGTGGCTAAATATGTAGTGGCAGCATGAAAAGTGTCTGGCAATCTGGCACTAATAAGTCATAAGTCATTTATTCATTTGTTTAACTTTGGTAGGTTGTTTGTTGTTGTTGTTTGTTTTTGTTATTGTTGTTGTTGTTGTTATTTGTGACATGTTCGTGAACGGGCGCTGTCAGTAGGGACTGGTCATCTCTTAGCTGCAACGGCTTTTTAACCGACTTTCCAAAAAGGATGAGGTTCTCAATTCGGTTGTATTAAAAAAAAAAATATGTTTGTTACCTCAGAACTCCGTCGTTTATGAAACGATTTGGAAAATTCTTTTTTTATTTGAAAGGATATAGGTACCTACTTCCAGATTAGTCCAATTTTTTTTTTTTTTTTTTTTTTCTCAAAAACCATTTCTCTTGTTGGGATCCATGAGGAACTGAGGGAACTCCTCAAATATTATAGGCATAAATATAGCAATTTTTGTATTTTCATCAACAACTCAAGCATTTGCATTCAGAAAGTATCATTTTATGAAGTGGAACTGATGAAGAAGACTTTGACATGATAACGTTTTATGAACGCCGGCTGCACGCACGAAATAGCATGACTCATTGTCACGTTCCGCCTGAGACGAGTGTGCAAGCGAGAGCGCGGATCAAGCCATAGAGAGGCACGATCGGCCTAAGCGATCGGCTTGTGACGCAATCTTTTCTTATGACGTTATCTCGTAAAATCATCGTCCGTAAACCGACTTTACAGACAACCAATATATATATATATATTTTTTCTTTTTATTACGGACGCTTCTAACGTGCACGTCTTTCGAAATTGTTCTTACATGTATAACTTCGATATGAATTATGTAACCCATTTTTTGTAACAATATTTTGTTTTAAAAGAGTGTCCGTGGAGTTTCTTGCCCGTTCTTCTCCATAGGAACCTACTACGCTTTGGAATGTGCAACTAGCTTCATCTTTCTGACTGACCGACCCCTTGAAAATTCAAAAGTGCCTGTAATTAGTTTATTTAAAATAAATGCTTTGATTTTGAGTTTGAGTACAATAATAATGTCTTTATGGGAATTAGGTTACCGAGAACCCGGTGTGTCCACTACGTGTAAAAGAGTAAGTATGGAGTTTCTTGCCCGTTCTTCTCCATACATAGCTACCTTTTGGAAGGGGCAACTAGAATCAATTAACTATTTATGTAATTTTTGACGTTCAAAAGTGCATTTTACGTGCCTATTTGAAATAAATGATTTGACTTTGACTTTGACGTAAAACGTATACAAGTATGCAAAAGCACTGAAACATTAGGAGAGGTTTTCAGAGGATTACTTGAAAATGCATTTAGGCAAAATAGATGAAAATTAGCTATGACAATAGCAGGTTCGCAGAGATTGTACTTTTTTGACAACTTACGGTATTTATTTATTTATTCAAACTGCATGTACAATAGTGGTACATAGGCGGACTTAATGCCACAAGGCATTCTCTACCAGTCAACCTTTGGGTCAAATATAAAAATATAGTTATAGGGTACAAAAATTGTGTCTAAAATACTAACATCTTGATTACGAGTTTTTATATACTTTTATTGATAGGTACTATAACACATATACAAATAAAATAAACTAGTAGATATTTTAACAAATACCACCTAATAATAATTACTATGACTAGACTATTATTTGAGAGTTATTTAGTCTGACTTATTGATTACGAAAAATTTGCTTTCAGCTTTTTTAATGCCAAAAGGTAACGCGTTCCAGAGCTTTATAGTAGAGAATAGCGTAAGAATTTGACATAAAACCGGTACGGTGTGAAGGAATTTGGAAAAGTAGATTCTTGGAAGCTCGTAGGTTACGACTATGAGAACTGCCCAACACTTTGAAATAATTCTTTAGCTAATCGGGAGCATATGGATCGTTCATAATCGTGAAGAGCAAGCAGAGAGACGGTACTTAATTAACCACTTGTTTATTGGCGTGTGCTAGCTGACATATGTCAAATAATTTAATTTAATGTTCTGTCTTGTAATGTCAATTACTTTGCATACCTACTATTGTACATTATTTTCTAACTGAACAGACAGCTGTGCAGCTGGACAGTTTGTTGTGCTACTTCTTCTCAGCTAAAGCACTAGGAAATGTTGAAGGGCGGATGTGTTGGGGAACTATCTTATGTAATTTTGACGTTCGAAAAGAGATGATTCTCAGCCTAATACGAATAAATCTATACCTCAGAGGTATACAACAGTAACACCACTTTTTTCGAAATTTAGTTTCTTGCACCATTAAAATTGCAAGAACCAGTTCTACATACGACATTAAGTCCTATGACATCTATAAAAAGAATATATGACATTAAATCCACTTATGTCTAATGGGAATAGGACTTCAAATGACAATAACATTCATCTAATAATAATAAAAAACACACGTTGTCTACATCTCTATATCTACTTTCCTATCGCAGGTATGCTGGAAGAGATTTCATTAGAAATAAGCATCACCTTTGTACGTATTTTTCTGTTCCTTTCTTCTTGTCTGTTTATATGTGTGTACATAAATTGTTCAATAAATAAATAAATAAATAAAAAATACTGTTGAACTCAACAGTATTAGTTTTGCAAAACAATAAAAAAAAAAAAAAACGATAGCATTCGAAGTTTCACTCCGCGCATTTTTGCCTCTCCTGTCAAATGTTCGTTTCATCACATAATGTTGTATACCTCTGAGGTACAGAAATGACTTTTGATTTTGAATGCGAGTAGTCTTTACTTAGATAAAGCTCAAAATTAAATTTTCTTTTCAGTAGTTGTAAAAAAAAACACCCAAAAATTTAACAAAAGCAATAGCCACACACAATTGCAAACCATACATCTATAAATAAATGTATGTCGATGTTTGTATGTAGGTATGTGTCGCGATGCATCATCAAATCCAAGTTCAATGCACTCGGCTGATTCACGACTCTTTTTGTATGCATCTGTCTCTTTCGCACCCATCTTATCATACGTGATACTAACTCTGTCTGGCGTATGACAAATTAGTGTAGACTGTGGCGATTTTGTGATAAAACTGTTTGCATTTAAATTTTTGTTTAACTTTTACAGATGGCCATGTTTGTCTGAGATTAACAAAGTGAATTTTTAACGCAGCCAAATTGTAAATATTAAGTTAGTAGGTGAGTTATGAGTTTGATGTTTCATTTATTATTTTACAATGATCTACATCCCTTCGTCAGAGCCTCAAGTCACATGTCAAATTAATCAGCGCTAGACGTAAATTGACGTAATTTTATTAGGCAAGTTTTTAAGCACGTCTAAACTTGTATGGAGTAGTGACAGGCGCTGATTAATTTGACAGGACTAAACTAAAATTTATCTTCTGTCCTTTTCTTAATGAAATAGAAAGAAAAAGATGAACTGAATATAAATTTAGTTTAGTTTGTGTACAAGGGAATCGGCACCATTAGCTAGTTAGCTAATTCGCAGACGTCAGTTAAGTAGTTTAAAAAATATTATTGACGTTTTAAAGTATTTTTACAAACCTACTTTCAGAAATATTAATCATTTATCATTTAACTAGCTGCGCCCCGCGGTGTTACCCGCGAACACTACATTCTTTCGGGATAAAAAGCCTATGTGTAAATCCAGCTACGTCCATACCAAATTTTATCAAAATTGGTCCAGCCGTTTGAGCGTGAAGAAGAGACAAACATACACACACATTCACAAACTGTCGCCTTTTGTGTGATGCGTCGATTTTGGAAAATGGGCCAAAGTTAATCAAAATTGCTTCCTTTAAGATGTCTACTAACACAAATGATTTACACATGGGCAAAGATAACTTGTAAAAGTGATTGTAGCATAATAAAAATTTACCTTGGTACTTATGTTATTTTTAGAACAAACAATAGTTTAGTAGGGAATGTATCTTACAATCTCATCTTGAAAATCCCCAAATTCTGTAGCTAGACAGGCAAATCTAATCGATTCAAATCATCCATCAAGTCTCATAACGATTGGGTGCTGTTTTTGGTCAACCAATCACAAAGCTATCCTGAGAAATTGACACAGCTTTGAATTTAGAAAAGCTTTCTAAAACTATTAATCCACTTAAGTACACCTTGACAACCCGACTCCAAAATCAAAAATCTAAAATGGCGTCGATACCAAAATACTGCGTTCATTTATTTAATTCAAACTTCTAAATTCATAACTCGTGCATTGCTAAAGGAAAATGCATTGTTATTTTACGTGGAACTGCTATTGAGTTAAAAATATTTAGTTATTGTTGCACAAATATTGCACGTTATCGCAGAGTCACTGACCCTT
This sequence comes from Dryobota labecula, assembly GCA_947523025.1. Taxonomy (NCBI): domain Eukaryota; kingdom Metazoa; phylum Arthropoda; class Insecta; order Lepidoptera; family Noctuidae; genus Dryobota; species Dryobota labecula. The sequence continues at coordinate 4,362,293 of OX383305.1, read as the reverse complement.
TCCGATAAAGGTTTCAGGTATTCCTGTTAATAACAGTTTGTTTTCAAGGCGTTGGCTCCGTTTGATTAGGTATGTAGTTACAGTTATTGAACTGAAATAACTTTAATAGACTACCTAGGTAACTGAAAATCTCATAATTTTGGGCCTTTTGCTCCCGTTTTTATAAACTAGATCGCATTTTATTACTGTGTTAGCCCCTAAAGCCAAAATATAGTTTACCTAATATCAGAGATTTGAATACTTACTTAATAGGAAAAAAAAAAAAATAAGAATGTTGCGATAAACTGTAAAAAGGCGCGAAGCCAAATAGAGTACATACGAGTAATTGACCTATCATAAAACAAAGCTTCAACATCAAATTCGAATTTCAAACAAAACAATAAAAAAATAAATCAACTCAACAAAACTTCGAACGCAACAGATTCAAAATTACTTTCACCGCCGAAATGCGTATTCCATTTACGAATTCGCCACATCCGTCACAATTCACAGAACGGGGACAACCGAATTCGCTTCAAGGTCGTTGTGGCAGGTCAGTGTTGTGACGTCAGAGGCGCCCTCCAAAACGCGGGGTCATTGCCCTCGCCACCGCGGAAACTGTGCTGTACGCGGACCGAATGCGAATTGGGGGCTCTCTGTGTGCGTGTGGCGGGTACACACGTCGGGGGTTCTGAGAATTATTCGGATGTTGGTTTTCATTGAGGAATTGTGTGAAAGTAATTTGTTCAGAAGTATACCTACCTATGATTTATATATAGCTAGGTAGATATGAGAAAATATATTGGAAGAAATTACTGTTGTTTTAAAAGCAGTTTGGTGGTTGAAGTTAATATAGTAGTGCTAATCGAAAAATATTAAAGAGCGTCTCCTACGCCTAGCCACCTAATTATGGCAATACCTATTAATACTAGTAAATCGTTTGCAGTTAAAAGCACTAGGCGCAAAAGACTAATGGCGAATTTCAACGGAGTATTCCCTCTGTCCCCATCGCCCGTGTTCCCATTAATGGTAATTCACATAAAATGGCGAAAAACAAGGTTCAATTTTACTTAAATTTTACTTTTGTACTGATTTTTTCTAAAATCAGTACTTAAAAGAAAATGGAACGTTTTATTTTTTCGCCTCTTTATTTGAATTACCATTAATGGGGACACGAGCGATGGGAACAGCGGGAATACATCGATGAAACTGAACGCGATCAGCATAAAGAAAAGACGTTCAAGAGCTGTTAGTGTCAATATTCCACCACAATGATGACACTGACAGTTTTTGAATGCGATTTAGAAGTAAACAAACATCCTTTAAAAAAAGTTTGCCATCCCGGGGCGTCCGGCAGATGTGAGACTAAGTTAATATTAGAATTCTTAAATCATAAAAACCTATAACGAAATATGGAGAAAGAAAATACACGCGTCCGCGTCGGGCACAAGGTAGTCGGGAGCGGTGACGTGGAGGGGGCATCACGGCATGACGGCGTCATGCCGTTTGCCGTCATGGCATACGAGTCGGTTTTACTGCCAAGGCGCGCCAATAGATATTTCACATAAAAAATTGTTACAGCATCTCATTTGAGACCAAGTTCACGCTCGCCGAACAATAATCCCAATTTGTAACCTCCCCATTACTTTGCGTACAGACACAATATCAATGTGTGCGTAAAGTCGTCTGGTTACACAAGTGTGCGTACAATTCGGCTAAACGGGCACACTTGAGTAATTTCTTTATTATGATATCGTTTATGGGTTAATTTTATTCCGTCCATCTTTTCCTTCCTCAATAATTTTGACATTATATTATACTCGTATTATGCTTGATAGGGTATAAATTACGTTACGCCTGTATTCTCCGAAGGAGTAGGCAGAGTTTAAGGACAGCCACATTTAGTAAGTAGGTAAGTACTACATACTTGAAGTAGTCTTCCAGACCGAATTTCGGCTTTGGCGGCCAATCTCAGCGGAGACTAGCCATCTAGGGGGGATACTTATTATAGTGCAGTCGTGTCTGTGCAGACATAGATTCACTCTCTCCTTACTCTCATAGTCCGATGGGACGGCAATCCGACACAACCGAAGAGACATCAGGAGCAGGATCAATAGCTTAACGTTTGTACCTACATAGGTAGGTACCTATTTACATGTTGGATTTTAGTCACATGTAATTTGGAGCACCTATTGCCCCTGAACAGTAATAATTGACAAATTGCACATATTTAAGCGGAAGCTAAAGGATTTTTTTTTTTTTTGGAAATGTGGACACTGACAGTCGGGCTGGTCCACTAATTTGAAGTCGCTCCGCGCGCTATGGCTATGTTCGGAGTTCCTTTGATGGATAAAATCAGGAATGAAATTATCCGGAAGAGAACCGGAGTTAGCTTGCAGAGTAAGCAAGCTGAAATGGCAGTGGGCTGGCCATATTTATCGAAGGACCGATGGCCGATGGAGCAGACGAGTCCTGGAGTAGAGACCACGTATCGGCAAGCGTAGTGTGGGACGCCCCCCAGCTAGATGGACCGACGACCTCAAAAAGGTGGCTGGGATAGACTGGATGCGGATGGCGTAGGACAGGGTATTGTGGCGCAGCATGGGAGAGGCCTATGTTCAGCAGTGGACTAGGAATAGGCTGAGTTGATTGATAAAGGAATTTCTAACTGATAAAGTGTATTACAGTGTGAAGGAGTATCTAAAAGGAAATCCCTATGGCCAATAATATTAATCAGATATTTAATAATAGAAATGACATGTGTAACTCACAATTATTATTATAACTAGGACTTTTATTTATTTTATTCACTAGTTACCTACTATGACATTCATCCAATTATTGACTACTTCAGATACTTCTTGACATTGAAAAATAAAATGATTTTCCAATTTTGTAATATTTATTCTTAAGGCTCGTACAGACTCGCGCGATATCGCGGGCGCGACTGGCACCGACAAAGAAATTCTGCTACTAGTGTCGCGTCGCGCCCGCGATATCGCACTAGTCTGTACGAGCCTTTATTCAGCATGATATTTTGATTGTAATTTATGTGTACATTTTGCATGCCCAAGTGCCGGCAGAGCATGGAGAACTTTCAAAACACGTTTGTCATCTATACCCCTCCCGTGTTGGCAAAAAATAAATTTTTTGATTGGATTTGATTTGAACAGCGAAAATCCAGTCTCTGAGCTGCTACTGATAAATTCCCATAAAAATTAAAAAAAAAAACATGTCGCTCAACTTGAGAATCGAGTCACCTAGTCCAGGAAAACCTCAACGGTCACGCTCGTGACCACTAAATCATCAAGGCAATCAAATTATTTATTCAAGTTACAATTTCATAATACCTATGTATTTACTTACGGCTTTTAGGGTTCCGTACCCAAATGGGAAAACGGAATTCTTATAATAGGATGTGTCCTGGAAAAAAAAAAAAAAATCGTTTAGTCCGTCAATCAGATAATAAAAAAATATTAGACATGTATTTTTTGCTTTATCATATTAATACAATGACTTAGATAAAACACATTAAACTTGGGGAATGGGGGCTCGTTACGTCACAGCTACGTATAAAATCTACTGAGAAGTGAGGTCATGCCACATTTGAACTCATTGTATCGCCGTAATGTTTTGATTACGTAAAAAAAGGAAAAATTAAGTGTCCAATATTTTTTTATAATCTACATGACGGACAAAAAATATTTTTTTAGTCATCATCCCTATTTCGTCATGTCCGTCCGTCCTTCCGCGTCCGTATGTCACACAGCCATATTACTCGGATTCTATTAGCACTAGGTATGTCGATGAAATATTGGAAAGAAGGTGTATTCAGTGCACCGCTAAACAATATCATAATCAGCCTATAATGGGGGCATTATATTATTATCTCATCGAGAGAGAGTGGGCTATAATCTACCACGCGGGTGCGGGTGCAGGTTGGTGGATGTTACATGTCTTCGAATTCCACGTCGCGTCTCCTGATGTGCGTTGGAGCATTTTGGCGTGGATGTGCGCTTAGCTTTAGAGTGTTTTCATCCATACTAATATTATAAATGTGAAAGTAACTCTGTCTGTCTGTATGTATGTTACGTTTTCACGCCTAAACCGCTGAACCGATCGTCATGAAATTTGGCAGAGATATAGCCTGGGATATGGAGATTGACATAGGCTACTTTTTAACGCGATAAACGACATCCACGCGGGCGGAGCCGCGGGCAAGTAGTTTATAATACCTTATTGTGGTTAAAATTCACGTGGCATAATAATACAGTGGTTTAATTTTTATTGTGTTAAAATAGTTAACCTAACCCACAATGTAGGCCTCTTGTTATTGTTTCCTTAACTGTAATTGTGTTTTAGTTGTAGGTAAATGTAAACGCCGTCAATATTCATAATATTTTAATTAATAAAAAATATAGACTTTCGACGGGTTTTATTTTTACAGTACAGTTGTCAATAATATATGGAAAAACATTTGCTTAATTAATAGTACAGTCAGTATACACAATTAGCTGACCCGCCTTGCATAAATGGTTGAGATTTTTTTACCAACAAATCGTACGATTTAAATTTTTATTTTAGTTTTGGGTAGTTTTCGTTTCCCGAGCCGCAGACGAGGGTTGTAAATAAGCGATAGAGGGCATTCTTTTTTACTGACCGTGGTGAGTACACAATTTTACGTCTTCACCTGGCCATACCTAATGCGAGTTTTACTGTACGCGTAGCGTGCGGTAAAACTCACATTATGGCCAGGGGGCCAAGTCTACTAATTTACAAACGTTGCAATGGTCTCTTCATTGTGAGTTTTTGACAGATTTGCCATACAAACACTGTCAAATACTCACAATCGCGAGACCATTGCAACGTTTGTAAATTAGTAGACTTAGGCCCCAGCTGTGACGAAAAAGATATTATGATGTGTCATAACAACAGTGCTCGCTCCCTTTGTCTACGGAGTTTTGTTATGTTTCTTAACATAATTCCCGGCCTTGGAATCCGTGGTTCCATAGGTACCTGCATTTTCTGTTGGTAGGACGCACACAGCTCTTGTTACAGCTCTATCACCCTTAGAAGTGGTGATGTCTACAACCCTGCAGACACCGTCAGCTCCACAATGTAACTTGTTGATGCGCCCCAGCAGCCACTTCAAAGGTGGCTGGACAAATTTAATTAATAAATCGCCGCCCTACAACGAAAACCAATTAAATAATTAAAAGTGCAAACGGAGATATCGCGATAACAAGGTTTATGGGGATGAAAATACCCTTTGTACGAGTAATATTATATTGTTATTATTAGTTCATAGCATCAGTACATTGATAAATGTTCTATTTAAACATGTCTATTGAGATTTAAAAAAGTCATTGTTTTGTAATGAAATTTTCAATAATTGTCACATAATCTGCTTCATCATCATCATCATCATCCTTTCAGCCGAAAGACGTCCACTGCTGGACATAAGCCTCCCAATTAGGGGGGTTTGCCATAATCGCCACGCTTGGCAGGCGGGTTGGCGATCGCAGTATGGTGTTAAAAATGCATAGAGAACGCTGCTGCCCATTCTCTAGTAAGTCCCTTAAGGCTCGTACAGACTCGTGCGATATCGTGGGCGCGACGCGACACTAGTAGCACAATTTCTTTGTCAGTGCCTGTCGCGGCCGCGATATCGCGCGAGTCTCTACGAGCCTTTAGTCGCCATTTACGACACCCACGGGAGGAAATAGGATGGTGCTATTCTTTATGTCCGGCACCACACGGTACATATAATATAAATATATTATCTGCTTAATGTTTTTAATTTGAAAACAAACCTTGGAAATGCTTGAAATAATTGGTTATCTTATTAGCTAGCAGCGAAACTATAAGACTTAGCGATTAATGGGTTTTCGCAGACGAAAGAACACAAAATTTTAAGTACTTTGGCATTCATAAGTCATTTACGTCAAAATTTCGATTTAATTGGTTTTCGTTGTAAGGCGGCGCAATAACGTACTCCTATTATAATAAATAAATTATTAAAATGAAATATAGTAGGTAGGTAGCTTACCTGAACCCGAACCCGCTTACCTGCTTTACTGATCTGACCAAGATTACGTCTGGACTTTAAAAGAGACTTTGACCCCTGAGTTTGTTTAGCCATTTCTTCTCAGGGGTAGTCGATAGGAAATGTTGACTTCACCAAGCTTGTTTTTATATTTTTTATATGACGTGTAAAAGTGATTCCGATATCCTATTTACAGAATAAACGATTTCATTTCATTTCACTGAGTTTACCACTTTTGACAACAATTCCTAGTATATTAAAGTTCATAGCCCAGTCTATATTGTTCCCACTGCTGGGCCAGGACACACGTCTCCTCTTTGTGAGAAGGAGAAGGCCGTAATCCATCACGCTGGCCCAGTGCGAGTTGGTAGTTGTCACATGTCTTCGAATTTTTGGTTCTACGACATGGCGGCTTCCCCCGATGTTTTTCATCACCGTTATTAGATGAAATAATTTATACAAAGTAAAGCGCTTGCCTGGGTTCGAATCTATGACCTACAACTCGTAGGTAAGTCGCGGCCACTAGGATACCACTACTCACTAAGGTTGTAGATTAAATGTTTACTAAGGTCGAAATAATTTTTGAAGCGAAAACTTCTTTAGGCGCGTTGAGCACTTTTTGGGTGAACAAAACTCATGGAACTCCCGTCATCGTCACCGAATGCTTTCCATGAGCTATAAGTATAGGTACTAGCTGTGTATGTAGGTACCTATGTGTACATTTTGGGTGAACAAAAATCATGGAACTCGCGTCATCGTCACCGAACGCTTTTCATGAGCTATATGTTTGTGTATACGAGTACCTATATGTACTTCCCTAGTAGCATTTTTGTTGGCGTTTGGTTGGGCCACATACCTCTGAAGGTGGCCCAACTAAATGCCAACGGAAAATGCTACTAAGGGTTAGCTTTCACTTCTAACGGCAGTCCCAAAGAATGTTTTTTTTTTTTTTTAATGGAGTGAAAGATGAGATGTTATGACATAAAAACACTGGTTTTACAAGTAGGTAGGTACGAGTAACAGATATTAGAAATTCAAAAAGTTAGAATAGAATGTAAAAAAAGTTTAGCACATAAACAACTTTCAAAAATCCAACTAAACTTTTAAAATAAAGACGCAATAGGTAAGTCATTCAGAACCTTCCCATGGACCTCAATTTAATTTCATAAAACCGTCTAAATAATTCATTCCCATAAAAATATAAAGCACCGTCGAGCAAACTAATCTTTTATGGCAGCCATCTTGTAATAAAAAGCATAAAAATAAAGAATGTAACGAGTCCGGTCCGTCTAGCTAGCAGTTTATAAAAATAAAAAAACAAGATGGCGGCGACCAATCGTCTAACGCGGTTCAAATTTCGAATGCGCAGGAGTGGGGGGTATGTTAGACGCACAATAGAAACGTGTGTGAGATTTATGTGTTTTTAAATTTGGGGTCAAGATTAGATGGAGGACTGTGATTGGATGAAGGCGTCCATTTTGGTAGTTTTAGATGGTTTTTAGGATTGGGTATGAGTTTGAATGTTTTGTTTATGATTAGGTGATGTAGTTTCTTTTTAAATTGGATTTTCTGTTTTGTTGCGTGTAGGTATACCTATGCAGTTGTTTAAAATATGGGAAATTTGTAATAGGCCTTGGGTAATATACCTTACGAAGCAATTTTATTTTAAATAAAATATTTAAAAATTAAAACCAAAAATAAAATTAATAGCGTAATTAGGTTGGTACTTACGCAATTTTACTTTAAAAGCAGACATGTTTAAAAATATTCCACAAAAAATACTTTATACCATTCCCATTTGTAATTGATTGTAAATTACAAATACAAACCCAGATACATAGAGTTAATATAACTACCAATAGTAGATACACATCAGTATCTAAAAATAGATCCAACAAACGAAACCAATTTATCACTTTATCAGCGACAGCCAAAAAAATCAACCAGTCACAGAGCGTCGCACTAACCTTCTAATTTTTTCTAACAGAACAGCAACCAATGGGAAACGCCCAAATTTCGAAGATGCGCTTGAGTGGACGAAATTTTTAAACGGGTTAGACGCACACATTGATGCGCCCGTATCTGAAGGTGACATTACACTGTCGTGCGTATAGAGTGTATGTGTGTGTACGTGTGTTTGCGTAGGGTGGTGCGGTGTGTGTATGTGTGCCATTAGCATTTAGTGAATAAGTGTCAAGTGTGAATGTTGTTGAATAATTTATTTTGTTTGGTTTTCGGTGATTAAATATGTATGCGTTTATTCAAATTCATTTATGTATAAATTGCTTTGTGTACGATGAATAAGTGTAAGTAGTTAGGTTGCAAGGTTATTTTAATTTAGTTTTAATTGATCATTTTTATTCACGTTTTGACGTCAATAAGAAGTTGTTTAGTAATAGCGGTCAAGGAAAAGATTGTGAGGAAATGGAAGCGTTAACAATAAAATTGTAAATCAATACAATGCACTTGGACAATGAAATTGCAGGCTAGATACCTAACTGATAGGCACTTATTTTAAAGACAATTCGATTGATTTTTGTAACAGTCCCTAGACTAGAGCATAATCTACCTATAGGGGTACCTTACCTACCTGGGGGTAGGGTAGGCTGGGGTCAAATGAAACTTTTTGAAGGTTATTAAATAGCTTCTACCTAAGTTACTAGTTTATGTATAGAGTCATGTGGGTCAAGTGTGCGCATTTAAATTTTGACGCTTAATAAAATCGAAAATTATTTATAGAATAAAAAAACCCATGTTAATTAGTAACTGTTTATTTGTCAACAATTTGGACACAAGGATAGCATTTTCAATAGCTTATATTTTAAGATATTGCGAAAAACAAAAACGTTCCGAACGCGCACACTTACCCCAGTATGGGGGTAAAAGTGCGCATCACTGTGGGTAAGTGTACGCAACAACAAAAAATGAAATTTTGAGCATTATTATTTTGGTTTTGATTTATAATTAGACATACAAACATAAACAATATTATTACTTAAATGTTTTTTTTTTTTAATACTTTAAGTAATCAACATAATAATCATCTTAAAACGTATAAACTATACTTTGGAGAGCACAAAAATGATGAAACTATTAAAAGCTGCTGTGACTGACACGAATGGTTTAGCACCATGAAAACTGTACTTTTATAGTTACACAGTTATTTCAAGTTTTCTCACAATTAGATAAGAAATTGCCAAAAGAGAGTTTTTTTCGTGCACGGACCCTTAAAGTAGGATTAAGAGGAGAAAATTAATGTATTTTTGTCAGATTTTCAGCGAAAATCGGACAAAAATACATTAATTTTCTCCTAAAATATTCATAAATCCGAGGTCAACAATCGTCGATATTACTATCAAGCTCTTAAAACAAAAAATTGGTCATGTGTTTATTGTGTATACCTTTTCAATGAAAGACTCATTAATTATTCCTATTTTATGTATCTACATCTACACTAATATTATAAAGAGGAAAGATTTGTACCTATTTTTGTATGTTTGTATGTTTGTAATGAATAGGCTCAAAAAGTACTGGGCCGATTTAAAAAATTCTTTCACCAATAGAATGCTACATTCTTCCAATTTGACATAGGCTACATTTCATTTTGAAAAAAATTAGGGATCCTTGGTAAAATTTGAACAATGTAACCAAAGGTGTAGAAAAATGAGTCTTAAAATGTCTTTCGTCGAATGCGCTGCCGAAACTATTAGCGATAGAACAAAATAATGTTCAACAATATTGAAGAACATCATAATGTCTACAAAAAACTACTACTACTACTACAAAAAACTCTACCCCGTGCGAAGCCGGGACGGGCTGCTAGTTAATAATAAAATAAGAATAGTAATTCTATTAAGATCTCATGACTGAAAAGGAATTATAAAAAACGGCTCAATCAGCAACCTCGGTAAGATAGTGTTTAGAATTTTCTAATACCTTTTATAAAGTTTCATATTAAGACACAAAGCAACAAAATTCGATCTAAAGGCCACATTCCTCTATATCGTATTTTGTTGCTTCGTTTCTCAATATGAAACTTTATATAAGGAATTAGAAAATTCTAGACACACTTACCGAGGTTCTTTATTGAGCCGTTTTTCATAATTCCTTCTCAGTCACGACATAAGGAGTGGCGCTAGTGGACCGTTGTAAGTACATGCTCTTAAGGCTCCTACAAACAGGTGCGACACGCGAAGCGACACAAAAACACCGCTTGTCGCGCGACACGCGGCTCCTTTGTGTCGTGTCGCGTGTCGCGTCTGGTTGCAGGAGCCTCTATGAATATTATAATATTGTGATATGTTACGTTTTTACTCAATTGAGATCTAGCAGTTTGTTCCTACCTAGAGCAGTTAAACTAACTTATTCTCATAAATAAAATAAAAACTATGATTGGTAGATACTTATTAAATAAACAATTAGTAAAATGGTTTCACCCCAGAGCGAGATAGCTTTAAGAACGGACACATTGCAGACCCTACACAACGGGGGTACAATTTAGTGCACTGAAGTGTACACTTGAGGACAAAGTTACGGGCACCTTTTTTTCTAAAATTTACAACGCCACTACGCTTTCACACTGACGACGCTGACGTCACGTAGAATCCTGCATCGCGAAAGCAAATTTCCACGCGAGACTAGCATACCTACTTATAGACAACGTCCCGACATCAATCATCGGGCTGTAGCCCACCAGACACTACGCTCGTCTGGGCCTCAAGTCTGCTATTACAATAGTGTCAGAATGGTCTCTTCATTGTGAGTTTTTGACAGATTTGCCATACAAAAACTGTCAAATACTCACAATGGCGAGACCATTCTGACACTATTGTAATAGCAGACTTGAGGCCCTGGTCGAAGGTTCCTCTTTTTTCTATGGACGATGAAGAACTTTCTACTCCGTTCTTCATACTCTAGCTATATATCTACTAGTGTAGATACTTAGATAAAGAGAGTTAATCAGCCAATGTTACCTTAAGGTTCCAAATATAAAAGTATTTTTTTGTGACAAGAATTATGTAAACTCAAACTCTCTGTAAATCTTGTCAAAGTCAAAGTATTTATTTTAGATAGGCACATAGGTACCTTAATGGCACTTCTGAACGTCAAAATTTACATGGAAATAAAATTGATTCTAGTTGCCCCTTCCCAAAGGTAGTTTCGCATGGAGAAGAATGGGCAAGAAACCACCGTTAGATACTCTTTTACACTGTTTTACAATATTATGTTAATCAATTAAAATAAAAAATAATAAATTGTATGTCAATTGTATCATTACATATGAAGACGATGTATCCAAAATAAAATTACTGTACCACAACAGGTAATAACAATAAAAAATGAAGCAATGACGGATAAATCAACTACCTGTATTAAATACATGGTGCTCACATGTTTACAAATATTGTTAGACTAGATGATTTTACTATTTTTTTTACAAATAAAAAGTCAGTGTGCGAGTTAAACTTATCATAAAATTAATGTCAGCCTACCCAATGGCATTTCAGACTAATAGAGCCTAGATATTAAGATGGCCTTCACCATTATTAAAACAATCGATACAATGCCTAATTGCCTATGCAAGTTGTACTAATTATCATTCAGTACCTACCTACATACTTACACACGTCTAAGTATTTACTGCTGGTTTTAAAAAGTAACTGACTGTTTTGTCTAATTAACGATGCTATCTGATTGTCAAAGAAAGCGCAAAATGTGTGAAAAATAAATTATTTTCGTTTGATATTTTACGTATGACAAATAATCTTTAGTTTTGAAAGAACAGCAGAATTTTTTGCAATCCTCAGATCTAATTTCACAATTACAATGCAATAAAAACCCTACCAGCTTCAATAGATCCTATGTTTCGTAATCCACGTTGGTAAATCCTATGTTTAACTGAACTAAACTAAACTATGACAATAACAAAAACAAAACAAAAATTTGATGCTGTTCCCTTCACCTTGTCCGCCAGTGTACAAGTACAGTGGGCGCGCAATTTTTAAGACTAATTATCGCCGTACGTCAGTGTCGCACGGCGACACCACGCATTTTTCGTTGCCGACTGTACATCCAGCACTAGTTTTCTAACTAAGTTCTGTTTTGAGAAATTTCGTGTGTTTTTGACAAAAAGTTTTGCTACAGATTAAATTAAAGGCAGTATATTACACAAAAGGGAATAATTGTGTTTTTATTGCTGATTCCACTGTAGGTAATGACCATTTTTAGGGTTCCATACCCAAAGGGTTAAACGGACCCTATTACTAAGACCCTGCTGTCCGTCTTTCTGTCTGTCTGTCTGTCTGTCCGTCTGCCACCAGGCTGTATCTCATGAACCGTGATAGTGATACAGTTGAAATTTTCACAGATGACGTACCTATTTCTGATGCCGCAATAACAAAAAATTTGCTCGATATTGATAACGGCAAAAGGTAGACGCTTGAAATGTTCACAGAATATTTAGTTATATATTCACTTTAAAAATAAATAATTAAATTAAAATAAAATAAATATTTAAGTGGGGCGGTAAGTGTGTCTAGAATTTTTTAATACCTTTTATAAAGTTTCATATTGAGACACGAAGCAACAAAATATGATCTAAAGAAAAACGGCCACGTTCCTCTAGATCGTATTTTGTTGCTTCTAGACACACTTACAGAGGCAGCTGATTGAGCCGTTTTTCATAATTCCTTCTCAGTCACGAGATAATCTTTTTTTATAGTGGTGGCGCTAGTGTACCCGAGACAGCGCTCTTAACTAGTAATATCAAATTATGTAAGGTAATTAATTATGTATAGGTACAGGCTTTCACCTTTTTCCTAGCAAACCCTTATCCCGATTCAGAAATAAATAGTAAATAATTCACTTTGCGGTGGTCAGCAAATCAAGTTACCACAAACACTGAAAAAAATTGGTTGTTTGTAAAGTTGGTTTACGGACGATAGTTTAACGTGACAACGTCATAACAAAACATTGATGCGGCGCAAGCGTACAATGAGCGTAATGGTACAATGAGCGTAATGGTACAATGAGCGTAACGGGACAATGAGCGTAACGAGACAATGAGTCATCCTTTTTCGTGCATGCAGCCGGCGTTCATCGATTTATTAGACTTTGTCACGTCAAAAATATTTAGCCTAACTACTTCGGCTATTTCAGGAATAATCAAAGTTTGACAAGACTTTATAAAAGTTAAGTTGATTTAATAAAAGTGATACACAACAGCCAGCACAGGTGTTGGTTATATGTTGCATAAAGTTTATGTGGTCACTTTTTTGTGTTACATGTTGACAAAAGTTTGGTTATGTATAATTAAACATTTTTTTTCAGTGAACTATCAAATTTTCTCGTTCGATTTTGAACTTAATCGTGATTAAGTTTTTGTGTGTTTCGAGAAATTTTACAGTTTTGTGTAGCTTGATGTGCTGGCCACTATACAAAAATAAAAACACAGTTAACTTGAGGAAATTGTTTACAGCGCCATCTATCGCTAAACGGACCAAACACCTTTTGCGGCCATACCAATCAGTATACAAAATTAATTCCAAACCATTTAATACTTACCTACTAACATTGTACATAGTGCTACTAAAAAAGGTTACCCTCAAAAGAAGCCTGAGAGTAATCCCTAATTAGCACCGACTACCCACAGTGCAGAATTAGCGACCCATTCTCACAATAAAGCCGTTTATACACTTATAGCATTATGTTCCGTTATTATTAACAGTGTGTCAACATAAAGCTGTGTGCGGAATGTCCAGGGGTCACGATTATTGTGTCACCGGGTAGTAGTGATACCATGATTTTTGTGTTATTGGAGACTGTCTCAGAAATAGAAAACTAAATTTATTATTTTAGTTATTTCCTTACAATGTGGGTTTAAAGATAAGATTGTTTTTTTTTTTTTTATAAATAGACCTGATACTTTTTAACTATTTGAATTAATATTATTTACGTTAAAAGGATTATTATTGGTTTTATTAGTATGATTGTAATGTGTATTTGAATCTTTGGTTACTAACATAATACTTAAGTATACTAACAAAAATATGGATCACTGTTTCTGATGTAAATAAATAAATAAAATTATCTAACTCTTCTCCAAGTAGGTAGGTAGGTACTATCGCGGTCTCCGATATCTGACCACTTTGAAAACAAAATCCCGTGCACACGATGAATAATTATTATTATTATTATTATTCACATCTGTTTACCGCCCCTTTTAGCGACGACAAATAATAAAAAATAAATAAAAAAAATACTTTTGTGTGCATACATTTCTCAGGCTCTATTACAATGATAAGAGATGAATATCAAAATGGTTGAGCTGAATGGTGCTAATCCATACGTCATGTTCGTGAACGGGCGCCGTCAGTTGGGACTGGTCATCTATTAGCTGCCATGGCTTATTTTAATTGTTTTATTTTTGAATTGTATGTTATTTTTTTTTTTTTGTTTCTGTTTGTTGTACCTACTCTGGACGCTTTTAACGTGTACGTTATTATTTTTTATTTTTACATCGTTCTCACATTATGTTATAAATTCAACATTATATGTGTAACTAATATTTTTGTAACAATTTAATTTAAGATAGTGTCCATGGAGTTTCTTGCCCGTTCTTCTCCATAGGTACCTACGCTTGGAATGGGAATGTAGCGTCATCTTTCTTACTGACCGACTCCTTGACAATTCAAAAGTGCCTGTAAATGGTTTAATTGAAATAAATGATTTGAGTTTGAGTTTGAGTTTTGAGATGTCTGAACACCTTACCTGTTTTTTTTTTTTTTTTTTTTTTCATTTACAAAAACAACGGGTTCAGCAAAAATCGTTGGTAAGCGTTACTATAGCAACCGAGCGCTGCAGGAATAGTCCTTACTGTGGTTAGCTGTAAGTACGTGAAAGTGATAGTACCTACTTATTTTAAATCAGTAAGTACCTAAGCTAATTTGATTAAAGGATCGACTGAAGGTAGGTATGTAGGTAAGGATCATTTAAATCAGGTGGCTAGCTATAGTCCTAGGTCTAAGCTTAGTTTAGTCTCCAGCAGTGCTATTCTGTAAAACTCTCACTGTGCAAATGTAGGTGAAGTGAGCGTGGAGTAAGCTGTTAGTAGTGCCAATCCCAAGCATCCAAAGGTCACTTCAAGCTCACTTTCTATAGAATAGTGCTTCTCTCCCACAAATTACAAAATGTTGTCAAAATACCTGTCAACTTATTATGTATAAGAATATCATTTGTTAAGACAAATACCTAAATATATATATATATATATTTTTTTTTTGTATAGTTTCTTGCTACCACGGGAAGATAGCGTGTGATTATGTTTGCAGATAAGCTTAGGTATCTAATCTCAAAACTGATAGACATTTCAATTTTTAACGTAGAAGGTACCTACCTACTTTTATTATAGTACGTCCATAATTATGTACAGACTGACTTAGTTTCGTTTTCCGGATCAATTGCTAAGGTATTTTGTGCAGGCGCATGAACGCACTTCTTTATTTATTTATTTTTTACTAGTAGGTAGTTCCGATTAACGTAGTCAACTAAGTATTTAAGGTATAATAATAGTTAAGTACTTACTTATATATTTAGCCATCTTGCTTACCTACATCTACTTAGGTAACATATTTATCATACTGTTACTTCGAGAGATATTTTTAAATACTTATTGTAAGTATACAGGGGCTTGTGGCTAAGTTATAACAGCCACACGGGTCGATCGATCTGGTTAAGCTACGCTTGCCGCAGTTGGTCCGTGGATGGGTGAACATCTTTACATACCTATTATTCTCCTTGAATAAACAATTTTTCTTTCTTTCTTTATTTTAGTCATAAAGATATGGATCAATTTAGGTTTTTTATTGTTCCTGTAAAATTGACTTTTTACACTTGCGCGTTTATTATGTTGAGTCCATTTTATTAATAATATTTAAAAACAGGACAGTCTCGCAGCCTCCGTCTACATGGTCACCTGCCAGGAGAAAGTCGCGACACTAGCGCCCAATTAGTCGCGCGACCGCCGCTTCCCGCGCCGTTTAGGTTGCCTACATACTTGCGATTTATTATTTTGATAGTGTGTGGAATGCCTTTCATTAGCTTTTGATGTACTTGTAGGTACTTAACACTTAAATTGCTTGTGGCGGTTCGAAAAAGCTTGGTATATTAGAACCTACACTGTGACAAACGCGACTCGAATCGCGGTCTGTAATTTAATAAAAATAATAATAAAATATTGATTTGCAAAAAAACAAGGTATAAAATATTATAGGTACTATCGGGGTCATCCGAATCGGACCACCGTACCGTAAGGACTATTTCTGCTTGCAGCGCTCGGCCGCTAGAGTAACGCTTACATAAAAATCGATGAGCTCATCAATCGAGAAAAATTTAAAGAAATAGATATTCTGACTGTAGCCTCTCAATATATATTTGAAAATCTATTGTATGTACACAAAAATATATCAAATTTTAAGAAAACGTCCGATATTCATAGTTTAATTACCAGAAATAAACACAATCTTGCTGTACATCGCACTCGCCTCCACAGAGTAGGCAACTCATTCATGGGTCAATGTATACGCTTTTACAACAAACTGCCCATTGAAATTTGAAACTTACCCATTAAACGATTTAAAAGCTGTATTAAAACCAAACTTTGCAAAAAAGGGTACTATAAAATTTCTGATTATTTAGAAGACAAAAAAGCTTGGGATTGAACTGTTCGCTCTGCTTAAAGCCTTTTGATTAAACCGTAAGACTTGACATTTTAATAATTATACAATGTTTTATATACATACCTAATTATTGACATTATTAAATATTATATACAAAATGACATGAATATTTACTTTGAAAAGTATTACATATATTACTTTAATTATTGTGAATGTGAGCACTATGTGGGTCATTTGTTTTCTTCAAGATTATCTCTTTTTCCTCTTTCTCAAGTAGTTTTAATGATGGTCTGGTATTTTGAGTACTATATGCGGCCTACCCAAATGTCCTTTCTTTGGTATTGTTCGTCGAGTCATTGAGCTCCTTAAATCCTGAGTTGAGCTACACGTTTACTGACAAATGCTTGGACTGACTGGACAGGTCCACTCAAAATTGTGTGGTTCTTTCCTCAAAAGACCATTTCAGACACGGATCTACATGGTCCTCACATGATCTGACCAAGATTATGTCTGAACTTTAAAAGAGACTTTGACCCCTGAGTTTGTTTCGCCATTTCTTCTCAGGGATAGTCAGATAGGAAATGTCGACTTCCCCAAGCTTGTTTTTATATTTTTTTTATATAAACCATTAACCCCTAAAACTCAACATGTAGGTAATAATTTTTCATATTTTCCATACAAAAAGTGAAAAATTCCATATAAAACCCGTCGAGGCTGCCAAACTGCCGCCTCTGTGGTCTAGTGGCAAAACCACCTGTCTCAGATCTAGAGGTCCCGGGTTCGATTCCCAGCGGGGGCAAAAGTTTCTGCTCGGTTTGGTTGGTGGTAGGGCTTGTTCTAAGTCCGCCTTGCTAGCTACCACCATCTTATCTAAGTCTGTCGCCAAAACAACAATGTTAACAGCATTTGTTGTGTTTCGGCAGTTAGAGGTAAGATAGCCAGTTTCTCTGTGGTTGAGGATTCCGGGTGAAGCTCGCTTCCATCTTCGGCCTTATCGTCACTTAACATCAGGTGAGATGAAGACCAAGAGCTTCCCCGTTGTATGTGAAAAAAATTAAAAAAAATAAAAACTGCGCACCTCCGGCTTTAAAAAAAACGTTGCGAAGCCAAAAGAAAAAAAAAAATATTTGGCGATTGTTGTATTCGATTTTAGTTGTGTCAAAATTGTTTTTAAATTTAGAGAATTTGTTTTGCAGAATAGCTTTAAGATTCTCATAGCCAAAAGTTTAGTGTAAATTTAGTTACTTTAGTTCGGTGTACAAGAGAATCGGCACCATTATCAAATATCCTTAATTCTACATCATAAGACAATGGAATAAAATGTTTAACCAAAAACAATTGGCAATTTTATTCCGTCGTGACTAACTTGTGATTCAATAACAAATATACTTTCGTATTTGCCTCGTTTCCAATTGGGACAGTGAATGGGATAGTGGGCTGTATGACTGTCGCTTTTGTAAGCGGCGAAATCTGATGGAACCACGGAGAAGTAAGGAATGGAGTGCTCATTGCCATCTACGGCAAACAAGACTGTGATATTTCGCTCATTGGCTAGAAGGGTGACATAACAAAATAATCAGCAATTTTGAGTTAAGTGTACAGCTGAACGCGGCAAATACGAAAGTATATTTGTTATTGAATCACAAGTTAGTCACGATGGAATAAAATTGCCAATTGTTTTGGTTAAACATTTTATTCCATTGTCTTATGATGTGGAATTAAGGATATTTGATAATGGTGCCGATTCTCTTGTACACCGAACTAAAGTAACTAAATTTACACTAAACTTTTGGCTAAAGTCACACCTTTCTAGCTCCCTCATTTTCAGGTTTAGACCTGAAAATGAGGGAGCTAGAAAGGTGTGACTTTATGCTTCGTCGCACTCTTACTGCTGCTTTTAAACTTTTAAATCATCATACCCAAAAATTGCTCTTTTTAAATTATGTCAAGCTTCTCGCAAATTAACGATTTCATGTACCTATAACATCTTGCATGACATGTGTATGTATCTCTTGTTTTGGGCAAATATATGATCTTGCACACAATACTTATACAGCTTAGTAATAACCAGCAATCAATGAGTAGGGGAGAAATTTTGTATTAAAAAGATGTTGTCGTCGTTGTTTATATATTTCGTTCGCGATCAAAGACACTAATTTCTCATAAAACAACGCCGCCCCGCAATCGCTGACTTCGAGACCAAAGCCTTGGTCTCAAATACACAAACACAAACACAATTTTTTTTATTTTTTATTGTGGTATACAAATTTTGTAGTCCATATAAAAGAAATAGACTAAAAAAATTGTATGCCATCATTGTTCATAAATTAAAGGATTTGCCACACTGGATGCGGTCTATGGTCAGGTCATATTCATACATAATGGTCAGGTTCATACATAATGCGGGCTGCGTTCAATTTTACCTGACCGTAGACCGCAGAACGCATCCAGTGCAGTGTGGCAAATCCTTAACACTCCATTTTATATCTTCGCCGCGGCTAATCTTAATTCTGTGTGGGTTGTCTGTCAGAGAGAAAGCTGTGACTCCAACTATTTTTATGTTACGCCATTCACCATCTAAAGATTTGCTAAAAGTAGATACTTAGTTTACAGGAACGGAAAAACTAGAAGCTAAAAACTAGAAAACTTTCTACACTTTTCCACTTTTCTCTCACTCACCACACTCACTCACTTTCACTCACTTTTGTCTTTTTTCTCACTTTTCTTATTTTTTTTCTTTTTGCAATTTTTATGGTGTACATAATAAAAACTATTATATCTATCTATCTAATAATATAGATGTTACTCTTAATATAATTTACATTGTTGAGGTTAAAATTTATTATTAAATAGTGGGTGGTAACTAAATCAAGATAATTAAAAATAAATTAACCTAAACTAAATAAAATGAATAACAAAATGAACTAAAATATGGCGTCGAAAAATTCCTCCGCATTGCTGTCGACTGGTAATGTACCCAAGAGACTGGCAGCATTGCCACGTTGTATGGCAATACTTAGCCTGTGGCCAAGATAAAAGCCTAATAATAGTATATAGGTATTTGTTTGTATGTAGGACTGTAGGAGGTAATCTCTGAAACTACTGAAATGCATTCTGAAAATTCATTTTGTTTTTGATAGCCCAATTCCTGAAGCAGGTTATAGGCTATTTAACTTCTCGCTGCGACCCTAAGGAGCCGGACAAAAAGAACAAAAGTCAGAAAGAAAGCTATGTGAAAACGAAGAAATAGCGCGGGATGTGACGCGGAGGGTTGGGAGCCGAAATTTCACGCGGACGAAGTCGCGGTACAGAAGTTCATCATCATCATCATCATTTCAGCCGAAAGAGAGATTTGCCATAATCATAGTGTTAAAAATGCATAGAGAACGCTGCTGCCCATTCTCTAGTAAGTCCCTTAGTCGCCTTTTACGACACCCACGGGAGGAAATGGGGTGGTGCTATTCTTTACGTTCGGCACCGCTTAGCACTCATCGTAGGCGCCGTCACTTGGGACTGGTCATCTCTTAGCTGCCACGGCTTATTTTAATTTTTGAATTGTTTATATTACGGACGCTTCTAACGTGCACGTCTTTCTACATTGTTCTCACATGTATAACTGCAACATGAATGATGTAACCCATATTTTGTTTAAAAAGAAGTTTCTTGCCCGTTCTTCTCCATAGGAACTTACTACGCTTTGGAATGGGCAACTAGCTTCATCTTTCTGACTGACCGACCCCTTGAAAATTCAAAAGTGCCTGTAATTGGTTTATTTGAAATAAATGCTTTGAGTTTGAGTTTGAGTTTGACTCCATAATAAATAGGTACAGAATTATTATTATAAAATAAAAAAAATATGAGAAACCAAACCCATGCCGTCAAGGTAGGAAGCTCCTTGAGAGCTAATACCGCGCAATTTATATTGCCCGACTAAAAATAGTGTTGTGACGACTCGCCAATTTGGCTGGAATGTTGCAATCGTCTGGCGCCCACATTGCCCTAATAAATAGGGATGGGACGTGGAGGATAACTATCTAGTGCTGCACATTACACTACACAGCTGTTTCATTTTTAATTTTGGAGATTTTTTGTCTCAAAACTCCTTATCCGTCCGTCCGTCTGATTCATTAATTACTATGCTGCTGGCTTTTTTCCACTCAATACGCAATTCTTTATTGCATTCCACAATGAATATGCTTAGGTGGTAAACGTTAAATAAGGAAACAATTGTGGATCCTGTCGGGCACAGCAAAAGAAACAAAGTAAGTAGATACCGCCTCTGTGGTCTAGTGGTAAAACCACCTGTCTCAGATCCAGAGGTCCCGGGTTTGGGCACGCCACAATTGTGGCGATAAGTCCCCTCTTTGAGGAGTGGCTAGAAAGGCACCACGGCGTCCTCACCTTCCGCCTGACACAGGTCCTCACCGGACACGGGTGTTTCGGGAGGTTCCTGTTTCGGATTAGGCGGGAGGAAACGCCCGGGAGTTACCACTGTATGGATCGCCCGGAGGACACGGTGGAGCATACGGTGGAGGACTGCCCAGCTTGGCCAGAGCACCGCCGTGTCCTCATGGAAGCGATCGGCGGCGGCGATCTTTCGCGTCCGGCCCTGGTCCAGGCCATGGTCTGGAGCGAGAGTGCATGGGAGGCAGTCACCTCCTTCTGCGAAGCAGTAATGCTCGCGAAAAAGGAGGCGGAACGCGTGAGGGAGCGGCAGTCTGTGCGCCCTCACGCCCCTAGTCGCCGCAAGTGTCGCCCTGGGCGGCGGGAATCGGTAGCCGATTCCCGGCCACCGTAGGCGCGGGCTTGCGGCCGGCGAGCTATGGGCAGCTCGCCGTCCGATAAGGACCCGGCCCGGGTCGACGGCGCGTTGTGACCCACGCGCGCCTCAAAGAGATGTCAGCACACACTGACGGCGTCCGCTAGGACCGGTGCCTGCCAGAGTTACGGGTTTGTCCGAAAGGGATACCGCGGCCCTGGCACACAGGCAACTGAAGGAGCACGGGTGGGTTTTAGTCAGTAAAAGTCTGATACGCCCTCCCGCTCTGCCCACAGCGGGAGAAGTTATTTGATAATTTCCGACCCAAAAAAAAAAAAAGAGGTCCCTGGTTCGATTCCCAGCGGGGGCAAAAAATTCTGCTAGGTTTGGTTGGTGATAGGGCTTGTTCTAAGTCCGCCTGGCTAGCTGCCACCATCTTATCTAAGTCTGTCGCCAAAACAACAATGTTAACAGCATTTTGTTGTGTTTCAGCAGTTAGAGGTAAGATAGCCAGTTCCTCTGTGGTTGAGGATTCCGGGTGAAGCTCGCTTCCATCTTCGACCTTATCATCACTTACCATCAGGTGAGATGAAGGCCAAAAGCTTCCCCGATGTATGTAAAAAAAAAGAGAAGACTACTTATCGTTTATCATAATTATAATCTAACTTATTTTAAAAATAATAATAAAAATAAAACATTTCTTAATTTAAATATTCGTTAACACTGTAATAACATTTACTTATCAACAGTTTTATTTAAATTTATTTGTAAATAGATGAAGTTTTCAACTCATTGTTATCGTCGCTTTTAATAATCAATGTTGTGTCATCAGCAAATAGTACGCACTCTTCATTAATCGCCTCTGGTAGGTCGTTGATGTATACTAGAAAGAAAAGAGGGGATATAATTCCTCCTTGAGGTGTGCCGAAGTTGTTTTGTCTGTATTTAGATCTGAATTTCTTTTGTACATTTTGATAATTTCTTGTTATTTCTACGCACTGCAGTCGGTCGGTTAGAAAGCTTTTGATCCACTCGTTTGCCTTCCCGCGGATTCCATAGTGAGACAATTTCGAGAGTAATGTTTTATAGCAGACAAAGTCAAAGGCTTTTGTCATATCTAGGAAAACACATCCTATTTTGGATTTTTGATTTAGACTTTCGGTTATTTGTTTAATTAAGGAGAAACATGCTGAGGCTGTCGAGCTCCCCTTTCTAAATCCAAACTGTTCTTTTTTAAGGATGTTACATGATGTCAAAAAGTGCTCTATTTTATTACACATAACCTTCTCAAATATTTTTGATAATATGGGGATTAAAGTGATTGGTCGATAGTTACTCATATCCGACTTTAATCCTTTCTTGTATAAAGGTTTGACAATATAAATTTTTAGTCGTTTTGGGAAAACTCCTTCACATAAGGATAAATTTATTATGTAGGTTAAACTTATTATATAAGACATAGCCAGAGGGCTTATTGAATGTATTTTTAAGCGGGTTGTTGGTTGGTTTAGTTTGTTGGTATTTTCCTGTATACACTTCGATAGAAATATCGGAGTGCATACAGGAAAAGTTTTAATCAGTGCGCAAATTTTGACAAATTAAACAAACTTAAACGTGTTTTATTATACACCTATTTCTTATTTTAATAAGTCTTAGTACAAAAGAATGAAGTTAACGTAAACGAAAGATGTTTATTTTGAAACTGGTATAATGGATACTCGTCGAGCAACGCGCCGGCGGCACAGTCAGTGAAGCAGAACGCAGTAGTAGGTACCTATCAGTTGTGCGCTCGCTCATTGATATTATTACGAATAGATTGTATCCATATATTGCTGATTTCAAGTGGACCAAAAAAAAAGTATTGAACAAATAATTGAAAAGTGTTCTATTACTGATACTGAACCACCAAAAAAATTTTCCCACTATTTAAAAACTTATCCTGTATATTGGTTGCTTGTTTTATATTAGACTAGCTTTTGCCCGCGGCTCCGCCCGCGTGGATGTCGGTTATCGCGTAAAAAAGTAGCCTATATCCTTCTCCATATCCCAGGCTATATCTCGATCGGTTCAGCGGTTTAGGCATGAAAACGTAACATACAGACAGACAGACAGACAGACAGAGTTACTTTCACATTTATAATATTAGTATGGATTAGAGTTGTTACCTGTATTTTATAACTTATTTATTTATTATCTGAATATAACAATTATCTGAACATAACAACAAATAATAAACAATAGACTCGTTTCTTGTTCTGAGGACAGTTGCTCATTGCATTTGGTTAGACTATAGAATCTGGATCCAAGACACCTAGTTCGGAAAATCCAGACAGATTCTATTAGTTAATAAGCTCCGTGCGCATCACTACAAAATAAACCCGTCTGATGACAAGTGACACGAGTATTCGGACAGGATGCCGCGATTTATACACCAAATAGATTTACTACATGTTTCTGCTTCAAAATGTTAACGCTCTCATACATTTTGATGTCATCTTTTTTATTTATGTACCAATAGTCAGCCCATAGGTAATGTTCCCACTGCTGGGACAGGGATCATCCCACGCGGGCCCAAAGCGGGTTGGTGGATGTCAAATATCTTCGAGTTTTTGTTTCTAGGATATTCGATTTCCTTATGATGTTTTCCTTCACCGTTTTGAGAGCACTAGTGATGAAATAATTTACACAAAGTAATGCGCCTGTTTCGATTCGAACCTACGATCTACAACTAGGGATTGCAATCCCGCAGCTCATTCAATCCCGCGGGATTGATATGCGGGATTACTCAATCCCGCGCGGGATCACACGGGATCCCGCATCTTTGAAATTACTTATTTATTTAACAATTTATGTACACACATATAAACAGACAAGAAGAAAGGAACAGAAAAATACGTACAAAGGTGATGCTTATTTCTAATGAAATCTCTTCCAGCATACCTGCGATAGGAAAGTAGATATAGAGATGTAGACAACGTGTGTAAGTGTACCTACTCGGAGAAGAGAAAAAATAAAATAAAAAATATACATAAAATCAAAATAGCTATACACTAATATAAATACTTGTAAATATACAATAAGAGAATATACTTACATACATACTTCCTAAAATAAATATCACTCAAATATATACTTAGAATTATGTTATAAAATCAAATTGAAACTATACTCCATTTAGACATTAGACAAATAACTGTTCTCACCCTTTCGTTATTTCGATGTAAACGTTTAATAAACTCCGTTATTTCACGATTAATACAAAGCACTGTAATCTATTTACCATTTACATTAAAAAAATAACTCTAAAGTGCAGTAATTTCAACAATATTACACAATAACTGTCGTTATTTAGTCGTTATTTGTCTAATGCAATGGAGTAAATGTAAATATATATATAATAAATGTAGATGTAAATGGAGTATTACAGATTTTTGTGTAAAAATCAACTTTTATTAAACATTTCTTTTCTATTAATTAAGTATAAATAATTAGTAATCTGTTTTCTTAGATTCATTTTTAAATTTTTGACATAGTTTAATAGTTTTGTTTAATTTTACCCTTACTCCTACAGTTTTATATTTTTAGGTCAGTCTTATTCATACATATAATGACTAATAATCAAATCACAACTTTCTCTTAGATGCTATTAGTATGATATCAACCTATGGTGATAACTTTTGAAAATACGCTCTTAAGAAGCAAATGGTACCTATTTATTGTATCATCTCCGAGCCTGCAGTTCACTCAGATGAAGTGCAAATATAATTCTGATGCTCATTCTGCCGTCAGGATATATTACGGCAACGTCGCGCTCGTAGTACTCGCGATTTACGCGAAAGTTTTAGCGCCAAATTTTTAATTTGCGGGATCCGCGGATCCGCGCTTTGAAGGTGCGGGATCCGGCAGATTAATAAAAGCAGCGGGATCTCGCGGGAATGCGTGATCCCGTTTTGCGGGATTGCAATCCCTATCTACAACTCGTTAGACGCGGCAGTTACCACGGGGCCACCTGTTCCAATCAGCAAGCTGTGTAGTGGAACTGAATGTGCAGGGAGCGCTAAACATGTTCGACACAAGGTGGCTCTTTCAATCCTCTTTTTAAAAGATTGTCCATAGAATTTCTTGCCCGTTCTCCATAGGAACCTACTACGCTTTCGAATGGACAACAAGCTTCATCTTTCTAACTGACCGACTCCTTGACAATTCAAAATTGCCTGTAAATGGTTTAATTGAAATAAATGCTTTGAGTTTTACTTTTCTTGAGGGTTTATTAAATTCAGGTATGATGAATACCTTTACTAATTCGTCCCGGCTACGGAACCCTTCATTTTGCGTGGTCAGACACGCACTTGTTTTGGTTTGTTTTTTTATTTTTATTTTACGATGGGTTTGCTCTTGACTCTAGTCTAGGTCAGAGGTGTCAGAGACAAAGTCGACGATTGAGTGAGCTTATCCAGAAGAAGCCTGTTCACTCTAACTTTGAAAAGATTAGGGTTGTATGCGTTCGGAAACACAGAAGCAGGCAGAGAGTTCCACTCCTTTGTTGTGCGCATTATAAAAGACGTTTGAAAACGCTTAGTGCGAGTTGGTGGAATATCAACTAGGTTTTAGCGGGGGCAGTACCGTACCCCCAGATTCAGGCTCCATACCCTTTGGTACTTATTAAAAAACAAATTGAAATAGTTTTCGCCGCAGTACGTCACACAATCCCTTACTTGCACATTAGGTAATGTTTAAGGGTAAACAGTGCAGGCGCATTTGCGTTGCTACGGCTTCCACTAAGTCAATTTATTTCGCGACTAACCGAACATTCTAGTAGCTTCACTTACTAATGGAAAATAATAAAGCTTCCGAAAAACAAATTAACTTCCAGCGATCTGTGGTTGACTGTAATACTAACTGAGCTTTGTAAAACTCAAAACTCAAAAACTCAAACTCAAAGCATTTATTTCAATTAAACCATTTACAGGCACTTTTGAATTGTCAAAGAGACGGTCAGTTAGTCAGAAAGTTGAAACTAGATGCCCATTCCAATACGTAGATCACTATGGAGAAAAAAATACACACCGTTCACCGTTCGCTTCGCTCGCTCGGCTCACGTTCACGCAACGCGTCGTACGTCCAGCCAGTAATAAGACTGGCCATCCAGGAGCGCTGTCCCAAATAAGACAAATTATTAATTTATTATACA
Source organism: Dryobota labecula (assembly GCA_947523025.1). Classification (NCBI taxonomy): domain Eukaryota; kingdom Metazoa; phylum Arthropoda; class Insecta; order Lepidoptera; family Noctuidae; genus Dryobota; species Dryobota labecula. The sequence continues at coordinate 4,335,642 of OX383305.1, read as the reverse complement.
TAAAACAAAAGGTATTTTAATAAAACACATAGATTAAAAGATCAATAATTAATTTATCTATAAAAAGGTGAAGGTTTCAGAAAAATACGCTTGATAGATTTTGCGTGATTCTCAGTTTTTTATCCGCGTTAGACATAAATTTACAAATTAATTTCACTATGAACTATTCATAAATTTAGTTATGACGATAATGCTCTAATTTAACATATATTTTTTCCAAAACATAAACACTACTCGTTAAGACGTGATCTTCAGTATAAATCATTAAAAGTCGGTAATCGACCAATTTCTCAACGAAACTTTTACACACAAAAACCACAGAAGTCTAGGTAAGTAATTATTTTTGTTTATTCTCTTATTATTGTTCACCCTAAATGTACTATCGAGGACATCATCACAAGGACCATTCTTGCTTGCAGCGGTCGGCCGCTATAGTAACGTTTATCAATCAATAGCATCGCATCTTCACATTTTTGTTTTTGTAAATGAAAAAAGAAGATCGTAAAAAACCAGCCGAGGTGGTCAGACATCTGTGATCATTGTAACAGAGCCTGAGAAATGTATTTAAACAAGTTTTTGAAGTGAAAACTTCTTTAGGCGCGTTAAGCACTTTTTGGTAGGGGAAAACTAATGGGTTCGCGATCGTCACCGAACGCTTTCCATGAATGAGCTATATGTATAAAAGAACAGTTATTCCAAAGTTTTGTGTTTTCACTTCTGTCGGCAGTCCTTATATTTTTATTTTATTATCCAATATTTTTTATTTTTATTTGCTGTCGCAAAAAGTGGCGGTAGAAAGATGTGGACGTCCGTGAGCAAGGGATTGTGTTTTGAAAGTGTACCGATTCGGATGTCCCCGATAGTACCTATATTTTAGGGATACTTTTTTAATTTAGTCCAACGTTATTTGTTAAACAACTGCAGCAAAAATAAACATTAATCTATTCTATTCTACTTTTAAAAACCTCCAACTTCACCTCGGTATCGAACCGCAACCTACCGCCCCTCTACGCACTCACCCTACGGCGCTCTGTTTAGCGGTATTTTGTGCGACAAATCTTATTAGCTGGAGTTACGTAACAGTGTGCGCGAACCTTAGCGTGATTCACTTAATCCATAGCCTATTGAGGAATGCAACGTATTCTGGTTAGAAGGCATTTATTTTGATGATTAGTTATCGAGCAAGCCTTTACTTAAAGGCTCCTACAAACAGGCGCGACGTAAAGAATAGACTTACTAAAGAATGAGCAGCAGCATTCTCTATACAATTTTAACACCATACTGTGATCGCCAACACCGCCTGCCAAGCGTGGCGATTATAACAACGCCCCCAATTGGGGGAGGTCTATGTCCAGCAGTGGACGTTTTTCAGCAGAAATGATGATGAAGATGTGCCAACAGTTGAAAAAAAAATTGTCGCTGTAATAGCGTTAACATACGGTTCAAGTTACCCTACTTAAATCAATGTTCTATGGTGTTTTCCTAAATACACAAGCAACAAACCCACAGCACATGTTACAACAGCCATTAAAAGTAAAAATTAATAAACGCAGCGAGCCGCCATTAGAAAGTATATAACGCATAAGTTTAAATACGAATGACACAAAGAGACCACACTCGATAGTCATTTAAATGTAACACATATCGACCGGTGAATGGGAAATGTAGGGAAGCGAGAGGCGTGGATAAGAAACAATCATTATTACTTTACGAGTAAAAACTTTGAAAAACAGGTACCTATACTTATACAATGTCGAGACAATAATATGACAATAAACGAAAACACTGACAATATACACTACTTAATGCTTAGGAGTATTTTGGAACAATCAAATAAATCCTTGCATTCGAAAATCCAATCAAAATTAAATATAATTATCCAATAGTTTAGTCACTATAACTAGTCAAAGATTGATAGAACCCGTAGTCGATTCATCACTACATTTAGTTTGTTTAAAAAAACGAGCGAGCCTTACAGTACTCGCATATAATGTGTAACATCTGACATCTCACTTTGGTAATAAGCATAAGCACCCTCGAAAACCATGAAAACGACACCCATGAAAGAAAATTTGAAATTTTTAGCAGTCGCCATCTTGGATTGGTCACTACGGGCTTTAGACCCCACGAAAGCCATGAAAACGACACCCATGATGGCTCATCTCCATAGGAAACGACCAATTGGAACCGTGCACCTAGCTTCTGACGTGTCATAAGTGCCCATGTAGGCTTATGTGATATAAAATATTTTGATTTATTGATTGATATACATAAGTGCCCATGTAGGATAATGAGAAATAAAATCATTTGAATTATTCAAAACAAAAAGAAAACCCTTCCTATCCACCAATCACAATTCCAAGTAGTCCTATTACCAGCATACCATAGTTTCGCCGTGGATATTTTCACTGGACACTATCGGTTACTGTCGGATGTCGTCGCGTAACTTCGTGTGTTTCCGTGCGTGGAGGGGGGAGACCAAGCAGAGAGGGGGAGGGGGGTCCGGCTAATAAACGATTATTATTTTTGATATCGGAAAATGGACGGTAGAGATTAGGAATAGGCGCGGGAGCGACGGGAATGTTGTACAACTATCGTTGTGAAGGTTTTCTTGTTGGATTGTTGTTTAGAATTGGTTTAAAAGTGAGGTTTGTTGTTATTTAAAGATAATGTGTGTGAAATTGGAGATGATAGCTGCTGCTATTTAGAACCGTGTTTATGACGCATTCGTGTTTTTGTTGCTTAACAGTTTGAGTCATGGAGTGTTTAACTGTTCTCGGATCCAAAACGACTATAGCTTCTATTCTCCCGAGGATCTGACGATTACGTGGCAAGACCACCACCAGGAACTTAGTTCTTGCCACCAGCGCCCCAGCTCTGTCTTGCATAGGGTCGCAGCATAATGCTGAGCGATAGCCGTTTTGCGTGGATGTGACGCATTTTTCCCCATAGTTTTTTTTGTTTGTTTATGTTCTTTATTGCGTCATGTTTACCGCAAATAAACGTGTTTTCTTTTTTTTTTTTCTTTCTTTCTTCTTCTTAATTAAAACTGACTTTTTATTTAGATTGCTAAAGTGTTGAGACGTTCTCTGAGACCATCCGGCCTCTGGCAGTTCATAGAAATATAAAAAATAGATACAACATAATTCAGCATAAGGCACCATAGTGGTTTTGGATATCGGACCACTCCAGCCGGAGGACTGGCCGGGTCTGTCGGAGGACTATTCCAGCTTGCAGCGCTCGGCCGCTATAATAACGCTTTTCTACTCTCTTCAACAAATAGCATCGCAGCATCAGAGTGTTACTGACCCCCTAGTTTTTGTAAATGAAAAATAAAAGACCGTTAAAAAAATCAGCCGAGGTAGGCAGACATCTGTGATCACTGTGACAAAGCCTGAGAAATTTATTTAAACTAAGTTTTTTTTTTTTATTGCTCATCGCAAAAATCGGTTTAGTCTCATCTCTTCCCCTTCCCATCTCTTGATTGCCCCCTATGCGTATATAGAAGAGATGGGAAATTTTTGTAGTTATAAACGCATAGGGGAAGAGATGGAACTAAACCCAAAATTCATTCATCGTGTGCACGAGATTTTGTTTTCAAGGTGGTTAGATTTTCCTGACAGCGATAGTACCTACACTTAGTCTTGTTCTTTTTTGCGACACAGCAATTTTTTTTTTACTCAAAACTTCGCCCCTTCCACAGCGTCGTCAGTACACTAAACCTAGATGATTAACATAACATAACGCCTATTTACCCTAAAAGGTTAGGCAAAGGTACGAGGTTACCCACATTTCACCAGCTATGTTTAAGTCCCAAGTAATAGGGAACCTAGATTAATGCAGATACCTAAAACATATTTTCGTGCTTCCACCCGCAGCAAGGTATATTGATTCATTTCGGAAAACCTCTAAAAGAGGTTTTAAAATTTTACCACACCTCGTACACCTGTATACTGGCACACACCACTAATAGGGTTTCTCGATTCCATTTAGTATCAGAAAACTTGATTAAGAAGCGAAATACAGTACATAAGTATAGATTGACTAGAAAAAACCAATTTTCTTGGTGATTATCGAAGAATGAGAGTAAAGAGATCATCATTTCAGCCGAAAAACGTCCACTGCTGGACATAGGCCTCCCACAAGAACCGTCACTTCGACCGGTTCTGTGCTTCCCGCATCCAGCGGATTCCTGCGACTTTCAGAAGGTCATCGGTCCACCTTGTGGGAGGCCTTCCAACGCTACATCTTCCGGTACGCGGTCGCCACTCCAGAACCTTTCGGCCCCAGCGACCATCTGTTCTGCGAGCAATGTGCCCTGCCCATTGCCACTTAAGTTTGGCAATTCTTCGAGCTATGTCAGTTACCTTGGTTCTCCTGCGGATCTATTCATTCATGATTCGATCACGTAGGGAAACTCCAAGCAAAACACTCTCCATTGCCATTTGGGTGACTTTTAGCCTTCTAATAAGGCCCATTGTGAGCGACCACGTTTCAGTGCCATATGTCATCACTGGCAACACGCACTGGTCAAAGACTTTCGTCTTGAGACACTGCGGTATATGGGACGAGAAGATATTGCGTAGTTTCCAAGAGAGGTAGCTTAGAGGATGCATAATGATGTGTATAAATTGTGGCAAAGAATAAAACGTTTAAATTGTTATGGTTGAATGCAATAAAGATTGCCAAAAGCTGTTCCCAGTTGTGATAAAAAAAAGATTATTGTCAAAAGGGCATGTATCAAAAGAGTCTTCATGGGTGACGAGACTCCAGTTATCGAAGAAGATTCCTTGTCACAGGTCACAAGTCAGAGACAACAACTGGAATCTTTGATACCGTAATGGTGTGGCCGTCGGACTGCCAAGTCATAAGTCTCGAGTTCGAACCCAAGACACGCACCTCTGGCTTTTCGGATTCATGTGCGTATTGTATTGTTACGCGCCAAAATTAATGCCTGGTACATCGAGACAAGTTTAAGTACCACTAGCGCCATCTAGTATCGAATAGCAGAACTAGTGGTATAGAGTAACAGAACTAGTAGACTCGAGATTCTTCTAGAGAATTCGATGCTAGAACTTTCTAGAACTTTCGACATCTGGTCAGACGGGGCCGGTATGTACTCGAACATTCTAGATGTTTCTACAGTAGAAAGTTCTGGAACAATCTAAGGACTATATAAGGCCGGTATGCACCACGACTCGACACAGTCGAAACTTCAAACGATACAAGCGATATTCAAGTGCGTCTTTAAAGTGACCAGTAGTGCATTTGTGTTTTATAATTTATTAGTGTGTTTGAGTTGCTATCAGTGTTGTTTAATTAAAGTGTCTTTTTCGGTTATTAAATCGGCAGTTTTTATTGCCACGAACCGCAGGCTCGTAACAGTATAATTATCACTTACTTGAAAAACGGTGAAGAAAAACATCGTGAGGAAACCGACATACCTGAAAGATATTACTCGACGAGATGTGAAGCCAAGTCCTGCCTATGGGCGGCATAAAAACTCTGATAGTAAGTTTTTTTTTTTTTTTTTAGTTACTAAACACACGAAAATCGAAGTCAAGTCAAAGTCAAAGCATTTATTTGGCACAACAAACAAATAGGCACATAAATGGCACTTTTGAACGCCAAAAAAAAAAGAAAGGAGATTAAACTGTGGGAAAAACTGATAGAATAAAAGTCAGACATCAAATTTCAAGTGGACTTTCCTGCTGAAAACTTTCAAGTCAGCACGTGTCCAAGATTGGACAGTGTCAAAACAAGCGACATACTCCCGACTTTCCATAGTACTGCCGGTACGTCTACAGCTAATGCAGGAGGCAGTTACGAGCACTCTCAATTTATGGCCACCATAAACCGACATCGCTCAGTCGCACCTAAGGTCTGTAACCATACGCAGCACCCCTTATTACACCCAGAGGCACCAGGATTTCATAAACGTGTCATACATTACCTAAGTTATGTTTCATGGTATGTGCTAAAAGATGCCTTGATTTATACACGAGATATAACATCAGGTGTGTATTCACCTTCAAAGTAAGCTGAGGACTTTAGTACTCGTACAGGCTACATTTCTTATCTTAATATATACAAGGTGTTCTTTTTTTTTATCCCATAACTCTAGGGTAGGAATGAGACCATATCAAAGAATCAACTGGCATACGAAATATATTTTTTTATATATTTTTTTTATATTTCGATAAAGTCACGATTCGATTATTAATGTAAAACAGCCTTACGTGAGCTATGACACCGTCACATTTTCTTAGCTTTAAATATTAATGATAGGTTTGAATGAAAATGTATTACTCGTATTTATCAATGAAACTTAGATACCTACACACATCGAGGGTCACAGTTTCATCAGTTTGGCAACGTCCCAAAGGTAACAATTCGTCATACGGGTGACAATTTTTGACCTAAATTAATATGATTGATGAAAATTATCTTCGAAACTATGCATTTTTGGACCACATAATCTAGGACTTTTTGTATTATTTTTACTCATAGAATATAAGCCTAGAGTTATGGGATATGAAAAAAAAACACGTTGTATAATTCTTCTGTACGTGTGTTTGTCACCTAACTCCTCCTAAGCGGCTGGACCGATTTGGATGAAATTTTGTGCGTATATTTCAATAGGTACCTGGATGATTTCAAAATACAATTGGACCCGGTAGGTGGCGCGGCAATCGGGTTTTAGGATCGTTCAGACAGGACAACGTCTATCAAGTCCGCTAGTGTTATAAGTGCCTTTAACTAGCAAAATCAGTCAAAAGTACTTTTGACTGTAAGCTCTCGACAATAACACTTTTGACTGAAATTATAGTCAAAACTAGTTTTACCCAAAGGAAACATTTAAACTCACATACACAAACAGCCAGACCCGGAACAACTAATTGTAGGTCATACAAATATTTGTTCCGTGCGGGAATCTAACCCGCGACACGCAGTGCAGCAGTCAATCGCTTAACCACTGCGCCAACCGTGCCGTATTTTGTTTATATACATTAATTAATAATTATATGTGAAGACGATGTAAAAACCATCCTTGGATTTCAAAGAACATTTAAAAAAAAACCTGGTAAAATTGGTCCAGGCGTTGTTGAGTTATGCGCTTACCCACACATTTTGCGATTCATTTTTATATTATAGATAATTGATGTATACAAAGTATTGTAAAACAGTTTAAAAGAGTAAACACCCAACTTCTTACGAATATGTTCACGTGCCTTCACTTTAAATGATAACCGACTGGTTGCCATCCTGATATTCAGAGGGAGCGCATTCCAAAGAAAGACCGCTTGGACAAAGAAAGAACAGTGAATGAAACTAGAGCGGTAAGAAGGACATCGTAGAATAAGATTGTTGGTGGAACGAAGATAAAACTATTAGACGAGGGCCTCAAGTCTGCTATTACAATAGTGTCAGAATGGTCTATCATTGATTTCATAATTGTTGATTTTGACAAGTTTGGTAATCTACTAATATAATGGCGTCATTATGACTTTCCAATGGTCAGCCACTGACACTCCATTGAAAGAATTGGTAATCTCGTACATAATGACAAATGAAACTTCCTACTAAACTTCCAACTTCTTACTACTTCAGATTGCATAAAACACTAATAAAAATTATGTAAAAATATATATAAATGAAATCTGGCATGAATAAATGTTCAAAATGCCATTGTAATACAATTCTATTACGAGACCCGAATGATCGACCATTATGAATTTAGCAGATTACGAACTTTTAGCAAAATGACAATGGCATCGTGTTGGAGTGACGAATTTATAAAAATAACAGACTTGGGCCCCAGGGCCTTTGAGAACGGTAAAATGTGAAAAAAAAATTTGTAGGATGAAACCCATTGGATAAGGAAGAGAATATAACAAAAATTAAAGGAAAAATAATTTACGGGCGATCTGAGGTCGGGAAGTAGATGGGGATGAGTTTTTATCTCGATTTCCGCCAAAACTACAAGTCTATGGAAAAAAGTTAAGGTTTCATCCTATATATTATTTTTTTTTTTTTGGTTTCAAAAATTATCGACCCTGGTCTATATGTGCAGAGCATAAGTATTGATCATGGGAAGTCAGGTAAGAAGACGTGGGCTTGTCGAGTATGGAAAACAACATAGACAGAGCCCTCAACTCTCTGCGCTAACAAATGGGCAATCATTTTAAAACCAATCGGTATCAGATATTTTTTTTCTTTCTTCCTTCTATTAACCGTCACCTCAGGAGTCCATCCCTTTCTAACCGACTTTAAAAAAGGAGGAGAACCGTCAGTTGTTGACCGATTTAGAAAATTCTTTTTTTATTTAAAGGGTATGCTTTCGAGGTCGTCCCATTGTTACCAAGTCAGAATCTGATATAGTGATCCCATAGAAATCGAGGGAAATCTTCAATTTTTATAGTAATTTCACCAATTTCTCCGTCAATTGTGTACCTATTTTGAAAATTCTTCTTTCCTTTGTGAAGAAGCTTGACGCCGACTTAAAAAAAAAACACTAAAAAGTGAAAAATAACTTTAATTTCGGAAGTCGGTGTCTTTGTATCTGTATTTTAGTTTTTTGCCACCGATTTTATCCACACAATTATCCATCCATCGTTTATTTTATCTTCCCTTCGAAGAACGAACAATTCGGTACAATAAAACTGAATCCTAGATTAAAATAAATCGTAGTTCTGTTAATTACTTTGAAAGGGTACACTATTTAAGAGGATTAGTGTAAAGGCTAATCCAGACAAGTACTAAAAACTGTCTGATTGCCGTGAATTGTCTCGTCTAGTAACACTTTTAATGTTCACTTATACGGATGATGCTTTTAATTTGAACGATTACAAAGATAATCTGTTGCGTATTAGGAGTTGTCTGTCAGTTTTTCATTGTAGGTAGTTCATTTTTATATTTATTTATTCAACCAGAATGACACAGCCAACAAATAACACTGATGAAATCTTTTTTTAATTTATTGACGTGACAACGTCGAATAAATAGATAGATAGAATACTCTTTATTATATACACCATAAAAAATACAGATATAAATGTAGAACTGTTACATAGGGTGTCACAATGAGCGGTCTTGTCGCTAAAAGCGATCTTTTACAGACAACCTTTTATCAGATCAATCGATGAACACCGGCTGCATGCACGAAAAAGGATGACTCATTGTCCCGTTACGCTCACTGTCCCGTTACGCTCATTGTCCCGTTACGCTCATTGTACGCTTGCGCCACATCAATGTTTTGTTATGATGTTGTCACGTTAAACTATCTCCGTTAACCAATTTGTTCGTTTTAACTAACACACACCACCCCTCCTCTTACACCCTACATACACATATTTGCATCGGGGGTTAAAGATTAATTTTAAATAAATATGCATGTGAATAGTATATAAATAAATAAATAAATAAAATTCATTTAATTCAGACAATTTTTTTATTACTGATTGGGCCTACTCTGGACCTTGCCTGATGGAAGGCGATGGATGAGGTATATAATGGAACAAGCGAGCCCAGAAGATGCCTGTTTGCTCTTGCTTTTTTACAATTAATTACGCTGACTAAACCCCAATCTCTTTATTAAAACATAACCATTACGAACTACATAGTATCACACAAGCCAATTAACCAATTATACATACTTATAACATGCACTCTAATACATAAAATCATAACACACGGTACACATTCACAATTAAATTTTAAAAAGAAAACTTACACATACAACGCAAGACGACGAGGCAAACTAGAATTAAGACAACCCAGAACTAACTATAGAAGAAAAAAATTACTGTACGAGGGAGCAAAACTGTATATTAAACTACCTGATGATATAACCAATAGTGACACCATTTATAAATAAAATAAAAACCCTAGAAGAGCACGTTATAAAACAACACTAACAATACCGATTGTCACCTTGAACTCTTATTTTTCTTATTGTGAACACAGAGAATCGCACTTTTATTTTTATCCTACTTTTCTCATTATATTAAGTGAACTGTAACGTTCTTTTATTTTGAGAAATAAATATCTTTAAACCGAAGCACGACCAACCTTTAATTCATAACGATTTCCCATATCAATGCTCCGGAAACTTTGATCAATGTGTAGTGAGCTACAAAAATTATAAGGTACACAATTAATGCCCGCACGCTCAGTTTGGCCAGTAACCCACTGGGCTATAGCGCAGGCTGTGATCATTGCCCGGCAGATATTGCCCAATCGCCACGCTTCGAGCGATGCACTGTGTGACGGCACACACCGTCCGCATAATCTGAATGATTTTGTGCTTAAACTATTGTTTTTATATTTGCTGGTTTAGGTTGGCAATCTCTGGATTTGTGGTGGATTATTGAAATATTTCAGGGGTTGTGAGCATTGTACGAAAAAGTTTACATGTGCGCTAAATTCGGACATAAAAAATGGGTTTTGACTTCAGTTACATCAGAATAGCTTTCGTTCACTTGAACTAATATGTAGATAAGAGTTTTAGTATGTAATTAATTCATGGCCAGCTTAGGCGTCATTGGGACATCCCTTTTCGATTGCTCATAAAATTCCTTCAGTTCTAGTGGTTTCAATTCTTTTAAGTATATATCTTATTTTTTAGTAGGTTCTTTATTTGTATACTGTTTTCACAGTGACTCAAAGAAGCAACTAAAATGAAGATGAACTTAAAATCGGAACAGTATTGGCTTTATCTCCAACTCCCCACGACCTTAGTTCTTTCTGCTGAAGTTTGAGCTGGCTGGCATTAATAAGTGACAGTTAAAGTCACCTACCTATAATTATAAAAGTTAATATAAGTGATACTATGAGTGTTTGATATAATTAATTATTAAAGCGGTAGACCCTTAAAGGCTACCGTTTATGTTGTTTTACGGAGGAGTATTTTTTATAAATATATGTTATTTCAAACAGTTTATTGTTTCCTTGTATTCCGATACATAACCACCTTGCATCGAGATTTTGTTCCAATACTACTAGAGGGACAAACCTTATATGTAACAGTAATTTAGTTCTAAAAATAGAACCCCCACAATTCAACTGTTTCTGCTAACGCTACGCATCCTAAACTCACATAAGCGTGAGCCTTCACGCCGCGACACACTGTAACCGACAGAGCTATGGGTTAATGTCCGCGGAAAAAATATTCCGTCCTCTATGTTGATCATCTCTGTTTTATTGAGTGGGATCGTCGACCTTTGTGGGCTTTTGAGCAGCGGGTTTGAGTGGAAAAAAGATGCCGTTTTTATTTCAGGTAGGTAAGTTGATAATGGTGAAATAGTTTTAATGTGTGTTTAATAAAAGTTAGGAGAACACTTGCTCATCTTGTGTTGTGCGTTTTTTTTTTTTAAGGATATATTTTTTTTGTGAGGATGTTCTAAATTATGTATGTAGGTGCATAATGCTATTTTAAATTATTTACCTATTCACAAAATAAATTGAGATGGTAAGAGGGTGATTATGTTATTCATTACATAGGTAGAGGTTCATTTTTCAGAAAAAGTTGCGTACCTAATAATTTTTTTTATTTATATAAAGGCTTACCAACTAAACACAAACACAGCATTACCCCAAAGTTTTTGACATAATATACACACATCAAAAAAAGTTTGTGATCACTAGCATAAGCTGATATAATTTTTTAAATTGAACTTTATCAAGAAAAATTCTTCGTTGTGTGTTTTCTTTAAATAGTAATACCTACCTTGTTTGAATTTTTTTATTTTCTTATTTACAAAAAAAAATTGAGTAATTAATCATAATGTAATTGTAACAGAAATTTGATAGAAAGAAAAAGACTGTTTAACCAAACTTAAACAACAATTTGTTAATAAAAGGTTAATATTCAATATAATGCTCCTCCCCTGGCTCGAACACATGCGATGATCCTCCTGGGCATGTTGAGAAAAAAGTTATCCAGCATTTCTTGGGGTAACCTGCCCCATTCTTGAATAGGGGCTTCCCTGAGCTCAGGCACTGTCTGGGGACGTGGCTGACGATTCCAAACAGCTCGCTTAAGAGCATCCCACGCGTGCTCTATTGGGTTTAAGTCAGGCGAGCTGAATCATAATATAATCTACTGTACCTAACAAAAAAGATTTCGATTATTCAAAGTGATCGCAATCTTTTTTTGTGTAGATATCGCATGTATCTAAATTATAAGAAAGCACAGCACTATCAATTATCGTACCTACTACTTGGAACGTTATACAAAAATATAATTTTATCAATCTGCCCAGCCATTTCCCAAATATTTTGGGGTCAGCTTCCAGTCTAACCAGATGCAGCTGAATACCAGTATTTTATATGGATTGACTGTCTATCTGACCTCCACAACCCAGTAACTGGGTAACACGATACTCTTTATATACAAACACTAGCTTTTGCCCGCGGCTTCGCCCGCGTGGATGTCGGTTATCGCATAAAAAAGAACACTATGTCCTTCTCCATATCCCAGGCTATATCTCAAATTTCTAACTTAATATTATTTTTAATGTGATTCACTATGCGAATAGAAACCGAAACAAATGATTTAATATGATAAAAGTACTTATGTTCTTTACCTAAAAATGTGAAAACAAAACGAAATTAACCTCCGAAATGTCGCATGATACACCGTTTGTGCTGAGATGAGAAATCGCTTAAAATGTCTAATGAACACCAGTGGTGCATATCTGTTCTCAGCGTCACGTTCGCAATTGGACGAAATATTTGACATTTATTTTGTACTTGCAACACGATCTGGCTGTAGAATTCGATTGATCGACTAATACTTGACCGGTATTAATACATTTTTGCGGGAACACCACTAAACGAAACCAAAATACGTCTATAATCTGTGGTCGTGTGGCGATGTCCGGTGTGCATATACTTATCATACTCTATGCCGGTGTGGCTTATTGTAAACATTCATCAAGGTTATACGTGCGTTAAGTAATGGATTCAATGAGAAAACGGTTTAATCTTAGAAGAATCTTGTACAGAATTACTGAGAAATAAGTGTAGATTTCGTATTGAGTGTTAGTTTATCGAAAAATGTTAAATATGTCAGTGAAAAAGTAATGAAAGTTTTGGAATGCACAAATTTTGATCATAACGCCGCCGTGTTTAGTAATGTTTTAATGATAAATATTCTTGTAAACTGTTTGAAATATACATAAGTAGCTAGCTTATTAATCTACGAACATAATTTGGCTAATAGCTACTGATATTATAGCGTATTGTTATCGTAATCGTATTTCCAAGAGTAAAATTCGGCAAACAAATACCTACAAAAGACAATAAAATGGATATAGTATGTTATCCTTAAGAGATAGACATATGCCATTGCGCACTTTTTTGAAGACCTTTATAAGATACATAATTCCACCATACATTATTTTGTTATATCTCAAAGGGTTTAGACAGCGTTTTCGTTGAAAGCTCCCAGACGGCTTATTTTTTTCCGACACCTCCAACAAATATCGTTAATTTATACAAAAATGCATACAAAAACTTAACAAATTATATACTAAAACCTTCCTCGAGAACCACGCTATCTATTAGTGAAAACAGCATAAGAATCGGCGCAGTAGTTTTTGAGTTTATCGCGAACAGACAGACAGACAGACAGACAGACAGACGCGGCGGAGGACTTTGTTTTATAATATGTAGTGATAGTGATAGTGATAGTGATATTTTGAAAAAAAAAAAATGAATACTACGTTATAGATAATAATTATATATAAATACATAAATAAACCTTTATTTTCAGACCACAAAGAATCCATACAGAAGTGGTAGTAAAGCAAACTTAAGAGTAAGTATGGAGTTTCTTGCCCATTCTTCTCCATACGTAACTACCTTTTGGAAGGGGCAACTAGAATCAATTAACTATAGTTGTCAATTTTGACGTTCAAAAGTGCCTTTTATGTGACTATTTGAAATAAATGATTTGACTTTGACTTTGACAAACTTAAAATAAAAGTTAGCATCCAAATAATATTATAATTCTGTAGATACCAAGCGCAATTTTTTTTTTTTAGTCTGAACTGGTAGTCCTATCACTCTGATGTCTACAATCTTAATTTATCGACATTAATATTAACTATACAGGTATATACCTTACATATATATATATAAGAGTAGGTACCTCATCCGTTATTGTAACAGAAAAACGGTTTCAGGAGACTGTTCCTATTTTTCACAGAATTTGAAAAAAAAAATACAGGCAGCAAGAAAATGGGCCATTTTCACATTTATTTTTATTTTTTATGCCATTTGATCCTGTGTCTTAAGAATATCAAAACTATATTGAACCAACTGAGGTTTGAGTACCTAATAGAAACGTCAGAAATCACAAAAAACTTTTCACATAATACATTTCGTAGGAAATGAGAATCCAACCTACTTTTTTATGATGGATAGACTGCCCTTACAGCCCATCTCAAAAATCCAGCCTGTATACAATCTAAAACTAAAATATTTACATTATGTACAAGGACATGGGCCTTATTAGAAGGCTAATAGTCACCCAAAGGGCAATGGAGAGGGCTATACTTGGAGTTTCCCTACGTGATCGAATCAGAAATGAAGAAATCCGCAGGAGAGCCAAGGTAACCGACATAGCTCGAAGAATTGCCAAACTGAAGTGGCAATGGGCAGGGCACATTGCGCGCAGAATAGATGACCTTTGGGGCCGAAAGGTTCTGGAGTGGGGACTGCGTGCCGGAAGATGTAGCGTAGGAAGACCTCCCACAAGGTGGACTGATGACCTTATGAAAGCCGCAGGAATCCACTGGATGAGGCACAGAACCGGTCGAAGTGGCGGTGCTTGGGGGAGGCCTATGTCCAGCAGTGGACGTCTTTCGGCTGAAATGATGATGACGATGACAAGGACATGAAGGAAAAAAGGGGGAAGAGCTCATTTTGGGCATCAATAATTCGCCCGCATCACTGTCAGTGGCAAAAGTGCCCAAAAGACTAGCGGCGTTGCTACGTTGGATGGTTTTTTTTTTTTTTTAAACTATTATAGGTAAGTACCTACCATGAGAAAAAAAAACTTTTTTTTTTTTTCGTTTTGTTATTGTAAAATTTGAATACCCGAACAATTTTGTACGCCTTCTGGCAAAACATAAGTAGTATGGATAACGATAAAGATAAAGATATATTTATTGCATAACTGTGTACGTGAAGTTCTTATTAAAAACGCAACCAAGAACACCACACCCAACACCAACATTAAAAATTTCTTTATAAAACATCTGTATAATTTTTACTCTATGTTCAATGCCATAGATAAATTTTTACTCTATGTAAATCAATAAATGAATTAAATTGAATTGATTACATTACACCAATAATAACAAGATTTAAATGCCTCTTCCATTCAACAACTCAATTTCAAATCCCATTCACCATTCATAAAACCATTTTACGACCAAAAAACAATATTCCTTCATAATTTCCAATTTAAACTCCCGATGGTAATGAAAGAGCGCTATCAGAAGGCACAGGCGACCATATTAGGTCTAAACCAGTTTAGTTCTAACACACGCATCTGCCGCTGGCTTGGACACTGGGACAGGTGGTCACTTTATAGCTAGTGCACCTAGCTAACTGCCTACCTGCCTAGATCGTAGGCATTAGAGTCTAGTGTTTGTAGATACGAATTATGGCGCGTTTACATCAGTTCGGTTTGGCCGTAGTCGACTGTAACCGTTTCTCGATTAATCTATCTTATAATATAAAAATGCATCGCAAAATGTGTTGGTAAGCGCATAACTCAACAACGCCTGGACCAATTTTACCAATTTTTTTTTTGTTGAAGTCCAAGGATGGTTTTTACGGCGAGAAAAATTAGGGTAGGGTAGAGTAGGGTAGGGTAGGTAGGTAGTTAGGTAGGGTAGTGTAGGGTAGGGTAGGGTAGGCAGGTAGGTAGGTAGGGTAGGGTAGGGTAGGGTAGGGTAGGTAGGTAGGGTAGGGTAGGGTAGGGTAGGTAGGTAGGTAGGTAGGGTAGGGTAGGGTAGGGTAGTGTAGGTAGGTAGGGTAGGGTATGGTAGGGTAGGGTAGGTAGGTAGGTAGGTAGATAGGTAGGGTAAGGTAGGGTAGGGAGGTAGGTAGGTAGGGTAAGGTAGGGTAGGTAGGTAGGTAGGTAGGGTAGGTAGGTAGGTAGGGTAGGTAGGGTAGGGTAGGGTAGAGTAGTGGAGTTTATACTATAGCTTTTGACAGGACGAAGTCTGTCGGGTCAGCTAGTTTATACAAATAAATAATATTGAAGTGTTTGTTTGTAATGTCAAAATAACAGCTTTTTATTACGAAATGCATATGAAATACGGTGCTTATAACAAAAATATTTTTGTTTGTTTGTCTGTCTGTTTGTTCCGGCTAATCTCCGAAACGGCTGGACCGATTTTGACGGGACTTTTACTGGCAGATAGCTGATGTTATAAGGAGTAACTAAGGCTACTTTTATTTTAGAAATAGTCACGCGGACGAAACCGCGGGCTGCAGCTAGTGTGAACTATAAAGGCTCCTACAAACAGACGCAACATGCGATGCGACACAAAGACACCGCTCGTCGCGCTACATGCGGTGCCTTTGTGTCGCGCCTGTTTGTTCGACGCCTAAGTTGTGCCTTAGTTCGGTTGGCCGTATTCAATCGAAGTCCGTTTGCAGTGACCAACCTGTACTACCTACCCTAATTGCGTAACATACGATCAATAGCAATCTGAATGATTTAGTAGATTGCTAATCCATTGCTTCGTATGTTCGAAAAATGTATCTGCTCAACAACGTAAATAACGCAATGAATGTTGTTGAACTGTCAAAACGAAACCGATTCCTACTAATAGTTTTTTACGCAATTAGGTCTCAGGGGCCCAAGTCTGCTATTTTATATAAATTCTTAATGATAAATGATAAATGATTTTATTTCTGTAAGTAGGTTTTTACAAACACTTTTACACGTCAATCATATTTTAAAACTAGATGAGGTCGGCGTTTCGTATCTGACTACTCTTAGAAGAAAGACCGAAACAAACTCAGAGATCACAGTCTCTTTTAAAGTCCAGACATAATCTTGGTCAAATCATGTGAAGACCATGTAGATTGGTGTCTGAAATGGTCTTTTGAAGAAAGAACCACACAGATTGAGTGGACCTATCCATTCAGTGCACGCATTTGTCAGTAATCGTGCAGCTCAACTCAGAACATAAGGAGCTCAACGATTCGACGAACAATACCAAAGAAAGGACATTTGGGCAGGCCGCATAAATTACTCAAACTGCCATACCATGATCAGAAAAAAAAAATACTGAGAAGAAAGAAAATAAAAATAAAGACCCACATAGTCTTCACATTCACAATAATTAAAATAATAATATTATACTTCACAAGTAAATATTCATGTCAATGTGTATAAAGCAATCACAATAAAAAAAGTTTCAATATGTAAAATTTGGAGCAGCTCAATCCCAAGCCTTTTTGTCCTCAATATAATCTTTAATGGTATAAAAGGCTTTCTGGCACAACTTACGTTTAATGAATGATTTGAATTTATTAATGCTTAGATCTTGAACGTGGCTTGGAAGTTTATTATAAAAGCGTATACATTGACATCTGAACGAACCACCTATTTTCTTGAGCCGAGTTTTAGGTACAACATACATGTGTTTGTTCCTAGTATTTATATTATGGATATCACTGTATTTTTTAAACAATTTTATGTTTTTATGGGCATATAAAAGATTTTCAAAAATATATTGAGAAGGCACAGTCATAACATTAATTTCCTTAAATTTCTCTCTGAGAGAGTGTCTCGAACTTAATTTATAAATTGATCGAACAGCTCTTTTCTGCAAAACAAAGATAGACTGAATGTCGGCGGCATTTCCCCACAACAGAATACCGTACGACATTACACTATGAAAATAACTAAAGTACACTAAACGGGCTGTCTCTATGTCAGTTAAATTACGAATTTTTCTAACGGCGTATGCTGCGGAGCTCAGCTTCTTAGACAATTTATCTATATGTGGGCCCCACTGAAGCTTAGCATCCAAAGTTAAGCCCAAGAATACTGTGCTATCTTCAGGATTCAATTCTTCGCCCTTTATCAACACATTATTTTTCACCTGCCTCACGTGAGGCAGCGTAAACTTAATACACTTGGTTTTTTTTTCATTAAGTAGTAAATTATTAACATTGAACCAATGAACTACTTTTGAGATCGCGCTATTTACATCGTCAGTAACCAGCTCCTGACGTTTAAGTTTAAACAAAAGTGAAGTGTCATCCGCAAACAACACTATTTCATGATTATCCTTTATGAGGTAAGGCAAGTCATTAATATAAATCAGAAACAAGAAAGGACCAAGAATTGAGCCCTGTGGGACTCCCATTGTTACTAAAGATCCGGGAGATCTTTTCCCATTAACGTCAACGCTCTGAAACCTATTACTCAAGTATGAAGCAAGAAGATCCAGAGCGGTGTTCCGGATCCCGTTGATTCGTCACGCCAACACGATCCCATTGTCATTTTGCTAAAAGTTCGTAATCTGCTAAATTCATAATGGTCGATCATTGGTCGGTCAATCGTCTCGTAATAGAATTGTATTACAATGGCATTTTGAACATTTATTCAGGCCAGATTTCATTTATATATATTTTTACATATTATTTATTAGTGTTATAAGCAATCTGAAGTAGTAGGAAGTAGGAGGTTTCAGTTGTCATTATGTACGAGATTACCAATTCTTTCAATGGAGTGTCAGTGGCTGACCATTGGAAAGTCATAATGACGCCATTATATTAGTAGATTACCAAACTTGTCAAAATCAACAATTATGAAATCGATGATAGACCATTTTGACACTATTGTAATAGCAGACTTGAGGCCCTGGGGCCTAAGTCTACTAATTTACAAACGTTGCAATGGTCTCGCAATTGTGAGTATTTGACAGTGTCTGTATGGCAAATCTGTCAAAAACTCACAATGAAGAGACCATTGCAACGTTTGTACATTAGTAGACTTGGCCCCCAGGTAAGTTATTACGGTTGTAACCGTATTCGGTTATAACCGACTCATGGAAACTTGCTGTTGGTCGGGGAGCTCGTTAAACCGAATGTAACCGAAGCATTCGGTTAACGAATCAGGTTAAACCGAATGCGGGTAACGCAGTGAAAATTAACACGTTGACCGTGCATTACCTATATGTAATGCATTTCCGACTCAGCCATGACGTTTGTGCATTACATGTAATGCATCAGGTAATACAAATTACATTGGCTTTTGAAAGTTTTACGTTTGACCTAGAAAAAATATTTTGGCAGACGTAGAGACAAGGATAAAAGGAAATTAAAAAAAGAAATATATATATACAGGGTGTTTGGCAGAACGTTGAACATACGAAAATGGTGGATAGGTGGGGTCATCTGCTACTTACTCAGCCCTAATTTATTTGGCCCTGGCCCCCTGGATATTTAAAAAAAAATTTTTTGCTTTCTTCTAGTTTCACCACTTTCTTAACTTGAAAGTGTAATTTGTATTAAAAATGGGTAAAACAGGCAATATTTTTATTTATTACATCTTTCTGTAAGTTTGAGGAGTCATAACTTTTTTTCTAGCTAACATCTGAATAAAGCAATAATTTTATAAGAATCTGCCAATATTAAAGATAAAAAAATAAACTAAAATATTGCCTGTTTTACCCATTTTTAATAAAAAAATACACTTTAAAGTTAAGAAAGTGGTGAAACTAAAAGAAAGCAAACAAATTTTTTTTTTATATTCAGGGGGCCAGGGCCAAATAAATTAGGGCTGAGTAAGTAGCAGATGACCCCACCTATCCACCATTTTCGTATGTTCAACGTTCTGCCAAACACCCTGTATATCGAGCAAAATAATCCGGACGTCTCGTAGTACGTATACCCAAAGTCTCTAATTCAGATAATTTATGTAAACAAAGTAATGTCACTGTCAAAATTACAGGACAGTGGTACAAAACATTTTATCATATTTTCTTTTTTTTTTGTAAATAGTCATCGCTAAAATTAAAGTGAATTAATTATAAGAACTATGCAAACAAAATACCGTTGCCAAACAATGTTTTGTGTAGTATGTCGGAGACATGGCATATGATCGTCATAATCAGCCCTTTTAAGTCCAGTGCTAGACGTAGGCCTCCCAAAATCGATTTCCACTCGAAACAGTTTACAGCCGGTTTCATCCAAAATGTGGCTGGATATGCTACTTACAATATGAATCTATGAATGAGAGTTGTAGTAGAGTTGTTGCAGACGTAAAAAAGTTGAAAATGTTTGGATCTCCTGCATTGTTACCAGTATCATAAAATATTTTCTACCAGCAAATCTCCTTTTTTTAATAACTTTGTTTAAAACTGAAAATTTATAAAAATAATTACGGTATGATTACTTTTTTTTGATTATTTCTTAAAATCAGTACTTAAAAGAAAATGAAACCTCTGTTTTCGCCGTTTTATGTGAATTACCATTACGAAGATATTTTTTTGTTATGTTATCCCCTTTGTTTACATAAATTATCTAAATTTGAGACTTTGGGTATAGTACATTTTGCTTGGACAGTCAACGTGTTAAAAAAGGTTTTTTTTTTTTTTAAATCAACTTTTTTTGTGGAATGTTTTTTAATTTTTAGTTATGTCACCTGCCTACCCCACACCAATTCGTATGTACAGTCAGCTGCAGAGAATGTATTTATTCTTTGCTAGGGGGTGAGATTTCTCTGCAGCTGACCGTACCACTACTTGTTATGTAAACAACAGTGAACGACAACAGTATAATATCATCAAGATACGCAAAGTGGATAAAATACGTTTTATCGAAGCTAACTCAAAAACTAATTAAGCTAAGTTAGTCTAAATTTATATGGGACCACTGCTTCCTTCCTCTATTCAATAAAAAAGAATTTTCTTAATCGGTCCAAAATTGACGAAAATATCGATGGAAATATAAAAAAATATATATGTATTACATACAGACCAATAATTATAACCTCCTCCTATTTTGAAGTCGACTATTTTGACCAAAGGTTCAAGGCTAGCGATTGTTTATAATTTTACGAAGGTTCCGCTCCTAAATGTCAAGATATTTCAAAGCGCAAGAGTCAATGCTTCGTGCTGCGCTTGCGCACGACACGCAACTGACATATCTCAGATTTTGAGATTTTTATCTTTGTTTGTCTGCGTGTGTGTGTGTTGGTGTAACTCTGGTTTTGCGTTTTTCACTGTGTTAGGCCCACTTGCACCACGCTTGGTTATCATCATTAACTCAGAGTTAGATTTAAACTCCTGTCAGATTCATACCAGAACTGTCAGATTAACTCTAGGTTAAGTCTTAACTCTAGGTTAAAATTTTGGTGCTAGCCCGCCTTAGTATTGCAGAACGTAATACTTTGGTATTTTCTTGGGTTGGTTTAACACTCTTATTCCCAGAAACTGCGATTCCTGTAAACCAGAATCTACAGTAGTGAGGGTGACTTATTGGAAAACCACCGAGATTTTGGACCCTTGTGTATCCTTTAGCTACCCAAAATAATTAGTTGAGAATCTTAAACAATCTATACATCCAAATAAATTAAATTTAATTGTCTGTGTGTAATGTCAAAATAACAGCTTTTTACGAAATGCATATGAAATAAGGTACTTATGACAAAAAAAAATTGGCTGTCAGTCTGTTTGTTCCGGTTAATCTCCGAAACGGCTGAACCGATTCTGATGGGACTTTCACTGGCAGACAACTGTTGTTATAAGGAGTAACGTAGGCTACTTTTATTTTAGAAAAATCCACGCGGGCGAAGTCGCGTGCAGCAGCTAGTCGTAAGAAATATTAAATGAGACGATTTCATCAATGCAATTAACCATTGCCAGGCCATATAGACCCGATAAGAGAGTTATTCCCTAATTTCCATTTTGCTTTGGCAAAACTGTCACATCGACAGTACTTGAAAATCGCCCGTACAAATCCAACCTAAAAAAAGACCTAAGAATCCCATTTCTTTAAAATTCCTCACTTACCCCTCTCGTCCCTACGACCGCGAGTGCGCTCGCGCCGCGAATTCGACGCGGCCTTGACGTCGGTCGGCGACTCGGTGCAACCGCGAAAATAAGACCATCGACAAAATGACGAGATTTGGTATGTACGGACAACCCTCAGTTATACGTGAACGACGATAATCACCCTTACTGCCACGACATTAAAGTGCTTTAAGTCAAATTGTTACAATATACAACGGTAGGTACAGACGCCAGCACATCAAGCTACTACAATCTGTCAAATTTCTTTAATAGATTTTCAACTTTATCTCTACAGTATAAGGTTTAAGGTTGATTGCGAAAATTTGACAGTTTCGGGTAGCTTGACCTGCTGGCGTCTGTACAAAGCGCTTTTGAAGCGTGGTCAAACTCGGAACTAACGCCGCCATTTTATTTTGTCAATACAATTTCTGTGAGAATTTGGCAGTTTACCAACAACGATCCCTGTCAATGTCATTAAAGCGCCTACAGATCCTTGTTGTACTCTACTGTCATTGTCAAAGTCAAAGTCAAAGCATTTATTTCAAATAGGCACTTAGAAGGTAAATTGTGATTCGTCAGTAGCGATATTGGATAATAATTCACGTTTTATTTAATTTCAAAAGATCACTTTTCTTTATTTATTAAAATAATTCCAAAAAATGTGTGAATTCGGCGTACGCAGGGAGCGGGACAGTGCGTCCCCGCTGTGACGGGATAGAGAAGGACCGAACGCTCACGCTAGGGGATCTCCTTAAGATGAAATCTAGCAAGCTAATTTTGGACAACTTCTTCTTGGCCAATAAAATTGAAACTTGGTATAGGAATTCCGTTCCAGTGACGTATATTTGGAAGAGTGGACCTACACCCTAATAAAATTGCGTAACACACTATCAGTGACAATCTGAATGATTTTGAAGGATATTGAAAGAAAATAAAGAAAGAAGGAAAATACATTTATTTAGCACAGACTAAAAGGCACAAATTACACAATATAATTCACAGAAACTAAAAAAATAATAAT
Source organism: Dryobota labecula (assembly GCA_947523025.1). Classification (NCBI taxonomy): domain Eukaryota; kingdom Metazoa; phylum Arthropoda; class Insecta; order Lepidoptera; family Noctuidae; genus Dryobota; species Dryobota labecula. Next base: position 4,312,566 of record OX383305.1, on the reverse strand, counting down.
AATAAATCAAATTAAAAGCGTAAAGTACGATGTAGAAATTATTGCTAGTTATTACTTTATTGCTAATCCATTGCTCCATAAGTTCGAAAAAATTGTCTGCTCAACAACATAAATAACGCAATGAATGTCGTTGAACTGTCAAAATGAAAGCCATTGCCACTAAGAGTGTGACGTAATTACCCCGCTGATGTTACAGTCAGTATTGTCTACGCATGAGGGAACTCTGCAACGGTTTCTGGCATCGTTTTAAAATTTTGTATCGTAGCAAAACTTAGGTCAAAGAATAATTTTAAAACTGCTAACTGGGGCCCAAGTCTGTTATTTTTATAAATTCGTCACTCCAACACGATGCCATTATCATTTTACAAAAAAATCGTAATCTGCTAAATTCATAATGGTCGATCATTGGTCTGTCAATGGTCTTGTTATAGAATTGTATTACAATGGCATTTTGAACATTTATTCATGCCAGATTTCATTTATATATATTTTTACATAATATTTATTAGTGTTTTATGCAATCTGAAGTAGTAAGAAGTTGGAAGTTTAGTAGGAAGTTTGATTTGTCATTATGTACGAGATTACCAATTCTTTCAATGGAGTGTCAGTGCCTGACCATTGGAAAGTCATAATGACGCCATTATATTAGTAGATTACCAAACTTGTCAAAATCAACAATTATGAAATCAATGATAGACCATTCTGATACTATTGTAATAGCAGACTTGAGGCCCAGTAACTTAGGTAGTGCTTAGTTTAAGTTATGTAACATTAAAAGAGAATCAACTTAATTTATTCATGCAAAACAAATGATATAAGTAATTTCATTGAAGAACTCAAAATATTTAACGTTTTTAAATTCTATTAGGTCAGGGTAAATTTTTATGTTTTAAATTAAAATCCCTTAGCAGAATTAGCTATAACAAATTCAAATACAATAGCTAATAAAAGTAAATATATGCAATGTTTGTCCGTTTGGTCAGTTGGTCTGTTACCATTCTATGTAACAGCTGGAGTATTTACTATTACGCTTTTAAAAACGCACCTGCCCTAAGTTTTTATTTGACGTTTTTTATTCATTTATTTTAATAGAACGTCATAGTTAAAAAAATAATTAATAGAATCTATGACATAATTTTCTAAAATTTATAACTGGCTGCAATGACTATTTTACAGAAGTAAGACATCATATTCTTTAATTAATTTTATTACATAAATAAATTAACTAACTACATTATGGTAATTTTTATAAATAAATGACAAGTTTATAGATTATAATAACAAGTTCGTAAGTTCTTTAAATAAATAAAAATAGTTACAAAAAAGTTTTCAACCAAACTGACTCCACCCTGAAGGTCAACGGCCTTAGACGCGTCATTCTTATATTGGCCGCATTTTGGCCGGACGAAACAACGGAAATGTACCTGTCCTGCTCACACCCATTATGAAACATACACATTTTCGTGTGCACAATGAATACCGATTATCTCATTCACGGCGTTCGCTTTTTGAAATTTTGCGTCTATGTGCGTTTTTATGTTTATGTGTGTGCGTCACAAAAATTATCTGTCCCGCGCTCTGCGATGCATTCGAATGGCGGTTCGCGCCAAAAATATCTTTTTATTATGAATTTTTATGATATTTTGTATTCAACAGGCGTGTGTGGATGCATACGATGTCATATAATATGTTTGCATTTTTAATGTATTTTTCGATAAAGTTGTGGTAGGTCACGGATGTTGCGCATGTGTGCGTCGGCGCGTGATTCGAATTTCGGCATTCTAATATCGAACCGGATTTTGTGTTTGAACGCGCCATACTTGTTTCTCATTGGTTAGACTTTTTTACATACGGTAGCACCTTCCCGCCTAATCTTTTTTGAATGGGGCTCAAATTTGTTTTTATTGCTTAGAAAATGGCTTACATCATTAGGTACATGGAAGGATGGAAATGCAATTACGCATGACGTATAATTATAATGTCTATGTGCTATCTAATGAAGCAATATACAGGCAGAATAAATATTTTATATCTTTTGCCATCAATTTATTTCTTAGCCATTTAAATATTTGTAACTTAAAATATTCTCGGTAACCCGCAGTGCCAGAGAGGCGTAACTCAATTTTTTTTATTTTTTTTTATTTTTGCAAGTTTTAATTAACCACATTTTTTATTGCTGCAAGGTATCTTCCAAGCCCACAGCTCTTCTAATTAAATTCAAACAAGAGCTCTAATTAAAAAAAAAAAAGAAAAAAACAGTTACGGACGATTGGTTCGCCATAAAATCTCAAAGTATAACGCAACTCGTTCACACAAGGTGCTTGACCGACACCACAATAAGAGGAGTTCGTATCCCGTCACCTGCCGCTACAAAAACACAGAACGAACCGGACCGGTTCCGTCTAGGCCGGTCCGAACCGGCCCGAGTGATTTAATGATAGAAACACGGTTTTTAGGTATGGTCGCACGATTTTTAGATTGTTGTGCTTGATTTATGAGCGTTTTGAAGTTTTTTTTTTTTGTACCTACTTATTTTTTGTTTTTGGCCTGAGAAAATCGTTGACACATGCTACATGCAAGTGTTACGTTGTAAAAGAAAATCAAATAAAACCTTATCTAGGTATATTCTGACATAAATAAAAAAATATACCTTATAAAAATAATCTTTCAGATATCCATTAGGCTTAATCCATACTAATATTATAAATGTGAAAGTAACTCTGTCTGTCGGTCTGTTACGTTTTCACGCCTAAACCGCTGAACCAATCATCATTAAATTTGGCAGATATATAGCCTGGGATATGAAGAAGGACATAGGCTACTTTTTACGCGATAACCGACATCCACGCGGGCGGCACCGCGGGCAAAAGCTAGTCATTAATACACATTAAATTTGAAAGTAACTCTGTCTGTCTGTCTGTCTGTTACGTTTTCACGCCTAAACCGCTGAACCGATCATCATGAAATTTGGCAGATATATAGCCTGGGATATGGAGAAGGACATAGGCTACTTTTTACGCGATAACCAACATCCACGCGGGCGACACCGCGGGCAAAAGCTAGTCATTAATAAACATTAAATTTATCAACGCACACTTCGCTGTGGTCATCATATTGTCATGCATATTATAAGTGGATCGATTATCGCTGTCATTTCTACTTCACGACAATTTTTCACCCCTTTTTCATTAAACCATTGAGTATTTAGTTAGAACACTGCACTATTATCTTACAACTTAAAATTAGGGATGCATCCGATACCGATACCGATGCCGATATATCGGCGATACTCGAAGTTTGCCGATATATCGGCATCGGCGATATTTTTATGGCCGATTCAATGATACTTTTAACATCAATGTTAATTTTAATTACTAAAACTATTAACTAATCTCAACCTGTCTATAGTTTTAAACGGTGTTATTTAGTGTGTCCTATTTGTTCTTTTTATATTACTTAAAAAAATAAACTGACTTGTGTTTTATTTACTTTACCTTCATTTTTGAATTCAATAAGCGTATCGGTATCGGTATCGCCGATATTTTTATAAGAGCATCGGTATTGGTATCGTATCGACAAAAAAGCGTATCGAGGCATCCCTACTTAAAATTATCATAAAAACGTACCAATATCCATATTTAGGCAAAAAACACACCTTCTGCCGTCACCTATTTCAGTAATTAATTTAAATGGTTAATTAATTTTATGGAAAGCAACACAGCTATATAAATTTATGCTCAAACGAAGCTGAGCGTAAATTGTAAAAATAGCTATTCAACTTCTCGGTCATTACTCCTTGAAACTAGGACCCTCGCAGATTAGCAGGAAAAAAAAATGGCGCAGGTATTGTTTTGTTTAAAACCAGTGTTGGCATAAAGGGTGGTATTTTCATGATTTTAGTTAGAAAACCGACGTTAGGGCTCCACCAATAGCCGGCGCCCCTGTCAGCGATAGATAGGGGATGAATTTTATAAAAAAAGCAGGAAGCGCTTCATAGACAAACTGTTGAGGCGCTTTTCTCTTTATTTACACAAACTCACTTTCATGTACACAACCTCACTCATATCACCAAACAAAAATATATTACAAAAAATAGCAAAATCAATTTCCAAAGATAAATAGTATATTCAGTCAAATAAACCTATTAAGCACACAGCATGGTCTATAAAGCGCTGTCCGCTGCAAGGGTGAGAACTGCCCCTAGCTGGCATCTAGGTCCCATCCCGGGCGTTTACACACATTATTGCAGTTTGATGAATTGCGCCGCACGCCTTCAGCAACGGTCATTCAACTTTTGAAACGTATCACTAAGGAATAAGGATATCCCTCTGTGAGGTGGACTGGAGAAAAAAAAAGTAGAATTGATCTATATTCGAACAAAAGAAGTTGATTGACAGCTGGCTACTGACGGTTCTGTTTTGCAGTGAACCATAGCGAAGTAATACGAGGTTTCATAAAAACGAATCAATAAGTACCTACCTACAAAATACTTTGGAAAACCTAAGAACAAAAACACAAAAAAAAATACTTATGCCACTTTAGGCAGACGATGTTTTAGGCAATGTTTTAGGTAAGAAATATTATGTGGATTCCTAAATTAAGATGGCAGAATCAATTATAGTGAACATCGGTTCAACTACCCAGATATAAAAATAATCTTGTTTATTCTTGGCTTAGGTACCTACTGGTTGAGTGAGTGTGATGATAACAAGCCTCCAGCAGGATCCTTGCGATTATATTATTTATTTTAAAATTTTCTTAGTCTAAAATTAAAGTTAATGCATGTTTGATCAGTAGCTAGCTAATGCCACCTAGCGTCTTGGTCCAGGTATCAAAATCTAGGTTCAATGTTCCTTAATTAAAATAATGCAAGATCAAAAACCTATCGAAAATTGGGCAAGGAAGGAGGTACTACATAATATTATTTAGGTATTTATTTACTCATCTATAATTCAGACACATTATTGAGGAGCTCGTGGCTAAGTAATAACAGCCGCACGGGTCGATCCATCAGGTTAAGCTACGCTTGCCGGGGTTGTTCCGTGGATGGGTGACAATCTTTACATACCGAGACTCCTGCGTGCCTCGGAAAGCACGTTAAGCCGTTGGTCCCGGCTATCATTCGTGGATCTTTGACAGTCGTTACGGTTCGTCAGAAGCCCAAAAGTCTGACAGCCAGTCTTACCAAGGGGTATCGTGTTACCCAGTTGCTGGGTTGTGGAGGTCAGATAGGCAGTCGCTCCATGTAAAATACTGGTATTCAGCTGCATCCGGTTAGACTGGAAGCCGACCCCAACATAGTCGGGAAAAGGCTAGGCAGATAGGCAGGCAATTCAGACACATTACCCGTAATTTGTTAGTATTACCTACTTAAACTATGTTAGTCTAATTGATTAAGACACAAACTTACATAAATTAGAAACAAAAATAATAATAATAGTAATAATAAGAAAAGAACCTCGTGAAAGCTGAGAAAGAGAAACAAATAAAGTATCTCGACTTAGCACACGAGGTTGTTGACATGTGGAATGTGAGCTCAGCTATCATTGTGCCGATTGTCGTGACGGCCAATGGCCTACTGGCCAAAAGCCTCGATCAACATCTCTCGAGGCTTTCAATAGGCGGCTGGATCAAGGGCCTGATTCAGAAGGCAGTACTCCTTGATACGGCTCGCATTGTGAGGAGGTTCCTGTCTCTGCAGCCCTAACCACCGGTAGCTTGGACCCTGCTCCCGACACCGGCGGAACACTATTTTTATATTTTTAAATCTTTTTATACGAAATATTTAGAAATGTATTTTATATGAAAAAAAAAACGGAATAAACGTAGTAATAATAAAAAAATGCAATGCAAAACAAATAAAGAAATAAAGAAAATAAAGAAGTTGTCGGGAATTGGACCCCTAATAAAAAAAATTGAGCCAAAACCAACTCTTCTTCTTTCTATGTGCATCGATCTGTGGATGGTTGAGAAAATTCCTACAAATTGAATCCCATTGCTTAACGACGCACAGTGGAACGAATGTATGGGAGCGGTTGGACGTAGACATGTCCGAAAAAAAAGAGTAAAATTATGCCAAACTAATGATGCCATCTTATTCGATTACTTAATGCCTTCATAACTTGTGGTGATGAATTTCTTCATAACTCCCATATTTCGGGAGTAATTTGAGAAAATGTGAAATTTTACTATGAAAATGAGTGTATCGAGCTCTCTCCCTCCTGATTCCGGGCTTGTTTCAAGTAGCGGTCTCTAATATCATAATGCTAATACTAAGAGCTATATTTAATACTAAGACACATAGTGCGCCAAATGTGCACTTTCTGGGATAAAGAGTGATGTTTATTTTATAACACAATTTTTTTATTTTTTGTTTATTTTGTTGATTAAAACCGTTTTTCTAAAGGTTTACCTTATTACAATAACATTTCTGAGCAGCCAATTAGAGAAGATATAAGCTAATTAGGATATATAATTAGGGACTTAAGGTTTACATATAAAACTGATGCACTAATGATTACTGATAAGAACATTGCTATTATTTAATTACTAAATGGCTCTTAATACACTAATTTAGCATGCATCATTTACTAATTATCACAATAACTAATTACCTTGCAATATTTAACAAAGGATACCTGGGATACCTGGATTTTATATAAATAGGTCACTATTAGTAACTTTAAAATCAGTGTTGATTTACACCTCGTTGTATCCAAGCTAATCTCGCAATGTATTTTCCAAATTTTAATACAAATCTTGATATTCACGTTGCTTTATGCGCACGCGCACATAAAGATTTACGCGACTTTAACTATTTGTTCAGTGTTTTAAAAGATAACAGTTGTGTTCAGTTATGTAAAAGTGCTGAAACAAGTTTAAAAGACTGGTGTCGTCGATTTTGCTACCGCATTTATGCAAAATGGACACAGTCTGGAAGAAGCACAGATAAGTTTCGGAAGAAACATGAGATTTGGCTACAGGCTGCAATTCAATGGCCGGAATTACAGAATGAAAATATGGAACCTTCTACAGAAAATATAAGTGACGTCATCGAGCCCATAATTTCTCCTGCTAAATCTGATGCTTCAACTTGTACACATCCTAGTCCTCGTAAATCTTTTGAGGACCTTAGTAACCGGCAAAAAAGAAGACGCACTGAAGATAGTCTTTCATGCAGCAGTAGCAGCGCTGAAATTATGTTTTCGGCCGAAAGGGCGCTTCAAAAGGCAGGACAAAGCGATACAGCTTATGTTATGAAATACTTGACGGAGAATCCAGAAGAGGCCTCAAAAATCAAAGCCTTCATTGAAGGTAAATCAATTCAGGTACGGGAAATATCCCCTTTGAAGGCATTGGCTCTTTATGTATCGATGAACTTATCGAAATGGCGCTATAACACTCTTCGGGATTTCAACACTCAAGAAGGAGCTCTTCAATACCCGAGTTACTACATGTTGGTTAAAGAAAAAATTAAGTGCTATCCGGCCAAAGAAGATCTCACAGTTACAGAGAGCTCTGCAAAAATCAAATTACAAGCCTTGATGGATTTAACCTCAAGAAGACTTATTAGGTCGTTAGAAACCCCTGTTGATCCCAATCAACAGCTCGTATTGACCAGCAAATGGGGTTTTGACGGATCATCTAGCCAAAGCATTTATCATCAAAGGACGAGTGAAGATGAGCAAATCGATCTTGCTAGTAATTTTATGATTAGTCTTGTACCACTGCGGCTCGTCTCAAAAGGTGTAACAATTTGGGAAAACGAGCGACCATCTTCCACTTCATTTTGCCGGCCAATATTGTTTAAGTTTATAAAGGAAACCAAAGAAAATGTGCAGAGAGAGATGGCTGAAATCGAAGCAGAGATTGAAGCCTTAACTCCATCCACCATCACTGATGGAATTAGTGTCAAACACCAACTGCTGTTGACAATGATTGATGGTAAAATTCATTCCATTATATCCAATACAGCAGCTTCAGTGTGTGACATATGCAAGGCTTGTCCTAAAGAAATGAATAATTTAGAGTTAATCAAAGATAAACACGCAAACGAGGACATGTATAAATATAGCTTAAGCACCCTTCACGCTTGGATTCGCTCAATGGAATGCTTATTACACATTTCCTACAAATTAGACATAAAATCATGGCAAGTAAGGGGTGATATAGCAAAAAGGCAAGTTGATGACAGGAAGAAAAGAGTTCAAGAGGCTGTAAGAAGAGAAACGGGCTTACTTCTCGATGTTGTGAAACAAGGCAGTGGATCCACCAACAATGGCAACTCGGCAAGGAGATTTTTTGAAAACTACACTAAATCTGCTGAACTGACCGGAATAGATGCTATGCTTTTAAGAAAAATCTGTGTGATCTTGCAGTGTATTTCATCAGGAGAGAAGATCAACGTAACTAAATTCCGAGAGTTCTGCTTTGATACTGCTAAGCTTTACGTGGAGTTATACCCATGGTATTATATGCCTTCTTCACTTCATAAAATTTTAATGCATGGGCCAGACATAGTTCAGAACATGTCAATTGTGCCCATTGGTTTTCTATCCGAAGAGGCATCTGAGGCGAGAAATAAAGATTTTAGAAAATATAGAGAGGGGCATTCTCGAAAGCATAGCAGTATCTCATGCAATGAAGATATTATGCACAATCTTTTACTGTCTTCTGATCCACTTGTTACAAGTATCCGTCCAAAAGGAAATAAGTTTGTAAAAAAATCTTCTTTTAAGGAATTTTATGAGCTTACGGATTCTGAGAAAAGTGATATCGAATTTGTTAACATAAATGATTTAGCGGACATCGATTCTGAATTTGAATTAATTGATGATGATGATGATGACGAAGATAATTAAATGATGTTATTGTTTTAAAATGTGTAACTTAGTAAATTAGAGCTTACATCTTAATTATTTATTGTACTTTTAATGAAACTAGGTAATTTATTATCAACTTACTTAAAAATCATACTCTCATCAGTTCTTGTGAATATTTTTGTTAATATATATTTCTGTATATATATAATATATTTATAGACCTCTTAATAAGTCTGTCTGCGGTTTAAAGTAAATACAAATGGGGAAAAAACGTTTTTTTTTTTAAATTTTCATTTCCTTTTATCCCAGAAAGTGCACATTTGGCGCACTATGTGTCTTAGTATTAAATATAGCTCTTAGTATTAGCATTATGATATTAGAGACCGCTACTTGAAACAAGCCCGGAATCAGGAGGGAGAGAGCTCGATACACTCATTTTCATAGTAAAATTTCCCATTTTCTCAAATTACTCCCGAAATATGGGAGTTATGAAGAAATTCATCACCACAATTTATGAAGGCATTAAGTAATCGAATAAGATGGCATCATTAGTTTGTCATAATTTTACTCTTATTTTTCGGACATGTCTACGTCCAACCGCTCCCATACATTCGTTCCACTGTGCGACGGGGTAATTGTGTAACACGCTATCAGTATATAGCAATTGGTTTCATTTTGACAGTTTTTTTAATATATTTTTATTCTACGATGAGTTTGCTCTTGACTCTAGTCTAGGTCAGAGGTGACAGAGACAAATTCGACGATGGAGTGAGATTACCCAGAAGAAGTTAAACAAAATTCATTGCGTTAATAACATTATTGAGCAGACTTTTTTTGAACATATTATGAAGCAATAGCAATAACCTTCAAAATGTTACGTAATTAGATTGCTACTACCCCTCATAAGGCTTGCTTTTGAATTCGGGCAGAAGGTAAGGTAAGCGTACCTACTTTTTGGACGGAGTTCTTTAAAATAGTCGTAGGACAAAAATATCGCATGATGTGGAGAATATTTATGAAATAAATAAAAAAAGATGGGGATTATAGCAATATTAATGTTACCAGCTTCTGTCCCGCGACTTCGTCGCCTGAAATTTCGGACCCGATCTTCCATGTCACGTCCCGTTGCCCTACCGCGCTATGACCTACCTCGTTTTCACATAGCGTTCTTTCTAACTTTTTTTTTCTTTTTGACCGGCTCCTTAGGGCCGCAGCGTGATGTTAAATAATATATTTTATAATATTTTGACATTTTATTTTAGAACTCAGTTTTTTTTTTTTTTTATGAACAGAGATTTGAATTTTTATTAAGCACTGTTTAATTTAGGGTTTTATTTGTTTTAAAATAGTATAATTTTAATTTTATAATGTATGTGTGTGTCTATGGACTGTGAATGTCTGAATTAAATAAATTATTATTATTATAAATAACCTTCAAATTGGGCTATCAAATACAAAAAGAATTTTCAGAATCCGTTCAGTAGTTTCAGAGATTTTATTACTGATTTTATTCTATTACCCCTTACAAACAAACTTAGTAATACCTCTTTATAATACTAGTACCTATAGACTAGTATAGATTTGGAATGAGGGCCGTTCCAGCAACAGAGTTATTGCTTGACGTATACGTGTGGAGATGTGAAGATGGACTTAATTAAGGCTCAGATATATGCCAGTGACCTTTAGTGGTTAGCTTGCGTGTTCTGTACTGAGCTCACGCAACGCGTCGTACGTCCAGCCAGTAATAGGACTTGCCCATTCAGGAGCGCTGTCCAAAATAAGATGAATTATTAATTTATTATACACAAAAACAAAAGGTATTTTAATAAAATACGTATACTAAAAGATCAATAATTAAATTATCTTTAATAAGGTAAAGGTTTCAGAAACATACGCTTCATAGATTTTGCGTGGTTCTCAGTTTTTTATCCGCGTTAGACATAACTTTACAAATTAATTTCATGTAATATAAATATAATCTAAAATATTCCCATATTAAATTAATAATAAAATACTCTAATTTAACATATATTTTTTCCAAATCATGAACACTACTCGTTTAGACGTGATCTTCAGTAAAAAATCATTAAAAGTCGGTAATCGTCGCCTTAAGAAAAAGAGTGATAGATGACTTTTAGAAGCGCAAAAATATTTTGAGGAATAATAATAATAATAATAAAAACGTTTATTTTCTCCACCACATAATGACAAATTAGTACAATACATAATTGTGTATACTAAAATACATTGATGTTGTGGACACTGGAGCCTGTACTAGGAATACCTGTGTTACAGGTCTCCAGGGCCTCAAGTCTGCTATTACAATAGTGTCAGAATGGTCTATCATTGATTTCATAATTGTTGATTTTGACAAGTTTGGTAATCTACTAATATAATGGCGTCATTATGACTTTCCAATGGTCAGCCACTGACACTCCATTAAAAGAATTGGTAATTTCGTACATAATGACAAATGAAACTTCCTACTAAACTTCCAACTTCCTACTACTTCTGATTATAACACTAATAAAAAATATGTAAAAATATTTAGAAATGAAATTTGGCATGAATAAATGTTCAAAATGCCATTGTAATACAATGCTATTACGAGACCATTGACCGACCAATGATTGACCATTATGAATTTAGCAGATTAGCAGAACTTTTAGCAAAATGACAATGGGATCGTGTTGGAATGACGAATTTATAAAATAGCAGACTTGTGCCCTTGGCCTCCAAACTACCCGGACAGGACACAGTAATACAAAAATCTACTTAATAGATAATGATGATAATGTTGGGATTGAAGATTAAAATAAAAATAAAAAAAATAGACGTGTGTTGTCATTTTTTTTGCAGATATTAATCGGGAGGTAACGGCCGCGTCGTACGAGTTATAGGTCATGGGTTCGAACCCAGACAAGAGCTTTGCTTTGTGTAAATTATTTCATTACAACTGCTCTCAAAACAGTGAAGGAAAACATCGTGAGAAAACCCGCATGTCCTAGAACCAAAAATTCAAAAAGCTTTGACATCCACCAACCCGCAGTAGGCCCGCGTGGTGGTTTTTGAAATATTTTTGCCTATTTGAAAATCACAGGCTGATTCTGCTGATGATGAATCGGGACTTACACCGAATAAACGAGATCCGAGATCTCCGTCAAAGTCAAAGTCAAAGCATTTATTTCAAATAGGCACATATGTAAATGGCACTTTTTGACGTCAAAATTTACACGGAGATAAAATTGATTCTAGTTGCCCCTTCCAAAAGGTAGCTTCGCATGGAGCAGAATGGGCAAGAAACTCCACCGTTAAGGCTCGTGCAGACTCGCGCGATATCGCGGGCGCGACAGGCACCGACAAAGAAATTGTGCTACCATTGTCGCGTCGCGCCCGCGATATCGCACTAGTCTGTACGAGCCTTTACTCTTTTAAACTGTTTTACAATAGTTTGTATACATCAATTTATATAATTACATGTGAAGACGATGATACCTAGAATAAAATTACTATACAGTACATATATAACAGGTATTGACAATAAAAAAATAAGCATTGACGGATAAATTAACCATGTGTTAGATATAAGGTGCTCACATATTTACAAATATTATTAGAGTAGATGAATTTACTAAATTTTTTACAAATAAATTTCAGTTTGCGAGTTAAACTTATCATAAAATTAGTGTCTTAAAAATAATACACTATGTATACATAAATTATCATCCTGTTTGATTTTGTCTAGACTCTACATTGTCATATGGAGCAAGACCAGCATGTTTCCAAGCATTATCTTGGATATAATCCTCTAATTTCATCCAGAACATCTTATAAACCAAGACGCCAAATTCTTCATTCGGTTTTAAGTATATTTCAGTCAAAAGAGATCGCAATGATTATACCCATTTCCAAAATTGCCATTTAAAAAAAAATCCCAAGATTCGAAAATTCAAAATTACAAAATTCGAAAAAGAAATCGCTACCAACCTTAAACTTTACACGTAAGTGATTGGTGTAATTAAAAATCGTTCAATGAACTTGGCATAACATAACTAACCTACAGCAACGTGTCCTGTGTTGTGTGTATGTGTGTGAGTGTGCGTTCATTTCGTGAGTTCATTCACCTTGCCAGTTGGGGAAGTTGGGAGTAGGGGAAGGAGTGGAGTAGCTTTTGTGAATAATATTTTTTCCTTAAAAATAATCATTAGGTATTAGGTGTTAGGTAGTTTACTGACACTGACAGCTTCTGCTTTCTTAGGCATTATGGTGATAAAATAGGAAAAACTTTAAAAAATTATAAAGTACTACCCAATAAAATCACTGTACAAGAAATTCATGCATTTTAAATAATAAATAATAAAACCTTATTAAATAAAATATCTACATACATTATTTTACATTGGTCAGATTCGACAATGGTACACAATTCAGGGAAGTATGCATATGTATATTGTAGTGCATAAATAATAGATATGTAGGTATTTCTTGTATTTTTACTTTTTTGTCAGCGTTTCCAAATAGTTAATAATCAAATTCACACGTTCTTAGAACTAGGTACTTTGTTTTTTAATAGACTGAGTAGGTATCATCATCATCACCATCATCATCATTTCAGCCGAAAGACGTCCTCTGCTGGACATATGCCTCCCCCAAGCACCGCCAGTTCAACCGCTTCTGTGCTTCCCGCATCCAGCGGATTCCTGTGGGTTTTACAAAGTCAGTAGCGTAGGTACGAGTATAACATGCATAATTTATGTGGGCAAAGAAAAAACCAAAGTGAAAAATAAAACATTAAAAAATTATTATAATTAATTGATACACTAACTCATCTCCACTCACTCTCTATCCGTCCGATATTTAACCAAGTCGCGGAGTTGCATTTTTGCCATACACGCACTAAACGCGTCTGTGTGCGTGACTCTTGCACAACACACTAGTTACACACACTCGGTGCGTATGATGGACGCTTTTTTTTTTTCTTACACTCAGTACACACTGGCCGAAGGAACTTTTAAAGATTATTTAAATTTTAAATGATCGAGAGAATAATATTTTTGTAGTGGATTCTTTGTGAAGACAATGTTGCTGATTTCTGATACATTTTTGGTACTTAAGTAGGTAGGTATCTACGGTACGTATAATAACAATGTCGGAACGTTATGCCCAGTAGATATTTTTAAAGGGGTTATCAGGAGTGTAGGTAGCTATTGTATAAATATTGGAACTCTTATGTGATTAGGTGGCAAGCATATTGCCAATAAACGCCTTCACTTCCAAACTCCGAGGATGTTACTATTGTTCTGAATTACACTGAATAAACTGGGAATCGAACTTAGGACTATGTGTTCACTATTCTAACTACTACTGCATACGTGTTTACTGATAGAAGAGTTATACACTTAACACTTCGTAAGATTGATCTAGTGGTCGCAAGCTCTACTGCTGAGCATGATGTCCTGAGTTCAAATCCCAGGTTGGGAATTAAAAACAATTTTATTAAGTTTTTCCATCAAAAATTTCTCCGTAGCAGCCTGGAGTCTGGATTAGTACCCGGGTGATGGCAATGGGCTTGCCCCCTATTACATGGGACTTAAAAATAACTGGCAAAATGTGGGTCGTGTTCTATAATAAGTACTATCACGGACATCCGAATTGCCACACTTTCAAAACAAATTCGCGTGCTCACATCCACATCAACCGATCTATTCTGTAAAAATCTCACCGTGAAAACTCAGGTGAAGTGAGCATCAATACACAGTGTCAATCCGTAGCATCAATGGAATGGCAGCCCACTTCACCTGTGTTTTCACGGTGAGATTTCTACAGAATAACATTGCAGATCAGCGGTGCTATTCTGTAAAAGTATCACCGCGAATACTTAAGTGATCTTAATTTATTCAATCATTCCACCTAATGCTAGTGATTGACAGCTCACTTCCAGCTCACTTTACCTAAGTTTTCACGGTGAGATTTTTACAGAATAGCACTACTATTAACCGCCCCTTTTTGTATCTACTAATAAAACAAAGCGTGCCGTGTGGTGCCGGACGTAAAGAATAGCACCACCCCATTCCTTCCCGTGGGTGTCGTAAAAGGCGACTAAGGGACTTACCTACTAGAGAATGGGCAGCAGCGTTCTCTATGCATTTTAACACCATACTGCGATCGCCAACCCTCCTGCCAAGCGTGGCGATTATGGCAAACCCCCCCCCAATTGGGGGAGGCCTATGTTCAGTAGTGGACGTCCTTCGGCTGAAATGATGATGATGATGAATAAAACAAAAATACATAGGAGTATTGGTTTAAATTTTCTCAAGTTCTGTTACAATGATTACCGATGACCATCCTTTTTTGACCAATAGGACGAGAACAATAAAAGACCCCAGGTTGATGAGCTTATGTAAGCGTTACTCTAGCGGCCGAGCGCTGCAAGCAGAAATACTCCTTATGGTGGTCCGATTCAGATGTCCTCGTTAGTACACCTCTGGCTAACCCTTCAGGGAAATACAGGCGTGTTGTTATGTAATGTTAATTCGCAATATCAAGGAATCGAACCCAGGCCTTCAGACTTGGCAGCCAAACTTGTAAATATGAAGCTATAAATTTCCAGTATAAGCTGACCTCTCATTGTACGGAAATCCTGTACAATGCGAGATCAGCTTACACTTGAAACTAGCTTTTGCCCGCAGCTCCGCCCGTGTGGATGTCGGTTATCGCGTAAAAAGTAGCCTATGTCCTTCTCCATATCCCATGCTGATCATGACGATCGGTTCAGCGGTTTAGGCGTGAAAACGTAACATACAGACAGACAGACAGACAGAGTTACTTTCACATTTATAATATTATATATTAGTATTAGTATATTAGTATATTAGTATTAGTATATTAGTATTAGTATATTAATATTAGTATTAGTATATAAGTATTAGTATGACCTTTGGAAGGCGTACGAGGGGCCGAAGCCAACTCGCAGAGGCCCCTTAGACAATTTAAGTATTGAGGCACCTATATTAACAACCGTTCAGTATCCCCGCACTGCTTCTGCTGCACTCGTGATCATAACAAGGGTGATGATATAACAGTAAAACAATGACACGGTGTTATAACTGTATATTGTTAGGTACTTATTAAAAGTTACAATCCTCGCGAGCCTAGTCAACTCACGGAGAATCTTGACACCACGATTCAGAAAACGCCGCTCATCTAGCTTGATTTGTAGCCGTGCGTACCTAACATACATAAGTATCTACAAATTAAGTTTTCATGTGTCATCCTTTCGCGCGTGTAGCATTACAGACAAAACATCGGTAACGGGGCTTTTCGTCTGCCATATACATATAATTATGACGCACGATTCGAACCCATGAACTCATTTATACTTCATTTACTATAACATTAGAAAAAAGAGGCTCGTAGAAGCAGGAGTGCGAAACATTTTATTCAAAGTTAAAAGTTTAAACAATTAAACTAATTTTTTTTTAACATAACTTTGATAAATAGGTCGTAATAACATCTTCATCACACATTACTTACAACAAAACGAATGAATGAAACAAACGATTACGTCGTGTTGATTTAAATTTAATTAAGATTAAAGGAAATAAAAGTCTTTTTTTTTACAATATTTTATTTAAAACAACAACTTTCAACACACAACTTCTTCGTCTTCATCATATAATTTAGTCACTACGAGTATCATCAGAGAATAAAGATGAAGTTTCACCGACGTTACCTAATAATAAATCTTTCTACCACATCATCCATTATGCTTTAACTTTTCCTCTTCTTTAATTGCATGAGCAACG
The DNA here is from genome assembly GCA_947523025.1 of Dryobota labecula. NCBI lineage: Eukaryota > Metazoa > Arthropoda > Insecta > Lepidoptera > Noctuidae > Dryobota > Dryobota labecula. Next base: position 4,295,939 of record OX383305.1, on the reverse strand, counting down.
CAAGACTACCATCGTTCTAGCGTAATACTATCCAGATCTTGTGGGAGTAATTGTTTCTCCTTGTCTAATTTGAACGTTTTGTTATGTTGAGCCACATACCCCATCATTTTAGCCCATATTAATTCTATAGGGTTGAACTCGCAGTGGTAGGGTGGGAGGCGCAATACTGAAATACCCTTCTCTCTAGCCAGATGGCTATCATCAACATGGCATCTACAACGAACTTTTGGTATAAATGTCTTTGTATTTTTGCTTTTTCTAATAAAGTTGCCCTGAGATCTTTTTTCTCAAAAGGAATATTTTTGCTTTTAAACCATTCCTGTATATCTGCCTTTCGTGTAGCTGTGGTTGGCAGCTTCTCCAATGTCCTTGAGTGGTATAGCGCATTGTCCATAACAATTACAGCGCCACTCTCAATTTTTGACAAAATTAACTTGAAGCATTTTCACTTTTGTCTATCGCGCTTCTATAACATATTCCCTGTAAATTGAGAGGTCTGGCTCTTATGAAACAGGAAATCCTAGTACAAGAGTCAGGGCTACACAGATGATTGTGTCGTGAAGTGTAAATAAATAAATTATTATTATTATTAAAGTTGAAGGCGTCCATTTCGGAGTGGTCATCTTCATCACCTTTCTTTGCATCAAATATTAATGCAGCATCCATTAAAAACCCTTCACAAACCCTGTGAAATAAAATTAATACAAGTCAATTATTCCGTACCCCCTATATAATTTCACTGCTGGAAATAATTCATAGATAAATACTATAACAAAAATTATAACTTTAAAAGTTCGCTTTGCATGCGTTAATTCATAATACAATATAATATGTATTACTTAATTAATAGTCAATAACAATGGGGTGTTCATTTTTTTATGGCGAGGACAGTCCATAAAATACATACCAGTATGACCGATTATAAGTTGGATTTTTTAAACCAGCAGATAGACCTTCCCAATGTGCTTCTTTTGAAGACTTATTATTAGTGTCATGCCATATTAGGCTTTTCGTGTGACCTGTTTGTATGATAAAAGGTTATTAATATAAATACCATTCATTTCACGAACCAATTTTATGAAATTATGTTTAACTGTATAATTAATTATAATGTTATTGAATGCAAGAGGTCATACACTGCTTAGTGCATAAATAGCTGTTAAGAAATTTAGAAGCACTGTACCTTCATTTAGCCAAGTGTCATCTAAATAATAATATATTTTGCTTCCTTTATTCCTTAGCCTTTTTATTTCATGAAGATATTTTAGTCTCCAAAGGACGATCTCCTGCTTGTCTATGACTTCTATGAGTGCACTTTTTCTGCTCCATTTGATTTATGTGAACTTTAATGTTTATTTAATTATTTTATTCAGACTGCTTTTTTTAAAATCTGGCAGAGACTCGTAACTGCTTCCAGCATCTTTTCCAAGGTGGGCAACTCATTATTAAAGAAGAAGGAATGAATTTTCCTGCATATTCCACTAAATGTGATGTCATCAAAATCATCACGTTTCATGTGCTTCTGTTGGGGAGGGGGAGATTGCAGGCGACTTTTTATGTTGTACTCTTTGAGAATATTGGACAGAGTAGCCCGAGATACGCCTGTAAATAATAAAATCATGTGCGGAGTTTCTAAAATATAATACATTTTATCACAATGCATGTTAGTTTCAAATATTTTTATAGTAATAATTTTATGAATCATCCTTACCGGCAACTTCTGCGATTTTGTTTATCATCTCAGTCCTATAATGAGGAGTATCTGCAGGCCAGGACTCCAATTGCTTAAAAATATTTATCACAGGTTGTTTTTCTACAGCACGCAGCGTTCTCTTTTTTTTGGGAGACATTATTATTTCGTCGGAGTCAACTTTTGGACCACGTTTTTTTCGCCGTTGGCTTTGGTCAGACTCAGCACTTATATGTTGTAAGCCACTCGGTCCCGCACCGGGATCACTCATAGCTCAAAAAAAAAGTAACGTTTTGTAAAAACAACCCAATGACAACACTGATAACAATACAATAATAAATAAATAACTAAATATTATTTATTATTTTAATAAATAACAACAAAATCACGAAAATTAAACAATAACAAACAAAGTATTCACAAGTAAATGACATACATGACAATCTTAGAACATTGTCAAGTCAATTTCACAGACGACATAAACCAGTAAAATTAGAAATCCCCGGCTGTCACAGCTTATGAAGGGATTAAGTAATATTTTAGATTTGGTAGGATTATAGTGAAACAAAAAGCGTTGCAGTATTGTTGACTCCTGCTTCTTTTAGGTTTTTAGCATAGGCACTGTAATTTTAAATTGGAATGAAATAATATATCTAAATGAAAGCTACTTAATTTCATATGGTTGTTTTTTTTAAATGATTACAATTAAGTGTGATAGCTGATATATAAATTCATTTTAATCGATTTGGCGTCAATCGTAACTATAACAAGTTTATTGTACTTTTGTTATAAAGTGTGCATCAAAAATAACCTTTTTTAACTTCTGTCTAATGCTATTATAAATGGAGTATAGAACATGAACAACAAAACTGTAACAATGATCGGTTTTGACGGTTTTCATAATATATTTAAATGTCTTTGACATATATATCTCGGGACCCTGGAGTCCCGACCCTTTGGAAGGCGTAAGAGGGGCCGAAACCCTTTGACAACTTAAGTGTTGGGGCACCAAACGATTATCCCTGTATGCACTTTATCGCGAACAGACAGAAAGACAGACGCGGCGGTGGACTTTGTTTTATAATATGTAGTGATATATAAATACATACATGAGTAGGTAAAGAAGTTAAAAACGGATCCTTATTATTCTGTGTGTGTTTTATGTGGGTATATATATTAGATATAACTGGGGTATGTGGCTGACAATTACAATAGCCCATCCCTGTGTATCAAATGTAGGCTTTGAGTTGCCATTAACGTATTGACCGCCTCAGTCGGATTGAGGCGGAGTGTGTGGACTACGCATCAAAGACCTGACGTCACACAAATCCTGCATCGCGCAATTAGAGTTTGCCGCGCGACTGGCATATATACAACGTCCCGATATCCACCGAGATTCATTCCGACCTCGCCGCCGAGGCCCCGCGCGAAATCCCCGACTATATAATCCTCCCCGACCCTTGCCCGTAAGCGAAGCGCCAGCACGCGCTATAGCTGAGCCTGTAGCTTTAAATTCCCCCAGATAATAATCATAGCCCTGATTTTATCCAGCCACCGTCGGTCCCTTGCCATCCTCCCTCCGACTCTGCCCTAAGCCGAGGTTCGTACCCCACAGGGGGTGCCCTTAGCGCGCAGTCGTTTAGTTTATAAGTTTTTAGGCCCTGGCTGGAGGCATTAAGTTTCGATAGGAGCTTAAGGCAGCCACAGGAAAGTCCGGTTAAAGAGTCTCAACCTCTCATGGATAACTCTGAGATGCCCTAGTTAAAAAAAAAAAACCGAGACCCGACGGGTGTCGTGCCCAAGAGACAGGACGCCCGTCTGGTCCGAAGATCTTTTTCTATGGAGGATGAGTGAACTTTACACCCTATTCCTCATACTTCTATAGGATTAAACGACAAATACTTTCGAGCCCGTGCCGCCTCAGTGAGAACCTAATTTCGTTTTTTGTTTCTTATTTCATTAGGTTAGGTGAGGTCGTAGGTTTCTTTGTCGATTTATGAGCTGGGCACGGGGGGTATGGCAATTATATAAAACCAAGCGGTCATAGGGTATCGTTAAAAAAAAAACCGACTTCCAAAAAAATTATCCCTAAAAAGTGATAAATAACTTTAATTTCGGAAGTCGGTCTCCTCGTTTCTGTATTTTAGTTTTTTGCCACCGACTTCCGAAATTAAAGTTATTTTTCACTTTTTAGTGAGTTTTTTTTTTTTGGAAGTCGGTTGTTTTTTTTTTTTTTTTTGTTAAAAACTTTTTTAGTCTTCACTTTTTAGTTATGGTACCTACCCCAAAACAATACAAACACAAGATATACGAAGTGGATTAATACGTATTATCGAAGCTAACTCAAAAACTACCCAAGCAAAGTTAATAAAAATCGGTTAATGACCATTTATAGCCCGAGTGCATCTCATGACAATTCCAATAAGCCCAAACACGGTTAGGATACATTGTTTTATTACGGAGTTCTGGTGCATACCTTCCGGCTTCATCTTCAGATTAGTTCGATGGTACCATTTTCATCACAATTATTTATTTAAATTTGCTTCATAGTCAATTAAATATCTTAATCATAATATCTTATCGCCACCCGTGAAATAGTTATCATTGAAGAGTTCCGGTGGACATTTGTGGCCTTCTTCATCAGTTCCACTTCATCAAATGGTACTATCTGAATGCAAATACTTGAGTTGTTGATGAAAATACAGAAATCGCTATATGTTTGCCTATAAAATTTGAGGAGTTCCCTCAATTCCTCATGGTTCCCAACATCAGAACTGGATTTTAAAAAAATAGGACCAATCTGGAAGTTTATCCTTTTCGATAAAAAAAGAATTTTCCAAATCGGTTCATAAACGGCGGAGTACAGAGGTAACAAACATTAAAAAAAAAAACCGAATTGAGAACCTCCTCCTTTTTGGAAAGTTGGTTAAAAAGGACTAAGGAACAACACGATACGACGCTAAAATGAACGAAGTCTTCCCAAAAAAAATTTTTTTTTTTATTTATGCCGTAAAACACACAACCCTCTCTCCAGCGGTCGGTTAACACATTTGAGTACCACACCTAACGCGTATCAGTGTACTCGTGATGTCCTGTGTCCGTCTGTCCGTCCGGTGTCGCCCGGTGGCGCTTCCGTCATCGCATTGTTTTAACATTCTAATTTTAATGACATTTCTCTCATCTCGCCGTTTATCTTCGAAATTTATTTTAACTTCAAAATTTTCATTTCATTTATTTTCATTTCAGTTAGCGAAATGAAAATATAAATGAAATCGTTTATTCTTTGAATAGGATAATTATTGGAATCACCTTTTACACAACATATTAAACAATTATTAAAAAAAATAAGCTAGATGGAGTCGACATTTCCTATCTGACTAACCGACCCTGAGATGAATTTTTTTGGTGATGTTATATTGTTTAAAAAGCCGTCTTGTAGGATTGTATGTTGGTTTGACACAATTTTAGGACTGAACTGCAGAACCCATTTGGATGTGAGAGAGGTACCTACCTAACTTAAAAGTCGGTTACACACTGTTTTAGACAGCTTTGAATATCATATAAATACCGAACCCAAATTAACCGACTTTAAGAAAAGGAGGAGGTTCTCAGTTCGTCAGTTTTTTTATTTATTTTTTACATATTTTAAAAAATCTGTCGAACTGAGAACTTTGTCCTTCTTTTTTTTAGGTTTTCACCGCGCGTAGTAGGTAAAGTGCCTCTCCCTAGCAGCCATTTCATTTCATTTTATTTCGGCTCGGTTTGGTTGGTGGTAGGGCTTGTTGTAAGTCCGCCTGGCTAGCTACCACCATCTTATCTAAGTCTGTCGCCAAAACAACAATGTTAACAGCATTTGTTGTTTCGGCAGTTAGAGGTAAGATAGCCAGTTCCTCTGTGGTTGAGGGTTCCGGGTGAAGCTCGCTTCCATCTTCGGCCTTATCATCACTTACCATCAGGTGAGATGAAGGCCCAGAGCTTCCCCATTGTAAGGGAAAAAAAAAATCTGTGTCATTATGCATTCATTCATCATTATATTTTTTATCTATTTCTTTTGGCTTCATTGCACTCTGGGGGACCAAGCCAGCCTCATAGGGTCAAACATTATATAGCACAATTAATTGCATCCAGCCTCCAGTGCAGCCAGCATGCTAACAATTGCACCATGCACTCTCAGTAAGTAATAGAGTATAAATTATAACACATAACATAGCACAGAGTAAAGAAACGGAACGGAGACAAAGCTTCATTCATACATGATAGGTACACTACTACAAGCATAAGGCGCGTGTGTGCGTACCACTGGCGGTTTCGTCGCGTACGAAGAGAAACCGGTTTATACCGGCTCGGCCAGTTGAATCGCTCAGGGCTGCGCGTACGCGTCGCGCGTCGTGTATGTTTAAGGCGAGGTTCTTCGAGCGTGCATTTTTGTTCTAGAGGTGGCAGCTGGGCGCGAGTAAATTGTGCCGTGAATTTCGTTAATTTTAGGTTTAAAATTATATATTTTACGATATTAAGAATGTTAAACCCGACGGACATTACGTCATCATAGACGTATATTTTGATGTTATTTTCAATACATAATGTGGTATAATATTGAAATAAAATTATTTTAATCTACAAAATAAGGGTGTTTGGATTTTTTTTTTCTTCTATCGAGTGAACTTTATCCAATTATGTAATGAGTACCCGACGTACCTACAAAGAGGTCTCAAAAGTAACATATAATTTTTTCACGTGTTTAATCATTACCGTTTCTAAATAAAATTACATTTCCTAGAGGTTGACTTCAAGAACCTCGCCTTAAGTTTCACGTTTTAATTTAATAATAGCACATGAGCATAGAATAATGGTGTTTTAAGATATAAAAATGTAAATACTGGTTTACTGTACTGTGCAGGGTCGGACTGGACCGGAAGGGCCCGGGTGGCTCCCGACAAGCCCGGGGCCTGAGACTGGATTGGTGGATGGAATACTATCGGAAAATAATGAAATATACAAATGATTAATTATCAACGATAATGATTATTATTACGTACCTAAGTACAGTTTTAATTATATTCCAATAATATAACAATTACGAAGCTATCCAATGAACATTTTTTTTTTAAAGAGGAGAACTTTCTCCCCACTAACTCCCCACTTTCAGTACATTTGCGCCAACCACAATAGAAATCTTCGTTAATCTCACAATCGTCTTCTTCAATGTCCCACTCACCGCACAGACTTCATTCACTCTTCCTTCTTCATACAGTCTATCTCTCTGTGGAATGCGCTCCCCCAGAAAATCAGGATGGCAACCAACCGATTATCTTTTAAAGTAAGAGTTCGCGAGCACATTCGTAAGAAGCTGGCAGTATCATCACAACGGTAATATTTTCCCATTGTTTGTCTTATTTGTTTTAGTATACATATTTATATGTGGTAAATATAGGTATATAGAATTATAGATGCCAAAAATGCAATAAAAACCGTTTCGTGTACCTATCTGGCAGATACATAGGTACGTATACTTAGCGGGTGTCGATTTCAGCCGAAAGGAAAGACGTACTTCCACTGCTGGACATAGGGCTTCCCCTATCGGGGAGGGTTTGCCATAATCGCCACGCTTGGCAGACGGGTTGGCGATCGCAGTATGGAGTTAAAAATGCATAGAGAACGCTGCTGCCCATTATGCTCCGCTCCTATTAGTCGTAGCGTGATGTTATATAGCCTATAACCTTTCTCAATAAATGGACTATCCAACACAAAAAGAATTTTTCAATTCCAACTCGTAGTTCCTGAGATTAGCGCGTTCAAACAAACAGACAAACTCTTCAGCTTTATAATATTAGTATAGATGAATATTTGCTCCTCAATTCTCGCTATTGCACCTACTACTGTTCGTCTCTGCATCACCCAAAGTTTGACTGGTAGAAAATGCTTATGGCATTAAGTCCGCCTCTGTACATTTTTTGTGCTTAAAGTATTAAATAAATAAATAAACTTTCAGACATCTGTGATTGTGGCAGCATATACAACGCGCCACATGCGAACTACGCATCAAAGACCTGACGTCACAAATCTTGCATCGCGCAATCAGAGTTTACCGCGCGGGCAGTTGCCCACCAGACACGACACCTGTCTGGTCGGAGGATCCTCCCTTTTCCATAGAGGATTTGTGAACTTTGCAACCTGTTCCTCATACCTCTATGAGCATTGTAACAGATCCTGAGAAATGTATATAAACAAAAGTTGTTTTAAGTAAACAGATGTGGACATCCGTGACCATGGGATTTTGTTTTAAAAGTGTGCCGATGCGGATGTCCCCGATAGTACATACAAAAACTATAGTACATTAATTGCCAGCTCGGCGTCTGAATCAAAATATAAATAGCGGTATGAATGTCGCTGTTCTCAGTAATTAGAACTTGTTGAGTCGAGCCTTGTGCCTTACGACTCTTGTCGGTGATGGTACAAGTAACAAGCTTACGTACCTATAAGTGACCGATTTTTTTTTTTTTAATCGGTCCTTGTTAGGGATTAATATCTACATTGTCACATAGACTGTCTGTTTGGTGAGTTTTTATTTCACGCATTACCGGCTCGTATCTTCATGGCCAGAGTAGTGGTGCCTAGGGAATGCAATATCTTTCCGATCTCGCGTGATCTCAGCTTCGCCAAAATCTCGCGAGATCTCGCCATTTACGAGATCTCGGCGAGATTGGTGGATCTGTTTTTTTTATTATTTTTTTTTGTAATTGTCCCAATTTTTTGAATAATTGATAGGATTTTTTTAATACTTTTTTTAATGATCATTTTTTTTATAACATCTTTTATTAATCAATTAAGTATCTTCCTTTTTATGGCAAAAAGGAACCCTTATGGTGCGACTCAGTCTGTCCGTCTGTCTGTCACAGCTGGAATCTCAAGAACTACTAATGTTATCAACTTGAAATTTGGAATAGTTTTAGATGACGTTTGCCCAACTATTTTTCAAATAAGAAAGAAATATAGTTATATTTTTTTTAAACATGCTGCACGTGGGCTTTTTTTTTTTTTTCAATGCAAAATAAACAATTAATAAGTAATTTAAGTTAGCAAAAATTTATCCTCAAAATGACCGAAGTAGCTTCGTCAAAAGCATAAAGTATCTACTGTGTCTGACAGACGGCTTCTAATTTTGCAGGCTAAATAACCAGCTGCAGAAAACTCTCTTTCAGACACTACACTGGTAGGGACTACAGAGCTGAACCGTAAGAGTTCTCCCTTAGATCCCCAGAAAAACATATCTTCGCTTCGAAAATCCTCTGCTTCGAAAAATACATATAGGTACCTATTCATACTCCTGTGCAATCTCGTTCAACTTGCGAGATCTCCTTCGATTTTCGGTCCATAGTAATAATCTATTCGTGTTTGTTTTTTCTTTTTTTATATTGCATTCCCTATTGGTGCTTAGCTTGCGTGTTCTGTACTGAGCTCACGCAACGCGTTGTACGTCCAGCCGGTAGTTGCCCATCCAGGAGCGCTGTCCCAAATAATACGCATTATTAATTTATTATACATAAAACAAAAGATATTTTAGTAAAACACGTATACTAAAAGATCAATAAATAAATTATCTTTAAAATGATGAAGGTTTCAGAAAAATACGCTTGATAGATTTTGCGTGATTCTCAGTTTCTTATCCGCGTTAGTCATAACTTTACAAATTCATTTCACTATGTTATTTATACATAGTCTAAAATATTAATTTATTAAGAAAGTGCTCTACTTTAACATATATTTTTATATACTTGTGTAGACGTGATCTTCAGTATAAAATCATTAAAAGTCGGTTACCGTCGCCTTAAGTAAAGCTTAATACCAATTATGCTGAGTTACATGACAATATTAGGTACGTAAACAATATGACCTTTTTATAAAGTGCAAACTTAAAGTAAGGTCTTACTTAGTTTCTTGTAATGATTCCTTTTGATTACATTATTCAGAATTCTTCGTCGAATTTAAACCAATTGTTTTATGATGATAAAAACTAGAAAGAAAAAAAAATAACGCTATGAAATCGCTTCCTCCTATGCCTCATTCCCGATATTCGGCGGTGCCCCTTATTTCGGTAGCTCCTCCAATTATCCCGCGGTCCGTTGACGTGTGAATAATTTTAACGAATTCAGCACAACATCTTTTGATGTAGTTCTCTAGTTTTCAAATAGTTTCCTGCTTTTAAAAGTAAATTATGCCGAAGGGGTGAAACAAAGGGGCATAGGAACATGCTTTGTGAAATAATTATGCTGATTGTCACCCTTAGGAATTAAAAGGAAGATGTGTGTAATTAGAATAACTATACCTACGTAAAGGCGACGACTGAGGCTCGTACAGACTCGCGCGATATCGCGGGCACGACAGGCAGCAACAAAGAAATTGAGCTACTAGTAACGCGTCGCGCCCGCGATATTGCACTAGTCTGTACGAGCCTTTATCATTCGTGGCGAGCTTTGTTACAAAACGGCGATACACAAGACGCAGCGAACGCTCGCTTCGAGCACATGGCTCAAGCGCGCTCCATTTATTGTTACAAAACTGCGATACACTAAACTTGGCGGACATTCGCTAAGAGCATTTGACTCAAGTATGCTTTATTTTTATTCAGAATGGTGGACATCCGCAAAGACGTTGTATGTGCTTCATTAGTTTTATTTAGTTATTGTTATTGGAAGAAGAAAAAAAAAACGTTTGTAAACATGCGCTCGCAATGCTCGCATCGAACGGCTCGGCGCACTGCATTGACTACTGCAATAGCTCCTACAAAAAGGCGCGACATGCGACGCGACACAAAAGCACAGCGTGTTACGCGACCAGCGGTGCCTTTCAAGTCAGTCTCCGCCTTAAGGAGGTAAGTACTGTGATGTGTGGGGGCGTAAAATAATTAATGGATTAAATTATATATTTTCCGCCTTACTTATAAACGCGGAATAAATTTATACTATCAAAAACTTCGATATAAGCATATTTTTGAAGTTTATAGACCTAGTATAACTTCATTCCGCATTTATAAGACGGTTTATGTTTATCAAATTAACTCAGAGGAACGTAAATGCCTTACGCATCTATCTACAACACAGAACACTATACTCCTTAGAGATCTACACTGTTCTTTTTTAAACAAAAATAAAATTATTTTTATTTTAAATATAATTCTAAAGCTTGAATGTTCGAATGAAATCATAGTTATTTTCATAACAGCCTGTACCTACAACATAAAGTTGCCTTTAGCATGTAACCTTTACAGTTCCTACCTACATAGGTACCACAAGGTACAGATCTCCCAACAAAAGTATGCGTTTCGGCAATCATCGTCTATCTTCGGAAATACGAATAATACGATCTATTAATAAAGAGCTGTTACAACTATAGAGTAGGTACTACCTACTTACAGATTTTGTCCGATTTTATATTAAGTTTTATGTAAGAGATGATATGTAATCAATGTCGTAAGTTAGTTACCCTTTCTTCTTCTTTGTCGCGTACTTCATTACTGAAGCTCGTGCCTTCGTAACTTTATAAGTTACATATTATGATGTTCTTCCACTTTTCGGCTCACCGCTTCTCCCAGGGCGGTCGTAACAGAGAGTCCAGTGAGGGCGGTTACTTGGTCTGACCAGCGGTTAGGTGACCAGCCGCAGGGCCTTATTCCATCTACCTTGCCCATCACCATGATCACCACCAACTTTTCAAAGTTATCTGGTTCCCGACAGGAAATGTTACCCAAGTAACCGAGAATCCTGTGGTACAGATCGTTGATAGTCTATCTCTTATGCGTAGTTCTTCGAAGATAGATTTGTTCGTTCTCTTGACAGTCAGATGCAGAGCATTCTTCGCCAACACCACATCTCAAAAGCTTCTATCTTTTTCCGTTCCCGAATCGCCCACGACGCTAAGCCGTAAAGGAATATCGAGAAAACCAGTGTTCGGACTAGTCTCATCTTGGTGATATTGGAGACCTTTCTGTCCTGCCAAATACGTGTCAGCTTACTCATCGCAGCTTTGGTCAATTGAGTTCTCTTGATCTCTCTTTCGCTCCCTGGTCAGTAATTAACGATCCGAGGGATATAAACTCGCTGACAAATCTAATCTGCGACTTCTCCCATTCTGGAGAGTTAACCGGACCATGTGTTGTGCATCACACACCCCGGATCCCTCCTATATTGACCATTTATTGACGTCTAAATTCTATTTAACGACTGATTTTTACAGCTTTTCTAAAATCCATCGAGGTCATTAATTTGGGGCGTCGAAGCGATCGCCGAAAACAAATGGAACGAAAATCATTAGATTTGGAGGGCGTTGGATTAGAAAAATGAGGTCGGGAGTAAAATCTAGGTACTTACAATAAGTATATCAGAGGTGAGGGGAAACGTCGAGAGGCGGCGCCTCAGAAGATATGTTATGTCCTTGGTGACCTCATTGGGGATGTTTTGCAGAAAGGTCAGGTGCATTATAATCACAACCAGCATGCGTGTATGACCAGATGTATGAACGTAAACGAAGGAAAAGGAGTAGGTATGTAAGGATCGTAGCAGGTGGCTTTCAGTAGTTTCTGCCTATCCCCATGGGGAGAGAGGGGCAAGTGGTTATATCAAATTAAAAAGGGCAAAGGGCCGCGCAGCTCGTGCGCACATACGCGTGAACTATGAGCCTCAGTTGTGAACTTGTGAATTTGCTTTGCGCACCTCCTGCGCCGCTCGAGTACGGCGCGTAGCTCGTGCGCGAGCGGCGCGCGGTTGGCGCAGGGGCTGCGTACGAACATGAAATGCACGCGCGCAGTTCGCATGCGGCTCGCGAGCGGCGCATTCGTCAGGTCTGGACGCACCTTTAGGTACTGGGTTTTTCTATCAGAAATTTCTCATTAGCAACCCGGAGTCTGGGTTTGTGCCCGTTTAGATAATGGCAATAGGCTCGTCCCCTATTAAGTACATGGGACTTAAACATAAATCCTCACTTCTGCTTAACCCTTCGTAAATTTTCGTACCTTAGGTACTATACATCTCATTATAATGGTTTCATTAGAGATCTTGAGAAAATGTGGCTGTTGTTCGTAAAAAGAAAAAAATATATATATCTTTATTTCTCAATAAATGCATTTACATAATTTTGATCTAAAACTGGCATAATATAGTGCTCAAGAGTGAAAAACCCTGACTTCTAAACTAGGTTTATATACCTGTATCTTAGAAGCCGGTGTCCCTTCAAAGTGATGTAGGATATAATAAAAATAGGACACACATTATACATTAGGGCAAGTGCAAGAGAAACAAAAAAACAGAATTCAAGAAAAATCGAAAAAAAAAAAAAAAAAAATAGTAAAAAACATTAAATGAAAGTATTGTGTATGTCTCGAGTGTGTTTTTCTGGAGTTGTGTGTTTAAGAACGGTTTCTTCTGACAGAAAGCTCCATAAAAAAGAGTTCGACCTAGAATTACGTCCATAGGAAAAAAATAGTTCACGAAATTCAAAATTTTGCACGTGATAGGAACCTACGTAAAGAATCCTCTTTTCATCATTTACATAAATCCTACCTACCCAACCTACATAAATCTAAGTAGGTATGTCAAATCAAATTGACATTTCACTTAACCTGTAAAAATAACAAATTAAAGGAAAAAGGATTAAAAATCTTCTAAAATGACTTCGCACCAAATAGAGAATGTTCATTTGGAGTTATTGAACAAACTGCTGTCAGATTCTGGGTTGGAGTGCTTCCGATCGCCCCTGGAATCTACTGAGACATCGAGCAGTTCTGGATCTGCTGAAGAACAAGGTAAGAAGACAATTTTAGTCAATGATTTTAGTAGGAAGAATTGTGTTTTTTTTTTATCTCATTGTATGCTGCACCGGTCGACGTCATGACGACAACGCCGGCTGTCGCTGAAAACCAGCGCTGGGGCTCTGTTTCGCATAGGGTCTCAGCATTATGCTGAGCGATGACCGTTTTGCGTGGATGTGACATATATTTTCCCGCAACTTGTTTTTTTTTGTGTTTTGTGTTCTTTTTTTTGCGTCATGTTTACCTACCGCAAATAAACTTTTTTTATTTATTTTCTTTCTTTCTATGTGTGGGTAAATGGTGGTGTGGTATGGGTCTTTAAAATAATTATTGTACCTTAGGTATTGGCTTTTAACCGTATAAATAAATAAATAAGTGCTCATAACCAGGACCAACTGAAGAAGAAGAGGAACCGCCTACAGAAGCGGTGGAAGAAGAGGAAACAAAGTCAATTGTCGAGGAGACAGTGCTGGAGTCTTTACCAGAGATATTCCCGACGCCTTCTCTCCGACTCGTCCTGTCCGATAAAGCTAGGGCTATTGAGAAACAGAATAGGTAATAAACAATAATACTTCTATATGTTACTTATTTTATCTGTTGTAGGTATGTAAGTACAGTCAGCATCAAAATGATGTAAAAAATGACTAACAACTGGACGTAGTTTAACAGAAAGCCAACCCACACTATGGTCAAAAATTTGTTGCATATACCAAAGTGGTCCTAGCGGTTAACGGAAGGACTTATGTAGGTTGTATCCCATCATAAAAAAATCTACTTTATCTTTGTAGTGTCACGGATCTTTTTTGCTGAGTGAAAGAACCAACCGTTAGGACCTACTTGGTATAGGCTACACAACCCATCCCTGACCACAACGTGGGTCGAGTCCTTTCTGCTAAACTACTTATGGCTCATTTTCATTAGTCGAGAACTCGGTCCATATACAGCATGCGGGAAGTCCCCGCAGGCGGGTTAATAACTATGAAAGTCATAAGTCGATAACGAGGTCAGTACAAAGTCTGCAGAAAGAGATTCCATTAGAAATAAGCATCACTCTTGAACGTATTTTTCTGTTCCTTTCTTCTTGTCTGTTTATATGTGTGTACATAAATTCTTAAATAAATAAAAAGCATGCGGAGATTCACACCCAATGAAAATGAGTATTCAAAGCAACTGCCAAAAGTGCAGGTTCTCCGTATGCCGCAATCGTTCCCTATCGACTAATGAAAACGGTTTCCCGAATACGGGCCCTATGGCATGCGTTACAGAAATCTCCCGCACCCCGCATACGAGCCCATCGACCAATGAAAATGAGCCTTTACGTCCAGTTCATTTGTTTGTCTACAATTTGTGTACCATAAAGCGCAGTGCACATTTAGGCGGACCGCGCCGCATTGCCAAAGTCCTCTGCGCCACTTTAGTACATTTTGTATGAAGTATTGCATCGCATACTACAGGAGGGCCGTACCATACGTTTTTTGTAAGTATTGAAATGCGTTCGGCTGCGGCTGTAATGTTAAATACTTAAGTACCTAAGTACACATGTGTAATACTCGTATGTTTTCTGGCTACACATTGATAAAATATTTTGGAACAAGATTAGAGACAATTACTTAAATGAATTCTTGTCGATGTATACGAGTAGGTACCTAGATCTTTTTGAGGCTGACTATACAAATGTTTATGGCTTGAAGAGATTGTCAGAGGGCATAATAATAACAATAAAGCTATATTCGGAGGAGACTTGCTCCTTAGTTTAACCCCCTAGTTATGAATTCCTTTGACAGAATTAAATTACCCAACAACATGAAAAGTAACTCTCGTATCGTGGTTGCGTTTATAAACACAATCAGCCATAGATACTTGGAATAACTAAGGACGGTCTGATGATATTGTTTCTTACGGGAATCGAACCCCGTTACCTGGGGCAGCAGTGTATCGTTCAGCCACTGCGCCACTAAGCTTGCCGAGTTATAATTATATTGCCAGTAGACGGCAAGTCTGGATAGCTCTCATCATCTCATGTATTGGCTTTGAATTTTGTTATCATGGAGTTTCCTGCCCGTTTTTCTCCATAGGAACCTACTACGCTCCGGAATGGGCAACTAGCTTCATCTTTCTAACTGACCGACTCCTTGACAATTCAAAAGTGCCTGTGATGGTTTCATTCAAATAAATTCTTTGGGTTTGAGTTTCTTAACACAATACTACATTATAGGATCCACGTGCTTCCCGAAGAATTTAAAACCAATATCGACCCACAAGCCATTCCAAAAATCCTGACCACGCCGCAACAGAAATACATAGAGATTCTGGCAGAACTGGTCGGATGTACCAGATATAAGAGCGGTCTGGCTGAGTTCTGGTTTCTAGATACCCTGGCTAATCTCCTGAGGAGGGCCCAAGACGATGAACTGGATAGACGTAAGTTCTTAATGAATCACGAAGCCTTTTACCAGCTAAGTATGTTGGGGTCGGCTTCCAGCCACATGCAGCGGAATACTAGTATTTTCGTATGGAGCCGCTGTCTATCTGACCTTTACAACCCAGTTAATGGAGAATACGATAGGTTACTCCTTGGTAAGACTGAGTATGAAATGGATGGTCACACTCATCTACGAACCAACCACGCACATATGCGACTCTTACAACCACAACCCCTCATAATATCTAATATTATATATAAAATTTTCGTGTCACAGTGTTAGTTGCCATACTCCTCCGAAACGGTTTAACCGATTTTGATGAAATTTTATATTATGTACCTACATTTGGTAGGTCTGAGAATAGGTTTTATCTATTACTATTTTTAAGGTTTTAGGTAGGTGGGTAGGGTAGGGTAGGGTAGGTAGGTAGGTAGAGTGGATAGAGTAGGTAGGGTAGGGTAGGTAGGGTAGGGTAGAGTAGAGTAGTGGAGTTTATACTATAGCTTTTGACAGAACGCAGTCTGTGGGATCAGCTAGTAAAACAGTAAAAGTTATATTAGAAAGCAGTAATTATTAGTTCACGCATAAACGGCTGAACGAATAATTACCGCACACAAAAAAGTACTAAGTTTCCCAACAATTCGAGTGCAACCAAAAGAATCAGCTAGTATTAGGTACCTATTTATCTTATAGTTGAAGTGACATGATTTTGTTACAGCCACACAAGCAATTCTGATATCATGGTTCTGCGAGTGGATGAAGGAAATGCAGTACTTCGATGCTGCAGACAGGAAACGGATGATAAGGAGGTTCCAGGTGTGTTTCTTAAATTCTTTGTACTTAGTAACATAAATATTATGATAGCATTTATCGACTTCTGTTGTTAAGTCTATATTCTTTTCAACGATTGTGACAATGGAGTTTCATGTTATCCATCGAAATTTACTGTAATAGAAATAAAAGCTGGGTAATGCTGTTGGGTATCGCAAATGGCCACATTGACTGTCCTGAACTCGTTGCTAATCTGTTATTACGCACAAATCTGATGGGATTACGTCACGGCCAATATTAAATGTACCTTTCACAATGACTAATTATAGGCGGAATGTTTTCTCGATAAGAAGTTAAGAAGTGCACTTAGTTTCAATAGGCTTCCTATGGACCTTAATGTTGACTTGTTCTGCACCAGTGTGGGGATTTTTTTTTTTTTTGAGGATGGGAAATCATCAAATGACCCCTCCCTCTCTGGGTGGAGCGGAAGGGAGTGTCAGACGCGTGGAACACGTACGCGCCGTCCGGCACGGGCCTGGTCCTGATCGGACGGTGAACTACCCATTACTCACCGCCCGCAGGCCCGCGCCTACGGTGGCCGGGAGTCGTCACGCTGCTCCCGACGCCCGGAGCGTCTACCGCGGCGGCTGGGACGGGAGGCTCTCTCCCTCTCCCATCCCACCACCTCCTTCGCTAGCATAACTGCTTCGCAGAAGGAGGTGACTGCCTTCTATTCCCTCTCGCCCCGGACCATGGCTTGAACCAGGGCCGGGCGCGAGAGGTCGCCGCCGCTGCCGATCGCCTCTACGAGGACACGACGGTGCTCCGCTCAAGCAGGGCAGACCGCCACTGTATGCTCCACCGTGTCCTCGGGGCGATCATCGCAGTGGAGACACCCGGGCGTTTCCTCCCGCCTGATAATGTGCAGGAACCTCCCGAAACAGCAGTGTCCGGAGAGGACCTTCGTCAGGCGGTAGGTGAAGACGCCGTGACGCCTCCCTTGCCACTCCTCAAAGAAAGACGGCTTTTGGCACAGATATTTTTCATGGATAATTAACTTACCTAATATTAACTAATTATATTAACTTGTATGTACTTTATTTTTTAACGACTTTTTCTTCACTTTAGGTGAGGCTTGTTATTAGCACTTTTTTATATTACTTTCTTTATATCATTGGTTTGTTAATCTGTAAGCCTTCTTTAAAATTAAATAAATAAATCTTCACAGGACAACATGCTAGCAGCCACTAAATACATAGTGGAGATGGAACAGCTGCCGACTCCTGCGCAGGCTGGGGTATACTACAAGGCAGTGGAGCCTCATGAGTCAGTCATGATGCCAGTCTCACGAATAGTAGCGCCTTACCCTTCAGACTCTAAGAATAAAGTACACTTCGGACCATCCTTCGAATGCTGTATGAGAGATCTCGCAAAAATTATTCACTATATTTTTGACTTGTTAGTTTGTTTTATGAATCATTTTTAATTTTGCAATTTGAACGCAATATTATGACATCAAATGTCAGAAGCTAGGTGCACGGCTCCAATAGGTGGTTTCCTATGGAAAAAAGCCGGAAAGAACACAATCAGCACACATGTAGGTATTATTATTCTTATAACGCAATGTAATTGTTGTAGTCTGTCCGATTAGTGCACTCAAGAACCACTTTGGCTGAATTTTTCTCATGAAGCGACGCGCGCTTTAGTTGTGGTAACCAAGTGTATAAACACGCTGTGAATGTTTGCGTGAAGACGCACACACACTTCACCATTGTCTCTGATGGTAACGAGAGCTCCTACGCTTACACACACATTCACAGCGTATATGTATGTACATTTGGTAACCACAAGAAAAGCGCGCGTCGCTACGTGAGATAAATATGAAAGCACGTTAAGCCGTTGGTCCCGGCTGTCATTCATGGATCTTTGACAGTCGTTACAGGACGTCAGAAGCCCGATAGTCTGACAGCCAGTCTTACCAAGGGGTATCGTATTACCCGAAGCCGACCCCATTCACCACTCCATTTCATTCTCAGATTTAGCACAGATTACCAGTACAACCTAGTCCGTTCAGTGTTTACCTTAACTCCGGAATACTCGCTGATAGACGCACCATACCAGCTTCAAAACCCGAAGAAACTGTATGCTCCTCTGAAGTTTAAACCTAAAAAAGCTGAGAAGTCTCCTAAAAAAGACACCAAAGACACAAAACACGTCAAAGGGAAAAAGAAGGAGGCTGATAATGAGGAGTATTTGGACTTCTTGGAGGTAAGCATCAACTAGTTATTGCCTAACTCGGTGCACTTGACTCGGTGGAACGCAGAGCAAAAAGGCTTATAAGGGACGAAACGTTGGTGTCTAGGCTTCACAGCCTGGCTCATCGGCGTACTGTTACTTGCCTGTCGGTCTTCTACAGATCGTATTTCGGAGAGTGTGCGCAGTAGCTCCACGAGCTGATCCCACCATCGCCCTTTTATTACCGGACTACCAGACGTACTGCAGGGTACCATGCGTACTTGGGTGATGCCACGTCCAGTAAACTCAGCGCTTCTCCTCTATATTTATTATGCGCACAGCCAAAGGGTGGAACTCTCTGCCAGCGTCTGTGATCCCTTCCACATATAACCCGTCTGCCTTTCAAGCAAGAGTGAACAGGCATCTTCTGGGCGTGCTCATTCCATCATAGACCTCATCCATTGCTTTCCATCAGGCGAGATCTAGGGCAAGAACAGGCCTAATCGATAATAAAAAATAAATTTAAAAAAACATTTTCCGTCTAAGAAACTGAATTCCAACTGTAGTCCAGGCTGTCGAGCGTTACGGTCGTCGGAATAACGACCAAAATACAATAACTGACTCGAAGATTCGAGTTTGAACTAAAGCTATAAACTTGTTAGTAGAAAACAACACACTTGAAGCTTGATCTTCATGTATTTTCTCTTTACAGAAAAAAGCCACACAAGAACGTGTACTGGAAGACCAATATGAACTCGAGATGGAACAATGGAACCTGAAGAGTCACATTCTACCGCTGAATTTCGCTGCCACCGAGGAGTTATTTAACAAGTACTGGCCACCGCCTCCCCCGCCCCCAGTCGTAGAAGCCCCTCCTGAGACCCCAAAAGGGAAGGGGAAGAAGGGGAAGAAGTAGGCTGGGTAGTGCAGTGCAGTCCTTTCAGTTATTTTATCTTAGATAATGCACTTTATCCCCTTTGCTATAAGGTTGCTGTCAGAGGTAAAACTTTAACCCGGTGCCACCTAGACTTAAAAGCCGCAATTTCTTGGTTACGTGATTCCAGCCGATGGCAACCCCTCCACAGAAAGATGTGGTATTTGGCAAGAACTGCTTAAATCTCCTGATTTATTTTATTGAACCATCAGAGAGCCTCCCATACGGGCAGAAGTCACCGTGGGCTACTTGAAATCCTTAAATAGACTTCGTACTCAAGTAAGCCGCAGCAAGGACAACCTCCACAAGTGGGGGTTCATGGTCGGCTCAGATCTTCGGTGTGTATGCGGCGTCTCTCAACGGACAATGACTCACCTCCCATCTTGCACCACATGCCCTGCCACTGCACATGGGAGTACCTAATGCCTGCATCAGCGAATTCGCGGTATTCGCGTTGCTGAATTTTGCTACTAAGAAGGGGTAAAATAATTGTGAATGGACTCGTAGTAGAGACTATGTTGCATTAAACGATGGGAATTTTAAGAGTGATAGAAAACCTAAGATATTTTTTGAAAACGAAGAATTCTGTCGATTAAGTGCCATTTTCTCCAATGAAACTGAACGGGATCAGCACATCTAAACTGTGTTCAAGAGTTATCAGTGTCAATATTCCTCAACAATGTTAACACTGACAGCTCTTAAGCGCGGTTTAGATGTGCTGATCAGCCCTTAATATTGTTACTTTAGAAATAAAGATATATTTATTTTACTTATGAAGTGTTATTAATTACACTACTCTCTTAATGTTATGCGTTGACCCCCGGGCGGTAACGCAACAAATATAATTGTGTCTTAATGAGACACAATAATATTATTATTATTCAAGTACACAAATTAAAACGTGATGTCAAGGATTAAATGCAGGCACGTGTATTAAAATCCTTCTATACTCTGTCCACCGTGAGAATGCTTTTTGACACCTGTCAGTTGTACAAAATTTGAAACTAATAAAGTTTAAATTGGTAAAACACACAGGGGTTTATTTATAAACGTTGCTTAAAGTTAAGTAATGATTAGCGACTGTTTAACCATACATTTTTGACGTTTGAACGTCACTTAACTTTAAGCAACGGTTATTAATAAACCCTATAATTGTTTGTATGAAACTGACAGGTGTCAAAAAAAAAAACATTCTCTCGGCGGACGGAATATACATCAGCTATGACAGAAGACAAGGCTTCCCACACCCAAATCACAACGACCACATGCTCCGCGACCACTGCCACATTTTATACAAACAGGGTGTAAGGGACATCAATGCGCGAACTGTTACCACGAATTCGGCAATGATTCTAGACTAGCGTAGAAATTTTAGTAAATGAAGAAAAATTTTTACGCTCGTGGGTATAACTAGAATATCCACCAACCCGCACTGAGCCCGAGTGGTGGAATACGGCCCTCTCCCTCTAACAGAGAGGAGGCCATTATCCCAGCAATGGGAACATTATACGCTGATTATGCTTATGGGACTAGAATCAAGTGTCCATGGAGTTTCTTGTCCGTTCTTCTCCATAAGTAGTAGGTACTTATGGAGAAGAACGGGTACGATTTGGAATGGGCAACACCTTCATATTTCTTACTGACCGAACAATTCTTACCTTGACTATTCAAAAGTGCCTGTAAATGGTTTAACTGAAGTAAAAAGTTTGAGTTTTAGTTTTTTTACCGAATTAGTGGTAGCAGTTCGAGAATCGATGTCCCTCCAGGCCGGTCCACACGATGCGGTGCGGTTAAGGCGTGCCGCCTGAGCGGTGGTATGCCACACGGAACGTCTCGACGTCGTACGCTCATGCGTCGAAATCATTGACCGGCCCTCACACCCTGTATAGCGGCGGTAGCTAGTGGCGCCAGAGGCGCCCGCCTCTGGCGCCACAAAAAAAATTGGTTTGGTGGACCAATTTTTTTTTCTCAGTTTTAATCATGGTCTGGCAGTTTGAGTAATTTAGGCGGCCTACCCTAATTTCCTTTCTTTGGTATTGTTAGTAATCGTTGAGCTCCTTAAGTTCCGAGTTGAGATGCACGATTACTGACAAATGCGTGCACTGACTGGACAGGTCCACTCAATCTGTGGTTATTTCCTCAAAAGACCATTTCAAATACCAATCTATATGGTCTTCACATGATCTGACCAAGATTTTGTAGAAGTTTGTTTCGGTTTTTTTTTTCTCAGAGTAGTCAGACAAGAAACGCGGATCTCGTCTGGTTTTTAAAATATGATTGACGTGTAAAAGTGTTTGTACAAAAATAATTTACCATCTATAATTTACTAGAGCCGATACCAATGGAAAATATTAAAAAAACAAGACTTTATAGGTTACAGTTCATTTAATTTCCTATATATTACATCACTGACAACTGGTATTCAATGTACAAGAATAATGTCTTTTATCAGTTCCCACTATTAAATATGCAAAATATCTTCATTTTTACATGAATTGTGCTTTATACTAACTGATATTTTTATTAGTTAGACGAAATGCTTGAAGTTTTCGGCTTATTGTTACTGCGACTTTTACCCTTGTAGGGTCATACTCAAAGTAGTGAAGGGTCAGTTATCAGATAAGGGTAAAAGGCAAATTGACGATGTCAATAAAATTGTTTGCGTACTAAACCTTAATTAGTTAGGTACTAGCTTCTGAATACAAAAATTATACAGGTTTTTACAAAAGTAATAACCAAAATTGAAAAAAAAATGGGATTAAATGCATATTATAATACTGTAAGACTGCCTCGTTGGTCTAGTGGTCGCAAACAATACTGCGGAGCATGATGTCCTAGGTTCTCAAGTCGGGCAGTGTTTTATTTTTCAGTATCAGCCCGGAGTCTGTATATATGCCCAGTTGATGGCAATAGGGTCAATAAGCTCGCCCCCTATTACATGGGACTTAAACATAATTGGCGAAATGTGGGTACTATAGGTACATGTCTGCCCAACCCTTAGGGGAAATAAGGCGTGATGTTATAATACTGTAAATAAACATTTGTTTGAAATCTTTTATTATTATTTTCTGAACTTGAGACTATAGAAAACCATGTATAGGGGTTTGTGGCTAAGTAATAACAACCCGCACGGGTCGATCGATCAGGTTAAGCTACGCTTGCCGCAGTTAGTCCGTGGATGGGTGACCATCTTTACATACCAAGACCCCTCCATGCCTCGGAAAGCACGTTAAGCCGTTGGCCCCGGCTGTCATTTGTAGATCTTTGACAGTTGTTACGGGTAGTCAGAAGCCCGAAAGCCTGACGGCCAGTCTTACCAAGGGGTATTACCCAGTAACTGGGTTGTGGAGGTCAGACAGATAGTGGTTCCATGTAAAATACTAGTATTCAGCTGCATCCGGTAAGACTGAAAGCCGACCCCAACAGGGGAAAAGGAGTCTAATCTCATGATAATGAGACTAGATAGAAAAACCGTTAAGTAAGAAACTAACAGCCTCTTTAGGTTTTTGCTTTTTCAGCTCAAGCATTTCGTCTAATAAAATTTGAATAGAAATGGCTTTAATACATACACTAGAATTACTAATACATTTATTTACATCAATAAGTTTATAAACTTATGTACTATAAGATACGACATGTAGATTATATTTGGTTAAAATCGTGTAATATTTTACTTGTTTAACTATCATAAGATACATTATAAACTGCAGTCGATAACAAAATACCTTACTTCTTTTCTTGAAGTCGGTTAGTGATAAAGTTGGCAATTAGAATAATATTTAGCTGCTGTAATCAAAATTCGACGCGGTAAATTGAAATAACTAAATTTAAAAGCTCTGGCAACACTGAGACGAATCCCGCGCGATTTTTTTTAAGACGGTATGACCCGACTGAGCGCTCACTAGTTTTTTAACCCATGGGAAACATAAAAAACGGTGTTTTAAATTGTGAAAAAAAAAATTACTTGTAGGATCTGGCGGACATGCAATCGCTTTTAGTAACACGATTAGATTGAAGAAAAATATTCGAAAGTTACCCTTTTTCGTAATTTAATCAATCTCATAGCTAGAAAACAGACTTTTTTTTTCTTGTTTTTTATATAAATGAAAAGGTAGTAAGATCGTTAAGTATGATTCGCCGAATTTATCTTGACAAAACGATTAAAATAATAATTATGTTTAAATAGGTACACACGGCCACAAATCAAGCTATAATTATCCAGTATAAGCTGACCTCTCATTGTAGGGAAGTCCTATACAATTCGAGATCAGCCTAAACTGGAAATGTATAGCTTGATATGTGGCCTTGTGTACCTACCAAATGCACAAGGCAACTGAGCGCCGTAATGATTAGGAAGGCACGCGAGTATTTTGGATAGGTCCTTAAAAGATAGAGTGAGACGATCGGCGCGAGCAAATCACGCATGGGATTCACTTCAGTTCGCGCAGAGCTTAACACGTTCAGCGCCATGTCGGACAATGCTGGGCGACACTTAACTTTCTTCCGTTGAAGCCGCGCGGGTCATTCTGCGTAAAATATAACCTTATATTTTTATTTATTTTTTATTGTCGACCGACAGCTCTCAAAAAACGTTTAAACATAGCTCTGACTGTCGGTCACCATTGTTCCCCACGGCCCGAACGGAACATGCTAGTGTCGCCCAACATTGTCCGACATGGCCTGAATGGAAATTTATCATTTTATTCCGTGGCGTTGAACGTGTTAACATTTGAAAATGACTACTTAATTATAATTTAAAACAAAAAAAAAATCACATATTCATGGAATTCTTGATTAACGTTTAGTCTACAGTAAAATTGAGTACATTGAAATAAAAGTAACGCATCGACACGACGCGTTTACATTTGAAAATCAAAATATATTCGACATTGAACTCTATGATATAAACAAATGAGCACATTATGGAATAATAAACAATAATTGTTTATATTTTGTATGACTTATGTCCAGCATTGGACATATTTCGGCTGAAATGATGATGAATATTGTATATACAGCGTGTTATGGAAAGGGTATATCCATACAAACGGGGTGAAGAGTGTATCTGGTTCAGAATCTCTGTACAAAATTTCAGCTCAAAAGCACTAACTAGAAAATGCTTAATATTTTTTTTATTTCGATAGTATATTAAATTTAAATCATAACAAACGTGTTACCGCCGTTTCTTTGTGTGTAGTTTATTGACAACGATCAGCTGACTTGGTCTAGTAATGTGTAGAATTCAAAAAAAAGACGTGTGGCACTCGGGGACTGCCGCGGTAAAGCTATTGCATAGCATTTTGTATCAACTTATGCAATTATAATTATTTATTTATTTTATTTATGCAGTATTTCTTTTTCTTTGATATACTTCCTATATACTTTCTTTGATATACGGAATTTCTGGATTCGGTCCCCGCGCTCAAGGCCCGCGATAGAAGCTATGCAATAGCTTAAAAACAAAATAAATAAGTGCTGAACGTCGTAAAAGTGTATAACTACGTAAACAAAGTCAAATACTATTCAAATATAAGCATAATAACAACTTTAAAATAGACGAAAGTGTTGAACCTAAAGTAATTTTAAATAAAAAAAGAGTGACAAACTGTTTTGACAGCGAAAAAATTCCATGTACATGAGTCATTTCCGACTGTCTAGTCAAGTTTAAAAATTGTTCAACTGGAATGGTATCAACTATTTGGCAAGCTTTAATTAAGTCATTGTAGCCTTGCGGTGCAACAGGGGAACTGAATGTACTCGTAATCGACTGGTCGAGAGTTCAAACCCCACTATCAACATTCACTTTTTGTGAAGATCATAATTTTATAAGCTAATATTTATAAGAATAAAATACGCAGTACACAGAAAAAAGAACTGCCAGAAATTATTAGATCACTAGAGGGTACTGGTGTAGTAAAACCGTCGGAGTGGGGAGCGTGAGGTTTTTTTCGTTACGGAATTTCTGGATTCGGTCCCCGCGCTCAAGGCCCGCGATAGAAGCTATGCAATAGCTTAAAAACATTTGATTTTTAGTTAAATGTTTCTTAACTTTTTATTTATGTAGGTATAGGTATTAAAAAATATTGCCCTGTAGTTTGTTATCACCAAAAGAATCCGTGCCTTTGATATGTCCGTACCCTTTCCGTAACACGCTGTATAGATATAATTTTTCTGACAAAGGAATCTCCTTCCTCGTCTCTTGATAGAAATACGGCTCTTTTATAAAAGATAGTTTAAAAAAAATACTATTTTAATAACTTTGATATAATTGGAAACATCTTGAATATTCACTTAACTGGCACTAAAATCAACTTATATTTATTATAAAGTATTGCAATATAATTATTACGTGGAAGTTCAACTATTTTTCTATATTATTGTGTGTTGTAGTTATTGAATTATGTAGTAAAAATGCTTATTACTAACATTTTAATAGTAACTATTGATTGATCAGTGAGTTTAAACTGTGAGTTTACTAATCAACCGTTAATGGCAGTTTTAGAGTTTCTATAATATTGCTTATTTCTTAATTATGGAATTAAAGTTAATATTTTTATAATAATGCGTGTTTTCAAAAGTGGTTATGAGGTTATTAAAGTAGGAAATGGAAAAGGAAACCCTTTTGAAAGTCGGATAATTAAATCTGCTGTCATTTACTTTCTGGTTTGACTATTTTAACTTTTAAATTAGCTAAGGGCTAGTCAACGATAAAAAAAAACACAGATAAGCAATGATATTATATTAACAGATATGTTATACACTCACAAAACAACCGAAAAAATTGTTCCGCGCAGCAGCGGCAACACACATACCCACTTTTCATTCATTTTACATTTCACTAAAAGTATTAAATGATAGAAAATTGCACAACAAGAAAAAAAGAGACAGCTTATTACTCGTCGCCATGCGTGTCGTAGACTAAGGTCAATAACGTCCCAATTAGGATATTATCAAGTCTTCACGATTGCGAGCTCACAACATATCTGTTTATATTATATAATTGCAGATAAGACAATATTTTAATATACCGCATTCTCGAACAAAAATTATCTCAAAATTAATGTGACAAATTGTCAAGCACGCGTGATCTGCTGCGATTGGCTTTTGACAATTCTTTCAACCAATCAAAACAGTTTTCGCGCGCTTAGAATTCATTCGAGAAACTGGCCCTAAGACAGTTGAGAGTATTTTTTTTTTAATCTCGAATTGTACTCTTTTTAACTTCAATTCAAATATTAATGTTATTTAAAAGACTCAAATTTCAACGGCAAAAAACTTTGACACAGTCGAATTTGTATTATAGCTGTAAAAATTACAACAAGACAAACTACAAGAAAATTGAGCTTCAAACCATAAATATTGAGCACATGCGTGCAATGGGATAATTTAGATAGATTTTTTATCAGTAATTAACTTTTTTACATTGGTAAAAATTTTAGATCATTGGATCTAAAATTAACAACAATTTTTATACACTGTATTTACATTATTTTGTCAATTTTAATAACATTTTTGAACGAAATCAGATATATTGTTGCAATATATTTTTTCCCGGTATTGAGTCAGTACAAAAATTACAGAGTTCCTAGAAAATTGACAGTACCGAAAACCATGCCATAATAGCATAACGCTCAGAAATTGAATACATTTGAGTTTATTTGCACGTAATGGGAAAAATCGATGTTTTTTTTTTTTATAAAAATTAATTTATTTATTCAGTCTACATCTTTGCAGCGGACAAAAAATAGCATTTGGTTTTTGTTCTTGGAATTTTGGAAAAAAAATTGAGCATACGGCCTATGTTTAGGCAACGAACATTTTAGACGGATTAGTGCAAGAAACTGTCTTCTTTAATAACCTTGGTTTTAAGGACCTTATTGCGGTTGCACTAATCCGCAAAGGGTTTTAGAAAAATTGGAATAATAAAATCTATCACAATTTAGATATTTTCCTACTTAAACATTACAAAAGGAAGATTTTTTTCGTGAGACATGATCATTATTATTTTAATTATTTAAACGTAACATTCATAATTGCATCGATACCGATACCAGTTGATTATTCATATTTTAGAAATGAAGTTATATGGTATTGCTCTAGAAAGATATCTCACATTTCCCAGAATTAACGTACACCATCAAACACCCAATTAAAATATTAAATATGTTATAATCATAATATACAGGGTGAAATTGAATTCATGGGCATCCTTTTAAGGGGTCATTATACTCATCATTATGAACAACTTTCACTATGGGACCAACCCTGAAATCGCGAAAAAGAATCTGCTGTTCCCTACATTTATGTTCGCATAGCTCGTCAAAATGTAGGGATAAGCAGATTTTTTTTTTCGAGATTTCAGGGTTAGTCCCATAGTGAACATTGTTCATAATGATGAGTACGATGTCTCCTTAACAGAATGCCCATGATTTCAATTTCACCCTGTATAGTTACACTGGTTTGTTACTATTATGTAGAAAACATTGAATTAGTTACACTGAATGTGGTCACTTTACTAATGATGTGACGACGATGAAATGATAATGTTTAATTATTATCACTATCATTTTTCATTATTAATATTTGGTTTTCATTAACTTTTGTATTTTTATTATATTTTATTTATTACTGTTTGATTCCTCTTGTGCGATTTATTTTATGTCTGTGTGTCCATGTGGCATCACAGCGGGCCCTACCAGAATACCCACGCTGCGGTACCAATTTTTTTATTTTTTACGTCTTGGCATCAGGCTGAGATAGGAGCCTTTTTGGCTTCACACAGGTTTTTTTTTTTTTTTTGTTTGTTTTAATGTTCTTTTTTTATTGTTTCCGTTATTTTGTAGTATTTCCGGTACGAGCACAATATATATATATTTTTTTTTCTTTCTTTCATCTCCAAATAACCTTCAATAACACCATTTACATTAAAATGACAAACGTTTATAAAGTGAACTGGTATCGGTATCGGTACCATAGCAATACTGACACTAAAGATAAATTGAGAATTAAATTCATAGTATTCATAGAATATCATACCCTATGGTTATATTATAGTCGCTTATTTACAGTCTGTTATAAATGCAAGATTAACTAAGATATTATGAAATACATGTTTTTATACTGTTCTATAAGGAATAAGTAGAACTTCTGGCATGCTCGATGAGTAACATTTGTGTTCGCGCTCCGCACTAGGGCGAGCGAGGAGTAAGAGAGGGGCGCGGGGTGGCCGACGCAAAAGACGACCGCGTCTTATAATAAATTATTGTAAAAATATTACTCAATATACTTACAGTTTTTATACTTATAAAAAACTAGTTAGGATGCATATCCGGTACGGCTCTAATAATCCTTCCATATCCTATGGGCACGTCTTCCCTACCATTACCGCGCCCCCCGGTCTACTCCTTAATATGCAATGGTCTCTGTAGCACCATGAAACATGAGGCTCCAGCAGGGGCTAGTGTCAATCTTTGGGTTCATTCGAGTAATCGAGTCTGGTCAAACCACACTGGGGTCAGTACATTTCATTCATTCATTTAATATAACTTACAGTTTTTATACCAATAAAAACCTAGTTTGTTTAACCCTAAACAATTTGGCTGTAGTATTTTAAAAAGCCGATAAACTGCGAATTTCTGTCAATAAAAACAATTCGCGATAAATTAAAGTTTAATTGATGTTCAAGCTGTCGAGTAATGAGGGTTTATTCAAGATTTAAATCGTTAGATTTAACCTTACCGTCTTAGGTTGCGCGAAAACGTGTCCATGCTTAGAATCGTGATCTCACACATCCCGCATGAAACAATACATACTTTTTTTAAGTACGAGTGAGCGAGACAATAGTATGTTTGGTACTTCAAATGTCAACAAAATAGAAACTTGACCAATATTTGTCGCGGTCAGGCGAATCTATCGATTTAAATCTTTGGGTTTATGATAGAACACATCTAACCTTAATTAATCTAATATCATATAACTGGTTTTTGTATCGTTCTACCGAATAACAAAGTCAAACAAGTCTGTCCACCATTTTGCCAATTTCTACTTATTCCAAAATTAAAAAAATACTAACAATAGATACATCTTAAAACTACAGATATTAACACCATGAATTGGCAAACATATATATAAATTACACCTAATAATAATATGCACAATAATGCCGCTTATATAAGAAAGCTCGCAAAGATCTGCCGGCTCCCTATGGGGCCGGCGCGAAAATACGAAATGCAATTCCGAATTATCCTGAGATTCTTTCGTAAATGCTGGTGTTTTGTTGAATAATTTTACTTATTTTTTAGACATGGCAACACGTGAATGAGTTTCTGGAATTCTGACATTTGATTTTGTTGTTAAAAGATATTTTTATCGATGCCTGACAAAATGGACGCTTTTGTTCATGACCAGAATTACAATCAGGGTCAAAAAAAATAATTACTTAGCGCGAAACTGCTGTGATTTTTTTGTCTGCGGATATTCGCTAGGTAATTTAATTTGACCTTATATGTCGAATATTCTTGAAGACGGTATGCCTCTTGCATGCAAGCTAAGGCTAGGTCCACACGGCATTGTACTGCAATTTTTTTTTTTTTTTTTCGTTAATATGTTACCGAATAAGAAGTGGCGCATACATTGAGTATAGCAACCCGTTCACATGTCGTTTGTATTTTTAAACACATACATAGCTAAATATACTTAACGAATACCCACCGGACTTGTCAAGCAAACCGAATGAATTCAATGTATGTGTATTCATTGTAGTTCTAAGTATATATTTGAGTGATATTTATTTTAGAAGTATGTATGTAAGTATATTCTCTTAATGTATGTTTATAAGTATTTATATTAGTGTATAGCTATTTTGATTTTATGTATATTTTTTTATTTCATTTTTTCTCTTCTACACTTAACACGTTGTCTACATCTTTATATCTACTTTCCTATCGCAGGTATGCTGGAAGAGATTTCATTAGAAATAAGCATCACCTTTGTACGTATTTTTCTGTTCCTTTCTTCTTGTCTGTTTATATGTGTGTACATAAATTGTTAAATAAATAAATAAATAAATAATGAACTTTTAACGTATTCGGTCTGCAATCACGCATAATAGTACACACCACCAAACTGTGGCTATTCTTCTTTACACGGAGAAAAATGTAGTGTGAACAGCCCGCTGTTAATACGGTAGAATATTGATAAAAACGGGCGGTGTAATGACGTGTGAACCTAGCCTTAGCTTGCATGCAAGAGGCATACCGTCTTCAAGAATGTTAGACGTACAAGGTCAAATTAAATTACCTAGCGAAACCCCGCAAACAACATTAAAAAACACGTGTTTGGTGTTTAGCTAGCAATTTTTATATATACAACATTATTTTTAGTATATGCAAAACCTGAATATAGTTTGTTCAGAATAAGTAATTGAATCGATTCCAATAATTTTTACACCATGTTATATTTTTTCCCAAAAATATTTAAAAAAGTTTACAAGTTGGACACCGAGCGACACTAAGTACTTGACCATTACGAAAAAGTCCAAAGCCTGAAAGCGTGATGGAAAATGTTATCACCAGTAATTACAATACAATCGTCGTACGGTTAGATACCTACTGCCAAATTAATGTTATTATTAATGAACGCAAGGCGCGGGCGGCGCGGGTGCGCCGCGTGGTGAGCATGTTTTTGTACGGACAACCAGGTAACATAACAAGCTTATAACTTTGTTATTTTTCATGATACAGTTTTGAAAGTTTGTACATAAATTCTTTACATAAAAATACTAGACACGTGTTTCGGGTTTCGCA
Organism: Dryobota labecula; assembly: GCA_947523025.1. NCBI lineage: Eukaryota > Metazoa > Arthropoda > Insecta > Lepidoptera > Noctuidae > Dryobota > Dryobota labecula. The sequence continues at coordinate 4,264,282 of OX383305.1, read as the reverse complement.
TAAACTAAAACTAATGTTGTATATATATATTTTTGTAATTCTGGTAATGAACAATAGCGTAAATGTCGTCATAAAAAAAAACAAGTAAATTTCTCAACAAAGCGAAATCGAATCACCATAGTAAAAAGTCGATGGCACATCAACACATTTGTTTAATCGCGAATTCGGTTCCCAATGGCACACAACTTTCAAAATCGCGATTTTAAAGTCTAGTTTGATTTATCCGAATTAGAATCACTTTGTCCGAATCTTGGTTGAGAAACATCCACAAAAATGGCACATCATATGTGTCAAATATCACTGTCGGAATCCTTTTAAAAGTCGATAGCACATTAGACGCAAGATCGATTCCAGTTTTTTTTTTTTTTTTTTGTAATAGTCTAGACACTTCACATGTTACCGTGTTTGGTTCCGGTGGTGTGGTGATCACATGTGGAGTGCTGAGGGCGCGGGTTCGAGTCCCGGGCGAGGCTCTGCGTGCTACAGAAGCGCTCGCCGGCACTCGTCGCGGTATGCGCCCAATGTGCCCCTGTTTCAGGTTTGCCATCTGTAATGTGGTTTAAAATTGGTTAGTTTATAAGTAAGATAAAATGTGACTTGAATAAAACAATGTTGACGGCACGGTTGGCGCAGTGGTTAAGCGATTGACTGCTGCACTGCGTGTCGCGGGTTCGATTCCCGCACGGAACAAATATTTGTATGACCTACAATTAGTTGTTCCGGGTCTGGCTGTTTGTGTATGTGAGTTTTTTTTTTTTTTTTTTTTTAAATTCTACTATGAGTTTGCTCTTGACTTTAGTCTAGGTCTGGATGACAGAGACAAAGTCTACGATGGAGTGAGCTTACCCTGAAGAAGCCTGTTCACTCTCACGAGTTTAAATGTTTGTAAACGCACCCACGATACAGGAGAAATTCCTAGTGTGGGGTATCGTATTAAAAAAAAAATATATATATATACAGTGTAAACTCTATATAGCGACACTGAAGGGACTGTGCATTTTATGGCGTTATAGAGAGTTGTCGTTAAATGGAGAGAAGAAACATCAGAATTAGAAAAAGAAAAAGTTTATTTCCGACTATTGTTAGTAGTTATGTGCATAAAAAAGAATGTCAACAACAGTCTACACGTACAAGCAATCCCAATTTGTAAACAACAGAACGAATTTCTTAGAAAGTTCGGTATGCATGATGCCGACAGTCGAGTTTATTGCGGGCTAGGATAATAAAGCGACAATAGATCGTACACAGCTGCGCAGTTTTTACTAATTTTAGCAACTTAAAAGGTACTTTTTATTACTTAATTGTTGTCGTTATTGAGAGTGGGTGTAATGCTATGTAGAGTGAAACATTGTATGAAAGACAAGCTAAACCAACCAAAGCCAATTGATTTCGACGCTTAAGGGAGTTTGTCGTTAAATAGAGTGACGTTACATGGAGTTTACACTGTATATATATATATTATTTTTATTTTTTATATGTTATATATTATTAATAAAGTTTTCTATAGATGTTAGTAACAATTTGTTACAAAACAATGTTACTATATTTTTTTTTATAAAACAATGTTAGGTTGTTTCACGTCCATTTAACGCACGCGTATACGTCATAAATGGCGCTATGATCACAGTAGCCGGTGTCATACCCACTGGTTAACGTAATTTTATTATTTTACATTTGAACTTTGACGATCGGTTTTTTATGCAGTGAAACAACGCTTTGTATTTAACGAACGTTAAACATCATATGTAATCGTTATTATTTGACGTACGTATGTTACGTTAACCAACCGTTTGAAACAACCGGCCCTTAGTAACAATATGTTATAAAACAATGTGAGTTAAAATTTGTTATAAGCAATGCTAATAAAAAATTGTTATAAAACAATGTTAGTTCAAATTGTTATAAAACAATAATAGTAAAAGCCACAATCTAGGTATAAAAATAAATAAATCTATTTTTCAAATCACAACTCCTTTGGATTTAGGACAAAACAGACGAACAGCTATCTTTAGGTCATACAAAATATTTCTTGCGTGCCAGAATCGAACCAACTACCGTTTTCGTAGAAATCAATCCCCCTCTCACTGTACGAATCGAGCCGTCATAATTTACCAGTACATTTAAATACATTTTTTTTTTTGTATGTGAATAACTCCTTTTTAGAGTTCCACACTCAAAAAGGAACCCTTATAGTTTCGCCATGCCCATCTGTCTGTCTGTCTGTCCGCGGCTTACCTCAGAGACTATTAGTGCTAAAAAGCTGTAATTTGGTATGAATACACATATTAATCGCACCGACAAAGTGGTAAAATAAAATCTTGTTTTTTTTTTTTAGGGTACCTCTTTCTACACTTAAAATAGGGATGACATTTTTTTCTCTCGTCCGTCCTATGGTGTGGGGTATTTTAGGATAGGCCGTTCAAAAATATTGTGGGTTTGTGAAAACCTTTTTCAATTCAGGGATCCGTTTGCGTAATATTAAGCAATTAAAGCAAACAAAATTCAAGCATTTTAGAAGTATGTATGTAAGTATATTCTCTTATTGTATGTTTATAAGTATTTATACTAGTGTATAGCTATTTTGATTTTATGTATTTTTTTTTATTTCATTTTTTTTTTTTCTTCTACTCTTACACACGTTGTCTACATCTCTATATCTACTTTCCTATCGCAGGTATGCTGGAAGAGATTTCATTAGAAATAAGCATCACCTTTGTACGTATTTTTCTGTTCCTTTCTTCTTGTCTGTTTATATGTGTGTACTTAAATTGTTAAATAAATAAATAAGCTTTAAAGTGCTAATTTTGTTAGAGTCTAGTGTCCTGTCCCGCCCCCCTGCCATCTAAATGGTTGTATTTGGATATGTGAAAAAATTCACAGCAGCAGTTAACGAAGTTTATTCATAACGAAGTTAAAAGAAAAACTATCACAGCTAAGTAGGCTTTACAAGTTACCGTGTTTTTCAACTACAGTGTTAAGTTTGTTCTTGGGATAAATTCATTCCAACTGCGGAACCCGTCATTGTGCGTAGTATTCACATTCGGTATTACTCGAAAAAAAGGACCGCAAAACTCACAACTCGAAGGCTGGCATCGAACCGGCTCGATGATATTAAATAAATGTAATTTCCTTCGCACCTACTCGAAGCGAGCCGTCGAGCTTGACTCGAGCGTACTCGTAAGTACGCTCCTTCGAGTCGAGCTTCTTTTTCTTTTATTAATGTGGTAATCATAGAAAGTCATTTTCATATAGCCCTTCAGGCATCCTTAAATAATTGTTATAATTTACGGGACACAGCTCTTTAATCATGTTCACATGGCTTTAATCAGGCGCCTGTTACACGTAAAGTATTTACTGCGATTCGTCAGTTCAGTATTTATTGATAGACGTCTGTATTTATTGATAGACGTCTGTATTTATTGATGGATTAATACACCAGACACACGTTCAATATTTATTACGTCAGTATTTAGTCCGGTTTCTTGCTGAATACACGTTAAAATGGAAATACAGCTAAAAATTAAAGCTTGTGTGGCTATTATTTTTGCAATTGGTTGGTTGCTTGTTTTAAAAAAAAAGTTAAAAGAACACGGTGGTAAAAAAAACTGGTACCTATACCTTTCTCTTAGGTTTAAGGCTCGTACAGACTGGTGCGATATCGCGGCCGCGACAGGCACCGACAAAGAAATTGTGCTACTAGTGTAGCGTCGCACCCGCGATATCGCGCGAGTCTGTACGAGCCTTTAAACACCCATTTGAATTGAATGGCCGAAATGAAACTACATGACGAAATGGATGATTACGAGAATTTTTTTCGAATGCCCGATATTTGCTTTGAAGAACTTCTAACAATGGTAATACCATTTTTAACAAAGCCAGATACAGTGATTAGAAAGCTATTACCCCAAGAGAAAAAAACAAACACACTTCAATTTTAGTTATTTGTATAGATTATGATATCATCTCCCTCCTAATATACCTGGGTTTCTTACATTTACGTCCATTAAACCTATCCACATTACCTCATCCTCAAGACAATCCTAAGTCCGGCAGTGGGCCGCAACCGGCAATGTGACTCCTACCTGGCTTTCTGCAACTCAATCTGTCCCTCCAAGGTCTTGGCTAGGTAGATGACGAACAGTTGGGATAGGGCGACCCCTAATGCCACGGATGCGATGGTGTATAGGTTACGCTCAGCCCAGGACCGGACGATTTCAATGCAGCCGCTTGTCCATACGCGTTTGCTTGCTTCCGCCACCTGGAATGAGATGAAAATAATGTTATTGAGGGTAAAATAAGTTATTTAATTGCAAACAAACCAAACGAATATAGTAAACAGATTAGGTTTTATGCTTAGAAAGTAAATAAATACTGGTTTAGCAGATATGAAAGAGCAAGACAGGTCTTCGTTTGGTTAGGTTTCCGTTTTTTTTCCATTGCGAATTGTGTACGAACTGTAGTATATAACTAGAGATCAGAACAGGTAGAGTTAATAAACCTAAACTTCGAGGAAGGAAGTAACAGAGTGGATAATACCATCTCTAAAATCCCAGAATAATTATAATAACGTTTAAATCCACGTTTAAATCCCGGGATTTACCTTTTTGGGCATCAACTTGTTGGTCACAATCGCACTTTTATACATCTTTCTCTGAAATCAAATCAAGCAAACGTCCGTGCTAAAATAATGACATAAACATGATATCAGGCGTGTTTTCCCCGAAGTGTTAGGCAAGAGGGGGGTGGGAGAGGAACGAAATGAAGCACCAGACTTGATTACCTGAATAAAACGATAAGTTTCAATAGCCATTCGAATATGAGGATACCAAAAAAATAAAAATATATATATATATAAATAAAAACAAATAGGTATATATATTATGTATGTATGTCAATTATAAGTTTACTAGCTTTTGCCCGCGGCTCCGCCCGCGTGATGTCCTTCTCCATATCCCAGGCTATAATCTCTGCCAAATTTCATGACGATCGGTTCAGCGGTTTAGGCGTGAAAACGTAACATACAGACAGACAGATAGACAGACAGACAGAACGACAGAGTTACTTTCACATTTATAATGTTAGTAGGGATAACCTATTTATGTACTTGATTTGTAATATTTTTATGTCTCTGCACATTTCTCGGGACCCTGGGATCCCGGACCTTTGGAAGGCGCACGAAGGGCCGAAGCCAACTCGCAGAGGCCCGTTATTATTATTATTATTATCTCCTCTTAAACTTAGTACCTGCCATCTTATCTTTTCAACACCCTTGGTTGACTGGTAGAGAATGCCTAAGGTATTAAGTCCGCCTTTGTACCTTATTTTGTGCAAGAAGTTAATATAAATAAATATTATCTTGACCTGGTTGAAACACTTTCATGTACAAATGTTGATATTGAGCTGTATCCGGTAAGAATGCAGTCAGTCCTTTTTATGCACGACTTCGGGGGATACAACTTGTGAAGAGATTTGCTTTAAGGGACACACGCGCGCGACTTCATGATGTGCCACGACCCGTCAGTGGCGGCGGGGCGGGCGACTTCTTAGGCCATGCACGCCGGTCGCAACCGCTTTGAATTCTGGTCCGCTGCACTGTTAGTACCATCGCGGTCTTGGACATTGGACCACCGTAACGACTATTCCTGCTTGTAACACTTGGCCGCTACGGTAAGGCTTACCAACGCTCATCAACCAATAGCATCACAGCATCAGATTTTTGCTGAGCACCTACTAATTTGTAAATGAAGAAATAAAAATTGGTTGTCTGTAAATTCGGTTTACGGACGATAATTTAACGTGATAACGTAACACAAGCCGAACGCTTAGGCCGATCGTGCCTCTCTATCGCTTGTTCCGCGCTCTCGCTTGCATACTCGGCTCAGACGGAACGTGACAATGAGTCATACTTTTTCGTGCGTGCAGCCGACGTTCATCGATTTATAAGACGTTATAAAGACCTTAAATAAACCAGACGAGGTGGTCAGACATCTGTGATCATTGTAACAAAGCCTGAGATTTTTTTTTATTGGTTGTCGCAAAAAAGGGTGGTAAACAGAATAATAGTGTTTAGATTTTTGTGACCACGACAGTACCATGTGATGCACTCGCACGTCAAATCGCTCGTCACCTGTTTTCTCTGCAGTCGCTGTCGCTAGACGCGTGTCGCTTGAGCGTCACACGTTAGGATGGGTAAGGATGCCGTATTTGAAATTGTAGACTCACCGGGTAGTTCTGCACGCCATACCCGCACATGATGTTGACGAGCCCCGAGGAGATGTCGGTCGCGTTGATGCAGCATGAGAACGGAACCCCGCAGCGCTCCACGGAAGGAGACGAGCAGTTGAAGTACTCGTTCTTCGACCAGTCCATGTAGCCGTCTGACGTTAGGCCGCAGCAGTGGAACTGGAAGGAAAAAGGAAATTATAGAAAGAAGATATTTAGAAGTGACGGATGATTCGCGACGGACGGTCTGCGTATCTGTTTCTGTAACATCACAGACAACCGCTACGTAGCGTGGATCGTCTACCAGAACCAGAAGAAAACAATTAAGGCGAGGTTCTTCAAGTTAACCTCTAGGAAATGTAATTTTAATTTCATTTTATTTAGAAACGGTAATGATTAAACACGTGAAAAAATTATATGTTGCTTTTGAGACCTTTTTGTAGGTACGTCGGGTACTCGTTACATAATTGGATAAAGTTCGCTCGATAAAAAAAAAACAAACATACCATTATTTTGTAGATTAAAATCTTTTTATTTCAATATTATACCACATTATGCATTGAAAATCACATCAAAATAAACGTCTATGATGGCGTAATGTCCGTCGGGTTTCACATTGTTAATATCGTAAAACATATAATTTTCAACTCACAATTAACGAAATTCACGACACAATTTACTCGTGCCCAGCTGCCACCTCTAGAACAAAAATGCATGCTCGAAGAACCTCGCCTTAAGGCGGTATGGCCCGACAGAGACCGCGCTTACTTGTTTTTTGAAAACATGGAAAATATAAAACAAGGTATAAAAAAAATTGAAAAGAAAAAGAGATGTATTTTATTTTTATTTTTATTTTTGGGTGGTAAATTATCAAATAACTTCTCCCGCTCTGTGTGGAACGGGAAGGCGTGTCAGACTTTTACTGACTAAAACCCACCCGTATTTTTTCAGTTGCCTGTGTGCCAGAGCCAAGTTATCCCTTTGGGATAAACCCGCAACCCTGGCAGGAATCGGTCCTAGAGGACCCCGTCAGTTCCAGCTGACATCTCTTTGCCGACAGGAAATCCCATCGGGGACACGGCATGTCCTACTATTATATTATAATAATTATTTATTTATTTATTTAACAATTTATGTACACACATATAAACAGACAAGAAGAAAGGAACAGAAAAATAAGTACAAAGGTGATGCTTATTTCTAAAGAAATCTCTTCCAGCATACCTGCGATAGGAAAGTAGGTATAGAGATGTAGACAACGTGTGTAAGAGTAGAAGAGAAAAAATTATACATAAAATCAAAATAGCTATACACTAATATAAATACTTATAAACATACAATAAGAGAATATACTCACATACATACTTCTAAAATAAATAAATAAATAATTATCTTATTTAAGGATCTGGCGGACATGCAGTCGCTTTTCATAACACGATAAGATTAATTTTTCTGTATAGAAAATAGTCCCAAGGTTACCCCTTTTTGTAATGTTTAATCAATCTCATAGCTTTTTCTATTTTTTTATATAAATGAACCAGTGGTAAGATTGTTTAGCACAATTAGCTCAGTTTGTCTTGATAAAATGATTAAAATAATTACTATATTTAAATACCTACTAAATACGAAAGGCAACCACTAGCGACTTCGCGAACCCACTGCAGTCGGCTCGAACGCGATCATAGCGCTTTAAGTTGGATTCGCTTAGGCACCTGTTCCAGCACCGACGAGCAAGTGACTACGACATCAACGATTTTCTCGCTCAAGAAACGTACAAAAGATTGAGGTCGTGTAAGTTAAAGAGATACAGTATATTAGTTGATCGCTGACTGTTCACACCCCGCAGCTACAAGAGCTATCAAAGAAAGTCCTCCTCGTTCAGCGGCGCTCGCTTGGGGTGGAACACACGCTGAGAGACTCACGCTATGCTATACGCATACCAGCGACAAATCGCTCGTCGCCATCGCACAGTCGCTGGTCGGTGCTCGCCAACTCGTTTTTAGTGCCTAGTTTCACTCGCTCCTCATTAATCGCCGGCGGTGGAGTAAGTGCCTAAGGTAGCCCGCGAAATTCAAGTTCTTTGTTAATCCAAAATATGATTCGCGACCGGAACAAATACGTATTTATAGAATCATAATAATCATTAAAATCATCAATACAACTCTCTAAGTTCAAATTGCCCTATTGAATGAAATCACTAAGCAAATTCTATGCCTCAAATATAAACCTCACTCAAACAGTATGTAATTATTTTCCTGATGTAGGAATTCTAAATATCTAATCACGTTTTACAACACACCTACTAACCATAGCAGGCATTAATTAACTGTATAAAATTAGCGATCCAATGCCAAACAGGAAAAATTCAACCGGAAGCGGAAAGAACAGCTAAAAAGTAATCAATTAAAATACTCACATCACTCTGTGCGAAATCAATGAAGTTCTGTAGATCGGGGTCATCTCTATACGCGTGGACAATTCTTTCGGTGAAGCTCAGCTCTAGTAGTCCGTGAAGAGAGCGAGGGAAGACGAATCCGCAGACAGCGCCGCCCATCTCAACGAGGAAGAGAATTAGCAAGCAGAGAGAATACTGTGGAAGAAAATAAAAATAGTTATTAGTTACTAGCGACGCGCCTGCAATGGTGACATGGCAAAATATCAAGATTTGTATTATGCACATAAATAATGGTAATACATAGTATTTCTGTGGACAATATCAATTTTAAACATTTTTCTTATCAGTAACTTATTGACATTATCGTCACATAAATCCTGCATCGCGAAAGCAAAGTTTACCACGCGACTGGTATCATCCCGACATCAACCGTCGGGCTGTTGCCCTCCTCAGAAAGGGGAGTTCTTAAGTCGGCATCTATGTCGATGGTCGTCTCCCGCCGGACCTCCTCCGGGGATCCGGGGGTCTCACCTGGCGGAGACAGGCGGGCCGGCGTGAAGAAAGCGGTACTGTGGAACAGTGCCGCGGCGCTCCTGCTAAATACCAATGCATCCACACTCATAGGAAGTTGCGCCACCGCCGCAACTGCCCCAGACCAGGCCTATATGGCCCCCCAACGAACGTGCCCGATTGACGGGCACTGTATCATACTGCGGGATCTTAAAGGCCATGCCCATAACCCGCCTGCCGCGCCCCCTGACGGGGTCGTAGTGGCTGCAGTTGCCCACCAGACACAACACCCGTCTGGTCGGAGGATCCTCCTTTTTCTATAGAGAATGAGTGAACTTTACACCCTGTTCCTCATACCTCTAGTAACATCAAATTAAATAATTTGCATTTACCAGGTAATGGGTAAATAGAACCGCAAATTGAATTAATTCTAACAATTGCGTGATTATTTACCGTAATATACCTAAAGCGAAAATGAATCAGTGTTTGACATACTTTTATGACTTAACTGGTGAACCAATTATTATGACCAGACGGAAAGGTTTAATTATTTTATCTACGCCCATGCTATAAATCCATACTAATATTATAAATGTGAAAGTAACTCTGTCTGTCTGTCTGCCTGTCTGTGTTTCTGTCTGTCTGTCTGTATGTTACGTTTTCACACCTAAACCGCTGAACCGATCGTCATGAAATTTGGCAGAGATATAGCCTGGGATATGGAGAAGGACATAGGCTACTTTTTTACGCGATAATCGACATTCACGCAGGCGGAGCCGCGGGCAAAAGCTAGTCCTCTATAAAAGTTTCTGAAACAGTTAGCTTATTGCCAACATTAAAACACCAGTGTCATAGTAACCATAATAGCATCCAAAAGGGAGTTATAATGTTGTACTGAATTTCATAATGCAACTCCTTTGCTTTTACGAGGATGATGATCCCTTCCATTCTCACTACCTGTGCTCACTACTCAATTCGTGGTATCTTTATGAATTTCAAAAAAAGAACATTGTCACGCACGCGCGTTTCACTATACTATACCATAGCGTCGTATGCCGCCATTTTTGTTCGATATGAGTATTGCAAAAATTGTTTCAGAACCTTTTATAGAGGATTCATGTCATGGGTGTAGATAAAGTCTTGTATGCAACTGTAATAATTAAATAACTAATATTTAGGGGAAAGAGTTACCTTTAACGTTATAAAAATCATTAAAAAAAAAAAACAACAGACTTCCAAAAAAAAGAAAACTTTAATTTTGGAAGTCGATGTCTTTATTTTTTTGGAAATGGTTTTTTTTTTTTTTTGTTTTTAACTTATTAGTTGTGGTACTACCCCACATAGGGTTACCAGATAGAAAATTTAATAGTCCGGAGAAAGAACCTGATTTTCATTGAAAAATCCTGAGATTTTCTCTAAATTGCGAATTCTCTCGTAAACGTAATTTACAGCTTCATAATCCGCGGCACGACGCGTGGGCAGTGCGTGCATCTACCATGCATGCACCCCTCCTACCGCTCCCACGCACCCCCCTGCGTGCGCCTTGCAACGCACGGCTCTTTATCAGTCAGTTCTAGAATCATTTTTGCGATTGGAACATTTGCATCTGGATCACTGAAATGATACGAAACATTAATACCTCTGTTTCATTTGGATCATCGGCTCAAAGGATATAAAATACAGAATGTTATACACATTTACGCATCAAAGTATAACGATAACTTGTTATTGCAAACTACCTTATAGTATTTGATATGCGCCTTAGTGGTCATTATTACTCGAATGGATAACGACAATGAAAAAAACTGTCTCCCTCTCTCGCTCACTGCTCAGTCGCCTCAAATCTACTCTATTTCTTTATTTTATTGAAAACTAGCTTTTGCCCCGCGGCTCCGCCCGCGTGGATGTCGGTTATGTCGCGTAAAAAAGTAGCCTATGTCCTTCTCCGTATCCCAGGCTATATCTCAGCCAAATTTCATGACGATCGGTTCAGCGGTTTAGGCGTGAAAACGTAACATACAGACAGACAGACAGACAGACAGATAGACAGACAGAGTTACTTTCACATTTATAATATTAGTATGGATTCTAAAAATCCTGAGATCTACTGAGATTTCCAAAATCCGGCCGCAATCCTGTGAAGAGCCTAAAAATCCTGAGATCTACTGAGATTTCCAAAATCCGGCCGCAATCCTGTGAAGAGCCTAAAAATCCTGAGATGGTATGGTAACTCTAACCCCACACCAACTCGTATACCACAACAGTGACAACAACTTTTATAACATCATTAAGAGCGCTGTCTCGGGTCCACTAGCGCGCACCTTTAAAAAAATATTATCTCGTGACTGAGAAGGAATTATGAAAAACGGCTCAATCAACACCTATATCGATAAGTTCCCATCACGACCTTATTTTCCTATCTTATGTCCTTAAATCTCCTAAACCCAAACCTACGTTCCAGTACAGGCGTGCCTTTGCGCGGATGAACAGTGAAAAGCTTGCACAAGATGCTTCTAGTATTGACTGGACACCCCTGGAGGAAGCCACTACAGTTGACGATAAAGTTGCGTTTTTCAACAATGTTGTACTTAAGCTGTACGACACCCACGCCCCTATAAGGAGAGTCAAGCTAAAGCGCCCACCTGCGCCATGGATGAATGTGGGAGTTCGGATGGCCATGCGACGAAGGGACCGCGCGTTTCGGAAGTTTAAAAAGGATCGGTCGGATGATAATTGGACCCTCTTCAAAACTGCTCGCAATCGTTGTAATCAGATGATACGCAACGCTAAAAGTCGCCACATTCTTGATAACATCACTTCTGCTTCTCCTGCTGATATCTGGAAATTCCTTGGAACTCTAGGTATCGGCAAATCGCGACATTCAGACCTTCCTAGCACATTTGGCTTGGACGATCTAAATCGTCATTTCTCCACTTGTCCCACCCTTGATAATCCAACCAAATGTCAAACCCTTGACTACCTTGCTGGTCTGACGCGACCCAATATTACCCCCTATACCTTCACCCCAGTCGACCCGGGAGAGATCAAAAAGATTATCCTTTCCATTAAATCCAAAGCCGTTGGTTGTGATAACATCAGTCGACACATGATCATGACAGTGGTTGATCAACTCCTTCCTGCAATTTCCCATATAGTTAACTTCTCCCTTTACTCCGGTGTTTTCCCTTCCCTGTGGCGGAAAGCCCATGTTCGACCACTACCTAAAATTCCTAATCCCACTCTCCTCAGTCACTTTCGTCCAATTTCCATCCTTCCCTTTTTATCCAAAGTACTCGAGGCATGTGAGTACATAAACAATTCTCCAACTTCATTCACAAAAACTCCCTCATCAGTCCACTCCAATCCGGGTTCAGGCCCGGACACAGTACCGTTTCTGCTCTCCTTAAAGTGACTGACGATATAAGGCGAGGAATGGAAGACACTAAGGTAACGGTTTTAGTGTTGATCGATTTTTCAAATGCCTTCAATACCGTCAGTCACGATGTCCTTTTATCCATCCTCTCCTATCGCATGGTCTCTCACGAGGTTCTGGAATGGTTTTCTTCCTATCTTCGGGGGCGTCAGCAATCAGTTTTTGCTGGTGACTCTAACTCCAGCTGGTGTGATCTTGATGCTGACGTCCCTCAAGGCGGCATTTTATCTCCACTTTTGTTCTCTATCTTTATAGATCTCATAACTTCCGAGCTTCAGTGTGCGTATCATCTATACGCTGACGACTTACAGCTCTACTGTCAGGCAGGGTTTGAGGGCTTATCCGGTGCGGTCGAGGAGCTAAATCGGGATTTACGAGTTGTCAAAAACTGGTCTGATCGTTTTGGGGTGGCGGTTAACCCAACCAAGTGTCAGGCTATCATTGTAGGGAGCCCCTATAGCTTGAGGAGGCTGAATGGTTTAACGGTGCCACCGGTTACCTTTGATGGCACAGTGATTCCGTTTAGCTCTGACGTCAAGGATCTGGGTTTGCATGTTGACACTTGCCTCGACTGGCGTAAGCAGGTCGCGATTGTGAGCAAGAAGGTCACTGGAACGCTGCGGTCGCTCTATCGGTAAAAAAATATTCTCCCATCACACATTAAGGCTATGCTTGTACAGTCCCTTATCTTCCCCATAATTGACTATGGTGATATGTGCTACTATGACCTGAATGCAGATCTCCTCAATAAACTTGACCGACTTCTTAATAACTGCATTCGATTTGTTTTCAATCTCCGCAAGTATGATCATGTATCCGCACATCGATCGCTTTTAAAGTGGTTGCCTATCCGGCAGCGCAGAGCGTTGAGGGCTTTGACAACCCTGTTTTCTCTCCTTCACAAACCCACTTCTCCTTCTTATCTGACTTCCCTTTGTCAATATTTATGCGCTGCACACAGCAAGAATCTTCGGTCCGAGAATAATCGTCTTCTTCGTTGTCCTTCTCATCGCTCTGGTTTCATAAAATCCTCTTTCTTTGTCCAGGCGGTTTTCCTTTGGAATGCGCTCCCTCAGAATATCAGGACGGTAACCAATCAGTTCACATTTAAAGTGAAAGCTCGAGAACACATACTGTAACGGAAAGCACCATAATTCGAGCTTAAAATGAATTATATATGTCGTCAAATCATTGAAATGTATCGATTGTTCCGTGGAGACGAATATTCTAATATAAATTGCTTAAATAGCATTATATACTGATGAAAATGATCGATATCTCAGAACTGTAAAGAGATAGCGTAATTTGAACACTGCCATTAGCTTAGTTGGAGCATTTACCCCCTAATTACCTATTTTATATAACAGTATATACCCCCGGGGTACCGATTAAAGTAAAATCCATTGTGTCGGAAAGTAAACAGTGTTATGTACCATTTTCATACTGCGTAGAACCACGTCTCCCGTACCCCTCCTACGTCTAAGGAGAGCTAACTGCGCAATACCCCGCAGACACCCGTTCCCCTTCAACACCCCCTCATCAGGTAGGAATGTTTGTAACTGGTGAGTTTCATTGAATATACGACCAAGAGTCACCCGCAACTTGTGATCATGGGTAAAACCTATAAAGGGAACCCGAGCAAGTTGATTTTTGTAGCACATCAGTAGTACATTGATAGTTCAGCAGTAGTACATTGATAGTTCAGCAGTAGTACATCAGTAGTACATCAGTAATACATCAAGTAAATCTCTCAATAGCAATAATCTCTCCGTACGATTCAGTTGCTCTCCACATATATTCGAGAATTAGTCGCTCCGCGCTTAGATAGTTTTAATAAAGTCAGTTTAAGTTAGCCAATAATTTCAGTTTAAGGTAGTTTCTAGATATTCTATTAGTTCGTAAGTGCTGATTTATATATTGTGACTCTATTTTTGTTGACTGTAATTATCGTGTGTTATTTTATTGATTATACAAGTGTTTAATCTGACAGTGTGGTTTTCACTGGTTACGAGTAAGTGCGTTGGTAACCTTTCGACACCCCCGCCTACAACACCTGACTCCCCGAATATCTTACATTTTGGTCCTTACGAGCCGGATAAGGTTTACAAGTAACCATGAGTCAGAGGAGCACCATCACCACACGCAGCAGGCTGCGAAAGCTGGCTGAAGAGCAGAGCGCACGCAGAATTGATGACCCAGTATCGGACTCCGGGTTGCAGTCTGAAAGGGCACCGGGTTCACCGTCTGTCGCACCGACCATGGCGTCAACGTCTGCCCTCAACATCCCCCTGACGGGTGGTCGAGTAATCGACTACAGTGCTGGAAGTACGTCAGAGGGACCCCAGGGAGGACAGGCAGTAGCAAGAGGTCGCCATACGTCGCCGCGAAGCAGAACGTCATCAAAAGCTAGCCGCAAGAGCGTCGAGTATATAAGAAAACGCATAGAGTATGAAGCTGAAAAGGAGCTAGTACAGCTGAAAGAAAACCTTCTCAAGAAAAGGATGGAAGCTGATATTGCAGAGATAGAAGCAGCTGCCGAGAGTGACGACTCAAATACGGAAGCAGGGACGGCACAGCGCGTAGAGCAGTGGATAGACACAACGCCTCAGGTAACGCAACAACAAACAGTGTTGCACCAGTCAGGCCCAGTGTTGTGTCAATCGGATGCAGTGTTGTGTACCCCGTCAGCAGCGCGCGCGCCTACGGAAATGGCCGCGCCCCGTAACCCACCCGTGAGTCAAAGGCAGCTCAATGTAAGTACGCTTGAAAGTAATGTAAATGTATACCGTGATAATGTGTCGCATGTAATAGGTCCGTCTGTGTCAGTACCGTTTTCGAATCTAACGGTACCTATGGCCCAGACGCATACGCCAGTGTCTCAGGATAGAGTAACGTTCCATTTACCTGACAGGTATCCCGTCTTTACCACCCCGGTCGCAAGTGTACCTCGAGTTTCGATACCTGAGTCGGATACACGGCGGCAGAAGAATTACGGGGCGGATGATAAAGAAAGACGAAGGGAAATGTCGGGCGATAGGGACAGCAAGATAGACAGATTGGCAGAGGCTATTACTAGTATGTCGCGACCGCGTCCGGTACCTAGACAGGCGTACGAGCTACCCCATTTTAGCGGAGACCCAGCTGAATGGATTTCTTATAAGAATATGTATTGGGACACAGCCGAACAGTATAATTTCAGAACACATGAAAACT
Organism: Dryobota labecula; assembly: GCA_947523025.1. Lineage (NCBI taxonomy): Eukaryota > Metazoa > Arthropoda > Insecta > Lepidoptera > Noctuidae > Dryobota > Dryobota labecula. The sequence continues at coordinate 4,248,509 of OX383305.1, read as the reverse complement.
TAGCCCGGCTTAAGACGTCATTGCATGGCGACGCGAAGACCTCAGTTGAGGACCTACTACGGTCAGGTACAGATCCTTCCGAAATAATGCGCGCACTAGATGAGGAGTTCGGTCATCCGACGTTAATATTACAAAGTGCACTCAAGAAAATTAGGGATCTACCTAGGATAACTGAGAGTGGCCGTGAGTTAAGGCGGTTCACGTCTACTATAAGGAATGTTGTGTCCCTACTTAAAAACATTAGAGCCGACGGGTATATAAATAATCCGCAATTAGTTAGTGAGATAGTTAACAAATTAACTCCAATACAGCGCGCGCAATACGGCGATTTTGCTATGGGTATAGATAGCTCACAGGGGGTGGACCTAAGAGTGTCACCGGACCTAGAATTAATGTCACACTTCTTAAAACATTTAACTCGCTCGACTTCATATTACGTTCAAGCCAGTATGTTCGAAGCTAGTCCAGCCAAGCCACCTGTGAGGCAACAAAAGCAAGCCGCGCGCTCAAGTTATAATAAAGTACCGCCGGCTCAGCGGGTACATACGCATAGTGACGAGTCTAGTGTACCTAAAGAATGCCTAATTTGCAAAAAGGAACATGCCATTGAACACTGCGACGCATTCGGTAAATTAAGCGTGCAACAACGATGGGACACTATTAAAGAGAAAAATACATGTTTCAAATGTTTAGTTAGTAAACACCCTAAGAGGTTTTGCCGCGCCAAAAGGTGCGAGAAATGTGGCTACAGCCATCATATTTTATTGCATGCAGATAAAGAGAACAAAGACAGCAATAAACCGGAGACCGGCAAAACAGTTAGTGAAAAAACGGAAAGCGTCACTAACATAGGGGAATGGCGAGCTACGGCTCTATTAAAGATAATTCCAATTGGAATAACCAATGACAATGGAACGCATCATAAATGTTACGCGCTACTAGACGACGGGGCAACAGTATCACTGATCGACAGCGCTATAGCTTCAGACCTAGCGGGCCCCCGCATACCTCTTACATTAAAAACAGCGGGTGGCTACGGAGTCACTGATTTAACTTCGCGAGCGGTACAAGCACGGATCACAGGGCCAAACGGACAACAACATGAAATCAAATGCCGTACCATGGTCAACATGAATTTGCCAATACAAACTGTGTCCGCTGCTATGCTGAACGATAACGCTCACCTCCGTGACTTGGGTTGCGTGGAGATGAGGGGCGCTAAGCCGATGTTGTTGCTTGGGCAGGATAACTGGCAGCTTTTGGTCAGTCGGGACATCCGACATGGACGATCCGGTAAACCAGTTGCCTCCCTCACGAAGCTAGGTTGGGTCGTACACGGACCATTCGATAGTGCTAACGATGTTAACGATCAGTCAGTAAATTTTGTGACAGTTCCCCTGCCTGATCTGCATGACCTAGTCAAAGCTCAGTTCGAGCTAGAAGCTATAGGTATTTCGCAAAACGCTCGTAAAAATAAAAAGAATGACAGAGCGTTAGAAATCCTAGATAATACTAGCCGCCGCGTACCTAATAGTTCACAATGGGAAGTAGGGCTATTAAGGAAACATGATGATGTGGAATTGCCTAATAATTATAATAAGGCTGTCATGGTAATAGGGAAAGCGCGTGTAGCACCTCAAAAGGTGATATCTATCCCTAGGCTCGAGCTACAGGCCTTGTTAGCCTGCCGACTAGCAGACACGGCCGAGAAAGAGCTAGGGCTATCTATAAAACGTAAATTTTACTGGACAGACAGTAAAACGGTTCTTAGATGGATAAACTCTGACGCCCATGAGTTTCAGAGATTCGTATCACATAGACTGGCCGAGATTGATAAATTATCGGACCGAGGCAATTGGCGCTGGGTGCCATCGGAGGATAGCCCTGCTGACAGAGCGACCAGATTGTCTTGGCCCGATAACCATGCGGTGTGGCTTTCTGGCCCCCCTTTTCTATGTGATCCACAGGAGCGGTGGCCGGTGTGTCATGAGGCTGAAGCGGCGGAAGCGGACCTCGAGCGCATTCAGCGGGTCCACGCTACATCAGCGCCGATGGCGCCACTCCTTCTCTACGAGCGCTATTCTTCGTGGACGCGCATACAGCGCGTTATGTCACGCGTGCTAATATTCATCGGCCGATGTCGTAAGCATCGGTCAACAGCAGAGCTACAGCGTCCCGACCTGGAAGAAGCTCACAACTGCCTTATGCGGTTGTGCCAAGAAGACAGCTTCCGGGATGAGCGGGCCGCCATACTAGAAGGCCTGCCCGTCCCCAACAACAGCAGCATCAAAGCCCTAGACCCGATGATAACCGAGGACGGCTTGCTTCGGGTGAGGGGACGCCTGAGTGCCTGCGAGGTGCTCACCTTCGGGGAAAGGCACCCGATAATATTAGAGGGACGCCACCCTCTAACGCGAAAGTTGATCGCATTTTACCATGGGATGGCTTTACACGCCAACCATGAGACCGTCGTCAACAACCTTCGTGAAAAGTACTGGATCACAAGGGTAAGAACCTCAGTAAAAGCGGTGGTTGCCCAGTGTCAATTATGTCGTGTTTCCAGAGCTAAACCAGCCCCGCCCAAGATGGGCGATCTTCCGCTGGCGAGAGTCGAGACCTCGCGACGAGCCTTCGTCCGAGTGGGCGTCGACTACTTCGGCCCGATGGAGGTAGCAATTGGGCGGCGCCGCGAAAAGCGGTGGGGTGCATTGTTCACCTGCCTCACCACACGCGCCGTCCACCTCGAGTTGGCCGCCTCATTGAGCGCCGACTCCGCCATACTAGCCTTGCGGCGCCTTATTGCGCGCCGCGGGCAACCAGCGCATCTGTACTCAGATCAGGGTACCAATTTCATTGGAGCCAACACCGAACTACGAGCAGCCCTGAAGGACCTTAACCACGGTCTAGTCAGGGCCGAAGCCATCAACCGAGGCATCGAGTGGCACTTCAATCCCCCGGCAGCCCCACACATGGGCGGCTGCTGGGAGCGCCTGGTGCGTTCTATAAAAAACGCACTCCGAAGCACGCTCAAGGAACGTGCTCCCCGAGAGGAGGTGTTGTATACCCTCCTCACCGAGGCCGAGCTGATTGTAAACAGCCGGCCTCTAACTTATGTCTACGACGACCACGACCAGCCTGTGGTCCTGACACCTAATCATCTACTCCTGGGCACTGCGTCCGGGAGTACTCCGTTCCTGCCGGGAGACTTCGAGGACGTCGATTCGCGCCGGCAATGGCGGCGCGTGAACGCGCTCGCCGACATGTTCTGGCGGCGCTGGCTACGAGAGTACCTCCCAACGCTGCAACGTCGTGACAAATGGATTAACAACGTACCCAATGTGCGGGTCAACGACGTAGTTGTGATTATAGACAATAATAAGGACAGGAATGTATGGACAAAAGGTGTAATTAAGAATGTGTATTACGGCAATGACGGTATTGTTCGTGTAGTCGACATTAGGACGTTAAATGGGGTCCTGCGTCGGCCCGTAGCAAAGATTATCGTGCTTCCCACCGACCAAATATGATGTAATGCGGTTGAACCCTTTTACAGGGGGTGGAATGTAACGGAAAGCACCATAATTCGAGCTTAAAATGAATTATATATGTCGTCAAATCATTGAAATGTATCGATTGTTCCGTGGAGACGAATATTCTAATATAAATTGCTTAAATAGCATTATATACTGATGAAAATGATCGATATCTCAGAACTGTAAAGAGATAGCGTAATTTGAACACTGCCATTAGCTTAGTTGGAGCATTTACCCCCTAATTACCTATTTTATATAACAGTATATACCCCCGGGGTACCGATTAAAGTAAAATCCATTGTGTCGGAAAGTAAACAGTGTTATGTACCATTTTCATACTGCGTAGAACCACGTCTCCCGTACCCCTCCTACGTCTAAGGAGAGCTAACTGCGCAATACCCCGCAGACACCCGTTCCCCTTCAACACCCCCTCATCAGGTAGGAATGTTTGTAACTGGTGAGTTTCATTGAATATACGACCAAGAGTCACCCGCAACTTGTGATCATGGGTAAAACCTATAAAGGGAACCCGAGCAAGTTGATTTTTGTAGCACATCAGTAGTACATTGATAGTTCAGCAGTAGTACATTGATAGTTCAGCAGTAGTACATCAGTAGTACATCAGTAATACATCAAGTAAATCTCTCAATAGCAATAATCTCTCCGTACGATTCAGTTGCTCTCCACATATATTCGAGAATTAGTCGCTCCGCGCTTAGATAGTTTTAATAAAGTCAGTTTAAGTTAGCCAATAATTTCAGTTTAAGGTAGTTTCTAGATATTCTATTAGTTCGTAAGTGCTGATTTATATATTGTGACTCTATTTTTGTTGACTGTAATTATCGTGTGTTATTTTATTGATTATACAAGTGTTTAATCTGACAGTGTGGTTTTCACTGGTTACGAGTAAGTGCGTTGGTAACCTTTCGACACCCCCGCCTACAACACCTGACTCCCCGAATATCTTACACATACACAAGAAGTTGGCAGATTCGTCTCAGAATTAAGTTTCTGTAGGTTTTCTTGTTTAACTCTCATAACTTTTTATTTTTAGTTGTATGTATGTATTTATGTATTTATTCTTATATCTTAGCTATAAATATCTTCTAAATTGTTTTTCTGTTATTGCACCTACTGTGTATTATCTCTGCACCACCCTAAGGTAGACTGGTAGATAATGCCCAAGGCATTAAGTCCGCCTTTGTACAGTTTTTACTTGTGCATAAAGTTTTAATAAATAAATAAATAAATAAATAAGTGTGTCTAGAATTTTCTAATACCTTTTATAAAGTTTCATATTGAGACACTGTTGCGGCATTATTAAACTAGTTTCACGTCACTACGGTGTCTACGGCAAACTAAATGGAAGTCACTAATCGACCGCTGCGATTGGCCGAGCTGCGATGACGCGCGGCTAATCAGCCAATCAGAAGACAACAAGTGTCGTGTCGGTGGTCGGTGTGTGGACGCAATGACAGTGACTTACAAAAATTTAAAAGAAAGAACATGGTTGCAACGGAACGTGCTCGTTCATTTTTAGATGGTTAAGCGAAAACTGTAATTTTCTCAATACATCAGTTATTTATCAAAAGGATTAAAGTTATTTTCGCCGGCCTCAATCCTCTTAACAGTAGCAGCTACAGACACGAAGCAACAAAATTCGATCTAAAGAAAAACGGCCACATTCCTCTAGATCGTATTTTGTGGGTCATTTCCTTTTGCCGTATTCATATACCTCTATGAAAATTTAAAACCTAAAAAAATACTATAAGTTAATTATCGTATCCCAGAACTCATACTTCCGTTTAGAATAGCGAAAATATCATGCAACAACAATGATATACCCACATAATGTTTTCATATAACAACAACCTCGTAGGTAGAGACGTGCAGATAACAGAATAAGTACCGAAAGCACTGATAAGAGACCGCAGATAAAACAAGACTATTGTTATGCAAATATACAATAATATCATTATATTTTGCATTTTTTTAAACACATTTAGTTTTTTCGGTACTAGTTTGGTATTTTCCTTAAAGAAACTGGTACCTACAGAATTATTTTAAACTGCGTAACTAAACGATAAAACAGTTTATCTCAACTCATACTTCTAGTAACAACGGTCGTTGACCTCCCATAAAAAAACATCAAATCTTTTTATTTTAAAGTGTTTAGATATCGGATCCCATTGCGTCTATGAAGTTTAGCTAGCTCATTTAAAATATCCCTGTATAATAAATGGTAGGGAACGGTAAACTTTTGAAAGGCGAACAAGCTTATTATTTTTTATTCCATGCAAATTTCCATACTTCAAAATGAAAAAAAGAGAGTTCCCTCTGAGAGCGCCGAAGCAGCCCGCGAAGCTGACTACGAAAACTAACTACGTCGCCGAGCAGGGCGGTCAAAAGGCTGGTCAACATGTTGGTATGTTACTTACAAACTTGAGCAGGCACGTATTCTCTCCGAGAGCGCCGACGCAGCCCAGCCCACGAAGCTGACTACGAACACTACGCCGCCGAGCAGGGCAATCAAAGGCTGTTCAACATTTTGGTATATTACTTACAAACTTGAGCAGGCACGTATTCTCTCTGAGAGCGCCGACGCAGCCTCCGAAGCTGAATACGAACCCTACGCCGCCGAGCGAGGCGGTCAAAAGGCTGATCAACATGTTTGTATGTTACTTAAAAACTTGAGCAAGCACGTATTCTCTCTGAGAGCGCCGACGCAGCTCACGAAGCTGACTACGAACACTACGCCACCGAGCAGGGCAATCAAAAGGCTGATCAACATGTTTGTATGTTACTTACAAACTTGAGCAGGCACGTATTCTCTCTGAGAGCGCCGACGCAGCCCACGAAGCTGACTACGAAGACTACGCCGCCGAGCAGGGCAATCAAAAGGCTGATCAACATGTTGGTATATTACTTACAAACTTGAGCAGGCACGTATTCTCTCTCAGAGCGCCGACGCAGCCCGCGAAACTGACTACGAAGACTACGCCGCCGAGCAAAGCGATCAGAAGACTTATGTTCAGCATTACATCGTATACGGTATCCAGCTGAAAAAGAAACAGAAAATTAAGTATTGTCTGTAGGTAAAATTATGGAGGTATTTTTGGGAAAGACATCGGATGGAATATGCAGGGCCTTATGAATTAATTAGCCAAACTTCACAGGATGTGATTGATCGACATCATAATCCGCCTATAATATTCCCACACACAGGTCAGGCCAGGGTTGAGACACAGGCCTCTGCGAGTAGTAGTGGATGTCACATGTCTTCGAATTTTGGATTTAGGACATGCCGGTTCCTTCATGATATTTTCCTTCACCGATTTGAGAGCAGTGGTGGTGAAGGGCCCGGCCGTCTTGATATAGTAAAAAACTTGAAGTTTTACCAAGTATTTGGAACACATCACGGTTGCAGCAGAGAAGTGGTTGTAACACAATGTGCAATAACACGAATTAGGGCCAGTTGCATCTGCGTTAAAAGGATGTTACACAATCAACGCGTTGCTGCTTATTTAACAAACGACAAAATATTATGTAAGACGAGCGACAGTCATATCTACGTTATTTGTCTGCGCAAGTATCCTACTTATTGCAACTTATGAAACATTACATACAAATGTAAAGTCAATCTGCCTTTTTCCAACTATGTTTCGGCTTCCAGTTTAACCAGATGCAGCTGAATCCTATTTTACATGGAGCGTCTCCCTATCTGACCTCCACAATACAGTTATTTACTTATTTTTATCTCTTACAATAACTATCTGTAACAGATCTTAGACCTAATGTGATATTGTAGCTATCAACTACAGGATTTTTCAATAGGGACAAGTTATGTTTGTCAGCTGATGACGGCCATATTAGATTGTCTATTGGCGCGAATTTATATTAGATGAGTCATTAAATGTTCGGCATTAGGGCTTTCAATACCGGTATTGCGGGAACCCGTAATACCGGTATTGAACGAAGTTTAACGTGCTTTCCGAGGCACGGAGGGGTCTCAATATGTAATGATGGTCACCCATCCTCGGACGGACCTTGGCAAGCGTAGCTTAACCTTCGATTGACCCGTACGGCTGTTATTATTTAGCCATATGGTATGGTACCTATTCTATGGTGTTGTGGTCAGAGGTAATTTAAGTATTACGTGAGCACAAGCATAGGGGCGGGGAGGTCTTTCAATTTATGATATGATAGAATATTTATTTATTTACTTTTCAAATTTTTCTGCAAAATTTTATTGATTTTGATTTGAACAAAGATGATAAATGGCAACCGCATGTTCAGGGATTCCCTAAAATAATTGATATTGCTTATTAAAGTAATTTATAGACTATAAACACTGGGCATTCAATTAATTTATCCGTACTATCCATACATTGAATTTTACATAATTACCTACTGATATAAATTTGACATTGTATTTATTTGTTGACATATTTTAAATTAATCCGACTCTTGAACTAACTTTTCACTTCAATTTTAATTAGGCTTTTGAATGTTTTGTCTCTGCATGTGATAATTTTATTTAATACTAGCTTTTGCCCGCGGCTTCGCCCGCGTGGTTGTCGGTTATCGTATAAAAAAGTACCCTATTTCCTTCTCCATATCCCAAGCTATATCTCAAATTTCTAATTTAATATTAATTTTAATGTGATTCACTATGTGAATAGAAACCGAAACAAATGATTTAATATAATAAAAGTACTTATGATCTGAACGTCTAATGAGTCTTTACCTAAAGATAACAAACACAAAATCAAAATACGAAATTTCACTCAAATTCTTAAAGCAATCAATTGTACCAAATTACAACACGAAATAAAAATGCGACACAAATAATAATTTTAAAATAATAAGTACCAACAATGTTAAAACAAAACGAAATCCTTCGAAATGTCGCACGATACACCGCTTGTGCTGAGAAAACACTCGAAATCTAATGAACACCATTGGTGCATAACTTTTTTCAGGGTCACATTCGCAATTGGACGAAATATTTGACATTTATTTTGTAATTGCAACACGATCTGGCTGTTAAATTTGATTAATCGACTAATACTCGACCGGAATACATTTTAGCGGGAACACCGCTAAACGAACGAAAAAAAAAAGAAAGTAAAATACGTCTGTACGCTGTGGTCGTGTGGCGGTGTGGCGCGATGTAAACATTTATCAAGGTTATACGTGCTTAAAGTAATGGATTCAATGAGAAAACGGTTTAATCATAGAAGAATCTTATACAGAATTACTGAGAAATAAATGTAGATTTCGTATTGAGTGTTAGTTTATCGAAAAGTGATAAATATGTCAGTGAAAAAGTAACGAAAGTTTTGGATTGCACAAATTTTGATCATAAGGCCGCCGTGTTTTCTAATGTTTTTATGATAAATATTCTTGTATACTGTTTGAAATACACGTAAGTAGCTAGCTTATTTATCTACGAACATCATTTGGTTAATAGCTACTGATATTATAGCGTATTGTTATCGTAATCATATTTACAAGAGTAAAATTCGGCAAACAAATATCTACAAAAAGACAATAAAATGGATATAGTACGTTATCCTTAAGAGATAGAGATATGCCATCGCGGACTTTTTTGAAGACCTTTATAAGATACACAATTCCACCATACATTGTTTTGTTATATCTCAAAGGGTTTAGACAGCGTTTTCGTTGAAAACTCCCAGACGGCTTATTTTTTTCCGACACCTCCAACAAATATCGTTTATTTATACAAAAATGTATACAAAAACTTAACAAATTATATGCTAAAACCTTCCTCGAGAACCAAGCTATCCATTGGTGAAAACAGCATGAGAATCGGTGCAGAAGTTTTTGAGTTTATCGCGAACAGACAGACAGACAGACAGACGCGGCGGAGGACTTTGTTTTATAATATGTAGTGATGATGTAATGTTCAACAAAATGTTAATTTTTAATGAATAAATAAATGAAAATGAAATACTATAAATGTGAAAGTAACTCTGTCTGTCAGTCTGTCTGTCTGTATGTTATGTTTTCACGCCCAAACCGCTGAGCCGATCGTCATGAAACTTGGCAGATGTATAGCCTGGGATATGGAGAAGGACATAGGCTACTTTTTTACGCGATAACCGACATCCACGCGGGCGGAGCCGCTGGCAAAAGCTAGTAGTCTATAAATTCCTTATTTCTAGCCTCATAAATATAAAGAAAACTGAACAGATAAAAAAAAATACCATTGTTTACGTAAGCATAGGAAGGGGGGGAGGGATATGAGCTTTGCTTATTTTTGCTGACAAGGGGGATTGAGAAAAATTTAATAAAATAATAAAAATAAAATAAGTTGTTATTATTGGGCTTGCTTCGCTATTGCATTGGGTTCTGTACCTGTAATAATAGTTGTAAGTGATTATATAATTTTTTTTTTTTTTTAATTAAGTGAAATTAACAATTTGTATCAAAGAATCTATATAAATATATAAAATTGAAGTGTTTGTTTGTAATGTCAAAATAGCAGCTTTTTACTAAATGTTTATGAAAGTACATGATACGGTACATATAACAGAAACAAAATATTTTTTTTTTTATTGTTGGCTGTCTGTCTGTTTGCACTGGTTAATCTCCGAAACGGCTGGACCGATTTTGACGAGACCTACACTGGCAGATAGCTGATGTCATATGGAGTAACTTAGGCTATTTAAGAAAAAGCCACGCGGGCGATGCCCCCAGCAGCTATAATAAAATATGAAACCGGAAAGTTGTATTTAAACAACTGGATAACATTTTCCTCATTCTCCAAAAAATCCAGACATAAATTAAACAATAATTTGGCCTTTGTTTAGTCTATCTAACTACGCGATAAGTAGTAAGCGAGTGGTGCCTAATGGATCAGGGAAAAATCTGTTCCGACATCTGTTATGGCTTTTTTAATTGTAATGTTTGTTTTTCTTCTGATTTTTTGGCGCTAGAGTGGTGGCATCTAAAACGCCACATGCGAACTACGCATCAAAGAATTGTGGGGTAATTGCGTAACACACTTACAGTAGCAATGGCTTTCATTTTGACAGTTCAACAACATTCATTGCGTTATTCAAGTGCGTCGCCAAGCTGCAGGGCAGGGGCAGGGGGGGGCAGCTGCCCCCATCTAGAGATTCCAAATATGTAGCCAAATGCAAAGCAACCAAAATCCTAACTAAGAAGCAATACGGGGGAAAATCGCCTCTATGGTCTGGGCATGATTAGTGTACACAGAAAACTTATTAATGAAAACTTACAAAATTTTCATAATCAAGTGGTCGAGAAATTTCCAAAAAAAACCATGGAAGATTATGTTTTAACTAACTTAAAAAAAGGGTCTCGCTTGCACTTTATTTTTAAAATATTGTAACTTTATTTCATTTTTCTAATAAATATAATAACTTTATTCCCTTTTCTAATAAATATAATAACTTGGTTTGCAAGTTTTATTTATTGTACAGTTAATTAAGAGCTCGTGGTGCTTTACACATTGGACTTTGTACCGTTCTTATTACAATCGTCGTAGAGGTAAGACTGCAGTACAGCTTCATGTGCTCTTGACTGTACCTTCAATTCATACTTTTCCCATATATCAACTTGCCCCCCTCTCGGCCATCAGCTGGCGTTATCAACATTGTTGAGCAGACAACTTTTGGAACATATGAAGCAATGGATTAGCAATATCCTTCAAAATCATTCAGATTGTGATTGAAAGTGCGTTACGCAATAAGGATGCTGACGTCACACAAATGCTGCATCGCGCAAGCAGAATTTACCCCGTTTTAGTGTAGTTGGGGTTTTGGTATGACTGATTGACACGACTTTCGGGCTTCTGACGACCCTTAACGACCGCCAAAGATCCACGAATGGTTATTTGTAAATAATTTAGTTATTCATTTAACTAAATTATTTATTAGTTTTAATTCTTAATAGTCAAATCAAATTTCCACGAGATCGTTTGCTGATATAAATGGTGTCGATAAGGACCTCAGCTAATTTTTTAAGGCGAGGGTCTTCAAGTTAACCTCTAGAAAATGTAATTTTAATGCCATTTTATTTAGAAACGGTAATGATTACACCACTCAGCTCACAGACGCGCGACACTACGGGCATTTCTTTATACTTCATATATGTTAATTGTGGTATTACACCTATTCTAATTCCTCGAAGAATTGCCAAACTTAAGTGGCAGTGGGCAGGGCACATTGCTCACAGAACAGATGGCCGATGGGGCCGAAAGGTTCTGGAGTGGCGACTGCGTACCGGAAGACGTAGCGTTGGAAGGCCTCACAATGTGGACCGATGATCTTGTGAAGGCCGCAGGAATACACTGGACGCGAGAAGCACAGAACCGATCGAAGTGGCCATGCTTGGGGAAGGCCTTTGTCCAGCAGTGGACTTCTTTCGGCTGAAATTATGATGATGATGATCATTTACCTCATTAATAAAATTAAATAACTTACTTTTATGAGTCCTGTGGCTTGCCATTTGTCGATGAATGCGTAAAGGCCCACTGCGATAAGTAGACCTCCGAATAACTGAAATGAAAATAAATCCCATTTACATGTTGGAAAAGTCACATTGGCACTTCCCCAGATTTAACCCCACAACGACGTGCATGAGAAGCGGGGTCTTAACCATTGGACTGTACATTCTGAGTTCATCTTGGACATTACTGACATTGGTAACGGAAAACATTGTGAGGAAACCTTGACTTTTAGCTAACTAGTTTCTGTCAGCGGCATCGCTCGCGTAGCTTTTTCTTAAAGTAGCCAGTGAAAGTCCCATCAAAATCGGTCCAGCCGTTTCGGAGATTACCCGGAACAAACAGACAGACAGACAAAATTTTTAAACTTTGATTTTTTGTATAAGTACGTTTACGTAAGTTTTATATACATAAGTACCTTAAACACTTTCCTATGCATTTAGTAAAAAGCTGTAATTTTGAAATTACAGACACTTAATTTTTATCTATTTGTAAGTATAGAATAATAATGATATTTTAGAGGTATGAGGAACAGGGTGTAAAGTTCACTCATACTCTACAGTAAAGGGAGGATCCTTCGATCAGACGGGTATTGTGTCTGGTGGGCAACTGCCCAACGGTTGATGTCGGGATGTTGTAATATGCTAGTCGCGCGGTAAACTCTGATAGCGCGATGCAGGATTTGTGACGTCAGGTCTTTGATGCGTAGTTCGCATGTGGCGTTGTTGATACCGCCACAATATTATTATTATTTATTTATTTATTATATTATTTTTTATTTTTTTTATATGAAAATCCATACTATTGTTTTAAATGCGAAAGTAACTCTGCCTTGTTGCCTTTTCACGCCGTAATGGCTGAACGCATTTCGTTGAAATTCGGCACACAGGTAGACCATGACCTAGGTTAGGACATAGGATTTTTATCTCAGTTGTTGTATTTTCCTGTGATATAATTACCGACATACACGTGAGCGAAGCCGCGGCAAAATCGAATTGTTAACAATAATGTCAGGATTTCAAAAGTAGAGAAGATCTTCAAATAAACATTATAAAGATAGATATAGAGAATAAGTTTTTTTTTAAATTTGGTTTACTGCAAAAGACATGGTTTGGCAGGAAAAAGAAATAGGAAGTTCGATATAAAAAAAAAAAAATACGAACCATTGGACCGGAACCAGAACGAAAGTTGGGAGTCTCATTTCTTATGAAATGTAGGGGAAACGTTTTTTTGCGATTTCTGACTTTTCTAGTACTCAAACCTCAGTTGGTCCAATAAAGTTTTTTATCCCCATAAGAAACAGGATTACTTGGCATAATTATATTTTTTTTGGGACTGGTCCATTTTCTTGCTGACAGTAATTATTATTATTATAATTTTTTTTTTTTTCAAAATCAGTGAACGGCAATCAAAATTTCTCAAAAAAATAAAGACAGTCTCTTAAGACCGTTTTCCTGTAGTTACAACGGTTAATGTACCTGCCCTTACAGCCCCATCTCAAAAATCCACCCTCTATAATTATTATATACAAAATATTGCAAAACATTTTAAAAGAGCAACAATAGCTCTTTCTCTCAACAATTTCTTGCCCATTCTTATTCATGCGAAGCTACCTTTTGGAAGGGGTAACTAGAATCTGTTCTATTTTTCTGTAAATGTTGATGTTCAAAAGTGCCTTTTGTGAGCCTATTTATTTTATTATTAATTTTTTTTTTCCAGATCATTAGAATCCATAAAATACATTAAATTGAAATCAATTAGCACATTTATACCATAGACACATTACATAAAATTAAATGTAAAATGTCAATGCTCCTTATTATTTTATTTTGACTTAACATTTGCACAACTGTAAGGTTGAATATAGTGTAACAAACATGTACATCCTATATTCTTGCAAATAAAGATATCAGTCATTCATTCATATCATTCATTAAAATCAATTTCAATTTGTACAATATATCATTACATAAACTGGTCTAGACTAGTCAGGGATCCGTTTGTGTAATATGAAGCTTTAAAATACTGCCCCCTGCCAGATAAATGGTTGTTTTTGGATATCTGAAAAATTTTGCGGCAGTAGTATACAGAATGATTATTCAGATGGGGCAGTAAGGGCAGGTAGCTTATCCGTTATAATTACAGAAAAACGGTTACAGAACATTGTACTTATTTTTAATTTTGAAAAAAAAAATCATGTCCACAAGAAAATGAGCCATTTCTTCGATCCTGTTTCTTATATCGGACCAAGATCAAACAATTGTATTGGACCAACTGAGGTTTGAGTACTAGAAAAGTCAGAAATTGCAAACAACTCTTCCCATATATTTCGTAGGAAATGAGAGTTCATAAAAAAGTAAGTTGATGTACTTACTTTTTTTATGAAGGAAAGACTTTCAAAAAAAGACCTAACCAGGATAATTTTGTCATATAAATAATTATGCATATAACTATGTATAACATGATTAATTAAGAGGAAAAATCATAATTAAAGTTATCAATAATACACTATGACATCACAGCATCTCTTCTGAGAATTCAAAGGTGATAAATACTTAAAGAGAACAATGAAAGAATATCTTCTTCAATAACGGTTATTGTTTCAAGCTTGTTTAATATTTCCTTGCCTTTCTGTTATCAAACATTTAAGTATCGATTTTACGCTTATTATGACAACTCTCGTATTGTGAAAATCTTGTCTCCTAGCCATCACAGAGTGCTAAAAATATTGCTATGTGATTGTTCAAAAAACCAACAATAGACTGCATTTATCACGCTAACACATTATCGCCACAAAGGCCGGAACAATAGAGGACGGATGCGGTCGAGAAACAAAACGAGACTATGGCAGATTTCCCATGCCTACATGGATCATCGAAAACAATGATTCACACACAACAATGATGAATGAAATCTCGTAATTTTGACTCTCTAACATTGAAAATACGCCGAATTTCTTTGAAATTATAATTCTAAAATAACAAACTTAGAATTAATCTCTATTGAAACAAGAATTATCTTACCCAGAATATAAAATTCAATACAAAAATCATGTATTTCACACATCCGCTCACATAAGTGAAGTTCGGTCCTCGGCGACGATGCATTTTGATTTAATTTGCCATACAACAATCACAATTTATTACAATACACGATCCACTGTTTATTTTTCTTGTTATTATTAATTATTATACATTTTTTAAACTCAACATTATTGGCGAATGAGTAATCAACGTCCACCTCCGATTGTTCTACTGTCACTTCTGACCATAGACTACGAAGAGAAGACCGTCGGACATTGACATTTCCAACAGATTATAAAAACTAATAAAAAAAATATTACAATAATATTTCTTTTAAAATTAGTTTTACCTAATAATTCTGTCTGTAACTGTTAGTGACATTCATTTTCCATATGCGGTGGACCCCAAACTAGACGATGCCTGTATCTTGGGGGCCTGAGTTGTGAGACATTATTATTCTGTTTTTTGCCTGGTGTTGACATGGGATTAAGTAATTAATTGCAAACAATTATAGAATTACTAGCTTTTGCCCGCGGCTCCGCCCGCGTGGATGTCGGTTATCGCGTAAAAAGTAGCGTATGTCCTTCTCCATATCCCAGGCTATATCTCTGCCAAATTTTATGACGATCGGTTCAGCGGTTTAGGTTTGAAAACGTAACATACAGACAGACAGACAGAGTTACTTTCACATCTAAAATATTAGTATGGATAAATAATAATTTGAACTTTGATCAAAAATAAAGCTTATAAACTTAGTTGTATTAAACAAAATAGGAACTTGTAGTGTTCGAGGCATAAGACTAAAGAATAATAAAAAATCAAAGTAAGGTGTGGGTGTATGTGCGTGTGGAGTGTAGTGTGTATGTATGTGGGTGTGTCTGTTGTGATAGTGAGGTTCCGAGTGAGAGTTATCGGAGCAAGCTTTTGGATTCGTCGTATGAAAGACCTAAAAGTCATTTTATAACCACTTATTATATTTAAGCTCATTGTATCTACAAACGTATTCTGTGTGTGTATACCTAAATAATTTCGAGAACCAAATATTAGTTTTCGCTTGAATGTAGACAAATAGTAGAATAATATTATGATGGGGTCTCCCTTGTTTTACCGAAAATAAATTGCCAAATTATCACTTCCCAAACAAATTTTCGCATAATTTCATTTGCCAAATTATTACTTACCAAAAAATCTCTTTACAAATAATTATTACGAAAACCTATGTTTGGCAAGTGAACGTTTGAACAATAACTTGTTCACCAACTAGTACTTTTACAATTTTTTATTTAGTCAAATATTTCAGTTGGAATAACAGTTTTTACGCAAAATCAAATAAGTCAAATATTTAGTATCGTCAGTAAATAAGTAATTAACCTAATCTAAATAGTTCAGTTCCGGGTAACCTACTAAAAACAATCCCTTTTTTCTATTAATGCGAGTCGTTTCTGGCACTCGCCGGCCGCTGCCGCGGCACCGCTCGCTTCGCTCGCTCGGCTCGTGCGTATAGGTCACAGTTTTAACCTAACCTAACCTAACCAATTTTTTTAATAATATATCTATAATATATAACTAATATCAAGTAACCATAAATTTGACTTGTTTCAGACAAATTCAAGCACAAAAACTTACAAAGAAGTACGCAAAAGACATCAAATTTTACCAACAAGTCAAATGTTTAGTGGTCATTTAATTTCACCAAACGTTTATTGTCTGAAGATTGTTTGCTGTAATAAATCATTTGATTAAAGACCAAATGCCATAATGATATTATATTTGGTAATATTTTGCCAAGTAAACATTTGACCAAATGAAAATGTGCTTACTAAAATTATTCCAAATATTACATTGGTATAAAAAAGGTTGCTAAAATTTGTTTGGGTAATGAAAATTTGGCAAAATCTTTTCGGCAAAACGGCAGGATCCCATTATGATGATAGAGTTATCGTAAGTATTTAATACGTAAGGTGGCTAGCACATCAAGTTACCACAAACTGTCAAGTTTTCTCGTTAGATTTTGAACTTAAACGTAAACAATTTAAAGTTTAAAATCATTTGGAGAAATCTGACAGTTTGTGGTAACTTGATGTGCTGGCCACTGTACATACTTCACTACTTCCTGCTGTGCCACGACCACCACTGCTCACACACTATGGTATGCTTGGCAAAAAAACATAGGCGTCGGGAGTAATCAGGAAGTGAGTCTCGTTTTTTTCCAAATGATACGGTAAGCTTGCAGGCCAAAAGTGAATCCAGCCTTCGAGTCAGGGGGGGTCACATAGTCGAGGTCCAGTCAGGACAGGCTCCAATCAGTAGTGAAGTAAGTGCTGTCAGAGGCCGGGAATGGAAAAACAAAATAAGCCCCCCCGGTCTTCTTAGTTTATGTAGGTATTTCTAGTAAAATTTTACAAAATTAATTTGCAATCCGTCTCCGAATTCTCAGTTAGGTTTCTATCGAACAATCTGACGGAAATATGAGTTGCTTTGCGACCTACACAGAAAAACTTGAGATTCAGAAAAATATAGGGTTTAGGAGCGAGCGTAGCGAGTTCGAAATTTTTTGCTTCCTTATTTTTTTGATATTTTGCATACGTACGGGGTCTCCCAACTCCAAGCTGTTTCTTAATGAATAATATATTTTAACCAGGTTAGGGATTTGATCAAAAAGTACTTCTTAAGATGTCCACAGACCCGCTACCACGAACGAAACCGGAGCACGGCACGGCAAAATCAAGAGTATTTTTATTCGCAATGATAGATCACAAATAATTATATTAATAACAACACATATTTGTATTATGCTTGTCGTTCGCGTATGTCTTTGCCATTCTATGTGTATTTCTTTTAATGAAATTATCAATGAGAACAATAGTCGACCTAGACCCAGCCCAGGGGGATTCCCCTGCTGGATCTGCCCTTGTTGCTGGCTTAGCCATTAAAACAAAGCAGGTATTAAAATAAGTATCTAACATTTTTTAATAACAGTTAGTTACTATGTAGGTAGGTAGTTAAGTACGTACGTACTGTCGCCAGCACATCCGGTTGTTCGAAACTGTCAAATTTCTCCAAACGTTTTTATACCTTAATTATGATGATTAGGTTCAAAATCGAATAAGACAATTTGACAGTTTTTTCGTATCAATGAATAAATACATTGCTAGGGGGTGAGATTTCTCTGCAGCTGAACGTACCATCGCGGTCTCGGACATCGAACCGTAAGAACTGTTCTTGCTTGCAGCGCTCGGCTGCTATAGTAACGCTTACGTACGTTCATCAACCAATAACATCGCAGCATTAGTTTTTTGATGAGCCCCTTGGTTTTGAAAATGAAAAAAAAAAAATTGACCGTAAAAAAACCAGCCAGGTGGTCAGATATCTATGATCATTGTAACAGAGCCTGAGAAATTTATATAAACAAAAGTTTTTTTTTTTAATTGGTCATCGCAAAAAGGTCATCGTGTGCACTATATCGTTTTCAAAGTGGTTAGATTTTCGTGCCCGCGATAGTACTTATTTATTTCTCTAGATTTTTTATTTCTTATTTCTCCCTCTCACAGAGTCACACACATAGAACACACGGCCACAAATCAAGCTATACATTTCCAGTTTAGGCTGATCTCGCATTGTATAGGATTTCCGTACAATGATAGGTCAGCTTATACTGGAACTTTATAGCTTGATTTGTGGTCGTGTATACACATTTAGTGGCAATCGATCGCAATACCTTTCATTTTGACAGTTTCGCCACGTTCATTGAAAAGTTATAAGTACAAATCTAAACGTTTTCTTACACAAAATTCTTCCTAATGTATGTATGTAATGTATGTATTGATGTAGCTTTAGATTATATTCATCATTATAAAAGTATTATATTATGTATCATTGTAGTAATTAACATTTTTGTATAATTTTATTGAAAGGCTCGCCAGCACACAGATAAACCCTGTGAGGTTTTCGTTGTGTGGCTAAAACCATTGTAAAATACGCTAAGTTTATAGGAAAAAAAAAAAGAAATATATATATATATATTTTTTTTTTTTTTTAAATCAAATCATTATAACGGAGCTTAGTGGCCACTATTTTCCGTTATAATGATTACAATAAAACATAACAATTTAAAACTACTGTTTGTAGTAATAATAACGTATAGTCTTGTGAAGCACAACTTGACGAGCTTATTTTCTGCATTTTCATTCTAAATTAAAAGAAATCACCGAAATAACGATGAGGGCGCCACTGTGCGCTCGGCGCAGTCTTAAAAACATTTATCTCGTGACTGAGAAGGAATTATGAAAAACGGCTCAATCAACTATATCGGTAAATGTCTAGAATTTTCTAATACCTTTTTTAAAGTTTCATATTGAGACACGAAGCAACAAAATTCGATCTAAATAAAAACGGCCACATTCCTCTAGATCGTATTTTGTTGCTTCGTGTCTCACTATGAAACTTTAAAAAAGGTATTCAAAGTTTCTACTTATAATCTTAAGCCTTATTATATTATATCAGACTGGGGTGGGCTCGCACACTTGTCTTGCGTAACGGGGCTGCGGGTGCGGATGCGTCTTCCGCTGCCCCGGACTGGTAACGGCCCGCGCGCTGAGGGCCCCGTCCCGTAGGTAAAGCGTTGAACTCCCCATATTACGTCAGAGAGGCGCGCGTGGAGCACTACACGTCACCATCTCGGGTTCTGTGTGGGGTGACGGATGTTTGGTCAGGGTACCCTCGTCTAGGAACTCAAAACTTAGATAATTTTCATTTAAATTCAAAGAGATCACTAGAAGGTTAATAAGTTTTTAGAGATCACTAGAAGGTAAAGACCGCATCGAGCCTCGATTTTCTTTTTCCTGGGACTCAGAAATGCAGCGAGACTGGAAGCCCTAGTACAGGCACTTCAGTACCACGATATACCGACAGTCGATCTGGTACCGTTTAAGAGACGTAGGCTTTCTCGTAGTTCACAAACTCTAAGCAGAGAGGCAGGTTATACTCTTCGGTCTTCTGTATAAACTGCCGCAGCATGGCTGGAAATCATCATACACCTGTGCGCGAGACGGTTTGTGATGACTCTTGTAGACATGGCTCAGAAGTGAGATGGGCCTATTTCTTAAGGAGGGCATTGTCGCCCTTCTGGGCCTTATCCTCGACGAATAGTTTGGTTTTCGAACCCAACATGCCTCAACCCATCAGGTCCACCGCATAGTAGAGTACATCACTCTCGGTTTCCAAAACAGTTTCATGACAGGAGCGATCTTCTTTGACATAGCGAAGGCGTTCGACAAAGTCTGGCACAACGGCTTATTATACAAGCTGTACCAACTCGGTGTGCCCGATCGACTCGTGCTCATCTTACGAGACTTTTTGTCGAATCGCACCTTTCGCTATTGCATCGAAGGAGCTCTCTCGTCCCCCCATCCCATACGCGCAGGAGTCCCTCAGGGCTCTGTGATATCTCCCCTTGTCTTCACGCTGTACACCAGCGACATCACCAAGAATAGAGTGGCAAAGTTGGCTCTGTTCGCAGACGATACGGCCATCTATTACAGAGGGAAATCCCAAGATAATATCACTAAAATCCTCCAAACCGCCGCCAACCAGCTCGGTGCGTGGTTCAAAAAGTGGCATATCGAGGTCAATCCCGATAAAAGCCAAGCGGTTCTCTTCTCAAAGCCGCGTCACCGCCTCCCCCACAACACCGACCGATCACCATGTTAGGCAAGCCTATCCCTTGGGAGAAGCAAGCCAAATATCTAGGTGTAACCCTCGACCATCATCTCTCCTTTTCGAAGCATACAAAGACGGTGCGCTCGCGCGCCGCTTTCGTTCTCTATAGACTCCACTCTGTCCTAAATGTTAAAAGCAAATTGTCACTGACGTGCAATTTGCGCATTGATACAGCTTGCATCCGCCCCATCGTGACCTATGCCAGTCCAGTCTTTGCCCACGCCAAACCCTATATCATCCATAAGATGCAGACCCTCCAAAATCGATTCCTCCGTAAGATCACGGGAGCCCCCTGGTTCGTTCGGAACACTAACCTCCACTTGGAGCTTAAAATCTCTACCATAGCCCAATTCATAAAACGCGCTTCAAAGCGTTTCTTTGATTCTGCCGCCACTCACCGCAACCCCCTGGTTGTAAAGGCCGCCAACTATACTCCTTCTACTATTAGCAGGACCCGCCGTCCACGGCATGCACTGACCGACCCAGATGACCCCATCACTCTCCTCCAGGAGAGTCATAGGTCTACTAGTACAGTTCGTAAAAGAGCACACACTAGACGATCGTCATTCCGACCTCGCCGCCGAGGCCCAGCGCGAAATCCTCGACTAATCAGACATCCCCGACCCTTGCTTTCAAACGAAGCGCCAGCACGCGTTTTAGCTGAGCAGCATTTAGTCCAAACTCCCCATGATAATAATCAAAACAATGATTTTATCCAGCCACCGACGGTCCCTTGCCACCCTCCCCCCTCCTCCGACTCTGCCCTAAGCCGAGGTTCGTACCCCGCAGGGGGTGCCCTTAGCGAGCAGACGGAAACTATTTAGCTTATAAGTATGCCCCTGGCTGGAGGCCTTAAAATCCGTTAGGAGCTTAAGGCACCACAGGATAGTCCGGTTAAAGAGTCTGAGCCCCTCGAGGTTACACATTGAGATGCCATTAAAAAAAAAAAATCTCCCTTCTTAAAGAAAAATATCATTTCACCTCTATTCCATGCCTGTGGTGGCGTTTTGCCCTCGAGTATGACGGAATCAAACAGCTTCTGGAGGACCTTAAGAACGGGTTTTTTGGGTTCCGTAGTAAACAAGGAACCCTTATAGTTTCACCATGTCCGTTTGTCTGTCTGTCTGTCTGTCTATCTCTTAGTGCTAGAAAGCTGTAATTTAGTATGAGTTTACATATTAATCACGCCGACAAAGTGGTAAAATAAAATCTTGAAATATAATTTTTTTTAGAGTACCTGCCCTACACGTAAAGTGGGGATGATACTTTTTTTCTCGACTGTCCTATGGTGTGGGGTATTATAGGATAGGCCATTTAAAAATATTGTGGGTTTGTGAAAATCATTTTTCGATTCAGGGTTCCGTTTGCGTAATATTAAGCTTTAAAGTGCAAATTTTTGTTAGAGTTAATTGAGCCCCTCACCCCCCCGCCTGCTAAATGTTGCATTTGGATATGTGGAAAAATTCACAGCAGTAGTATTTATAATCACAGCTAAGTAGGCTTCACAAGTTACCGAGTAATAGGCGACCAACTTACATTTACACTTGTAAAACATGTTCGATGTTCTCCCATACATTCCGAATGGAAGAACATGTTTTTCAACTACAATGTTAAGTTTGTTCTTGGGAGAAATTCATACCGACTACGGAACCCTTCATTATGTGTGGTCCGATACGCATCATCACCCGGGACCCTGTTGTTTTTGAGCTGCTTCTTTTTTTTTTTTTTTTTTAAGTGCATCTCAGAGTGTAACCACAAGGGGTTCGGACTCAAACTCAAACTCAAACTCAAAGCATTTATTTCAAATAAACCAATTACAGGCACTTTTGAATTGTCAAGGACTCTTTAACCGGGCTATCCTGTGGTGCCTTAAGCTCCTAAAAGAAATGTAAGGCCTCCAGCCAGAGTGAGCTGCTTCAGAGCCATCCTCCACTATATGAATACTCGCCCTGACACCACGCCCCCCCCCCACACACACACACCCCACAGACACACACACATACCCCACACGCACTCACCACACCTTTTTCATAGAATTAAGCACATAATTGTTACCTAAAAAGAAAAATAACTACTACTTACTTTGTTATGTTTGTATAATTCATGAATTATACCTAAAGGAATATGAATCCTTCAGTTTTTACGAGAATCATCTTACTAGAGTCATTTCGATACCACATTTTGGTCCCAAAGTCAAGTACATTCAACATTATCTCATCGATAACATTTTGTCAAAGCTATAAGAGGGTGATAAGGATTCGATGGTGGTGGTCTTTATTATCTTTTTATACCATTATTATTGTACATAGGTACTTCAGTTCAACAAATGAATAAATGAACTTTCCTTGACAAATCCTTTACTGTCCAGGCCGCTCGTTTGTGGAATGCATTGCCAGATCCAATAATACGCACGCAATCGTTGCCTGTGTTTAAAAGCCTCGTGAAGGAAGGTTTTCTTCACTAGCCCTGGATTGACCTGGATCGCAAGAGATGGAAGTCATTTGGCATTGAAAGGCCTTTGATGAAACAAGCTGAAAAATATCAATCATGCAGCTGAATACGATATAAGTTTTTAAACAGTCATGGTCAAAACGATGAATAAACATGGTAAATATCCCGTTTATGTTAATAATAATAGCTGAATATGAGTTTACTTTGCAACCCGATACTCCGTGGTAAGACTGGTTATCAGACTTTTGGGGCTTCTGTCAAAGATATACGAATGACAGCCGGGATTAGATAAGATGGATATTTATTTTGCAAATATGCATACAAAACACGGTGACATAAAAAATATTAGCAACAGTAATGTTTAACCAGGGGCTCAAGTCTGCTATTTTTATAAATTCGTCACCTCAACACGATCCCATTGTCATTTTGCAAAAAGTTCGTAATCTGCTAAATTCATAATGGTCGATCATTGGTCGGTCAATGGTCTCGTAATAGATTTGTATTACAATGGCATTTTGAACATTTATTCATGCCAGATTTCATTTATATACATTTTTACATATTATTTATTAGTGTTATAAGCAATCTGAAGTAGTAGGAAGTTGGAAGTTTAGTAGGAAGTTTCATTTGTCATTATGTACGAGATTACCAATTCTTTCAATGGAGTGTCAGTGGCTGACCATTGGATAGTCATAATGACGCCATTTATTAGTAGATTACCAAACTGGTCAAAATCAACAATTATGAAATCAATGATTGACCATTTTGACCCTATTGGAGTAGCAGACTTGAGGCCCAGGGCCTCAAGTCTGCTATTACAATAATGTCAGAATGGTCTCTTCATTGTGAGTATTTGACAGTGTTTGTATGGCAAATCTGTCAAAAACTCACAATGAAGAGACCATTCTGACACTATTGTAATAGCAGACTTGAGGCCCTGGCCGCTCGTTTGTGGAATGCATTGCCAGATCCAATAAAACGCGCGCAATCGTTGCTTGTGTTTAAAAGACTCGTGAAGGAAGGTGTTCTTCACTAGCCCTGGATTGACCTGGATCGCAAGAGCTGGAAGTCATTGGAAGTCATAGGCATTGGAAGGCCTTTGATGAAACAAGCTGAAAAATATCAATCATGCAGCTGAATACGATATAAGTTTTTAAACTGTCATGGTCAAAACAATGAATAAACATGGTAAATATCCCGTTTATGTTAATAATAATAGCTGAATACTAGTTTACTTTGCAACACGATACCCCGTGGTAAGACTGGTTATCAGACTTTTGGGGCTTCTGTCAAAGATATACGAATGACAGCCGGGATAAGATAAGATGGATATCTATTTTGCAAATATGCGTACAAAACACGGTGATATTAAAAATATAATTAGCAACAGTAATGCAAAAGTACAAAATAAATTAGAGATGCTAAGTACATAATAACAAATATTTAAACAATGTCAATAACTTTTTATTTGATCTGAGATGTCAATATATAGATTGGTTAACTATAATTACAATTGAATTATGAAGTACTTCAATAATGATTTATATTATACACAGTTCTTCTGCAGTCAACTTATTACGTATTGGAATTATATTAAAATAAAAAAATAAATGTCATATTTTTCTAATTTTCAATTATTATAAAAAGTAACCTGTCGCCATTAAAAATTCCTTCACACTTTAATACATTTTGCCTAATAAAAAAATTCCAAGATTTTTTTTTTTAATGCGCCTTTTGAGGCACGGAGGGGTCTCGATATATATGTAATGAATGGTCACCCACCCGCGAACTGACCGCGGCAAGCACAGTTTAACCTTCGATCAATCCGTGTGGCTGTTATTATATTTTAGCCACGAGCACCTGGAGAGAACCATATTAATATTGCCATGCATATGCAATCGTACACTTCAAAAATATTAAATTCCCTTACCTCAGGAATGCTGCCGCGGGTATATCTAGTTACAATACTATACATTTATTTAAAAACCGGCCAAGTGCGAATCGGATTCGCGCACGAAGGGTTCCATACCATCGCACTAATATAATAAAGGCGAAAGTTTATTTTGTGTGTATGTATGTTTGTCTCTTCTTCACGCTCAAACGGCTGGACTAATTTTGATAAAATTTGGTATGGACGTAGCTGACACCATGGATACATTACTCATAGGCTAATTTTTATCCCGAAAAAATTTAGTGTTCGCGGGTAAAACCGCGGGGCGCAGCTAGTTATCTAAAAAAACGGCGGAAAAATCATGTCTGTTGTATGGGAGCCCCCTTAAATATTTATTTTATTGTTTTTTAGTATTTGTTGTTATAGCGGCAAAAGAAATACATCATCTGTGAAAAGGAGATTGTTCTGCATCCATATATCGTTCGCCCCAGAACAAACAGCAAAGGAAAATTACTTTGCGTGTTCTAAATTACAAGTATATGCCCATGAAGACAAAGTTTAATGACGGCCAACTTGCAGAAAGGATTTATTTCAAAAGAAAACAAAGTATTTGAGGTTATATTTAGTAAGAAACAATCCTTTCAATACTTCGAAATACAATAAATTCATGTCACTGTTATTTCTATTGCCTGTATGTGGTTAGATAAGCTAAGAGAATCCGAAAAACATTTAAGTACTTACCTAAGTACCTACGAGTATTAGGTATTTGGTAAATCTTCTAGTTTTTGTATTAAAATAGATATGTACTTTTTTACCACTTATTTAGTACTTATTTATTTAACTTCAATGCAAACGACTTTATCCTAATGTTTCTTTAATTTAATTTATTTATACTTAGGTAGGAAGTCATATTACCTCATGTATGTTAGTCATGTTATTGAAAGATTGGACATCACTAATTGTCATGTCTAATCTAATTGTCAAAGATGGCGGCATATTTTATGTGATGTCGATAGTCGCTCTTTTATTTGTTCATTATGGAACGCAGAATGTCCGTTTCATACAGATATTCGCAATTAGTCTAATAAAATATATTTATAACTAGCTTATGCCCGCGGTTCCGCCCGCGTGAATGTCGGTTATCGCGTAAAAAAGTAGCCTATATCCTTCTCCATATCCCAGGCTATATCTCTGCCAAATTTCATGACGATCGGTTCAGCGGTTTAGGCGTGAAAACGTAACATACAGACAGACAGACAGACAGATAGACAGACAGACAGAGTTACTTTCACATTTATAATATTAGTATGGATTAGAATGTAGGTCAGATGTTTGTTGGTTCTAGGGCCATTTCCGAAGATGTCCTTTCAACTGTCTAACTATCACGGTTAATGAGATACAGCCTGGTGACAGACGGACGGACGGATAGCGGAGTCTTAGTAATAGGGTCCCGTTTTACCCTTTGGGTACGGAACCCTAAAAACCATGAACTTGCAGAATTCAACAAGATAAAAGACAGGTGACAGTGGCACTTGAAGTGGTCCCATACCAAAGATTTAAGATAATGTTGTATCTAGATTCCTGAAGCACACAGCTCGGTATATATAATGTAGGTAGATTATGTCAACGGGCTAGTGCTTCAATAATATCGCTGAGATGAAGCTACTAGTAATCCTAAGGTACGGTTACTTTTTTAACAAAAAAATCTTTTACTTTATAACAATAATTACCAATAATCCATTATTGTGTAATTTAAATTTATAGTACATTACTTACCAAGGGCTGTAAAATAAAGAAAGCCCGAAATCGCAGGTATTTGTGACCCGAGCCGCAGCGAGGGTTGTAAATATGCGATAGAGGAGGGCTTTCTTTTTTACTGCCCGTGGTGAGTACACAATTTTACGTCTTCACCAGAGGCCCTAGTGTGAGTTTATTTTAACCATCTCGATTTTACGCATCGAGCGCGTTCGGCGTTCCGATTGGCCTCCGATTGGCCCTTCACCAATCAGAGTGCTGAACGCACTCGATGCTTAAATTCGAGATGGTTAAAATAAACTCACACTAGGGCCTCTGGTCACAATGCGAGTTTTACTGTACGCGTAGCGTGCGGTAAAACTCACATTATGACCAGGGCCTCAAGTCTGCTATTACAATAGTGTCAGAATGGTCTCGCCATTGTGAGTATTTGACAGTGTTTGTATGGCAAATCTGTCAAAAACTCACAAGAGACCATTTCAACGTTTGTACATTAGTAGACTTGGCCCCCAGGTGTGACGTAAAAGTATTTTTCTAATAATATGATCAACTTCTAATAATCATCTCCCTATTTCTCACTTTCTTTTAGTAAATCTTTCCTTTTTTGATCCCGTATATGATGTCAACATAATAAATGATAATGATGTCCATCTATATTTAACCTACCCAGATAAAGTCTTTTGATTCACTCGAACAGATAAACTCTTTTTTGATGTTTATTCGGACATTTATGTGTTTTTTGCATCTAAACCACTCTACCGATGACTAAAAAAAAATTTACTAACAGTCTTAGAAAGTGAGAACGATGTGTTATGTCATTAGCCTACGTCCTTTACAATAATTGCAGCTACATATGGTGCCGATTCCCTTGTTCACAAACTAAACTAAATTTAAGTTCAGTGCATCTTTTTTCTTTCTATTTCATTAAGAAAAGGACAGAAGATAAATTTTTGTTTAGTCCTGTAAAATTAATCAGCGCTTGACGTAAATTGATGTAATTTTAATAGGCAAGTTTTTAATCACGTCTAAACTTGTATGGAGTAGTGACAGGCGCTGATTAATTTGACAGGACTAAACTAAAATGTATCTTCTGTCCTCAATTTCCTAATGTTTTATCGTTATGCATGCAGTTTGGCGGTAGCAGCCTGCCACGGCTCGGCCGTGAGGCAACAGCGAAAGTTTCCGGATGACTTCCTCTTCGGGACAGCCACTGCTTCTTACCAGATCGAGGGCGGTTGGGATGCAGACGGTAAGTTGATTATTATAATGAACTTGATGATCCGGTGAACTTCGTACCACGTTTCAAATTTCTCGTATCAAATTTAGATTTTTGCGATTTTTCGGCTGTTCCTTTGGGTTTTGCCTCATTCTCGTTTTTCTTAAACCACCCCAGTATTGGATGTCTTTTGTTAAGTCGGTCATCTGATATTGATTTCCATTTTTTCTTGTAATTTTGTTAAAATCATATCATGATATTTACATCTACATTAATATTATAAAAAGAAAAGATTTGTATTTTTGTATGTTATGAATAAACTCAAAAACTACTGGACCGATTTAAAAAATTCTTTCACCAGTAGAATGCTATATTATCACTGAGTAATACAGATAATAATTTATAAAGATATCACGAAGGCGTAGCCGGCGGAAGCTAGTCTGAAATAAAATATTTTTAAATTTAATTTAAAAAAAAAAAATATATATCGCTCGAGCCATTTTCGAATTTTTGCGAGACTAACGCGCGGCAATTGATTTTTATATAATAAACACATAGATAGATGAAGAAGTCGGCTAAGATGTAGCTAGGCTAATGAAAGGCAAGAAACTGAATAACTATCTAACTAAAGACGCAGAAGAGCTGCATGTGGCAGTTTCCGATATACTATTGCACTTAAATTAAATTTAAAAATATTTTATTTCAGATAAAATATTTTTAAATTTAATTTAAAAAAAATATATATATCGCTCGAGCCATTTTCGAATTTTTGCGAGACTAACGCGCGGCAATTGATTTTTATATAATAAACACATAGATAGATGAAGAAGTAGGCTAAGATGTAGCTAGGCTAATGAAAGGCAAGAAACTGAATAACTATCTAACTAAAGACGCAGAAGAGCTGCATGTGGCAGTTTCCGATATACTATTGCACTTAGATTTTGTTACTATTTAGGTCAACGAGACAAAAAGAGTTCTCTTTTGAGTACTTGAGTTAAGCACTTAGCTTTATTTCTCCTTTGAAAAAAATGATTTCAACCGTTTTCCGTGTTACTACTCAAGTTAATTATCTTTTTGTATGCACGTGTTTCTGTGACACATAAACCTATTTTTCTTTCTTTTCTTTTTCTTTCTAATATTTTCCATGGGTGTACCCTACAGGCAAAGACTCCAATATGTAGCACGAAGTAGTTATGTTTGTGCATTTGGTGAACTTATATAAAGTAATGTACTCTAGTTTGTAGGCCAATAAATTACAAACTTATATAGAAAGAAAGAAAGAAAGAAAAAACATTTATTTAGCTCAGACTAAAAGGCACACATGGCACAATATAATTTACAGCAAATAAAAACTTTTTTTTTTTTAATCTTTATTTATTTAAGGGATTTTTGTACACATATGCGACGATGTCAATCCCATCGTGCTTTTACAAATACTAACTTACTTCTAAACTTAATTAACAAATCTAAGTCACACAAAACTTAATCTAATTTCTTATTTAAAAAAGTATATAATATTTTTGCTGCTTCAGAAGTAGGCTTGACTAAAATACCATGGAACATTCCAACATCTATTACCGACAATTTCATTGAGTTGATAACTGCGTTTCTTTTGTTTGTATATCTGACACATTCCACCAAAATAAAAACTTAAAATACAAAATCAAATAAAAAGCGTAAAGTGCGATGCAAGGAATTAGCAGGCAAGTGTGCCTCACGGCTGCGCCAAAAATGCCCAGTTCAGCATAAATGCCAGACAACTAGTGCCTGACGCTGGTTTGCAACTGGACCTGAAGTGTGAGGTGACGGATGTAAATCAGTTTTATACTGCAACGTGTGTTGCACACTTAAATAAAATAAATTTGTGTCAGATAAAAAATAAAATCGAATATGGACATAATTGTTTTGTTAATGAATAAAAAGTGTAAAACAAAACAAAAACAACAGATAAATAAATGCATGAATAAATGAGATGGGCGCATGATAGACCGTAAATAATAAAATCAGTAATTTAAAAACATCATATGATTGAGAAATTTAATATGACCATACTAAATATAAAACTTTTGAACTTTACCTCAGGGTAGCGTTATCACCGCGTGACAGGAGAGTTACTGTGGAGTTGTCATCGGTAACGATAACGCCACCGAACCAGTTTAATCGGTAACTCATTCAAATATATTTTGCAGGTAAGGGAGAAAACATCTGGGACTATATGGTCCACAACAACCCTACCGTCATCAGAGGCGAGACCAACGGCGACGTCGCTGGTGACTCCTATAACAACTACAAGCGCGATGTTGAGATGATGAGGGAGTTAGGCCTGGACGCTTACCGGTTCTCACTCTCCTGGTCTCGAATCCTGCCTACAGGCATGGCCAACGAGGTCAACCCAGCTGGCATTGAATTCTACAACAACTACATCGATGAAATGTTGAAATACGGCATCACTCCATTGATAACTCTGTACCATTGGGATCTCCCCCAAAAACTGCAAGAATTAGGAGGTTTTGCGAACCCACTCTTCAGCGATTGGTTTGAAGACTACGCAAGGGTTGTGTACGAGAATTTTGGAGACAAGGTCAAGATGTTCATTACATTCAACGAGCCGAGAGAAATTTGCTTCGAAGGTTACGGATCCACTTCCAAGGCTCCTATCCTAAACTCCACAGCTATGGGGACCTACTTGTGTGCCAAGCACTTGGTGATGGCCCACGCTAAGGCCTACCACTTGTACGACAAAGAATTTAGGGAGCAGCAGGGAGGACACTGCGGTATCACGATCAGTATTAACTGGTTTGGTCCAGCCACTGACACTCCTGAGGACGAATTCGCTGCTGAAATTAGGAGACAAGGCGAGGTATTTATATTTATTTGTATTTATATTTTTTAGGAGCTCGTGGCTAAGTAATATCAGTCGCACAATTCGATTCATCAGGTTAAGCTACGCTTGCCGGGGATGGTCCGTAGATAGGTGACCATCTTTACATACCGAGACTCCTCCATGCCTCGGAAAGCACGTTAAGTTGTTGGTCCTAGCTGTCATTCGTGTACTCGTATCTTTGATAGTCGTTACGGGTCCTCAGAAGCCCGAAAGTCTGACAACCAGTCTTATCAAGGGGTGTCGTATTATCCAGGTACTGGGTTGTGGGGGTCAGATAGGCAGTCTCTCCATGTAAAATACTGGTTTTCAGTTGGATCTGGTTAGACTGGAAGCCGACCCTAACATAGTTAGGCAGATTGTATTTATATTTTTTTCTCAAACATGCATAGAAATACTGTCATTATTTTCGAAAAAAGAACACGCGAAGTATCGAATTTACGGACAAAGAAAATCAAATCCATTGCAGGAGCGTTTTTTGAATTTGGAACATTACAACGCTCCAACAATGTTGTATGAAATGGCGTGTTGGGGTTAATAAATACTCTTTGATTGGATCTCTTATATTTTTGGCATACTAAAG
Source organism: Dryobota labecula (assembly GCA_947523025.1). Classification (NCBI taxonomy): domain Eukaryota; kingdom Metazoa; phylum Arthropoda; class Insecta; order Lepidoptera; family Noctuidae; genus Dryobota; species Dryobota labecula. The sequence goes on along the minus strand of OX383305.1, from coordinate 4,216,958 downwards.
TACGTCTCTTTGCTTAGCACAAATTGCGTTCACGTGGCTGTATAGCCATAAATGCGTTTGCCTTTCGGCACAGATGACAAATAGAAAATTGGCGGCAAAGCTGAAAATTCGTCTTGATTTGTTATTTACATAGGTACTTAATAAATATAAATTTAGTTAAAATGAATTCCCACAATTCATAGAGTGAAATGGAGATTGATTGTACTCCACCAGATTTAAAATCAGAATCCAAATTGGCAATGGAAAACCTGATTCCAGCGAAGTCAAAAGAAAAATACATGAAAGTATGGCTTATTTCCATGCATTTTTTTGAGAAAAGCACTATATATGCCTCGGCGGAAATGGCAATTGCCTATTTCCCGGCCTTTGCAATAATGGACTATTATTTATTAGAATTTATATTAATACAAGCCATTTATTAATGATCTTGATCAACTGTATTGTAATAACCTCTTAAAATTCAAGGCTCTAACCACATTTTTGATTTCCAGTGGGGAATCTACGCCGATCCAATCTTCTCAGCCGAAGGAGGTTTCCCGAAGGAGTTAGCACAGAAAATCGCCGAGAACAGCGCCAAGCAAGGCTACGCCCGATCCCGTTAGCCAGAATTTACTGAAGAAGAGAAGGCTTTCGTCAGAGGAACTTCAGATTTCTTAGGCGTCAACCACTATACTGCGTACCTGGTGTCGGCGACGGAGCGCAAAACTGTAAACCCTGTGCCTTCTCTGCTGGATGATATGGATAATGCTTCATATGCTGATGATGACTGGGCGAAATCTGCATCTGCTTGGCTGACGGTTAGTGTTTTTATTTTAGCTTGAGCATGCAAGAAAATCGGAACTAAAGATTTTTGACTCAAGTTCTAAGATATTTGCAATAGGTCTGGGGCCCAAGTCTGCTATTTTTATAAATTCGATGCCATTGTCATTTTGCGGAAATATCGTAATCTGCAAAATTCATAATGGTCGATCATTGGTTGGTCAATGGTCTTGTAATAGAATTGTATTACAATGGCATTTTGAATATTTATTCATGCCAGATTTCATTTATATATATTTTTACTTATTATTTATTAGTGTTATAAGCAATCTGAAGTAGTTGGAAGTTGGAAGTTTAGTAGGACGTTTCATTTGTCATTGTGTTCGAGATTACCAATTCTTTCAATGGAGTGTCAGTGGCTGACCATTGGAAAGTCATAATGACGCTATTATATTAGTAGATTACCAAACTTGTCAAAATCAACAATTATGAAATCAATGATAGACCATTCTGGCACTATTGTAATAGCAGACTAAGGGCCCTGTTCATTTGACTAGTTTTATATTCCTTTGCTAGCTCTAAATTTAACCAAAAACATTTTAACAAAAAAAAAAAACCTACTTCCAAAAATAAAACACTACAAAGTGAAAAATAACTTTTATTTGGATGTCGGTGTCTTTGGATCTGTATTTTTGTTTTTTGATATCGACTTCCGAAATTAAAATTATTTTTCACTCATAGTGTTTTATTTTTGGAAGTAGGTTTTTATTTTTATTCTTTCGTCGTTTATTATTAGTCGCTTAACTATCTTAATCGAGATATCTTATCGCCACCCGTGAAATACTTATCATTGAGGAGTTCCGGTGGCCATTTGTGGTCTTCTTCATTAGTTCCACTTCATCAAATGATACTTTCTGAATGCAAATGCTTGCGTTGTTGATGAAAATATAAAAATCGCTATATGTATGCCTATAATATTTGAGGAGGTCCCTCAATTTCTCATGGATCCCATAATCAGATCCTGGTTTTCTTATCATGGTATCACCCTTGGGATATCTCCATTCCAACAAAAAAAGAATCATCAAAATCGGTTCATAAACGACGAAGTATATATGAACCAATAAGTATACGGTCAAATTGAGAAACCTCCTTTTTTTGAAGTCGGTTAAAAAGTAAATACGCAGTCTTAGGTCCGTACCTCTTAAGGAAAAAACGGAACCCTTATAGGATCACTCATGTGTCTGTCTGTCTGTCTGAAATTTTGAATATGGGAGTCACTTTTGGAGGGCAATCCAGAAACTTAAAAAAAAAAGTTTTCAAACTGTACCGTTAGATAATAATTTTAAAATAAGTTATTTAAGAAAATAGATGAAAATTGACCATTCCTCCCCCTTTATCTCCGAAACTACTGAGCCTTACATTTTGAAAAATACAAAAAATAGGTAGTTCTTGCCTTATACGAGTACTCGTAGATTACAAGAAAACCTATGAGAAGTCTATGGTGTTAAAATTACATGCTCAATCTCTAAATATTGTGCCGTGGTAAAAATCTACATTTGCATGTATGGGAGAACTTGTTTTTCAACTACAATTTTAAGTGTGTTTTTTGGATAAATTCATCTCAACTACGAAACCCTTCATTGATTGTGGTCGAACACGCACTTGGCCGTTTTTTAAAAAAATAGAATCTCTCTTTTTTTTCAGTTAGCGCCAGACAGCATCTTCAAAGCCCTATCCCATTTAAGGACAATTTACAACGACCCAGTCTTCTACATCACCGAGAACGGCTGGTCCACTTATGAGGGGCGAGACCTGATCGATGATGACAGGATTACGTACTACAGGGCTTCGATGGAGAGTGTCCTGAATTGCTTGGATGCTGGCATCAAGCTGAAGGGGTACATGGCGTGGAGCTTACTCGATAACTTCGAGTGGATGGAGGGATACATGTAAGTTGGGCTTGCAGTTACAAAAAGATTAGACAATCTGCAAGTTAGTAGCGCAGCTAACTGCCAACAGTCCGTTTGATGGACGCTAAGATGTTGATCAATTATTATTAATTTATTTTGCAGACATGTTTCATTGTCAGTACAATAGTGCTTAAGAACTATGTCAGCCACTCACGTGTCCAGTCCAATCTACTGGCGCTGAGCGAAAACGCTGAAATGTCCTATGCCACGAGAGTGCACTTGCACGAAGAATCACCCAGACTGATAATTATTATTAAACTTATATTTCTTTTCTTTCCAGTGAGCGTTTCGGCCTATACGACGTCGACTTCGAAGACCCCGCGCGCACGCGCACTCCTAGAAAGTCCGCGTTTGTTTACAAGCACATCATCAAGAACCGCTACGTTGACTATGAATACGAACCTGAATCTATGACCATGACCATCGATGAAGGACACTGAAATATTATCGAAATCTGATATTGTTTTGTATTGTGACTGTTAAATTAAAAGTACTTTGCTGTAAAGTGTAATGATTGTCTTTATTACCTTGTGGTTTAAAAAGGTATTTATTTTTAAGCATGACAGAATGCTTACCAAAAAATTGATCTGTAGACTGCTTGTCCTATGAAAATGCTTGTATTTAATAAATAGTAGTACGATACTAAGTTTTAAGTCTAGTAATGACGTCACTTAAGATCACGTGACACTGCTTGATATTGTGGTGGTATCAACAACGCCACATGATGCGAACTACGCATCAAAGACCTGACGTCACAAATCCTACATCGCGCTATCAGAGTTTACCGCGCGACTAGCATATATACAACATCCCAACATCAACCGTTGGGCAGTTGCCCACCAGACACAATACCCGTCTGGTAGGAGGATCCTCCCTTTAATATAGAGTATGAGTGAACTTTACACCCTGTTCCTCATACCTCTTAAACATGGACGAGAGTAAGCCGCTGTACAACGGAATACGATATAGAAAGATATAGAAAAAATGCAGCAGCGAGAACTAGATGGAGGAATATTGCACATTTAATTTAGTTTTGACCTGTTCAACTGTATTGTATTCGATTCTTTATATTCCTATAATCATTATAGAATGACAGTACCAATATAGTTGAGTTTATTTCTGTAAGACATTGAGTTGTGTTTGTGTAGTGATAGCGTCTCTTTGGTTCTGCTATACTTGACGATAAATGGTGTTAAATTCAGTAAAGGCCTATATTTTTACCTTATTTTTAAGTTAATAAATTATTTTTTACTTTAATGATAAGTCAATAAGTTAAAACTAACTTGTAACACCGCTGCCGCGAGAAATCACGGCACACGAGCCGATTGATAGCATCAGTAGTTCTTGAGATATCCAGCTGTGCCAGACAGACAAACAGACAGACTGAGTTACACCATAAGGGTTTATTTTTACCATTTTGGTATGGAACCCTAAAAAACGAGGAAAAAAATTGCCAGCTCAATAGCCAGCCAGCCTTAGGGAGGTGTCATTTCTTTGTATGGGATTGGGTATCTGTACGTAGTATTATATGTGTGCTTTGGATGAAGCGCAGTTGTAGTTTTTCTGGGCTGGTACGGAACCCTCGGTGCGCGAGTTCGACTCGCTCCTTGACCGTTTTTTTTAACACATGGCAGCATCAGCGACTCACTAATTGCCAGAGACTGTAGTTTTACTACGCCATCTAGGAGTCGGCCTAGATACTAGGTGTCATTCTCGTGATTTATGAGTGTAAATAGATAAATCAACATTAAGACTGCGCCGAGCGCACAGTGGCACCCTCGTCGTTATTTCGGTGATTTCTTTTATTTTAGAATGAAAATGCAGAAAATAATCTCGTCAAGTTGTGCTTCACAAGACTATACGTTATTATTACTACAATTTTAAATTGTTATGTTTTATTGTAATCATTAAAACGGAAAACAGTGGCCACTAAGCTCCGTTTTAATGATTACAATAAAACATAACAATTTAAAACTACTGCTTGTAGTAATAATAACGTATAGTCTTGTGAAGCACAACTTGACGAGCTTATTTTCTGCATTTTCATTCTAAAATAAAAGAAATCACCGAAATAACGATGAGGGCGCCACTGTGCACTCGGCGCAGTCTTAAACAAGGAAGTTTTGATTTTTACTAATGTTACTTCAGCCAAAATCGGCCCTATAACGCTTTTTATTGATTGTTAATTTCATAATTGTTACCTATGCTGCTATCTAAATAAATAAATAAATAAAAATCTATGAATTTTTTTCAAGACTTATTATAATTTGTTCGAGTTGAGACCCCATGCCCAAAGCAACCTGCTACCGGCTAATATGTAGGAAGGAGGAAATTTTGGTTGTAAAACGTGAAATGTTTTAAAATTTTCATCAGCGAGGAAAAGCAGAAAAAAAAAGAAAAAGAGAATAAAAAGAGAGAATAAAAAACAGAAAGAGAAAAAGAAAGAGAGAGAGATTTTTAACACTGTGGTGTAGAATATTGCAGTTTTAGGTCATCGTCATCTTTTGACAGATAAAGGAACTAAGTAATGTAATTTTTGTTGATTTCTGAAAAAGTGTGCTATTTAGAGACATAGTTTTATTTTTCTGTAATCTTTACATAAGCTTCTATCACATAGAATAATTTCTGATTTTTTTCTAAGCAAACTTCGGAGATAAGGTATTTTTTACGGTATTTTTTTGTAATTTTTCATCAAAAGTCGAAAACTATGTGGCATAAGAAAAAAGATTATTTTTTTTTTGAGAATATTCAAACAGCGCTCTTTCATGTGATACCCCACTTGCCCTAGTAGCCACATTTCGAATTTTTAAGACCACCTTTCAGTCCCTGTTGCAAAAAAAAATTAAAACTTTGTTTTCTTTCTTATTTGCAAAATAGTTGGGCAAACGACATCTAAAACTATTCAAAATTTCAAGTTGATAGCATCAGTAGTTCTTGAGATATTCAGCAGTGACAGACAGACAGACTGATAACACAGCATATGGGTTCCTTTTTACCATTTTGGTACGGAACCCTAAAAAGGGTGACTATCTCTAGATTAAAATCACACTTTAGCATAAACATGTCAAGATTATCTGTCGATCCATCTTTATCGAAGATGTTATTCTCCACGCAAGGCTTCATGTCTTGCGTGGGGGATAACATCTTCGATAATCATGAACGATAATCATGTCGATAATCATGAATTAAAAGTTTCATAGGGGTTCCGTATCTTTGTTATCCCCCTTTGTTTACATAAATTATATGAAATAGACGTGGGGTATATAGTGTGAGTCTTTATAATGTGCACATGCACATATCGAAATGAGGGAATAGATTCCCTTAATTTTATTTACGGCAAAAATATTTAAAAAAAATCGAAATATTTTATTTTTTATGGAATTAAAACAAAATTGTTCCTGTGTAAACAAAACGGTGTAACTTTTAAACTAAATGATCTATCACTCCATAATGATTGGAAGTAATTAGGCGTCCAAAAATTGGGGAAAAACTACCCTCAATTGAAAAGAAACATGTTTTTTTAGCAAAAATCTGTTTTTTTTTTTTCACAATTTTTTACAATAATTGTAAAATTTCTCAATAAGGGCGTCTTATTGAGAAATTTTGAAAAAAAAAAGATTTTTTTTTATTTTTTTTTTCCGTAGGTAAAATAAGCATAGATTCCCTCATTTCGATATGTGCACATTATAAAGACTCACACTGTATAAGGTGTATCTATTCATACACGAAATATTTAAAGAGAAACATCTATAGGTGGTAAAAAAGCCATAGCAGCGGATTTTTTGTTTATCTAAGATGTTTTATATTTTTACATAATTATTATAATTTTAAAATTGCTTGAGACATTTTGCAAAAAAATCCTGTATTTACTTATTCTATGAATGACCCGCCCGGATGCGGCGACGGTGGCGCCACGAGCGCGGTGAATTTAAAAAAATCTAGTAATTTTAAATTATTAAATTTTTTAAATATTATACTCAGATTTTAAAAAAACATTTTCATGGCTTCTTTACCACCTATAGGTGTATCTCTTAAAATATTTCGTGTTTGAATACAACCTATATATAGCTTTACCTACACAACGTTCTATAAGTAATAAAAGTAATTAGAAAAAAATTAGGATGCCCATGGACAAAATTGAGGTAAATAATAACAATCTTCTGTCATCATCTTCCTGCCCTGTCCTATGTTACTTACTTAATCATGTGGCTTGGTCGGCGCAACACGTTTTCTTCATCCATTCTCCCCAGTCGTATCATTCCTCACAAAAAAAAAGAAAAAAAAATATATATAGGGTGTATCTATTCCAACACGAAATATTTCAAGAGATACAGTGGTAATAAAGGAGCCATAGAAACGATTTTTTTTTAAATCCGAATATATTATTTAAAAAATTAAATAATTTCAAATTACTTGATATGATGATTAATTATCAAAATTCACGGCGCTCGTACCGCCACCGTCGCCGCGTCCGGGTGGGTCATTCATAGAATATGTGTATGTAAAGGTTTTTTTGCAAAGTATCTCAAGTAATTTAAAAATTATAATAATTATGTAAAAATATAAAACACTTGGATAAAAAAAAAAAAATTCGCTGCTATTATTATTATTTATTGAATTCAAGGCCAACACGGACCAATTATAAAAACAAACTAATACAAATACAATTAAATACAATTTCAATACAAAAATACAATATACAATACAATTACAAGTCAACACAATTAAAACAATATTTCCACATTAGCCCGTACATGTACCATGTCACAGTGATACATGTACTGGCAGTCGAAACGCTGGGCGAAGGCACTCAGGATACTGTTCAGGCTGACCCGCACCCTGCGCACCAGGGATGTGCACCGCTTGCGCATGGGTGTATAAAAACAATCCACGCGCGCTTCGGCGAACATCCCCGAAGCGCTACAGAAGCGAGGCGCTTTTTTACCACATATAGATGTTTCTCTTAAAATATTTCGGCTTATTCCACAAATCCCCCCTGAAAACTCCCCCTTAGGAGGAAAAGTGGAATATATAAAAACCAGTCTAGAATTCACCCCTGCTTATTTCACTAATCCCCCAGAGAATCCCCCTCAGTGGGGAAAACTGAACAAAATGTAAAAAAATCACTTTCAGAGGGGTCTTGGAATAAGTTTTTTTTTTTTTTTTTAATTCTTATTTCCCCCCCTAAGCGGGATTATCAGGGGTGAATTCTAGACAATTTTTTATAGATCCCACTTTTCCTCCTAAGGGGGATTTTCAGGGGGGATTTGTGGAATAAGCCAATATTTCGTGTATGAATAGATACACCTTATATAATTATATTATCAGGCATCAAGGCCCATAAGGTGTTATTATTCCATCTTACTTAAAAACTATATTAACATGTAGGAACACTAAAAAAAAAGAAAAGAGAAAAGAAAAATCACAATCACAGCTTTGTTGCCAACATGTAGCTTGGTAAACTTCTCCATTGTAGGCCCATCCAGCCAGAGAGGCTGGATGGGCCTACAATGGAGAAGTTTATGTTTATTACAATGAAATTAATAGATATCTATCAATTCGTAAAAAACAATTAAATTGATAGATATCTATCAATTCATAAAATACTACAATGAAATTGATAGATATCTATCAATTTCATTGTATTTTATGAAGTTCGAATAAAGGAGAATGAGCTTTTTCTCTGGTGGGGCAAAATTCCATACTTCAATGTATGGAATTTTGCCCCACCAGAGAAAAAGCATACTATTCATAACTCAACATCCGTATTCCGCGATGAGATAAGCTGACGTATGTAAGGCAACATTTCGACAGCAAGTTGAAGAGAAAAGACAGTTACAGACAAAGACAGACAGTTACAGACTTTTGTGACAGGTACCATCACACACACCGTAAGCTAGTGCTTACGGTGTCGTGGTGGTCCTATGTCCGAGACCGCGATGGTACCTGTCAAAAAAATCTAGAAAAGAGTAAATTAAATAGTTTAATCGTTTGCTACAGAACCCTAAAGTAACTAAGTAGGTACCAGCCTTGTTACGTAATGTGAACTGGCTACTTGACATGTCAACCGATAGTGATAAGCTATCGACGTAAACGTAAATATTTATTTGTTTAGGTACTCATATCCAACTATGGAAAAAACAAAAACAAATATTTATTTAACCATTTATGTGCTCTAATAAAATGATAGCGGGAGTCTATGCTTGGGATTTCCCACGTGGTCGAATAAGAAATGAAGAGATCCGCAGGAGAACCAAGGTAACCGACATAGCTCGAAGAATTGCCAAACTGAAGTGGCAATGGGCAGGGCACATTGCGCGCAGAACAGATGGCCGTTGGGGCCGAAAGGTTCTGGAGTGGCGACCGCGTACCGGAAGACGTAGCGTTGGAAGGCCTCCCACAAGGTGGACCGATGACCTTATGAAAGCCGCAGGAATCCGCTGGATGCGGGAAGCACAGAACCGGTCGAGGTGGCGGTGCTTGGGGGAGGCCTATGTCCAGCAGTGGACGTCGTTCGGCTGAAATGATGATGATGATGAATAAAGTGTCAATAATTGTGCGTCTTTGTTGTTAGGGTCGCCACAGTACTCCCCCGCTAAGACCGCTACTGTGGGCGATAAAAATCAGGGAAACGTACTCGTTGTCCACTTCTACAGGATCAGGAACAAAAATAAGTCATTGAAGTGGCCACGTTTACACACACATACACATTTACATTTGTCACTAAGGAATATAGAAAAAGTTTTATAATATTAACAATTTCAGTTCATTATAAACCTTAACACTCAAGCATAAAATTTAATTACGATTGTAAAATATTTATCATCGGAGAAAGGTAAATAAATAAATTTAAAATGTCGCTTGAAAATAAAAAGTTATTTTTATAATAAGTACAAAAACATTTATTTTAAAATGAAACTTAAAAGTTATGGAATAAGGTTAAAAACATTTTGTTGAAAATTTATATTATTCATCGAAGCGGTCCACGCTTACTGTCGTCTCTTTTCCTCGTACATCAAGCTTGTAACATTTTGGATGTCGTTCTAGAACTCTGTAAGGTCCAGCATAGCCGGCTCCAGCGGTCTTCGGACGTAATCCTGTCGCAAGAATACATGAGAGGAGAAATTAAGAAAAAATAATTAATGGTGCCGATTCCCTTGTTCACAAACTAAACTAAATTTAAGTTCAGTGCATCTTTTTCTTTCTATTTCATTCGAGATACATTTTAGTTTAGTCCTGTCAAATTAATCAGCGCTTGACGTAAATTGACGTAATTTTAGTCGGCAAGTTTTTAATCACGTCTAAACTTGTATGGAGTAGTGACAGGCGCTGATTAATTTGACAGGACTAAACTAAAATGTATCTTCTGTCCTTTTCTTAATGAAATAGAAAGAAAAAGATGCACTGAATTTAAATTTAGTTTAGTTTGTGAACAAGGGAATCGGCACCATTGTGTTCTATTAAGACTGCGAGGTACATATACAGTCGATGCGCTAGGTTAGAGTGAAATCCTCATACGACTAATAAGTGTGCGTCTTTGTTGTTATTGTGCCACAACACATATAAACCGACAAGAAGGAAGGAACAGAAAAATATGTACATAAGTTTATGGTGTGTTTGGTGGTGGTGGCGATGTTAATTAATCTATACTAATATTATAAAGCTGAAGAGTTTGTTTGTTTGTTTGAACGCGCTAATCTCAGGAACTACTGGTTGGAATTGAAAACTTATTTTTGTGTTGGATAGCCCATTTATCGAGGAAGGCTATAGGCTATATAACATCACGCTACAACCAATAGGAGCGGAGTATAAATGAAAAATGTTGCAAAAACGGGAAAAAATATATTAAAATATTTTTTGAGAGCGTCCTTTGCGTGCGCTGCGTAAACGGTTTAAGTTACGCAAATATCATGTATGATGGAATTGTTCCTCTTTAAAAGTTCAAAAAAAAAGTCCGCGACGGTATATGTCTATCTTTTAAGATTGACTCACTATAACCTTTTTTTATGGTAATCAAATTTGTTTGAAATTAATGCATTATTTGCGAAGTAGTTTTGTCAACATAATATTAATCCTTATCCAAATAAATATGTTATTAATCACAATTATTTAAATGGAAACAAAATTGTCCTTGACATTACTTGATTTCAATCAACATCTTAGGAGATATCATAATTTTAAAATAACTTCGCAACAAAATAAGTGTATAGGCTATTTAACATCACGCTACGCCCCTAAGGAGCCGAGCAAATCGACAAAAAGTCGGAAAAAACGGTAAGCGAAAACGAAGTAATTTCGCGGACGGGCGATGCGATGCGACAGGATGGGTTGTGGGCCGAAATTTTACGACGACGAAGTCGCGGGCAAAAGCTAGTTATAATTATAAAAAAAATCTCATTCTTAAATAGTCACGAAATGATCATAATAACATCATGACTAATCGATTTATCTAAAAACTAGCTTCTGCCCGCGACTTCGTTCGTGACTAAGTTGTAAGATACACAATACACTAAAATAACAGCCTGTATTTTATAAAACTCCCTCGGCCCCGTCACATTACATCGCCCCGCCCGCACTTTTATTTCTTTTTCACTTAGTGTTCTTTTTAACTTTTTTATTTTTGCTCGGCTCCTTAGGGTCATAGCGTGATGTTATATTACTTTTAACTTTCCTCAAGAATTGGGCTATCAAATGCAAAAATAATTGTTTAAATTCGAATTTAGACAATTATTGTCAAGCAAGTCGGTAATATACTAATTTTACAGACTTGCTTGACAAAAATTGTGATAGCTCGGCTAATATGCATGATATAAAGATAAATTACAGACTAAAGCAATCAAGGATTAAGCAGCTACATATTAGTGAAAGAATTTTCAGAATCCATTCAGCAGTTTCAGAGATTACCCCATACATACAAATTTACAAATAAATTTTACCTCTTTATAATATTACTAGCTTTTGCCCGCGGCTCCGCCCGAGTTGATGTCGGTTATCACGTAAAAAGTAGCCTATGTCCTTCTCCATATCCCAGGCTATACTCTGCCAAATTTCATGATGATCGGTTCAGCGGTTTAGGCATGAAAACGTAACATACAGACACAGACAGACAGACAGACAGAGTTACTTTCACATTTATAATATTAAGTATGGATTAGTATGGATTATTAGTTATAAACATTTTTATATAATTTATGGCATCTTCAGCACGCTAGGTGCGTAATTGAAAGAGCCACAAATTATATAAAAAATGTTTTATTTAAGTTTTTTTTTTAAACCTACATTATTGGTGACTGTTTTTTTTATCAGTTATTATTCTAACCTAATTATTTAGGCAAGCATTGCCGCGGGCATTACAAGTCAAACTAAAATTATTGACAGTGACAGCATTGCGGCAAGTATATTGAACCTCAGAATTAAGATAAAACCAACAAGTAACATTGATAGTAGACAGTTTAAGCTATCCCTTTAGATAACTGTGTCTGTTTATATAAATTGTAAATATATTACTAGTGATCTGCTTAGTGGTTCTAAGTGCCGACATGAAGCCGCTTCTGGTCTTAAGGTACGAAAAATCGATAAATATTGATTTAATATGATGATCTAGTTTGCAAGAATTAAAAAAATAATCTGTCTTGACAGTCCCTATATTGTTAACAATTTGTGCTTATTTGCTATGTTATTAATGTAATTTTTTATTTTTTATTTATTCAAAATCTGTATTAACAATAATATACACAAAGTCTGCCAAACTGCATAACAGAGCCTCGAGTCTGCTATTACAATAGTGTCAGAATGGTCTCGCCATTGTGAGTATTTGACAGTGTTTGTATGGCAAATCTGTCAAAAACTCACAATGAAGAGACCATTCTGACACTATTGTAATAGCAGACTTGAGGCCCTGTTTATCGGCAGCTGTTCTCGTCTAGAAATAGATTACAAATTTTGCTAAGTAAACTATAAAATAATATACCTACAGTCGAAGACATTTCCGCAGACGTGAGGTTGGTTACAAACATAGCTACGGACACAATGAGAGATAATGTTTTTGTAGAACTTTTTAAGTTGATCCTTAGATTTGACATTTGATATCAGTTTCGGGGGTAGGTCATTCAATAATGTTGGTACTATGTACCTTCTGTTAGTAGATAACTCTGAGTTTCTTTACCGTATTAAACCTAAAGCCACCTTCACCAGGTGCCTCTGGATGAGGAAGTCGGGTCCCGCAACAATCATTTTCAGGATGCCATTCCGACTGTTACGTAAACACAAACTAAAAACAAAACGTAATATTTCGATGCATAATCAAATAAAAATGTTTTCTTTTAACTACGTAGTAATGTTATCAATAATCACTACAAAACCGATCACGAATAAGGACGTATTTTTTGCTTAGAATCAAAACAGTGCAGGAATGTTATATGAAATCTCATGGTTGCACAGTTCTTCATTAATGCACTGTTTTTTATTTTTTATTTGGATATAAATTTACCACAGAGGTTTAATGTCTCCCATTAAGTTTAATATAAAATGCATGCATTAGATCAAAAACATACTGGCTGGAAATAAAAATCGGCTGAATAAAACCGACTTGGTGAAAAAATTTGTTTTCATTAACTGAGTTTTTATTTTGAGTAGGTATATTAATTTTATCACGGTAGGTAGATTGGTAGTTGAAAGAAAAGTAGATTACGCACCTCGCTAAAGTGAGTAATTAATGCACTAGTGTTAATTTAGTGCCCTCGCATGCGCTCGGGCACCAATATAACACTCGTGCATTAATGACTCACTTTGCGCTCGATGCAACAATCTACTATTTATTGGTTACAACGATAATGACTGAACTTTTTGCCCTCAGTTCCATTTATCTGTTTTAAGGCAAGAGCGCGAGTGTAGCCCTGATCGAATGGATACGCGTGAGTGTTGTATTGCAACACTATTTAACTCTTACCCAGTATAGGATAGGTCTTCTGGGTTACTTTTCTAAATTGTACTATGGAATATTCTTCCAAAAAAGAAATGATACAGCCATAAAAACAGAAATTAAAAACTATTTATTAAGTAATTAGTACTTCTGGTATTACAAATATCTTTGTTTACCTCATCATAGCATTATATGCTACGACATTCTTAATAGATAAACTTAAGGCTGCGCCGAGGGCACAGTGGCTCCCTCATCGTTTGTTCGGTGATTTCTTTTATTTTAGAATGAAAATGCAGAAATTACCCACGTTAATTTGTGCTCATAACACTAGGTATACGTTATTATTAGGTACTACAAACAGTAGTTTTAAATTGTTATGTTTTATTGTAATCATTAAAACGGAGCTTAGTGGCCACTATTTTCCGTTTTAATGATTACAATAAGACATAACAATTTGAAACTACTGTTTGTAGTAATAATGACGTATAGTCTTGTGAAGCACAACTTGACGAGCTTATTTTCTGCATTTTCATTCTAAAATAAAAGAAATCACTGAAAAAACGATGAGGGCGCCACTGTGCGCTCGGTAGCCTCTTAATTAAGAGAACCCTAACATCTCAATTAATTTGAAATCTTAACTTTAATCCGGTAGGTAAAAATCAGTAGGTAAAATTAAAAAGTTTTTATTTTTCACTTTTTAGCTATGGTACACATGGCTTACACATGAAGCTAGACATTTCCAGTATAAGCTGATCTCGCATTGTATAGGGTTTCTGTTTAATAAGAGGTCAGCTTACTCTGTAAATGTATAGCTTGATGTGTAGCCGTGTGTACCTACCCCACACCAATTCGATTACCACTACGTGCTACACCGCACAAACAACATTAACACAAGATATACGAAGTAGATTAAATACGTATTATTGAAGCTAACTCAAAAACTACCGTAAAGTTAATAAAAATCGGTTAATAACCATTTATAGCCCGAGTGCATCTCATGTCAATTCCAATAAGCCCAAACACGGCTAGGATACATTGTTTTATTACGGAGTTCCGGTGCATACCTTCCGGCTTCATCTTCAGATCAGTTCGGTGGTACCATTTTCATCAGAATTATTTATTTAAATTTGCTTCATAATCGCTTAACTATCTTAATCGAGATATCTTATCGCCACCCGCGAAATACTTATCATTGAGGAATTCCGGTGGCCATTTGTGGTCTTCTTCATCAGTTCCACTTCATCAAATAATACTTTCTGAATGAAAATGCTTGAGTTGTTGATGAAAATACAAAAATCGCTATATTTATGCCTATAATATTTGAGGATTTCCCTCAATTCCTCATGGATCCCACCATCAGATCTCGATTCTGATAAAAACAGGACCAATCTGAAAGTATACATACAAAAAAAAAAAAAAACATTTCGGTTTATCAAATAAAATCAAATCAAATCATTTTTATTTCGGGAATACGCCCATATAAAATTTTACATCAAATTACAAAATTATTTATTAACAACGGAGGTCTGAGGAAACAAACAAGAAAGTAGGTACAACAGAATTGAGAATCTCCTCCTTTTTGGAAAGTTGGTTAATTAAAGAGTAAACTTTTAGAATATTTAAAAAAACATCGCACAAAATTCATCATCATCATTTCAGCCGAAAGACGTCCACTGCTGGACATAGGCCTCCCCCAAGCACCGCCACCTCGACCGGTTCTGTGCTTCCCGCATCCAGCGGATTCCTGCGGCTTTCATAAGGTCATCGGTCCAGCTTGTGGGAGGCCTTCCAACACTACGACTTCCGGTACGCGGTCGCCACTCCAGAACCTTTCGGCCCCAACAGCCATCTGTTCTGCGCGCAATGTGCCCTGCCCATTGCCACTTAAGTTTGGCAATTACTCATAAACTCACTACCCATTACTCATTACTCATTGTTGTCGCACAAAATTACTTATAGATAAATGTTATTATTCTGTAACAAATTTTTGCCGTTAAGAATTAATTAAAACCCATATTTTTTTAATTTTGTATTTTAGGGAAACTTAGTACAGTCTTGGAAATGGAATAAAACTAGTGATAATGATAAAAACCATATGTATTCCTTTATTTCATACGTTATATAATAAATTAGTATTTGTACATAGTGGTATGTGCGCTATACCTCATTTAATAATTAACCAATCAGAATAGTCGTGCGCCTTCCGTATTTCGGTCTAGGGCTCTTACGCGTCTCCATATATAAATACGCAGCGCCGCGAGCGCCGTCTTCAGTCACTAACTCGGCGCACAGTTGGAACAACGTACTAACAGTCCGGAGGTCCTCAGTGCGCGGCCGCGCGCCGTCATGATTGGATGTTGATGCATGTAGACCACTACAGTATTAATATTAATTTTTGCATGCCTTAAAGTTAAAATGTACAAGGAACCCTAATATTTGTAATATCTTATGTATATACCTACATTCTTTGCAAATAAAAACATTATATTATATTCTAGCATCTGGTAGAATGACGGCTCAGTTAATTTTTACAGAAAATAACGGCTGCTCCTGATTTCATCTGCGTAAAACTGGCTATGGAGAACCTTACCTTTTATTATTTCTGTTTTTGACTAATGCAGTTTGTTAGTGGCAGCCTGCCACGGCTCGGCCGTGAGGCAGCAGCGAATGTTCCCGGATGACTTCCTCTTCGGGACAGCTACTGCTGCTTACCAGATCGAAGGAGCGTGGAATGAAGATGGTAAGTCCATTGGTCTATGGTTAATGTTGATCCAAAAATTACAAAGAATAACGTTCAAAATAATAAAAGCAAGGGGAAAATGCATAGGCATCAAGTTTACGCAGGATCTAGACTTTCATCAGAATTACCAAGTAGGAGTCACTAGTCGTTACGATTTAGGCTTCGATCATATGATCTAAGGATTTAGGTAAGTGCATATTACGTGATGCGCGAGTTGCGCACAACTGCAAAACTGGATCTCTGGAGTCCCTAGACGGTATTATATTTTAGCAATGCTTAATGAAAAATGAATGCCAACGCTTGACAAGCATGCTAGTTAACGTTGCTGACGTTGCGTCAAGCTTGCTAGTCAAGCAATTTTGACCGTCTAGGGACCCCATTAAACGAGTGACTGCGTTGAGGTCGATAGTAATTATCGGCAAACACTTTCATTAGTATTGCTTTGCCATGCCGTGCCGTGTTGTGCCGGACGTAAAGAATAGCACCACCCCATTTCCTCCCGTGGGTGTCGTAAAGTTGACTAAGGGACTTACTAGAGAATGGGCAGCAGCGTTCTCTATGCATTTTTAACACCATACTGCGATCGCCAACCCGCCTGCCAAGCGTGGCGATTATGGCATAACCCCCCCCCCACCTATTGGGGGAGGCCTATGTCCAGCAGTGGACGTCTTTCAGCTGAAATAATGATGAATAATGAGTATTGCTTTGGTTCGGTTATATAGAGGTATGAGAAACAGGGTGCAAAGTTCACTCATACTCTACGGAAAAGGGAGGATCCTCCGACCAGACGGGTTTTGTGTCTGGTGGGTAACAGCCCGACGGTTGATGTGGGATTTTGTATATATGCTAGTCACGCGGTAAACTCTGATTGCGCGATGCAGGATTTGTGACGTCAGGTCTGTGATACGTAGTTGTCATGTGGCGTTGTAAATGCCGCCACAGTTATAAATGTATGAATGTTGTATACATTTCAGGCAAGGGAGAAAACATTTGGGACTATATGACCCACACCAACCCCACTGTCATCAGAGACGTGACCAATGGTGACGTTGCTGCCGACTCCTATCACAACTACAAGCGTGATGTCGAGATGATGAGGGAGCTAGGGCTCGATGCCTACCGGTTCTCTCTCTCTTGGGCTCGAATCCTACCAACTGGAATGGCTAATGAGGTCAATCCAGCTGGCATCGAATTCTACAACAACTATATCAATGAAATGCTGAAGTATGACATTACTCCAATGATTACTTTGTACCATTGGGATCTGCCCCAAAAACTACAAGAACTAGGAGGATTCGCAAACCCACTATTCGCCGGGTGGTTTCAAGACTACGCAAGAGTTGTCTTCGAAAATTTCGGAGACAGGGTTAAGATGTTCATCACTTTCAACGAGCCCAGAGAAATCTGTTACCAAGGCTATGGAGCTGATATTAAAGCTCCTATCCTGAACTCTACGGCTGTGGGAACTTACTTGTGTGCCAAACACTTGGTGGTGGCCCACGCCAAGGCTTATCACTTATATGATAAAGAGTTCAGACCAACGCAGAAGGGGCAGTGCGGTATCACGATTAGCGTAAACTGGTTTAGTGCAGCCACTGACTCTGCTGAGGATGAGCTAGCAGCTGAGCTGAAGAGACAAGGCGAGGTATTACAAGAAACTTGTTCGTTTTATATTCTTCTACATTCGACCATTAAACGATCCATTTAACCTTTAAACCATTTTTACAGTGGGGCATTTACGCGCATCCCATCTTCTCATCCGAAGGAGGTTTCCCAAAGGAGTTTTCTGAAAGATTGGCTGAAAAGAGCGCCCAGCAAGGTTACTCTCGCTCCCGTCTGCCTGTGTTCACTGAAGAAGAGAAGGCTTTCGTCAGAGGAGCTTCTGATTTCTTCGGCGTCAACCATTACACAGCACGGATGGTGTCGGCGACGGAACATAAGGAAGTGGTTCCTGTGCCCTCTCATTTGGATGATATGGATGTTGGTCACTATGTGCCTGATGACTGGCTTACTTCTGCTTCGTCTTGGCTCGTGGTAAGTGATATGTTTTGATCTCCTTTGTACAATTTCTTTGATATAGATGCTACACATTAATACGGAACACAGATTGTAGACAGACAATCAAATCAATTCTTGTCGATGTATACATCTCTGTGAGGCTGACCGTATATACTTCTTTATTGTTGAAAATATCAGAAAACACTCTATCGATCTTCTATCTATCTAAAATTTAAAACTTAATCTCGCCAAGACGATCCAAGCGAAGCGCAAGGGCACCACCTGCCTTTTCTTGAAGCGCACCGTCGTTTTTTTGAACCCTCATAACTTGGTTTTGGATTATACCAGACAAACAAAATTCTCGGAATATGATTTCAATAGTGGACTTATTAAACTTAAAGTTTCAATTGCATAACTCTTATACTTTAGATTTTATTGATATCTAAAAAACCCCGATTTCGTCACTGACTCACTCACTAACTGATGATCATCAAAATTCTTAGGGTACTTCCTGAAGTCCTAGAAAGCTGAAATTTGGTATGTGATCTAGTATTAGTACACAATCAACAAAAAAGTCCTAAACCTTGGAACTTTTACTACAACTAGGAGATGGAATTTTGTATGAGACTTCCGCAAATGTTGACGCTAGAGATCTGAAAATTGATATAGTCCTTATATCCATTTTCAGATCTCTAGCGTCAACATTTGTTGTCCTTGTTATAAATAATAAAATATATATTTCGGGATTTTTTGTGTGTTTAATGGGTTTTCCCGTAGTCAAGGGCGAACTTTGATTATTGTTCTCATTGATATTGGGTCATCCACGTTTTCTTGTGGGCAGGCTTAGAAACAGCCGAACCATTTATTTTGACTATGGTGTAGAGTTTGTGAAGTTAGGGCTTGTAGAGTTAGGGCGTGTAGAGTTATAAGCTTGGCTCTACATGAGATCTAATAACTTTTTGACAGTGCGAGCCTTACGGTCTCGTCTTGGCAACATTTTACACGAAAATGTGTTTGGTGGGTTATTATTTTTAGATCTATTAAAGTGGCTTTTTACAGCTCTCAATTCAATTCATTCTGTCTTCTTTTCCAGTTAGCTCCAAACAGCATCTACAACTCCTTAACCCACCTGAAGTTAAAATACAACAACCCAGTCTTCTACATCACTGAAAACGGCTGGTCTTCAGACCCTGACAGTGGCCTGATAGATAATGACAGGATTACGTACTATAGAGCTTCGATGGAGAGTCTCCTTAACTGCTTGGAGGATGGAGTGAATCTCAAGGGTTATATGGCGTGGAGTCTGATGGATAACTTCGAGTGGATGCAGGGCTACCAGTAAGTGTGGCTATTAATGTTATTGTAACGTAAAAATCCACTACTAAAGCTGGAACTGGAACTCTTCCGTACACAGTAAAATCAGTCGATGAAACCGTTGATGCACCCTGTCAAATTATACGATGTAAATGGTGACGTCAAACATGTAGCTCCAATGATTAAGGTTATTAACTAGTTAATAAGCCATCCACTGATAAGTACTAACGTGTGTGTTAGGCCGATAGTGATCATAGTGTTTGAAAGTGGTGTGCAGTCACGAGGAATTTCCAATTACATCTATCATAGTATTGACATCTGTACTCCAGGCTGACTCTTTGATGGGAACAGAGCAGAAGTCTACATTGGTGACTTATTATGATACTAATATTTTGTATTATTATTTCCTCAGAGAGCGTTTCGGGCTATACCACGTTGACTTCGAAGACCCCGCGCGCACGCGCACTCCTAGAAAATCCGCGTTTGTTTACAAGCACATCATCAAGAACCGCTACGTTGACTATGAATATGAACCTGAATCTATGACCATGACCATCGATGAAGGACACTAGAGGTTGTGTCACTCACCCAGATATTACTGTTAAATTAAAAGCATTTATTAATCGTGTTATGTTTTATTTCCCCCTATCATGACATACACTGATACACCTTATATATTTACGTCCAATGGCTGCAAATAAACCATAGATGGCGCCACAAGCACAAAATAAACAACGAAGTATTCGACTCGTTGTATAGATGGCGCTAAGAGGCAGGGAAAATTCTCGCTGTTTTTCCGAGTGAATGACCTTTGATATTTTTATGATAACTTAACTACGATTGTTTTACAAACATCTGTAAGTTGTAACTTATCTAATTATCATGATAAGGTTTTGTTATTCATCAATAAAAACTTACAAAATTTTAATTTTCGCGTGCAATACATACGAGTAGGTACGTTAGATACGTATAAAAAACCTTGACATAAAAAACAATAGTACTAATTAATAAAAGAAACGAAAAATAATGAACAGAATCGATAACCACTAATGATATATTATCTTATCCAAAGATAATACAAAACATAATTATAATGAAGAGTTATGTAAACCATGATTCAGTTCTAATTTATACAATGCGCGTCGTGGTACCATGTTTGCTGAAGTAAGAATTTTATACACCTTATAAAACGTGTTTATTATTTTGTGTAGTGGTGGAAAATAATTTGCCTTATATCCGGAAAAAGGACCGCCTTTTTGCCTATTTGTGTAGTGTGAGAGAATCAATTTCGTTTTTCTTGGAAAGTGTTAAAAGTGTAGCAGAGGAATCCACCGGTGTATCCCATCGGAGATCTTGAAGCTGTCCTTATTTGTGACTAGTTGTGTGGTTTTAGTACCAAGTTAGATCAAATAACCCAAGAAACAAATTAATCTGTGTTGATGGAATTTGGATGTTTTGTTTTTCGCCCCGCGATACACGCTTAAATACAAATATGACGTTTGCGGAGCGAAGGACCAAAACCGAGAACACATGTTTAATGTATTGAAATGGAAATAGATAAAAGTAAAATTATACTAGCAGATCTATAGACCTACCTGATCAGAGCCAGAGCAATCATTAGGAGCACACCAAGATCCTAAATGACAGGACTATTAAAACCATCATAATATTCAACCTGGCAATTATACTCCTGTTCCTAGAGGTCGCATTGGCCCAGCCAAGTGGTATAAGGACCAAAATAAAGGTGGTTGATTCTCGCGTCTTGTGCGCCAGCTCGGCTCTCAATCAAAAGTGAACTTTAATCAATAACAAAAAAACCTGTAAACTTGTAGCTAAAAGCAACGAACTCAATGTCGCAAGAATTGATAGGAATAAAAAACATTAAACTCTAGAGGACTGCAAGTGAAAAGACAAGTGGAGTTGATTGTTTGAAATCCCTATTTATCTTTCAGTCTCCTCATAGTCATCGGTTCCGATGGCTGGTCGGATAATCGGGTACGGAAGTTTCCACCGAACTTCTTGTTTGGGGCTGCCACTTCTGCGTACCAGGTGGAAGGAGGCTGGGATGCTGATGGTAAGGAGACTTCCCTTTACAATTTAGATATAAGAAGCAGAAGGGAAACAAAAGCTTTAGTAACGAATGGAATAGATTCTTTAAATTCCTTATACAGCGTGAAATTGAATTCATAGGCATCCTCTTAAGGGGTTATTATACTCATCATTATGAACAACTTTCACTATGGGACCAAACTTGAAATCGCGAAAAAGTATCAGCTGTTAAGTATTTATGTTCGCATAGCTAGTCAAAATGTAGGGAACAGCAGATTTTTTTGTTTTTTTCGAGATTTCAGGGCCTCAAGTCTGCTATTACTTCTCTCTTCATTGTGAGTTTTTGACAGATTTGCCATACAAACACTGTCAAATACTCACAATGGCGAGACCATTCTGACACTATTGTAATAGCAGACTTGAAACCCTGGTTTGGTCCCATATTGAAAGTTGTTCATAATGATGAGGACAATGACCCCTTATAAAGATGCTCATCATTTCAGCCGAAAGACGTCCACTGCTGCTATAGGCCTCCCCAGGAAGGGGGGCAATTTGCCATAATCGTCACGCTTGGCAGGCGGGTTGGCGATCGCAGTATGGTGTTAAAAAGGCATAGAGAACGATGCTGCCCATTCTTTAGTAAGTCCCTTAGTGGCCTTTTACGACACCCACGGCAGGAAATGGGGTGGTGCTATTCTTTACGTCCGGCACCACACGGCACCGAAGAAGATGCTCATGAATTCAATTTCACCCTGTATAACTGTGCGGGTCTTGCGGAGACGGGTTCAAAGTTTTAGAAATCCTAGTCCTTTAAGCAGTGGCACGTTATGCCATTGGTTTCAGGTTTATACATATCTACTATTGTATAGAAACAAGTTTATCTAATTGAACAGACAGATGTGCTGCTGGGGAGTTTGTTGCGCGACTTCTTCCCAGATAAAGTACTAGGAACGGAAGACGGAAGGACGAGCGTTTTGTGGGACTATCTTATGTAATTTTGACGTTCGAAAAGTGCTGATTCTCAGTCTTTTTTGAATAAATGACTTTTGATTTTGATTTTGTTCAAGTCCTCCCGTCTGTCAATTGTTTTTATAACAAGAAAATCCATACTTCCAAACTAATCTATCTATCTTCCCTGGTTAGTAGGGTGCGGGGCAGTACCAACCCTAGTAGCATTTTTGTTGGCGTTTGGTTGGGCCACATTCCTCTGAAGTTGGCCTAACTAAATGCCAAAGGAAAATGCTACTAGGGAACAGCATCCTGTCTATGGTAGCAAGTATGCTGGATTGTGCGTTTGTGAACCACTGCAGCAGGGTATCAGCTGGGCCTGTTACCTTGCGGCAGTGATGTCACAAATTGTGTCTGTGTTAATGTTTTACTAATATAGTTTGTAAGTATATTGTTACTAGCACTTTGAGTATTGTTGCTTGATTAAATGATTATTAATTAATTGATTAATATTTATTATAATTATATTATCTATCTTCTTCTATTATATAAAAATCTATTGTCGTACGTTAGCCTCGCAAAACTCGAAAACGGCTCGACCGATTGTAATGAAACTACCAACAAAAAAAAGTCAACAAGGAACCCTTATAGTTTCGTCACGTCCGTCTGTCTGTCCGCGGCTTAGCTCAGAGACTCATAGTACAGTCAGTATACACAATAAGCTGACCCCCCCTTGTATAAATGGTTGAGATTTTTTTGAATACGGATCGATAGAATTTTATAATTCTTAATTTAATTTAAATACCTATACGAAATCTACCCAAAACTAGAAAATAAATTAAAATCGTACGATTTGTTAGTAAAAAATCTCAACCATTTATGCAAGGGGGGTCAGCTAATTGTGTATACTGACTGTATTAGTATGCTGTAATTTGGCATTGGTATACATTATTAATCACGCTGACAGAGATGATAAAAATTAAAAAAAAAAATTGGGTTACCTCGCACACTTTACGTGCGAGGTAACCCAATTTTTTTTTTTTAATTTTTCTGGAGATGATAGTTTTTTCTCTCGTCTATGTTATGGTGTGGGGTATCGTTAGATAGGCCGTTCAAAAATATTGAGGGTCTGTGAAAACTATTTTTCGATTCAGGTATCTGTTTGCGTAATATTAAGCTTTAAAATACAAATTTTTGTTAGAATCACGTGTATGTGCCAGCTAAATGGTTGTTTTTGGTTATGTGAAAAAATTCACAGCAGTAGTATATATGTATAACGAAGTTAAAAGGAAAACTATCACAGCTAAGTACCTAGGCTTTACAACCCTAGTAGCATTTTCCGTTGGCATTTAGTTGGGCCACCTTCAGAGGTATGTGGCCCAACCAAACGCCAACAAAAATGCTACTAGGGAAGTTACCGAGTAATAGTCGACCAACTTATACACGGTGGCATTTTAGTCGTCTTACAAAGACAGCCCACTTCATGTATCCAATGACTACTAATCATTCATGTAAAAAAATATTTCTTTTTTTAAACATTTGAATTTTTTATTTTTATTAATGCATGACATAGTTTAAAACACCCTGTTACGAGTGCAGTCCAAGCCTTGTGATACAAGAGCGCCGCAGAATGGATTTAGATTAAGTTTAAGTTGCAATAGTAAGAAACACATTTTTGCGTTAGGGTGAATGAACTCTGATAAAGATGTCGCCGCTCCATTCCGCGGCGCCCTTGAAACACAAGGCTCTGACTGCACTCATAACAGGGTGTTTTAAACTATGTCATGCGTCATAATTAATAAAAAAAAAATTGAATTCAAATAAAAAATAAAAAATTACATGAATGATTAGTAGTCATTGGACACATGAAGTGGGCCGTCTTTGTAAGACGACTAAAATGCCACGGTGTATTTGCAGTCGGAATATATGGGAGAATTGTTTATCAACTACAATGTTAAGTTTAAAAAAAACCGGCGAAATGCGTGTCGTACCACGCACAATGAAGGGTTCCGTAGTTGGGATGAATTTATCCCAAGAATCCATATCCATACTAATATTATAAATGTGAAAGTAACTCTGTCTGTCTATCTGTCTGTCTGTCTGTCTGTCTGTCTGTCTGTATGTTACGTTTTCACGCCTGAACCGCTGAACCGATCGTCATGAAATTTGGCAGGGATATAGCCTATGATATGGAGAAGGACATAGGCTACTTTTTTACGATATAACCGACATCCACGCGGGCGGAGCCGCGTACAAAAGCTAGTAATCTTAATATTGTAGTTGAAAAACATGTTTTCCAACTGCAAATGTAAGTTGGTCGACTATTACTCGGTAACTTGTAAAGCCTGCGAAGCTGTGATTGTTTTCCTTTTAACCTCGTTATATATATAGGTACTATTGTTGTGAATTTTTCACGTATCCAAATACAACCATTTACCTAGCAGGGGGACTTGACTCTAACAAAAATTTGTACTTTAAAGCTTATTATTACGCAAATGGATCCATGAATCGAAAAATGGTTGTCAAAAACCCGCAATATTTTCATAAGGCCTATCCAAAGATACCCCACACCATGGGATAGACGAGAGAAAAAAATATCATCCCCACTTTACGTGTACCGGAGGTACCCAATATTTGTTTTTTTATTTTTTTCAGGATTTTATTTTACCACTTTTTCGGCGTGATTAATATGTATACCCATACCAAAGTACAGCTTTCTAGTAATAAGAGTCTCTGAGCTAAGCCGCGGACAGAGACATGGCGAAACTATAATGATTCCTTTTTTACTATGAAACCCCATAGTACCTACTCTAAGAGCAGAAGAGGATTTTCCATGCCGTCATAGTTCATGTCGTTGAATGTATGTACATAGTTGCATCATTATTATTCTGAATCATCTACTGCTAACTCATCGTTGACGTAATGTCAACAAATGACTAAGTATACGTTTAACTAAAAAATAATAATAATAAATTCATCTTGTAATGTAATACCAAATTTTATCAGAGAATCCAGCATTACGATAATGTTGTTTACTTTTAACAATACTACAAGTGACTTAACGCCTCTTTACAAGAACAACGTGATATTTAAAAAAAGACCTATTTATGAGATGACACGTTGCACTTGTAAAGAGGCGAATTATCATAATGTATTGTCATTATATTTGTAAACTATCAATCCGTGTTGTTTTTCCAGCCAGTAGCAGCAGGTCATTTCGCCTCTTTACAAGTGCAACGTGTCATCTCATAAAAACGTTTTTTTTTTTTAAATTTTAATGATAGAGAAAATATTTGTTTGTCTGCAATTAAAAAAGGTAGCCTCAAAGATGTTGGACCTTACTTGTACTAACAAAAAGTGTACTTAAAAGTCCTTTTTACGGTTCCATAGCCAAATGCCAAAACTGAACCATTATATTTACGACGATGGGATGGCAATCCGACACGACCGTAGAGAGATCAGACGCAGGGCCAACGTTGAAATGAAGTTAAAATTATCAAAGATCAAAATATTTAAACGGGAGCTCCATTTAAATATTTCAAAATTAAACTGCATTATATGGTGATAGAAAAATTATTTATTTATTTAACAATATTTATGTACACACATATAAACAAACAAGAAGAAAGGAACAGAAAAATACGTACATAAATAAGGTTTTCGGTTTTGTCATGTGTGTATATTTATAGCAATTTAAAAATATTTATAGCAATTTAAAAATCTATTACAACATAGGTATTTTTCTGTACATTCTGTATATCTTATTCAAATAAGTACCTATTAGGTATTTAATGTAAAACTTATTTGCATGCCTTAAACAGGAAAAATTAGGACTGTACACACGGCTACAAATCAAGCTATACATTGCTAGTTTAGCCTGATCTCGCATTGTACACACGGCCACAAATCAAGCCATACATAAAATGTATAGCTTGATTTGTGGCCGTGTGTGCTAAACTAGAAATTTTCTATAGAGGATTTCCGTACAATGAGAGGTCAGCTTAAACTGGAAATGTATAGCTTGATTTATAGCCGTGCGTACATACAACCACCCACTTTTACAACTGGTAACACCCATATTTTCTGCAAATAAATTATTGTTATTCTTATTCAGTCCCATAACTAGAGTCGGTATCTAATGCTATAGGTATCTTATTACTTGAGCGCGTCTTATATTTTTTTTACGATGAATCCCATGTTAATAGATAGTCACGCTAAAGCATAATTTGTACATGCTAAATGATAACACTCACTTTTTATATTTTAAATAATCTGTGTAAAAACATAATAAGTTACTTTGTATTGCAATGATAACATTATCTTTTATCTTTGGAGAAATAACCGCGTGTAGTGTTTTTAATGTCAATGCCATCCATCCATTTAACCAGGGCCTCAAGTCTGCTATTACAATAGTGTCAGAATGGTCTCGCCATTGTGAGTATTTGACAGTGTTTGTATGGCAAATCTGTCAAAAACTCACAATGAAGAGACCATTCTGACACTATTGTAATAGCAGACTTAAGGCCCAGATTTTCCAGTTATTATTGAACTCATCTTCTACATATTTATATTTATACTAGCTGACCCGACAGATGTCGTCCTGTCAAAAGCGATTTAGCTGTGGCAGTTTGTCTACGCGCAAAGGAAGTATAGTGTAAAATCCACTTTCAACACACTTGCTCGTAAAGTGGCTCTTAATTAACCGCTTTTAGGTCCATAATGCAGTGTATTAAAAACGCGTGCAACAATGTCATACTATTTTATTCAATCTAGTTAATAAAAAATATTTTCCAGCAGTGGACGTCTTTCGGCTGAAATGATGATGATGATAATGATGAAAAGTACCAACCCATAACCATTTTTTTTAAATTTTCAGGCAAAGGCGAAAGCATCTGGGATAGGTTCGTCCATAAAGAGCCACAAGTGGTAGCTGATGGCACGAACGGTGACGTGGCGAGTGACTCCTACCACCATTGGCATAGAGATGTGCAGATGTTGAGGGAGCTCGGTGTAGACTTCTACAGGTTCTCTATATCCTGGCCTAGGGTGTTGCCTACTGGTACGGTCAAGACAGATAACTTTACATAACATTTATACTCTGACCCCCTTACTAATAAACGTTGTATAGCGTCTGTATAGTTACACAACGCTTTGTCTTCTTCTATCGAAAGTCAAATTACTGACGAGTGAAAGAGAAAAATCGGTGTGTAACTATACAGACGCTATACAACGTTTATTAGTAAGGAGGTATAAATATAATAAAATCATAGCGAAGTCAAAACTGTACATAGAATATTTTTGAAAAGAAGTAATTTCCACGAGGCCTGGGAACGATTCTGATGCCAAAAAATTCTTTTTTAGAATTTTTGACTGTCTAAATGTATATTCCAGCATCACGCAAAAACTACCGGATAGATTTTGTTAAAATTTTGTAAAGATATTTCTTATAGGTCTGGTCAGTCGGTAAGCTATAAATTATCACGCTATTTGCTATGGGGGATGATCAGTGTTGCATTATGTTTTGAGATGGCTCAATAAGGAAGGTACCTTAACCGTGATCGCTACAAGAAAACGGTCTTAAGAGACAATCCTTAATTTTTTGAAAAAAAAAATTACAGTCAACAAGAAAATGGGCAATTTTCACCAAAAGTTTTTTGATGCCAATCGAATTTATTAATGTTTTTAAGCATCGCTTGCAGACTCCTTCTATATATCTCAAAATACTCTTGCAGGTTTCGAAAACAAAATCAACGAAGCAGGTTTGAAGTACTACGACGACTTAATAGACGAACTCCTCAAATACAACATCCAGCCAATGGTAACTCTGTACCACTTCGACCTTCCCCAGGAGTTACAAGACCTGGGAGGATGGACCAACCCTCTCTCCATTACCTGGTTCGAAGACTACGCGAGGGTTGTCTTCAAAAGATACGCGGCAAAAGTGAAGTTCTGGTTAACCATGAACCAGCCTAATACGATTTGTATGGAGGGGTATGGCAGTGAAGCTATGGCTCCTGCGCTTAATTTGAAGGATGGAGGTGCCTATGAGTGTGTGAAGAATGTTCTGCTGGCTCATGCAAAGGCTTTTCGGCTGTATGAAAAGGAATTTGAGAAGGAACATCAAGGTAAGGAGTTGGTGTTAGGATGATACAAATTTTGAGGTTTCGGCTTCACACGCATTATGCAACAAAATGAACAACTGTTCAAACATTACGTTTCAGGCAACGTTGGTATTGGTGTGGCAGTCAACTGGTTTGATCCGTTGAGCAACTCAACAGAGAATGTGGAGGCTACTGAAAGAGCTAGAGCGTTTGAGGTGAGTCATAGCAAAGAATTAGTCATAAGTAGCTATTAAGGCCTAATAAGACCACAATAAAGACTCAGAACTGCAAAGATACTAAGTATGAATAAAAGCCAGTCTGGATTCAGAAGACATCATCATCTTCCTAGCCTTTTCCCAACTATGTTGGGATTGGCTTCAAGTTTAACCAGATGCAGCTGAATACCAGTATTTTATATGGAGCCACTGTCTATCCGACCTCCACCAGTTATTGCATAATACAATACTCTTTGATAAGACTGGTTGTCAAACTTTCGGGTTTCTGACGACCCGTAACGACTGTCAAAGATCCACGAATGACAGCCGGGACCAACGGCTTAACGTGTTTTTTGAAGCACGGCGGAATCTTGGAACTGACCAACCGCGGCAAGCCTGGGCCTCAAGTCTGCTATTACAATAGTGTCAGAATGGTCTCTTCATTGTGAGTTTTTGACAGATTTGCCATACAAACACTGTCAAATACTCACAATGGCGAGACCATTCTGACACTATTGTAATAGCAGACTTGAGGCCCTGATCGATTGACCCGTGTAGCTGTTATTAGTTAGCCACAAGAAAGCATAAATACCTTAAAAAAGGATATTATAATTATGTAGCTCCGTTAAATTTAATTTCAGTTTAACTATAGAATTGGACAAATAAACAGTCATACACTTATACTACCCGTGCGCGATAAGTTGGGACCTGAGCGCGGTAATAACACAAACGAAAACTAAAATAATTCCAGAGCGCGTCGTTACGTGACGTAGGCCAGTACGAGACTAAAAACCCTAGTAAAAAATAGTGATGCGAACGGTACAATACGGGCGCTATCGGGGAAGTGCAGGGGAAGCGGGCGGGGAGTCGCATTCCTAGCAGGTTCCAACTTATCGCGCACGAGTAGTACCAAAATTCAAAATATTTTACAGTTCGGTATCTATTTGAACCCGATATGGTCGAAAGAGGGAGACTTCCCAGCCCTCATCAAGAGTATAGTGGACAAGAACAGCAAAGAGCAAGGATTCAAAACTTCCAGACTGCCCAAACTTTCTGCTGAAGAAATAAAACTTCTTAAAGGTATGTACTTTAATTTTTTTAAGAAAAAAGAAGAATAATTAAATTCAAAATCAAATCAAAATCAAAAAATCAAAAGTCATTTATTCAAATTAGGCTGAGAATCAGCACTTTTCGAACGTCAAAATTACATAAGATAGTCCCCCAAAACCCCGCCCTTCACCACTTCCTAGTGCTTTAGCTGGGAAGAAGAAGTGGCGCAACAAACTCCCCAGTAGTACATCTGTTAGATAAACTTGATTCTATACAAAATAGTAGGTATGCAAAGTAATTAACATTACGAGACACAGAACAGTAAATTAAATTATTTGCCATATGTCAGCTAGCAAACGCCAATATACCAGAAGTCCTTTGCTCATCAGTGAGATTGACACTAACCATTATAAGTAATCCATTCCAAGGTAAACAAAAAACCTCTCACTGTACGGAGATCCTATACAATGCCAGATCAGCTTATACCGTAGTGTATAGCCTAATTGTAGCCGTGTGTACCTAAAGTTGGCATAGGTATTAATGATTTTTTTATGTAGATTAATACGAGTAGAGACATGTATAAGCTATTATAAACTAGATAATGCATTTTTTTTAGGATCAGCAGACTTCCTGGGAATGAACCACTACACCACATTCTTGGTACAGCCCAGTAAGACGAAGTACGAGTCTCCTTCGTTTGAAGATGATCGTAACGCAGAGTACACGCAAGGTCCTGAGTGGAAACCTGCTAAATCACCGTGGTTGAAGGTACATAAAATATTACATAACATCACCCCCACTGTAATTTGAATGGTTTATCCATTAAAATTATGCCTATAGTAAAAAAGTACGTATGGGGTAATATTTTCGGCTAGATATACTGCCACCGTCGGTGATCCACTAAGACGCCTTCATTCTTTTACATTCCCGGCACCGCTTCACTATGTCACATGGTGTATTATGGGTTCACTGGATTGCTCTTGGGATGCCCTATCCAACCGTATACGATCTCTATATTTTGATTTGGATTTTTGGTTTTTTGAGTATAGGCCGACATTGCAATTTTTTCTATTTTTTTACTTTAACACCATCTATATTCACTATAAATATTTCACAGTAATGTTTTATATACTCAATCAATAGATCTTGACGAGAGCTGACGATTAAAACTCAAACGAACGTCGTAGCTTCTCCGAGACAAAACGTATAGGTAGTTAACGGAAATTATGTGACGCAGCGAAATGACCTCAAAATGGCGGCGCTTCCCCATCTGTCGCGCGCGATGCATCTCAGTCGAGAGGACTCGTGCGCGATGTATCAACGTAACGAATTCTTTGACCCTTTCGTTATCGAGTGGTGTAATTAAATTATGGATGTAGATGATAGATATGTAGCTGCATCACCAAATTGTATCCCTCAATTTTGGTATCATCAGTTTTCTGAATTGCCTCCAACTATGGAAGCAAATTTAACGATGTATTCGCGTCAAAGAACCGGGCACTACTGATGAGACTCCGGGCTGGTGCCTACTGCGAAATACGAAATTGGACGAATCCGATTTCACTGTGTCAGTTCCGAGGATCGAACAAAAGATCTCTCAACTCAACGCAGACGGGTTTGCGACCACGAGCAAAACGAGATAGGCATCAGGTTGTAGCACTTTCCCGGACAAGCCTTCTAACAAGACTGCTGCTGTCGCTGTTTAAATTTAAACTAACTTCATGCTTCTTCTTCTGCTTTTTCTTCGTCGTTCCCTCAATGCTAAGGACCAGATACGACGCGTCTCCAAGTTAAGCGGTCTTCTGCAGTGTGGACCGCTCGGTAATAATCGGCTGCTGCTGTCGCTGCCTCCAACAGCCTTCTTGATCGCGTCTAACCATCTTACAGTCATGCTTGCATATCAAAAAAAAAAAAAACAACTAAGATATATCAAGATAATAAATGATAATAGTCCTCCAGACCGAATTTCGGCCATGGCGACCATGACAGCGGAGACCAGCCTTCGGCGCGGGAGATATTATTATGCATAGGAACATAGACATAGGTGCACTCTCTCGTACCTCACTGTCATAGTCCGATGTGACGGCAATCCGACACGAGCACGACCGAGAGAGATCTGGCGCAGGCCAACGGCTTAACGTGCTTTCCGAGGCACGGGGTATCAAACCACCAAATTCCAAATTCCGGGCTGTCACTAAGAAATTTCTGATGGAAAAACGCAATAACACTTTGCCCGACCTGGGAATCGAACCCAAGATCCGACGCTCAACTATCGCGCTTGCGACCACAAGACCAACGGGGCAGTCAACTAAAACATATCAAGATAATGAGCTACACCTATCTGCCTCTTACTAAAATACTCTTACTTATACTTTATACTCTTACTCATCGCCGCAAGGTTGCCTGCTTGTCGGTATTCTACAGATTTTATTTCGGCGAGTGTGCCCATGAACTCCATGACCTTATTCCACCGGCCCCCTTCTACCATCAGACATCTAGACGTACTGCAAGTTACCACTCCTACCTAGTTGATATTCTATCAACTCGCGCTAAGCGTTTTCAAACGTCTTTTATAATGCGCACAGCAAAGGAGTGGAACTCTCTGCCTGCGTCTGTGTTTCCGAACGCATACAACCCTAATATATTCAAAGTGAGAGTGAACAGGCTTCTTCTGGGTAAGCTCACTCCATCGTCGACTTTGTCTCTGTCACCTCTGACCTAGACTAGAGTCAAGAGCAAACCCATCGTAAAATAAATAAAAAATGTAATTCTCACCATCTTTTTCAGAGCGCCCCCTACGGCCTCTACAAAGCCTGCATTCACCTGAACCTGAACTACAACTACCTCCCCATCATCATCACAGAACACGGCTGGTCTTCAGACACTGGGCTGCGAGACCAGGCGAGGGCTGACAACCTGAGGGCGTACCTGGGTGCCTTGCTCCTGGCCATGGAAGATGGGACGGAGGTCAAGGGGTATACAGTGTGGAGTCTCATGGATAATGCGGAGTGGACTGCTGGGATCAGGTTGGTAGAGAGTAAAAGAGGTTTTATTGTAAATTTGTTAAACTTTTGCGAGTCTCCACTGAAGCCGGCCAATAAAGGCAAGAAAGCGGTGAGAGCTGTTCCTCGTCAGTGTTCACTCCAGCTGGCCAATAAAGGCAAAACAGTGGTGAGGAACAAGACTTTTCCCAAGAGATAGGGTCCGTGGGTTCGCAACTGCCCAACAGCTCGCCACATGCTGCCCTGCGGGTTTCTGTATCTCTCTTGGTCTGGCTCCTCACCCTAGATCCGTTTCTGCAAAGTAAACTCTACCGGCACAGACCCAGAGTTTAGGAGCGCGCATGCCCCACCACAACGTCAACGTAGAGATGCGGCGGCGGGGTAATTAATAATTAATGATAATATTTTTATTAGTCACCACTCTGGAATTCCTAGCCCGAGCCCCAAGATACAGACTAACTGTCTAGTTGGGGGCTCACCGGCAAATAATACTTAGTAACCTAGTTGTAGGTAGGTAATATTTTAAGCTACTCAAATCGACTCAGCTTGTGTCAACCTGAGAACTTGCTTACTGTATTCATCATCATCATCATTTCAGCCGAAAGACGTCCACTGCTGGACATAGGCCTCCCGCAAGCACCGCCACCTCGACCGGTTTTGTGCTTCCCGCATCCAGCGGATTCCTGCGGCTTTTTTATGGTCATCGGTCCTCCTTGTGGGAGGCCTTCCAACGCTACGTCTTCCGGTATGCGGTCGCCACTCCAGAACCTTTCGGCGCGCAATGTGCCCTGCCCATTGCCACTTAAGTTTGGCAATTCTTCGAGCTATGTCGGTTACCTTGGTTCTCCTGCGGATCTCTTCATTTCTGATTCGATCACGTAGGGAAACTCCAAGCATAGCCCTCTCCATTGCCCTTTGGGTGACTTTTAGCCCCTCTATAATAAGGCCCATTGTGAGCGACCACGTTTCAGTAGTTTACTGTTTAATTGCCTGGTCAATAAACTATATTCTTTTTCTATCCCTGTAAGTACCTACATCTTGAAAAGTCTATTATGGTTTTGTTAGATTATTTCCTTACTGAATTCTGGGCAACCACGCTACTAAATAAACATAAGTAAAATAATTATCTTTCCAGCGAACGCTTCGGCCTCTACGAGGTAGATTTCGAGTCAGAATCAAAGAAGAGAACAGCTCGTCTCTCTGCCCTGGTGTACAAGCACATCATCGAGAGTAGGGTAGTGGAAGACAACTGGAGCCCCAGCAGCTTGAAAATAGAGATCACTAAGACCGATAAGAAAAATAACTTAAAGGTTGAGCTGTGAACTTAGCAATAAAGTATCTACAAATTAGCCAAAATATTTTAAAATAGTAATAGTACATTATGATATAAGTGCGGTAAGTCGAAAATTACAGCCGAGGCGATATTGCTAGCCCGAGCCGTAGGTGAGGGCTACAAGAAAGCACAGGCTGTAATTATCAAAGCGCACGTACCTATGTCATACGACGTTTTATAACATATTTGCGAGGAAATAAATAAAACTCGGACTTTCTTAAACGAATAAATCTTTAATCACTTGTTAAAGCAGTTAGAAAAATTTGTAAAATTGATTATTACGTTGCCAGTTGGCATTCTTAATGTTGTCAAGTTATTATTATTAGTTACAATTTCACCAGTCTCTCTCTCACTCTCTTGAGTGAAAGTAGGAGAAACGAGACCACAGAGTTCTGCAGTCAGTGGCGCTGCCTCTGAAACTTGTGGCGGTTTCGAATTAATAAATTCATCATTACTTGACGAAATTTTCAAATAAAAACAATACAGCGAAAAGAAAAAGCGCGCGGAATAATTTGTACTTGTTCACAAATTAGCGATGCGCGCGCATCAGCATTTTTTTTTTTTTTTTTAGGAATAGGCACGAGAACAGCCAGTATTACTAATAAAGTAAATTAATATTTTTTTTTTTTGTTTTTGTTATAGATAAATGGTTGTAATTTATTGTCAAAATTAATTAAATTAAAGAATTCAATGTTTATTTTTTATATTTTATCTAAGAAAGTTAATTTTATTCATAAAATGTTGACCACTTTTCTGTCATAAAAACTATTTGCTAAGATTTAAAAAAGTACCGTTCATTTTAGACGGAGCATCTTGATCAACCGTACGTTTTACCTTATTCTAGAGAAACTCGTGCGTTTTACATTACAATAACGCACAAGTACGTAATGACATACATTACTATATTGAAATTGGTGAAATAAGAGACCCTTTACGAGCAAATGTGTTATAAATATATATAACGAATGCTGTGTTTGATGATCGCTCCAGAAAATGCAAGGAATGGGACCGAAACTACAGTATTGCTGTTCAGTTTAATTTTTTAGAGTTTGCACTGTTATATTTGTGTGATTGTACGAGAACAGGCAAGAATGTGTTATTATAGTTTAATAAAATGTACTTAAATAAAACACTTAGTGCATTTTCGTATTAATTTGTTGTTGTTGTAAAAAATATATTTTAATTTCGCGGCATCTAGCGGAAACTCTGTGAACTACTTGTTTGTCACGTTGAAAAGAAGAACCACAGTTCTTCAGTGGGGTAACTAGTAGGTATATTAAACCTACAACAGATGGCTCTGAGTATAATAATTATATACTATTAATAAAAGATGGCGCTACTTGTACGAATTCGCGTACAGGAACAAGTTTGAAAAACTTTTTTATTTTCGCATTTGTTTAGATGTCATAATTATTATAATTACGGGTAACCAACCCGTGCTGTCGGTGGTGTACTGCTAGCTAATTATTTTGTCTAAAAGTAATAAGTAAAAGAAGATGAGCAGAAATACAAGCATTCTTTACTGTAGATACTATATTACTAAGTACTAGATAATAAGTGTTGCGTTTACCGGTCTGTTGCCATAGCTTTACTTTTTAGATCAAAAAGAGCCCTAAAAACTTCATCAAACTAATATCCATCAGCACTTTTTATCCTGAACCCAAAACAAGCCTCGCCGTCCTCTTACATACCATAACAAATCAAAACGACCAGATTTTGAAACACTCAAGTACAATACAGTACTTACGTACCGAATAAATAGGTAGCTGCTACGAATCAGGAAGCATTTAGGGGTTAACTTTATCAAACACAACTTATTTTGAACCTTAAACTTTAGATACTAAGGTTGGTTTAGCTCTGTTCCAGTTTTCGAATATAATGTTTGCCACCCGCAGCGAGTGTTTGGAAATAGTTTTTTTTAACCCATTGTTGCGATTTTTTTGTTTTTATTGTAAGTAAACTAAATACCGAATGTAATATGTGTACAAATTAGATCGAGGGCTTGTCGTGTATAATCTTTTGTTTGCATTGTTAAAATATTTCGTTATATTTATTTTTATTCAATACGATTAGTCTGTTGAGAGATAGAGAAAAATGAAAGTAATGCCGCTTCCATTTTTTTTTTTTTTTAATGAACTTAGGTTGGTATTTAAATAAATAAACAATATAAAAATGGTAACATCACGGGTGAAGCTCGCTTCCACCTTCCGCTTTATCATAACTTACCATCAGTGAGAAAATGGTATTTTATCATGTCGTCATCATTCATTTCAGCCGAAAGACGTCCTCTGCTGGACATAGGCCTTCCCCAAATGGAGAGGATTTGCCATAATCGCCACGCTTGGCAGGCGGGTTGGCGATCGCAGTATGGTGTTGAAAATGCATAGAGAACGCTGCTGCCCATTCTCTAGTAAGTCCCTTAGTTGCCTTTTACGACACCCACGGGAGAAAATGTGATGCTATTCTTTACGTCCGGCACCACACGGTACCGTGAAGCATCACTGTGGTAGAATTATGTAATAAATTAATATAACTGGACTTACGTTTTAAGTACTTAAATGTTATTTTTAAGTTAATGTGAAGTCCGAAATAAAGTGTTACTTAAAATCTAATCAGAAATGGCACAATCTTTACAATTACCTATGAATAATTAGTAACGATTTGCATTTGAACGTTCAGTTTCACATTTGACATTTCTAGAGACCTCACTCAACACTAGCACCTCTAGCGGCGAATTCAAGCGCGATAGTCCTCATTGTCAAAGATACTACCTATTTAGATTGTTTGTAAAGATCTTGGATATTTTGTTTTAGATATTTGATGGTTTGAAAATACTCCTATGATCTACATCTAGTGTTGCCAAAAAACAACTTTTTCTTAAACAATAGATTCAGTGGCGGAAATACGATTTGTGCCTCGGTCGTCCCACAGAGTCTCGTCCCACATAAAAAACTCCCCACTTGTCCCAATTTGTACACATTTGCCGCCAGTAGGCTATTCTGCCGCCCCTACTGACCTCTATAATTCGATACCCTAGTGCACAATCATATTTTTTTTTTGTCAATGTAAATTTGCAACTTAATGATTTGTGCACTATCGTCCTCATTGCATCGCAACAGTTCCAAAATCATACAATAAGTTCCGTTGCGGATCACCGAACTTTTCAGTTTTTCCTCTAAAATCAAAATCAAAATATTTTATTTCACATAAACCTACATGGGCACTTATGAAACGTCAGAAACTAGGTGCACGGTTCCAATTAGTCGTTTCCTTTGGAGAAGAGCCGGAAAGAAACACCACGGTTACTCTTTTAAAAATAATTGTCTTTTACAATATTTTCAAATAACAGTGTTAATAGGTATGCGAGGACAGTGTAGGCCTTTCAACAATTACCAGGTACTTAACAAAATAGAAAAGTGCCAACAAATCTACACTCTACTAGGCCTACAACGTTCTCACATTCACAAAATAGAAAATAATCTAAGTATATAATCTCTGAAAGCGAGGCTTCTTGAACACAGTCGCTTCACTACGTCAACAACTCTCTTCAGAACATTTCTCCAATAAGTAGGTAATTTCTTCATCAATCTGGACCTGCGGTAAATTGTCTTTATACCCAAAGTCTCTAATTCTGATAATTTATGTAAACAAAGTAATGTCAAGAAATGTCACTGTCAAAATGACAGGACAGTGGTACAAAACATTTTATCATTAAATGTTTTTGTAAATAATCATCGATAAAATTAAAGTGAATTAATTATAAGAACTATGCAAACAAAATACCGTTGCCAAACAATGTTTTGTGTAGTGTGTCGGAGACACGGTAAATGATCGTCATAATGAGCCCTTTTAAGCCCAGTGCTAGACGTAGGCCTCCCAAAATCGATTTCCAATCGAAACAGTTTACAGCCGTTTTCATCCAAAATGTGGCTAGATATGCTACTTACACTATGAATATAGTATGAGAGTTGTAATATTGGTGTTGTTGAAGATGTAAAAAATTTGAAAATGTTTGTATCTCCTGCATTGTTACCAGTATTATAAAATATTTTATACCAGAAAATCTCCTTTGTTTAAAACCGAAAATTTATAAAAATAATTACGGTATGATTATTTTTTAATTATTATTTCTTAAAATCAGTACTTAAAAGAAAGTGAAACCTCTTTTTTCGCAATTTTATGTGAATTACCATTACGAAGATATTTTTTGTTATGTTATCCCCTTTGTTTACATAAATTATCTGAATTTGAGACTTTGGGTATAGGTAATAACGTTTTTAATTTTATTTCTATAAAAAAAATTGGCTTTTGCCGCCCCATAAAATCTGCCGCCCTAGGCTCCAGCCTACTCAGCCTGCTGGTAAATCCGCCACTGAATAGATTCTGAAACAAACCATCGTTAAAACTTGGTCAAAATATTGAACGAAAATTATTTTCTTAAGGCCTTCGTATCTTCATCACACTTCTCGCTTATACGTCATGAATAAAAGGTACATATCTACCTACATACAGCTATTATAGATGTAGTAGGTATACATCATACAGGGGGAACCTTTTATTATATTTGTAGGATTGCGTCAAAAATGTATGGGATGATGCGACGCCGTGCGTAATATATACATACATATTTATATGATAATGGAGAGAGCTAAGCGTGGAGAGGGACGCTAATAGTAAAATATTACCTGTGCCTGTGACATTTAATATAGGTAATAAAAAACGTCTGCACTTATTAAAATAGAAATTCTTAAAATTTGTTAGGATACCAAAATTTTGCTTTATTTTTAGCTGCGGTTGACACCCCGTCAACTGAAGCTAAAAAATGCAAAAGCAGGCAGTCTATCCCCCGTCTAAAAGTGATCAGCAATTAAGGGGGATGCGCTGTGGTAGCCCGCGAAATTCAATTTTTCTTGCATTTTATTCAATTTGCAGGTCCGTGTCAGGTAGTATCTTGATCAAAATATGATGTGCGACAATAAAACATATGTATTTACATAGTTTTAACCTTATAAATCATCAATACATCTTTCTAAATTAGATTTCGTGCAGATTCTTTAGATTTCGTTCGTTCGACAAATCTGCACGAAATCTAACTTAGAGAGATGTATTAATGATTTTTACGTCTCACCAGGGCCTCAAGTCTGCTATTACAATAGTGTCAGAATGGTCTCTTCATTGTGAGTTTTTGACAGATTTGCCATACAAACACTGTCAAATACTCACAATGGCGAGACCATTCTGACACTATTGTAATAGCAGACTTGAGGCCCTGGCCATAATGTGAGTTTTAACGCACGCTAAGCGTATAGTAAAACTCGCATTGTGGCCAGATGAAGACGTAAAATTGTGTACTCACCACGGGCATTAAAAACGAAAGCCCTCTATCGCATATTTAAAACCCTCGCCTGCGGCTCGGGTCACAAATACCTGTGATTTCGGGCTTTCTTTTACAGCCCTTGGTAAGTAATATACTATTATGGTTAATAAATATCTGTTTTTAACACCATACGTTACTGCGATCGCCAACCCGCCTGCCAAGCGTGGCGATTATGGCACGTAAAGCTTAATATTACGAAAATAGATACCTAAATCGAAAATGATTTTCATAAACCCGTAATATAATATTTTTGAACGGCCTATCCAACACTACCCCATACAATGGGATAGACGAGAAAAAAAAATATCATCCCCACTTTAAGTGTAGTAGGCTAACATAAAAAAAAGTTTCAAGATATTATTTTACTACTTTGTCGGCGTGATTAATATATATATCTATGCCAAATTACAGCTTTTGAGCTAAGCCTCGGACAGACGGACAGACAAACGGACATGAAACAATTTTTTTTTAAACGTTGCCTGTATTGTGGGTGCGTTTACAAACATTTAAACTCACATACACAAACAGCCAGACCCGGAACAACTACTTGTAGGTCATACAAATATTTGTTCCGTGCTATAAGTATTCCTTGGTTACTACCCCTAAAAAGCCGTCTCCATCCCGCATTCGCGTCCATCCATCGCGTATGATACAATGATATACTCACGCCGCCCTCAATCCCTCTAAACTTCAACCTTAAGAAATCCGGTGAGTAGCACTCCTTATTATATTACAGTATTATACCACCGTCTTTTTGTTTGTGCTGATATTTATGACGGAATTAGCCGTGTAGGGGAGAGTGGTGAGCACAGATTTTCGAATAGTTGCTACAAAAGACTGGCTATGGAGATTTTCAAGACATGGCATCCACCGACCCGCATTGGGCCCGCGTGGTGGATTATGGCCCACTCCCTCTCACAGAGAAGAGGCCTTTGTCCCAGCAATGGGAAAATTATAATTTTCACTTCTCATGCTCTAAAAGTTCGTCTTTATGTCGTGCGTAAGCGACATAAAGTCGTGTTTTTATGCTCTAGGGCATAAAGTAAAATCTTCGTCGAAGACCAAGGTCCAACAGCCACACGAAACAACTTCAACTTACCTCTTTATTTTAATTCGTTTCGTTAGTATTCTAAGAACAAGGCAAGGATACCAACAGCCAAAGTACATAATTAAACTTCATGAAATAAACTTATATCTTTTATTTCGTCCATATTTTTTTTTTTTTTTTAATATTTAAACTATAACTAAGTTATCATAGATATAAAAACAAAATGTTTTTATAACTGAGGAGTATTTAACGACCTAAGTCAGGTGTTATGTCACGTTCCTACTGAAACAAAAAAAAAAGTTAATTGGCGGGAACCATAATTATTTTTCAATTTTAATTAAATATACAATATTTACATGTTACTGTTTCATTTCCTCGCAATCGAAGTGAAAATTAGAGTGTACAACTCGTCCATAAAACCCATTTTACATTCTATATCCATGCACTTGATGTACAATCTACTATATGTTGATTATCTTTACGTTAAGGTCGTACACACACATTTTTCTTGCTGTGAAAAATTACGATTCATACGCCGAGCTTAGGCACGATTGTCAGTATTGTATGGATCATTAAGGAAGCCTGTTGACAGACACGTTTTTTCTAAAGGTAAACATGGTTTTAGTTTTTTTTTTTTATATAAAAATAGACCAGCTCTCTTATTGCGTAGCACACTACGAGTATCAATCACAATCTGAATGGTTTTTAAGAATATTGCTAATCCATTGCTACATAAGTTTTATGTAAAAAAATCTGTAAATCTGTATGTCGTAAATAACGCAATGAACGTTGTTGAACTGTCAAAATGAAAACTGCTACATTTTTTATTTCAAATTCAAGTTTTTTTTTTTACGATGGGGTTGCTCTTTACTCTAGTCTAGGTCAGAGGTGACAGAGACAAAGTCGACGATGGAGTGAGCTTACCCAGAAGAAGCCTGTTCACTCTAACTTTGAATAGATTAGGGTTGTATGCGTTCGGAAACACAAACGCAGGCAGAGAGTTCCACTCCTTTGCTGTGCATTATAAAAGACGATTGAAAACGCTTAGTGCTAGTTGGTGGAATATCAACTAGGTAGGGGTGGTAATTTGCAGTGCGTCTAGATATCCGATTGTAGAAGGGGGCCGGTGGAATGAGGTCGTGGAGTTCATGGAGACACTCGCTGAAGTACAATCTGTAGAAGACCGACAAGCAGGCAACCTTGCGGCGATGAGCCAAGCTGTGAAGCTTGGCGTCCACCAGTTTTAGGTCGCCAATGAGCCTCTTAACTCTGCGTTCCACCGAGTCAAGCGTAGCAAGTTCATTTATTGGTGTGATTTTTGGTATATTATATTTTACATAAGATCTTAATAATAAATAATTAGTTCCTCAAAAATCTACCTTAAAGGTGTACACTCTTTCACATAATTAATAAAATTATTATAAAAAAGAACAATCAACATAGGTATTAAAATAAAATAATTACAACGAAACACAACATAACTTAAGACAGAAAAAAAAAGCAAGCAAAACATTAACAATGAGCATACATATTATAAATAATGAATAGAAATATAGATAATGATACATTGTCGAAGTGCAGTGGCAGTGCGCTGACGTTACCCTACTAGGCAGTGGATCGGACACATACACATTATATGTAAGTGATGCTCATGGTACGACTAGCTGGTTAGACCACTGTGTAGTAACTAAGGCAGCTTGGGAGACTATTAAGGACATTAGTGTGGTTTATGACGTGTCGTGGTCTGATCATTTTCCCTTAAAAATTAACTGTGAACTTAATATGTTAAAACCTAAATGTACCTCTGTCCAGTCTCAGTGTAATACAGTAAAGTGGGGATATACGAGTAGGGATCCTACGCAAACGGTTATGTACACCAAACTTTGTAATGATAGGCTAAGGGAAATTGACTTTCCGACAGAGTTTATTAATTGTGGTCGTAGTTAAAGTATTTGTATTAACTTGGAACATCATAGAATAGTTTTTATTAAAACTTATTATTATTATTTAAAAATATTGTAGATATTCTTTACTAGTCACTATTATCAAGTTCAGCGCAAAAAATATAATAAAACGGGTTGGAATAAACATGTTAAAGATGCGCACGGGCAGGCTCGGCTTCGTTTTCTGAGCTGAGCGGCAGCTGGTAAGCCTAGAACAGGGTCGCTATATGAAAATATGGTGGCAAGTAGGAAAAAATTTAAGAGTAAGCTAAAGTTGTGCCAAAACAACGCAGATCAATTAAAGATGAACGAAATTGCGAGTCATCACGAAGCAAAAATTTTTTGTAGTTTCTGGAAAGCCACAAACAACTTGAATCCCAAGTCGGGCCTGCTAGTGTGCGTCGGTAGCATTAACGAACCTAAGGCTATTGCCAATTTATTTATGGCTTCGTTTAGGAAAGAGTCACCGCTGGGTCCATCGACGGGTGGGTCGGATGCTAGGGGGGGGGTCCAAGGACACGCCTATCATGTTCACCACTAGGGAAGTTGGGTCTGTCTTAAAGGACCTGAAGCGGGGTAAGTCTCCTGGACATGACAGTTTAAACGTAGAACACCTACGATACGCAGGCAAGCACTTACTAAGTGTCTTAGCTCTCTTGTTTAACTTGTGTATGAGTCACTCGTATCTTCCAGAGAACCTCACGAAAACGATTGTCGTTCCTATAATAAAGAACAAGT
Source organism: Dryobota labecula (assembly GCA_947523025.1). Taxonomy (NCBI): domain Eukaryota; kingdom Metazoa; phylum Arthropoda; class Insecta; order Lepidoptera; family Noctuidae; genus Dryobota; species Dryobota labecula. The sequence goes on along the minus strand of OX383305.1, from coordinate 4,173,452 downwards.
CAGGAGATACCATGAACCGTGATAGTTAAACAGTTGAAATTTTCACATATGATGTATTTCTGTTGCCGCTATAACAACAAATACTAAAAAACAGAAAAAAAAATATTTAAGGGGGGCTCCCATACAACGGACATGATTTTGTTGCCGTTTTTTTTGCTCCACCGTGCACGCGTGGATGTCGGTTATCGCGTAAAAAAGTAGCCTATGTCCTTCTCTATATCCCAGGTCGATCGGTTCAGCGGTTTAGGCATGAAAACGTAACATACAGACAGACAGACAGACAGAGCTACTTTCACATTTATAATATTAGTATGGATAGCTTTTGCCCGCGGCTCCGCCCGCGTGGATGTAGGTTATCGCGTAAAAATGTAGCCTATGTCCTTCTCTAATCCCAGGCTATATCTTTGCCAAATTTAATGACGATCGGTTCAGCGGTTTAGGCGTGAATACAGACAGACAGACAGACAAATAGACAGACAGACAAATAGACAGACAGACAAATAGACAGACAGACAGAGTTACTTTCACATTTATAATATTAGTAAGGATAAGGATTTGTATGGATGGTACGGAACCCTTCGTGCGTGAGTCCGACTCGCACTTGGCCGGTTTTTTGTTTTTTGAACGTGCGAATCTCTGGAACTGCGAGTTGGATTTGAAAAATCTTTTTGAATTTTACTACCCAATTCTTGAGGAAGAATTATATTCCTATTAACTAGAACACCATTTTTTTTTTTTAATGAAAGTTTATGCGATAACGAAGTAAAAGCACGGGCAAGCAATCTGTTGCGACGGGTTGGGTCGGGGGAACAAGAAATTTAACGCGGACGAAGTCGCGGGCAGAAGCTAGTGTTAAATATTGTTAAAAAATTATTGTCCTACGATTACCAAGAAAAATGCCGCCTGTGATACAGGTTTATCCTAGTACAGGCATCTAATATTCTAATACCTTTGTAAGTTATTTCTAAGATTTTATGTAAATATTTTGCTAATTTTAATACTGAATAAATATTTATTATATTATATTTATTATTTTATTATATTTAAAGATCTATTCTCACGCGCTTCCGAGTGTTTACACTAGTCTTAACTGAACAGACAAATCCAATTTCGTAATAACACATTATTGCCTGATACCGCATGAAAATGTACGCTTTGATCATATTCGTTTCTATGTTCAATTTTAATATTTTCCTTGCCTTTTACAAGTAATTGATTCAGGGGTAGAGTAGAAGCATAGAGTGCAATAGGAATATTATAAGTTAAGGGGATTACATCGCTGGTAAAAATTCTTGGCTCAGTGCTGGTTTTGCTCCACAACCTGAACTAACTGATAAACATTTGAAAATTCTGTTGTTGCTGCTGAAGATTGTAAGACTATCTTTGGATTGTAGGTGTAAACTCAATCTCCTTTGTATTACATAATTGCATAGTACAGATGTGAGTACTATGTACTATAGAGCTACCATTTACCGGGTAATATGTCTTTCATTGACTTGAATGTGCCCTGGCGGCTGAGAGTATATCATGCTCACTCAGATGTCTCGCTGATGGTGGCGCGTTTGTTGGATCATTTAGCTCCCTTCAAAATGGTTGAGCTGAATGGTGCTAATCCATGGGTCATGTTCGTGAACGGGCGCCGTCAGTTGGGACTGGTCATCTCTTAGCTGCCACGACTTACTTTTTTTTTTTTTTTTTTTCTATTTGTTGTACCTAGTTACTCTGGACACTTTTAACGTGTCGTTTTTAATTTTAATTTTTACATCGTTCTCACATTTAGTTATAAATTCAACATTATAGATGTAACGAATTATTTTGTAACAATTTAATTTAAAAGAGTGTACATGGATTTTCTTGCCCGTTCTTCTCCATAGGTACCTACTACGCTTTGGAATGGGCATGTAGCTTCATTTTTCTTACTGACCGACTTCTTGACAATTCAAAAGTGCCTGTAAATGGTTTAATTGAAATAAATTATTTGAGTTTGAGTTTATTGTTTTATTGTCTTCTTCACCTTGTATATTAATTTCATAACTGGCGAAACAAAGGCATGCAATATCGGAAGGTTCTCAATTCCGGAACTAAGTTCCAATACTGGAGATCTGATCCCGGAATTCCGGAACTGGTAACTTTTAAAGTTTGTTTCAAATCAAACAAGACTTATAATTATATCAGTCTTGTAATCATTTTTTCTAACAAATTAAACATCTTTCTCCCTTATTACTCTAATTAAACATTTTAAACCGTAAAATCAACAAGGCTTATTTATCACACAGTAGAAGTCTTTTAATCATTTTTAGTAAAAAATTAAACATCTTTCTCCCTTATTACTCTAACTAAACATTGGCCTTCTAGCGGTTTGTGGAAAGTTCCACAGACTAGTTTGGTTGCGTTTAGATAAAATAATAATCAAAATATCAAAAAATTATGAATAACGGACTTCCGATATTACTCCTCTCAATTCCGGAATTGAAATATCAGAAAAATTGTTACGGAATTCCGGAATTCCGGAATGCATAGTGTAGGTACTACCAGTACACCTCTGCCTGTTCTGTCGATGAAGACAGGCGTGATGTTACGTTAAAATTGATGTAGGTACCGTATTATTATACCGTCGGCTTACTCAAAGCCTTAAAGTGCTTAGATATCTCAATAAATTCACAAGTACATTACAAAAGACGTTAATTCCTTTCAACTGTGGTCACCTCCATTGTGCTTAGTCGTAATAGTACACAATAGATATTATAAGTGTAACATGAATGATGTCCGTCTGTCCAGATTATCCTGAGAGGAAGATCATCTTAGTGATTGAGTTTTTTTATAATGCCCTTACAGATGAGTGCTGCGATTTGCGAGACGGGGTTGGAAGCTATAGTATGTAATGTATTAATTTAGTTTTGAACAAGCGGCTCCCCGCGGCTTCGCCCGCGTAGCATTTTCTGTACAAATAAATAAAATTGAAGCGTCTGTTTGTAATTTAACTTTATTTTTATTTTTTATTCACTCGTGTGAACCCGCGGGCAACAGTTAGTCGAAAATACATGTATCTTACTCCATATAACATCAGCTTTCTGCCAGTGAAAGTCTCATCAAAATCTGTCCAGCAATTTCGGCGATTAGCCGGAACAAACAGACAGACAGATAAAACTCTTATAAATTGTTTTTTGTTATAATTACCGTATATATTTACTGTCATATGCATTCAGTAAATAGCTGTTATTTTAACATTAGAAACAGACACTTCAATTTTACTAATTTGTATAGACAACAACAATAGTAGTAACTCACGTTACAAGCTTCGAACTATAATCTCAAATTCAATTTTCAAACCGACCGACTTTCGGATTCGTATGAAACCCCTCAACACAAATATTTCGCCGAATTACGCAACCCGGCTATTGTGCGCATTGCCCATTGTTGTTTATTTACGCTAATACCCGGTCAAGTGTGAATTTAATGCGATACTGCTACTTAGCTTTGTGTGGAGTGCTTGAGATTAGCTTTAAAGTAACCGACACAATGCAAAGTTAGGATAAAAGCGTTTTAAGAATGTATGGAGTCTTTATCATAACAATTTATTGGGCCGAACGGTTTTTTTTTTTTTAAATTACTAAAGACTTCGTGCTAGTGCCCTCATCTCAATTTATATGGGGTCAGCGTAGCACCCCATCATTCATCATCATCATTTCAGCCGAAAGACGTCCACTGCTGGACATAGGCCTCCCCCAAGCACCGCCACCTCGATCGGTTCTGTGCTTCCCGCATCCAGCGGATTCTTACGGCTTTCACAAGGTCATCGGTCCACCTTGTGAAGGCCTTCCAACGCTATGTCTTCCGGTACGCGGTCGCCACTCCAGAACCTTTCGGCCCCAACGGCCATCTGTTCTGCGCGCAATATGGCCTGCCTATTGCCACTTTAGTTTGGCAATTCTTCGAGCTATGTCGGTTACCTTGGTTCTCCTGCGGATCTCTTCATTTCTGATTCGATCGCGTAGGGAAACTCCAAGCATAGCCCTCTCCATTGCCCTTTGGGTGACTTTTAGCCTTCTAATAAGGCCCATTGTGAGCGACCACATTTCAGTACCATAGGTCATCACTGGCAACACGCTCTGCTCAAAGACTTTCGTCTTGAGACACTGCGGTATGTGGGACGAGAAGATATTGCGTAGCTTCCCGAACGCTGCCCAGCCGAGTCGAATTCGACGATTGACCTCTTTCTTGAAGTTGGACCTACCTAACTGGACAGTTTGTTCTAGGTAAACATACTCGTCCACAACTTCGAGGGTATCGTCTCCGATATTCATGAGAGTGGGTGTTACATGGGCATTTCATTCTAAGACGCACTCTTTCGGAAGCTCTACTGAGGTCATCGAGCACAATGCTCGAGTCTTCCATAGTCTCCATGACAAATATATCGTCGGCAAACCGAAGGTGAGTGATGTTCTCACCATTGATGTTGATGCCAACTCCTTTCCAGTCCAAAACCTTGAAGACATCCTCCAGTGCAGCGGGGTATATGGGACGAGAAGATATTGCACCCCGACTGAGGTAAAACCCAGGCAGGTGCTTTTCTTTGTGTAAATAATTTCATAACCACTGCTCTCAAAAACGGTGAAGGAAAACATCCTGAGGAAACTGGCTTGTCCTAGAACCAAAATTCCGAAGTCATGTGACATGGCTGATTATGCACCGTAGATAGATAGATAGCAGAATACTCTTTATTATGTACACCATAAAAATTACAGATATAAATGTAGAACTGTTACCGTAGTATGTCTTCTTCCATAGCCCATACGTCTCGAACAGCTTCTCTAGCCAGCACATGTCATATATTCTTCGAGCTGTTAGGCTGACACTCCTCTCCTGATACTCCCGCTCCGCCCAGAGCGGGAGAAGTTATTTGATAATTTCCCACCCAAACAAAAACAAAAAAAAGGATGGCGGCCTGTGTTACTATTTTTAAAATAAGAATAGCCTTAGCTACTCCTTATCATCTAGTTAAAGCCCCGTCACAACCGGTGCTGCCGTTTCGGAGATCAGCCAGGACAAATAAACAAACATTTTTTTTTAGTTTCATATCGTCGACCGTAGGTTCAATTGACGTAAGGGACAAAATACCCAAAATGAGTTGAGTATACAGTTTTGTTCAGAATTTTTCGCTCTTTCGAATGGTGTATATGAAAAAAATCTAGCTTAAGAAAAATGTCCCTTACCCTACTGATTTTTTGGATACAAATTTCGAATCGGCCCCGTAATAACAATGTATCTGAAAAACCATGCAATATAGTAACTTGAAATGGTGTAATTACCGCCGCCAATCGAATCAAATAAGGTAAGGTAGGTAACGATTTCCAAATTTAAGATATCCAAACGCCAAAAGTGTGTACTTAATTTTCTGTCAACAATCTCTTTACACTATTTTTTCACTATTTTTACACTATTTTTGATCTAACGTAGAGGTCAATTTAATGTAAGGGACGGGACTACCAGATACTTGGTCAGTAAGGGACATTACTAACAAAATACGTTGGTGTAAGGGACGTCTATTTTCTTAAATAGATAACTTATTTAAATAAATGTTACACAGGTAGATAGAGCACTAAAATACAAGATTATGTGTCAAGTCAGATCCGAAAAAGGTTAATAACAAAAAAAGTTATGCGCGATTTAGTCCGAAAAAAAACTTTGTCGGCCTCTCCTGAAAAATCGTATTTTGTCCCATACCTCAATTGAACCTACGGTCGACGATATGCATTTAGAAAAAAGCTGTTATTTTGACATTACAAACAGACACTTTAGTTTTATTTATTCATATAAATATACAGGAAGCATTTTTAAAATCGAAATAGGTGCCATTAAGACACTATAAGGCCTCTGCCTCGAATCTTGCGGGCAGCGGCGCGGCGGCGCGGGCTACGCAGACCGTGTTCTCGAAACCAGCGGGCAGATCGCGCGGCACGGCGTAGTGTTGTGTTCGTGGTTGTGTCATCGAGATATTTGTTTTTATTCGCGAATGAAATGTTTGAACAACGGCGACAACATCTTTTTGATTCAAATTTATTCCTAACGTCACAAAAATAAATTGCACAACACTGCAATGCAGACGCGCAGGCGGTCACCGCTTGAGTGCAGTGCACCGCTCTTTGCCCGCGCTCGCGCCGCTACCGCGCCGCTGTTTTCGAGGCCGGTCCATTTGATTTTACGCATTAGATCCTGCCGCTCCCGCGCCGCCGCCGCCACGCCGCCGCCGCTGCCCGCAAGATTCGAGGCAGAGGCCTTATGATTCAAAATCCATCTTCTACCTGACGAATTTTCAAGATAGGCCGGTATAACACAACCCTATAAAAGCGTCTACCTAAAGAAGACACCACCATTGTTATTTGTTTGTGTAACTCAATACTAATGTTTACTTCGCCGGTGTTAAGTCGGTGACAATCGTCACTGATCGTACGAAAGATAAGCAGGATTACTTGCTTGAAAAGTAAAAGTGTTTTTGAGATTTCCTGGAGAGATAGTTGGAGAGAGACACAAATTGCGTATGTGTTCCCGGGTTCAGAAAGGAAGCTTGAAAGGATTTTTTCAGAACGTTTTAGTTGAGTGTGTTATGATTAGAGATCGGATATTCGGATGCATATTCACCTAAAGTTGAGATGTTTGCTATTATGGAAAGCGCTTTTGTATCGAATAAATCCCGCGGTTCCGGTGTTTTTTTAATTTTATTTTAAATAACACACACCACCCCTACTCTTACACCCTACATAAACATATTTGCATGGGGGGTTCAAATAATTTTAAATAAATATGCATCTGAATAGTTATGCAATCCGGGTTTTTTTTTTTTTTAATAAATAATATTTTAGAAGTCACTTCCATACAGCCGACTAGTTATGCATTGCCGGTATTCCTGGCATCACGGGATATTTTCTTACAAAAAATATATTTTAAGAAGCTGCTTCCATACTTTCATAGCTAATTATTAACTTTAGGTAAATATGCATCTGATTATCCGATCTCTAGTCATGATAAAGAAAGAATACTTATTTAGTTTTTTAAATATTATAATATACTAGCGGACCCGACATACGTTGTCCAGTCTGAACTACCCTAGAACCTGATTGCAGCGCCACCTACCGGGTCCAATTGTGTTTTCAAACCATCCAGAAACCCATTGAAATGTACAAACAAAATTTCATCTAAATCGATCCAGCCGTTTAGAAGGAGCTAGGTAACAATCACACGTAGATACAGAAGAATTATATAAATAAAAAAAATTAAAAAATTATTAGGTACACTTAACATTATTCAGTGCACAAAAAAGATAACACAATACACAAAAGCACAATAAAATGATAAAAAAATACATGAATAAAGCTAACTAGCTTCAACTATCCGACTCCTTGACAATTCAAAAGTGCCTGTATTTAACTCAAAGCATTTATTTCAATTAAACCATTTGGTTTAATTGAAATAAATGCTTTGAGTTTGAGTGGGACCCCTCCAGCTAGATGGACCGACAACCTGGGACAGACTGGATGCGGAAGGTGGAGGACAAGGTGTTGTAGCGCAGCCTGGGAGAGGCCTATGTCCAGAATTGGACTGTGATAGGCTGAGTTGATTGATTGGAGTTAGGATATTATATTTTTATTTTTATTAATTAACTACCTACTGCACGCGGCTTCAACCGCGTGGCTTTTTCTATACAAATAAATAAAATTAAAATGTCTGTTTGTAAGGAATTTTTTTTCCTCGGGCAGCAAGTCGAAAATAAAAGTTGCCTAAATATCTCCTTATAACATCAGCTATCCGCCAGCATCAAAATCGGTCTAGCCATTTCGGAGATTAGCCGGAACAAACAGACAACAGCCAATATTTTTTTATTTTTTTATAGTACCGTATTTACTTTCATAATTATGCATTTAGTAAAAACTGTTATATTGAAATTATAATTTTTTGTACAGACTAGGTATAAGTTGTGTATGTACATTTCATTTTAATTCTTAATAAAATATAATAAAAACACTTACTCATCCACTTAAAATTCCAAATGCGACTGCATGCCCATACATCCCTACTGACGCAATTCCGCTAATCCCTTCAAGTATCCGTCCATAGAAAGCCATGAACTAATCTGTTAAACACCATGGATTGTCACCGACTTAGCGAGAAAAAAAGAGTATTGTGTTACTTGGTAATGTGAAGTTGGTGCTCGACTACCGATGTTTAGACGGTTACTGGACCATTCTATTTTTAACTATATGATATTTGGTAAGTACTTTTGATACCATATATTCATCAACTAAGATTATCTTTTCTCAAACATGCATATATTGTCATTATTTTCGAAAAAAGAACACGCGAAGTATCGAATTTACGGACAAGGAAAACCAAATCCATTGCATGCAGGAGCGTTTTTTTTTTTTTGAGAAAAGCACTATATATGCCTCGGTGGAAATGGCAATTGCGGCCTTTGCAATAATGTACTATTACATGTGCATTTATTTAGAACAGTTTCGTGACAAAATATAAAACACTTCAGGATATCATAACAAACTGCCTAGCCTTCACTATGTTGGGGTCGGCTCTTAGTCTAATCGGATGCAGCTGAATCATCATTTCAGCCGAAAGACGTCTACTCTGTACATAGGCCTCCCCAAGCACAACCACTTCGACCGGTTGTGTGCTTCCCGCATCCAGCGGATTCCTGCGGCCTTCACAAGGTCATCGGTCCACCTTGCTTTCGCCACTCCAGAATCTTTCGGGCCCCATCGGCCATCCGTTCTGCGCAGCAGCTGTAATGCAGCTGAATACCAGTATTTTATTTAGAGTGACTCCCTATCTGACGTACAATCCTATTGCTAGTTAACACGATTTACCTAAAATTTTAACAAGTTATAAGTCAGTGTGTGAGTTAAAGTAATCACGGAATGTAATTAATTTTACATTCTGTGATTACATCATAAAAATCATAAATTATGTAATTAAATTAGCGACCAGTTTGATTTGGTCTCGGCTCTAGAACGTCGTATGGAGCAGGACCAGCATGTTTCCAAGCATTCTTATCTTGGAATAATTCTCTACTACTCTTATACCTTCATAAACAGCGACTATACTATCTGCCTATACCCCAAATAGTAGTAGGGCCCCATCATATTGATACAACTCAATACAATGGCCCATCAAATTTTCTCTAACAGCTATTTTTCACCAGCTAATCTTCGTAAACATTTCATACGGTGGATTGAACACAAAATGTTGTTACTGTCCCCTGCTTCAATGACAAACTGTTCAGGCGTGAATAGGGTGGAAGGAACAGTCGTCGGCTTTATAGATTTACATGTATTCTGGATATCAGTTTGAAAGTAGATAAGGCCTGTCGTACTGTATGGATCGGAATGCTGGTTCGTGAAGAAGACGGGCGTGTGGCGCCGAACGTAAAGAATAGTACCACCCCATTTTCATGTCGTAAAAGGCGACTAAGGGACTTTCTAGAGAATGGGCAGCAGCGTTCTCTATGCATTTTAAACACCATACTGCGATCGCCAACCCGCCTGCCAAGCGTGGTGATTATGGCAACCAGAATGGGGACTAAAAAAAGATGTATACATCTTAATTGACCAACCTGTAGATAGATGTTGTACAAAACCTTTGCCAAACGTAAATAAGTAACATATTTCTTTTCCCAAAGTTAGCGCCAATGATTGAGTCATGTTTTTTAATTCCTTCACCCCTAAATTCTACGGACGACAATCACCCACCCGACCTCACTTTATCTCTTTACACATTTATCTCTGAATCGGCGTCGCAACAATCACCATTCCCACCATTATTTTGTAACTTAACACCATGTTTGTCACAAGTTTCTGCTAAGTGAAGATACTTAACAGATTACAAGTAATAGCTAGCGTAACAGTAGGATCAAGATTTCTTTGAGAAGATATGCATTGCGTATATACATGTGTAGTAATATATTTTTACCTTTTGATAATAACTACTATGACTATTTATTGATTTTATTTATTTATTTATTTATTTTAATATCATAATTGTATGTGATGTTTTTTCTTTTCTGTTCATGTATTTAATTAACACATGAACATGAACATGTGTGGTGCCGGACGTAAAGAATAGCACTACTCCATTTCCTCCCGTGAGTGTCGTAAAAGGCGACTAAGGGACTTACTAGAGAATGGGCAGCAGCGTTCTCTATGCATTTTTAACACCATACTGCGATCGCCAACCCGCCTGCCAAGCGTGGCGATCATGGCAAACCCCCCCAATTGGAGGAGACTTATGTCCAGCAGTGGACGTCTTTCTGCTGAAATGATGATGATGATTTAATTAATTTAAAATATTGTTTCTTCTAAGTCACATAATCTAGTGACACCTAATGTATCACTTATAAATTTGTATGACTTAATTATGACAAAACATAGCGCACCTTACTTATATAAATACCTATGTTTCACAAAAAACTGATTGATTGGTTGATTAAGAAGATAAAAAAAGTTGAAAAAAAAAAACAATCATTAAGTTTGCAAGCTCTATTCGAAATTTCGAAGGTAAGAAATAATGACACAAGACTGCCTCTCGGGCAGAAATTGGTTTGTTTTAATTAAGGCGCTATGGTCTCGAGCCTACTAAAGTAGGCTCGCGAAGTCGCGAGTGGTTGCTTAGAGCATTTGGTAGGTATTTAAACATATTAATTATTTTAATGATTTTATCAAGATAAACTCATCGAATTGTGCTAAATAATCTAACTTTTAATTTCTATATAAAATTAGAAAGAAACATATGTTTTGTAGCTATGAGATTGATTACACATTACAAAAAGGGATAACTTTGTGTTTTAATTTTTTTATTTTATAGAAAAATTAATTTAGTCCTGTTATTAAAAGCGATTACATGTCCACCAGATCCTTAAATAAGACATATCTTTTTTCAGAATTTTATAACATTGTTTTTTATGTTTCCCATGGATTCAAAAAACTATGTAGTATGCGCGGCCTTTGTCGGAAACCATACCGCCTTAAATACTTAATTATGTCGACGTTTTGTGAGCCAATAAAATGGGACTCCCTGTTGAATGGCTGTATTTGTCATTTATTGATTCAAGAAACCATCTTAAAACTGTTACTTAGCCCGTATTATAGATCCTCACTTAAGACTCAAGCTTTGGAGTTTCTGGCCCGTTCTTCTCCATAGGTACCTACGCTTGGAATGGGAATGTAGCTTCATTTTTCTTACTGACCGACTCCTTGACAGTTCAAAAGTGCCTGTAAATGGTTTAATTGAAATAAATGATTTGAGTTTAGGTACTTAAAACAATTTTCAACCAGGCGCGTCCCCGAGAAAAACGATGCGCTAGCCGTTTTTTGGAACTTTCTACATGATAGCTATAAGAAATGCAATGCTGTAAGCACACCTGTAAGTAACAAATTCACTCTAGATTTTAAGTTAATAGTTACAATACCCAAAAAAAATAATTTGTGAATAAGTCGTTGGAGTGCCATCCATACTAATATTATAAATGTGAAAGTAACTCTGTCTGTCTGTCTGTCTGTCTATCTGTCTTTATGTTACGTTTTCAAGCCTAAACCGCTGAACAGAGAAATTTGGCAGAGATATAGCCTCGGTTATGGAGAAGGACAAAGGCTACTTTTTTACGCGATAACCGTCATCTACGCGGGCGGAGCCGCGGGCAAAAGCTAGTAACTAAATAAATAAATATCGATTTTTCTCGTATAAGAGAAAAATACACAAACAAATTTTCAGCATAAAATAAAAACGTTTAATCTTCAATAACACTCATTTCATTGTAAATAGGTATAAATAATGTATAATCGAATTATTGGTAAAAAATAAGCTATAGACTATTACTATATTTACTTTCTTGGCGACTCAAAAAGCATGTAATTATAACATAAACTATTATTTAAAAATTAATTATTTCCCTAGAATAAAGAAATTCACTATTATAATAGGCGTGTTTTGAGTCTAAAATTCATAAAAAAAAAAAATTGTGGATGCAAGATAAGAAACGAAAAATGTAAAAAAAAATCGTGTAAGAAGCATTGCACGTTTATTCGGTCCATCGATATCATAAATATCATCAATAACTAATAAAATATAAAGTTTCACCATGTCCGTCCGTCCGCCCGACCGTCATACACGTCCATTACACGCCGATAAAGTAGTAAAATAAAATCTTGAAAACAAAATATATTTAGGTTCACACGTAAAGTGGGGATGATATTTTTTACCGAGCGGCTCGGTTTGCTGCAATGACTGTGTAACGCGTTTCAAAGGAATTCACGAAAAAGCCGACAGTCGAGTGGAGGATCCGACGCGCGACGCTCGCATCGAGTGACTCGGCTCGCTCACTGACTACTGTAACGCGTTACAAAATCTCGATACATTACAATCGAACGTTGCAAGTCAGTCTCCGTCTTTAGACTCATTAGTCTATAAGCCAAAAAATACGTCATGCTGATGACGTGTCATCTCCACAAATCATTGTCCATATCAACATGAAACCAACAAAAATCAATGCAAAACATGAACCAAAGAAAAGAGAACTGTGCTGGGAACCACACATCATCATCGTTATGAGAAAACCAACCCATTCCCCAAACCCCACCCCCTCGTAATCAATACTCTTTTACAACAATTACCAAAAAGCCCTTTTAACAAGGGTATCACAATTACTATGACAATTAGAAGAGAGAAAAAACATTATTACCGGCCCTGTGCAGTTTGTAGTGCGTACTCTTACCTAAGGGCTGCCACGCGCCACCCATTACGGGTTTAATTAAATAAAACCCACGAATATGTTTCGGTCCGTGTGAAACGGCTTTAGTGGGCTCAGAATCGGAAGGATAATAGGTGATTTTTAATTCGGTGTTTAAAAAAATGGAAAATCTTTTTTTTTGTGTTTTTAGGTAAAATGTAACATGCGCGGCGCGGCGCGCGGTCAGTGAAGCGGAACGCAGTAGTAGGTACCTATCAGCTGTGCGCTCGCCCATTGATATTATTACGAATAGATTGTATCCATATTTTGCTGATTTCAAGTAAGACCAAAAAAAAAGTATTGAACAATTAATGAAAATGTATTCTATTACTGAAACAACAAAAAAAAGCGCACTGGTTAAAAACTTATCCTGTAGGTATATATACTACATAACATCACGCCTTGTTTCCCCGAAAGGTTAGGCAGAGGTGTACCCATAGTAGGAACACCCACATTTCGCCAGTAATGTTTAAGTCCCATGTAATAGGGGGCACAAATCCAGACTCCGGGCTGCTACTGAGAAATTCCTAATGGAAAACCCAATAACACTTTGCCCGACTCGGGAATCGAACCGGACCCCATGCTCAGCAATCGCGCTTGCGACCACTAGACCAACGAGGCAGTCCTGTAGCCATACATAAAATACTCACATTACAAATACACACAGTATATCTTACTAATAATACGTAGGGAAGTGCACTCAGGACTTAGTAATTCAAGTAGCGTTGAGAAAAATATGGACAAAACAGCATCACAAGAAATTTCTTAACAACTCACAAAGTTATTGTAATAACATTGTAAACCCTACTTTTATTAATTTGCACAATTTTATTCAATTCCCAGTCAAAGTTTCCCTTTTTTTTTTTCATCGATCCCATACATTTTCAATACATCTAAGTGTGCCGCGTGGCGTCCCATGCACCGCTCGACAATAAAGCGCCCCATTCACTTTCAGACTCGAGAGCCGTCGCATTATTGTACACTTCGGTAAATTTGTAAAGATTTAGACCATTATGATTGTATTATAATATCTAACAAAAACTGATATGTTGTTATGATATGACCGTTAATAAACTTAACCTCAGTGAAAATAAAAACTATAACCCTTCGTATATCTCCCTCGTGGCTAAGTGATATCAGGCATACGGGTTGATCCATCAGGTTGAGCTACACGTGCCGGGGTTGGTACGAGCCTTAAGTCGTTGGTCCCGGCTGTCATTCGTAGATCTTTGACAGTCGTTACGGGTCGTCAGAAGCCAGAAAGTCTGACAACCCAGTCTTACCAAGGGATATCGTATTACCCATGTAAAATACTGGTATTCAGCTGTATCTGGTGAAACTGGAAGCCGACCCTAACATAGTTTGGAAATTAAGTATCAATTTAATCAAAATAACCAGCACCCTCATTCTCAAACTCAAAGCATTTATTTCAATTGAACCCTTTTAAAGGCACTTTTATTTATAACTAGCTTCTGCCCGCGACTTCGTCCGCGTGAAATTTCGGGCTACCCATCGCGTCGCATCCCGTCGCTCGCCCACGCTATAACTTCGTTATCACTTAGCGTTCTTTCTGACTTTTGTTCTTTTCGCTTGGCTTCTAAGGATCTCATCATCATCATCATCATTTCAGCCGAAAGACGTCCACTGCTAGACATAGGCCACGCTTGGCAGGCGGGTTGACGATCGCAGTATGGTGTTAAAAATAAATAGAGAACGCTGCTGCCCATTCTCTAGTAAATCCCTTAGTCGCCTTTTAAGACATCCACGGTAGGAAATGGAATGGAGCTATTCTTTACGTCCGGCACCACACGGAACTAAGTATCTAACGTGATGTTATATAGCCTTCCTCGATAAATGGGCTATCCAACACTAAAATATTTTTTTTATTCGAACCAGTATCTAGTTCCTGAGATTAGCGCATTCAACCAAACAAAAAAACTCTTCTTTATACTGTACTGTATAGCTTTATAATATTAATTTTTCTTGGACTCAAAGTGAAAAGTACAGTTTGCACCTCGAGACTAAACGCCAACATAATATACCCTCGGTTTCATTGACTCCTTCGCACGCTCGGGAGTCAAACCACCTCTGGTATATTATGGCTTCGTTTAGTTTTTCGATATAAAATAAACTATTACCTACTAGGCAGGATATAATGGATCTGTAATTTACCTAACATATGTCTGTTTAACCTATGCCCACAATAAAAAGATTTGATTTGATTTGGTGGAATTAATATACGAATCACCAGAAACTCCATTTATACAGATTCAACTTCCAGCAAGTCAAAACCTTGAAATTTAACTAAAATCTCTCAAGTATCACTTCTGGAGCCAATATCAATAAATAGTCATCAGCGACTCAATTCTGTTCGCAGTAAAGAGGTTTAACTTGGTCGCCCTCCCAACCCCCTTCAGCTGTGAATTACCTCCCATCGTCGCTGTCTTACCGGGCCCTTGTTATTAGGGTGAATATCAGCTAAGAAGTATAAGGATTTTCTGTAAAGATAACTAACATTTCCTATGCAATTGACTATGTACGAGTATCTCTGTTAACTCCTTCAAATGAGCTTCTAAATAAGCTTGCTTTACGTGGTTTGCATGAACAATGGGATAATGGGAGATAGATATAATTATTCACACATTATAGGCTGATTATCCTAACTTAATATTATAAATTCTAAATTAAGTTTGTTTGTTACCTTTTCACGCCTAAACCACTGTACCGATCATCCAGAAAAAAAGTACTGTTCCCGAGGAAAACAATAATAACGTTCTTATGATAATAGATGGCGCCACGTGTCTTTCGAATCATGATTGAATTATAATTATTATAGAAACTATATTAGTGTGTTAAGAGTTTATTTTTAAATCGAAATTAATGCAAGCGAAGCGGGCATAAGTAATATAATTATTAAAGTTTCATAATCATATAGACGGAATGTAAGAGCAGCGCCGACCACAAAAGTTTTGCCTTGATTGGAGAAAGGATTTATAGAAAATATAGATGTGGAGGTATTTTCCTGGATAAACATTCACTAGCGAAAGGAAGATAATAGTAGGTATAAAAAAACCAGCCTATTATTATCCGACTGCAGGGCAAAGGAGATTCTCATACAGAGAAGGCACGAGCATTGGACAACAACAACATTGGGCAACGGAATCCTAAAGATGTTCTCTGAAAGGCCAGAGTTTGTAGTGCTGGGGAGATTCGTCCAGCTTCATGTGACGAGATGAAACTATGATTTTTTGACATAAGTGATTTTATTATTTGAATAGGGATGACGACAAAAAAATTTTTTTTTATCCGTCATGTAGATTATTATCAAATATTGGACACGTATTTTTTATTTTTTTGTGTAATCGAAACATTACGGCGATACATTGAGTTCAAATGTGGCATGACGTCACTTCTCAGTAGATTTTATACGTAGCTGTGACGTAACGAGCCCCCACTCCCCAAGTTTAATGTGTTTTATCTAAGTCATTTTTTATTAATATGACAAAGCAAAAAGTACGTGTCTAATTTTTTTTTTTATTATCAGATTGACGGACTAAACAGTTTTTCTTTTTTTTACCCAGGACACATCTCTATTTTATGAATGTTGCAATACTAACATATTTTCAAGACTTTTGTAACTAAAAATAATAATTATGGTCAAATTAATTAGTCTGAAATAAATTATTTTATTGATTTTTTCCTTAGGAATCGATTAATGAGGATTGAAATTAATACAAGCGTTAACTCAAAAGCATTATAATGATTTTTGCGCAACGTACCTTGCGCATCTTTCACTTTGAAATCATGTATATGTGTGTACTCGTATACAGCCGCCGTGAATAAAGTATGCTGCGCGACAGCTAACGCATGTAAGTATGTATATATAAATATATGTTTACTGGAGTAAACTCCATTCGTGCGTGTTTACTGATAAACACACATTTTTTATTTTTTATTCTATTATTTGATCACGCTCTTAAACAAACACCAGTTTAACTCAAAATTACTATAAATGGGATATTTTCATTCCAAAGTGGGCTTTTCCCTATTATCGTTACCCATTAAACATATCCTCCTTGGTCACTGACTTGACCAAAACCGACAAATTTTCATTTAAACTAATAATGAGACTAATCCCGCGCCACAGCCTACATGGTGACCCTTCCAATAGGGCTTGTATTACGCGGTATTCCAATTTAGTCGGTAATGTGGACGGCTTTCAAGTAACGCAGTGTTATTTTGTTCCAGTGTTCGTACAGTTTTGGGCGACTTTGTTCAATTCATCGACCTAGATCGGTGAGACATTTTGCAAGTACCATGCGAACTTAATAGCGCAATATCCTTCCGATTCAGGATGGCGCTGCTTGTAGGGATAGGTATGTATGTTATTGCCCTTAGATATACTACAAGCCCCTGAAACAAAAACTAAGAAAATACCTACGAAAAGACTAAGTAACCAGTTTTGTTTGTTTGTTGTCATTTGGCAGTATTCGACAACGCATTAAATTACGCAATGTCTATTGTCTTTGGTTTGGCCTTTTTTTTTTTTTTAATATGCAACATCATCAAATGACCCCTTCCGCTCTGGGTGGAGCGGAAGGGAGTGTCAGACTCTTACTGACTAAAACCCACAACCTACCCTTCCTTCCTTGGCCATTTATGTTCCGGGGTACCCCTTTCGGACAATCCCGCTGACCCGGCAGGCTTGGGCCCTAATGGGCCCCCTCGTTGTTGCTGACATCCCTTTGAGGCGCGCGCGGAACACGTACGCGCCGTCCGGCACGGGCCTGGTCCTGATCAGACGGTGAACTACCCATTACTCACCGCCCGCAGGCCCGGGCCTACGGTGGCCGGGAGTCGTCACGCGTCTCCCGACGCCCGAAGCGTCTACCGCGGCGGCTGGGACGGGAGGCTCTCTCCCTCACCCATCCCGCCACCTCCTTCGCTAGCATGACTGCTTCGCAGAAGGAGGTGACTGCCTCCCATTTGGTTTGGTCTTGGCCTGACATCAAGAAATGAACAACTGTCGAACTTTTTTTTTACATAAGGTTTTGGTTACTTTGTATTAGTATGTGTATTTTGTCAATTTTTTTTTTATGCATCTTGTTTGTACAGAACAAAAAATTTTTCTTTCTTTCTTGTCTTCTTTGTTTACCAGATCACTTGAAAACAACCCTAAACCCTTTCACCAAGAACATAAAACACATTCTTCACCGTCCGTCACCATTACAGACACAATACCCCTTAGTAAGACTGGGTTGTCAGACAGCTTCTAACTACCCGTATCGACTGTCAAAGATCTACGAATGACACTCGGGCTTAACGTGCTTTCCGAGGCACGGAGATCTCGATATGCAATGGATGCTCACCCATCCACGGACCAACCGCTGAAAGCGTAGCTTAACCTTCGATAGACCCGTGAGGCTGTTATTACTTAGCCACGAGCCGCTTCGAATTGATTAAATGTGTGGCGACATCTACAATGCCACATGCGAACTACGCTTCAAAGACCTGACGTCACACAAATGCTGCATCTCGCAATCAGAGTTTACCGTGCGACTAGCACATAAAAACGTCCGGCAGTAGCCCACCAGACATGACACCCGTCTGGTCGGTCCGGATCCTCCCTTTTCTATACAGTATGAGTGAACTTTACGCCCTGTTCCTCATACCTTTATACTGGTGACCCCGACGTGAACGTCTTTCCTCATATCACTATAAATACATTGCTTGTAAATTAAAAATTCAACCAATTGGCGTCTTTAATAAAAAATAAAATAAAAAATCTGAAAGTAAGCTAAATATGAACGCGTAAATGTTAAGCGCAGCTTGGAATCGTCCTCGTAAACTAGTTTTATTATAACGATGTATTTTGGCTGAGTGTACGCCTGGATTTGTCACTGACGAACGCATAATGTGGAGCTGACTGTACTTTAAATAACAATGGCGCATTTTTTAAAAAAATATGTTGTTTTTATTAACGGATCTATTTATTGTACTTAATTATTATGTTAGATTAACAGCAAAGACTAATTTAATATTATGTTATTGTAATTACAAGCCGACTAACAAGAACTCAGTTATTTTCCAAAATAAAATAGATTACGTAACTTCAAATCGACGAAAAAAATGATAATTACAAAAAAGAAATAAGCTTTTAACTCTAAGCATAAAAAAGCACCACCTCTATTTTTCTAATTTCAAAAAAAGAGGTCACATCTCCACAAAAACAACCCATAATAAAAACGAAATGAAATAAATAAATTCACACCTAGCCTAACTGGAAAACGACGGTGGCAGAGAAAGTTAATTTGAAAATGGAATCAGCATAGCCGACCAATGGCGGGGGTGCCCGAGGGACGGTCGACCAATCGCGGCGCGGGGATTTTCGCGCGCTGAATTTTTATTAGCTGAGATAATAACGCGCCATTTTCCGACAGGTCCCCTTTTTCGTTTAGGAGTCAGTGGGCGAAGATGTGAAACGATATTTAGTTGGTATGTTGATTTTGGGGTGAAATTATGCTTGGTATTGCTAAAAGCTACTATTTTGAATAAGAAGAGGTTTCATGAAACTTTATTTTGTATAAAACATTAAATAATACCATTGAAACGTCCTATCACTATCACTACATATTATAAAACAAAGTCCTCCGCCGCGTCTGTCTGTCTGTCTGTCTGTCTGTCTGTCTGTCTGTCTGTTCGCGATAAACTCAAATACTACTGCACCGATTCTCATGCTGTTTTCACCAATGGATAGCTTGGTTCTCTAGGAAGGTTTTAGTATATAATTTGTTTTGTTTTTGTATGCATTTTTGTATGAATTAACGATATTTGTTGGAGGTGTCGGAAAAAAATAAGCCGTCTGGGAGCTTTCAACGAAAACGCTGTCTAAACTCTTTGAGATATAACAAAATAATGTATGGTGGAATTGTGTATCATAAAAAGGTCTTCAAAAAAGTCCGCGATGGCATATGTCTATCTCTTAAGGATAACATACTATATCCATTTTATTGACTTTTTGTAGGTATTTGTTTGCCGAATTTTACTCTTGGAAATACGATTACGATAACAATACGCTATAATATCAGTAGCTATTAGCCAAATTATGTTCGTAGATAAATAAGCTAGCTACTTACGTGTATTTCAAACAGTATACAAGAATATTTATCATAAAAACATTACTAAACACGGCGGCCTTATGATCAAAATTTGTGCATTCCAAAACTTTCGTTACTTTTTCACTGACATATTTATCACTTTTCGATAAACTAACACTCAATACGAAATCTACACTTATTTCTCAGTAATTCTGTCTAAGATTCTTCTAAGATTAAACCGTTTTCTCATTGAATCCATTACTTTACGCACGTATAACCTTGATGAATGTTTACATTAAGCATCGCGTCACACCGCCACACGACCACAGAGTATAGACGTATTTTGTTTTCTTTTTTCGTTCGTTTAGTGGTGTTCCCGCTAAAATGTCAACCGGTCAATTATTAGTCGATTAATCGAATTCTACATCCAGATCGTGTTGCAAGTACAAAATAAATGTCTAATATTTCGTCCAATTGCGAACGTGACCCTGAGAAAAGTTAGTACTTACGTGAATTATTCTAAAATTATTATTTGTGTCGCAATTTTATTTCGTGTTGTATTTGGTACAATTGATTGCTTTAAGAATTTGAGTGAAATTTCGTATTTTGATTTTGTGTTTGTTATCTTTAGGTAAAGACTCATTCACGTTCAGAACATAAGTACTTTTACTATATTAAATCATTTGTTTCGGTTTCTATTCACATAGTGTTCATGAAGAAACCATAAAACCATAGTTATTATTGTGAAATGTTAAAAGTTTGATGTCAAGCTCGATAGATGGCGTTGACGTCGAAATATACCAGCTTAGATCAGTACACAATTGTGGTATTATTTTCAACCCTATTAGTGTGCACATTAGTTCGATAGTTCAACTCATTACCAGCTCGGTAATAAACACATAGTGAGTCACATTAAAATTAATATTAAGTTAGAATTTTGAGATATAGCCTGGGATATGGAGAGGGTAGTACATAGGGTACTTTTTTATGCGATAACCGACATCCACGCGGGCGAAGCCGCGGGCAAAAGCTAGTTCTATCTATTCTATTATTCTATCTAGTATCTGGTCGTTCTTTGTGTTATGAATCTAAAGATTTCTTCTTGTCACCCTATCAAAGTCAATTATTTCTCAATGTCACAAACTTTGCGACAAAACACGTACGTATAGAGCTTAACTGGTTGCAACGATCAGCCTATGATTTCATATTCACAACACGACCAGGATTTTACAAAACCCTCCAATAAAATAAAATAAAATATCTATCTACAGAACCCTTAATCATCTCTCACGCGACTCGCCCCTAACCGCGCTACATCTCAGTGTTGCCACTCGCGAAATGGGAAGTGACGTGAATGTGCGCGCGATGACGCGACGTCGATTACTGGATTCTATTCGATTTTCTATGTTTGTAACACTGAGGTTATAATTAAGGGGAGGGGCCGTCTATGTAGGCATTATGTATATATATGGTATAGGTATGGTAGTAATACAAGTTAGATTGTATTTTTTCACGACTTTTAGGTGTTTTTACAGGTCAGCAGACTGATTTCATTTCATAATGTATTTGTAAAACAATGAAGTTTGTGATTAGGGTTCCAAAATAGAAAGTTCTTGATATCGGATGTCGAAGTGTCTGTCTTTCTGTCTTATCTCGGTTATTTATAAGAAACTAAATTAGTCTTCCGCTTTAGGCAATTAGGCAACCCATTATTATAAAGACCCTGACCTGACACCGAATCAAACAAATAATAATGGAAACATTCACGCACATACAACACACACCAAACACACAACACACACAAACACACTAAACGTGTGTGTGTGTTGTGTGTTTGGTACACATCACATACACATACCATACCTGAAATCACCTCTCTTGTGTCCACTCTAGAATTCGTACGACGAGCTCCAAGATCCAGAGGAAAATTATATTTTGTAATCCAGTTGTAGGTAGTATTTTAAGCTACTTTAAGCTATATCGAGTATGAATTCGCCGCTAGAGGCGCTAGTGTGGTGTGAGGTCTCCGAAATGTCAAATGTCACTATTTGTGGGTGGACTAGGTGGGTTTATTTCAAATCAGAATCTTCTTCTTCTTCCATCCCTGGTCCCGTTATTTGGAGTCGGGTCTCCTCACTTTCCTGCGCCAAGACGAACTGTCTTGGGTTGTCGCATCGGGCAATTGGGCTTTCTTGAGGTCTCGCGATATTGGACCACCAAGTCATTGGCGGGCGGCCTCTACCTCTTTTTGTTTCCGGTTTTAGAGCCATTTGAACCACATGATCCTCACTGCGTCTTTTAATGTGTCCATACCATCTTAGGCGGTTTTCTGTCATTTTGTCTGTGTTAGGTGCGACTTTGAAGCTACCACGTATTTATTTATTTATTTATTTAACAATTTATGTACACACATATAAACAGACAAGAAGAAAGGAACAGAAAAATACGTACAAAGGTAATGCTTATTTCGGATTTTGTCAAGCCAGGTCACACCTCCCGCCCATCTTAGCATCTTCATTTCGTTGGTATGGACCTTTTGCTCATGCGTCTTCTTTGTTGTCCAACACTCGGTGCCATACAATAACGCGGGACGTACTGCGGTCTTGTAGACTTTGCCCTTAATTTCAAATCAGAATAATGTTGTGAATATATTATTTTGCAATCATCATCATCATTTCAGCCGAAAGACGTCCACTGCTGGACATAAGCCGCCCCCAATTGGGGGGGGGGGGTTGTCATAATCGCCACGCTTATTTTGCAATATCTGTGATTAATTATGGCAAATAATGAGTTAGTTGCGACGCTAAGAAAAAAAAGTGCAAAATTAAGCGGGTTGAAAGAATAGCTTATTCAGCTTATTCAGAGGTTATTATTTACTGTCTGCAAACACATTTTTTGTCAAAAAAAGTATGCTTATTTTCCGAGTTTATAGCTATGTTATTTACACAGACTTTAAGACTATGATAGAAATAATAATTTTATTGGAAACATAAGAGATGAAATACTTACCACAAAACGATTTGGCGAATACTGTTGAGTGGCCATTAAATAGTTTGTACAGCAGTGTAATGTTGAAAAGTGTATCACCTAACTTGGATAATTATCTTTATTGAGGTTTACAAAGACAATGTGGGATGACTGAGTATGCTGCAGTTCATAGAAAGGGCTATAATATGATGATGAATGAATATTTAGTGGCTCTATGTACACAAAATAATTCGCTTTTTATAGAGTACAAGGCCACTCTGAAAACACGAAAGCGTTATCATATTTTATGAGTATTGCCTTTGAATCAGATGGAAAAAAAAAACAGTCTATGTGTGAGTGTGCTGCTGGTAAAAGGCCAAAGGCAATTTGTGTACACACAGCTTGTGTATGTTATGTAATTTTACGATTTTAAGAGTAAACTTTGTTTACACGCCCGTCGTAACCAACTTTGACAGCTATACTTCAGGACCTTACTCGACAGTGGCGCCAACTGCTGAACACAAAAACGGTAGCCCTCATTATGGCTAGTAAGCAAATGAAAAAATTTTAAACTCTGAAATGAAAAGCTAAAGTCTAACGTTTCTCCGGAATAAATAAAATAGCTCTTCGAGCACAGAAGAATTGAACAAAATGGCGTTCATTCCAATCTCCAATCTGACAATCAGTCCACCACTCACAACCAAACTCAGACAATTCGAAATTCAAATAAAGAACCGCAAGGTCCACAACAATACTCAATGAACGAGTTCGTATTTAAAAAAAAAAAGAAAAAGAAGATGGCTACTTTCGTACTTTCAATCTTACATAATACAATTTCTCGGGAGTTAAGTTATAAAATGTTTCTGAGTTGATGGCAAAGTTTCTATCCGGCTATTTTCCGCCCTCGTTCGTTCAATAGGGGGTAAAACAATGAGGTTGGTAGCGAACCCTGGACCGAAGGGTAATTGTTGCCAACAATTGTTTTAAAGCTTTTAAAATTATTATTTTTGCTATTGTTTTCTGAGAAATAATGGAGGTTTATTGGTAGACGTTTGTTTTGTAATAAATAATTATTGTTTGGGTTTTAACACTGGCTGGCTAATTGGCTATAATTTTCCGGTTCTTTTACTATCGGTTCTACTCGACTAGGTAAAGGATCACACTTTAGGGGTGCGCTCCGAGTTGCGAAAATATCAATATTCGCGTGCTAAAGCCCGTACAGAATTAGCGTGAGCGCGTTAACGATGTCCCGTGAATAGTAATAGATGACGGCATGACATTCGCCATCTTGCGATAACACCGACCATGCCTTTTACTAATATCACCGTGAGCACTGTCAAAAATGACAGTTGTGCTGTTTTGTTTTGAGTCGCATCATATCTTAACGTCGCATTTCCGAAATTGTTCTTCTGGCTTCAGTTGCTACCTAACCTAAGAAGAAGAAATTTTTGGTGAATACACAGAGAAATACTCTAATATCGTTTTGACATTGAGTGAACACCGTGAGCGTGTTCATGAGCGTACCGTGTGGTGCCGGACGTAAAGAATAGCCCCACCCCATTTCCTCCCGTGGGTGTCGTAAAATGCGACTAAGGGACTTATTAGAGAATGGGCAGCAGCGTTCTCTATATATGCATTTTTAATACCATACTGCGATTGCCAACCCACCTGCCAAGCGTGGCGATTATGGAAAACCAATTGGGGAGGCCTATGTCCAGCAGTGGACGTCTTTCGGCTGAAATGATGATGATGATGATGAATATTAAGCTTTAAAGTGCTAATTTTTGCCCCTCCCTGCCAGCTAAATGGTTGCACTTGGATATATGAAAAAAATCACAGCAGTAGCATATATAACGAAATTAAAAGAAAAACTATCACAGCTAAGTAAGCTTTACAAGTTACCGAGTAATAGTCGACCAACTTACATTTACAGTTGAAAAACATGTTCTCCCATTCTCTTACTACAATGTTAAGTTTGTTCTTGGGATAAATTCATCCTAACTACGTAACCTTGTGCGTGGCCCGACACGCACTTGACCGGTTTTATATCTCACTAGCAGCCCGTCCCGGCTTCGCACGGGTAAGACTCATTTTTCTACACCTTCGGTTACATTGTTCAAATTTTACCAAGGATCCCTAATTATTTTCAAAATGAAATGTAGCCTATGTCAAATTGGAAGAATGTAGCATTCTATTGGTGAAAGAATTTTTTAAATCGGCCCAGTACTTTTTGAGCCTATTCATTACAAACATACAAACATACAAAAATAGGTACAAATCTTTCCTCTTTATAATATTAGTGTAGATATTACTATACAAATTCTAATTTCAAATTCAAAATATTTTATTTCACAAAACCTTATAATATTTTTAACGTCAGAAGCTAGGTGCACGGTTCCAATTGGTTGTTTCCTATGGAGAAGAACCGGCAAGACCCGCGGTTACTGTTTTAAAAATAATTGGCTTTTACAATGTTTTTAGGTACCTATGAGAGGACAGTGTAGGCCTGACAACAAGTACCATGTACATAAAAAATTGGGAATGGCCAACAAATCGAGACATCTATGAGCCTATAAGCCAACAACGTTCAAAATCACAAAATAGGCACGTAAAAACTAAATAAAATAGGAAAAAAAAAACACTTTTCTGCAACCATAATTATGACCTACTAGCTGCTGCCTGCGGCTTCGCCCGCGTAGCTTTTTCTAAGATAAAAGTAGCCTTAGTTACTCCTTATAACATCAGCTTTCTTCCAGTGGAAGTCCCGTCAAAATCAGCCCAGCCGTTTCGGAGATTAGCCGGAACAAACAGACGGACAGACCAAAAATTGATTTTTTGTTATATGTACCGTATAAACTTTCATAAGCATTTAGTAAAAAGCTGTTATTTTGACATTACAAACAGACGCTTCCATTTTATTTATTTGTATAGATAACGTGAACGGCGATGCCGATTTTTAACACACTGCTACATTTCATCATACCCATGAAAAGAGAGGGCGTGACCATTTATAATTACGTCACCTAAAGTGCACAAACATTCTCAT
The DNA here is from genome assembly GCA_947523025.1 of Dryobota labecula. Classification (NCBI taxonomy): domain Eukaryota; kingdom Metazoa; phylum Arthropoda; class Insecta; order Lepidoptera; family Noctuidae; genus Dryobota; species Dryobota labecula. Next base: position 4,147,555 of record OX383305.1, on the reverse strand, counting down.
TTAGTAACATTATTATTCGAGCACACACTCTACAGAAGCATAATGTTGATATTGGAATCAATAAAAGTTTCAAAAAGAATTTTCCTCGCAGATAAAAACTGCCAACTTCACCAAATAGGTCTCGTTAAAAAATTTAACGTAGGAAAAAATAAAAAGGCAAAGGAAAAAAAGTGTGAATCCTAAAATTCACAACTCGTTCGTTCGTGGAGTTACAGCCTGGCTGTATGGAGCGTTTCCTTCGCCTGCAGCGAACGCCGGCGACGGCTAATTATTTCCCGCCCTTTCCGTTTCCTGCCCGATCAACGGTTTCAAACTCCGTTCTCGGAGAAACTCCGAATTCGAATTTGAAAATTTTGAATTTGGAACGTGGGAGTTTTTAATGATATAACATTTCGACTAGGTGCTTAACGGTATTGTTAAATGTGGAAATATTTTATAACAGCTTTAGTTAATAAGTCTTCAAAATTACACATGACGTATAATACGCCAAAATTCCAGAAGGGGTAATTATATTCCACCCGGGCACAAGTCCAGACACCGGGTTGCTACCAAGAATTTCCTAGTATGTGGAAAAACCCAACAACACTTTCCATGACCAGCAGTGATATTCTGTAACCATCTCACCGTGAAAATCTAGATGAAGTGAGCGTGGAGTGATTATTTTTAAAAGAGTAACCATGGAGTTTCTTGCCGGCTCTTCTCCATAGGAAACGACAAATTGGAACCGTGCACCTAGCTTCTGACGTTTCATAAGTGTCCATGTAGGTTTATGTGAAATAAAATATTTTGATTTTGATTTTGAGTGAGCTGTCAATAGTGTCAATCCCAAGCATCAGGTGGAATGACAGCTCAGTTCAAACTCACTTCACCAAAGTGATCACGGTGAGATTTTTACAGAATAGACCGGCTGGGCTGAGCCCTGTAGGTATAATATTAATGTTACACAATTTTTTAATATTTTTATTGGTTATTTCCTATTTTGTGAATGTGAAAACGTTGAAGGCCTTCAACGTTCTCAAAAAAACAAAACGCAAAATAAAAAATGCAAAACAAAAAACAAAAATAAATAATGGTCATCAAATCTACATTCTACTGAGACTGTAGATTTGTTTTGTGACTTTGATACTTGTTGAAAGGCCTACACTGTTCTCCCATACCTATTAACACTGTTATTTGAAAATATTCTAAAAATCAATTATTTTTAAAACAGTAACCGTGGAGTTTCTTGCCGGTTCTTCTCCATAGGAAACGCCCAATTGGAACCGTGCACCTAGCTTCTAACGTTTCATAAGTGCCCATTTAGGTTTATGTGAAATAAAATATTTTGATTTTGATTAACAATCCTACAATTTTGTAAAAAAAAGTGACATATTTGTAAAGTTTTAATACATTTGTGTTGTTAAATAAAGATTATAAATAAGAAATTAAATTAATTATTGTAGAAACTTACAATTATCACAATTGCATATGCTGTTTAATAAACATTTACATATATCTGTAGAAAACGCCTGTTGGTTTCGATTACAATATTGTATTCACAATAATATGTAGATATAAGATACAATTTACAGAATTTACGGTTGAGGCACAAAATTGTAAAGTTTTGACACATCGTGGGACCACCTGTCGGAATTATACTACAATTTACAGAATACGTAATCAAGTGTTTAATAAACTAGTTTTTCCTACAAATATGTAAAGTCATACCAATGTGAAAATGTTTATTAAACAGAAATATGTAAACTTGTAGGTAAAATTTTAAAAAAATTAATAAAATTTTGAAATTTTCCATCGTACTTCAAACATTCGATCAACGACGCAAACAACTTTATCTCTTTTTTCTTTTTGTTAGTTATTTTTCATAGCTCAAACAGAGAAGCCTTTTAAGATTCGTTCGTTCCTCAAACGAGGCCACAATACATAGTCTTAAGTGTAAATTCCGCAGCATCCAGATTGCGTCGCTGATCAGAGCGGCCTCATCTCAAGACACAGGGCTTCATTATGTCGCTTTGTTTGAAACTTTCAGAGAGAATTGCTTCTGTTTCCATGTGTCAGGCGTTGGCTGGAAGCTCTGTGGGATTGTGCTTATAGTTTTTGGTATTGAAAATATTAGTAGAAGATGAGAAAATACATCACACTAATTTCGGAAATGAAAATAGAAATCAAAATGTAAACAAAGAAATGTCATTGTCAAAGTGACGTTTCGGGGGTATAGATATACCAATGAAACGTCACTTTGTCAATCAGCATTTCCCTAGTCATTCTAATGGTTTGATTTTATTATATTTCGTGTTTTGAAAGCACGCTGAAGCGGTGTTTCAGAATGAAACATATTATAGCCTAAGGTCCTGTCGTAAACAAATGAAAATATAAGATTTCTATTCTTATGAATAAGTTGCTCATGTTTATCATTGATATAATGTTGCAGCCTTTAAAAGAAGATTAAAAGATCACTATCTTTCTACTTCGTCATAGTTGCATATTATTATGTATTTATTATTTTCCACTACATTGTAGTTCTAAGTATATATTTGAGTGATATTTATTTTAGAAGTATGTATGTAAGTATATTCTCTTATTGTATGTTTATAAGTATTTATATTAGTGTATAGCTATTTTGATTTTATGTATATTTTTTATTTTATTTTTTCTCTTCTACACTAACACATGTTGTCTACATCTCTATATCTACTTTCCTATCGCAGGTATGCTGGAAGAGATTTCATTAGAAATAAGCAACACCTTTGTACGTATTTTTCTGTTCCTTTCTTCTTGTCTGTTTATATGTGTGTACATAAATTGTTAAATAAATAAATAAAATAAAATAAATAATTTACATTTCAATTGTGATCGATCATATTTACAAATTAAGCAGTTTTCACCAGATATCAATACAAGATAAATTTTTTTTAGTCATCATCCCTATTGATAGATAGAAGATAGAATACTCTATATTGCTCACCATAAAAATGACAGAATCGAAGTTATTATTTTTATTTTTATTTTTGATCTCGAATTTCATTTACGAGTTTACGTATGCCTACAGAAAATAAACTCGAAATAAGAAAATTCAATAGTAGTAGCCATTGCTGAAAGTTGATCTACCAGCTGCAGCACGATAATAGTCATAATGAACCACTCTTTGGGTGTTTGAGTAAACTGCTAACGGGCCTTGACCTAAAACAAAAGTATTTATTTTTATTGTATCGTGTTTACTTGCAAAAAGTTCAGGATTTTGGACCTCAGTTTATTAATTTCCAATATTAATGATGTTTATGATAAGATTGAAAAGTATTTTATTCATGAAAACTGTAAAATTAAATACTTACTGACTAACTAACTATACAAATAAATACAAAAACAAAAGGACACTTAGGCCCCTCGCCCACGGCGACTTTATGTAGCGATGCAGTAGCGATGCTGTCGCGCGTCCGCATCGATACAGTCGCGAAGCGGTCGCTAGCTGTGTGCCCTCGCCCACGGGCCCAGATTCAGTCGCGATGTAAACGCGATACTGTCGCGCTTCTGTCGCGATGCAAACGCGATTCGGTAATGGCACAAAAATGCCACAGTTGCACTGATGCTCGGTTCTCCACTCACGCGCCACCCTCCCTCCGTTCTCTCCCCGATTTGGTCCGACACGGTCGCGCGTTTGCGTCGATACAGTCGCGATGCTGTAGCGCGTTAGTAGCGCGTTGGCATCACTTCTGTAGCGCATTGCAAATGTGACTAACACGCGTTAGTAGCGATGCTGTTGCGCGTTTACGAAGCGCGCGATAGCATCGCTACAAAAAGTCGCCGTGGGCGAGGGGCTTTAGACGTCGAAATCGGTATATAATAATATATATATATACCGGTATATATACTATCGGTATTGTGGCGGCATCTACGACGCCACATGGCAACTACGCATCAAAGACCTGACGTCACAAATCCTGTGTCGCGCAAACTTTTGGCCGGTTTACAAGCAGAGCCCTTCAACCCTCTCCTGGTCGACGCCAGCAGTCAGCCTCAACCCGGCGCTGTACCACAACCGACTCACTGGAGCATAACGCAGCGTCACCCCAACTCACTGGGGAATCTCCGCCGACAATTCCGACTCACAGTGACCTATGCGGCACCCGGTTCCGACTCACTGGAACCACAACTGGCCCTGACAAGCATCATATGCACTGACTCAGCCTACTATCGACCTCCGGTCTCCAGAGGGGAGTGATGTGGATCTGCAACGCCACATGCGAACTACGCATCGAAGACCTGACGTCACAAATCCTGCATCGCGCAATCAGAGTTTACCGCGCGACTACCATATATGTATACAACATCCCGACATCAACCGTCAAGCAGTTGCCCACCAGACACAACACCTGTCTGGTCGGAGGATCCTCCCTTTTCTATGGAGGATGAGTGAACTAACTATACACCCTGTTCCTCATACCTCTATATATGTATATCAATACCTATCACATGTGCGGAGTTTCGCCAGCTAATTTAATTTAAGGCGAAAGTGTCAGGGTAGCCCGCGAAATTCAAATTCTCTTGCGTTTTTTGCAATTTGCTGGTCACTTCGAGTATTAGGTCGTATGTTGAAAATTTTAGTCTCAATAATTTCGGAAATAATGGGTCAATGGTCAATTTTCATCTATTTCCATAAAAAGTATTTATGTTAAAAAAAAATGAACAAATATCTGAAATCTTTACACTACCCTAGTATCTAGCATTTTTGTTGGTATTTAGTTGGGCCACTTACAGAGGTAAGTGGCCCAACTAAATGCCAACAAAAATGCTACCAGGGTAAGCTCTTTAATTTGATATGTCACATGGAATTTACAAAACCCTTTTTTTTGCCTTTTTGCTCCCCAAAAGTGTCCCTTTATTCGAAATTCATTTATTTAAGTTCCACGTCCGTGTTTAGGCTTTGTTTAGGTCACTGAATTTCATAAATGTGTACCAAATTTCAACTTAATCAGCCCAGTAGATTCGGCTCAAATCGGCTGTGACAGACTGACAGACAGACAGACACACGAGTGATCCTCTAAGGTTCCCGTTTTTTCCTTTAGAGGTACGGAACCCTAAAAAAACTTTCATCCATTTACTAACCAAGTTATCCCAATCAAAATCCATTTAATGTCTCTCTCAGTACACTCACGTCCATAATGAATGATAACTCGCAAACAGATGGGTATAATTAAGCACACAAGTGTATAAGTTGCGTGTAAGTAATTACTGAGTCTCTCTGGAACTTTATTTATTTCGGCGGGTCGCCTCCGTCTGAGATACTTGGGTTTAGTGAGGAGAGAGGTTTTGGTACTTGCAAAAAATTATGATCTTTAATAAAAATATTCCAATAAGAAGTGTGTTTTTAAGTATGTGATTCATGAACACTGTTGTAATCATGTAACAAAGGCAAGCAGCAGCGCCAACAGCGTCCATTATTAACATGGAACTCCCAACTGGCGTCATATCTTTTAGTTAGCATTCAGCATGTCTTTTACTTGATATTCAGTTTTTCCCAAAGTTAAACTCAAGTACAACACACGCAAAGTTATATTATATATTTTAGTGATATTTATGTTCCGGCTAATCTCCGAAACGGCTAGACTGATTTTGACGGGACTTTCACTAGCAGATAGCTGATGATAAGGTACTCCTTATCATCCCCTATCCCATCCTTATCTCCTTATCTACTTAGGCTGCTTTTATTTTCGACTAGCTGCAGCCCGCGTGGATAAAAAATATTGTTACATTACAAACCGACACTCCAATTTTATTTATTTGTATAGAAAAAGCCACGCGGGTAAATGAAACGGTAGTAAGTTTATTTAACACAATTCGCTGAGTTTGTCTTTGTGGCGGCATTTACAACGCCACATGCGAACTACGCATCAAAGACCTGACGTCACAAATTCTGCATCGCGCAATCAGAGTTTACCGCGCGAAAAGTATATATACAACATCCCGACATCAAGGGCAGTTCACCAAACACGACACCCGTCTGGTCGGAGGATCCTCCGTTTTCTTTGGAGGATGAGTGAAATTTACTCCCTGTTCCTCATACCTCTATATATCTAGATAAAATTATTGAAATAATTACTATGTTTAAATACCTACCAAATGCGCGAGGTAACCACTCGCGACTTCGCGAGCCTACTTCAGTGGGCTCGAGCGCCGGATCATAACGCCTTAACACCTACGAAATTATAGAAAAGTCTTTTCACAGTGTGTTTTTCACAGGAATTATCATGCATATCAATTAAGACCCAAGTATCAAATAGTGTTAGTGCAACTATAAGAGTTTATTCATGCTCTTTAGAAGAATATCTCAAAGGTGTAGCTAACTTACAACATGCGGTACAGCTGAGTAGAGAAATGTTAATGAAAAATAAATGTTTAATTACAAAATAATATTTCTTAGTTATTAAAGATAATGATAAAAGATAAAGACAAAAGATAAAGGCATGTGTAGACACTGTGTACATCAATCAGTTCTTTGTGCAGTCTATCCATGTCGGATATGCAATGTATTACAAGGCATATAAATTTCAAATAGATTATAGACAAATTAGAAATAAATTACATATAAACATTATTATTGTTTTTTTTTTTAACTCATAGAGATTATAAATTATATTATCAATTAACATGCATTTTATTTATTATTTTATTTTATTTATTTAAAGTTAATTAAAACGGTACAACACCAATTACATTAATTAACATAAAAACACAAAAATATTAATATATAAAGTTCGTAACCACTACATAAGTCAGACTAAATAACTCTCTACGACTAAATAGTCTTAATTAATAGTCTAGTCATAGTAATTATTATTAGGTGGTATTTATTAAAATATCTATTAATTTATTTTATTTGTATATGTGTATTAGTTAGTATCAATAAAACTATATAAATTCTCGCAATCAAAAAGTTTGTATTTTAGACATTATTTTTGTACCCTATCACTATGTTTTATATTTAACCCAAAGGTTGACTGGTAGAGAATGCCTTGTGGCATTAAGTCCGCCTATGTACTATTATTGTACATGAAGTTTAAATAAATAAATTAATATATTAAATATTAATATATTATTATTATTATTATTTTTTTTACGAAAATCCTATAATTCCCATATTACCTACTCATGTCATGATTTTAGTTTTTTTTTTTTTTTTGTTTGACTATAGACTCAGTCTGAAATAGAAAATTGTTAAAACGACCCAAAACTGACAATTTAGAGAGAATAATGATTGATTGTGATTTTTGTCTTTATTTCAATGCATAACTAAGGCTTTACCGGCAAATGCCGCCAATGCGTACTGCTCGAAATGCTCCCACAACCAAGGAGATCAATCTGCTGAACGCCCTGATTGCTCAGGAGCCGGATGTATCACTGCAGTAAATCTTTGTTTAGTGTTTACATGAACTTTTTTTTTGGAAGTAAATAAATTTAAGTATAAACGGAATTCTGAAGATGATATCAGAAAGGAGTCTGCAGTGTTGGGGAGGCTTATTCGGCTTGAAGTGAGATGACGCAATGTTTTATTTTTGTGTTGTGTGTTTTGTACTTTTGGTTGTGTATACTAACATTGTTTTTAAGACATTTGTTACTAAATGGATAATTTTTTATTATGTCTGAAATAAATGTATTATTATTATTATATACACACACTTTGTAAACAAGCATATTAAAAATTAGAGGATTATATCCAAGATAAGAATGCTTGGAAACATGCTGGTCCTGCTCCATAGGACAATTTAGAGTCTAGAAAAAATCAAACTGGTTGCTAATTTAACTGTATAGTTTATAATTTTTATGATATTAATTTTATTATCTGTTATTAATATAATCTAACTTATTAATATGTTAAATTTTTAGGAAAATCATATACAATATTTGTAAATATGTGAGCACCATGTATGTATCGCATTTATTAAATTTTCTGTCATTACTTCACTTTTCATTCTTTTTAACAATTGTGGTAAGTAATTTTTATTCTAGGTACATCGTCTTCACCAATAATTATTAATTAATGTATACAAACTATTGTTAACATTTTAAAAGAGTTAGTACCTATGGAGTTTCTTGCCCATTCTTCTCCACCTTTTTTTTCCCACCTTTTGGAAGGGGCAACTAGAATCAATTACCTAACTATTTTTGTAATTTTTGACGTTCAAAAGTGCATTTTACGTGCCTATTTGAAATAAATGATTTGACTTTGACTTTTATAAAAGAAATATATCCTTGGAAAAATCACGCTAATCTGCTACACCCATCTAATATCTACCTAACGTCTTTATAGTTAGGTAACATTCCCACAAACACCATCTAGCAAAGCAAATCAAGACAACAGTATCATTCCATTACGTAAAATTAACACCTAAAACACCAAAGCACCTATCCACTCACACAAAATAATAACATAAAATATAATTTCCTCCAACCCATCACCATTTCTGTGCTCCTATATACTCTTGTAAGACGTCGCCGCACCGCAGCAAATTCGGGCGCTGTTTAACATTTAAATGTTGAATCATACTTGGTATCATCCCCCCCCCTACCACCCACCGCGACGAGGATAGGGTGGATAACACCCGGATTATTATAATGCTCGTGTATTTTGTACGTGATTGTACTTTTTTTTTTTGGATTAGTGGATTAGGTTTGCTTAGGTTATGTTGTGTGTACTACGCATGAAAATTGTCGGAAAATCTAATAATGTAATAACTGAAAATTTGATTACGGGTTTCAATTCTTCATCTAGCGAGAAAATAAAGTCATTTTTGGCTCTTTTATCAATTAGCATTAATCAAAAATCAGCTTTTGCCAGCGGCTTCGCCCGCACGGTTGTCGGAAACAATCCCATGGGAACACTACCGAGATAAAAAGTATCCTATGTGCTAATTCAAGTTATAAAATATTTGTGTGCCAAATTTCATCTAACTCCGTTCAGCCGTTTTTACGTGATGGAGTAACAAACATGCAAACATAGAAACTTTCCCATTTATAATATTAGTAGGAAAACTTAGAGTTTGTAAAAGTCATTATGAGGCAAATAAAGCAAGGATATATAATATAATTCGTGCTATAGTTAAAACTAGCGACCCGCCTCTGATTTGCACGGGTGCAATGGCGACATCACAAAATATCGACATTTCTGTGATATATCTTAGTTAAATATAATTGTATTGTACACATAAACCTTTCAGAATAAATCCTCTAAATGATGGTGAAAACCGCATCAAAATCAATTGTGTAGTTTAGAAGATATAAGCGATCACACAGATGACACGAAAAGCGACATTGTTTTATACTATGTATTGATTTGACCTTTCCTTTGCCACACCTTACAATCAAACATTGATATAAATATTATAGTAAAGATGCGGTCGTCCGAACGTTTGCCGGACACGGTCGCCATACAAAAACACTAACGCCATCTATTAGAACTACTATGAACTACGATGTCAATCGGCGTGGTCTGCTCCTAGACGTAATCTTGTAAGAGCGGGTATTTTTCGAGGTACAAAGAAATAAAAAAACCTTCTATTTTTCGAAATTTATATTTATTGCAGTTTGTGTTATAAAATTTTCATTGGCCTTCGAATAAAACAATATTTTTAAACTTCTTATTTTTAACTTATGACACGACTCCAAACTTTATTTCGCACGGAATCAGAAGGAAATCTGCAAAATAAATACGTATTTCACTGTACTTACAGATTTTTTAGCAGTGAGTACATAAAAACACACTTTAATTTGCTTTTAATAAACAATAAAAATAATTTTATACATAATTAAATCATATAGTAATAATAATAAATCTTTTCATTTCATCGGATAAAAACGCGCGCCGCTGCAAAGTTATGTCGCACTTTTACGCGGCTTCGCGTCGTCTTTGCCAAACGTTAAGACAAATTAGAAAGAAAATTGTTTTAAATAATGTTAGAAGTTGATATAATTACATATTTTTAACTTACCGATAAGTTAATACTATGTAATTATATCAACTTCTAACATTATTTAAAACAATTTTCTTTCTAATGTATATATGATATGATATGTTATCAATTGTTTTATTGTGCTTTTTGTCGTAGTTCACGCAACCCTTCACGACACAACTTGGCATTTTTGCTTGTAAAATTTTACGACCGCTCCCGATGACAGCCGAACGCGTTCTAGTTCACTTCGTTATAGGGAAGACCATTTTGGGACCACTTTCGAGGCGACATTGTAACATGCGGTCCGCCCAGTCCTTACGAAGTAATACATAATTATGTCAATGCCATCAAAGCAACTTAAAACCTGTATAGTAATTTTAAAAAAAGCTACAAAAATAATCCCAAAAACCTTATCCACAATAATCTCATCCCATCTCTATTCGAGCTAAGAGCGTCGCAAGAAAGTAAACTCAAGTAAATTTTAAGTAATAAGGAACCTCGCTAATCAGGCAGAGTTGGTTAATTACGATTAATACGCCCCCAATGTCCGAGTGGTGGCGGAAACGCACGAGCGTTCACGAAACAAACGAACCCCACGAGATGAATATCATTCATGTTCTATTGGTGTTCTGAAGAATGTGAATTTGAATTTTAAATTGCGTAGACCGGATAGGTTAGACTTTATGCCTACTTTGAGTTGAAAATTGCAGGTGAAAATTAAAAAAATGAAAGACAGTTCTAACTTTTTTTTGTGGTTAACCCGACCTCATCTAGTTTTTAAAATATGATTGACATGTAAAAGTGTTTATACAAACCTAATTACAGAAAAAAAAAACATATTTTATCATTTATCTTAATGATGCTAGCTGTAATTTCATTAGGTACTTATTTAATAATGCTTTTGTTTAACTAATTATTAAGACATATAATTATATTTATGAGTTTCCGACTGAGTAGAAAGACGTAATGAAGTGAAATTCTGAAATACTATTACATTTTTCTGCAATTTTTTTACCAAGTAGTGCTAATTTTTCTTTATCGTTATGGATAAATAATAATAAACATTAGTCTGGACTTAAATAAAATAGAAGCTAAAAGTAAGAACCGATCTGCGTCACCAACTAATCTATTCGTTCAACTTCGTTGATTCCAAGTTTAAATTTCGTCCCTTCGATGGATTCATTCGTAAATTTGAATTAAGAAATTGGATTGGTGTTCTCTTGTTTAGGTGTAATCAAAGGATTTGGACGGGATAAGCTCAGTACCTACTTGCTTTTTGAAGAGAGAGCTCGTGTATTTTGTCACTTTATCTGGTCTTACTTAATTAAGGCATGTTTTTGATAATGGTTTTCGTGGGTTTTGAGTTATGATTGATTAATATGAATTTTGAGGAGCTTCTAATTAGAAATCACAGGATTGTGGTCGAAAATAACAAGAATATAATTTAACACAGTCGATTTGCAAATACAAAAACACTACAATACTTAATTTGGTTCTTTGTTAAGGTTCATCTTATCCCTAAATAAAGATATATTTTTGGAAATGATCCTCAAGCTGGACTTGATATAGAAACTTAATAGATTTCAGTAGTTACTTATAGATTGGTTTAAAATCTATCAGCTCTAAATCGAGATACATGTTTGTCACAAATACGCTAAGGCTAAGGCGATCAAAATCAAAATCAAAATATTTTATTTCACATAAACCTACATGGGCACTTATGAAACGTCAGAAGCTAGGTGCACGGTTCCAAATAGTCGTTTCCTATGGAGAAGAACTGGCATGAAACTCCACGGTTACTCTTTTAAAAATAATAGTTTTTTACTATATCAGGATCGATTAGATTAAGCTACGCTTGTCGCGGTTGTTCCGTGGATGGGTGACCATCTTTACATACCAAGATCCCTTCGAGCCTCGGAAAACACGTTAGGCCGTTTAGTCCCGGCTGACATTTGTACATCTTTGACAATTGTTACGGGTCGTCAGAAACCCGAATTCTGACAACCAGTCTTACCAAGGGGTATCGTGTTACCCAGTAACTGGGTTGAGGCGGTTAGATAGGAACTCGCTCAATGCATCTGGTTAGACTGGAAGCCGACCCCATTATAGTTGGGAAAAGGCTAAACAGATCATGTTTGTCACAAATATGATCCTTTGTTCGTCTGTTTAATATGTATGCACTATGGCATAGAGTACTTGCATGAGGTGATGCATTATGTCATCATAATCATCATAATTTCAGCCGAAAGACGTCCACTGCTGGACATAGGCCTCCCCCAAGCACCGCCACTTCAACCGGTTCTGTGCTTCCCGCATCCAGCGGATTCCTGCGGCTTTCACAAGGTCATCGGTCCACCTTGTGGGAGGCCTTCCAATTAACGCTACGTCTTCCGGTACGCGGTCGCCACTCCAGAACCTTCCGACCCCAACGGCCATCTGTTCTGCGAGTAATGTGCCCTGCCCATTGCCACTTAAGTTTCAATCATAAGCAGCTAATTATAATGTTCCCACTGCTGGGATACAGGCTTCTTCCCTGTGAGAAGGAGTAGGCCATAATCTACCACGCGGGCCCAGTGCAGGTTAGCAAGATTTGTGTCCTTATTTTATGTTCATTACTTGTGGGTAAAAACGTGTAATTGGGAAATTATTGATTCCCGCATGGAACAAATATTTGTATGACCTACAAGTAGTTGTTCCGGGTCTGGCTGTTTGTGTATGTGAGTTTAAATGTTTGTAAACGCACCCACAATACAGGAGAAATTCCTAGTGTGGAGCAACGTTAAAAAAAAAATACAAGATAATTAAATAATAAATAAATTATTATTTATTATTAATTAATTATTTAATAATTATTAATTATTTCGTTATTATTAATTATTTAGTTATTATTAATTATTTAATTATTAATTAATTATTATTTAATTAATTAATTAATTATTATTTAATTAATTAATATTACAATCTTACTACATCTGCTAAGGAACTGCTGCAGTTTCGCAGAGATACATTTTTGAAGTGAAAACTTCTTTAGGCGCGTTGAGCGATTTTTGGTAGGGGAAAAACTTATGGGTTCGCGATCGTCACCGAACGCTTCCATGATCTACATATTATATACAATGTGTACTTTTTGGGTGAACAAAAAGGGTGAAACTCACACCATGGTCACCGAACGCTCTCCATGAGCTATATGTATAAAAGAACAGTTATTCCAAAGTTTTGCGTTTTAATTTCTGTCGGCAGTCCTTATGACTGCCAATTTTTTTTTTAATGGTACCTCCCCTACACGTAAAGTGGGGATGATTTTTTTTTTCTCGTCTATCCTATGTTGTGGGGAATAGTGGGATAGGCCGTTCTAAAATATTGCGGGTTTGTGAAAACCAAGTGTCCCCCCACCCTCCTGCCAGCTAAATGGTTGTACTTGAATATGTGACAGCTAAGTAGGCTTTACAAGTTACCGAGTAATAGTCAACCAACTTACATTTATAGTTGAAAAACATGTTCTCCCATACATTCCGTATGGAAGAATATGTTTGTTTTTTATAAATTCAAAACAAGACTCAATAGCACAGACAAAGTCAAAGCAAACCAAACACACGTAACATACATCAGTTATTTACAGAATTTCACAGATTTTACACAAAATACGGATCAATGTGAACAGATATATATTACTTAACTGTCGCAGACTTAGATGGATCGGGCGGCGAATGGAAACAGCACAAAGAGATACATGGGAATGCCATCAGTTACGTGGTGGCGTTAGGTGAGGTACACACTGTGTGCGACAAGATAGGTACCTATGTTATGAAGAGTGGTACGGTAAGTACCTTGCACACTGCATGCAATGCGATGAAGAAGCTGTAAGAATAAGAAACTGGACAAATATGAGTGTGACTCCCGCACTATAGTGTTGTGTAGTATGAAAGTAGTACTTTCATACTACACCACACTATAGTTAACACTTAGAGGTGTGCCGTACTAGGTAATTTTCGTACTAGGTACACCTAGTACGAGTACAAAAAAATACTTAGTCCAAATACCTATTTCGAGTATCTATGAAGTATTTTTACTCAAATTCAAATCAAAAATCAAAATCGTTTATTGCAATCCATAATGTACAATTACAGGTGGTAAATAATGAAATATTAATAGAAACAATTATGGACCCTGACGGGCACAGCAAATTTTTAAATAAGTAGAGAGAGGAAGAGCGCTTTATTAATTTCCTTTTTTCTTTTAGAAATATTTTATAATTAGGACTTTTTTTTTTATTCAGGACGCATATACATACGGTGAGATGAACCGTATCGTATGATTTTTTCTTCCGTACCTTTATCGCATAGTCCTTCCCGCCGAGTTTTGATTGCGAGACATGAAGTCTATCATGCATCAAACTATTTTGTGTTAAATTAAACTATACTATCAAAATAAAATATTTTGCCCCACACTAGGAATTTCTCCTGTATTGTGGGCTGAGGCGTTTTCAAACATTTAAACTCACATACACAAGCAGCCAGACCAAACAAAGGCTCCTACAAACAGGCGCGACACGCGACGCGACACCAAAACACCACGTGTCGAGCGGTGCCTTTGTGTCGCGTCGTGTGAGAATAGATAGTTATGCGCTTTGCGTAGAAACTCGCTTTGTTGAATCCTTTTTCACCAGACCTTAGCCGAGCTACGCTATGAAAATGAAACGATCCCATTGGTTGTAATCATACACATACATCGCAACGTTAAGAGTTTGATAACGCTCTCAATGGAGTTCTACCTTTCCTCGCCCTCTTCAAATAATCTGAGATAATATCACGTATTGGTTATGAAAAAGAAATCATTTGACGTAATGGATTTAAAATGTATGATATAATATGAATATGATGGAACGTTAGTATTTTTAGAACTTTTGAGCGACAATGATCTTCTATTGTATATAGCCATATTGAATAGTCTGTGACGAAACAGTAAAAAGAGATACATGGACCTACACACTGCATGCGATACTTTGAAGAAGCTGTAATCAAACTCAAAAACTCAAACTCAAAGTATTTATTTAAATAAACCAATTACAGGCACTTTTGAATTGTCAAGGGATCGGTCATTCAGATGAAGCTAGTTGCCCATTCCAAAGCGTAGTAGGTTCCTATGGCGAAGAACGGGCAAGAAACTCCACGGACATTCTTTTAAAACAAAATATTGTTACAAAAAATGGGTTACATCATTCATGTTGAAGTTATACATACATGTGAGAACAATGTAGAAAGACGTGCACGTTCGAAGCGTCCGTAATAAAAACAATTCAAAAATTAAAATAAATTAAAATAAGCCGTGGCAGCTAAGAGATCACCAGTCCCAACTGACGGCGCCCGTTCGCGAACATGATATAGAAGAAGATCTGGGACTCTCACGTCAGTAACCTTTGCATTTTGCAACAGAGCTAAGCGAGAGCTAGATAAGCGGTGAAGCCATAAAACATGACTCATCATCTGCCTAGTGTTGGGGTCAGCCTCCAGTCTAACCGGCTGCGGCTGGAGTAACTGCCTATCTGACCTGATACCCCTTGGTAAGACGACCCGTAACGACTGTCAAAGATCCACGAGTGACAGCCGGGACCAACGGTTTAACGTGCTTTCCGAGGCATGAGGGGTCTTGGTATGTAAAGATGGACACCCATCCACGGACCAACCACGGTGAGCATTGCTCAACCTCACCTATCGACCCGTGCGGCTACAAGCCCCCAAATTTTTATTGTTATAGTGCCAATGCCGCCAGTCTCTTGTGTTCATTACCAGTTGACAGCGACGCGGAAGAATTTTGGACGCCATTTTTTTTTTAAATAGTTTTAATTAGGTAAGGATATTATATTTTCATTTTGTAAAAAAAAAGAAGTGATTTATGATTAATATCCCTATCTTTATCAGGTGGAAAACAGTTTTCTTGCCCTTGTCTTTTTTTAAAGTTTATCTCCAAAAAAAATGTTTTTGACGACGATAATCGTCACATAATATGTAAAAGCTCCTTAACATTCACAGAAACAGGTACAATTTGAATTTTCACGCTCTATTTGAAGCAATGGCGTCGTTGGTAGTCTTTGAGCTTTGTAAGCCGACGCCGGACGTCAATCAGACAAATTGGACGCCCAAAGAACGTTGCGTTTGTGACGTGTGTGCCGTACACCGGACCAGCTTCGTTTGAGCCGATACTTCATTTTCACGTTCGATTTATGAATTTTGAATTTTTATTTTATTTTTTTCGGCTGGTAATTTTTAGCTTTTGAAAGTTTGTTTGCTTTAAATGGAACTTTTTTATAGCAGTAACATTCGGGAATCAATGGGAAGTATTTTTTTTTTTTTTTTCCTTTACCTTTTGTAAAGAACTGAATGGCTTTCAAGGTTCATTCATGATGAATTGGAGTTACAATTTAAGTATACATAAAGTAGTTTTATTAACCGTGGTATTCAGAGCCGATTAAAAAAATCAATTCACCTCAACAGAATTCAGCAGAATTCTCCTTATGTTAAATATATCACTGTGATCACTCAATCATCCAGCAAGTATAATGATTACGGGATATTGGTGTCAATAGGACACCCATTTACTGAATCGTAAAGACACTTTTAAAACCACTTTTCCAAATTTTACTTATATAGTTATTTACTATTACCACTTCCACACTTACAATACTACAATGTCAGTCTCAATAAATAAATAAATTAGGCGATTATTCAATACTTAAGTACTACGAATTAATTAACGACTGTGATCCGTTTTAAAACTTCTCCACAAATATAATCAGATGACACATGTTAACACCGAATGCAATAAACAGCAAAACACTTTCGTATCAACAAAGCAACATCCCATCCACTTCAACATCATCAACACTAACATCAAACAACAAAACGGTAATCTCTAATCGTACCGGCAGCTAAAAGCAATCAATAAGCCACATATGGGCCTTAAAACCTCCTTTCCAATTACACCCTTCGTTATTTCAATCGGGCAACACTAAATTACCGAATAACATGTTGACGACAAAACGCTTTTCAATCTCCACTAACAATATAGCCCAAAAGATCCCCTTTTTGTGTAGCCCCCGACTGCCAATCTTGCCAGATTGCTTTTTTTCTTTTGTTAGTTTTGAATACGACTCGCGTGTACGAATACGTCCTTTGTAGATGATTAAATACTGTACATGTCGGTATTGCCAGATTAAAAAAAGTATTTACGACCTTTTTCGTGGGAGTTAAGGTTGAAAGAGGATTTAGGCGATGGTAAATTGTCTATGGTTTCGTAAGTAAAATGCGGATTGGTTATTTAATGGTTTCTTGATTCGGACGATTCTGTGTGTGATGATTAATTTTGTTATCGCTCCGCTTTGGATGGCGATCGTATGATGTTAGGTTTAATCTGAACTTTGATTTATTTGGGCAATGACAAGGTTACCTATGGGTTTATTTTCTTGATTAAGTTCTTTGACAAGCATTCTGCTGGACCAATTTATATATAGTCATGGTCTATATCTACTTAGCTTATGGTGGACTGTGTATCCTCGAGGACATAATTATTATACTTGACATTAAAAAATTGATTTTCCTCTCAGTTACAGACATGTAGATAATGATTTGTTTGAGGTAACTGCTGATATTTAGTCATTTAACTCGCTGAAATTGATTCCTAAAATAAACAAAACCCACGAATTCAGAATCTCCTACTTTTTAGGGTTCCGTATGTCCGAATGAAAAACGGAATCTTTATAGCATCACTTGTATGTCTGTCCGTCTGCCACAGCTCCGAATCTAATGTACCGATTTAGTTGAAATTTGGTACACATATCAATTGTATGTGACCCAAATACGAACGTGTATGAATTTTAAAATATGGGGTCACATTTGGGAGACAAATATAAACTTAAAAAAAAAAATGCACTCTACTGTGTGACATATCAAATGAAAGGGCTTACTGTGAGGATCTTAAGTAAATTTGTTTTATAATTTTAAAGTAAATAGTTTTAAAGCTATTTCAGTAAATAGATGAAAATTTACCATTTCCCCCACCTAATCTCCGAAACGAATGAGCCTAAAAAAATACAGAAAATAGTTCTATACTTACAGATTACAGAAAAACTATCTTCCAATACTGTGCGTGCTTACATTTGCAGTTGGAATGTATGGGAGAACATCTTTTTCAACTACAATGTTAAGTTTTTTCTTGGGATAAATTCATCCCAACTACGGAACCCGTCATTGGCACGCACGACACGGACTTGGCCGGTGTTTTTTGAAGTCGGTTAATAAAAGTATTGCTAAATGGTTGCTGTGTCTAGATTGATGTAACTCTTCATTACAACATTTACACATTCTGATTTTCTTTCAATCCACCAGTCAGTTTCAAAAATACCAATATCATAACATTTCCATTCCCCACACAAATACATTAACATCTGAAGTCTAAACAATTTTTTAAACACCGTTAAACACAACACTCCCTTTTATTAAGTCGGTGAATAATATCCAATACCGATACTCCCGGGAGTATATTGTAAAAGAAATAACTTTTAATATGAAAAATGGGATTATCATATCACACCAGTACATTTTTGCTATTCATAAACGTTACACAACTCAATGTCAACCTTATCATCAAGAAAATAAAGTTGAAAATTCAATTTCAGTGTGTAAATTGTCAGCAAATAGAATTTTGATATAAGAATGCTTTCGCAAATCATGTTTGCGGCTTCAGAAAACAAAACTCAGGCGAAAATAGACTTTATTTTAAGGAAATTGAAGTCTGAAACTTCAGCTTTTCACGGTACACGTAAATTTGTTCAAATCCGCATCTTTCAGCCAAGTTGACACCTCGCGAAAAATTGTTAACATTCTGTGGAGTGGTTTATTTCAATAAATATGAATGAAGTTGTAATGTTATTTGATATTTTTTGTGTTATTTATTTAGATTAACAAAGTTTTGTTGTTATAACACTGTCGGGGTGTGTTAATAACATTAATGGTGACATGATCGCAGATTACTAAGAGGATTTCCGAGGATTGCCTTGAAAATTTATAATATCGAGTAGAAAGTTTTCGTCAAAATTACGTGGAATGTTCAATATGTTTACTGTCATAAGAGTAGACCAATTTTATAAAATGAAGGTCAGTATATTATTAAGTACTTACCTAGATATTTATATTACATGGGCAAGCACTTCCTAACTCTACCCTTATGATTAATTGTGGATTTATAGCCATTGTATTTTAGGCCGCATAGCGTATAGTAGTTACCAGTTGACATGTAAGTAGCTAAACAAAACTAAACTACTATCCTTTAAGAAACCAGAAGAAAAAAAACATTCGAACTTCAAACACCAAAAGCGCGCGCAAACAACGTTCAAAAAAAGAATATTTTATTAAAAAAATAAAATATAAACAAGCGCGCTAACTCCAATCTAAAATGGAACGTCTATATATTTTTTTCAACGACCAGTGACAAAGGCACACCCGTCAAATGCCATTGCTTAAATGAGAACGCAGTCATTCGCGAATGTGGTGGAACGGAAAAATCATCGAGCGAAAATGTCATCGGTTCGCCCCGTGAAATAGTACCGCGCTGTGATGAGGTGGCACTGGGTATCGTCGATTGAAAGAAAGAAAGAAAATAAATGTATTTTACTCAGGTTAAGGCACACAATATACACAAAATTAAAACAGAAAAAAAAACTGATGCCCTAGTTCTAGCTAGTAGTAGTAGCTCTAGACGCGCTAGTGTAGTGTGAGGTCTCCGAAATGTGAAATGTCACGGTTTGTGGGTGGATTACGTGGGTTTATTTAAAATTAGATTAATGTTGTGAATATTTTGCAATACCTGCGATTAACTATGGGAAATATGAGTTACGAGTCGATGATTGTCAGTACTGTGAGACAGTTTCCTCCTTCGGATACTTATGTCCCCCTTTTTTTTTTTAAACAAAACGGAACTGCGCAACACTGTCGGCGACATTCTTAATATTTTTACGGTACGGTTTAAAGGTATTAAATATGATTTAAATGTTAAATTTGTTTTCACGCCCGTAGTAACAAACTTTGGCAGCTACACTTCAGGACCTTACTCGACAGTGGCGCCAACTGGTGAGTACTAAAACGATAGCCCTCATTTCGCGGGCTGCCATAGCGTAGCCCCCTTCAAATGTTTGGTCCAAATCAAATTCTGTTAGTGAAGTGTGGCAAGAAAAGGTATTTTTCTTGATAATTATTATACTTTTCTTTTAGGAGTGCATAGTTCTTTCCGAAATGCGTCCACTACCATTAAGGATAACTTTTTAAACCACACATGACGTGTACCTACTAATTTTCAAATAAACATTAAATAAATAACATTAATGTGTAACTTTCATTGTTAGAATTGCAAAAAAAGGGACTGTTTAGCCGTTAAAGCAATAGTTGGTAGACAAAACAAATATTTTGACTTCAGGTCGATTAAAGTCCAGGGAAAAAGTTTTCCTTTTAAAGTCAAACTGATTTTTGTAACTGATTGGTTAGTTTTTGACATTGTATGACTTCATCGCAAATTCTTCCTATTTATCTTATATAGACAAAATTCTCGTGTCACAATGTTAGTTACCATACTCCTCCGAAACAGTTTGACCGATTTTTATGAAATTTTATATGCATATTCAGTAGGTCTGAGAATCGGCTACTATCTATATTTTTTTTTAAGTTTTAGGTAGGTAGGTATGGTAGGGTAGGGTAGGGTAGGGTAGGTTAGGGTAGAGTAGTGGAGTTTATACTATAGTTTTTGACAGAACGAAGTCTGTCAGGTCAGCTAGTGTATATTAAGACTTACCAACTAAAAACATAAGGCGCATAAACCCACAATCTTTTTCATAGCGGGCCATAGCTTTTTTTGTGGTCATTTACCGCGTGCTGCCAAAGTATTCAAGTAATCAACAGAGTACTGAGTGTTCACAAAATGGCGTGAAATGTGAAACAACGACACTCGACGTTCAATATATCATGGTTTTAATACACTCTGACATTAAATAATATCATCATTATAATAATAAAAATATCTGTGTGGTGACTGCTCCGTTGGTGGAGTGGTCGCAGGCACCACCACTGCTTATCGAGGCTTGGGTTTGTTTCCCAGTTTCGACAATGTGTTTATAGGGTGTAGCTATTCAAACACGAAATATTTTAAGAGATACACCTATTATAGGTGGTAAAGAAGCCATGGAAACGATTTTCTTTTTTAAATCTGAATATATTATTTAATAAATTAAATAATTTAGAATTACTTGATATGGATGATTAATTATCAAAATTCACCGCGCTCGTGCCGCAACCGTCGCCGCGTCCGGGCGGGTCATTCATAGAATATGTAAAAATTTTGGAAAATGCAACTCCTTTGCAAAATGTCTCAAGCAATTTTAAAATTATAATAAATATTTAAAAATATAAAACACTTAGATCAAAAAAAAAAAATTTCGCTGCTATGGCTTTTTTGCCACCTATAGATGGTCCTCTTAAAATATTTCGTGTATGAATGATACACCTTATATATTGGAATGTTTCCCATGAATGTTTTATCTACATATTAGTTGCTTTTGTGGATATGATATTTATTCAGATTTGTTACTGTACGTAGTTGTAATGGCAAACATGTCACTTGGTTTGAATAGGTTCTTATTTTTACATATAAATTTAAATTCTATATATAGATTATTTTCTATTTTGTGAATGTGAGAACGTTGTAGACCTAGTAGACTGTAGATGTGTTGACTATTTTCTATTTTGTTAAGTACCTGGTACTTGTTGAAAGGCCTACACTGTCCTCCCATACGTATTAACACTGTTATTTGAAAATATTGTAAAAGCCAATTATTTTTAAAAGAGTAACCGTGGAGTTTCTTTCCGGATCTTCTCCATAGGAAACGACCAATTGGAATCGTCCACCTAGCTTCTGACATGTAGGTTTATGTGAAATAAAATATTTAGATTTAGATTTTGAATAGTAAGTAATTAGGAACCGCTCATTAGCTGCGTGGAGTTTGAATTAGTGCCCCGTAAATGGCAATTGGCTCGCCTCCTTTTATAAGAGTTTAGAGGTATGAGGAACCGGGTGTAAAGTTCACTCATAATCTATAATAAAGGGAGGATCCTCCGACCAGACGGGTGTTGTGTCTGGTGGGCAACTGCCCAACGGTTGATGTCGAGATGTTGTATATATGCTAGTCGTGCGGTAAACTCTGATAGCGCGATGCAGGATTTGTGTCGGCTTTGATGCGTAGTTCGCATGTGGCGTTGTTGATACCGCCACAAGAGACTTAAAACAACTCATTTATACCTGATACATTCCTTACGCATAAAGTCTAGCTAGATGCTAGATTAATCTTTATTGCTGTTAAGAACACCCAAATGAGGACTATCGCGCTTGAATTCGCCGCTAGAGGCGCTAGTGTAGAGTGAGGTCTCTAGAAATGTCAAATGTGGAACTGAACGTTCACTGTTTGCGGGATTTTCTATCGCGAATTTTTACTATTTATGCATAATAGGGATGATGACAAAAAAAAAATGTTTTAGATTATAAAAAAATATTGGACACGTATTTTTCTTTTTTTACGTAATCAAAACATTACGGCGATACATTGAGTTCAAATGTGGCATGACGTCACTTCTCAGTAGATTTTATACGTAGCTGTGACGTAACGAGCCCCCATTCCCAAGTTTAATGTGTTTTATCTTGGTCATTTTTTATTAATATGATAAAGCAAAAAATACGTGTCTAATATTTTTTTATTATCTGATTGACGGGCTAAACAGTTTTTCTTTTTTTTTTACCCAGGCATAATCCCTATTGTACAGATTTTGCCATTCCTGATTAGATATGGCTTAAGATTTTAAGTAAACTTAGGATCTAATTTGGTAGCACTTGAAGGAAGAATAATATTTGTCTGCTTAATGCTTGCCAATTTTAGGAACATTATAATGTAAATATTCATTTGATGTTTTAAAATGTAATAAATAAACATTAAGAAGGAATGGGTATTTAAACATAGTACTGACAGGACCTTACTCGCCAGCGGCGCCAACTGGTGAGCACAAAAACGATATTTATATTTTCTTTTTAGACCTTTTACACTTACCTTAGTCAAAGCTGTTTTTTTTTTTCTTCCTTTTTATAAGGTGAATGTCATGTTTTCTTGTAATTGGTCTATACATCAGAAATAATACCTATAACTTTTATTAATTACTAGCTTCTGCCCGCGACTTCGTCCGCGTAAAATTTCGGCCCACAAACCACCCCGTCGCATCGCATCGCCCATTCGCGCAATTACCTACTTCGTTTTCGCTTACCGTTTTTTCCGACTTTTGTCTTTTTGCTCGGCTCCTTAGGGGCGTAGCGTGATGTTAAATAGCCTATACACTTATTTTGTTGCGAAGTTATTTTAAAATTATGATATCTCCTAAGATGTTGATTGAAATCAAGTGATGTCAAGGACAATTTTGTTTACATTTAAATACTTGTGATTAATAACATATTTATTTGGATAAGGATTAATATTATGTTGACAAAACTCCTTCGCAAATAATGCATTAATTTCAAACAAATTTGATTACCATAAAAAAAGGTTATAGTAAGTCAATCTTAAAACATAGACATATGCTGTCGCGGACTTTTTTTTTAGAACTTTTAAAGAGGAATAATTCCATCATACATGATATTTGCGTAACTTAAACCATTTACGCAGCGCACGCAAAGGAAGCTCTCAAAAAAGAATAATTTTTCCCGTTTCCGCAACATTTTTCATTTATGCTCCACTCCTATTAGTCGTAGCGTGATGTTATATAACCTATAATATTTCTCGATAAATGGACTACCCAACACAAAAATATTTTTTCAATTCCAACCAGTAGTTCCTAAGATTAGCGCGTTCAAACAAACAAACAAACTAACTCGAAGCTTTATAATATTATATAGTATAGATTTTATAAAATGTATATATGTACCTACTGTTGGCGTACCTATTTTAAAGAAAGAAAGAAAGAAATTTTATTTGCTCGAACATGTGTATACATACAGAAATAAATAAAATAAATGAATAAAGACTTACTCTGTGTTCACCTCATTGATTTCTACAGATACAAACGAAAAGCATCGCAAAACATTGAACATTCATGTTAAAATCTGAGAAGCAAGGTATTTGGAACAAGTGCATTTCAAAATTCAATATTGGAACACGAACGTTGAAGGTTTAAAATTCGAAATTGGAAACACGCGACCGTTGAAAGACGCGCGTTTGAGGTGCGCTGCGCTGATTAGGACGCGGAGAGTATTAGGTGTGCTTAGGGCTGGCACAGGAAGGAAATTTTAAAGATTATTTTAGATTATTTGGTTGATGATTCCAGATGAATATCCGTACTTTCAAAACTTATGTGAGGGTATTTGACAGTATTGCGGCCGTACATGACGTTTGTTTAGGGTTGATGTACATTTTGGCATTTTGGGGTACTATTGGTACACCTCTGCCCATTCCTTTGAGGTAACAAGGCGTGATGTTATTTAATGTAAGGTCATATGACTATGAGATTTAGTTTTAGTTTTTTTCTTCTTAAAAATGTGTACTCTCAACCTTGCCTGTCTTTTGCAGCGTCGTGATTGGAGCAGGCGTCACGAACCGCTGGGAAATCAGCGGCCGCCACGACACAGTGTATTTATTCGACGCTTGAAAGCTGTGCCACAGACTAGGCATATGATTTTATGTTTATTTTATTTATCTTAAATACTGTGTCCATTACAAAACACAAGAACTAACTTTTTTTTTTTCATCAATTTATCACGATTAGTATTATGCACTCATGTGTGTATACTGCACCATTTCAAATTTGTTTTTTTTTTATTTTTATTTACTCAAAATCTGTCAAAGTCTGCCAGACTGCATAACAGTTTGTCGGCAATAGTTCTCGTCTAGCAATGATTTAATTTGTTTTTTTATTTTATTTTTATTGGTTATTTTGCAATAAAACGCAAAAAGCAACTTATAGCTGTTGTTCTTTGGCTACGCGTTGAAGGTGGCGTAGCAGTAGCGTAGCAAAAGCGTAGCAGTTTGCTACGGTCGTAGACGACGCCTACGAAACTCTACGGTATTGATAATTTCTCTGATTATACAGGGATACATTTATTTAGCTAGCTAAACTCCGCCAACATGGTGGGTGTCGATATCAAAAAAGACATTAACTCAAAAGGTATCAATTTAATGTTTTTTTTTTTTTTGGTGGGATCATCTACCGCTGTCATTGTAGTCACTTGAAATAAGATTTTTTTTTTTAAACTTCACAGACGTGATGGCTATCAATATCTAAACACGATAAAACAGTTTTTCTCAACTCATACTTCAAGTAACAACGCTAACAGCGGTCGTTGATCTCCCAAAAAAAACCATCAATTGTTTTAACTTTTTATCCATCGCGTCTAGTTTAGCTAGCCAATTTAAAATAACTCTGTATTGCTATAAAATAATAATGAAAATAGAGAGAGGCTCATGGCTTAATGATAACAGCTGAACGTTTCGATGGAAAATTAAGCTACGCTTGCTACGACTGGTTCGTGGATGGGTGACCATCCATTACATATGGAGGTTTGTTTGGGCTGTCTTTCCTAGTTCTTCGACAGTCTTTACGGGTAGTCAAAAGCCCAAAATAAGTCAACCAGTCTTACCAAGGGGTATCGTGTTACCCATGAACTGGGTTTTGGAGGCAGATAGGCATCTGGTAAGACTGAAAGCCTACCCCAACATAGTTAAAGAGAAAAGTCTAGGCAGATTGCTTGAATTATGTATATATGGTGTATCTTTCTTATTCTATTCATACAAGAAATATTTTAAAATAAACATCTTTAAACGTCTCCACGAGCGAGCGAATCGTGACGAATCCGCGCTTCTATCGTCGGATAAGCTCCACGTACGAGCGATTATTCCGCCAGCGTATCGTCACGACTGGTAACGGAATCGCTGCGTGCCCGCGACGACTCGTAACGGAATCGCCGTGTTTCCGCGGCGAGGCATTGTGCAATAGTTTTGTTGAAAGAGTTCAGTTAGGCGCCAGACGAGAGCGAAATAAGTAGTGTCTCAGTCAATAAAATAATTATTTATTATGGATGTAGTGTTGTGGGGTGCTTGTGCAAGTACGCTAGTAAATATGCAGTTATTGTTATTAAGAAAGGAAAAAAAAGCGCTGTTGGTGGACACATCCTATATTACTACGTCGTGAAAGTCATGGACATTTCCATGTGAATTATGAAGAATATCGAAATCATGCAGATTGGTTTGAAGATGAATATTTAATGCCAATGCCTGTTTTCTTCTTGAAATGACGCTACGTTTGACAGCGCCAGTGTTGGCGCGCGCTTGCTGCGAGGGCGCCACGTTCTGCGGCGAGCGCGCGGCGTATATGGAAATACGTGGTACGACGATAATATCGCCGCGATTCTCTCGCTCGTGGAGATGGCGCCTAAGTGGTAAAAAAGCCATAGACGCGATTACAAAAAAAAATAAGTATGTTGTTTAAAAAATTAAATAATATAAAATTATTTGATATGATGATTAATTATCAAAAGGCACATCGCTCGCGCCGCCACCGTCGCCGCGTCCGGGCAGATCGTTCATAGAATAAGTAAATAAAGTTTTTTCAACATATTTGCTCAAAAAATGCATAAATTACGAAGCCTGTATACATTATTCGAAAGTTAAAAATTACGCACCATACAACGGAACGTGCGGTAAAATAGGTACTTTCACCTAAGTACCTATTTTACCGCAAACTCCGTTATACGAGTATAGCACCGTGCGTATTCTTGCATTCTCTCACTAGCTTTTGCCCGCGACTCCGCCCGCGTGGATGTCGGTTATCACGTAAAAAAGTAGCCTATGTCCTTCTCCATATTCCAGGCTATATCTCTGCCTCAGTAGTTCAGCGGTTTAGGCGTGAAAACGTAACATACAGACAGACAGAGTTACTTTCAAATTTATAATATTAGTATGGATGTGAAAGAACCGGAGTTACCGACATAGCTTGCAGAGTAAGCAAGCTGAAGTGGCAGTGGGCTGGCCATGTTTGTCGAAGGACCGATGGTCTGTGGAGCAGACGAGTCCTGAAGAGGAATCCACGTATCGGCAAGCATAGTGTCCCAGCTAGATGGACCGACGACCTTCAGAAGGTGGCTGGGACAGACTGGATGCGGAAGGCGGAGGACAGAGTGTTGTGGCGCAGCCTGGGTGAGACCTATGACCAGCATTGGACTGAGATAGGCTAAGTTCATTGATTAATGATTTGGTACTAGCCTGATCTGGTTTAACTCCAGTTCAACATTTTATGTCCAGGCAAATAACTGTCCATTGCAAGGTTGCCCAGAAGAGATCGCATAAAGGCTCCTGGTATAAGTTGACGCGGCTTTTCGAAGGACCATATGCGGGAATATAATTTTATGCGGGGTGGAATATTGGACGACACACAGAATTGAGCAAAGATGGAATATGAGGTATTTGAGGTATTAAGTAAGAAAATAGGAGTGGATGGACTTACTTGGGAATCTTCTGGACGAAGCACGTTGGTTCAAAGACGGCCTTAGCAGACGTCCCACGCATTCATTTATTCTCTTACTTTCCTTGTGATGCACTTCCGTTTGATATTTAAATGTCACACGTGTGTCGGCCAACACTTTTATAAAGAGAGTTTAGAGTTTTATTAGCGGATTAATTTATGTGACGATGCGCATTGTGTGACCGTTGAGTTAGAACAGCAATTCAAACGAGAGAGTTTTCTCTCAAATCACAGTTGATGTGTGCAGCGATTGGCTTACGCTGCAGCGAAAGCGCCTCTGATTCGGTGCATGCGATGAGCTTCCCTCTCGTTCTGTTGTATGGGAATTGGGAGGGAAGGAAATATAGCTCAAAACTGCGGTCGGAAATGTTATACTAAAAACTTAGTTTTAAGCTTGCGCGAGCAGCTCCTACAAAGGCCTTCCCAAATGTCCTTTCTTTGGTATTGTTCGTTGAATCGTTGAGCTCCTTATGTTCTGAGTTGAGCTGCACGATTACTGTCAAATGCGTGCACTGACTGGACAGGTTCTGGTTAAAAATCACTTCCTCTCTCCTTAAACATCATCATTACTTGAAGTTCCTTGCTCTTGTATCATGTTTATTATTGTATGTATATATATATTGTATTGTATATATATATTTGTATGGATAAATATCTATATGCTTTATGTATGTATGTATTTATTGTATATGTAAATGGTACACCACTGACTACCTGCAGTATTGTCCTTCTACTTTTTGATCCATCCAAAGGTAGTCTGTAAAAGATCGCTTTTAGCGATAAGACCGCCCATTGTGGCACCCTATGAAACAGTTCTACATTTATATCTGTAATTTTTATGGTGTACATAATAAAGAGTATTCTATCTATCTATCTATCCACTCAATCTGTGTGGTTCTTTCTTCAAAAGACCATTTCAGACACCAATCTACATGGTCTTCATTTGATTTGACCAAGATTATGTCTGTACTTTAAAAGAGACTGTGACCCCAGAGTTTGTTTCGGCCTTTCTTCTCAGAGTAGTCAGATACGAAACGCCGACCTCATCTAGTTTTAAAATATGATTGACGTGTAAGTGTTTGTAAAAACCTATTTACAGAAATAAAATCATTTATCATTTACAAACAGGCGCGACACGCGACGCGACACAAAGGTACCGCTCGTCGCGCGACACGCGGTGCCTTTGTGTTACGTCGCGTGTCGCGCCTGTTTGTAGGAGCCTTAAAGCGATAAGGCCGCCCATTGTATATTCTGTATTTGTTTTATATGTATTCATTGGTTATGTGTTTTATTTATTTATTTATTTAATACTTCAAGCACATAAATGTACAGAGGCGGACTTAATGCCATAGGCATTTTCTACCAGTCAACCTTTGGGTGGAGCAGAGACAAACAGTGGTAGGTGCAATTACGAAAAATCTTGGAATAACTTTATAGTTATTCCAAGAATATCATGTGATCTTTATAGATACTTACAAACTATAAATATAATATATATATACCAAATTTCCAATTTCTATATATATCGTGCACAAATAAACATACATAAATACACGAATATACTAAAACAAATAAGACAAACAATGGGAAAACATTAACGTTGTGATGATACTGCCAGCTTCTTACGAATGTGCTCGCGAACTTTCACTTTAAATGATAATCGGTTTGTTGCCATCCTGATCTCCAGAGGGAGCGCATTCCACAGAGAGATAGACTGAACGAAGAAGGAAGAGTGAATAAAGTCTGTGCGGTGAGTGGGACATTGAAGAAGGCGATTATTTGATGACCGTAGATTTTTATTGTGGTTGACACAAATGTACTGAAAGTGGGGGGCTAGATAACTAGTGGAAGTGGGAGAGTCAAGAAATGAAAACAAAGTAGTCAGCGCAGCGCCCTTTGCTCTCTGCGCTGGCGTACGGGCAACCACTTTAGAAGCGACCGATGCGCAGAGACATGATCATATTTACGCAGATTGAAAACGATTCGAATGCAGTATGCAGTAGTTTTATTATGTGTTATGTGTTTTTATAGTGTACAATAAAGTATATATATATAAATAAATAAATAAACATTTTACCCAGACAAAAGTCTTTGGTCAAACATTTTTGTAAACTCAATATTAAATTGTATAAACTTTTTATTCGTCATAAAACCACTCTGTGTTGCCACTAGGCTGTCTCGCCGCGGGCCAGTCCGGCGCGCGACATCGTGTCATGTCGCACTGAATTTCGCGATACTGTGACAATTGTCCTACGGCGTTATTCGACAACTATACTATAATATTCAGCTTTTAATTCGTTGTTTGAAAAGATATTTTTTTTTTTTTTTTTAATATTTTCTGTTAAACTTTACTTTGCGTCAATTTGGAGTCTAGACCAAAAAAAACTGGTTGCTAATTTAATTGTATAATTTATATATTAAATAATATTAATTTTATTTTCTGTGCTTTCACACAGCGTTCTTTCTGACTTTTTTCTTTTTGCCCGGCTCCTTAAATTAAATTAAATTAAATTCTTTTATTTCAGATAACTACAATCCATACAATCCGATAATAAATTAAAACTAAATATTAAAATAAAATATAATACAATTATATTACCCGCTTAATAAATGATCTCCATAACGGGGAAGAGATCCTATCAGCAACAGTCTTCAGAATTCCGTTGCAGCTGCCACGCATTCTGCAGATCAGGGATACAGTTTTCTTGCGAATGACTGCATGAAAGCCAGTAGTCCGATACAGCATAAACATCCCCGATGCACTACAGAAGCGAGGCAGCCCCAACATTAGGGCATTATCCTTAGGGCCGCAGCGTGATGTTAAATAGCCTATAACCGAAATTATATAGATTATAATGCTTGTTTTTCTCTTTACAGTTATGTGTTTTTGCAGTCGGGTTTTGTTAAATAATTTGCTTTTTGTTTTATTTTTCTCTGTTAGTTTTAATCATGATCTGGCAGTTTAAATAATTCATGCAACCTTCCCAAATGTAATTTTTTTGGTAGGTATTTACACGACAAATGCGTGCACTGACTGGACAGGTCCACTCAAGCTGTGTGGTTCTTTTCTCAAAAGACCATTGCAGACACCAATCTATGTGGTCTTCACATGATCTGACCAAGATCATGTCTGGACTTTAAAAGAGACTGTAACCCCTGAGTTTGTTTCGGCCTTTCTTCTCAGAGTAGTCAGATAGGAAACGCCGACCTCATCTAGTTTTAAAAATATGATTGACGTGTAAAAGTGTTGTACAAACCTACAGAAATAAAATCATTTATCACCTGGGGCCCAAGTCTGCTATTTTTATAAATTCGTCACTCCAACACGATCCCATTGTCATTTTGCTAAAAGTTCGCAATGGTCTCGTAATTGAATTGTTTTACAATGGCATTTTGAACATTTATTCATGCCAGATTTCATTTATATATATTTTTACATATTATTTATTAGTATTATAAGCAATCTGAAGCAGTAGGAAGTTGGAAGTTTAGTAGGAAGTTTCATTTGTCATTATCTACGAGATTACCAATTCTTTCAATGGAGTGTCAGTGGCTGACCATTGGAAAGTCATAATGACGATATTAGTAGATTACCAAACTTGTCAAAATCAACAATTATGAAATCAATGATATACCATTCTCACACTATTGTAATAGCAGACTTGAGGCCCTGGTTGTCTGCCAACACTCCTTCTACCGTTTCTCGGCCACCATTCCGTCAGGAACACTAAGGCACTAAGCTAGGGCTCGTGCTCAGCTAGGACTCGTAGGCACTAAGCTGTGCTATTAATGTATATTGGAAACCATTAAACGTAAATCAATGAAAGCTGTGACGTCACGACGGTAGCTGTGTCCCCTCGGGCAAGTCCAGTGATATGACATCGCTTCATTTCGTGTAGAATAATGAAAACACATCACACGTGTCACAAATTTTCGCCGTATTGTTCACTTTTTGAGAGTATGTAAGAATCGTAGCAGAGATGAGTTGAGAAGATCTGTTTTCTTATATTTTATCGTGTATAGATATCGATAAGTCTGTGAAAATTACACAAAAAAAAATGGTTTTTTTAAACTGATATTTCAAATGACTACAATAACTTCAGTTTAAGACGCCATTAAAAAATATCATCTCATTAATTATTTTTTGTTTTATCATGTTTAGAAATTGATGCTTACCCATCGCGTCTCTTACTCAGTTTAGCTAGTCAATTTAAAATAACCCTGTATCAATAAACCTGTAGATATCCGTAAAAGATCGCTTTTAGCGATAAGACCACCCATTGTGACACCCTATGTAACAGTTCTACATTTATATCTGTAATTTTTATGGTGTACATAATAAAGAGTATTCTATCTATCTTCTATCTATCTATCAATCAAGATGGGATCAAGTAGTATAAAAGCCAATTATTTTTAAAAGAGTAACCGTGAGTTTCTTGCCGGCTCTCCTGCATAGGAAACAACCAATTATTGGAACCGTGCACCCAGCTTCTGACGTTTCATAAGTGCCCATGTAGGTTTATGTGAAATAAAATATTTTAATTCGAGTATCCTTCTTGAAATCTGGACTCTCTGTGTTCTGTTAAATCAACACGATAACCACGCTCTTTCTGTTTAGATATCGATACTTACCTATCGCGTCTGTGGAGTTTAGCTAGCCAATTTAAAATAACCCTGTATCTAAGTCACCTCAAAGGAGAACTGTAATTCATTGGCAGAAACCCAATAGCAAAATCTAAACTCTCATCGTACCCTTCGCAAAAAAATCTGAAATAACAAACAACGTTTAGTATTTGTTTCGACACCACAAATAATTTATCCTCTCCAAAAACACTGCAAATATCAAAACTAACAAGTATCATAGACTAAATAACTATAAAAACAGATTGGTAACGTAATTGAGTTCCGATTTGATACTACATCACAATAACCCTCTGTTGACAGTGGATTACGATGTGTTACCGAACTATCACAACAGTGGCGATGGTAGGGTTAGGTTTGTAGTGGCGTGTGGAAATGAAGGTTCTGTAGGTGATTTTAATTAGTTATTGGCCGTTGGTTAACATCACCGTACATGCTGTCACTGTCAGTGACAGAGAGATTTTTAAGAATTATTGAAAATTACGTGTGTCCTGAGTATTCGGGATTTAATCATCAAAATGTGCCTATTTCTTGGCCAAAGAATCAGCACGTTGCATGGTAATCATGCAACGTGGCAATGCTGCCAGCCTTTTGGGCACTTTTCCTGCTGACAGCGATGCAGACAAATTTTTTTTTTTTTTTGTCCCACATTAGCAATTTCTCCTATAAATATAAATAGAAATAGAAATTCACATACACAAACAGCCAGACCCGGAACAACTACTTGTAGGTCATACAAATATTTTTTCCGTGCGGGAATCGAACCCGCGACACGCAGCGCAGCAGTCAATCGCTTAACCGCTGCGCCAACCGTGTCGTCAAAAATTTTTTTGAAGCGCTTTGATTCTTTCCCCTCACTTTTTTATATACTTGTACAATTTTAAATATTATTATTATTATCTTAAGAATAAAAAAATAAGCTTTTAAATTATGTAAATATTATCCAAAAATAGAAAATCACATAATTAAAAAAAAAAAATCTTCAAAATCATGTAAAAAGACAAGTATTATTTTGAAATGTCAACCCCTAACTGTCGGTCACTCAATAATATTGTGAAAGGGGATTTTTCTATTGCTGTACAACGCTCTAACAAACGGAACCCTAAAAATCATTACTTTAGCTTCCCCCAAAAAGCCATTGAATAACATTTTAATTTACACATACTCTGCCCCAGTCCACAAAGGGTTTTCAACCTTATATCGACCTACAGAGGATGTACTATTGTGTTTTAAAGAATCAGCTTGATTTATAATAGCGGGTAGTCCGTCCAAAGCATTGCATTATGCCGTTTAATGAATTGATTTTAGTAGACTTTTTTTTTTCTGAAGTCTTTGTAACTATGATAACCTGACATGCCACAAGTCAACAGGGTATCTGAACCAGTTGGTTCGTTAATTTTTAAAGATATTGAAGAAATCTGATAAAGGTTATTGATAGACACGGTGGCATTTTAATCGTCTTACAAAGACAGCCCACTTCATGTATCCAATGACTACTAATCATTCAAGTTAAAAAAAAAAATTTTTTGAACATTTGAATTTTTATTAATTATGACGCATGACATAGTTTAAAACATCCTGTTACGAGTGCAGTCCGAGCCTTGTGTTACAAGAGCGCCGCGGAATGGAGCGGCGACATCTTTATCAGAGTTCATTCACCCTAACGCAAAAATGTGTTTCTTACTATTGCAACTTAAACTTAATCTAAATCCATTCTGCGGCGCTCTTGTACCACAAGGCTCGGACTGCACTCGTAACAGGGTGTTTTAAACTATGACATGCGTCATAATTAATCAAACAAAAAAAAAACTTTTTTTTTTACATGTATGATTAGTAGTCATTGGATACATGAAGTGGGCTGGCTTTGTAAAACGACTAAAATGCCACGGTGTATAATGTTCTTGCATTATTACTAAAAAAGGCCTTGACCCCTTTTTTTGGGTGGGAAATTATCAAATAACTTCCACCGCTCTGGTCGGAGCGGGGGAGGGCGTGTCAGACTTTTACTGACTAAAACCCACCCGTGTTCCTTCAGTTGCCTGTGTGCCAGGGCCACGGTATCCCTTTCGGACAAACCCGCAACCCTGGAAACTGCGGACCCAGTCAGTGCATGCTGACATCTCTTTGAAGCGCGCGTGAAACACAACGCGCCGTCGACCCGGACCAGGGGGTCTACTCCCTAAGCACGAAGTCCGTCGTTTCGGGCTTCGTTTCGGGCGTTTCCTACTCCCTATCACCAACGGACGGACGATTCGTTCGGGGCCCGACGAAGAATGAATGACAACACGATTTGACAACTGTCCCTACTCCCGATGCGTTTTTGCCCGTCCGAAAAGTTCATCTTGACGCTTGTTTTGACGGAACCTTATGTCAGTTGATACGACATCAAAATAGTTATCGTTCTGTCGACGAACGATTATAATTGTTTACACTATTTAGAGACAAAGTAAGGAATTCCAAAGTATGGCTGCTTTTTTATTGCTTGACGAAGCTATATAGGAAGAGCGGAGGCAACGTCGACAATATTTACGCCAAGAATGTAGGTTGGCGAGTATTCCCGACGTTACTGACTTATCTTAAGCTATTTGGCAATTTTGCTATTCTGAATTTGACGTTTTTAAACTAAAATTTAGATTTTCTAACTAAATCTGACTATTATTAATCGCGATTAAAAAGATGTAGAATAAAATCAATTAGTTGTCATGAACTAAACTTCACACCAACATCTCGACTACTGGTACAAAATCAGTACTGTTACTGTATATATATTTTTTCTTTTCTTTTGCTTATATCTCGAAAATGGTGCGTCCTATCGCAAAAATAATGAAAATTTCGACCCCCTTTTACCCCAAACCCCTAAAATTCAATATGTTAGAACGTCTTTTTTTTTTTCCACACCAAAAGTGAAAAATTCTATATAAAGCACGTTGAGGCTGTCCAGCTCCTGCGCGCCTCCGGCGGCCAGAGTCCGTGTCCGTGAGTTTCTGCAGCGGTTGGGGCCATTTTACGAAATGAATAAGAAAGAAACTAAAATAAAATAATTTTAAAACTTCCCGGCTAGTATCGTTGAATAAATTTGAAAATTTCCGCCAAAATGTCAAAAAGGAAAAACGCAAAGGTATCAACAGGATAATGGCGGTTTCCGGACAAAAATGTCAAAAATAATTCTAATCTTTATAACAAAAAGTATATTGTTAAAAATGTAGTCATTTTCTAAGGAAAAAATATTAATTTTTGTTTATTTAGCTTGAAAACCACAAAATAATTAAACCGGTAATCGACCAGTCAAATAGCACAACTATTGTCATCAATCGCCATGCGTCTTTCGTTCACGAATATTGTCTACGATTCCGTTGGAAACTGATGAATCCGATATTACTAGGGAGTAGGGTTCAGTCCGACGTGTCGGACTACTAACGGACGGGCCCGTTACTTCGTTGACGGACTTAGGGAGTAGACCCCCTGGTCCTTACCGGACAGCGAGCTGCCCATAGCTCGCCGTCCGCAGCCTCTGACCCCTGAGTTTGTTCCGCCTTTTCTTCTCAGGGGTACTCGGATAAGAAATGCTGACTCCATCTAGCTTATATAATCACCATCTGCCCAGCCTTTTCCCAATTATGTTAGGGTCAGCTTCCAGTCTAACCGGGTACAGCTGAATACCAGTATTTCACATGGAGCGACAGCCTACCTTTTTTTTTTTTTATTACTGATTGTGCCTTGACCTCGCTCTTGCCTATGGAAAGCGATGATTGAGGTCTATGATGGAACGAGCGTGGCCAGAAGATGCCCATTGTAGTTTACGCACAATATTGAGCGATCTAACATTTTATTTCAACACTATAGACTTTTTATAGGTTTTCTTGTAATCCATAGTTGGTTTTTTGGGATAGAAGCGTTATGACCACCTCTCGATAAGACTAAATAGCAGATATGACTAGTTCGCTATAGGCTAGATCTTGTTTGGACTATATCATGTTTGGATTAGATCGCACTAAGGCCAGATAGCGTAACGAATATATTTTCGTTTGTTTTTTGAAGTAAAGTTATCGAGTTATAGCATTACGTTCTTTTTCTCGGTACCTATATTAAAATACTTAAAATGAAAACATTTCATTGTAACATAATCTTTTATCGTACAATAAAACTTACGCTTTAAATCGCTAACGGATAAAATAAACTTTATTTAACTCTCTTTGATACTTGCGATTTCGTCATATAGATAATAAGTAATTTTGATTACAGGACGTATGTACAAATAGTCAAACAGCTAATTAGTTTTACAGCGATCTAGTCATATCGAAATTAAGTCCTATAGCGAACTAGTCATATCTGCTATTTAGTCTTATAGAGAAGTAGTCATAACGCTTCAAACCCTTTTTATTTATTTTTTCAAGATTTTAGGCTCATCAGTTTCGGGGATAAAAAAAAAATTTAATCCTCATAACAAGTCCTCCCATTTGATAATTCACATAAAATGGCGAAAAAAAAAGGTTCCATTTTCTTTTAAGTACTGTGTGAAAAAATTTGTAATTTATCTGAATTACTATTAATGGGACACGGGCGATGGGGACAACGGGAATACACCATTTGATAAGTCACACGATTTTTATTTAATTTTCTTATTTCCCCCTAAATTGAACCCTATATTCAAAATTAATTTATTTACATTACACGTTCGTGTTTGGGTCACAGAAATTCATATATGTACCAAATTTCAAGTTAACTTAATCCGTCCATTACATAGATAAGGGGGGGGAAATGGTAAATTTTCGTCTATTTTCACTTTTAACTTTAAAACAATTTATTTTAAAATTATAAAAAACTTATATTTGAGATCCTCACAGTAAGCTCTTTCATATGATATGTCACACGGTACAGTTTGCAAAACTTTTTTTTTCTGTTTTGCCCCCCATAACTGACGCCAATATTCTAAATTCATTTATTTACGGTTCACGTCCATGTTTGGGTCACTCAAATTGATATGTATACCAAATTTCAACTTAATCGGTCCTGTAGATTCGGAGCAAATCGGCTGTGTCAGACGGACAGAAAGACATGAGTGATCCTATAAGGGTTCCGATTTTTCTATTTAAGGTACGGAACCCTAAAAAGCATGACAATTTCATCACACCCTATAGAAGCTCTAATCTTTAACTAAATACTCAATAATCTATTCATAATGAAGTCGCATGTTACAGAAGCCATCTCTATTTATCCATTTCTAAATAAAAAAGAGGGGTTCCAACAAAATCATTTGAAACCAAAATGAAAAAGGTGTCAAAGATCGAATTTACGATTCATTATAGTTAATCCATATGGAATGGGACCCTAAAAAAATAAAAACCACTGAATAATAAACTCTATGTAATTGGTATAAGGTTGGTTTTGGTGTGGTGTGTGGTTGTGATAGATTTGATAAAATAGTGAATTCGTTTTGTAAGTGCCCATTGTGGCGACAGATGGTCCGTGAGGGAAGAGGACTGGGGTTTGATTCCAGTTTGGGACAATTTTGTTGGGGACATTAGAACAGTTAGTGGGACATAACGTGATTATTATATTGTAAAAACCAATTATTTTTAAAAGAGTAACCGTGGAGTTTCTTTCCGGTTCTTCTCCATAGGAAACGACCAATTGGAACCGTGTACCTAGCTTCTGACGTTTCATAAGCCCATGTAGGTTAATGTGAAATAAAATACTTTGATTTTTATTTTTATTAAGCGTATTTTAAGAATGTGGTGATAACTGTGATCAAGCTCTTGTAACTCGAACCTGAAAAGGTTAAACTATTAATTAGGTCAGTAGATATTTCAACATCCTCTTTAGAAGCACAGTAATATCATCCTTAGAAAAAAATATTCCTTGAATGTTTGTTTTGAGTGGCCGTACAGGACAGGACTCATCTCGACCCCCACGTAGGTATCTATTGATTGTAAATGCAAAGTTAAAGTGCCTGTAACTAGAAACAAAACTTGTAATTTGATTTTATAAATGCGATTGTCCCAGAAAAACAATAAAATACTTTGTCAGAAACATTGTAGCGTCAATGAAAAATGTCCGAAACAGGAACAAACCATACAACTAATAATTCTTAAGGGTAACTCGAGCCAAAAGCCATCCATGGAGCAATTTTATGATGTTTTGTCATTCACGACTGGGAATTGGGATATCTTTTTAATGGACCCAATTTAGGGTTACGTATACAAATGGCAAAGCTTCCCTAAAGCCAGGGAATATAGCCATATATAAATTACTGCACTTGGGAAAATAAATGGTGATCACTGAGCATCATCTGGCTAGGCTATTCTCAACTATATTGGGGTCAGCTTCCAGTCTGCCCGGATCCAGCTGCAGACCAGTATTTCAAATGGAGCTACTGCCTATCTGACCTCCACAACCCAGTTACTGGGTAATACGATACCCCTTGTTAAGACAGAAGTTGTCAGACTTTCGGGTTTCTGACGACCCGTAACGAATGTCAAAGATCCACGAATGACAGCCGGGACCAAAGCCTTAACGTGCTTTCCGAGGCACGGAGCGGTCTTTGCTATGTAAAGATGATCACCCATCCACGGACCAACCGCGACAAGCGTAACTTAACCTGATGGTGATCACTGTACAAAGAAAATAGTCATTTTACCATTCACACTCACACACATCATCAGCTTATAATGTTCCCACTTTAGAGGTATGAGGAACAGGGTGTAAAGCTCACTCATACTCTATTCTATAGGGTCTCCGACCAGACGGGTATTGTGTCTGGTGGGCAACTGCCCTACGGTTGATGTCGGGATGTTGTATATATGCTAGTCGCGCGGTAAACTCTGATAGCGCGATAGGATTTTTGACGTCAGGTCTTTGATGCGCAGTTCGCATGTGGCGTTGTTGATACCGCCACACCACAGCTGAGACACAGGCCTTCTCTCTGTGAGAAGGAGTGGGCCATAATCTACCACGCGAGCCCAGTGCGTGTTGGTAGATGTCACATCGCTTGGCGCATCGCCGCAAGTTTGCCTGCTTGTCGGTCTTCTACAGATTGTACTTCGGCGAGTGTGCCCATGAACTCCACGACCTCATTCCACCGGCCCCCTTCTACCATCGGACATCTAGACGCACTGCAAGTTACCACCCCTACCTAGTTGATATTCCACCAACTCGCACTAAACGTTTTCAAACATCTTTTATAATGCGCACGGCAAAGGAGTGGAACTCTCTGTCTGCGTCTGTGTTTCCGAACGCATACAACCCTAATCTATTCAAAGTGAGAGTGAACAGGCTTCTTCTGGGTAAGCTCACTCCATCGTAGACTTTGTCTCTGTCACCCAGACCTAGACCAAAGTCAAGAGCAAACCCATAGTAGTAAAATAAAAACAAAAAATAAAAAAGCATGTCTTCGAACTTTTTAGTTCTAGGACATGTCGGTTTCCTCACAATGTTTACGTTCACAGTTTTGAGAGCACACATCATCAATCACATGTAATTGTCACGTTAGCAACCTTTACTATGTGATATATGAGGGGCCTGGAGTTCTAAAATACGGTACACACGTTTAGCCGTAAGCCCTGCGCCTGTTCTCTCTCCGGTCGTGTTGGATTGCCGTCCCATCGGACTATGAGAGTGAGGGAAGTGAGTGCACCTGTGTGTGGGCACACAATTGTGCACTATAATATCTCCTGCGCCGAAGGCTGGTCTCCGCTGAGATTCAAAATCAAAATCAAAATATTATATTATATATAAACCTACATGGGCACTTATGAAACGTCAGAAGCTAGGTGCACGGTTCCAATTAGTCGTTTCCTATGGAGAAGAGCCGGCAAGAAACTCCACGGTTACTCTTTTAAAAATAATTGGCTTTACAATATTATCAAATAACAGTGTTAATAGGTATGAGAGGACAGTGTAGGCCTTTCAACAATTACCAGGTAGGTACTTAACAAAATAGAAAACCGCCAACAAATCTACACTCTACTAGGCCTACAACGTTCTCACATTCACAAAATAGAAAATAGAAAATAATCTATATAAAAGATTAATGACATGATTGCAATTACAACTACAGTAACAAATCTGAATAAATATCATGTCCACAAAAGCCACTAATAAAGAAGATTGTATTTTTTTTTTTTCTCTTTATTTTAAGGGCTTTATCGCTGAGCGATAACGTCACCCTGTAACATCAGCACAATCAACTAAACCTAAAAACATATAACACTTACTTTAAAACAAATAATGCCAGTTTGTACAGTATCCTAGCTTGTTCTGATAAAGGACATG
This sequence comes from Dryobota labecula, assembly GCA_947523025.1. NCBI lineage: Eukaryota > Metazoa > Arthropoda > Insecta > Lepidoptera > Noctuidae > Dryobota > Dryobota labecula. The sequence goes on along the minus strand of OX383305.1, from coordinate 4,107,114 downwards.
CCAGGATAGCATTACACTCTCCAATATCGTACATATTTATAGGGCCAAGCAAATTAAATCTCAAAGCTCCATTCCGCACACACTCCATCAAAACATGTTGCACATCTTCGACTGCTCCACATTCTTCACAGTTGGGTGATGTTACCTTTTTCATCAGAAAACCGAACTTCCTTGATGGAATGTGACCGGAACGAAGTCTTACCGCCATAACTAAATCCCTTCTGCTAAGCATATTTTGATCTGTCCAATTATACACTGGAAGCTGTGGTTGGATGGTCTTGTACCAAATTCCCTTTTCTCTTGACCTTTGGTTAAAGTATTCACTCCACATTTCTGTACTCTGCTGCTTTATTACTCTTATATAATCTGTATATAAAGGAGGTTAAAGCATATTAAATAATTAAAGTCGCAGATTAAAGTCGTTATTTTATTTCATTTGCATTAATTTTTAAATCACTTCTGTGTTTTCTATCGTTAATTTATTAAAAACAAATAAAATTGTTTACTTTTAATAATTAAAAACGCAATGAAACATTTTTATGACTTTACAGTATGAACTACCCCCAAATCGAATGACACATGTTAAAAATAAAACTTTTAAAAAGTTTCGTGGCGGGAATTTCTTCAATTTTGCAACATTTTTGAGCAGTGAAAAGTGATTGTACGAGTATGCCTGTTACATTTTCTCGCAATCGAAGTAAAAAGCAGAGTGAATAATAGTAATTACTCGGGCATGAACGAGCCTCTCGTTCCGACGCAGTTCCTCCCTGCTGGCCAATTCTAAATATCTCCATCTTAAAATGTGATGCGGCATTGTTGTTCTCACTTTTTTATTGGAGAATGTGAAAGAAAACGTATGGCTGCACAATTGCTTCTCGATGGCTAATTTTGACAGATGTCGACGATGCCACGCTATCGGTACAAACGTCTAATAAGAGGAGAATACATATTTATGTTGCCGTGCTGACGCCATTGTGACGCCATTGGTTAATAGAATTCCGAAATGTATCAATAGCGGCTATTCAACTTTCTTAACAGGAGCAGAATACCAAAAGTGTCATTTTGTGCTATTGCCATGCTGACGACGTGCAATTGAACTACATGACATTTAGCAGAATTGAGGCCCAGCTTAACAGCTCCAACAACGCCCTAAACGCATTGTTATATTGGACGCGCAGGGCGCCAAATGATCTTTGCATATAATGAGCCCACAAACAGCACGTGTGTATAGCAATAGAAATGCGCTCTGAACAGTGTAATTTTCACTTGAGCATTGCAACGTTTAACTTGTGGGCTATCATGTTCGCTCTCATCGACAGCGCCAGCTCCATGTCCATGTCCTCATCGCCGCGTAGGAGATCAGTGACTATGTGCCCAAGATATTTAAAACAGGTGACCACTTTCATGGGTGTTCGTTCAAAGTCACGGGAGGAACCTGATCTGGTGATTTAATTACCATGAGCTCACTTTACATTGCATTTGAAGCCATGACTAGCCGCGTACGTCTCACACACATAAACTATTTTTTTAAATACACCAATCGTTGGGCTCAGCAGCACCATATCGTCTGCATAACTCAGATTATTCAGCTTAACAAACTTGTTTTAGCTAAGAAATATTCCCAAAGTATATCTATAATAAAGTAATCAAATCAACACCAAACATATTCCGTACGGAACCCTCTCCCTGCACCCCTAACATACATCAGAGCACATCACTACATCACAAAGTAATAAGTATAACTGTGAGGGTGGCAACACTAATTAAACGGTGATTCGGTGTTGCCAGCTATTATGGCGGTGATTTTATTTATTTGTTTGGGTAGGTAGTTAATGGTTACTTTAATAAGTTTAATAGAAGTTTTATTAAAAGGATGACAGCGGTGGACGAGTACTTCGACGGCAAAGTGTCCTTTTGTTTTGTTTTTGTATTTATTTGTATAGTTATTCATTTAATTTTGTACCTATCTAAATAGTGTAAATAGTTAGTTGTGTTATATATTATACATAAGCATTTTAATGTATATGAAATAAAGGACAAGTATTGTCAATAGTAAAAATATATTTTTGATATTTTATTAGATATAATTAAACTATTTCACGAAGTCCTGTCTAGTCGCTGTAATGGCTTTTTAACATAAGGTTTAAATTGCTATAACCAACAGGATTTCGTGAAAAAGTTTAACTTACTTAAATAACTGTTCACACCCTTTAGTTATTTCTATGCAAACGTTTAATAAACTCCGTTATTTCACGATAAATACAAAGCACTGTAATCTATTTACCATTTACATAAAAAAAATAACTTTAAAGTGCAGTAATTTCAACAATATTACACAATAACTGTCGTTATTTAACCGTTATTTGTCTAATGCTAATCTTTTAAAAGTCTGAATTTGAGTAGGTGTGTGAAAGTAATTGCTATACTTTAACCGGAGATATAAAATGTAGGCCTACGACTCTATGTAAAACTTCAATATCTAGGCTTTAGTTATGAAATTTCATAAAATTTTCTTCGCCAATTGGCAAAGACGCATCTCAATTAAAACTTATCGATCGGTTAATTAAAGTTATCGGCCACTTAGATAATTTGTCTCATTCATAACCTCAAAAGGGTCACCCCACTCCACTTCAAATCAAATCTAACCATTGATTCATAAACAAACATCTCAATTCGAATTTCGAACGGGCTTATTCTAAATTCAAATAGACAATACTGACTGAAGGGAATTGAGTAGGAGCGTCGCACACTGGATTATGGGCTATTAAACAAAATCTGTTGCTTAATAAAACAATTATTATTAATTTAGTTGTTTTGTTACAAAATAATCAAAGTGGTTTTTTTCTTGAGGTTTTCTAACTCCATCAGGTATGAATTAAAAACAATAGAAGGGCCAGTAACTATACTAAAATAAAAAAAACCTAAGAGCATTTTGTATCCCTAATAAGTGTTCATACACAATTGGTAGATTAAATATATGACTTTGCCTCAAAAAGATGCATTCACACAATACATCGAAGCAACAAAAACACAGGTTCACAGTATGTGAACCTTGTAACACTGTTATTTGAAAATATTGGAAAAGCCAATTATTTTTAAAAGAGTAACCGTGGAGTTTCTTGCTGACTCATCTCCATAGGAAACGACCAATAAAATTGGAACTACACCTAGCTTCTGAAGTTGCATAAGTGCCCATGTAGGTTTATGTGAAATAAAATATTTTTACTTTGATTTTGTGCAAAAAAAAAATGTTATACATATTATTGCACTTTACGTCTGTTGAGCTGGTAAAAATTATCTAATTCATCATCCTCAATCATCGTTACCCTTTTATGTCATTCCATTACCCCACGCAAAATAAAACAAAATAATAATACACTTAACATCAATCGACCAGTGTGCGCCGTTCCTACCCTCAGCTATTACACGACCGGTTGGCCAAATGGCGCGAAACCCGACCCTCCATAGACTAAACAATAACATTAATGTGGTCTGTTCTGTAATGAGGCCGAAAATAATGAGATGTGTTGTCTATGCTCGCTTTTTTAATGTAACGGGGTTAGGTGTGTTGATGAAATTAAGACTATAATGCCTTATTTATCTTGAAGTTAGAAGAGAGTGATTTTTTCAGTTTTAGAATAGGTAAGTATACCGTAGCTTTTACCTGAAGAGGGTCCTACACACTAATGTTATTTTATTTTAATCATAATCTACTATATAAAAATAAGTCGGGTTTTCCTTGCTGACGCTATAACTGCAGAACGCACGAACCGATTTAACCAATTCTTTTTTTTTAATGTTCGTTGAAGCCCAAGGATGGTTTTTAGGTTTTTTTTTTTTTTTTAGGTTAGGGTAGAGTAGGGTAGGGTAGGTAGGTAGGTAGGTAGGTAGGGTAGGGTAGGGTAGGGTAGGTAGTTAGGTAGGTAGGTAGGTAGGTAGGTAGGGTAGGTAGGTAGGGTAGGTAGGGTAGGTAGGGTAGGGTAGGGTAGAGTAGTGGAGTTTATACTATAGCTTTTGACAGAACGAAGTCGGTCGGGTCAGCTAGTTATTAATAAAATAATGATGATTCAAAAAATTGTTGATTTTATTTTAATTTTATTATCTAATTATAATAAATATTATAATTTTAATTTTAAAATTATAATATTTATTATAATTAAATTAAAATAAATTCAACAAATGTTTTTTCTCAATATCTAATGTTTGATTTCAAATTACTTAAAATTATTGAATTAAAAGCTTTATTCATTCCACACAGTTAAATAGCAATTTTAAAATATTTTAATTTAATTATAATAAATATTATAATTTTTTTTTTTTTTTTTAAGCAGATTGACGAAGCCGTATTTAATATTTATAATAATAAAGTAATTAAGAAACTTTCCCTAAATCTATCCTTCAAACCATTTATTGACACATCTAAAAATAAGTATTGCTGTTAACTTTTTATAAATAATTCTTCTGTGCGTGTGTATGTGACCGAACTCCTCCTAAACGGCTGGACCAATTTAGATAACATTTTGTGTGTGTGTTTGAATGGTTCCCTGAATGGTTTAGTTTCACAATTGGACCCGGTAGGTGGCGCTGCGATCCATTTCAAAGAAACAGGACAACGTCTGTCCGGTATTTGATATAATATGAATATTAGTTGAATGCCATACTATTGAATTAAATTTAAGATCTGTAAAGAGATTCGTAAGAGGAAAATAAATAAATAAATCACAGAAAAAGCAGAACATCACTAAAATAATTGAATGTCGTCCCCCACTCAACCAGTGGTTCGAGTAATGTCCCCTAATGGCCGCACACATTCCGCAATTTGCCATGTTGCCGCCCCTACTGCTATTACCGATATCTTCTTATTTAGACATCAAAACATTAACTCTGCTTTGACTAGTTTAAAGGGGAATAAAGATGATGGATTGTTAATATACAGGACTAGCTTTTGCACGCGGCTTCGCCCGTGAATGTCGGTTATCGCGTAAAAAAGTAGCCTATATCTTTCTCATATCCCAGGCTATATCTCTGCCAAACATGACGATCGGTTCAGCGCCTTAGGCGTGAAAACGTAACAGACAGACAAAGTCACTTTTGAATTTATAATATTAGTATGGATTAGGTAGTTTTCAATCTTCAGCCTAAACACAAAACTTGAAGATCCTAACTTCAAAACTGACAGACTTTCATATAAACTTCCATCCCCTATTTTACCTCTTTAGGGGTGTAATTCCCAAAAATCTTTTCTTAGTGGATACTTACTCTTCACAAAGAACACACCCTCCAAGGTTTATGTCTCTAGGACCAGCGGTTTGGGCTGTGTGTTGATCACCCAGTCACCCAGTCAGTCAGTCTGTTTACCATTTTATATATATAGATAGATAAGTTTTTAACCAGTGCGCAAATCTTTGTTGGTTCAGTATCAGTAATAGAACACATTTCAATTATTTTTTCAATGCTTTTTTATGGTCCTACTTGAAATCAGCAAAATTTGGATACAATCTATTCGTAATAATATCAATGGGCGAGCGCACAGCTCATAGGTAGCTACTACTGTGTTCCGCTTCACTGACCGCACCGAGCCGCCGCCGCCGGCGCGCGGCGCGTTGCACGATGAGTATCAAATAAACCAGTTTCAAAATAAACATCTTTCGTTAACGATAACAATTTTTTTTTTTTTTTTTGTAATAAGACATATCAAAATAAGAAATAGGTGTATAATAAAACAAGTATAAGTTTAATTTGTCAAAATTTGCGCACTGATTAAATTTTTATCCTGTATGAGATTAATCTGCTTCGCTCGGAAGAACAAGAACCTTCTTCTTCTTTTGTCGTGTCTTTGTGAAAGTCCACTTAGCATGAACACCAGTGGCGCAGCTACAATTATCGTAAGAGGGAAACTGAAGCATAAATTGATCAGCATAGCTGTTCACGAAGGTACGATACGCTACCATATCGACAATGGAACTTGTTCGAAAACCTGATTTCTGAACCGAAGGATAAAAAACACTATTCACAGATCCATGCGAATGCGTTATCATGTGATAGGCTTGCCAGATGGCCGGGAAATCCGGGAATGTTCTGGAATTTTGCGTCTTGTCCCGTATGTAGTAATAAGACTTTGCAGTCCCGGATTCCGAACGCCTATTACTTTTTTCTCCTTTTGCGAAATAATATTTGGCTTATTCCACTAATCCCCCCTAAGAGAATTCCCCTCAGTGGAGAAAACTGAACCCTAATGTAAAAAAAATCACTTTCAGGGGGATCTTGGAATAAGTTGTTTTTTTTTTTTTTCTTTTATTCTAGTTTTCCCCCCCTAAGCGGGATTATCAGGGGTGAATTTAGACTGTTTTTATAATTTACACTTTTCCTCCTAAGGGGGAATTTCAGGGGGGATTTGTGGAATAACCCGAATATTTAGCCTGCTGAATATTTTATGGACAACAAGTAAAAACATTATTGAGGCTTAATTAAAAACCTGTTTATTTTCATATATACTACGGCCTAACTCGCTACCCTAGAATTGTCCCGGAAATGATAAGCCTGTATATGGCAACCCTAGATACACAGTTACGTAAACAGGTGTACCATATCATTTGACAATAGTAGACACTCAGAAGAGTGGTTGTTCTGAAGGGAAGCCGATAGGAATCGGGTTGTATGAAGGCTGCGCCCCTGCAGAACACAGTACTACAGCACTAACCTTGTGTTCTGGCTAAGTGGACTTCAAAAAACACACAAACATAAAGAACTTGTACTTATAACAAAAAACGTTTAAATTTATTATCTGTCTGTTTGTTCCGGCTAATCTCCGAAACGGCTAGACTAATTTTGACGTGACTTTTACTGGCAGAGAGCTGATGTTAGAAATTTTAGGAAAAGCCATGCGGGCGGAGCCGGGAGCAGCGGCTACCTTACAAAGTGCGTGGGAGTAGCTATTATCAGGCAATAGACAACAGAAGAAGGTTCTTGTTAACCACAATGAGATGTAATTGTAGGTACAGTAGTACTGCCCCCGGTCATTGAGGGTTAACGAGTTCGTTGACGGTAGCGAAAGGAAGTGGGCGTTAGCGAAAATAGTTGTTGTTATGGTGAATTCTTAGCATTTTTCGGGCTACGGACCGAAATAGTCTTTAACTCATTTATCACGCTGTTTAAGTAAACTGAAATGACTTATAACCCGAGATCGCAATAAGTAGTGTTTATTTACCTAAACTTCGAGGAAGGAAGTAACATCTGTATGTTTGTATTATACCCTTTTTATCGCAATATAATGTACACACAATAACCAGCCAACTTTTCGAGAATTTATTTTCCTATAATATGTAAAACAAAGCTCTTTAATTTAATAGTTTTTTAGTACAGAACCCTACAAAATCTTATATAATAATAACATTGTTCAACGAATCATATTCATCAAACGAATCATCAAACGAATCATTCATAATTCTTCCAATCAATAATTTGTAACTAAAAATAAAATATAATAAATAATTCGTGTCAAAGTCAAATCATTTATTTCAAATAGGCGCATAAACTCTACCTATTCCGTTCTCTGCTTACATTTATTAGGTATCCAATTTTGTATTATACTTTTATTTTTAGGTCAACAAGAAAACGGAAGAAACATATCCCTTCAACATCATCCTTTCGCCTCCGTCGATTTTCGCCAGCGACCCGGCAACCCCTCGAACTTTTCCACTTACTTTGAGTCTGAACGCACTTTTAGTAATGATGTCCAGCTACACTTGATCTGCCCTGCCCTGTCAAGTCCAGCTTTATTTGGCCCTCATTTGTCTTCATAAATAACTATGTTAGAGATCCATGTATGCTGGTCAGTTTTTGTAGCATAGTCAATAATTGTTGACCTCTTTATTAAAACAATTTGTATTGTACAAGTTAAATCAGACATTATAATATCTAATTCACCTTTAGAAATAATTATTTCAGTACGTATTTCTACTTCTAGTCATGACCTTTTTTCTAATACATATTTTGCTTGGATACACCAAGCAACCTATGTATAAGAATAACAGAAATATGAGCTGGTCAACCAAACCACCTTGCTGACCAGTTCATATTTGCTGCTGGGTTGCCTGCCCAACATGTCCTGAACATTTAATTATCACCACTGAAAAGCATTTTCAGATAACCTTGCCAATAAAACAATTCCTTCGCATTCCGGTACCTCAAAAAACTGGTCATAAAAACAGCCAGTTCCAGAAGATCTGCGGTTTTCTTGCATATGGTGGAAAATACAGGTCTTCTTAAACTGGTGTCGTGATACCACAGTTAAAAGCTTCTGTAAGTGAGGGGGTAGAGTTCAAGGTAAAGTGGTCGTCGTTTATATGAAACGTAATTACCCTTGTGGGGATTATTAAATACATTGTGTTGGCTAAAAGCTATGGACAATTATCTGTGAAGCGTATGTGTGTGTGAGGGGGGTGTAAGTGTGATACACATGGATAGCAATGCTTACGTGTGTTGTTTTAATTCTGTCTTTTTCTGCTTATAATCAAAAGCTGAAGCAGCTCGGGATAAGAAAGAAAGACAAAACATTTATTTCCAGTAAACATGACGCAAAGAAAGAACACAATTCTTAGATATGGAGCCATCTTCTGGGGGAATAGCACGGCCATGAAAAAGCGTTTCGACCACAGAAAAGGTGCATTAGATCGATATTTAGACTGCAAACAACGGACAGCTGTAAATCTTATTTTATAGAACGTAAGATATTGATATTGCCCTCATTATATATCCTGGAAACAGTAATGTTCATTAAATAAAATACTCCTTTATTTCAACTTTTGTCTGAAGCTGTCCCTAGGAATAGACGCGATAACTTCAAACTCTGTGGTCACGGCGCTAAAACCACTCTGCGTAAGAGCATCTTTTGCATGGGTCCAACAATCTTTAATAAATTACCCAAATCATGGTGAACGTTATATATATCTGCTCTTAAAAGTAAATTGAAGAGTTTACCAACTCACAAAGCATATTACAGTACAGCAGAGTTTATGAAATAGGACAATTTTTCCTCGTTTTTGAGATGACGATGTTGTATTTTATTGACATATTATTGTGAACTATTGTATATATACATATTTTTTTTGTGGAATGACTGTAATTTGGAATTGAAATTTTAATGACAGTAATTCGTTTTTTTAATGACTAATTTATTTATGACTACATTAAATTTTATCTAAAAATATGCTTGCTGAATTGCAATTATACCTAATCTTTAATGAATAATCATGATTTAATAAGTACCTACATAATGTCTATAATGTAATTTTGATGAATATTATCACGGTTTATGCACCATCTCTTCCTACCAATTTGTACGCCACGATATGCGGCTGAACATGTTAGAACTTTCATGTATCTCTTAAATTATTATCTTGCATGTAATATATGTATCATGTACACCATGTTTAGACAAATAAAAATTCTAATTACACAAACGCGAAAAGAAACTAAGGGGGAAATATGCGTCACATACACGCAAAACGGCCATCGCTCAGCATAATGCTGCAACCCTATGCGAGTCAAAGCCCCAGCCATAGCCGGCGTTGACGTGTTGACGTCAACCGATGCAAAATAGCAAACGTCTTTTTTTTTTTTTTTTTTTCGTTAAATTTAAACATGGGCACATCCATTTCTCCTGCAACCTCGCATGCAGACACACACAGACAAACTGAATCCACTAAGTATCTGTAAGCTAAACAAATATACATAAAATCCAACGAACTCGTAGCCAATTCCAAAAATGGAATTAATAATAATCTAAGTAGTTGTACAGTTTTGTAGTTCTAATGGCAGACGAAGTGGGGGCTTGTAGCTAAGTAATAACAGTTACACAGGTCGATCGACCAGGTTAAGCTACACTTGCCGCGGTTGTTTCGAGGATGTGTGAACATGTTTACATACCGAAACCCCTTCGTGTCTCGAAAGGCACGTTAAGCCGTTGGTCCCGGCTGTCACTCGTGGATCTTTGACAGTCGGTACGGTTAGTCAGAAGCCCGAAAGTCTGACAACCAATCTTACCATGGGGGTCTTACCCAATAACTGGGTTAGACTGATAGCCGACCCCAGGGTCAAGGTTACGCAGATGATGAATGGCAGAGAATCTCATTCCTACAAAGATGTGGCGGCATCGATAACGCCACATGTGAAGTACGCATCAAAGACCTGACGTCACAAATCCTGCATCGCGCAATCAAAGTTTACCGCGCGACTAGCATATATACAACATCCCGACATCAACCGTTGGGCAGTTGCCCACCAGACACAACACCCGTCTGGTCGGAGGATCCTCCCTTTACTATAGAGTATGAGTGAACTTTACACCCTGTTCCTCGTACCTCTATAAAGGCTCCTACAAATAGGCGCGGCACGCGACGCGACACAAAAACACCGCTCGTCGTTTGCCACGCGGTGTCTTTGTGTCGCGTCGCGTGTCGCGCCTGTTTGTAGGAGCCTTAAAGACTAAGACCATAGATATAAGAAAGATTATAACTAAGTCAGTGAGTCTGCAACAGACCAATAAATTAAAGAACGCAAAACCGGCAAAAGAGCAAGACGCATTTTGTCTCTACACAACCAAAGTAAATAAGTTAACCAAACATGAAAGTACTTAAATATACACATAAGGCACATCACAACGCACTTTACTACAAAAGGGCCAACCATTCGATCATTTAGCCACTGTTTATGATCATTAAAGTACCCCAGTACCCCACCTATGAGAATTCTCCTCCCTAGCGACTACTCTCATTGGGGGAATTGGAGAACAAATGTACCAGAAGATGGGTCTTCCGTAAAATTGGTCGTGTTTCTCTAACAGTTGTTTAGACAATTTTTTTATTAATGCTTTTGGTCTCATGTGGTTTTGGTAAAATGTTATGGTGATAATAATAGATCAAAGTGTTATTTTTTTTTTTTTTTTGGGATTTAATAAGCTTTGCTGTTCTCTTTTTAATTTGGTATGTTCGTGATTTTGGGTAAAAACTAAATTGCAATAGACTGAAAAAACTAGGGACGGAGATTTAAATATTCATTGTTATATACAATTAGTTCAATGATTATATTATTACTTTTTTGCTGATTAAGCCTGCTCTTGACCTCAGCTCCTGTTGGAAAGCTTTGGATGAGGTCTATGATGGAACGAGCGTGCCTAGAAGATGCCTGTTCACTCTTGCTTTGAAGGCCGTGGTTATATGTGGAAGGGAAACACGGGCGCTGGCAGAGTTCCACACTTTGGCTCTGCGCATAATATATATAGACATTTATAATACTTACTAGCTTTTGCCCGCGGCTCCACCCGCGTGGACGTCGGTTATCGCGTAAAAAAGTAGCCTATGTCCTTGTCCATATCCCAGGCTATATCTCTGCCAAATTTAATGACGATCGGTTCAGCGATTTAGGCGTGAAAACGTAACATACAGACAGACAGACAGAGTTACTTTCGCATTTATAATGTACGGAAGTACGGATGGATTAGTAGGATTTCAAATAACAATAATAAAGCCTTTTATTTCTATATCCTTAAATTACATTTCAAATGTTGTTAGTTGTTTTACTTAGACTTTCGATGAAAATCTTTGACCAGTGAGTGTTGCCAGTGATGTCCTATGGCACTGAAACGTAGTCGCTCATAATAGGCCTTATTAGAAGGCTAAAGGTCACCCAAAGGGCAATGGAGAAGGCTATGCTTGGAGTTTCCCTACGTGGTCGATTCAGAAATTAAGAGATCCGCAGGAGAACCAAAGTAACCGACATAGCTCGAAGAATTACCAAACTTAAGTGGCAATGGACAGGGCACATTGCTCGCGAAACAAATGGCCATTGGGGCCGAAAGGTTCTAGAGTGGCGACCACGTACCGGAAGACGTAGCGTTGGAAGGCCTCCCACAAGGTGGACCGATGACCTTGTGAAGGCCGCAGGAATCCGCTGGATGCTGGAAGCACAGAACCGGTCGAAGTGGCGGTGCTTGGGGGAGGCCTATGTCCACCAGCTAACGTCTTTCGACTGAAATGATGATTATGATGAGTTTTACTTATTTTCTTGACGTTAGTAGGGTAGAGCGGGGCTAAAAGTCCGGCGGGTAAGAAGTCCCAACATACGTATCACAGTATCTAACCGCGCTAGAAACAGACGGTCTACGTGATCTGGAGCGGAGTGAGGAGCAACGACGAAGCCGCGAGCCACCAGCCGTCGCGGAGCGCATATGCGAGTTACACGGCTATCGGAATTTTTTCGCTCTCAAAAGTAAAAAAAATGTTTGTTCTTGTTTCTTTCATAGATCTATACTGATTTTAAAGAAAAGATTAAGGTAAGTTCATATTGCAGTGTTATTATATCCGTAAGTAATGCATGATAATAAAATGTTCTTGTTGTTAACCGTTTTTATTTTATAACCTTGCCAATCACAGGACGTAGGTATGGGGCAAGAAGTACACCGATGGGACTTCTTGCCCCGCGAGAGGACTTTTTACCACATTACGTTTTATTGCAGTTATATGTTTAATAAATAGAGGGCAAACTCAGCCAGCACAATCAAGCATACAACAACCGAGAGCAATATCTCCTCAACCTTCAACATCTAAAGCAGCATTTTCCCCTATAGCCGTTCTACATGTGCCCAAAGCCGGATCCCGTAAAACCTCAAACACCAGAAAACTTCGCAAAGCCTTTACTTTACAACTTTATTTAACTGACACTTCTGAAAAAAAACGAGTTAGAGAAAAACAAAACAAGAGTAAAATGAGAAAAACGAAAGAAAATAAGTAGAAAATGACAGTAAAGAAGAAAATTTTAGAAGAAAATAGCCCGTTACCTTCCTCTGATGATGAAGAGTATTTTGCATTATACGCTGCGAATCTTATTCAGAAAGCAAGTCAAGAGAGCAGTGGATTCAATGTTCAATTTGCAAAGGTTGGGCACATGAACGACGTGTGTGTTTTAATTCAAATTTGAACTTTATCTGCCTTAATTGCGATCGCTATGAAGATTATTCTAAATAGCTGATTATAAACTAAGATTTGAAATGACTGCCATTACAACAAAAGACTGATTTTGTGTCTGTTTATAAGCACAGCTCAAAATAATTTGCGTTTCGTTTTGTTTCATTGTTTTTAAGTTGGAATTTTATGTTGATTATACAAAAATGTTAAGATTTTGTTGATTATATTGATATTTTAATAAACAGAAATATTATTAAATATTGATTTTAAAATAATGCATTTTGATTTACCCTAATAATTGACCATAAATACCTAATTAGCTAGCCATTAGAATGTATGGACTTCTTACCCCAAGCCGTGGACTTTTTACCCCGTGAGTGGGGTAAAAAGTACAGAATTCCATTTTGCATTTGTTACAATTTTTTTCGGAAATCAAATGAATATTCACACTTCTGACTATTTGAGTGTTAAGCTGAATTATGTAAGGTTTCATACAACATTTTTTATAGACAGTAAGTACTTGATTTTGAGACTTATGGGTCTTAGAGTGAAAATTGGGACTAATAGCCCCGCCCTACCCTACAGATTAGTTAGGTATATTGACGGATATGGGCCCCTCTTCGGGTGAAGGCCTCCTCCAACTTCTTCCATGTGTCTCTATCTTTGCCAATATTCTGTCAGTCTTTCCCAGCTATTTCTATTGTGTCATCAGCTCATCTTCTTTTCGGCCTGCCTTCTCATCTTTTTCCTATTGGTCCATTTCAAATAGGTGTCTATCGGAATCTAATTCGCTAAATCAACCAACAACATCACAGATTTAAATCAAACATTAAGATAACTCAATAATCACAAGATAATAAACCAACAAACAAATTTGTACCCCACAATATGATATTACCATAACACCCCTAAATGGGGCAATAGGGGTAAAACGGGGTGGGGTTACAAAGGGGCACGGGGTACAGTTACATGATTTAGCTATTACTCCCCCTCACCGGTGGCGATTTTTAATTCTACGGTAATGGGCACATGTGATTATGACTTTTGCCAAAAGGTCAGCTACAGACCGGCTGTTTCTAATAAAAAAAGTAAAGTTTTTATTTACTTATTTACTGTTTTTTAGGGTTCCGTAGTCAACAAGGAACCCTTATAGTTTCGCCATGTCCGTCTGTCTGTCTGTCCGTCTGTCTGTCTGTCTGTCTGTCCGCGGCTTAGCTCAGAAACTCTTACAACTAGAAAGTTGTAATTTGGCATGGGTATACCTACATAATGATCACGCCGACAAAGTGGTAAAATCTGGAAAACTATTTATATTTTTTTGGGATATCTCTCTTGCACTTAAACAATCTTGGTTTCCTTATCATGGTACTACCCTTGGGATATCTCCTATCCAAAGAGTAATAGTCGATCAACTTACATTTGCTGTAGAAAAACATGAAAACATCAGGTTGAAGAACAAGTTTTTCAACTACAATACAATACAAAATACAAAAATATTTATTTCAACTTAAGCATTGTGTCATACATAAATTGAGGCAGCCCCATTAAGTTACAATAGTACTTGTGTCGGAGCTGTCTCGCTCTTCCCTTAGGTGGTAGCTTTACAATGAGGAAGCTAATAGTAAGAATTCATAGAAAAAATAAAAATAAAAATGAAATAAAACATTAATTTAGCAGCTCTCGGTGTATGAGATTTGCACGTGTGTGCGTGTGGGTGTGAACAATGTTAAGTATGTTCTTGGGATCAATTCATCCCATCTACGGAATCCTTCATTCTGCGTGGTCCGACACGCACTTGACCGGTTTTATTGTTTTGTGCTGTCAAAATTTAGCCTCATCTCCTTCACAGTTTTTAAAGAACTATAGAAGTACATGAAGAAGCCCTCCAAATAAGTTGATAGGTACATATTTTTTAACCTACGAGTATTATAGCTTGTTCATACATAGTTTACCTCATAGTTACTGAACCGTATTTGAACTTGAACCGTATTTGAACACCACCAACCACAAGACATTATATCGTCGTTGCGACTTTAAGACCTCATATGTGTAAAATTCAACTATATGAGAAAATCGATATTTTAAGCACCAACATTTTATTAGGAAGCACAATAATGTAGATCTTGAAATTGTAAAGAAATGACGATTATATCGTCGTATACACATGAGAGTTTCTGCATTCGATAGAGCTTCAAAATGTGAAAAAGACTGGCGTAAAAAAGTGATTTTGCCAAAAGTGACACATAAGAGGTCCTAAAGTCGCAACGACGATATGGCGTAAATTTTGTATGTGTTGTAAATACTAAAAACAGTAGTTTTAAATTGTTATGTTTTATTGTAATCATTAAAACGGAAAATAGTGGCCACTAAGCTCCGTTTTAATGATTACAATAAAACATAACAATTTAAAACTACTGTTTGTAGTAATAATAACGTATAGTCTTGTGAAGCACAACTAATATGAGAAGATAAAGGGATGTTCTCTAGGTAAACATTCAAGATACAAACGCTTGTAATAATGCGTTGCCAAAGACAAGAGGTTCAAGTGTTTGTAAATAATGAACACTCAATATAAGCACATAATATATTCTGATGTATGAAGAATGTAAAGGTAATGTTACAATGGAGTGGCCTTATTATAGCTAGGTCCAATTGAGGCAGACATAATATTACGCCGTTTTGTGATCAATTTGTCAACACAACTAACAGTTAGAATAACAATAGCAGATTGTTGTATAAGGGGCTAAAATGACCCATTTATACGAGGTAGTTTTACTCTATAGAAACCGAGCTATAATGGGTTTTAGCGCCGTGTGTTACACACTCTACTTTTCACTACGATTGTGAGAAAATAAAATAATCTAATTTAATATTAAAAATAAATTACGGCCACTAATTCAATTTGCAAATTAGAGAAAAATTCTAAAGAATTCGCGCCAACGTTTTTTTTTTTTTTTAATTTCTTCTGTAGCCGCAACAACGCAATGCACGCATTCTACAGAAGAGATCGCCGCTTCTAGTTCCATTTAAAAAAAACAGACAAATATAAAAAAAAAACACTTTTTCCCCTAAAGGTAAATATGGTATTTTGCCCTCAGTCTGGTACGATATAATGACGGCCTTTTTGAGCAAGAGTATGTTATGGTAGTACTTTTGTAACCCAGTACACATGGATATTGGTTGTCCGAATAAAGAAAATTAGATTTTTTGTTTATTTACTATTATCATTATTTTTTTTATTATTATTTTTGTTTTATTTTATTCATTCAATTATTTATTTGGCAAATGCACGCCTACGATAACATGGATTTTAGAAGTCATAGGGCGTAATGTCTCTTTTAACTTCTGCTCAAAAATAAGGAAATTGGGAAGTCTTTTTGACATTTTCCAACTAAGTCTTCGCCAGAAAAGTGTCATATCCTCGTTCAATCAATCAACTCAGTCTATTGCAGTCCACTGCTGGACATAGGCCTCTCCCAGGCTGCTACACACACAACACTCTGTCTTCCGCCTTCCACGTCCAGTCTGTCTCAGCCACATTTTTAAGGCCGTCGGTCCATCTAGCTAAAAGGCATCTCACACTACACTTGCCGATACGCGGTCTCACTCCAGAACTCGTCTGCTCCACCGGCCATCGGACCTTCAACAAACATGGCCAGACCACTGCCATGTTTGCCCATATCCTCTTTGCCTTTTTTAAATTATCAATACTCAACCCGAGGCAAACATACAGTGTAAAACCACCTTAACCCACCCACATAGTTTGAAAATCAAGCATAATACGTAACTCGAGCCTGAGGCAACCATAATTAACGACTTCAAAGCGGACTCACATCGTTATATCAACGTTATTTTAACGTTATTTTCATCGTTATTCATAACTAGGTTGTGTGCACGCGTATGATTTTTAACAATGTAATTGATAGCCTAGCTTTTTTTTAAATTAATTTGGCTTTTTCTTTTCGACCTCGCAATGATTACAACCTTTGTTATTTGTTTTAATATAGGTCACTGGTGTTATTTTGGTTTCTCTGGGGTTTGTTTTTGGAGTTAAATGAAAAGGTATCATCGATATATCTGTACGTACACACGGCTTGTTATGTAGCTGTGTACTATGATTCTGAGTGATTCATCTTAAAATTGAAGAGATTGTTCCTAATTCATGCTTACCTATATGCTGTATAAGTTAAATTTAATTACAAGTGATTTATGCCTTAAAAATAATTGATATTGCTGAAATTAATGTACTGTACGTACAATATAGCTTATACTCAATACTTCATTGCATTCTACAAAGAATATACTTAGATGGTAAACATTAACTTAAGAAACAATTGTAAACCAAAAGAAAGATAGTACTTACCTAGAACGAAGAGGACGTTTATTTTATAATCTATCTTATTATAGAAAAAAAAAAAATTGGGTATCATTTAATAATTAGTACCTAGTTTTTATTTTTTTTATATAATCGTGAATAGATGGAGTTTTTATATTTTTTTATTTATTCCGTTAATTTATTATTATTTTTCCCTTTTGGCTTATATACATCTCTGCCATTTACCCATATGTCACTTGTCTTGTCCTATTGTTTCTAGGACATGCAGATTTCTTCACAAGGTTTTCCTTCACCATTTTGAGATTAGTGGTGATGAGTGAAAATACACTAAGTGCCTGCCTGATTTTGAACCCACGATCTAAGTCAGACTAGGCCATATTTAATATAAATTGAGATTAAAGATACGTCTGAACGCTACAACTTTAGATAAGGACACCATTTCTGTTCCTAAACAGCTGTCGCCAATAGCCTTATAATAAACTCCTCTCGGGAGCAAACGAGGCTATTAAACACACAAGGTATTGTAAATCCAATAATTGTCATCCACGTACAGTTATCTTGTCCAAACAATTATCACACTACAATAAATAACAATGCAATCGTCAACCAATCGTTATTATTGCAAATTACCGCCATCTGCTTTAGTTTGACAGATCCCAAAGGGTTTTGGCGCGCTTCTACCTACTATCAAGCAGCCATCTTGCGGACATAGACAAACATTTGCAATTTTACGCGCCATTGATTCCAGTTTTGTTAAATTAGCCGCATTTAATCCGTTTTTAGTATACAATGGACCTTTTTTCTCCAACAACTGTTTTCTTTATTTTAAAATATGATACGGTTGTTTTATTTTGTAGTCTTTGTGTTTGGTTTTCGGTACTTTTTGAGTGGTCATATGGAAAAGTTGATTTTTTAAATCGCGTAAGTTTAATATGCCAGAGGGTTCTGGTTTAAATGCGATTAGATTACTGATATGTTTCGGTAGCTGATATTATTATGTCTGAAGAGAGTTCCTTTTTTTGCCGATGCTAGGCCCTTTGTACAGTGGCCAGCATATAAAGCTACACGAAGCAGTCAAATTTCACCAAACGATTTTAAACTTTATAATGTTGTTGATTAAGTTCAAAATCGAACGAGAAAATTTGACAGTTTGTGTTAACTTAATATGCTGGCCACCGGACACGGCATAGTTTCTTAAAAAACTTATCTATCAACAAGCTTCCATAGTGATCCATACAACACTGACGACCGTGCCTACACAGCGAATAAACCGTAGTTTTTCAAGACAAGAAAAACGTGTTTATACAAAGGGCCTAAGCGAGCTAGTGTTTAGGACCAATGTTAAGATCAACGCACGCAGCGGGCGCGGCGCGGCGGGACGGGACGGCAACGCGACGCTGAGCGGTTGTAATGTACTAGATATTACGGACGACGCCACACAGAGCCACGGTTACCGTCGCGCCGAGCGGGAAGGCTCTGTGTGGCGTCCGTAATATCTAGTACATTACAACTGCTCAGCGTCGCGTCGCCGTCCCGTCCCGCCGCGCCGCGCCCGCTGTGTGCAGAGACCTTAAACGTAGGTACTTGAAAATTACAAATATAAAGAATCTTTTAAGGTCACGAATTGCATTTGCTTCTCCATTTCTCAAAATCGAACTTAACTCCACCAAAACTTTAACTAATGAAACTTCAGATCCTCGAAACTAAAACTTAGTATCTTGAGACGTTTAACGTGATCAATAATTCAGAACATTTAAGTAATTGAAAGCTACATCCAATCCTCCTATGGCAATTTCACAGAATTTCTAGCAGAACATAGTGAATTAAAGTGGTATATACCTAAACTTATTATACACACCACCAGGGCATTCACTCATTCAGACACTCATTGGCGACGTAAAACTGGTGGATGTCAAGCTTCACAGCTTGACTCATCGCCGCAAGGTTGCCTGCTTGTCGGTCTTCTACAGATTATACTTCGGCGAGTGTGCCCATGAACTCCACGACCTCATTCCACCGGCCCCCTTCCACCATCGGACAACTAGACGCACTGCAAGTTACCACTCCTACCTAGTTGATATTCCACCAACTCGCACTAAGCGGTTTCAAACGTCTTTTATAATGCGCACAAAGCAGTGGAACTCTCTGCCTGCGTCTGTGTTTTCAAAGTGAGAGTGAACAGGCTTCTTCTGGGTAAGCTCACTCCATCGTAGACTTTGTCTCTGTCACCCAGACCTAGACTAAAGTCAAGAGCAAACCCATGATAAAGTTAAAAAAAAAAAATGAGAAAAAAAAACAACACCACATAAAATAATTTTCCACAAAAATCAACAGTCAGAACTAGAATCTGCTCTCATTAGCAATCAATACCGTTCATTTATCCCCTGGACATAGGTACAGCACAAAGCATCGCCACACGGAGTGCCGGCAGCGGTGCGTGAAATATAAGAGCTCTCCACAAAAGGGCTAATAACTCGTGTGAAGCACCCTTAACGCTCCCTTGGTTAGCGGAGGAAGCGATGAGCGGTGGCGGGTAGCAGAGCGGGAAGCGGGAAATGACACGGTAAATATTTGTATTTTTTTTTTTTTTTTTTTTGTTATTGGCCTCTTAAATCCGCTTTACCTGAATGAGCATATTTTGTTTATTTTTTATCACAGCATTTTAGTGTCGGCGTTTTTATTAAAAAAAAATGTTTTGGTATACATGGGGTGCCTATTTTCAGCATCCCTTGAATTAGAGTATATTTCTCCTTAAGATTTTTAAGCCGTTTCAAACTACATCCTCATTATGTCGAAGTTGGCTTCGGATCACTCGACAAAATAATAAAAAAACACTTTTTCCCCTAACATACCCCACACAAAACCTCGCTGGTACGAAAAATATGATGTTATCTTTATTCTGATCGGATCCTTTGTCGGTCGAAGTCGGGAGCTATTGTAGTATGTACAGACAATTTTTTTATGTGGCGTCTGCAGCTACTAGCTACTTATGATGGGTTCCATTGTTTTCTAGTGGTATTAGAATTATTTTGTTTGTCTGTTGTCGATAGTGTGGGGTCTGATTTTTGATGTACAAAGCAGATTTGTATTTTGGGCAATATGGAAGATGATGGATAGTTTTGTTTGTTATTAACTGAGCTTTTATTCACAAGACCTTTTGGAAGTTTTGCGCATTATTGATCACAAGTCTCAAAGGCATAAATTGTCAAAAAATAATAATTGTATCACTTATCCTACATGGCACTAAAGAAACGTCAGAAGCTAAGTGTATGGTTCCAATTGGTCGTTTTAATGGAGAAAAGCCGATAAGAAACTCCATAGTTACTCTTTAAAAAATAATTTCCATAACTTTTACAATGCATTAATAATTGAAACAACTTATCTACATGATCATTATTTTATCCACTTAAACTATAACATAAAGTTTTTCTTTCAGAACATATTGGTAACACGGCCAATGGTAATGGTGATTTCGTCAAACATTCAGTCTTCGAATCAGAAATGAAAAGATCCGCAGGGTACATTTCAACCAAGGTAACCGACATAGCTCGAAGAATTGCCAAACTTAAGTGGCAATGGGCAGGGCACATTTCACGCAGAACAGATGGCGTTGGGGCCGAAAGGTTCTGGAGTGGCGACCGCATACCGGAAGACGTAGCGTAGGAAGGTCTCCCACAAGGTGGACTGATGACCTTGTGAAAGCCGCAGGAATCCGCTGGATGCGGGAAACACGGAACTGGTCGAGGTGGCGGTGCTGGGGGGAGGCCTATGTCCAGCAGTGGACGTCTTTCGGCTGAGATGATGATGATGATGATTCAGTCTTCTCTTGTTTTCTGTTCTTTTCTGTTCCCATGGGCATCTGACTTGGTTTCACATGCCGTCGAGATATACCTCTTAGGTATGCCCGTTTCCTCCCGATTTTTAAGCAAACATTCAGTTGATATCTTTGAAGAGATGTGTGAATAAAAAGTTTTTGAAGTGAAAAGTTCTTTAGGCGCGTTGAGCACTTCTTGGGTGAATAAAAATCATGGAACTCGCGTCATCGTCACTGAACGCTTTCCATGAGCTATATGTATACTGTGTAGGTATATAAGTGTACTTTTTGGGTGAACAAAAATCATGGAACTCGCGTCATCGCTACCGAACGCTTTCCATATATAATTATGTATGCGGTGTATGTATGTGTACTTTTTGGGTGACCAAAAATACAAATTCCTATACAACAATAGACAGACTAGTTCGAAGAATGTATGAAAAGGTTTTTTAAGTGAAAACTTCTTTAGCCGCGTTGAGCGATTTTACTAAGGAGACAAACTTATAGATTCGCGTCACCGAAATGCGCGACATGCTCATGACGTGTTGCGCCAGACTGCCAGTTATTCCAAAGTTTTGAGTTTTCACTTCTTTCGGCAGTCATTATGACTGCCAATTTTTTTTTTTTTTCTCTTGACACTAGAAGTATGAGGAGCATGGTGTAAATTTCACTCATACTCTATAGAAAACGGAGGATCGGTTGATGTTGGGATGTTGTATGTATGCTAGTCGCGCGGTAAACTCTGATTGCGTGCTGCAGGATTTGTGTGACGTCAGGTCTTTGTTGCGTTGTTCGCATGTGGCGCTGTACCACCAGTGCTGAGCAAAGGCCTCCCCCAAATTCATCCAGGTATCCTTTCCCTCAGCCACCTTGAACCAACACTTGCGGTACGCATCTAAGTCGTAATGTCAAAAGTTATTAGTATTACGCATGCAGTAAATGTTTATTTTGGGCCTTCATTCCATGCCTTCATTACATTTTTTTTTATCTGTGCTTACTAACATAGTCATAAGTTTTACTAACAGCTTTTGAGTCATGGATACTCGAATGAAGAGAAATTCTATTCTATTCCACTAAAGGCCACCACTGCTCTCCTGTCAGACAACAATATCTGACAGGGGAGCAGTAGTGGCCTAGCGGTAACGTCCGCAACTTTCGAGTTGTAGGTCGTAGGTTCGAACCCAGACAGCTGCTTTACTTTGCGTAGGAAACCGGCATGTCGTAGAACCTAAAATTCGAAGACATGTGACGTCTACCAAACTGCAATGGGCCCGCGTGGTGGCCTCTCCCTCTCAAAAAGAGCCTGATGTGGCTGATTATGCTTGTTGTCTGAACCAAGATCTCGCATCTACACCCATAGTTCATAATATGCCCAATAAATCACAATCTAAACCAAAACATACCTTTACGAGTATGATCTCAGCGACACTGGCAGAAAATCGACTAATCAAAAAACATTTCTCTCGCTAAAACCTAACGTGTATGGACGTCGGCGTGTATAGGCGTCAGCGAGCGCACCCATAAATACAGGAGTCAGGCTAATGACTGCATAACTGATATTTACGTCTGACGTGTAGTCGCGTTACGGCGGGCGCGTTTGACGCTGTTTGTAAAGACAGATTTTAGTACCACCATAACCAGCCTATAATATTCCCATCACTGCTAGGACATAGGCCTCCTCTTTGTGAGATGATGTCACATGTCTTCGAATTTTTACTCGCCTTTGCCTGGCTCCTAGGACCGCAGCGTGATGTGATGTAAATTGCCTATAACCTTCTCCAAGAATTGGGATACCAAATACAAAAGAAAAAATCAGAACCCGTTCAGTAGTTTCAGAGATTATCCCCTACATACAAACTTAAGAACTTTACCTTTTTATAATATTAGTATAGTTGACAATACATTTATACTCCATTTGTTATAACATTAGACAAATAACTGTGTTCACCCTTTCGTTATTTCGATGTAAACGTTTAATAAACTCCGTTATTTCACGATAAATACAAAGCACTGTAATCAATTTACCATTTACATTAAAAAAATAACTCCAAAGTGCAGAAATTTCAACAATATTATACAATAACTGTCGTTATTTAGCCGTTATTTGTCTAATGCTATAGTAAATGGAGTATACATATTCATTACATTTTGAATATTTACAAAAGCCACACTTATTTTGAAGATTTGCACGCTTTATTGAAGCAGTGGCAACGGCCCCGACTTAAGAGTTTTAGGTCGTGGGTTCGAACCCATGCAGGCACTTTACTTTGTGTACATTATTTGTTCACCACTTCTTTCTAAACGGTGACGGAAATCATCGTGAGGAAACCAGCATGCCTGCTGTTACTGTTAGCCTGCATCATCCTACTGCTGGGCAGAGGCCTCTCCCCATGACTTCCAGCTCTTTCGGTCCAGGGCTAATGTGGACCAGTGGTCGTTTGTTTATTCCAGCTCGTCCTGCCATCTTCTACGGGGTCTGCCGCGGCGCCTTCTTGCTGTGTCAGGGCTCCACATAGTGGTAATTTTGGCCCACAGTTCATTGGGCATACGGCAGACGTGGCCAGCCCAGTCCCACTTCAGCTTAGCGACTTGTTGAGCAACGTCAGTAATCTGTGTTTTAGAGCGCAGTGTGGTATGTGTGCAGTCTGATATCTCTCAGCATGCCTACATGAGAGATATTTCTCGACGACATGTGTAGCTTAGTCAGAGGCCCATGGGCGACATAAAAACTCTGACACTAGGTTAGTTACTATCCACACGAAAAAGAAAAAAACCGGCCAAGTGCGAGTCGGACTCGCGCACGAAAGGTTCCGTACCATTATCCTAACTAAATAATCCTAACTAAATAAAATAAATAATAAAAGTTTATTACGGAACAATAACACAAGACAAGAGTACAACAAGTAGAACGATGATAGCCGCACAAGTATAAACTGTAGCACAGCTATCAACACCCCTCTCTGGAGAGGGGTGTTGATAGCTGCGCTACAGTATTTTGCATGGAACGTCATTTCATTCTGTATCTGGATACAGAATGGAATGACGTTCCATGCAAAATAGGTAATTAAGTTAATTTTAGATTTAGTTAATTAATAATACAAATAAACAGTACAGGACAGTATGATTTGATTTGGGATGTATTTTGACGTTTAGTTAATGTGGTGAGTGTAGAGTGAATGAGATGTGCGAGCGGTGCTTGTGGTGTTTGTGGCATGTGTGTTGCGTGTGGTTACTAATATAATAAATGCGAAAGTAAGTTTGTTTGTTTGTTTGTTACCTTTTCACGCCTAAACCACTGAACCGATCATCCTGAAATTTTACATATACGTTTTCAGGTGTACAGAAACGGACATAAGGTACCTTTCATCCCAAAAAAAGTACTGTTCCCGAGGAAAACATCAATAACGTTCTTATGATAATAGATGGCGCCATGTGTCTTTCGAATCATGATTAAATTATCACGTTTGTTGTATGGGAACCCCCTTAAATATTTATTTTATTCAATTTTTTTATGTATTTGTTGTTATAGCGGCAACAGAAATGCATCATCTGTGAAAATTTCAACTGTCTTACTATCACAGTTCATGAAATACAGACGGGCAGCGGAGTCTTAGTAATAAGGTCCCGTTTTACCCTTTGGGTACGGAACCCTAAAAACCAGCAAGTGTGTACCAAATACATTCACCATAACAGAAATACCCCACACCGAAGCCATAGACTCAGTCCAAAGTAATATATGTTGAACAAAAAAAAGGCAGCCCGTCCGCAGTTATCATTGTAAAATGAATTAAAAGAGTTCGCCTAAAAGTACGGTTTCGGCAAAGGATTGAATAAAAATGATAAAAATGATATACGATGGCTCGTGCTGGCTTGATGCGAAAATACCTCGGCTTATAGGGATGGGACGTGTCGGTTGATGCTTGTCGATGGTTTTAATATTTTAGGACGGAAAATATTCAAGTTAGGCTGAGGCCCCATTAGTGCGTTGCGCTGCGTTGCGTCGTCGCAGCGTCATCGGTTTCAACGGATCGACGAACAAAAGACGAAGCGGGAGGGAGGATGACGCGGCGCAACGCACTAATGGGGCATCAGCCTTAGACTGAAATATCAACACTGTAATTACCATCCAACGAAGTTACAACTGACCAAGCTTGCAACAAATTGTTTATTTAAGAATTAACCTCAGACATCTCTATGAGGTTGTCCATGAATACTAAAAGTATTTCTGGAGACAACAACCAACAACTGTCAGAGAGACACGAAATTAAATTTTAGATTTTCATCGATAAACTATTCACATCACTGGCTCATATTTAGTAAATGAAGATGCTTTCTCACTAGTCAGGCCTGGATTTTGGTTGCCTATAAATACAGTTTATGATAAGGGAATATATCAAGTATAACATGTAGAATGGCAAATCTCTGGGTAATTACGTAACACACTTACTTTTGGGTTTAATTTTGACAGTTCAACACATTGAGTTAAATAACTAAAGAAGCAAACCTGATTAAAATGTGTCAAAAAAGTGTAACCACTATTTAAACGCTACGACGCGCGACGTAGCTTTGAAACCATTAAACATTTAAAAGTAATAACATACTGATTCTTATTCTTATTAAAAAGTTATTATTATTCATATATTTAGGTTCACTTCGGTTGGCGTCACACAGAGCACTGAACTGACGTTAGCTAAGCATATGGCTGTGGCCATATGTCCAGTGGCAACGCCTTAGCGCGGTAATTACTAACCTAGTGTAACATATATATCAATGGTTCAACAACATTCATTGCGTTATTTACCTTGTTGTGCAGACTTTTTCGAACATATGCCGCAATGGATTAGCAATATCCTTAAAAATCATTCTGATTGTGATTTATTGTGTGTTACGCAACGTGGGCTATAGTTTTTGTGCTCACCAGTTGGCGCCACTGTTGAGTAAGGTCCTGTCAGTACTTTTATATTTTTCTGTTTTGGATATGTTTAAGTACTCATTACTTCATAAAATGTTTATTTTATTACATTTTAAAATACCAAATGAATATTTACATTATAATGTTCCTAAAATTGGCAAGCATTAAGCAGACAAATATTATTCTACCTCTAAATGCTAAGAAATGAGATCCTAAGTTGTAACTTGACCCCGTATAATAAAGAAATCTAGATGTTTTGTCAAGTCGTAAAAATCGTGCGAAACAGGAGCGGGTAGCTAGTAATAGATAAATGTCAACTGTTGAACATTGGGTTCGTTAATAACCGCTATAATAATAATATACGGTCAGAGGTAGATAAGTAAAGTTAGGTAAAAAAAAAGACAAAAACCATTACTTCCAATACTTGATAACTCTACGTAAAATAGGGATGATGACTAAAAAAATATTTTACGTCACACCTGGCCATAATGTGAGTTTTACCGCACGCTACGCGTACAGCAAAACTCGCATTGTGGCCAGGTGAAGACGTAAAATTGTGTACTCACCACGGGCAGTAAAAAGAAAGCCCTCTATCGCATATTTATAACCCTCGTCTGCGGCTCGGGTCACAAATACCTGCGATTTCGGGCTTTCTTTCTTTTACAGCCCTTGGTAAGTCATGTACTATTTGTCCGTCATGTAGATTATTAAAAAACATTGGACACGTATTTTTTCTTTTTTTACGTAATCAAAACATTACGGCGATACATTGAGTACAACGAACCCCCACTCCCCAAGTTTAATGTGTTTTATCTTAGTCGTTTTTTATTATTATGATAAAGCAAAAAATACGTGTATTAATATTTTTTTTATTATCTGATTGACGGACTAAACAGTTTTTTTTTTTTACCCAGGACATCTTAATTTTTTTTTTTCATCTACAACTGAGAACCTCTTGGCTTTCATCTCACCTGATGGTAAGTGATGACAAGGCCGAAGCTGGAAGCGAGTTTCACCCGGAATCCTCAACCACAGAGGAACTGGCTATCTTACCTCTAACTGCCGAAACATAACAAATGCTGTTAACACTGTTGTTAAGGCGACAGACTTAAATAAGATGGTGGTAGCTAGCCAGGCGGACTTAGAACCCCCCCCGGTGGGTTCCCGCATTGTCGAGGCGGGGGGGCTCAGTAGCCGTGGCTTGGAAGGCCACGGTGAAGCTAAGAGGAACCCGAGGAGGGGGCCGCTCGTCAGGGCTTTTGCGGGTAAGCCGACGACGTAGCGGCAGTAGGTTGCGGTGCCGCTTCGGCGACATCGCAACTGAGGCGGGCCGCGATGTCGAATGGATGGCATCGCGGCTGAGGGTGGGAGGCCGCGGCGGGAGAGGAGTGCCGGTATTGCGGTGAGCCATTCTCCCTACCTTCCGCGGCCTTGACGGGGTCACCACCGTTGGATGGCGGACGCGGTGGGGCCGCAGAGGAAGAGGAGTGTCGGTATTGCGTTGGCCGCTCTCCCAATCCTCTGCGGCCGAAAAGTGGTAGGCGGTGGGGCCACTGACCTGACCCGTCACGGGGGGACCAGGGGCGCCTGGACGCGGGGTCATCTGGCGCGGGGTCCCAAGTGGAGGCCAGCAGGCAACGGGTGCGGGGGCATCCTTGCCTGTGTTGCACAGGCCTCCACCAGTGTCGGACGAGAATGGCCAGGGTGTATTCGTATCTTCGTATCCCCCCCAGCCGGGGGGTATGCGGGGCCCGCCATTTAGGCGGGCATGCGCCGGGAGGGTTGTGGATGTAAAAGCTGAGCCGGTTTCCCATGACCCTCCCATCAAGGCGATAAGGGAACTCCGCTGAGTTTTAGTGGATACCTATACTGCCATTTTGGCAGGGAGTCCTACATACCCCGTCTCGTCCCCCGACGAGCGGGCATGCGTAAAGCATTTCACAGCGCCAAAAAAAAAAAATACGGCGGACTTAGAACAAGCCCTAGCACCAACCAAACCGAGCAGCAAATTTTGCCCCCGCTGGGAACCGAAACCGGGATCTCTGGGTCTGAGCCAGGTGAGCTCACCACAGAGGTGATTTAATCTGACGATAAACTATAAAAACTTAAGAACGCACGCGGGTTTTTCCGAAAGGGATACCGTGACCCTGCACACAGGCAACTGAAGGAACACGGATGGGTTTTAGTCAACAAAAGTCTGACACGCCCTCTCGCTCCGCCCGGAGCGGGAGAAGTTATTTAATCATTTCCCGGCCAAAAAAAAGGGTAGCCCGCAAATTCAAATTTTCTTAACTTTTTATCAATTTGTAGGTCAGTATCAGGTTGTTGGTGTACAGTGCGTGTTACCAGTGATGACATATGGCACTGAAACGTGGTCACTCACAATAGGCCTTATTAGAAGGCTAAAAGTCACCAAACAGAAGGCCTCCCACAAGGTGGACCGACGACCTTATCGAATCCACTGGATGAGGGAAGCACAGAACCGGTCGAAATGGTGGTGCTTGGGGGAGGCCTATGTCCAGCAATGGACGTCTTTCGGCTGAAATGATGATGAATGATGGTCAAGTTGTATGTTGATCAAAATATGATTCGCGACCGCCTCAATGTATGTTTTTTACAGAATTATAAGCATTTAAATCATTAATCTCTCATCAAGAAAAAATCGTAAAATCGACAGCTCCATTTTATATCCCGGCAAATCACTCTCGATTCCAAGGTTAACTGGAAAAGATTGCATAAAGCGATAAGGTATTTTGTAGTGTTTGATTTATTTTTTGTTGTGTGTTTGTGGTGTACAATAAAGTATATATGTATAATATACATAAATAAAATCATCTCCGAGTTTTCACTGCTACACACACCATCTCCCATCTCCCAGGCCAGTGTAAACCCCTCTCAACACATACGCGCCTCCCGAACCAGCGTCAAAAGAATTAAAAAGTGCCCCAGTACTCCACCCGGCGAATGGCAACAAAAAACAGAATATAGCGTAGTCAAAGTAACGTTATTAACGAGGGCTTTGAGCACGGATTAATGTTCGGAGCTACCTCCAAATTGGGGCTTTCTCCGATCAGCTTGAAGGTATATTCTCGGAATTTTTCGTTTGGTATTCTTTATGGTTTTTCGGAGAAAGGTATGTCAGAGTATTACTGACTTGTGGCAAATAAACTAATTATTTTTGGTTCCCACTGTTAGATATAAAGGACAACCCTATTTTGGTCTAGAGAGAAAATTTTACAGTTTGTGTATAGTATATAGAATATTTCATGAATATCATCTTAATATATAAAATAAAGTCAGGTTATTTATACCATTCAAAAACTCAAAACACAAATCATTTATTTCAATTAAACCATTTACAGGCACTTTTGAATTGTCAAGGAGTCGGTCAGTAAGAAAAATGAAGCTACATGCCCATTCCAAAGCGTAGCAGGTACCTATGGAGAAGAACGGGCAAGAAACTCCATGGACACTCTTTTAAATTAAATTGTTACAAAAATATTAGTTACACCTATAATGTTGAATTTATAACTGAATGTGAGAACGATGTCAAAATAAAAAAATAAAACTTACACGTTAAAAGCGTCCAGAGTAGGTACAACAAACAGAAACAAAATAAAATAATCAAAATAACCCGTGGCAGCTAAGAGATGACCAGTCCCAACTGACGGCGCCCATTCACGAACATGACGCATGGATTAGCACCATTCAGCTCAACCATTTTGAAGGGAGCTAAATGATCCAACACACACGCCACCATCAGCGAGACATCTAAGTGAGCATGACATACTCTCAGCCGCCAGGGCACATTCAAGTCAATGAAAGACATTACCCGGTCAGTGGTAGCTCTGGTCCATAGTACTCACACCTGTGTTATGCAATTATATACCTAATACATTTATAACTCAGGTACGGCTGGACCGATTTTTTTGATCTTGGATTTGTTGGATTTGTCTCCGCCCCGAATAGCAGAAAAACTATTAAAACGAGCGAAAAATTCAAGAAAAAAAAAGTAGAAAATTCACTTTCTCATATATTTTTTATGATATCTCGAGAAAGGACACGGAAACCGGGTACAAAAAATTTCACGCGGACGAAGTCGCGGGCAGAAGCTAGTATAGTATAATTAATTACGTATATGTGCATAGAAAATTCAATATAAATATTATATTTTACGTAGAAAACTACCAAGCACATATTCCACCATCTCTGAGTATCTTCCCTTCATCATCATCATCATTTCAGCCGAAAGACGTCCACTGCTGGACATAGGCCTCCCCCAAGCACCGCCACTTCGACCGGTTCTGTGCTTCCCACATTTACTGGATTCGTGCGGCTTTCACAAGGTCATCGGTCTACCTTGTGGGAGGCCTTCCCACGCTACGTCTTCCGGTAAGCGGTCGCCTCTCCAGAACCTTTCGGCCCCAACGGCCATCTGTTCTGCGCGCAATGTGCCCTGCCCATTGCCATTGCATCTTCTCTTAGGGACATGGAATTAATGTCTCTTTTGACGAGTGGCCAAAATCGGTACTAATGCCGCCATCGTGTTTTCCCAATACAAGTTCTGTGACGTATTCAAAAATATTTACCAACAACCCCCGTGTCTGCATCATTCAGGCGCAAAAAGGCTTACGTAGGAATTTAGGAGATTGCGACTCTCATTCGTTGTTCGGAAGAGTGCGAACATAAACTAAAGAACCGGCCAATTGCATGTCAGATCACGCACACTGAAGAGTTGAGCCCATAGGACAAATTTATCCCAAAAACAAACTTAACATTGTTGTTGAAATAGATGTTCTCCCATACATTCCAACTGCAAATGTAAGTTGGTTGACTATTACTCATTATCTTTTAAAGCCTCCTTTTCTGTAATAGTTTTCCTTTTAAATTCGTTATACTACTGTCGTGATTTTTTTTACATACCTAAAAAAACAACCATTTAACTGGCAGAGGGGGGAGACACACACAAGATTTTATTTTACTACTTTGTCGGTGAGATTGATATGTATGTATGTACCCATGCCAAATTACAAATTTCTAGTACTAAGAGTCTCTGAGCTAAGAAGCGGACAGACAAATGGGTATGGCGAAACAATAAGGGTTCCTTGTTGTCTGTGTATCGACTAAAACAAAATTAATTATCTATTAATCTACTAATCGATGCACTAATCGCATTAGTCAATTGAACATTAACAACCGCATCTAAAAAACGGCTTACTAAAAACTTATATTAAAATATCATCACGCGTGCACATTGAGGGGTAAGCAAAGATGCGTATCTCCACCGTTTGAAATATCATCCCCTAATGTGGGCCACGCGCCCCCGCGGCCGGTGTCGCTATTTAAATAAAATTACAATTAGATACGGAGTGTTTTGACCACTGGCAACTGCTTTATTCATTTAGTTTTAACTGATAAATTATGTCATTCTGTTCAGTAGAGTTTGGAGTTGAGCAAAGTTTTTAACAACGTTTTTTTTCTCATGTGCCTGAAAGATGACCAATGTAAGAAAGATGACCTAACTTATGAGATGTCTCTAGCCCTTACTGAGCCTGCATGAGATACGAGTACGCGCAAGACAAAAATATCAGTACGCGATCGACAAAGCATTTTTCTCATAGAAAGGATATAAGAAGGCACAAGAAGAATATTTCTCTTGTACCTGGCGGTTTTTAATCTGGGATTTCTCGTGAACAATATATTTTTTTCTTCTAAATAAAGAAGTTCTTATATAAGCATCTAAAACATGACTAGCGACCGCCCCTGCTTCGCAAGGTTATTAGGACTTGACAAAACATCAAGATTTCTTTACTATATGGAAGTATAGTAATAATGTATATGTAAATGGTACACCACTATACCCAAAGCTATTATTGATCGAAGACCCAAAGTCTCAAATTCAGATAATTTATATAAACAAAGGGGATAACATAACAAAAAAATATTTTCGTAATGGTAATTCACATAAAATGGCGAAAAAAAAGGTTTCATTTTCTTTTGAGGACTGATTTTAAGAAATAATAATTAAAAAATAATCATACCGTAATTATTTTTATAAATTTTCTGTTTTAAACAAAGTTATTAAAAAAAGAAGATTTTCTGGTATAAAATATTTTATTATACTGGTAACAGCAGGAGATCCAAACATTTTCAAATTTTTTACATCTTCAACAACTAATATTACAACTCTCATTCATAGATTCATATTGTAAGTAGCATATCTAGCCACATTTTGGATGAAAATGGCTATAAACTGAATCGAGTGGAAATCGATTTTGGGAGGCCTACATCCAGATTCGATTGTCCAAAGTCCCTACAATCCGTAGTCGCACACACCACACATACTTAGACGTCCAAGTCAGAGGGGCGAGAGAATTAATGCCCGATGTCCACGGCTCTCGAGCATTAATTGTTAAAAATCGACCATCCATTCATTTGAAGATAAAACGTGTATTTATGTTAGTGGAATGTTAGGTAATTAACATATTTCAGTCATTGGAAAGCTCATTTTTTTAGGCTGTTCGATTACTATCTCTTCTAATCACTCTCCTTTTGCAGTCTTACTAAATTCATCCGCGGCGAATTATTTGCGCATCTTTGTATTTTTTTTTTAAACATTATGTTTAAAGGAAACTAAATTATCCAACACACGCGCCACCGTCAGCGAGACATCTGAGTGAGCATGACATATAGTCTCAGCCGCCAGGGTCAATGGTAGCTTTATAGAAGGTACATAGTGCTTACACATGTGCTATGCAATTATACAATACAAAGAGATTTAAAAAAAATTATCTCTATGAATGTCGTAAACCCCTAAAAGTCAACATGTAGGTAATATATATTTTTTTTTTTCATACAAAAAGTGATAAAGTCCATATAAAATACGTTGAGGCTGCACTTTTGAGGATTTACATTTTGATCTCACTATCGGCTTTAGCACCCCCGAAAACCATAAAAACGACACCCATGATGAAAAATATGAAAAATTTCGCAGCCGCCACCTTAGATTAATATTTTGACCAAAAAAGAAAGTCGCATGGAAGGACGGTGTCGCATAACATGTAGCAACGCTTTTTAGCGTGATGATTTTTACCTGTCAACTTCTACCGCAAGCCGCGTTAAGAGGCTATCGAGCGCACAGTGGCGCCCTCATCGTTATTTCCGTGATTTCTTTTATTTTAGAATGAAAATGCAGAAAATAAGCTCGTCAAGTTGTGCTTCACAAGACTATACGTTATTATTACTACAAACAGTAGTTTTAAATTGTTATGTTTTATTGGAATCATTAAAACGGAGCTTAGTGGCCACTATTTTCCGTTTTAATGATTACAATAAAACATAACAATTTAAAACTACTGTTTGTAGTAATAATAACGTATAGTCTTGTGAAGCACAACTTGACGAGCTAATTTTCTGCATTTTCATTCTAAAATAAAAGAAATCACCGAAATAACGATGAGGGCGCCACTGTGCGCTCGGCGTAGTCTTAAAATAACTTCGTTCCAATAAAACACTTTTAAATTTTAAGAGTGCCAACCCTAACGCTCCAATGGAGTGTAGGTATTTATTTCTACAAATAGGTCTAGTTTCTATACTGTCCATATTATACTGTGGTGTTACGGACCCCGATACCAGTTGCTCTTATAGTGGATATCTTAATAATACCAAACTAAAATTGTTTCACAGATAAACCGTTCGCTGTGTGAATTATGGAAAGAGTCTAGCCAGAATCGACCGGTTCTCGTGACAAATCAAGACCAATCTTCGTGTATTCAACAAAGAAGAAGACCAAGAGCTTCTATGTTACGGATTTTAAAAAAATGGCGTAAGTGAAGCAGATGTTGCTTCACTTAGGCCAATTTTTTTATCCGCAAGATCGAAGCTCTTGGTCTTTTTCTCACTTGATGGTAAGTGATAATAAGGCCGAAGGTGGAAGCTAGCTTCACCCAAAATCCTGAACCACAGAGGTCTGGCAATACATATACCTCTACCTGCCGAAACACAACAAACGCTGTTAACATTGTTGTTATGGCGACTGACTTAGATAGGATGGTGGTAGCTAGCCAGGCGGCCTTAGAACAAGCCCTACCACAAACCAAACCGAGCAGAAAATTTAACCCCCGCTGGGAGTCATTATTGCATTAACTTTTCTTAAACCACCCAAATTAAAGTTCACCTAAAACAATAAAACTTGTTCCTATGTACAACTAAAATAAAATAAAATATAAAAGCCAGCAGATGTCACTGACGTAACAATTAAAATAAAGGTGACATTCTCACCCCTGACAGTTGACATGTCACTTCTAATGTCCCTAATGCTAGGTAACTAATTATACGTCTCTATTAATCGACTATTGGACGTAACGGATATACTGAACATCACTATTGTGATGGTAAATTAATAGTCAAGTTGTATTTCCTACTTTTTTTATCCACCTAATACTTTTATTTGAATAATGCGTATTTCCATTTCAAGACTAGAAATTGAAGACAAGGAATTGTGTGGCAATTTCTTGTCTGCAAAAAAATATAAAACGTCGAACAAAAACAAACTTTAATACGTTTTAAAATATAAAGTGATTCGTTTCTTATTTCAAACAACGACTCCATAAAAGACCTTTTGAGTTACAATTACAATTTATTCCTAAATATCACGAACGACTTCCAAAGTGAACCTTATTGTAAAAGCCATTAGAATAGTATTACTTATTATATAGTCGACTAAATATCTATGATTTATAAGCTTTGTAACACGACCCAACACTATTTACCTATTCATTTTTCAAAAAAGGAACTTAACGCCCAAATCGACGCGTTAATACTCAACAAAAGGAAAAATAAACGGCTTTGTGTAATTCGACAAACTTATTTTTCCGTCCTTGAAAGAACAAACAAAGCTTTATTCAGATGACATAAAGTCCATTTTGGTATAAAATCTGTTATTACGAATGCATGATTACTGAAGCATTAAATATAAGCAAAAAAGAAAAAAATACGGCTCCCTGCTTTTTTTAAACATATAATTCGTAGTTTCAAATTGCGAACGCGGCATTCTCATTTCAAAACAGCGAGGTGTCATTGGACACTCCCTCTTGGGTATGGCACCAAGAAATTACTGTTCGTATTTTATTTTTAAAGCTCAATAACAAGCGACAATTATTTAAAAAAAAAAATGTATCTAAATAGGTACAGATATTACTATAACTATCAACATTTAAAAGCCGCTCATATTACACCTACATTAATGATAATTTATTTAAGCTTTATACAAATTGGCTGCTTCATTATCCAATTTTATTTTTAAGTGATCACCTATAATGGATATTATTGAAAATGTTTCACAAAAAATTATGCAAACAATTATCGTATTACTGTAATAATGAAGCAATCAATCATCTGTCTATCACACGAATAATTAAATGAAAATTATAAAATTTAATATAAAGTGCCAATTTATGGTTCGCTTTAATAAACTGTAGGTACCCACAATACTTTGATTATAATAGCTTTCCCGAAATTTATAATTAATTTACTGTTGTGGCAACATTTAATTTATTACTTATGGCTAATTTGAATTTTGTGTGATTGAAATGTTTAATGAGACATCAATTTGTTTTTGATTGAGCTAATTGGGGATATTTAATGTAAAATTTTATTGGCGTTGATGTATTTTGGAGACAGTTGAGTGATTTGATTTGTTTTTGGTTTTTACCTAGCTGCTCCGTTATTTAGATGTTTCAATTTCAAAGACACTTAACATTTTTTTGATGGATTACGCAAGTTGGTTTTTAACGAATTACTTAACTTAAAAACGATGATTATGTTAACCTCTACATCAACCTTCTAAGTTGGTAAAAGAAAAAAGTTCGCGACAGTACTTTCTTCCAGCCATACATGCTGCATTTTGAAATTGGAATCGTATGTTTTTAAGATGGCCGCTTATTGTCACCAGTTTGACACCATAGATTTTAAAATGCATCGATCTGTATGCGATAAGTTTTTATATTTCCGTATTTAGCATGCTTCACAAACTTGGAGGAGATAAGGAATAAGCTTTTATAGACGACCTATTCAAAGTGTGAGAGTTTTAATATGTGGTTCGTATGTTAACTTGAACTAAGTCAAATCAATCAGCGTAGCCTTTTCTCATCTATTTTGGGTGACTGCCTATCTGACCACCACAACCCAGTTACTGGGTAAAAATAACAAAGGTAGTTGCACTAAAAGTCTGACAACCATTGCAGTCTTACCAAGGGGTATCACGTTAGACTGGAAGCTGATCTCGACCCCAGCATAGTACAGGCAGATGATGATAATCTTTTTAACGGGAACAACAACGTTGCAACTATCAAAAACGTCTATAAAATCAACTCCTGCAAATGCTAATCATCCAATTACTCATTCAAATGAAAGCTGTGTGCTAACCAGCGTGGATGAACGCGCACTGTCCTTATCATCCATCGCGACGAGTGCGTAATTGGATTTGTGCCGCGCCGCGTCGCGTTTTTACATAAATTACGCATTAGTGGAAACGCACCTTAATTGTTTCGGTATTTTTTTGTTCCGTATTTCCGTATTTAATTATTTCTGTGGTTTAGTTTTAATTTGTGAGTAATGGAAGTGAAATAGATTACTTTGGCATTGAATTTAATACTTAGGGCTTCCACCATTGAAACTTTACGCGATCAGGACATCTTAAATAAAAACATTAAAAAAAAAACAGATATACCTGCTTAATGTATTTTGTCAAAGCCTTACTGTAAAGAATATATAATGTTTTTGTTTTTTTTCTGATTTATAGGAATGCTAGAATAGTTTTAACCTCTAAGTGAAAAAGTGTCAATAAAAAAATTATGTTACTATGTACAAAAAAGGAGCTACGTCTGCCAAAAAACTGCTTTGCCGTTTGGCGGAGGTATTTAAATCGTGTAAACAATTGTTTCTGTGAATAAACGCGTTTTTTTTATGCTAGGCGCAAACGAGCCACCGACCACAGCCACCATTAGCCCAGCAACAAGCAGTTCACATGCTTTTGACGTGAATACGCCTTTATATTTGCTTCCATATTGGGAGGCAATCCAGAAAACTGATGATACGAGAGGGGATACAGTTTGGCGTTTCAGCAAGATATCTATCATCTACATCCTAAATGTAATTACACAAATCGATAGCTATTAAAGGATCAAAGAATTCACTCAAATAAAATATACGTACACACGGCCACAAATCAAGCTATATATTTCCAGTATAAGCTGACCTCTCAATGTACGGAAATCCTATACAATGCGAGATCAGCCTGAACTGGAAAAAAAAAAAAGCTTGATTTGTGGCCGTGTGTGACACATCCACAATTCCACACCCCAATCTTTTTCATACGTTTTGCCACAGATTAATACATATAGGACACTCCGCAAAATCATTTAAATAAAAAACGACTCTTGCTAAGACACAATAAAGAGCAATTCAGGTTGCACAACGCTTATTACCTACAGTTATATTCACCTACAAGTTGCCTCTGTATCGCGTAAAGGCTCGTACAGACTGGTGCGATATCGCGGGCGCGACGCGACAGCTAGTAGCACAATTTCTTTGTCACTGTCTGTCGCGCCCGCGACATCGCGCGAGTCTGTACGAGCCTTAACTCATATACCGGTGGCGCGCGTCAGTCCTACGGATTTGGCCCAATAAGATGTATTATTTTTTAGACATTAATCTTATGATAAGTTTAACACGCACACTTTTTATTTGTGAAAAATTTAGTAAAATCATCTACTCTAACAATATTTGTAAATATGTGAGCACCATGTATTTAACACATAATTAATTTTTCCGACATTGTTTAATTTTTTATTGTTTTTACCTGTTGTGGTATATTAATTTGAATCTGGGTACATCGTCTTCACATGCAATTATATAATTGATGTATACAAAGTATTGGTGCCGATTCCCTTGTTCACAAACTAAACTAAAGAACAATGGCGAGAAAATTGTTGATGAAATTATTAAGCGTCTACATATATCACCGTGATAGGTACCGACGAAATAATTCACTAAGCTTTATCAAATCAAGCTTATGATCTATTAAAGTCTGGAAAAAAAAGTCGTCATAATTGAAAACTGAATTGACTAGATTAATGATGATGATAAATAATCATGGCTTCGTTACTTTTTCTGGCTTAAATTCATGACTTTTGGCTAAGCTGAACGTTTAATGTTACCATGCAATATAAATCTTGGTCAAGTTACATAAAATGCTTTGCTTTTCGTATTGCATTAATATACTTATAAAATACATTTTTGCAACAGAAAATAAATGTGAAAATAAAAATAATTATTTGTGCGAATAAGAATATAGCGGTCATAATTGTTTAATTTAATACATACAATTATGACCTCGTAGTGCAATTTATTCGAGTATGGCAACATCGCAAAAAAAGCATATATTTCTTTTTTTGACATTTAAGTTGTCAACGCCGCATATTGACATGTACTTTACTGACAACTTGTTGTTTACGCGTGCGTCTCGTTATTTAGTTTTCCATCGATTTTCCGTGATTTTCTAATTCATCAATTGCTTCTGCTTATGGACTCTGATATTTACTGTTCCCTGTGTGACTAGTGCTTGCCTAAGAATTCTGATTGTTTGCCTATACGACGACATTTTTCTGTGACTCTGGATTCCGATTCTGGCTGATACCTTGGATTTTGTAGTGTGCATCGATTTGTTTATCACGATGGGTAACCGTGTTAAGCCTACACGCATCATGTGTGTCAATAAAATGCGCCGATACCGGGAAAAATAATGTGAAATAAAATAATAATGAAGTTGGATGTTGCGCACATACAATGATTGTGGTGTGGTATCTAGGATGGGCTAGGCATCAACAAAATATCTCAGCACCTGCAGGTTTTCTTGATGACATTGTAATAAGAGAAGATGAGGAATAAATATAAAAAAAGTTTTGTTTTTTTTTTCTATACCCGTGACCTCTACCATGTAATTTACCATATAATATATCTATAACTTTCTGAATACGTACTCCGTATCTTATTTTGTCGTAAAAATGCATTTCTATCAATGATATTTTAAGTGGTAAGTAGGTATTTCTTTTTCGATTAGTTTGTTGTTGGTTGACAAGACATACCTAACCTCTAGAACTTCAAACTGGAATATCTTTAATTCCTGACTTCCTATAAAAGTATAACTGAAGACAAAACATTTCAGGAATTCAAAATCTATACTTTTAAATATTTTTCATAAACAAACGCAAAAAAAAAAGTCAACAAAAATTTGTTCGGGAGTTCGCCTTTGTTCTTTAAGTTCAGTGCATCTTTTTCTTTCTATTTCATTAAGAAAAGGACAGAAGATAAATTTTAGTTTAGCCCTGTCAAATTAATCAGCGCTTGACGTATTTTGACGTAATTTTAGTTGGCAAGATTTTAATCACGTCTAAACTTGTATGGAGTTGTGACAGGCGCTGATTAATTGTGAACCAGGGAATTGGCACCATTGTTAAACAGTTTAAAAGAGTAACTGTGGAGTTTCTTGCCCATTCTTCTCCATGCGAAACTACCTATTGGAAGGGGCAACTAGAATCAATTTTATTTCCGTATAAATTTTGACGTTGTAAAGTGCCATTTATGGGCCCGCCGGGTACTTGTAGCTTCATACCTAAACTGCCGAGTGTCCCATCTTTATTCATCTGAGGTTTTGTATAGATTTGTCACGTGTGGTCTGTGGCAGCCACTCGCTACAACAGTACTCAATACAGCAGCAAGAGACGACAGCCACCGGTGGCTGGTGGCTGAAGTGAGTTTCCTGAAAAAAAAAAAAACCGTCATTTGTTACTTATGACGCTGTAACACCCGGTGTACGACAATAATCTGACCAATAAAATGTAACTGTATGGACTCTAGTAGATGGGCAGCAGCGTTCTCTATGTTTTTTTAACACCATACTGCGATCGCCAACCCGCCTGCCAAGCGTGGCGATTATGCCAACCTATTATGCCAATTGGGAGAGGCCTATTATTTATTTATTTATATATACTTTATTGTACATCAGATTACATATTACAAAAGAAAAGGAAAACTTATACACTATAAAATATACAATGGGCGGCCTTATCGCATACTGCGATCTCTTCCAGGCAACCTTGGCATGGGCAGTGAATTTCTGGCCATAAAATGGGGTTGTCATTGGTGCAAATAAAAAGTATAACAGTATAATATCCTATAATAGATACACAGATATATACTATATAATTTTGCTTAATATTATTAAAGTTTAAATATAAAGTAATGTGATTCATTTTCTATTTATCACACACACACTCGTCGCATAAATTATACGAGTTAGTATAAAGGGAACGCTAAGCAGGCCTCTGTCGAAGGAGTTTATGAGGTTTAGCGAGGCGCCCGAACATATTGGAAATAGAAAAATAAAAAAATACAGAAAAATACGTCAAACATCGCTATAAGTTATTTAATAAATTATTATTAAATTTTATCCATTTATATGGCCTAAACATATAGAATTTCACTCGGAGTGAGTAATAATATCTGTGTCAGTGTAATATCTTAGTTTAAAACGGCTTTCACTAGATAAATAAGGCGACCTCCGAATTTGCGAATTTGCTACTAATAAGACAATTATTCAACAATACGAGTACCATAAAAACAGGTACGGACGCCTGACACAATTTTCATTTAAAAGGTGATGAGGAAACTGCGAGTCTTGCTATCGTGTGAACTTGACGCAGACGTTCTTACAGCGGCACATTGCCTCGCATGGCTGTGGGACAGTGATGTGATGCGGCATGTAGCGATACGTTGCGATATACGCCGATTAGTTCTGAGCCTGAGTTCTGAGCATTGTTGTTAAAAATCCGGCGAGGAGGTCGGTTGGAGCTGCATGATCTGCTGAGTGAAGTATTGAAGTACGTACTCGCTGAACAAAGTACATTCAGATCAATCAGTTGGTAGCAGACAGAGTCGCGTTGCTGGAGAGTTTGGTGCACCATTTCTTCTGGTGGGTCTTTCATTTTAAAAGTAGACGCTTTGGGGCTGTCTTTACCTTCCATAGAGTGGATCAACACCTGTTTTAATAAATTTTTATTGACTTTTTTCTCTCTACTTTATTATCTAGCATTTTTTTTATTTTTATTATTAAGTTTAATATATAAGTTTTAATCGATGTTAATAAATGCTCAGTGGAAGCAGCGATGTGGTGTATGATAGTGGTAGTGCTAGTCAACCTTCAACATCGCTGAGCATCCTGGAGAGATGTCAGCTGTGTACCCAGGCACGGTTTTTTAAAGGTAAGCGGGGTCTGAATGTGCATATTGGCAAGGTACACAGACCACAAAATGCACTCTCCTCAGACCCTGTCTCAACACCTACACCTTCAACTCCAGCTTCATCCAATTTCGACCCTTTTTGGAAAAAACTTTCAAAATTCAAAAACTCAGTTCCTGTTTTGAAGCGAGTTCCCCGCGGTGCTAGGCCTCTTGTGGCACAACAGCTGGCAGGTTGCGTTCGTCTTGCCGCCCAGGAGAACTCGCAAAGTGCTTGGGAACAGCTGCTCACCTTCCCTTACCGAATTCTACACGTACAAAAGAATTTGGCTTCTAAAAAGTCATTAACTGCACAAATTAAAGAAAACTGTGATATTTCGGCTCATAATTTAGATTCAAAATTTCAGTTACAGACATATACCTCTTCAAAAGGTATATCTCATCTGGTCGAATCTAAGTTAGGGGAAGGTGACATTAGTGGAGCAGCCAGGATTCTTTTTAGTAGTGATGTGCTGGCTCCTTGTTCTCCAGAAACGCTCGCAGCTCTGGAGAGCAAACACCCTGCCCCAGCGGATGGCCTTTCTTTTCCCGACCCCCCTAATCCGGTTAATCACTCCCTCACCATTACAGGTCGAGAGTTGGTCACAGCCGTGTGCTCCTTCCGGAATGGGTCCGCTGGCGGCCTCGACGGCCTGAGTCCTCAACACCTTAAGGACCTTATCTGTTCAGGCGCCGGGGCTGCTGGTGAGTTGCTCTTGAAGGAGCTTACGGCTCTGATTAACTTAATGCTCTCCGGCAAGGTGAACGAGGCCATCATCGACGTTCTGTACGGGGCCAATTTATGCGCCCTACGTAAGAGAGATGGCGGCATTCGTCCCATTGCCGTGGGAACTGTTTATCGTCGTATGGCAGCCAAGATTTGCTGTAAATTTTTTGGTGAGGTTGTTTCGGAAAAATTTCAGCCCCTGCAGCTAGGTTATGGCTCCAAAGGGGGCTGTGAGGCTGCCGTACACGCTTTGTCGACCTACCTAAATTCTGGCAAAGGAGAGGTCATTCTGAAGGTTGACATAAAGAATGCCTTCAATTCTGTTAACAGGGACACCTTGCTGGCAGAAACTAAAAAAGAAATTCCCCAAATCTATAGTTTCCTTTGGCAATGTTACAGACACCCTTCTAAATTAATGTATCGGGACAACCTTCTGGAATCTGCTGTTGGCTGTCAACAAGGTGACCCTCTCGGGCCAGTGATTTTCAGTTTAGCCATTCACCCAATTATTCGACAGCTAAATTCCAAATTTAACGTTTGGTATCTTGATGATGGAACCTTGGGAGGCGATGTAGAAACTGTTTTAAATGACCTTCAATTCTTAAAAAATGAATTTCATTCCATTGGTCTTGATCTCAATCTTTCTAAATGTGAACTATACTTAGCTGACAGTACTGACAGACATCTGACTCTTCCCAAATTTAACGCAATAGCTCCTGAAATCAAAATTATTGAAAAAAGCTCTCTTCGTCTCCTTGGATCTCCTATTTTTGAAAATTCCTTTCCCTTTTTTATTGAGGAAAAAATACAAAATTTCAATAACGTTTCGGAAAGATTGTTCCAAATTAACATGCATTCGGCCTTAACCTTAATTCGTTACTGCTGTTTCGGCCCTAAATTAATATATTTCCTTCGCGCTTCCCATTTATGGAAGTACACTCACCTTTTAGACAAAATGGACCAAATTATCCGGCATACATTAACTTCGATTTTAAATGTGGCCATGGACGACCGAGCTTGGGCCCAAGCTTCTCTTCCCATTCGTATGGGAGGCCTCGGCGTCCGCAAAATTTCTAGTATTAGTTTACCGGCTTTCATTTCCTCGGTTCATGGCACTGAGAAATTAATCAGGAAAATCCTAGCCTCCACACTGATTGATTTTGATGTGCCATGCTTTACCGAGGCATTGGATGCCTGGAAACTCGCTTGCCCGAATTCAGATCCACCCGACAATCCATCTTCACAGAGACGGTGGGATGAGCCGCTCTGTAGGGTAGTACAGAACAATTTACTTGACACTTCTGCTACTTCTGCAGAGCGTGCGCGCCTGCTGGCTGTGGGTAGGTGGGAGTCGGGTCTTTGGCTTCTTGCACTACCATCGTCGAACATAGGCACTTTGTTTGACGACACTACTTTCCGCCTCGCTGCTTCCCTACGACTAGGAGCTCCTTGTTGTTCTCCCCATCGCTGTCACTGTGGCGAGGTTGTCAACAGCCTAGGACACCACGGCCTGTCCTGCAGTCGAAGTGCGGGTCGCTTAGCGCGGCACGCAAACATTAATGACATCATCCGGCGAGCTCTTGTCTCCGTCGGCGTTCCAGCTGTATTAGAACCCAATGGCTTGGCACGCGACGATGGCAAGAGACCGGACGGCATGTCTTTATTTCCTTGGAAGGTAGGTAGGCCTTTAGTGTGGGACGCAACTTGTGTCGATACTCTTGCGCCATCCCATCTTCCTGGCTCGGCGTGCTGTGCTGGCGCTGCTGCTGCGGCTGCTGAAAACCTCAAGCGGCGAAAGTATAGTAACTTGATCGGTAACTATATTTTCGAGCCGTTTGGGGTTGAAACCCTCGGGCCGTGGGGTCCCAGTGCTCATTTATTGTTCAATGAAATCTCCAAAAGGCTGGTTGACACTTCCCGTGACCCAAGGGCTGGCTTTTATCTTGGCCAGAGGCTAAGCATTGCCATACAACGTGGCAATGCTGCCAGTCTCTTGGGTACATTACCAGTCGACAGCGATGCGGAGGAATTTTTCGACGCCATATTTTAGTTCATTTTGTTATTAGTTTTATTTAGTTTAGGTTAATTTATTTTTAATTATCTTGATTTAATTTATAGTGTGCTCATTAAAGATTATATATTTTACATATAATAAAATCGTAGAAAATATAATAGATACATAGATACATACATACTAACTTTATAAGTAAAGAAAATAAATAAAGTGACACAGCT
This sequence comes from Dryobota labecula, assembly GCA_947523025.1. Classification (NCBI taxonomy): domain Eukaryota; kingdom Metazoa; phylum Arthropoda; class Insecta; order Lepidoptera; family Noctuidae; genus Dryobota; species Dryobota labecula. Next base: position 4,062,793 of record OX383305.1, on the reverse strand, counting down.
AACAACAAGAACAAAATCACAACGACAAGTAATGTTCCTTCACGAGTCTTTTGAACACAGGCAACAATTGCCTATGTCCAGCAGTGGACGACTTTCGGCTGAAATTATGATGATGATGATCATGTATGGACTTTAAAAAGAAACTTTGTCGGTGTGATTCGGTGTTTCCAGAAACTGACTGCAACGTCCCATTTAATTTATAGTCCTAATTACACGTACCTATATCTGTCCGTTCGTCCGGCTGTCCGGCTGTCGAGAACGTAACAACATGCTAATTTATGCGACGGAGCCAAAACATCGGGAAACATCGGCTAACATCGTGTAACGAATATTAATTGTTTTATTAACAAAGAGGGTAGGCTTCACTTCAGATGGAAGATTAGTCTGATTGGTTGAAGGGGATAAAATATTGGTTTGGAATTAATAGGACATCTATAACTACACAAATAAATAAAACTGAAGTGTCTGTTTGTAATGTCAAAATAACAGCTTTTTACTAAATGCTTATAAAAGTATTTATGGTCTCGGGTTGGAAAATCCTCATGGATGTCCTCCGCCCGAGTGTACGACTAAACGCTGGCAGGCACTACGCCGACAGACTGAACACCGACAAGACTTTACTTCGACGGGACTCTTCGCCGACAGGACACTTCGCCGACAGGACTCTTCGCTGACAGGACTCTTCGCCGACAGTATCTGACTATCAGAGATAAGTTGCGTCGCCCACAGGTTAGGTTAGGTTAGAACTGTGACCAACCGCGCGTGAGCCGAGCGAGCGTAGCGAGCGGTGCCGCGGCAGCGGCCAGGGAACGCTACTTCCAAGTTGCTCTCAGAATTTTTTTCACCATTTTCTAACTCGTCGCTGATGAGCCCTGTCGGAGAAGATTCCTGTCGGCGAAGTGTCCTGTCGGCGAAGAGTCCCGTCAAAGTAAAGTCTTGTCGGTGTTCAGTCTGTCGGCGTAGTATCTGTCGGCGTTTAGTCGTACACTCGGGCGAAGGACATCCATGAGGATTTTCCAACCCGAGACCAAAAAAAAAGGTTAGGTTAGAACTTGTGCACAACGTGTCGTGAACAGAATACCATTTTCACGAAGCCAGGACGGGTAACTACTCTATACTAATATCATAAAGAGATAAAATTTGTTTGTAAGTTTGTATGTTGGGGGTAATCTCCGGAACTACCAGTCGGATTTGACAAAATATTTTTGCATTTGTTAGCCCAATTCTTGAGAAATGTTTATAAGCTATTTAATATTACGCTGCACGCTGTGACCCTTAGGAGCTTAGTAAAAATAAAAAAGGTGGAAAAAAAAACATGCGTGTCAGTCTTTGCGGACTGCCGATAGAAGTCTAAAGCATTCGGTGACGATGACGCGAGTTCCATGATTTTTGTTCACCCAAAAAGTGCTCAACGCGCCTAAAGAAGTTTTCACTTCAAAAAATGCTAAGTGAAAACAAAATAATATCGCGGGTGGGCTATGCTGCCGTGCTAACGAAGAACGCAGTAACTCGATTTTGGACGATTATGAGTTATACATTCGTTGAGTTATATATTTGGAGTCAGCGAATCGAAATCTATTAAATCTCTCTAAACAACTTTTTATTGATCCTTCAGGAACTCGGTTTTTCAGTAAGCAAGAATGCTATAACTAAAACATCATAACAAATTCAATAATCAAAAATAAAAGTCTCGAAAGCGGCAAAATCGAGTTACTGCGTTCTTCATTAGCACGGCAGTATGGATCGGGGGAACAAGAAATTTCACGCGGACGAATTCGCGGTCGCTAGTTGCGTATAAAGGAATATAGTAATTAGCACACATCGTCGGCATCACTTACAAAATTCCGTAACACATTAATTAATTATTTTATTGCATCAAATTAACGTCAGAAGTCAACATGTTAAACTCAATATCGGCGGAATAAACATTCACTTAAAATGCAAACTTAATTAATCATAAATTATAAACAAAAATAATGCGTTTTATGGGAAACATGTCGTGATGATCTCCCATAAATTATTTAAAATTATGTTTTTTAATTTAACTTTGTACTTTTTATCGGGATGTTTAATTAAATTCGTCCAAAATATCGTTAGATAGGGTTACTAACCATATGTTTTTCGGGGAATCCGTCTTAATTTTGAATGCGTAAGAACTCACCCCTGACGCAAATACAATTGCGGTACATCAGATAAAATCGCGAAATGATGTATATTTTTTTGTAATTTCTTGATTTCGTTACGGCATTAATATGTGCAGTTGAAAAGCGATGACTTAATGGGGTACTAATGATTTGAAATGATCATTTTATAGAGGTATGAGGAACAGTGTGTAAAGTTCACTTATAGTCTACTAACTGTTGCCCGCGGCTCCGCCCGCGTGGATGTCGGTTATCGCGTAAAAAAGTAGCCTATGTCCTTCTCCATATCCTAGGCTATATCTCTGCCAAATTGCATGACGATCGGTTCAGCGGTTTAGGCGTGAAAACGTAACATACAGACAGACAGAGTTACTTTCACATTTATAATAATATTAGTATGGATTGAAAAGGGAGGATCCTCCGACCAGACAGGTGTTGTGTCTGGTGGGCAACTGCCCGACGGTTGATGTCGGGATGTTGTATAATGCTTGTCGCGCGGTAAACTCTGATTGCACGATGCAGGATTTATGACGTCAGGTCTTTGATGCGTAGTTCGCATGTAGCATTGTAGATGCCGCCACAATTAATTCTTAGACCAATAACTTTGGTTAGGCCTTATTTTGACCAATAACTTAGGTTAGGACTTATTTTGTTGTCAGTCTGAAACCTAACTACCGATTTCCTTACAATCTCATGACTTCTTGACAGGTTAAAAGTAACTGTATGTGTTTTTATTATAGACATCTCCCTGTACCAAAAAATACACACTTAACCGTTAATAATTCTAGGACACCAAAAAACCTATTATAGAATTCAATTAGGTTTAGTTGCGGACACCAGCCCGTATTACCCGTTACCTTAGTCGAACAGGGACAAGCCAGGGCAAGATGCAAAAGAAGATAGCGAATTTAGATACTGAAAAAGAAGAAAATAAACTCTTTTTAATTTTTCATACTTGAAAAGTACGCTTGAAGTTACCTGATCAAAGGGATAAAAACAGTATTTTTCGGCCCTGGGAAATGATCTTTCCTGTTGTCAGTGTTTTTTAAACTTTGCTATACAAGCCATATTCCAACTTTTTATACAGCCACTCTGTTAAATCGCAGCCTAGTGATAAAAAAATATTATCAACAATTTTGTAACATGACTTTATACTCACAATTGACTCTTCGGCAATTCGATCTTCAGTTGTTTTGTCGAGTGCTTATTATTTACGTACACAGATATTTTTATAAAATGACTTCATCAGATTCAGATATGTATTTGTTTAACTAATCAGTTATTTATTTACTGTCCTTATATTCGAAATGAAAAGCAGAGGTAAACACTCTGCTTTTCATTTCGAATATGAGAAAAGTGAAAAAAACTATTTAGGCACCAATATGTAGTTCGAGTCCGTTTCATCCCTTGTGTAACAATGTACCTACTATTAGACCATCACGAGAAATTACTCTATTCCATTCGACCGATGCCTACAAATAATTAAAACTTAATTATACCAACATCGTTTTTCTAAACTTGTCAACCCTAAAACGCTGGCCTGCGCCTGCGCACGCTTCGCCCCCAAAAATTCATTATCGCGCATCGTTGAATTAGATCTAACCGCGAGATAGTGCAGTAATAACGGTCTTCTGTATGTTTGTTTGCAGGCAGCGGGTTAAATTGCGCAGGAGTTGATAATTTGTGATAAGTGGCGATACGGAATAGTTGGATGGTGGGTAGGTACAGCTGGTTAATGGGTTTGTTTAAGTCAATAGTCAATTATTTCACTAGGATGAGGATAAAACTATGTAATAAAAACTCGTTTTCATTTATGTTTTCATAACCTTTCTATTAAGAGTAAATACATGATTGGATACTTTCTTCCTGACGAAGGACGATATTAATCAGGGTGTACCAGAAAGGTGTGGTCAAATTTAAAAGTATGGTACAGACCATCAAACTTGCTCCATGGGACCATCATCGTAATCGAGAAAAAAATATCAACTGTCCCATACAAAACTTCAATACGTATACGGTCCAAATGTATAGCTTGATATGTACCCGTTTGTACTAACACAAAGTAGTTTCTAAGTCGTGTGTTTAGGTACTATACCATTTCGACTATACCAATGGGTCCGAAATAAAGGATTTTATTGGTATTGTATCTAAATAGCTTTATTTAAAGTTCAAAAGTCAATAAAACTGTGGCGGTATCAACAACGCCACATGCGAGCTACGCATCAAAGACCTGACGTCACCAATCCTGCATCGCGCTATCAGAGTTTACCGCGCGACTAGCATATATACAACATCCCGACATCAACCGTTGGGCAGTTGCCCACCAGACACAATACCCGTCTGGTCGGAGGATCCTCCCTTTACTATAGAGTATGAGTGAACTTTACACCCTGTTCCTCATACCTCTAAATTGGTGACCCCGAACATGGACATTAGCGCAGCCTTCGTGCAAACTACTTCAGCGTGACGTCATCCATCACTTCCTCAAGCTTTCGAGCGGCGAGTCACACAGCCAGCCAGCACCCACGGCTTCAACGGGTATCCTGACCACCAGCATGCAGCGAACGCGCATACCTGGTCATCACCCTCAGCCTCATCAGCAACCTTGGCACAGCACACTGCACTTTCGACCGGTCCACAAGCAGAGCCCGTCAACGCTCTCCTGGTCGACGCCAGCAGTCAGTCTCAACCCGGCGCTGTACGACGTCCGACTCACTGGATCAACAAACGCAGCGCCACCCGACTCACTGGGGAATCACCGCAGACAGTCTCGACTCACCGTGAACTATGCGGCACCCGGTTCCGACTCACTGGAATCACAACTGGCCCTGGCAAGCATCATATGCACTGACTCAGCCCACTATCGACCTCCGGTCTCCGGAGGGGAGTAATGTGGCGGTATCAACAACGCCACATGCGAGCTACGCATCAAAGACCTGACGTCACCAATCCTGCATCGCGCTATCAGAGTTTACCGCGCGACTAGCATATATACAACATCCCGACATGGTTGATGGGCAGTTGCCCACCAGACACAATACCCGTCTGGTCGGAGGATCCTCCCTTTACTATAGAGTATGAGTGAACTTTACACCCTGTTCCTCATACCTCTAAAAAACCATTCTTCATAATAACTTAATTCATTTCCAATCGCTGGGCGTACTTCACCTATAAAATGATTGTATATTACATAATACTTTGTATATAACGTTATTATTTAGTGAATAAACGTTCGTCTGTGTAACGAGCGAATGTCGTGCAACCACTGTATTTACAATCGCTACATTCGCCATCGTTAAGGGGGAGTCCATTTTGATACTAAAGAGTAATACAATACAATTTTATTTATATCTAACTAGCTTTTGCCCGCGGCTCCGCCCGCGTAGATGTCGGTTATCGCGTAAAAAAGTTGCCTATGTCCTTCTCCATATCCCAGGCTATATTTCCGCCAAATTTCATGACGATCGGTTCAGCGGTTTAGGCGTGAAAACGTAACATACAGACAGACAGACAGAAAGACAGACAGACAGAGTTACTTTCACATTTATAATATTACCGACACCGCTTGTATGGACGAGGCTTACATACCCAGAGCCATATATTAAAGGAGATGCTCTAAGGTAGCCCACGAAATTCAAATTTTCCCTGCCTTGTCAGGCAACTAAGACCCATAGATAAAATACACGAATACTTGTAAAAGATAATAAACTAATGAAACACTCAAGTCAGATAGGCAGTTCTATGCTTTTTCTTAGTACGGTAGGTATCAGAGAGAGATGAGAAATTGAACAATGCTACTACCGTGGCGAATGTGCGCGTACGTTTTTAAAATGAAATTAACAGAGTGGCTACAAAATAGTTGCTTCTATAGAAGCAACTATTTTGTAGCCACTCTGTTAATTTCACAGATATAAATGTAGAATTCCTTAGGGCTATAGCCCTAAGGAATTCTACATTTATATCTGTAATTTTTATGGTGTACATAATAAAGAATATTCTATCTATCTATCTATCTAAGGAATTTATAGAACATAGACATGGTTGTTAATTAATGTACTAATTATTATTTATGAGTAATTCGACAGATAATTGTATTTAAGAGTAATTTTAATTATTTAATAATGGTTTTTTTTTAATTTTATTGACATTTAAATTACAGTTATTGACATATAAATTTATCTGATTGACATTTCTTATTTTAATTATTTTGATTTAAAATTGTATTCTTAATCATTCTTATTTTGATTTTAATTTTTATAATCGGACAATTTAAAGTATTGAAATGCATGAATTTTATTTTGGTTTGGTCTGTTTTATTTTTATTTATTTATTTAATATTTTCAATTTATATTTTGGGTACGATGAATTACTTTATTAGTGAATGTAATTTGCACGCTTGCTTGCAGGCAGAATACAAAAACTTTTAGGCTTTAAGATCTTTCCTTGTTAAACAATGTATTTTGGCAAATAAATATCTTTAATTTTGATTTTGAAACCTTCGAAGGTCCAAACATCATTGCTTGTTTCCATTCTGTAAATAGGTCACCTACATATCTTGTAATATGAACCCAGGGTAAACATGGTTCTAAAAAAAATGCTACACACTTGCAATTACAATCCAAAATTTGAAAGAAATTTCTAATCCATTGCTTCATAGCGTTTGAAAAATTTGTCTACTCACATAAATAACTACTACATAAATACTGCAATGAATGTTGTTGAACTCAAATTGAAAGGCATTGCCATTGGATTTGAATTTGTGAACCAATAGTTTTTCAACTCATAAGTTTTATGAAAACCAAAAGAATGAAAAATAAACGAATTACTTTCAAATATTGCACTGTTATTAAATTATAAACACATAAGATTCCCCTTAAGGTGAGCACGGTAATTTTCACCCACTTCTAATAACACAGAGTGGTTTCATGCGGCTCTCCGACGATCGAGCCATTACAGGCTGTTTAGTGTGGCTGTACACAAGCTAGCAAGACAAGACTTGATGTAAAAAGTTATTATTAAACTATAGCTCGGACATAGGTCGGACAGCCCCATACTGGGATATTGGATACGCCTGCATTCCACTGTGGTGTAGTAATGAATAAGTTTGTATTGTTTTTCTGGTAGATGTAAGTATTAACAGTAGTTACTGAGTTGTGTATAAGTTGTGTGTATACTAGGGCTTTAATCCCGGGAATCTCGGTCTCGAAAATTTCGAGTGTCTCAACGTTTTTTTGGCATTTTCGAGACTCGAGACTGATACTTTCGGTCTCGGGAATAACGAGACTTTGGAGACTTGTCCAATGGTTTAGGGAAATACCTAAACCTTTCTTACAATTACTTCATATCTCTCGCCCCCACTAGCGCAGAATCAGAGAGAGATTTAGCGCGTCCTCTGTCTGAATCTAGATTAAATGCCCTTTGTTTCTTACGTACCCGCTATAAAAATGAAAAACTCTAAAAGATTTTATAGTAAGTTTTAAACTTTATGTTCAATAACTCTTGATTGAAATTGTTTTGACTGCCTAAAAGCCTAGCCTATAAGTATGAAACCTTCTTTTGAAATAGTCTCGAAAGTCTCGTTATTTTCGGGAATTTCGAAACCGCACCGAGTCTCGATTTTTTTTCCCGGGACTCAGAAATGCAGCGAGACTGAAAGCCCTAGCGTATACTAACCAAATGGACTATACCTATGAGTCCGAAATAATAGTTTTTTTTTCACTTTCGGAGGACTGCTTTACCTCCATTTAGAAACCAGTACGTGTATGTGGAGGAGCTTGTAGCTAAGTAGTAACACCGCACAGGTCGATCGATCAGGTTGAGCAACCGCTCCGTGGATGGGTTACCACCTTTATATACTGAGACTTCTCCGTGCCTCGGAAAGCACGTTAAGCCGTTGGTCCCGGCTGTCATTCGTGGATCTTTGACAGTCGTTACGGGTCGTCAAAAGCCCGAAAGTCTGACAACCAGTCTTAGTAGTCTTACCAAGGGGTATCATAATACCCAGTTACTGGGTTGTGGGGGTCAGATAAGCAGTCGCTCCATGTAAAATACTGGAAGCCGACCCCAGCACCGTCGATGATTATTTTTACAAAAACATTCTATGATGTCTTGTCTTGCATCGAGCAGGTGTGTAGGGGCACTAACGCGCAACTAATAGCGGTCGACATAACAATTGTTTATTGACTCTATCGAAGTTTAACGCGCCCTTTTAATGTACGCCCGGCCCTTATTGACAGCTTAATACTTTACCTTTCGGGGTCATATTGACATTCCTTACATTATTATGTTCATTTAAAAGGATTTCCTACGATACGCACCTGTTTCATCGCCGACAAGGAAGCGACTAGCTATCAGGGCTTGGAACCGGTACCAAAACTACCTACAGGTTCTGTATTGGTACACACAGCGTCATTATGTGCTAACCCCTCAAGTTTTAAAATGTTACACTGCTACAATATTGAATTCGTTACGAATAATCTAAAGAATACTTCAAGAAACGTTAGTTTACTAGTTCGACTTGGATTCGAACCATCGCATTACCGAATGTCATCCTACTCATACCGGCAGATTGACAGACTAGCCAGCGAGCCCATGAGAATTGCGATGAAATGTTATCCACTATCGTCCAAGTAGTTTATCTTTAGGTCTCTGTCTAATCGATGGATGTTACCATTTGAGGGTATCTATTAATTTTACTTACTTACGTTTTCTTTATAAAATTAATCCATACCCTGAAATTATAACTACAACGTTGTTTAGGGACCCGTTTGTGTCAGTTGGCAAAACATGTAATGACTAATGATAACAGTGTATTATCAAATTTTTCCAATAAAAAATAAATAAAAATAAAACAAAGAACTTTTACAAAAATTAAAAAAATATATAAAAAATATAAATATAAAGATTATTATATATCTTTTTTAGTTAAATAAGAACAAAATTTTGTTAAATAATAGCAATAATAAATATTATTATTAAATGATTATTAAAATATTTTATTTTTCTTGATTTTTTAATTCTTTCTATATAATAGAAAGAAAACACATATTGTGCCTAGGATTTGAACCTCCATTAGTATGCACGGCAAGCGGTCTTGAAACCTCCGGACTACTTAGACGTTGTTTAAGTTTTCGTAAATGTTAAGCTTATTATTGCTTGTCATTATATGCATTAATAAAAGTATTAACTTTTTATTGATTTTAAACAATATTTAAAACAGAAAATACATTATTATTTCATCCAATCATCATCAATAAAAATAAAAATATTTTATTTCACATAAACCTTCATGGGCACTTATGAAACGTCAGAAGCTAGGTGCACGGTTCCAATTTGTCGTTTCCTATGGAGAAGAGCCAGCAAGAAACTCCACGGTTACTCTTTTAAAAATAATTGGCTTTACAATATTATTAAATAACAGTGATAATAGGTATGGGAGGACAGTGTAGGCCTTTCAACAATTACCAGGTACTTAGCAAAATAGAAAAGTGCCAACAAAGATTTGTGCCTACATAGGTCCCTTTTATCCCTTGTATAGCAAACTACTATTGTAAAAACCTAGCTGAAACATAAAAATAACAAAGGTAGTATTTTGTGAATGTGAGAACGTTGTAGGCCTAGTAGAGTGTATCTACACTCTACTATTTTTATGTTTCAGCTAGGTTTTTACAATAGTAGTTTGCTATACAAGGGATAAAAGGGACCTATGTAGGCACGAGATAATAGAATGACAGCCGGACCCAACGGATTAACGTGCATTCCGAGTCGTGGAGTAATGGTGGTCACCCATCCACGAACCGCGGCAAGCATAGCATAACCTTCGATCGATGCGTGCTGCTGTTATCATCCCTCTATATCCCCCATCAATATCTATTAAAATGATCAATGAAGGCATTTGTCACACTCCAAATAGTAAAGTGCTATTAACTTTTTCATTAATTTGTTTAAAGCATCATTGTTTTTCACGCGCCATTAACCTGAATAATTGTTTAGAACACTTTTTTTTTTTAACCTAATCAGTCCATTAACTTCTTAGTTGTGGTTCAAAGTTAACCCTCAGAAACTATCTAAAACATTATCAAAACAATGTTAAATTTACAGTTCAATAACAAAAACTATTCCATTATTTAAACGCGAGTAATTTGACAGTTCAGAATTCTGGAAAACTCGAGAATGAGACTATATTGTGTTAAAGATTAGGTCCAAAATTCGTTGAAGAATACTTTCTAAAATGCTTAATCAACTTAGCTGCGTATACAAAATCGATTATCGTTTTCAAACGCATCTGCCGTTCCAAATTTGAATAATTACAAGTTTTAAATACAAACACGTAAACCTCGACCAAGTTACAATGCGATGAGCAATGGCGCTAGTATCTTCGTCATATGTCAATTAACGTGAAATGTCTCATACCTTATTTTTAGTTCCGTATTTTTCCGTCATCATTAAAAGATGGGCGGTGTGACATCGAGTCGGCCATTAAGGTCTTCGTGTCGTGTTATCTGTTACAATAACTGACAGTTCACCTAAATTACCTCTTAACATGTTATTAATTGATACTGTGGAGTTTTTTTGGACGCTTTTAAGCAATTAAAAGCTTAATGTAAACAATATGATACTCTGGGGGGTAATAAAGGATATTTTTTTAACTATCCAGTATTCTATGTCTATCTAAGTATGGTGGTTTATGTAAGTCTATGAAGAAAAGTCTATGCATACAAAATCCCATACATTCCAATAAAATTATAAATTGTAATTTTACAGAGTTTTCATTTTAATACTTTGGTAAGTACTACTGGAGACATGAAATGCTTGGATAGTAAAAAATGCAACCGTCAAATCAAAAATATGATCCATTAATTTAACATCCATATCTCCACAAAAGAATTCTCATTAGCAAATGAAAATCAAAGAATCAGCTGCACTTAATAAAAACTCAAACATGGCGGGCGCACGTTCCAAATTCAATTTCGATAATTAAGTGACAGTTGATAAAAACAACATGGAGAATCCCCGACGCGCGCCGTACGACAATCGGAGCGTGCCAACACTTGCAAGCACGCGCGATCGCGCGATAAAAACCCACCATTTTTAATTAAATTGAGATTCCTCGACGCACTAACTTGATCTAATAAAGCCATAGATGGCTCTGAACTCCCCTACAGAAACCGAAAATATACTGTCAAAATATCTAGGTAGAGCCCACTTTCCATAGCCCCAAAAACAAATGTGACACAATTAAAATTTTACCGCCAATTTTTGGAAATGATATCATAGCGCGACAATTATAAAGTCCATTTTAACACAAAATTACAGTATGGCGTGCCGTTTCCGGGGATGCATAACGGTAATTAGAGGATTGTCGTGATAAACCAATGTAATCTCTATTACTTAACGATAAAATCCAAATTGCTTTATGATAATGGCGGGTGTTCGTGACATGGCGTCGTTTACGCGGTAAAACAGACTGTTTTGTAACTTTTTTACGACTGGTAATAATCGAATTAATATCGCGAATCGCTTAATTAAATTGATATATCCGTGAATGGTCAGTTAATGGCGATTACAGATAATAATTAATGTCGATGATTGATTAAATGTTATGACATTATTGATATGAAAATTATCGGAAGTGGGAATTACTTAATTCGTATTTGTTTTATTAATTCGTTCGTGAATGAGTAGATAAGTTTATTTTGTAATTAATGAGCCAAGTGGCTAATTAAAAGGTTTATAACAATAATGTTAATGAAATAACTGCATTGTACAGTGGCAAGCACATCAAGCTACACGAAACTGTCTTTCTCCAAACGATTTTAAACTTTAAAATGTTTACGATTAAGTTCAAAATCGAACAAGAAAATTTGACAGATTGTGGTAAATTGAGGTGCTGCCCACACCGTACATACAATACATATTTATTTATTTTAATGTGTTGTTTATACACTTTGATGACATACTTTGATTCGGCCTGGGTATCGAATCCGAAGCCTAAACATCCACAAGGACTGCTAAATGATTTATCATTTTAACTATCCATAGAAGCGACTCCTGTCCATACTACTTAATTTTTGGAATTGCAAATAATTTGCAACCCATACCTAATTGGCCTTTCATAAATGTCTGAATAGTAATATTTCATAATTAGATCAATCCTATAAAGGTACGGAGGCCCTAGCACGAACGCGTAACGTAAGGCCTAGCCCACACAGCGAAGTCTCACCGCGCGATTTTTATATCCGCGCGGTTTATGTTCAGTGTATGGAGTACATGTAGTGCTGTCGATACATAAGATACCTATGTTACAGATTTGCGATAAATATTTCGCGCGAGTTTTTATCGCAGTGCGGGCTAGGCCTAAAGATAAGGTACATAAAAAAAAAACAACTATCTTAAATAGCATTTTGTTTATATATATATATTTTTTTTTTTTGTGACAAGAACAATTATTAGTATCACCCATAGATATGAATAAAGTCTTAAACCCTTACACAGACCACTGTTTCGGACATTATTAGTAGGTAATTGCACGATTGAAGTTACTTCGCTGCTTGCCAGAAGACTGGGTTTGAAGTTACAACACTGTTCTTTCATTTAGTCATTTAGTGTTTTTGCGATAAAGAATATGTCTAAGGCCCCTTTTTATACACAAGACACGAGCATGATCACCATGCTTGCTTGCATTTTAGTAGTTTCGAACTGTGTTAACGCCCATTCAGATATACATAATTATGTCCGCCTTCTGGTTAGTAACTTTGGACTAGTGTGGGGCAACGTTTAAAAAAAAAAAAAAGTATTGCTACCTAGCGCGACAGCGATATCGCGTCCCGATTCGGAATCGCTACCGAGCGCAACAACGATAACGCTAATATCTGAATAGGCCTTTATTCCATTCCAAAGTTAGGATAGGGGTGTGCAAGATTGCACAACAAGATTGCGAAGTGTACAAGAATGCGCAGAGCGATTCTTCAATCAGGAAACTGTCTTCTGCGGCCAACTTTGGTTAACAGTGCATCATCAAAATTTTATACGTGTCGGCACAAGAATTTTCGTTTATCATACAATTTCCGAAGATTTATTCGATAAAAACTAAATTTGATACCTGCGTTACAATATTTATGTGCTTTGAAAACGTGATTGTAATACATTTAATCCATGTAAGCTGTTTATAAGTGTTTATTTCTATCAAATGACGTCCTGAAAAGAAGATGGCAGGTCACCAGTCACCTGGTCTTTCAAAGGACGTTAGTGCACCATGTGCAAGAGTGCGCATAAGCATCGTGTACAAGAATGCGCGCGCAGTCTTGTACACTGTATCAGACTTTTATTTAAGATGCTATAAATATAATATAATAAAATAATTATTTATGTTTTTATGATGTCAAGAAGACGAAGAGCAACGGGGAGAAAAAAATGTAGATTCGAGTGTAACAGAATTAGTTTAATTATTTGAGTTGTCGTATCCAATGTCATCCGTCGCGCGACCGATAAAAGAAGTAAAAGGTCTAAAATTTTAAGCAGCTCTCTACAGAAAAGAATACTCGAGAAGAATTTAAAAAGAAGAATGTAAACGTTAATCTAAAAAGAGTAAGACTGTTAAATCAAATTAGCTAGCAATTGCACAAAAGAACAAAAATTGTGCATATCCAGGTTGCTCAGAAGTAAGACCAATTGTCGAAGACTGGATCCAGTGTATTTCTTGCAAAAACTGTTGGCACGAAAAATGGACAGCATAAGTAGGCCATGGTAGCTTCAAATGTAACATTTGTGAGTGATGCGTACTCTTGACCGTGTGCGCAATTTTGCACACCTGACTGCGCACTCTTGTCCACATACGTTGTGCAAAAATGCGCATTAAGGATGTTGCATTTTTTTTAAATCGTTCCTAAACCGTTACCTTTAATTATTATTATTTTTTTTTGTTTTTTTTTTTCTTTCTGGGCAGATAACCTAGGTAAATAAATAAAGACCGATGTTGGTTCTAAAACGCTTTGTTTTTTTTTTAGAGAACATAGTAGAAAAAGTGCGCAGTGCTGCACGTGCACACCCCTACCCTATAACAGAGGGAATTTCCAATATTTTTAAGAAAGTTCGCATTCTTATCTGTCAAAAATACCTGTAATTTCCCTCCATTTTTGACAAGTCATAGACGTTGACTATTGCAGAGATTGCGACTTAAAACGTTCAAGATTTTGAACGTTTTAAGGGAGAAGCGCTAATGTAGCCCGCAAAATCCCTTACAATTTTTGCAATATCCAGCTCATTGTCTGGGTGTATGTTGAATAAAGTATATGATTCGCGACAGTAACAAATATCTATTACAGAATTATCATCATCATCATTTCAGCCGAAAGACGTCCACTGCTGGACATAGGCCTCCCCCAAGCACCGCCCGGTTCTGTGCTTCCCGCATCTAGCGGATTCCTGCGGCTTTCATAAGGTCATCGGTCCACCTTGTGGGAAGCCTTCCAACGCTACGTGTTCCGGTACGAGGTCGTCACTTCAGAACCTTTCGGTCCAATCGGCCATCTGTTCTGCGCGCAATGTGCCCTGCCCATTGCCACTTAAGTTTGGCAATTCTTCGAGCTATGTCGGTTACCTTGGTTCTCCTGCGGATCTCTTCATTTCTGATTCGATCACGTAGGGAAGCTCCAAGCATAGCCCTCTCCATTGCCCTTTGGGTGACTTTTAGCCAGAATTATAATCAGTAATACAACTCCTTATGTTAGTATAATCAAAAGTCATAACTTCATGTCAGTTGGGACTGGTCATCTCTTGACTGCCAGGGCTTATTTTTAATTTTTAATTTTATATTTTGAATTGTTTTATTATTCATTGTCTCACATATAGAAGCAACAAAAATAATGTAGGTACCCAGGATTTTGTAACATCTTGATTTAAAAGAGTGTCCTTGGAGTTTCTTGCCCGTTCTTCTCCATAGTGATCTACGTATTGGGCATCTAATAGCTTCAACTTTCTGACTAACTGACCGTCTCTTTGACAATTTAAGTGCCTGTAAATGGTTTAATTGAAATAAATGCTTTGAGTTTGAGTTTTGAGTCATGAAGTAGTCATTCAATTGGATTATATGAACTTAAAAGAGTTAGGTATAGATAATATTTATGATTATAATTCTATAAATAAATATTTGATACGGCCGCGATAATATTTAGATCAACACACAGCCCGATACTGACCTCAAAAATTGCGAAAACGTAAGAAAATTATAAGCGAAAGTTAAGAGAATTGGCCTTCTGATCAATATTATTTTCTGTTTCCAAAAGCCTTCTGAAACCCTCTACCAACATAATAATTGTAACACCACAAAAATTACCCATCTTTCACACTTTCCCCGCCCGGATGTTGCCAGCATTAAAAAATATTACCTATGTAAACCATGCTGTACATCCGGACAGGACGCGTGCCTCCCACACCGGACGTGGCCGGAAATGGTAGAACCGATGTGTTAGTTGCGGTGCCGCGTGCCAACGTTTAACTACCCTACTTTCTGGCATTCTGATTGCCAGATAACGTGGCACGCGCAATGATCCTGAGTGTAATTTAATTATTTTTACTGTTTTATGGAATTGGGGGATTGTTTGATGTTTCGTTCTTTTTTAGGAACTTTTTTAAAGGGAGAAGCGTCAGGGCATCCCGCGAAATTCAAATTTTCTTACGTTGTTTGCAATTTGTAGGTCAGTGGTGCCGATTCCCTTGTTCACAAACTAAACTCAATTTAAGTTACTACATCTTTTTCTTTCTATTTCATTAAGAAAAGGACAAGATACATTTTAGTTTAGTCCTGTCAAATTAATCAGCGCTTGACGTAAATTGACGTAATTTTAGTCGGCAAGTTTTTAGTCAAGTCTAAACATATAAGGAGTAGTGACAGGCGCTGATTAATTTGACAGGACTAAACTAAAATTTATCTTCTGTCCTTTTCTTAATTAAATAGAAAGAAAAAGATGCACTGAACTTAAATTTAGTTTAGTTTGTGAACAAGGGAATCGGCACCAGTATCAGATTGTATGTTGATCTAAATATGATTTGCGGCCTGCAATGTGCAAAAAACGCAAGAAAATTTGCTACCCTGATGCTTCCTCCTTAAGAGGGCATACTACGGTCCACTAGCACCACTCCTTTAAAAAAATATTATCTCGTGACTGAGAATGAATTATGAAAAACAGCTCAATCAGCGACCTCGGTAAGTGTGTCTAGAATTTTCTAATACCTTTTATTAAGTTTCATATTGAGACACGAAACAACAAAATTCGATCTAAAGAAAAGCGACCACATTCCTCTAATTTTTATTTTGTTGTTTTTGAAACTGTATAAAAGGTATTAGAAAATTTTAGACACACTTACCGAGGTCGCTGATTGGGTCGTTTTTCATCATTCCTTCTCAGTCATGAGATAATATTTTTTCAAAGGAGTGGCGCGCGCTAATGGACCGTAGTATGCGCTCTTAAAGTTCTCCTATCTATCTCTGACAGACAGCTTTAACAAAGCAAATAAATGTTGAGAAAGAATAAGATTTGATGTTGTTGTATGACTTTCTTCATTCTAAAGAGAGAGAGAGATTGTTCCAACAATCAAGAAAAATAAAGAGATTCTCTCTTTGTTATTTCGTCATAATCATTTTGTTGTAATATAATAGGTACTACATTAGGTATTTCTTCTCAGAGTAGTCGACTAGAACACACCAAACTTGTCTATTAGCTTATTATAACCAATTTACTGCATAATCAGCTGATAATATTCCCACTGCTGGACAGGCTGCAACTGCTTTGCAGTTTGGCAGAGGTATATATAGGGTGGATCTATTCAAACACGAAGTATTTTAAGAGATACACCTATAGATGGTAAAGAAGCCATGGTTTTTTTTTTATAAAATAGTATTTAAAAAATTAATAATTTAAAATTACTTGATAAGATAATTCATTATCAAAATTCACCGCGTTCGCGCCGCCACCATCGCTGCGTCCGGGTGGGTCATTCACAGAATAAGTACCTAAGTAAAGGTTTTGTGCAAAATGTCTCAAGCAATTTTAAAATTATAATAATTATGTAAACATATAAAACACTTTGCTATGGCTTTTTTACCACCTATAGATGTTTCTCTTAAAATATTTCGTGTATGAATAGATGCACCTTAAATATCATGTAAACAATTATTTCTGTGAATAAACAATATTTTTTTTTTTCTGTGAGACGTAGCGGGCCGTAATCCACTACGATGTAATCCACCCACTGTAGGTTGATGGACGTCACATATCTTCGAATTTTCGGTTCTAGGCCATGCGGGTTTCCTCACTATGTTTTCCTTCACCGTTTTGAGAGCAGTGGGGATGAAATAATTTACACAAAGTAAAGGGCCTGGGTTCGAACCAAAGACTTACAAATCGTAAGTCACCGCCATTACCACTGGGGCACCATTGCTCCAACAAATTCACTAAATAAAAATAATTTATTATGTATCAGGTAAAATAAACGACACTGATATTGCATACTCGTTTTATTTTCTCGCCTTACCTCAGCATAAGATTACAATTACGAAGATCATTCAACTACTATCAGTAAATAACATTAATATTTTAGAATTAAGCATTGTTTTAATTAGTATTTATTTAGGCTAGCAATATTACAGAATTACATTGAAGCAACATGGCAACACAGTTTATAATTAAAAAACATAATATAATCGATTAGAAATCAATCGATTTATCTCTGAATAAATATTTAAAAATACTGAGGTTTAAAAGTACTTAAAAACAGTAACACAGTGTATGTATATCTTAAAAATATTTACAATATTCTGAGCATTTTGTTCGTTTACTTTTTAATATTGTATTTTTTTTTTTTAGAACTTTTGCGTTCTTTATGATATGCCAATTTACAAGAAGTAATTAGAAACGTCAAAGAATTAGCTAGCGTAGTTGAAGCAGTATACAAAGTTACAGCTCTAATGGAAAATAGTAGTTCAAACAAGTCAGCTTTTAAAAACAAGTTACTTCCGTTGCAAAAACATTTCAGAAAATTGTCGACAAAGAAAAATTTATCAACTTTCATTTTCAAATTAAGAACAAAGTTTTATTTTTAAACGGCGACTAGATAAAGACTATAAAATTACAGAAATAAAAAAAAAACTACAAATCCATCGCTTACATTTAAAAAACGAATAGGTACTCAGTTCTTTCAATAGCTATTATTTACAAAACTTATCGCCAAATAAATAAATACATGGAGGATTTAAAACATTCTTATTTACATTATTATACAACACAGAATGACACTGATCTTTGTACGTAACATTTAGTCGAATCATTATTTATATTTTATCAACGGCGTAGGCTTACCACGAACCCTTTTCGCTAGCCAGTTTGTGCTCTCCAAACGAACTATTATGCATGCATCATGACCTTGCAAAAGTTCAGTAAAAGCACAGAAAATGCACAAGACTGGACCCATGAAAGTTTATGGTAAAGCCTAAGTACTACCTACTACACACACAATTTAATTCCTGCCCAAGCAACTTGGCCGCCAAAAACCGACCATAGATAAAATTGTCCTTCTTTCATGTCAGTAAAACCTCTTTAGTATGTAAAGCATATAGAACGTAGTACTACGTCGTTGCGATTTATCTAGCACGTAAATAAAATGCTCGGGGCGTGTTCAGATAAGATTAGAACTCATGGCAATGGAGGTCTGGTAATAAAACCTTTTAGCGTGGTCACTACCTTTAATTCAACAAGTTACCTGACTGCTTGCCTGACAGGCTTTAAATCGAGTATCGATGTCTAGAAACAGGAGGCAGAACAGTAGTTTCTTGTGCCACATAAATCAAACGGTCATCACAAAATGTCACGTAACTGTCAAAGATGCTAGTGTTCCTATTTCAAAAACACTCACACTGCTTTATTACAAGCCGCACCCGTACCGAATTTCTACCCCACCACCTCCATCCAAAAACCGTCCTTTCGCAAAACCTATCCAAACACTGCCCAAACACTTAAACCAACCTATACATAAGTTACATTTGAACGATTTGGCAATTACACTCACAATAATGACTTAGTCCCCGCACTGACATCATTCAGACACGTCCCTTCCGAGCGCATTCAGAAATGTCCATCCTCCGAGCGTGCGGGCTCGAGCGAACACTACACGAGGCTGGACAGCGGTGCCCTGGACGTCACAGGCGACGAAGGCAGCTGCTGCAGCTGCTGAGGAGCCTGCGAAGGGAAGTACACCCCGCCAACACCATCGTTGAACTGAGGATGAAGCGGCATTGGCGTGTGAGGCATCGAGGTCGGCCGTGATTCGTGGTACAAAATAGGCACACGGACCAATCGTTGGGCAGCATGAGCCATGTTAGCAGCTTCTAACTCCGCAGCGAGTTGCCTCTTCCACTTATTCCTTCGATTCTGGAACCATATCTTGACCTGCGTTTCTGTTAGGTGTAAAGACGCAGCCAATCCTGCACGCTCCGAACTACTGAGATATCGTTTCATATCAAAGGTCTGTTCTAGTTGGAAGACCTGGGATCTGGAGAAGACTGTCCTCGTCTTCTTCTTTCTCTTGCCAAGGTTCGCGTTGGGGTCTCTTTTCTCGTCTTTATCGAAGTCGTCACTTTCATCGACGTCTGGATCTGAGTCCTGGACGTCTGGTTGTTGAGGGTAGAGAGCTGGATGCAGGCGAGGGGAGCGGGGAGACGAGCGAGAGGGTGATGGAGGGGTGGGGGCTCGCGTCGGGCTGCGGATGCGAGGGGAACCTCCTGCTGAACCATCCTCGTTGGTGGTTGAGTCTTCTGTAACAAGGGTGTGGCTGTTAGTAAGCATAAAATAATAATGTTGTCTTAATTATACCTAAAATATGACGTTCATACAAATAAACAGCCATGAACCCGAAATTAATAAGGTGGCAATTACGTCATTTCAGAATATCGCGGAAGGTTGCATGAAACCGTTACGTTTGCCAGAAAAGAAAGGAGTCTGTACCTACAGTAAGTGATTCCGAGATCAATGATGACACAATATTATTAACAAATTAAACAAAACTCCGCCTCTTTTAAAATCATCAATCCTGGCCGGAATGAAATTAAAAATAAACGAAATACCATTTATTTTTTCAAATACGAACACGTGTTCCTATTCTAACAAATCTGTCAAATTGCCCAATCAAAGGCGTTGTTCGATTTGTATTAGGATTAAATCGACTAACAGTAATTGGATATGTCCCTTCTCTATTTATACGCAGTCGAGAACTCGATTCTAGCCACAAAGAATCCTTACTCGTTAATCCGCACTGATTTGTTTTAAGCTCTATTGACTTTACAGGGTGTTGGCTAAGCAATAAATGTATTCGTTTATATTAGAACTTATTTATTTAATTAGGTTAAAAAGATGATTTGGTCATCATTTACAAGGCAGATGTGAGTGACGCTGGGACGAGACGCCCTAGAATGACATTATAGTAACCTTATTGGTGATGTTCTTCAGAAGAAAAAAGAGTACGTAAAGTTTGTAGCAGGTAGCGTTCTGTAGTTTCTGCCTACTCCCCACGGAAAGAGGGCGTGAGTTTATTTTATTTGGGAAAACAAACTCGTATAATCTAGATACACAGTATGCTAAGTAAATGTACAATCCACTTCGTAGGTATGTTTCGTGTGTTTATGTATGTTTATGTTAAAAGAATATTAAAAAAGAGTCATACCTATGTTATTTTTTGGGTGTCAAAACGAGCGTTTGAAACCCTTTAGCCTGAGTTTCGAAAAAATCTTTTCATTGATAAAAGATATTTTCAAAACTCAAGTTTAAAAAGGTGTCAATCTGTGGGTTTTATCCGATTCTTTTTTTATTAAGGAAGCAAAGCCGATGTCGACCATTCTGCGTGCAAGTGTGCATTATTATAAAAATCTGTGGGTCGTTTGTTGGCGAGTAAAGGCAGCAAGTTTTTTTTTTTTATCAATCCATCAATCATTTATTTTGTTAAACATAGGTATAGTTACAGATAATATATTGTCTAAAATAGGTGCACTATGTTTTGCCAATTTATGGCGTACAAAATTAACATAAACAAGCAATTATAATTAAGGTGACATGTCAATAGAATACAAAACAAAAAAAAAACATTCAATTAAAAATATGTCAGATATGTAAACAAGTAATAAATAAAATCATAAGTGTTTAATTAGCAAGTCGGACTCGTCATACCTCTGTTTATCAGTAGTAAACTCAGTGATGGAGTAGTAACATCTATCTAAAAGGAATTTAAATAAAGACCTCTTAAAGGCTCCCAGACACTCTCAGTTAAGGCAGGCAATAGACAATATCCACATTAAAAGAGGTTCGCAATTAAAACCAGAGACTAGCCGAAGTATTCGAATAAGTTCCTAATTCTAATACGATCAGCGCAATGAAGCGACTACTAAGTACGTAATAAACAGTTTGTACTAGTTAACTAATTCGTAGGTGAAACACTAGGCAACTAGCTAATTGGCTTTAATGAACCGTTACTTTAGGCTATTCATTAGACGGGAATATTTAGAAGCAAAATACAACTACAATGTAACTTGGATAATTATTATTATGCGCTTTTAATAGGTCGTTAAAAATGACTGGCCTAATGTCCTACAGAGAATTTGACTTATTCCTTAAACTTGGCGTTGTGATTGGTGATTACAATGCGATATTACCTAGAACCTTTTTACATCGAACGACAACCATAGGCTGAACGAGGAAATTCACAGCCAAAACCACACAAATTAAAAAAGGCAATTCGAAAATGGAATGTCTCTTCTGTCATCTACCCTTGTATGAATCACTTCATTCGTATTAGAAATTTAATACGTCCACTCTAATTTCAACTTTTTACCTTTAAAATAGAGTTCAGTTTAAAATCACAGTTGGCGTTCTTAGTTTAAACAATGATAAAACCAGCATAATGAAATTCTCTAGCCTGAATACACGAGCCTTGATTCGCAAGCTCTTGTTTATTGGTCGTTAACAACACACAACCAATGTAGGATGAACTCTTTTTTCACAGTTTGACCAAGAATGAAAAGGTCTAACTGGCTAGTTGTGATGTGTGATTTGCATTGATTTTAGAAGCCATGCGAGTAATCCTGTGTTAGTGCCCGCTTGCTGTTTACACAACCGCTTACGAGTTAAGCAGTTTATGAGTTTGCAGACCGAGATATTATTGAATACTTAGCAAAGGAATTGTTACGGTGAACTCTGGTATTTGCATAAAATGAAGTCATTCATTTGTATTAAATTAAAAAGGCGTCACATTAAACATGGAAAAGCAGAATATAAAATTTTGTACCTACAGGATTTTCGAAAATATATGGGGCTTTTTTGATAAAGTACTTGACATGTCTTAATTAACTAACGACCAAATACTTTCAGTAGTCAGTATAAAAAAATAATGAAGATGTAAAAAAACTGTCTTTCAAAATAAACATTCATATTTTTGCAGCTTTCCATGCGATGTTCATTTAACAACATCTTTTGAAGTTTGGCACCCCACCCACACCTGTGCCTTCGTCAATAATCACAAAAATTAAAAAAAAAGACTCGACTCAAAAACCGAGCAATCAAACAAAACAGCGTTCCGTACAAACCGCATTCGAAAATTAAAACGAGCGCGCGCGACATCACTCTAACATAGCGACGACACCGCATTTGGCGCGAACTGATTCGTATATGAAATGTTACGGGTGGGAAAGAGATGGGTATACGTTTGTTGTTTCGTTGGTAATTGCGCTGTGATGGCAGAAAAGCATTGTTCGGTCGGTTTGGACCGCGTGAAATGGTGCCGCTTTTGTTTCGTCACTGAGATGGGTTTGGGAAAATTAAAGCTGCGTCGAGTGGGGGCAGAGCATGTTACGGTGATTGCTTGTTTAGAGGTAACGTGTGCCTAGCGCAGCGGGCTTATGTTGGTTTTTGATGTAAGTTGTGTTGACAGTTGTTGTGACGTCACGTTTCGGTAGAATAATGGGTTAGTTTCGCTGTAAATTCTACTTATACAGGCTGGAAGAAAATGTGATTGGGAGCTTAGGGAGAAGTTGGAAGAATTTTTAATTATGAATTTTAAAAAACACAAAATTAAAATGATATTCAGACCATTAAAAAAAACCCATAATTCATCAAATCGATTGACGCAAATGGCTAACAATAGACTACAAGCTAAACCAATTTGGTACTGCCGTGTCATCCATAGACAATTGTGTCCGGTACCATATGATAAGCTTCCTATGCTGTCAATTATCGTGTTCATTGAAAATAATGTAAGGAATTGGGAGAAGGCGCTGAAATCTGACATACAGGTTTTTACCTAGTTTGGGTTTCAGAGGCTTCATAGGTTTTTGTAGCTCTAATTTATTTCAATAAAGATTAATTATTATTATTTCAATAAAGATTTATTAATTAGGACTTTTATGGCATTGTGTACTGTTAACTGACAGTTAAGACTAGGTCTTGGGAATGCAAAAAGGTCCGCAGTAAAAAGTTCCTATTTATTTTAGCAAAGAATTTGGGTTTGTTTTGCAGACACAATTTTGTCATGCACAAAACTCAGACCTGGAAAACTATCTGTAAGCTATACAAATATTTTGCAATGTGCAAAATTCGTATCCGCGACCGGTAGTTAACACAGAAACCCATTGCTTAGACACTGTGCCTTGCTTGTATAAATCTCTGTCACTGCTGAATCGAGGTTGTATCACAACACTGCCTCTTTCAGGAATATAAACTAGAAACATTCCATTCCAAATTCGAACTCAACACTCGTCCATTTTCAAATACTTAACCCGAAATCACTAACTCGACTCGACTAACAGTTTGTTGAAACGCATCACTAATCCTTTCAACCTGACACCGAAATCACGTCGGTAACTCGATACATCGCATAGAATCGATTAGGTCCGGACGCCCCACTAGTGCGCTAATCTCTGACGGTAGCTTGCTGACATCATTTATTATCTGTGGTCGAGTAATAGACAGTAATGGCTGTGTTGTTTAGAAATTACGCGGGAAAATGAGAATGGATTTCTGGGGTTGGGTTACAATTTATATTGTTATGTTTGGGCGGTGTTTCTATGAGAAAATAGTAAAATGTGACTATAAACGTTGAGTTTTGTGAAGCGTGATAGAAACGTAATAATAATTATTGTGACCCTTCGCAAACGGATAAAATTGAATAATGTTCGTCTTTGTTTCGTTCTCGACAATGAGCAAAGCAATGACAATGTTGAAATATAACTAGCGTTGCCATACGTCCCGTATATATATACGGGATTGTCACCGTATTTGACCATCGCGTCCCGTATTGCTACACGTCCCGTAGGTAATTGTACCGTATTTCAATAATTTTGGAAATGATCCGAAATGGGCCAGATCTATGATTAGGTATAATAAAAAAGAAAACGAGATCATTACAAAAGTAAAATCGAGCTCAAAATATGACTGGGTCAAAAAATTTACGTGTTAATTTAAGTTAAAAATTGTTATAGTACTATTATTCGAATAAAAACCTTGATTAGGATTTTTTTATTTGATTTGTTTGAAACGTTTCGTATTAAAGAAAGTTATGGCAAGTCTAAATATAACAGTACTTATGTACTCGTACTTGGGTACATTACCAGTCGACAGCGATTTAGAGGAATTTTTCGACGCCATTTTGTAGTTTTAGTTAAGTTAGGATATTATATTTTTATTTTATTTATTATTTAGGTATAGTTGTTTGTTATGTCCAGTTCATTTTAATTTTTGATAATTAACACTGCAAGTTTCTAATTAGGTACTAAGTATTTACGATAATCAGAACTAGGCCTTTCACTCTCAGTCGATTGCACGACAGTGTATTACATTTTTCTGGCCTTTCACACACAGAATGATTATGTAAACAAGCAATTTAAAATCTGATTGTATCAGAATTTACTCGTTTAAGGTGGATGCGCTGTGGTAGCCCGCGAAATTCAATTTTTCTTGGGTTTTTTTGCAATTTGCAGGTCCGTGTCAGGTTGTATCTTGATCAGAATATGATACGCAACAATAAAACTTATATATTTACATAATTTTAACCATAAAAATCATTAATATATTATCTCTCTAAGTTAGATTTCGTGCAGATTCGTCGAACGAACGAAATCTAAAGAATCTATAAATATATAATATATATAAATAGGATTAGTAAAAAATTCGGACTTATTCCACAAATCCCCCTGAAAATCCCCCTTAGGAGGAAAAGTGGAATCTGAAAACAGTCTAGAATTCACCCCTGATAACCCCGCTAAGGGGGGAAAACTAGAATTGAAAAAACAAAAAATAACTTATTCCAAGACCCCCTGAAAGTGATATTTTACATTAGGGTTCAGTTTTTTCCACTGAGGGGGATTCTCTCAGGGGGGATTAGTGGAATAAGCCAAATTCGCGATAGAAAATCCCGCGAACAGTGAAGGTTCAGTTTCACATATGACATTTCTAGAGACCTCACTCTATACTTGCGCCTCCAGCGGAGAATTCAATTCCTCATTCCTAATTTATCCTAGTGCCTGCAAATGGTCTGATTGTAACAAATACTCCTCTAGTTAGCCATAGACAGTCTTGATTGACATATGTAGATCCCTCTGCTTTGATGGCCCGTCTCCTAAGACGTGTATACCTTTACGATTTGCTTTTGAGAGGTACTTGTTACATGTACAGTCACGAGCACCAATATGTATACACTTAGCAAAACTCAAAAGCAATATTCATAGTGAATAACGATTGCAACTTTGAGATAAGACCTATTATATAATAGTTTAAGTTTATACTATTATAAAATAGGTCATATCTCAAAGTTGCAATCGTTTTTCACGAGATAATTGTTTTAAATTTGCATCAAGGTAACTTGTTAACTAAGTGGGGTATAACTGGGCTGAATACTCCGGTTTCTCAGTTAACTGTTTTAGGCTTGTTGGTGGTAGTAAATGCAATATTCAAATTCCGGTTCATGCAGGCAATTTCAAAAGAGAGTTTCCCAAAGAAATAATTCAATAACTGCTTAGCATACATACTTATAACTACTAAAGATCTAGTGTTTGGCTGAAAAAAATTAGTACTTTGATTTAAATGTAACATAATACAACATCTCTAGAAATGCGTCGTTGCGAGCCCGCGACGGATGAACGCTCTTAACGTTACCAGAGGGTTTCCCAAAGAAATAATTCTTATTCTTATTCTTATCATCAGATTTTTGCTGAGACCCTTATTTTTGTAAATAAAAATAAAATAAAAAAAGATCTGTGGTCATTGTAAAAAAGCCTAAGAAAATTTAAACAAAACTTATTTTTATTGGTTTGCGCAAAAAGGGGCGGTAAACAGATGTGGTCATCATAGGATTTTGTTTACAAAGTGGTCAGATGTCCGTGACCGTGATTGTACATAACTCTTTCCAGGATTAGCTTCTCAATAAATTAGCATACATTATCAAAACCATAGCGAGAGATTTAGAAAACCCTGTGAGAAGAACTGCCGAGCAGTGTTAAAAGATGTGTCTAGAAGAAGAAACAGCAGCACCTTATCTACCCACCACAAAACTCGTCATTCACATACTAACCTCTAGGCGGCGTGGTTCTATCCTGCGGTCGCTGCCAATACCACGGCGCGGGCACCAGACCTCCGTACCTCCCAGCCAGGGCACTCCACTGAGATATCAGTCCCAATCTGTAACAATTAACATACTATAAGACGATATATTGATGGCATGATGGGCGATTGGCAACCGTGCTACATGGAGTGAATATTTTTCTTTAAGACGCAGACATATGCCAGTGACCTTGAGTGGTTAGCTTGCGTGTTCTGTCCTGAGCTCACGCAACGCGTCGTACGTCCAGCCAGTAATAGGACTCGCCCATCCAGGAGCGCTGTCCCAAATAAGACGCATTATTAATTTATTATACATAAAACAAAAGGTATTTTAATAAAACACGTATACTAAAAGATCAATAATTAAATTATCTTTAAAAAGGTGGAGGTTTCAAAAAAATACGCTTGATAGATTTTGCGTGCTTCTCAGTTTTTTATCCGCATTAGACATAACTTTACAAATTCACTATGTAATATAAACATAATCTAAAATATTCATATCGACGCCCCCAAGCAATAAGTCGGTAATCGTAAAACTGAAATTTTTCAGAAAGAATGTTTTTCTGTTATTGTTGAATATCTTTTTAACTAAGTAGTCGGACTATTGAGGTCATTAATACATCAAACGAAAGTTAGTTTTTTGTGTAATTCAATTACAATGTCAAAATTAAATTATGTATGTGAAAAACCTTGTTATTTAAGAAAAAAAAAATTGCAAAAATATTACAGGTAAAGGTGTTTTTCATGATATCTTTGTAAATATCACTAACAGAAATTTGAAATAAATTACTAAGATGTATCCCAACCTATAGGTGCCGAATTTTACATAACAATAAAAACTCCCTAATAGCACATTACCGACTTATTGCTTGGGGGCATCGATATATTAAGTTATTAAGAAAATGCTCTTCAAGTTGTTGTCAAATTATTCATGCATATGAGTAAGTACTCTGTTAGTCCAAGTTTTTCAACAAAATGTTTGTTTATCGAAACTTGATACGTTTGATCCTATACGGCTCATAATCTTGTCACACCACAACACTTAAAATCCCATTAAAGTGTCATAAGCTTTAACTGAAAACGCCTTAAAAATATCTTGACAGGTGTTTTGTTTTTTGTAGGTACGCAATGACCCGTAGTTAATCAGTTCACTAGCGTATGTAGCTCTAGTATTATTTTAACAATGTTGGGTGGCTAACCAGCCTATAACCAGCATGCTAAGATATAACTAGCTAGTCATACTCTGAAGGATAACGTTGTTGTTGACGTGACAACGTCTAATAAATCGATGAACGCCGGCTGCATGCACGAAAAAGGATGACTCATTGTCCTGTTACGCTCATTGTCCCGTTACGCTCATTGTATGCTTGCGTCGCATCAATGTTTTGTTATGACGTTGTCACGTTAAACTATCGTCCGTAAACCAACTTTACAGACAACCAATTTTTTTAAATAAAAAAATTAATTACTAATAAACATAGTCGAATTACTATTAAACAGAGTTGAATTACTATTGAACAGAGTCGAATTACTATTAAACAGAGTTAAATTACTGTTGAACCGAGTTGAATTACTATTAAACAGATATTAATTACTATTAAACAGAGTTGAATTACTTTTAAACAGAGTTGAATTACCGTTAAACAGAGTTGAATTACTATAAAACAAAGTTGAGTTACCGTTAAACAGAGTTGAATTACCGCTAAACAGAGTTGAATTACCGTTAAACAGAGTTGAATTGCTATAAAACAGAGTTGAATTACTTTTAAACAGAGTTGAATTACCGCTAAACAGAGTTGAATTACTACAAAACAGAGTTGAATTACCGTTAAACAGAGTTGAATTACTATTAAACAGAGTTGAATTATTATTGAACAGAGTCGAATTACTATTAAACAGAGTTAAATTACTGTTGAACAGAGTTGAATTACTATTGAACAGAGTTGAATTAATTTTAAACAGAGTTGAATTACCGTTAAACAGAGTTTAATCACTATTAAACAGGGTTGAATTACCGTTAAACAGAGTTGAATTACTATTCAACAGAGTTGAATTACTATTAAATAGAGTTGAATTACTATTAAACAGAATTGAATTACTAGTAAACATATGCAACGTCAGTACCACAACACCTTGCTAACTGGCAAGAAAATATCCACACTGAACTATTCTCATACAATTCGTAGCTGCTCGAGAGAGGAAACAAAAAACACACTACCCACAAAACAAACTAAAGAAACCTTACCAATATAAAGTAAGAGAGGCTATAAATCAGCAGGAGAGAGATCGGCGGCAAAATGTTAGGTTTTAGAGTAGTCCCTATTGTTAGGAACAAGCTTTCTCGCTTACCGGCCGATTGGGAGCCGCGTATAAATATCGATTGTTGCCAAAGAGGATTGCAGCACTACGCTCTGGGGACGCGATAGTTGTGTAGTGTGGGGATGGTGTCGATAGATTTTTTGATTAATTATAGGTGTTCATTACTTAAATTAAGACAAGTTATTTCTTTTGCAGATTTAATGAAATCGAGAATGTGTTTAACTTGATGAGCTATTGTAAGTGAGTTTGATTTGAATCATCAATATTACTAAAACTATTTAAACTATCAACTAATATTTCACAAAATATTAAATCTCATAATTTCCTTACCCAAAACGACAAAAGAGCACCCAGAGAAAAATTCAACTTAAAAATAGAAAAAATTACAAGCAAAAATCACAAGTAACATGAGTAAAAGTTCAACATCAGATATCCATCATGATACAAATCAGTAGAAGTATAGACATTCCATAATTTCATCCATCCAATGAAGTAACAATCATCAAATTCACATCAAATTCCTTTTACTACTCCATCACTGAGTTTACTACTGATAAACAGAGGTATGAAGATTCCGACTTGCTAATTAAACACTTATGATTTTATTTATTACCTGATTACCTAACTGAAATATTTTTAATAGAATTTTTTTTTTTGTTTTGTTTTGTATTTTAATGTAATCTATTGACATGTCACCTTAATTATAATTGCTTGTTTATGTTAATTTTGTACGTCATATATTGGCAAAACATAGTGCACTTATTTTAGACAATATATTATCTGTAACCATACCTATGTTTAACAAAATAAATGAATGATTGATTGATCAATATAATTGAATACAGTCCAACATGAATACTCATAATTCATGAATAAACTATTCACCACAAACACACATCACTAATGAACGTAGCAAATCAGTAAAACACAATCAAGTGCTACGGCTTCTACGAAATTCGCTACGCGCTACGCGGGCGTAGGCGCTCGTAGCACGTAGCAAACACCTACAAATTCTATGATTAATGAGCCCGATAACAATCGGCGTTTTATTTTTTGACGTAAAATTTTGTTTGATTCAAAATGTTTATTGATTTAGTTGATTAGAGGATACTAACTTTGCACGGTTTTTATGATTTGACAAAACATCGAATTCTCAATTTATTTAATTTGGCTAATATTGATGTATTATAAACATACACCTTTCGGAATAAATTCCGTAAATGATAATGAAATCCAAATCGAAACCCGTTGCGTAGTTAAGATGTTTATTGATTTAGCTTCTCAAAGAACTGTGTTATATTTTGTATCTTCCAGTATACGCCCAATAAACGTACATATTTTCTAGTACCAGTCGTTTATTCATACACAAGTATTTTTTCGATAAATCAAGAACTTTCAATCCCTATATCCCAGCTCTAATATCGATGCAAGTTTATTTTTTATCGATATTCCGAATAACAATAACGATAGCAAGTCTTTTATCGACTATATTTTATTGTTGGAAGCGACGAGTGTAGTATAATGGGGAAATGAAAAAATGCTCGTATATCGCGTATTTTCAGTGTCCATTGTTGAAAGATTTCAGTGTTGTCACTTGTGGCTTGAATGGTGGAGCTTGGACTAATGGGTGCACACAATGGGACATAATGGACGCACTTGGACGTAGCACCTAGTCTTGATTTTTCCGAGAAGACAAACTAATGGCGGTAGAGATTTCTGTTTAGGTTAAATTAAATTTATTTTTATCTATTTTAAACTAGTTTTTGCCCGCGACTTCGTCCGCGTGAAATTTCTTATTCCCCTATTCTCAAGATATCATCAAAAAAGCTATTCCATACAAAATGTATGAGAAAATTTATTCTCTTCATAATTTTTTTTTTCGCGAATTTTTCTTACTGTTTAATAGTTATTCTGCTATTCTGGACGGAAACAACTTCAACAAATCAAAGATCATAAAAATCGGTCCAGTCGTTCTTGTGTTATAAATGGTGTAAATAACCCGACTTTGTTTTATATATTTAGATGTGTAACTGACATGATATATAATGTTGTTTTGGAATGGGCAACTACCATTTAATTTCAAAACTACGAATGGAGAGCCGTGTGTGCCGTGTGGTGCCGGACGTAAAGAATAGCATCACCCTGTTTCCTCCCGTGGGTGTCGTAAAAGGCGACTAAGGGCCTTACTAGAGAATAGGCAACAGCGTTCTCTATGCATTTTTAACACCATACTGCGATTGCCAACCCGCCTGCCAAGCACACTTAGGACATAGGCCGCACCCCCTTGGGGATGCCTATGTCCAGCAGTGGACGTCTTTTAGCTGGAATGATGATGATGAATGGAGAGCTGTAAACCGTTATAAACTTATAACCAAGTCCAAAGTGAGACGTCGCCCATTTCAACAAACCGTGCCAAAAACCTAGAAACACTAATCCTAAAACAAAGTAAATCCAAACTCAACACCAACTAAACAAAACCACTAAACTAACAAAATCAATAACAAGAAGAAAATAAGAGAGAAGAAAATCTAAAAAAAAATCCCGTCGCAGCGCATTACCAATTCGGTTCCACAGTAATCCAAGCGGCGTACTCCGCACAAATTCCATTACACGATAAAACGACGCGCTGAAACGGAGCACCACGCCGCCGTCTGATTGGTTGGCACACCGCGCTCTGATTGGCCCACTCACTAACCCCGCCTCCCGCTGGGGATATAAAAATCGATGCGCCGCGTAAACTTATTCTTTTTGGTGTCGCACGCCGACCGACACTTTTCACTTGTTACTAATAATAGCGTTTGTGCTATCTTTTTATGGTTTAAAGTGTTTAGTTGTATCTGTTGTCCGTTCAGGAGACGGGATGCTTTTGTTGCTAGGGTATGCTTTTAAAAGCATTGTGTTCTTTTCAATTTCAGGTTTAAGATGATAGTGTTCAGTGTAAGCGAGGCCACTCTGGCACTGCTTCGGGACAAAAGGCTTTGTGTTGAACGAGTAATGTTGTGGACGCAGACGGGGCTTATAAGTAGGTTGTAACATAGGGTTGGAAAATTGCATCGATAAGGCACTACTCTCCGTCTCACATAGAAGACACACCCTCACACTCATACTCTTCTAGATACATTTTCCGTGTCAGCTCTTAAAGTAAGGAGACTATATCAATCGTTCCTTTACAAGATTTATCACAGTAAATTGGATTGTAATAACCTAATTAACCAAATATACCTTCGCATACAGTCGTTCCCATCGTATTCGAGATACACTCACAGTCTATTCACTCCGAAGCGGTGCAGAATCAACGCAGGAGAAAGAACTCCTTTACGTCGACTAATGAAAAGTTACAACGATAATTTTGCTGATATTGACATATTTGCATTTTCACTGGGAATCGAACCCGGAACCTAGGTCTGAGACAGGGTTCCGCTATTACCGCTTTATCAGCAAATAATACAAATAAAATAAAGTTAAAAATTTAAGTGAATACCATACAAGAAACTAGTTCTTTTTTTGGCTTTATCAGCCAAACATTGTACGATGGCACGGAACCCTTCGTGTGAAATGAAATCGATTATTCTGTAAATAAGATATCGCAATCACATTTACACGTCAAATTAAAAAAAAAAAAAAAAAAAACTAGAATGGAGTCGTCATCTCCTATCTGACTACCCCTGAGAAGAAATGACGAAACAAACTCAGGGTTCAAACTGTCTTTTAAAGTCCAGACATAATATTGGTCAGATCATGTGAAGCCCATGTAAATCCGAGTCTGAAATGGTTTTTTGAGGAAAGAACCACACAAATTTGAGTGGACCTGTTCAGTCAGTGCAAGCACTTGTCAGTAATCGTATAGCTCAAGTCAGGACTTAAGGAGCTCAAGGATCGGACGAATAATACTAAAGAAAGGACATTTGGGTAGGCCGCATAAAGTACTCAAAATGCCAGACCATTATTAAAACTATGTGAGAAAGAAAAAAAAAAGTGTGCTAGTCCGACTCGCACTTGGCTGGTTTTTTTTTTCAAGTTTAGGCCCATTTTAGAGTCTGCAAATCATCTACTTGTGATGAGCAAATGTGGCAATTTATACTCGTTACTTCCCTGTTTGAGAAGAAGCCATAACCCATCCCTGAACCTCCACTAATTATTAAATAACCTCCCAATAGCTAATTATGCACATTTCCTAATGTATTCGCTATTCCAGCTACTAGTTAACTAGAATAGTATAATTATTATTATTCCCGGTAAGTGCACCAGTACCACTTAAATCATGCTTCGCTGAAATAATTATTTTATTCTGAGCACATTTGATCATCAATATTCAATTAAATCTTGTACTGGGAAGCATCAAAGTAATTCCGAGTTTGTGAGTTAGTTTCGCCAAATGGCGATCTTCTCAAGCCATTTTTTCTTTCTTCATTTCTGACTCCATCTAGCTTATTAATAATAATAATAAAATTTATTCAAAAATAAAAATTGGAAAAATACGAGATAAATCTTAGAAATAATGTAGGTATTACAAAGTATGATGCCTGTACTAGGATAAACCTGTATCACAGGCGGCATGAGTTCTTACAATTACTATTTGGACAACTGATTTCTTAGCAAATATTTAACATAAGTTTTATGAGTAGTGCAATAGTTAGTTAATTATGTTAATACATACTTAAATACTAATAATTAAGGTCTTAAACATGTAGATTATTTATATATTATTTACGAAAAAAGTTGTTAGCACTTAGTTACACGAATATGATTGCGTCTGCAGTATTAATAACTAGGTTGAAAACAATTATTGCATAAATCACCTTAAATGCTACATTTGATTTTTGAAGCAGTCTGCTAATGTGCTTAGCCAGCAACAAATCGATGGTAAGTAGAACATCGCAGTGGTCAGGTGTATTATTATTATTATGTGTTTACATTTCACGGGACCATGGGGTCCCGGTCCTTTGGAAGGCGTACGAGGGGCCGCAGCCAACTGGCAGAGGCTCCTTAAACAATTTAAAATGGTTTTTATTTTAATTTTTATTTAAAGAAATTATAATACAGATATGTTACTTAATTCTACTCGCCAAACTTTTACGTTTGATGGCGAATGGCACTCTTTTTCATAACAATGAACCACCTCACCTACATAGCCACTACTTATATATAATATTATACTGTTATGGTTTAATCTTATACAATGTATTTAGTTCTGTTTGCTATCCTGAATGAGGCACCAACCGACGATTATCCCTGTTCGGACTATGCAAGTGCAAACAAGGACAACCCCCGGTTACTACAGGACTATTGCAGGATATGGAAACAAAGATTTTGGATTATGGGTTTGGGTGGCTAAAGTGAATTGCTTATTTAGAACTATGGAAAGACCATGGCCCCTGCCTGACCAATGTTTTCTATAAAACATACAGATAAAATGGCAGGGGGTGACATGCGCACTCAACAATAGGCACCCGAAAACGGTCACTAGCATGTGCTATCATAGCGATAAGGGGGCATCATATCCTGAGGTGTTTATGAGGAGTGAAGACGTATTCCACGGCTATCAGGACAATCCCGGAAGCACGGTCAACATCCCTACCAGCATCTTAGTGGAATACTTCCTTCCACCGAGCACGTTTGCTATTGCGAATCTCCACTCAAGCCAGCTAATAAGGCAACAAAGAGGTGGGAGCTTTGTTCCTCATCAGTGTTCACTCCAGCCGGCTAATAAAGGCAAGCTAAAGGGAGGAACAAGACTTCTCCCGGGAGATAGGGCCCGTGGGGTCGCTACTGACGAACAGCTCGCCACATGCTGCCCTGCGAGTTTGTGTATCTCTCTTGGTCTGACTCCTTACCAAGGGCAGATCCAGGGGGGTCATGGGGGTCTTGATCCCCCCCTGGGCTGGGTCCAATGGTTGCTTCAATGGTTGAAGAACGTCTAACCGGACTTGCACTTCTCCACGTCCATAAAAACGTACCCATTGAAGTAGATGAAGTGATAACGCGTTTCGGGAGAAGTCGTAAAAGAAAAATTGATTTTGTTATTTAAATATAGGTAGGTATTTTTAAGTACAGTACTTACATTTATTAATAAAATACCTACTTTTTACCTGTATCTATTATTATCAACATTAAATTATAACTTCTTGAGACTTGACCACGACTATGTGACCCCCCCTGGCGCCAAAGTTGGATCCGCCCTTGCTCCTCACACTAGACATAGTTAGGAAAAGGCTAGGCAGATTGTTTGATTCGATCAGAACTTTCAATTTCTGAATCAAACGAAACCAAACTATAAGTACTTCCTGTTACAAACATTCACATCAAACAAGAATAACAACTCTTTATAATTCCGAAAGAAATCGTTGAAGTATAAAACCGAGCTCCCTTCACCCCCTGTACATAAGCCGCATTCCTTTGTAAAAATCAAAACACCCCTTATATGAAATCGTCTAAACCAATAAGTAGGTAAGCACAGCTCCCCTTGAGTTAAGATTGTATATAGACTGAGAAGACTTTGTGGTTTATGTTATGGGATGAAGCGAGATATTTGGAAATATTGAAAAGCTTTTTTACGGAAAAGTAATTGTTTGCGTCTGAATGATTTTTAGTTTGTGTTAATCGATCGTGTTATTTTGTTTCCTACTTTATGTTATAGGTATTTTGTACCGACCTTTTTTGTTGTCTTTTTGTTTTAAGTGTTTATCAATGGAAACTTGTAAATGGCCTTCAAATGCATATTGTTTAAGAACACTGTTCATGTTACATGTAAGTTTCCCGAATAGAATGAAATAAAATATTTCGTTTGTAATTAAATGGCTAATAAAAGTCCCACTACTTGACAATGCTCAAATTCCCATTCATTATTTGTATAACTCTATTTTGTAAGATGGTCAAAAGACAGACAGACATCAGACATAGATAGTTAACATATTGTTTAGAAAAAATAATTTTGGGTGTTATCCAAAAGGGATCATTAAGAGCTTTCAAATAAAATTGTAGGTGCACCAGTCATAAAAAATTACAGTGCGATTGCAACAAGACATGGCAGGCAGATTCATCACATTTAGCAAAGATATTAGAAGAAAGAAAGAAAAGAACGAAAGAAAGAAAAATATTTTATTTGGGACACGCACAAGAAATACAAACAGTAAAAAATTATAAATGAGCATTTAAAACTAACAAAAGATACATTGTAAACAACAACAAAAAACATAGATAATAGAAAAAGGCCTGTGCGAGACCAAAAGGCCACTATCTCAGCATAATGCTGCGATATTTAAAAAATAAATACCGCTGCGCTAGAATTCTGATGGGGTTTCTGTGGGGTATTTTTATTATAAGTAAAAAGACGACATTTAACTTCTGCCAGAAAATCTATCAAAGCTAGAAAAATCCTGTAAAGTTACTTTCTCAGAGACTCTAAACAGCACAACTATACATACAATGAAAAAAATGTTTACTTATACATAACCAAACTTTCGTCAACATGTAACACAAAAAAGTGACCACATAACTTTATGCAACATGTAACCAAAACCTGTGCTGGCTGTTGTGTATCACTTTTATTAAATCAAATTAACTTTTATAAAGTCTTGTCAAACTTTGATTATTCCTGAAATAGCCGAAGTATTTAGGCTAAATATTTTTTTCAGTGTAACGAAACATTGAAACACGAGACACCTTCCACTGAAAAGGTGACATTATATGTCTAACTGTGCTGTATCAAAACTTTTTTTTGTAAATCTACCTGAGGGATACAAAAATCACTGCATAACCTAACCCGCTGCCTGCTCCCGCTACCGCTTTACCTCTGTACCATACACCATCGCATTAAATTATTTACATTTAACGCTCGCGTCGAAGTGGCCGGATAGACGCGGGGACGCGTTCAAGATGTCTGCTCTTTACGCTATTAACTCCGGTAAGAGGGGTACTGCTTTAACCGTGGTTTAAAAGAAGATTGGAAGAATTTTTTTAGGGTTGATTGGGAGTTGTGAATGAAAGGAGTTTCGTTGCATTAGGTTTTAAGCGTACACTGAAAAAAAAGTAGTTGCCACAATCAAGATTTTGATTAGATTGACTAAGTAACTTGTTTGCATCTGAGCCTATCAAGCACAATGATCACAGCTAAGTACTACTTTTATTTGATTCAGATTTGAAACAGGATCTTGATTGGAGTTATCACAAAACCTATTTGCAGCAATCAAGTTAAAACATAGTTGCTCCAACCAAGATTATTAGATTAAAGTTTCAATGATCTTTATTGAAGCAATCAAAATGCTTGACTGACACAACTAACTTACTTTGTTACAGTTAACAGTTTTTTAACTTGTCTCTTTTTTAACTCTTCTGCAATGATATCATGTTAAGGGTAATCGAGAAACTTGTTTGAGCGTTCAATCATTTGAACTAGTATTACTGCAATCATGTCGTGATGATCAATTAAACTAAGATTTTGATTAATCTAAACAAGATATCGTCAATCAAGCTAAAAAGTCACTTAATTGAAGTGCATTTTTTTCAGTGTACGAGTGTGATATGGTCGGTGTAAAAAAACAATCAAAGAAATAAAATAGAGAACGTACAACGGTCCATTAGGGCCACTCCTTAAAAAAAATATTATCTCGTGACTGAGAAGGAATTATGAAAATCGGCTTAATAACGAACCTCGGTAAGTGTGTCTAGAATTTTCTAATGCCTTTTATAACGTTTCATATTGAGACACGAAGCAACAAAATTCGATCTAAAGAAAAGCGGACACATTCTTTATTGAGCCGTTTTTCATAATTCTCGTGACTTCTAAGTCACGAGAAAATATTTTTTTATGGGAGTGGAGCTAGTGTACAAACTCTTAAAGAATCTCTGAACCAATAGTTTTAGCAGACTAGCAAACATCCCTGGCAAGGCAGTTGTCGGTTCGACTCATACACCTGTTTTTTAAGTCAAAACAAAACTATATATTTAAGTGTGCCTATGGATTTTAAGTGTGCCTGTGGATTTTAAGTGTGCCTATGGATTTTAAGATTCTTTCGAGTTATAGATAAAGAGCGAGCGGTGCCTTTGAGTCACGTCGCGTGTCGCGCCTGTTTTTAGGAGCCTTAACTTAAAAAAGAGCAAACAATCAAATGCAAAACAAGAGTGAACAATAAGAATAAGAATAGATTTATTTAGCTAAGTTTACATTCAAGTGGATTGAATTCCTAGACCTCACACTAGGATTCCCTGTGTTGCGAGATCCAGGCTCCTTCGTTCCGTTAACAATTATATAAAAAAGGTACATTTTGAAACTTAAAATAGTATTATTATTAACACGAACGGGATATTTACCATGTTTATTATTTGTTGTGAGTTCCCGATATTTCGGCGCTGTTGCAAGCATCATGACCATGGTTTATCCGTGATCATGGTGCTTGCAACAGCGCCGAAATATCGGGAACTCACAACAAATAATAAACATGGTAAATATCCCGTTCGTGTTAATAATAATATTAGTGACCATGACAGTTTAAATTTTTAAAACAGTAACCTATAAAAAGAGTGTATGCATGGTGGTGTAATTTGTGTCAGTTGTGTTGGTGTTTTAAGAGGTTGTTTGTATGTTACACGCATTTAGTGAGTGCACGTGTATTTGGGAATTGTCAATGTGTGTTCTGTGATTTTTTTACTTAAACTAATAAACTTTCTGTCATGTCGTAGTCCAGTGTAAGAAAACAATTTGTTACCGTAACTCTGCATTTTTAGGATTCCGTACCTCTAAAGGAAAAAACGGAACTCATATAGGATCACTTCGTTGTCCGTCTGTCTGTCTGTCAGTCTGTCAAGACCCTTTTTCTCAGGAACGCGTGGAGATATCAAGTTGAAATATATAGGATACAATATATATACAAATATATATATATCAAATACGAAGGTATATGCTCTCTTGGAGCTCTGAAAAAATCAAGCTTCTAAGTCAACTCAATAAAAAGATACAGCCATTTATGTGACATTTATGCGATATTCGCAAGTAAATCAAAACGTATAGGGTACTTCCCGTTGACCTAGAATTATGAAATTTAGCAAGAAGCAAGGTCTCACAGCACAAGTAAAGGAAAAAGTCCGAAAATTATTAATTTGTAGTTTAATCACATAAAAAATCGTTTTTGCGTTTACAAACTTAAAATTTGCAGTTGGAGAATTGACCGTCACGTATATCGATGTATGGGAGAACATCAACTACAAAATTAAGGTTTGTACGGAACCCTCGGTGCGCGAATCAGACTCGCACTTGCACGATTTTTTTTGTGTTAGTTTTAGTTGTGAACAGGCATCAGGCATCTTCTGCGCACGCTCGTTCCATCATCATAGACCTCATCCATCGCTTTCCATCGGGCGAGATCGAGGTCAAGAAGAGGTCCAATCAGCAATAAAAAAAACAAGCATCTCGTAAAAGCATAAATTTCTTGTATGTACCACAAAATGGCCAAAACTCCCAAATTTCATCAACCAAAGCACTCTGATCGAACCTCAAAGCGAACAGTGTGAATATAAATATAAAAATCAATAGATATAGGCTAAACCTGCCTGTCCCGCGGGATCCCGGGAACCTCGTAAATAACTCCAACGACACATAATACGGGATCAACGCTGTCCCGGTTTACGAGGGGACGAATTTCGACCCGGAGTCTGAATTTTGTTGGGATTTCGGAAAACTTGACGATCTCTGGCCCCATATGAGGGGAAAATTACCACCAGAGTAGATATTTGTATAAGACGTGAATATTATACAAACTACAGAACATAACATCACGCATGTACTGTACTCCCCGACGGGCGCCGTCAGTTGGGACTGGTCATCTCTTAGCTGCCACGGTCTATTGTAATTTGTTTTAATTTTTGAATTGTTTTTATTACGGACGCTTCTAACGTGGACGTCTTTCTACATTGTTCTCACATGTATAACTTCAACTTGAATGATGTAACAATATTTTGTTTTAAAAGAGAGTCCGTGGAGTTTCTTGCCCGTTCTTCTCCATAGGAACCTACTTCGCTTTGGAATGGGCAACTAGCTTCATCTTTCTGACTGGCAAACCCCTTGACAATTCAAAAGTGCCTGTAATTGTTTTATTTTTTTAAAAATGCTTTGAGTTTAGAGTTTTTTTTTAGTTTTGAGTTTTTTTTAAGAAGGGTTAAGCAGAATTTTACCTATAGTATAATACAGTACAAATATCCTACACACAAAATGTTTCTACATGCTTATGATTTAAATAAAAAGTAAACATGAAAATAAACTAGGGAATTCTTTGAAAAATCTCTACAACTTAATAAAAAAAACTAGGACATATGAATATTCAACGACGTCCTTCACGTTAAAAACACCAATTAACATCAAAACCATTTACTTAATTAGCAGCAAAATGCTTTTAAAACAAAAATTATCCACCCTAATTCGTCGTAATCTGTAAAATAATTCACAACGTATTTTTTACTTAATTAGAACGCTGTCACAACAAGGATGAACACAGATTAGGCATGAAAAAAAGTTTTCCAAGATGGCGGCTACAATGACAGATCGTTTACACAGATACAAAATGTCCCGCCACTGTAAATTAAGATGGGGAAAGGAAAAGGCGCGAATAAATGTTTAGTCTTACAGATGTTGGGTTTTTATGGTGTTTTCTTGTAAATGGCGAGATTACTTTTTTATTTCGGGGTGCAGATACCGTGAATATTTTCGCCTTTGTTTGTGATACTGTGTTTATGTCATCAATCTTTTTACTCTGAGCGTATTATGTCAGGATTTTATGACTTTGCATACGAACCTATTATTATAAACTCAACATTTATTTTTGTTTATCTCAGGCTAATACTGTTCTAATAACAACAATGTTATACAACCATATACAACCATTATATAGCCATTGATGTGGTGATGCATCAATCAAAGTAAAAAAAAGTTGTTAAGCACACTTAAACGTTCTAAATCTAAAGAAACAACATTATAATGCATACGTAGACTTTTTCCATCAACTACAGTTCAAAACAAATAAAGATATAGCAACCAAATCAAGAAATAACGCTGCCCCAACCTTCTCTCTTCTACAGAATACACCGACACCTCCTACGTACAACTAAGTAACTGACAAATGCAAATTTTATAGGAGAGCGAATTGGAGATTTCAATTTCTTTAAATCGCCGTAGTTAAGCCCCTATATACGCTAAGAAAAAAGTATGTTGGGTTAATTGAAAAAATAAAATAAACTTGTATGTGGTAAATATAGGTATATAGATGCTAAAAATGCAATAAAAACCGTTTCGTGTATCTGGCAGATACATACGTATACTTAGCGGGTGTCGCCACCGCAAGTCAACCAAATCAAATCCTCAACTAAATTAATTACTCCAACCAAAACTAATTAACCTAAATCAAATCATCAAAAAAGCGCGCCAAAACTTCGACGCCATCTTATTATCTCCTGTCAGTGAAAGTCCATCCACTTCGTAATTTGTTTCTCTCTTACATTCTCACCCCTATTCGAAGGATTTAAGGGGTGTAAGATAAAAAGGGATGTTCTGTAAGACAGCTGATTACATGGGGATGTCGGCCCGTATTACGGTGGATGTAAGGATTCAGTTTTACGCCAGTTTGGATGTTTGGATGTTTAGAAGCCTGGTAATGACTTGGGTGAGAAGGTAATTCTTTGCGTGTAGTTTTGGTATTGTGGTTTTTTTTACGTTTAGTTGTGTTTGTGTGTAGTTTTTTAAGGTTCCGTAAGCAACAAAGAACCCTTATAGTTTCGCCATGTCCGTCTGTCTGTCTGTCCATCTGTACGCGGCTTAGCTCAGAGATTCTTAGTAGGTACTAGAAAGCTATAATTTGGCATGGGTCTACATATTAATCATGCCGACAAAGTGGTAAAAAAAAATCTTGAAATAAAAATTTTTTTAGGGTACATACACATAAAGTGGGGATGATATTTTTTTTTTCTCTTCTATCCCGTGGTGTGGGGTATTGTTGTATAGGCCGTTCAAAAATATTGCGGTTTTGTGAAAGCCATTTTTCGATTCAGGGATCCGTTTGTGTAATATTTAGCTTTGAAGTGCAAATTAATTTTTGCTAGAGTCAAGTATCCCCCCCTGCCAGCTAAATGGTTGTATTTGGATACGTGAAAAAATTCACAGCAGTACTATATATAACGAAGTTAAAAGGAAATCTATCACAGCTAAGTAGTCTTTACAA
Organism: Dryobota labecula; assembly: GCA_947523025.1. Taxonomy (NCBI): domain Eukaryota; kingdom Metazoa; phylum Arthropoda; class Insecta; order Lepidoptera; family Noctuidae; genus Dryobota; species Dryobota labecula. The sequence goes on along the minus strand of OX383305.1, from coordinate 4,020,502 downwards.
GTTACCGAGTAATAGTCGACCAACTTACATTTGCAGTTGAAAAACATGTTCTAAAAAACATGTTAAGATTGTAGTTGAGAACACATTTCTCAACCACAATACTAAGTCTGTTCTTGGGATAAATTCATCCTAACTACGGAACCCTTCATTGTGCGTGGTCCGACACACACTTGGCCTGTTTTTAATGTTTGGTTGTTACTACATTTTTAGAGAAAATTGTGGATAATATACCTACTCTATTTTTCTAGGCGATGTCGTGAGTCAGCATTTACAATAGATTTACAATGAAGAGAATGAAACCTGTAAGACTATTGATATATTAGATATGTGTTGGTGTTGTAGTGGTTATATTATATATAGTTACTATAATTTAAGCGTTATCTGCATAGGATTTTCATAAAATCCTATCAGTTAGTTAAGTGTGAGAAGTGTAGAAGTAATAGTAACAATGACACACATTATATAACACATGAACGAAGTGTTTTATTCAGACTCTAAAGCCCGTATTACAGAACGTCACTCAATACTCAAGCATTACTTAAAACTAGATTAAAGCCATTTGATTTGTTGAAACTAGTTTTAAGTAATTTTTAGTATTGAGTGACGTTCTGTAATACGGGCCGAATGAGGAACGGACTTGTATTATAAACAATCAACACTACCTACCGTGTGGTGCCGGACGTAAAGAATAGCACCACCCCATTTCCTCCCGTGGGTGTCGTAAAAGGCGACTAAGGGACTTATTGTAAAATGGACAGCAGCGATCTCTATGAATTTTTAACACCATACTGCGATCGCCAACCCGCCTGCCAAGCGTGGCGATTATGGCAACCCCCCCCCCCCCATTGGGGGAGGCTTATGTTCAGCAGTGGACGTCTTTCGGCTGAAATGATGATGAACACTACCTATTCTAAGTTTTAAAATAATTATCACGTAAAAATTTCAATTAGATAAAAAAAAAATTATATGCTAGATTTTCATTAATTATTAAGAACCCAATTATTTTTAATTAAAAGTTAAACTTACTTATTTAGTCAATATAATAAACATTTCAAAAACAAATTGCTATTACTTTATTTGATTTCATTTTAAAATGGCTACCGCTATCCATTCGATCAAAACTTGAGCGCTAGCTTTTTGTTTTGTGTTTTGATTCGTAAATTAATAACTAAATGGATACAAAAGAGTTCTGCATGTACGTAATCCCTCAGTTTAGGGCGGATAAACGTTTTGTGAAATACTATTCATTTGTGTAACGCAGCGGTTACAAAAAAATTATATTTGGTAACATTTAAACAAAAATATATAAATACTAGCTTTTGCACGCGGCTTCGCCCGCATGGATGTCGGAAAAAATCCAACAGGAACATACTACCGGGATTGAAAGTACTTTTGAGTATTTCAAAAACTTAAAAATAAAAACTTTTTAGTTATTCAAGGCACGCAGTAAAATTCTCCCCTAAAAACGTAATTACCCCTAGAAACAGTACACGTGTACTTTTTTGCGAATGAAAAACTTCAAAACAAAACTTCATCCCCCTTTCCAGACCCTTGTGGATTGAAATAAAATAAAAAAAAACAACGATTTACGTTGTGTTAGTTTCCAAACATAAGCCAAAATATAAGTGATTATAACTTAATTTTTTTTTAAATTAAAAACAAAATTTCATCCCCCTTTTCACCCCCTTAAGGGTTGAAATTCTAACAACACCGTTGCGTTAGCTTCCAACCATAAGACTAGATAGTAAATTTAGTGATTTTTCTTCGAAAATTAAAGACTATTCAACTTCATCCCACTTTTTAACCCTTTGGAGGTGGAATTATCAAAAACGCTGAGACACGTATAAATTTATTTTCAATCGTTAGCCTAAAAACAAAATTTGAAGATCTTAACTTCAAAATTGACGGGCTTTCATATAAACTTCCATCCCCTTTGGGGTGGATTCCCCAAAAATAATTTCTTAGTGGATACTTACTCTTCACAAAGAACACACCCTCCAAGTTTCATGTCTCTAGGACCAGCGGTTTGGGCTGTGTGTTGATATATGTATCACCCAGTCAGTCAGTCAGTCTACCATTTTATATATTTATGATAAATAATAATATATATATATATATATACAGAAGATAGTTTTTTTTATATATTGGCCTGCGTAGGAAAATGTTTGCCCATCCTTGTTCTATAAAATCAACAAAACTTCCGATAATTTAAAATTTCTCGCGAAAAGCTTTAATTCAAACTTTACAAGCGATTTGAAACTCGTTAGCCTTGCCTGAGAGCTAATAGTCTAGGATATAGTCTACGGTTAACTTGGCGTACTTATCCCAACTAGGTTTAAACCGATCTTATGCGGACTGTGCTGCGTTTAGATAGCTTAGCTACTGGCTTGAACTTGTGGCGAGTGGAGTGGAATGGGTGAGTTGTGTAACGGGTGGTATTTATAAGGTGTATCTACTTATTCAAACAGGAAATATTTTTTACGTCAAACCTGGTCAAATTGTGTACTCACCACGGGAAGTAAAAAAGAAAGCCGTCTATCGCATATTTACAACCCTCGCCTGCGGCTCGGGTTTCTTTCTTTCTTTTACAGTCCTTAGTAAGTAATGTACTAAAGAGATACACCTTTATGTGGTAAAGAAGCCATGGAAACGATTTTTTTTTAAATGTGAGTATACTCAATATTTTTGTTTTTTTTTGATTATGATGATTAATTATCAAAAGGCACCGCTCTCGCGCCGCCACGGTCCTCGCGTCTGGGTGGGTCATTCATATAACAAGTAAAGGTTCTTTTTTTTTTGCAAAATGTCTCAAGCAATTTTAAAATTATAATAATTATGTAAAAATAAAAACACATAGATATTTTTTTTTCGCTGCTCTGGCTTTTTTACCACCTACTGATGTTTCTCTTAAAATATTTCGTGTATAAATAGATACACCTTATATATATTTATAATATATCAGCACCCTAACTGCTTAATACACTTTCAATCACAATCACCATAGCTTCATATTTCGAAAAAAATTGCTGTTCAACAACGTAAATAACGCAATGAATGTGGTTCAACTATCAAAATTAAACCAATTGTTACTGTAGGTGTGTAATGCAATTACCCCGCTGATCAGTTCATATTACAAACACAACAACAAAACACATAACAATACAACCAACAACCTATAACTGATCTCAACAAAATAAATTTATATTTACTTAATTTAATTTTAATAACATATTAAAAAATTATTGATTGTTAATTTGTTTCCTAATTTTATTTTTTTATTTTAATAATTATTTTAATATTTTGCTGTTCCCTACAGGGTTCGTAATTGTACCTTAGCTTTTTGCCTTTTAACACCTTTTAAACATTATGAAATGCAAATAAATATATGAATATGAATATGAAATAATTATTTTTTTATCAGTATAATCGTGGGCTCTAAGGAACACTGAACTTTTGAAATGTGTTGCGTTGGATATACCTGTAGGAAAGTAATGAAACAATTAATTGTAGTAGTTTTGGTTCTTATTGTTTTCAGTATTATTAACCCCCGACTGAACAACTCTCTTTTTCAGTCGGGGGTTAAAAATGTGTTTAAATAGAGATCGGATATGCGGATGCATATTTACCTAAAGTTAATTTTCGCTATGAAAGTATGGAAGCGACTTCTTAAAACATTTTTATAGTAAAAAAAAAACCGACTTGCCAGGAACAATGGGAAAGCATAACTAGTCGAGTGTGAAATATTTAAGAGACTTCTTAAAAAAAATATTTATAAAAAAAAAACCCGGGGTGTTTGGATTGCATAACTATTCTGATGCATATTTATTTAGAATTGGGGTTTTTACCAACATTTGGAAGTAAGTAAATATGCCAGAAACATATATCAGAAACCTAAACTTGTAGATCCCAGAACCGCGGGATTTTTTCGATACAAAAGCGCATTCCATATTAGCCAACATCTCAACTTTAGGTGAATATGCATCCGAATATCTGATCTCTAGTTATAAGTTTAACGCATGTATCTGTATCTCTGTGTATCTGTGTGTCTGTCCGCGCCATCGTAACTCCGGTTGAGAGCTGAATCGTCCCCCGAAGTGACGAAGCTTGGACCATAATATTACCTAAACTTAATTAAACTTAAAGGGTCAAAACATATTTTTTTTAATTTTTTAATCTTTTTTGTTTGTGTCGGGGGCTTTTTTTTTTTTTTAATTTATCATAATCTTTGTTGTGTCGTATACCTATCTATATGGCACGGTAAATATAGTATTAAATTGCAATTTGATAATAAAATAAGGATAAGCTTGCTTTAAAACGTAATATTTTTTGCGTCCACTATGTCAACAGTAGATTATACCCGGATAGTAGGTACAGGTGTATCGCTAGGTAATAAAAATATAGCGTTTATGACATAATAAAGTAAACATAATTAGAAAAATGCATTATAATGAAGTAATATTGCCTACAAAACTGACCAACCTTAAAAATAACATTGTAGCTAACGACATTAGTATTACACCACTTCTACAAAACAAGTAATACACTACAAACTTTAGTAATCTGATTAAAAATTAACAATAAAAGTAACGTATAGATACATATATAATTTTAAGTTGGAATGGTTTTATTTACAACAAGCTGTTGCTCGCGGCTTCGCACGCGTGGCTTTTTTCTAAAATAAAATCCTAAGTTACTCCTTACTATAACATTAGCTATCTGCCAGTGAAAGTCCCGTCAAAATCAGTTCAGCCGTTTCGGATATTAGCCGGATAAACAGAGAAACAGTCAAAAAAAATTAAAACTATTTTTTTTTGTTATAAGTACCTACCGTACTTATATACTTTCATATGCATTTAGTAAAAAGCAGTTATTTTGACGTTAGAAACAGACATTTAATTTTTAATTTCTATTTTATTTCTTTGTGTTTTTTTGTAGGTACAATAAACGCCTGATAATACCCTTTGTTCCCACTAGTACCACCGAACTGAACCACTGGTGGTACTTACTATTCAAAAATAACGTCTATTTTCATCAGTAGTAACACTAATTAAAAATAAATACACAAACAATTCGAGAATCTTATTCACAAAAAAACAAACTAATTTCTTACTATTAAAACTCACTTAACTAAAATAACAATGAATTAAAGTCTACTCTAAATTCCACTCCCCCAAGCCAGCAGACATTCCAGTCAAGCAACTCTCCCGTGCAAACCCGCATTCTATCTGAGATTAAGTCTGCCACAACCGCGTCGGTCGACCGCCGATCGATCCAAGCATTATACCGGCCAGACAAGTGGCCAGTTACTCGCCTTGAATAGATTACCGAGTTTAAACACTCCCTGTATTGTTAGTGGTTGTGTTGGGGCAGTTGTGCACGGTTGTGTGTGGGAGGGAACGATGATGCCCTCTCAGTCATGTGTTCTAAGGCTAAAGGCAGTTGTTTGAGGTTATATTTATATACAGGGTGGAAAAAAAAGATCGTGGTTGGAGGAAAAGTACCCTTAATATTGATGATGGCAAATTTTACTGAAAGGAAACATTCCTTTATTTTCAAAAATAATTAAAACTGCATTTAAAGATTTTTGAAAAATCACCTGCTGGAGCCGGGAATAGAACCGATGAAATGTGAAAAAAAACAGCCTGTATTTTATGATACCAACCGAAAGAGTCATTCATAAGGATCGATTCCTTTTAAACAACATTGTATCTTAAATGAAAGAAAGACGATAAAAAACTCGATATAAAAGGCGACACGTAGCGAATTCAGTCGAAGAATACATATGTACGTCTGTGCATACGTGAAAGTGGGTCTCATTTTGAGCAATTCATAAGTTAAGTGAACTATTTTCTTTCGATAGTGAGTAACTTTTACAACAAAATAAAAATTTGTTCTTGTGTTATTTGAAAGGAATTGTTCCTTATGAATGACTCTTTCGGTTGGTATCATAAAATACAGGCTGTTTTTTTTTTTTCACATTTCATCGGTTCTATTCCCGACTCAAGCAGGTGATTTTTCAAAAATCTTTAAATGTAGTTTTAATTATTTTTGAAAATAAAGGAATGTTTCCTTTCAGTAAAATTTGCCATCATCAATATTAAGGGTACTTTTCCTCCAACCACGGTCTTTTTTTTCCACCCTGTATAATATATTATAGAGGTACTGTAAATTGATGTGTTGCCCTATGAACTTGTATACTACAAGATTTATGATTCGTGTATTACCAGTTGTATTAGGTGAAGCACAAATGTCCCCTACAAATGGTCCCTACATATACCATCGAAACTACTTTTGAAATTAGCTTAAGGTCTCTGCACACAGCGGGCGCGGCGCGGCGGGACGGGACGCCGACGCGACGCTGAGTAGTTGTAATGCACTAGATATTACAGACGACGCCACACAGAGCCGTCCGGCTCGACGCGATGCGACGCGACGCTCTGTGTGGCGTCGTCTGTAATATCTAGTGCATTACAACTGCTCAGCGTCGCGTCGGCGTCCCGTCCCGCCGCGCCGCGCCCGCTGTGTGCAGAGACCTTAAATTTGCTTTTTGAAATTAGGCCCCCCGCAAACTCACGTTTGAAAAAAGGGAATCCAACATTCTCAGTGTTAGCCACAGTCGAACAGGGGCCTAAGTCTACTAATTTACAAACGTTGCAATGGTCTCGCCATTGTGAGTATTTGACAGAGTTTGTATGGCAAATCTGCCAAAAACTCACAATGAAGAGACGCAAGGTTTGTAAATTAGTAGACTTGGCCCCCAGCTCTTTTCCGCAAAAGTATTTATCAAATAGTTCCAGTATTATACAATAACATTCTCCGAGAAATAAAGAATCTTAATTTAGTTATTAAAAAAAAACGACTCAAACAATTTTTAATTAATACATGTTATTACTCAATCACTAATGTATGGAAGATTATTGTTGACAATTATATTTAAAATTTTGACATAATTGTGTTTGTATTTTTATTTTATGATTTGAAATTTTAATAATACCTACCGACATTTAAAAATTTCTGTAATATTATATTTCATTATTCTTGTGTGTAATATTTGTATGCTTGCGAGTAGAATGCAGCGCACTAATATTATCATTATAAGACCTAATATAAACTATGTAGGTACCTGCATTGTGACAAATAATAAAATGATTTGATTTGATTTGACTACTTAATACTTTTTTTTTAATTCAAAATATTTGAAATTATGTTATCTTAAAGGTCATAAAATAAAAAAGTTAAAATATCATATTATTTCGTGTTTTTCAAAACGTAATGAAACGTATCGAATGTGTCATTTTCGATTGGATGTAATTAAATAATTCCGGCGTAGAGGATTGAAAATCAAATTTCTCAGAAACTAATTTATTATTTTACATTTTTGCATATATACACGGCTACACATCAAGCTAAACATTTCCATTATAAGCTGATCTCGCTTTGTATAGGATTTCCGTATAATGAGAGGTCAGCTTATTCTGGAAATTTTAACTTGATATGTAGCCGTGTGTACGCACGAAAAATAAAGTATTGAAAATATTCACAAAACAAACTTCAAAACGCTACCCTCGAAAGTAGTCATTTTAGACTTTCGGTAGTTTACGTAGCGACCATCGATGTTATTAACTCTCAAAAAAGATGCTCTCATTTTTGAAAATGGAATCTTTTGTCAAGAATGCGGAATAATTTATTGTCTCATTGTTTTTAACCAATAATCGGTCAGTGTTGTTAAACCAACGTGAATTTCGTCGTCGATTCGTGACCGTGATTCGTAATCGTGCAACACCAACTGCGCAAACATTGCGGTGTTTGGCCATCCGTCTTATGGAGACTAGCTCAACACGGGATAGTCGGCATGGCTGCCCCCAGGGCCTCAAGTCTGCTAATACAATAGTGTCAGAATGGTTTATCATTGATTTCATAATTGTTGATTTTGACAAGTTTGGTAATCTACTAATATAATGGCGTCATTATGACTTTCCAATGGTCAGCCACTGACACTCCATTTAAAGAATTGGTAATCTCGTACATAATGACAAATGAAACTTCCTACTAAACTTCCAACTTCCTACTACTTCAGATTGCATACAACACTAATAAATAATATGTAAAAGTATATATAAATGAAATCTGACATGAATAAATGTTCAAAATGCCATTGTAATACATATATATATATATTATGAGACCATTGACCGACCAATGATCGACCATTATGAATTTAGCAGATTACGAACTTTTAGCAAAATAACAATGGGATCGTGTTGGAGTGCCAAATTGTTAAAAAATAGCAGACTTGGGCCCCAGAGCAGTCGTTATGTCGAGAATATCTCTGCTGTGGATGCAAGTGTCCAATTCAACCAAGAAACATCAACCAGGCGACGTGCTATGCAATTTGGCATTAGTAGACGGTCTTTACAGCGTATATTAAGATAAGATAATCGTTTATTTCTCACCACAATATATATAGGTACATTAGAGAGGTATCAATACAAAGTACATATTATAGTAACAATAATTATACTGTGGGAGACTGGTGCCTAACTAGACGTGAGGTCTGTATTTCAGGACACCAGGTTTCCATCCCTAGGGCAATGCTTAGATTTTAATGTTTGTGTACAATATTGGTGCTGTATGAATTTTTAAACGCATAGGCTTTTAAGTTTAAAAATAAATTAAAAAAGAAAAATAAATTGGTATCAGTTATTGGTGCTTGGTGTATAGTGTATGTGTACCTATTGGTGACCGATTTGAAGATGTTCCGTGAAAAATTATAAATCCAGAAAGATTTTTCTAATTTACAAAAAAAGTTATATATAACCTTAGGAAATTAGACTATTACATAAGCGCCACCTAGTATAAATGTAGAGGACCCAAAAAGAGTTTGTATCGTAGCGCACAACGTTTTGCAATTTCACTTAACTCCCATGGGGGGAAAACGTGAAAGTGTGTAATATTTTTAGGTTCCGTTTCGGTTAATTTGCCCATGACGTTTATTGATGCTGTCTATCGTTTTATTTTAACTCACACACTGACTTATCAATTGTTTTAATTTTAGGAAAATCATCTACTTTTACAATGTTTGTAAAAGTAGCATGTGAGCACCATGTATCTATCACATAATTAATTTATCTGCCATCATTACTTCACTATTAATTATTTTTACCTATTGTGGTATAGTAATTTTATTCTAGGTACATCGTCTTCACATATAATTAATGTATACAAAATATTGTTCAATCAATCTGCCTAGCCTTTTCCCAACTATGTTGGGGTCGGCTTCCAGTCTAACCGGATGCAGCTGAATACCAGTATTTTACATGGAGCGACTGCCTATCTGACCTCCACAACCCAGTAACTGGGTAACACGATACCCCTTGGTAAGACTGGTTGTCAGACTTTTTGGGCTTCTGACGACCCTTAACGACTGTCAAAGATCCACGAATGACAGCCGGGACCAACGGCTTAACGTGCTTTCCGAGGCACGGAGGAGTCTCGGTATGTAAAGATGGTCACCCATCCACTGACCAACCCCGGCAACCGTAGCTTAACCTGACGGATCGACCCGTGCGGCTGTTATTACTTAGCCACGAGCTCCTCGAAAAGAAAATATATACGAGTACACAAAATATTGTTAACATTTTTAAATAGAAAGTGCGGAGTTTCTTGCCCATTCTTCTCAATACGTAACTACCTTTTGGGAGAGGCATTTTTTTAAATTTGTTTGTACATTTTCACGTTCAAAAGTGCCATTTATGTGCCTATTTGAAATAAATTATTTGACTTTGACTTTTGACGTTTTCCGTATAACAAACAAAACGTAATCATCAGACATAGTGAGAAATAGATAAAATTAAACCATCTGCTCTACCAATAATGGATCTGTGGCGGTATCAACAACGCCACATGCGAACTACGCATCAAAGACCTGACGTCACAAATTCTGCATCGCGCTATCAGAGTTTACCCTGCAACTAGCATATATATACAACATCCCGACATCAACCGTTGGGCAATTGCCCACCAGATACAATACCCGTCTGGTCGGAGGATCCTCCCTTTATTATAGAGTATGAGTGAACTATACACCCTGTTCCTCATACCTCTAAAGATCTTCTAAAGAACATATTATTTTATACACAGGTTTACCAAGGTACCAGGCATGCTACATAAGGTGTAGATATCTATTCATTCATACACGAAATATTGTAAGAGAAACATCTAGGCCTTCACCTAAGAGGGGTTCTTGCACAAAATGGTAAACTTATCACATAGGTACGAGTAGGTAGAAATTTATTGAATAATTAATTATTGAACTATGCTAATTCATTACAATATATTCTGAACGAATTTAAATGATTTTTTAATTTTATTTTTGAATTGTAGTTTTTAAATATTTTAATTTTTATAATTTTTTTATTGTATAATTTTGTTTTTATTTTAATCTTCAAATTTTATTTTAATCTTTTTACTTTTCAATGTATTATTAATAATTATATTTTTCTATCTATTATTTTATTATTTTACAATTCATTGGCAAGAAATAAAAGGCTTTTTTATTTATTATTCCATAATTACAGACACAATTAAAAAACCATTGTTTCTTGCGTGAATCCACGTTCAAATATGAAAGGTTAATCATCATACCAAGTTTTTTTTTTTTTAATAATTAACTTAGATTTTTTTAAATCGTTTTCATGGCGTCTTTGCCATCTATAGGCGGATCTTTTAAAATATCTCGTGTATGAATAGATACACCTTATACAGGATAAGTTTTTTTTTTTTGGTGGATCAGTATCAGTAATAGAACACATTTGTATTATTTGATAGATATATACTTTTTTTTAATAAAAAAGTATTTAAATTGCGATTAATAACCGTTTAAAATACCTACATCGGCGAATTGCGCGGGCACACAGCTAATAGGTACCTACAACTGCGTTCCGCTTCACTGCACGCGCCGTCGCGCGGCGTGTATCCAATAAACTAGTTTCAAAATAAACAACTTTCGTTAACGATAACTTAATTTTTTTGTACTAAAACGTATCAAAATAAGAAATAGGTGGTTAATAAAACTCGTTTAAGTTTAATTTGTCAAAATTTGCGCACTGCTTAAAAAGTTTTCCTGTATATCAGTAAAGAGCTTATAAGAAATGCAATTCACTAACCTCGACAACATAGCATCATTTGCGCTCCCAAAATGATTCGCAGCCAACGCTGCTTCAAGCACATTGGACTCTCTTCTCGGCTCCGCACGGTTCAAAATCGAACTGATAGAAAAACTCGTGTACGGCGCACTGCCCGTCGCTTTTTCTTCTTTGTCCTTCTTTAACTCATAGAAGGGACTCTTCTGGTCCTTTCGAGAAGGAGAAGAGGTGATGTCAGGGCTGCTTGCCCCGGAAACCACGTTCACTTCGATGTCCCGGTCGTCTTGTGAGGATACGGGCGAATCCATTGTGGCGGTTACTGCTTCATTTTACGGTGACCTGGTAAGAGAAATTGAGTAATGTTTTTAGCTTGTTATAAAGTAGAATTATTATTCATATAAGTTTATCATAGAGTTCTGCATTTTCAATTTTAGTATGCTTTTAAGGCGGAGATTGACTTGCAATGTTTGTTTGTAATGTATCATAAGAGGCCAGCTTGGTTACACAACGGCGATACACAAGACGCGGCTGACGCTCGCTTCGAGCACTTGACTTAAGCGTGACACAAAATACTTCAATAATAATTTTTATTCAGAATGGCGGATGTAGAAGTTGTGTGTGCCTTATTACTTTTATTGAAGAGGTTATTGTTATTGAAAGAAGAAAAACAAAACGACTGCTCTAACTTGTTTGTAATCATACGCTCGCAATGCTCGCATCGAGCAGCTCGGCTCGCTACACTGACTACTGTAATAGTGGGTACACAAGTACGTACATGCTCGATAAACTTGCTTGATCTCGAGCAAGTACGAACGTGTGTACCATGCAAGTCTCAAGACAAATGCTCGAAGCCAACCAAACTGTTCGATTCAAACAAGATTCAAACGTCCATAATTCTTGCTCGATGTTCGAAGCAAACATGTTTGTACGTGTAGCCGCTACGTCGAGCATGTTAGTCATGATTGATATTTTTGTGAAGAGGGTGTGAGTGCGCAGCTAAAATGTCGGACTTTCGATCATTTTCTCGGGATTTTGTGGAACAATTTATAAAATGTTCCGTCGAACTAATGCTAGTCGAATATGTGTTCTGTCTAAGCAATGAGTAGACGAACTATTGTTTTTCGAAATTGGGACCGTGTCGAAATAAATAGCTATCGTAATTCAGCATGACAGTCCAGCTTATGAACGTTTAATTTTATTGTACAAAACTGTTGAACCTAATACTGACAAGAATTGAGATATTAAAAAGATACATTCTCTAAGAGCATCTTGGAGAAGAGAGAAGAGAGACCCAACGACGACGACGCTTCTTCGCGTAGGTACATTTTCCCAGACAGTAAATATAGCAGGCGATCCCCACCAAACACAACAACGAATCGTCCATTGCTCGAAGAGTTTCAATGCACACTAAACATGTCCTTTGAGCAAGCTTTTTACGTGTAGACGCAGGGTCGAGCATGTTTATAGATAGCCATGCTCGGATGAAACATGCTCATCGAGCATGTAGCTGCGTGGAGACCCACCATACCTAACGCGTTATAAAAATTTGATACATTAAAAACAAACGTTGCAAGTCAATCTCCACCTTAACATTACGTTATCATAATCATTGTTCAAAGATAAAGTCTCATGTGCTGTCTGTGTGTTCGAGTTAATCTCGGAATCCATAGAGCCAGTTGTATTTCTTAAGCTAGACTACATGCAATCAAGCCGAGGAGACTTTAAATCTCGATCAGTTATTTGGAAAAGTTTTCATAGATTTTTTCAAATAATAATAATGAAGAATCGTGCGTGGAGTAACCGCGCCATAAAAAACCTATCTGTCAATAAGCTTCCATAGTGATCCATATAACACTGATGAGCATGCCTACAGACGGCGAATAAATCGTAGTTTTCAAAGGCAAGAAAAACGTGGACAAAGAGCCTAAGCGAGCTAGTGTTTGAAAATTAACGTACTTAAAAATTACAAATTTAAAGAATCTTTTAAGGTAAATTGCCTTAGCTTCTCAATTTCTCAAAACCAAACAAAACTCCACTAAAACATTAACTAATGAAACTTCAGATCCTCTAAACTAAAACTTAGTCTCTTAAGACGTTTAACATGATCAATAATTCAGAACATTTAAGTGCGTTATTGTTCTAAGCTTTATTTCGTCTCGTCCCGCGGGTACAGACTAATATAACGAGGGTAGACTCACCCCCATTGTTTGAATAAGTAATGAATTATAAGGATTTCGGATGAAAAGAAATTTGACGTAAGCTAATCGTGTTATGGGATCAGGGTTTAAGACGATTTTTAGGGATGATATTACTTTAAATGGATCCTTTTGGATGGATCCTTCTGAAGCATGATTACGTAGTCTTGTTATGGTCACCCATCCACGGGCCAACCGCGCCAAGCGTAGCTTAACCTGATCGATCACAAGTCCCCCATCGGTATGCATCGTTTCCGCTTAGTAGACTAGATACAGTCTACTTGCAACTCGGCGAACATCCCTGATGCGCTGCAGAATCGGGGCTGCCCCATCAGCACCCTGAATGCATTATTAGATTGTACACGCAAGGCGTTGTACTGTCTGCGCCTGTGTGAGACTCACAGGCTGCTTGTGTAGAAAGAAGTACAATATGCTCTGAACAATGTTGTTTTCACTTCAGCAGTGTTACAACGAGCAAACCTGCGAGCCATCATATTCGCCCTTATTTATGTCTCTGCATTGTATTTCAGGTCAAAGGACATCATATGTCCAAGATATTTAAAATGTTCCACCCTCTTCAGTGGTGTTCCAAATAATTTTATATTTCACACAAACCATACCAATAACTCTCTCAATACGTGTGTAATTTACCCATCAAATTAATAATAATTAAAGCCGAATATATAAACAAAACGTTTCACAACATTTTAAACACCAATTTCAATAGTACTTTTAAACCAATTGCAAAAACGATTTGGCATCGAAAAATCAAATGAGATTTAATTCAAAACGACAGTATCAGATACAGGCTTGCCGCATGTATACAATACGGCAATTTAATGATAAATGCTCTCAAACTACCGCTGAAATGCCATGTTTTCAACGGCAATCATTCCTGTATTCACCGATGAGTTTTTACTCAACTGCAATGAGACGCATTTCAGTTTATTTTTTTTTATTTTTTACTATGTGAGGTACGGTGTTAGATTTTGTAAAATGAATGTTAGATGGAGACTTGATTATTTATGACTCTTATTACAGTATAGTAATATTTTTTGGATGATGATGGGGCTTCCGCGCTTCTGCAGCGCTTCGCAGATGTTCGTAGAAGCCCATGTTGACGATTTTCATGCTATAATGAGAAAGAGGGCAGCGTCAATTATGGGTAGGTTGCGCAGTAGCTCCAACAGCATCCTAAAAACATTATATGATAAGGTGGATACCTCTTTATTAGGCACTGGGTGCGGAGGCACATGCCAACTTGTGTTAGGCCACGAAGCTATTAGTTTTTGTTAGGTTAGTTTGTAAGTATTACTAACATAGTTTTTGTTGTTGCACGTTGTCTACATCTCTATACCTACTTTCCTATCGCAGGTATGCTGGAAGAGACTTCATTAGAAATAAGCATCACCTTTGTACGTATTTTTCTGTTCCTTTCTTCTTGTCTGTTTATATGTGTGTACATAAATTGTTAAATAAATAAAAAATATCTACTATATGGATTGTGTGTATTTTTATGTGTGATCCGAAATAAATGATAACTTAGTTCTAAGTTAATAATGTTTAAGTAAATTAGGAAAGTCCATGTCGGGCACTTATAGTAGTATAATATAGTCTGCATCGGCATCGGCATCTTAGTTTGGTCTTTCGTGGAATCTATTTCAGCTAAAATCATTTTCACTGCCAAGTTCTCGTTGAAAATCGTCTTGTGAGACAAATAAATAAAATTGAAGTGTCTGTGCAGCTTTTTACTAAATTGTATATGAAAGTATACACGGCGCTTATAACAAAAAAAAAAAAAAATTTGAGTGTTCGTCTGTCTGTCCGTTTGTTCCGGCTAATCTCCGACACGGCTGGACCGATTTTGACGGGACTTTCACTGGCAGATAGCTGATGTTTTAAGGCGTATTTTAGAAAAAGCCAAGCGACTAAAGCCGCGAGTAACCAATAAAACAATAAACATGAACTGTATAAGAGAATGAAGTACAACTAAAACAAAGTAGCGTAATTTTTTCAACTAATTAAATATGTACCGAGGATAATTATAATTGGAGGCACGCGTCCGAGATCTCTGATAAACATGTCGAGGGCTTGTGTATATTTGTGGGCGGATCCCCCCATTATTCGGGTTGTGGAGGTCAGATGACAGTTGTGAGGTGCAAAATACTGATGATACCTATTCAGACGTTTAGTTTAACTGAAATTTGTATTTATTTATTTTTGTTCTTGTAGATACAAAATACTAGAAGTAGGCATCAAATCAAATCAAAGGTCATTTGTTTTTTATTAGGCTGAGAATCAGCACTTTTCGAACGTCAAAATTACATAAGACAGTCACAGTCACAGTTCACCACTTCCTAGTGCTTTAGCTAGGAAGAAGAAGTGGCGCAACAAACTCCCCAGCAGCACATCTGTCTGTTCAATTAGATAAACTTGATTCTATACAATAGTAGGTATGCAAAGTAAGTTCCGGAGATTACCCTCCACATAAACACAGAGTTTACAAAATTCACAGCAAAAAAAATTCAAAATTCTCTCTAACAGCAGACTGGTACAGCTGCATAGGGATACCTTCAATGGACCTTCAATGACCCTTAGATCATTGAAGTTATCTTTTCAGCCTAATTTGAATAAATGACTTTTAATTGATTTGAACCACAGATCCTATTGAGAAAATCTAACCTTGAAAACAAAATCCATCCTGTACACACAATGACCACCGCCCCTTTTAGCGAGGAGTGCTTGATCCCCTCCATTGTTGCTGAAACATTTGGGTTTTTTTTTTTTTTTTTTCACGTTTTTGTGATGTGCATTCGGTATTGTATAGAATACCTAGGCAAAGTATAAAATAAATAATATTTCATACATTACCTAAACGTTTTAGGTATTCTCCTATAGAAAAAATCTTTGACTATTTGAAAAGTACTATCATGGTCACGAAAATCTAACCTTAAAAACAAAATCCATTCTGTACACATAATGACCACATCTGTTTACCGCCCCTTTTAGCACGACCAATACTAAAAAAAAACTTTGTTTAAATTTTCTCAGGCTCTGTTACAATGATCACAGATGACTAACCATGTCGGCTGGTTGTTATTTATAAGTATTGTATGCTATTTTTTTTTTAGTTTTTTTGATATTTACTTAAAAAAATTGACAAATTGACAATTATTTTCTATTTGCAGTATTACGACTAAATAATATGTATCTGTTACCGATAATCTGTATAATTCAGGTATTCTATACAATACCTATGCAATGTATAGAATACCTGAGGCGTCAAGGCAATGTATGAAATACTAGCTTTTGCCCGCGGCTCCGCCCGCGTGGATGTCGGTTATCGCGTAAAAAAGTAGCCTATGTCCTTCTCCATATCCCAGGCTATATCTCTGCCAAATTTCATGATGGTCGGTTCAGCGGTTTAGACGTGAAAACGTAACATACAGACAGACAGACAGACAGACAGAGTTACTTTCACATTTATAATATTAAGTATGGATTATGAATATTATTGCCTAGGTAATGTATACATTTCCCAGGGATTGTTTAGAATACCTGCTGGTTCACCGGCAATGTGTAAAGTAAATAAATTTGGTCTATATTTATCAATGTTATTTAAGTATCATCGTTATGGTTAACACCCCGATTCAGAACAATCCGACTCGGGTAGGTTAAGTTAGAAGGCTAAGGCGGGAGCGGCCGCCGAGCGCCTGATCCCCTCCATTGTTGCTGAATCATTTGGGTTTTTTTTTTTTCTCATTGCCAGCCCGGCTTTCGGTATTGTATAGAATACCTAGGCAAAGTATAAAATAAATAATATTTCACCTAAACGTTTTAGGTATTCTATACATTGCCTAGGTGGTGTATAGACTACCGGATTATACAGATTGTCGGTAACATATCTACTGTAAGGTAAATGTTAAAAATAATTATATGATACAACGATCTAGTGCTTGGCTGAAAAAAAATTAGTACTTTGACTTAAATTTAATAAAATAATCACGGAAAACTTCTAGAAATGCAACGTTACCAGCCCGCGCAAGATAAACACGGTTGCTTAAAAGTGTCTCAACACCCAAACAAACCTATTGAGGTTTTTGTGATGTTTCTGTTTATATTTTATTTCGATCCTTTTAAAACAAAAAACAATAAAATACATATACATGGTGAAATTGAATTCATGGGCATCCTATAAGGCGTCATTGTACTCATCATTATGAACAACTTTCACTATGGGACCAACCCTGAAATCGCGACAAAACAATCAGCTGTTCCCTACATTTACGGCATATGTTCGCAGAGCTCGTCAAAATCTACATTTTGACGAGCTCTGCGAACATATCAGCTATAAAAATCAGCTATTCCCTACGGAATAGCTGATTTTTCTCCCGAGATTTCAGGGTTGGTCCCACAGTGGAATTTGTTCATAATGATGAGTACAATGACCCTTTAAGAGCTTGTCCATGAATTCAATTTCACCCTGTATATTAAAGTTCGAAAAAAATTCTGCTCAAAAACGTAGATCGCAATGAACTGTCAAAATCAAACCCATTGCTATTTACTGTATGTACGTGCATTGAAAAAAAAAGTAGTTGCCACAATCAAGGTTTTGTTTAGATTGACTAAGTAACTTGTTTGCAACTGAGCCTATCAAGCACAATGATCACAGCTACTACTTTTATTTGATTGAAGATTTAGAAACGGGATCTTGATTGGAGTTATCACAAAACCTATTTGCAGCAATCAAGTCAATACATAGTTGCTCCAACCAAGATTATTAGATTAAAGTTTCAATGATCTTTATTGAAGTAATCAAAATGCTTGATTGACACAACTAACTTACTTTGTTACAGTTATTTTTTTTTTAACTTGTCTCTTTTTTAACTCTTCTAAAATGATGTCATGTTAAGGGTAATCGAGAAACTTTTTTGAGCGTTCAATCATTTGAACTAGTATTGCTGCAATCATGTCGTGATGGTCAACTTAACTAAGATTTTAATTAATCTAAACAAGATATCGTCAAACAAGCTAAAAAGTAACTTGATTGGAGCGCATTTTTTTCAGTGTGTTAGGTACCTAGGTACTCAATTACCCTGCAGTTCAGTAATTCAGTCATACTTGAAAACGCGCCAAACAGACAAACTGACAATTTTTTTCATTTATAACGCTAGTGTGTATTAGGTATTAAATAGTGATAACACAGTTATAATTATAATTACCCTAGTTATCGTGTACAAAGGTAATTTTCAAACGCTGCGACATTGGGTCACGGGTTGCGGTCGTAAATACACCTCTTTATGAGTTGCCTGACGATATTAGCGAAGAATTGTTTATTTATTCATAACGGACTGTTTTAAATGTATGTACCTAATGTAACTATCATATTTTGTTTCTATGGGATGCGGTTAAGGTGAAAGCGTCCGGGTAACCCTCGAAATTCAAAATTACTTACGTTTTTTTTTTTTTTTAATTTGCAGGACTGATCAGGTTGTATGAAAGAAAACAGAAAGAAAGAAAAAGTATTTGTTGCGACTCGCACAGGAAGATCGCAAACTAAACCAAACACTAAATGATAAAAGTATTAAAAAAAAAAACCGGCCAAGTGCGAGTCGGACTCGCGCACGAAGGGTTCCGTACCATTATCTATAAAAACGGCAAAAAAAAACATGTTTGTTGTATAGGAGCCCCACTTAAATATTTATTTAATTTTAATTTAATTATTTGTTTTTAAAATGAATATATAACTAAATATTCTGTGAATATTTCAAGCGTCTACCTGTTGCCGTTATCAATATCGAGCAGAAAAATCACGTTTGATGTATAGGAGCCCTTAAATATTTATTTTATTTTGTTTTTTAGTATTTGTTGTTATAGCGGCAATAGAAATACATCATCTGTGAAACTTTCAACTGTCTAACTATCACGGTTCATGAGATACGGCCTGGTGACAGACGGACGGACGGACAGCGGAGTCTTAGTAATAGGGTCCCGTTTTACCCTTTGGGTACGGAACCCTAAAAACAGACGGTCCTGTATGTTGATCTTAATATAATTCGCTGCAGAATCAAATATTTTTTTAAAGAATTATAATCATTTTTCGTAGTCTGGGATAAAATATTTTTAAACTTTAATTTACGCAGGAAAAGGAAAGCTTCAATTTTAAATAAATTGTTTGGCAAATTTACATACTTAGATTTGTTGTCGCTAGTCGAGTCCTGGGCATGAACAGAAGTCATCTATAGCGACTGCTCGAATACGGGTTGTAGGCACACGAACGAATTATTTTTTGACATTATATGCTGGGTGCTGGGCAGCGAATGGGCAAGCAAAGCCACGCTCCAGCTCTAGTATGTACCTACGAACGTAATCGTGAAACAAACAAGATGGCGATATAATTAGGTAATTAACAAAATGACGCGCGCGCCGCGCGCCGGGCGGCTATCAATCAGATCACATGTTCCAAACTAATATGTTATGCTAATTGACGTTTTAAGGTTTTTGGGGGCGTTTTGCTGAAGATTGTATGTACTTACTTAGTTTATTAAAATATAGGAGTGTATATATTTCGAGTCGTTAAGGCTGCAGTCTTGCAAAATTCACTCTCGGTGAGTTATTTGCGCAACTTTGTTTTTTTATTTATTTTTTAGCAAATTAAAGAAATAACATGAATTATTATTATTGCAAAGATTTTTTTTTTTTTAATTATATGTAATAACTAGTAAATTTTTTTTAGTACATCGATGTGGATTATGTTAGGTAAATCAAGCGTTGAATAAAGCTCTTTCTGCCCAACAACATTTCGAGGTATGTTTGTGCTCCTACTGTAGGGTAATTAAGAATTATTTTCAAAATCTGTTCAGCGCATAATTAGCTGAACATTCTCGTCTTCAAAATGCGCTGATTAGTTTTATTAAGAGATAAGAACAGAGAATTTTGATGACTTTGTGACCTCCAAAATAAGAAAATGAAAGATAATTAGAAAAAAACTAATTAGCAATTAACTGACCACCCTTTGCATAAATGGTTGAGATTTTTTTAATACGAATCGATAGAATTTTATAATTCTTAATTTTATTTAAATACCTATACGAAATCTACCCAAAACTAGAAAAATATGAAATCATACGATTTGTTAGTAAAAAAAACCTTTACCATTTGAGCAAAGGGGGTCAGCTAATTAACCATTAACCATTTATTTCAGAATAAAACATTCCATACATTGCTAATAAATAGTACTTATAACTATGTTAAAATTATTAATTTATTCATTATTATAATTTTAGTCTGACATTTTTTGGGTACCGTACCTCAAAAGGAAAAAACGGAACTCTTTTTGGATATCATCGTTGTCCGTCGGAGGTATCAAAATGTTTTTTTTTATTTTAATTAATATCAAATACAGGTCTACGGTCCCTTGGAGCTCTAAAAAAATCATGCTTCTAAGTTAACGCAATAAAAAAGGGCCATTTTTATGCGACATATTTTGATACTCGCAAATAAATCAAAACCTATAGGGCCTCACACACAGCACAAGTAATGGAAAAACACCGAAAATCGTTTATTTGTAAGTTTATCATATATAAATATATTTTTTTTTTTTTGCGATTGCAAACTACTATCTTGCAATTGGAGAAATTACCGTGACGTAGGTACTTATCGATGTATGGGAAAACATTTTTTCAACTAAAGTGTGGGGTTTATTCTTGGGACGAATTCATCCCATCTACGGAACCCTTTATTGTGCGTGGTCTGACACGCACATAGACGATAAAAAAAAACTCAGGTAATCATTAGACAAGGCAAAAAATGTAGGGCAAACATACAAACACTTTCTGTTTTAATGGCGACTTAGTAGGGTAGTGACCACTCTAACTTGACTGTGGTCTGTACAATTTAAAATCATGTATTCTGTCTTTGAAATGACATATTTTACATCTCACTATACTCCGTTTGAAATACGATTAGACATTTAAGTAAATAATTCTTTTTTACAGTTCGTTCAATTTCAAATGACTTCTATTGCATATCAATGCTTGCCAAGTATCATCATCATCCACTGCTGGACATAGGCCTCCCCCAAGTAATGCCACTTCGACCGGTTCTGTGCTTCCCACATCCAGCGGATTCTTCCGCAAGAATCCGCCTTGACAAGACCTTGTGAAGGCCGCCCTTCACAAGGTCATCGGTCCACCTTGTGGGAGGCCTTTCAATGCTACGACTTCCGGTACGCGGTCGCCACTCCAGAACCTTTCGGCCCCAACAGCCATCTCTTTTGCGAGCAATGTGCCCTGCCCACTGCCACTTAAGTTTGGTCATCTTGGTTCTCCAGCGTATCATCATTTCTGATTCGACCCCATTACACATTTATATTATTCCCGTGAATATTAACCCTCAAATAATGGTTTTACAACCATCAACCACATTGTGTTACCAGTAACAAAATACTAAAGATAAAATCACAAACAACGCCGGGTGTTCTCGATTCAGTGACGCGTAATCGATGTGAAAACGATACTTTATATCGATTAGCTTTTTACAACGCCTGTGCCTTCGCCTTTTAAGTTTTTAATTAAAAGTTTACGTAAAACATGTTTAGTTTGTTGTCATAATAAGTTTTGTGGCTTGGGAATACTTTTTTTATATGAAAGTAGTGCAATTTTATGAAAAGATGTTGAACGCACCTTTTATGAATGAAACTATAATACAGGTCAAAATTTATAATTTAGTTTCAAAGCTTTGTCCCCTGAGCTACGTTGAGGATTAAAACGATAAATGCAATTTTCAGTGTACAATTGGATTACATTTCAAATGACTGCAGAAATCAGATGCTCTACATCGTAAAATGTAAATAAATATAATGAACTATCGAAAATAGATTAATATACAGCTACTTTCATTTAGCTCCCTTCAAAATGGCTGAAGAGTTTATTATAGTTAAGTAATTTTTAAGTAATAATAATATGTACAAGTATATAAAAAAAGGTAAGGGAAAGAATCAAAGGGCATCAAAAAACTCGTCCGCATCGCTGTCAACAGGAAAAGTGCCCAAAAGGCTGGCAGCATTGCCACGTTGTATGGCAATACTGATTCTTTGGCCAAGAAATAGGCCAGCCTTCTGGTCACGAGAAGAGTCGACCAACCGCTTGGCGATGTCTCGAAAAACCAAGTGGGCACTCGGACCCCATGGTCCTAGAGTTTCAACCCCAAACGGCTTAAACATATAGCTCCCAATAAGGTTGTTATATTTGCGCCGTTTGAGGTTTTCTGCACCTGCAGCAGCCGACCCAGCACAGCCCGCCGTGCTAGGAAGATGGGATGGCGCAAGGGTGTCGACACATGTTGCATCCCACACCAAAGGCCGACCTAACTTCCAAGGCATTATAGTCATTCCGTCCGGTCTCTTCCCATCGTCACGTGCCAAGCCATTGGGTTCTAAAACAGCTGGCACCCCGGCGGTGACAAGAGCACGACGGATAATGTCATTGATGCTGGCGTGCCGTGCAATTCGGCCTGCGCTCCTACTGCAGGATAGGCCATGATGTCCGAGGCAGTCGACAACTTCACTGCATTGGCAGCTATGCAGAGCCACGCAAGGAGCGCCCAGACGCAGACAAGTAAAAGAAGAGAAGAGTTGAATGGTGCTAATCCGTGCGTCATTTTCGTGAACGGGCACCGTCAGTGCCTGATGGACGCTGGTCATCTCTTAGCTGCCACGGTTTATATTAATTTAATTTAATTTTTAAATTGTTTTATTATTTTTTATTATGGACGCTTTTAACGTTCTGCATCGTTCTCACTTGTATAATTTCAACATGAATGATGTAACCAATATTTTGTAAGCATATTTTGATTAACAAGAGTGTCCTTAGAGTTTCTTGCCCGTTCTTCTCCATAGGCGTCTACTTCGCTTTGGAATGGGCAACTAGCTTCATATTTCTGACTGACCGACCCATTGACAATTCAAAAGTGCCTATAATTGGTTTATTTGAAATAAATGCTTTGAGTTTGAGTTTGCCAATCAATGAGGTTATATAAAAGATAATTTTTGCCAATAGGAAGCTCTAATTCCAATTGTTATTTCAAAGGCTCAAGAAAAATCAAGGAAGAAATCAATCAAGGAAGGATTATATCCCATCATCATTCTCTTGCCCTCAGGCATTTCAGCCGAAAGACGTCCACTGCTGGACAAAGACCTCCCCAAGCACCGCCTCTTCGACCGGTTCTGTGCTTCCCGCACCCAGTGGATTCTTGTGACCTTCACAAAGTCATCGGTCTACCTTGTGGGAGGCCTCCCAACGCTACGTCTTCTGGTACGTGGTCGCCACTCCAGAACCTTTCGGCCCCATCGGCCATCTGTTCTTCGAGCAATGCGTCCTGCCCACTGCCACTTAAGTTTAGCAATTCTTCGGGCTATGTCGGTTACCTTGGTTCTCCTGCGGATCTCTTCATTTCTGATTCGATCACGTAAGGAATCTCCAAGCATAGCCCTCTCCATTGCCCTCTGGGTGACTTTTAGCCCTTATCACAATTAATTTAATATGGTATATCACAGGGTAAGGAAGGATTGTCTCAAATACCTTTTAATTCTGTAATAATGAATTCCTGACCCTATCATCTAATGAGGGTTTTCTTAAATGAAGTTCGCTAGGTGGCAGCACTGAGACGTCACGTCCGGGCATCTGTCAAAACTGTCAAAGAGCCTATATTTTCTTAAGTCATGACGAACGAACGAATGAATGAAACGAATGATGAACGTAATCATATATTTTATATTCTATTTAGAATTCTAGAATTTTCATGAAAACCCTCATTCAAAGAACTGATGAGCTATGGTATAAAAAAGCTATGTTCTCAAGTCAGTTGCTCATTTGATTAGAAAAGACAATGAATTTACTATTCAAAATCTCACCTGCTATCATAAAATCTACGTTACATTTTACGTATTTTCAACAACATTTACCAAAACTTAGGTAATAAGATTGCAAGCAGATGGTCATTTGGAGATACCAATCTTTTGTTCAGTTTAGTGTGTAGTAAAGCTAACCCTTTGCATGCTAATCGCGGGACAGTGTTAATTCGGGCGGCTTACACACCGTAGCGATCAGACGGTTAGATTAGAATTTTGTGTTCTAATTCTCTAATGTCATTCTGGCGTTTTGAAATTGGAAGGTTGAATTAACTGTCATGGGACTGGTTAACGATAATTTAGCGCTAGACGATGTTTTTCTTAAGGGTCCGTGCACGAAAAAAACTCTCTTTTGGCAATTTCTTATCTAATTGTGAGAAAACTTGAAATAATCGAAACATTAAGTCTGTGTAACTATAAAAGTACAGTTTTTATGGTGCTAAACCATTCGTGTCAGTCATAGCAGCTTTTAATAGTTTCATCATTTTTGTGCTCTCCAAAATATAGTTTATTTCGCCATTGATTTACTTAATGAAGATATTGTATAATCATTAAATAAAATTTTGATTATATTTCAAGGATAGCTGAAGACTAATTTGTGATTTTTAAATTTCTTGATATGATTTGCTAAATAATAGGAAAAATATATATTACTGACGAGGTTTAAAACAAAAAAAGGTTTTTTCAATATTATTTTCTGCTATATTTTGTATGGAAGTTGAAAAAAGTGGTTCCGCCACATGTAAGAAGACCATATAATGATGTTTATGATATTTTTTAATGTTCAAAATCAAAAGTAGTTTCTTGTAGAATGATGATCAAATGTCAGTCTCGCGTCATTTTTCGGAAAACTTGTTGCAAATATTAGTGATTTACCGTGAATACTTAATTTATTTGAAAAATCCCTTTCAGCCACATGCAAAACAAAGAACACGACTTTGCAAATCTCAAATAATTTTGTTTAAATTATGTTTCCCTTTCTCACAAACAATGAACAAAATTGATCAAAATCAGTCGATTTCGTGCACGGCCTCTTAAGTTGAAAGCGTCAGGGTAGCCCGCAAAATTCAAATTTTATTACGTTTTTTTGCAGTTTACATGTCAGTTTTAGGTTGTATGATGATCTAAATAAGATTCGCGACCGTATCAAATATATATTTATATAATTATAATCATATAAATCATCAATACAACTCTCTAAGTTCATATAATCCTATTGAATGACTGACTATTTCAAGAAATCGTGGCTTTTAGGATTATACTATCTTAATGAGTTGTATTACTAATTTTAAGCTTTTGAGTTTCCTAAGCAAGCGGTGATGAACGGTCACACAATAACGGCTGTCCAAATACAGAGCGTTTCTTGACACCTTAATGTCAAATACTGGTGAAAATGACAGATTTTCATGACAGCCGTTATAATATGACGGAAGCAGTTTCTAGGGAGCAGTTATGACCTAGAGAGCAGTTGTGATCCCAGTGGTAATGGCCCAGACTTATGAGTCAGTGTGCAGGTCGTGGTTTCGAACACAGGTAGGCGCTTTATTTTATCTAAATGTTTTCATCATCCGTTATGCAAGATGTCTATTGTATACTGATGACTTGAAACTGTACCTCGAATTAAACTCCGAACGTAACTGTTTGACACTGCAGCAAGATATAGATGCGATATACAAGTGGAGCTTAGACTACAAGATGGAATTTAATCCCTCCAAATGCTTCGCAATGACATTCGGTTGAATGCGGCACCCAGTTAATTATGAATACAATTTAAATAACAATACCATCACGAAAACAGCAGCCATGAAATACCTGGTAGTCACATTCGACCGAAAGCTCACCTTCCACGACCACATTGCTACGGTAGCTAAGGAATCCAACCAAAGGTTAGGTTTTATTCTGCGTAATTGCCGCGATTTTCGCTCCGCACATGCCATTAAAGTAATATTTAATGCACTTGTGCGTAACAAATTGGAATCCAGCTCTTGCGTGTGGAATTCACCTACGCGCTTTTATTGGAAAAGGTACAAAACGCGTTCCTTAGGTTTCTCTATAAGCGTAAACATGGCTATTATCCTTACCTCTATCCGACCAAATTTCTACTGGGATGTCTCGGATATAACTCGTTAAAGGTAAGGCGAGCCAAAGACCAGCTCAAAATAGCCTGTAAGACACTCCGTGGCATTATTGACACGCTTCTTTGTCCCAGACAATTACTGCCGCGGCAGAAAGCTCAGGCTGCTTGCTGTGCCTCCATGTTGCACCATTGCGCGTGCTAAGTCCCCAGTACCTCGCACTCTGGCCGCACTTAATGATCTCTTCGATTCTAATCCAACAAATGATCTGTTTGCGGACGACTGGACGAAGATTTTATTGGCATGTCAGAAGCACTGTGAGAGAGATTTTTGAAAATGTTGTTAACTTTTTACTTTGAACTTGTTTATTTTTTTCTATATTTACAGTTTTATGTGCTTGTGTCAAACTGTGTCTTTAATTTTTGTAATTGGTTTTGAAACCGTCTTAATTCAATCTGCCTAGCCTTTTCCCAACTATGTTGGGGTCGGCTTCCAGTCTAACCGGATGCAGCTGAATACCAGTATTTTACATGGAGCGACTGCCTATCTGACCTCCACAACCCAGTAACTGGGTAACACGATACCCCTTGGTAAGACTGGCTGTCAGACTTTTGGGCTTCTGACGACCCGTAACGACTGTCAAAGATCCACGAATGACAGCCGGGACCAACGGCTTAACGTGCTTTCCGAGGCACGAAGGAGTCTCGGTATGTAAAGATGGTCACCCATCCACGGACCAACCCCGGCAAGCGTAGCTTAACCTGACGGATCGACCCGTGCGGCTGTTATTACTTAGCCACGAGCGAACCGTCTTAATTGAAGAATAAATAAATAAATAAATCACCCCTGCTCTCAAAACGGTGAAGAAAGACATCGTGAGGAAACCGGCATGTCTGGGCCAGCATGATGGATTACAGCCCAATTCCTCTCAAAGAGAGCAGGCCTGTGTCCCAACAGTGGGAATATCATAGGCTGATGTCTAATCAAACTGTTTCTAATTAGAAGGTCAATTTTTTATCTAAAAAATACCGCCTCATAAATTGATTAGCCAAGGTCAACTTCAGAAATCAAGCCGCCAATACGCATTGGCACGCAAATAATACCGCGGTTCCCAACTTGGCCTTCATTCCGGCAAGCTGAACAACAACTATAACAATAGATTATTCCTTAATAAAGGCGCTCTTCTACTTTGTGAACGTAGAAGTGAAAGTAAGACTTTTAAAGCGGGTGCGTGGCTATTCATTGCGCGGGTTCAACTCTATTCAAGATAAGAATCGAGCCCAAGAGATAATTTAAGGATAGGCAATATAACTACACATCCCTGTCCATCCCTTCGGGGAAACAAGGCGTGATGTACGATCAAGTCTTAAGAGCGTTGTCACCGGTCCACTAGCGCCAATGCTTTAAAAACATATTATCTCGTGACTGAGAAGGAATTATGAAAAACGGCTCAATCAACTATATCGGTAAGTGTGTCTAGAATATTCTAATACCTTTTTTAAAGTTTCATATTGAGGCACGAAGCAACAAAATTCGATCTAAATAAAAACAGCCACATTCCTCTAGATCGTATTTTGTTGCTTCGTGTGGTGTTTCTTGCCCATTCTTCTCCATACGAATATGGAGAAGAATGGGCAAGAAACTCCACCGTTACTCTTTTAAAATGTCCTAAAGTTTAATGTTTAAAAAAATTACGAACTTTACCTTCATGCACGCACCTATTTACAAGATCAGCCTTCGAACTAACACAAAGTCAAGATAACAATAGGGATGCTTCTTGGATTAAAGAAAACCAGCTAAGTGCGTGTCGGACCACGCACAATGAAGGGTTCCGTAGTTGGGATAAATTTATCCCAAGAACAAACTTATTATGTAGTTGAAAAACATGTTTTCCTACACAGAATGTGTGGGAGAACATTTTTTTCAACTGTAAATGTAAGTTGGTCGCCAATTACTCGGTAAATTGTAAAGCTTACTTATCTGTGATAGTTTTCCTTTTAACTTCGTTATAACTATAACCGTTTAGTTGGTAGAAGGGGGGGACACTTGACTCTAACGAAAATTGGTACTTTAAAGCTTGATAAGTCACGAACGGTTTACTTAATCAAAAAACGGTCTTCCCAAACCCCTAATATTTTTGAAGACCTATCCAATGATCCCACACTATGGGAAGGACGAAAAAAAAATTATCATTCCCACCTTAAATGTAGGGTAGGTACCCTAAATAATAGATTTTCCAAAAATTTATTTTACTACTTTTTCGGCGTTATTAACGTGAATACTTATGCCAAATTACAACTTTCTAGTACCAATCGTTTTTGAGCTAAACCGTGGACAGACAGACAGACGGACATGGCGAAACTATAAGGGTTCCTTGTTGACTACTGAACCCTAAAAAATCTGTTTAGTCCGTCAGTCAGTTAATAAAAAAATATTAGACACGTATTTTTGGTTTATCATATTAATAAAAAAATACTTAGATAAAACACATTCAAGTTGGAGAGTGGGGTCTCGTTACCTCACAATTCTAACAAACTAAGTATAAAATCGTATAAAATCTAGCACAATGTGACGACATTCCACATTTGAACTCAATGTATCTTAATATAAAAATAGCCTTAATTTTTTGATTACGTGAAAAAAGAAAAAATACGTGTCCAATATTTTTCAATAATCTACAAAAAATATTTAATGTAAACATCCCTATTCAAACCACAATTAAATTAACTACTTTCAATAGCTCTAAAAAAAAACACGTTACGCTACGGTGTAATAGACACCCCGGTGACGTCCACAACACATCTTAGTTAAAGGGTTATTAAAATTATACTTTGTAATGTATTTTATGGCTTCAGCGGTCGGCTGTTAAAAACTCATTAATAAATTAAAAATACAGTATTAGTCGAGGTAGCCTTAATAGCTGGACACTTACAATTAGCTATGGGTACAACTTGATTATAATTAGTTGTGTCTTCTGCCTAGCGATAACGGACAGGATCGATTACAAATCGTACGCGCAACTAGCTTCACCTTTCTGACTGACCGACCCCTTGACAATTCAAAAGTGCCTCTAGTTGGTTTATCCATACTTCCATACTAATATTATAAATGTGAAAGTAACTCTGTCTGTCTGTCTGTCTGTATGTTACGTTTTCACGCCTAAACCGCTGAACCGATCGTCATGAAATTAGGCAGAGACACATATAGCCTGGGATATGGAGAAGGACATAGGCTACTTTTTTACGCGATAACCGACATACACGCGGGCGGAGCCGCGGGCAAAAGCTAGTTTGAAATAAATGCTTTGAGTTTAAGTTTTTGAGTTTGAGTTTGACGTTAAGTAGGTATTCATCATCCTCCGCCTAAACTGATGCAGCTGAATACCAGTGTGGCGGCATCTACAACGGCATATATAACATCCCGACATTAACCGTCGGGCAGTTACCCACCAGACACAACAACGGTCTGGTCGAAGGATCCTCACTTTTCTATAGAGAATGTGTGAACTTTAAACCCTGTTCCTCATACCTCTATACCAGTATTTCACATGGTCCTTCATAACCCAGTTACTAGGTAATACGATGCCACTTGGTAAGACCGATACCAATAGTGAAAAATTAACAGTGATTTTTAATTTATATGATAGGTTCGCACTTGACCACTCTCTCACCTGGCTAAACACGTTGACGAACAGTATTCCCTCACTGGTTAAACGTGTTATAGCACTACAAAATCCATACTTCCATACTAATATTATAAGGATAATATTTTTGTGTTCACCAAAAATCTTAAGGTACATCTATGTATGCATTTCAAAAATTTTATTCTTCCCCGAAAAATACTGATCGTGCACCAAATATTAAAGGTTAGGTTAGGTTAGGTTATATTTTGGTGCACATTCAGTATATTTGGTGGAACACAGGCAAAATTAGCTAAATGAAATGGGAGTACTTTTAAATAAAATTGAAGTACTTTTAAATACCATCCATATTATAAATGTGAAAGTAACTCTGTCTGTCTGTCTGTATGTTACGTTTTCACGCTTAAACCGCTGAACCGATCGTCATGAAATTTGGCAGAGATATAGCCTGAGATATGGAGAAGGACATAGGCTACTTTTTTACGCGATAACCGACATACACGCGGGCGGAGCTTCGGGCAAAAGCTAGTTTTATATATTGCCTAGAGGCATTGTCACATCGCAACATAGGACACACTTTTGTAGAATGTTTTTTTCACTTCACGATATGACAGTAAAGTAATTCTTTATGTGGTGACACTACAGAATGCCCTTCCTTGATTAGTCTATAAAATAAAACGCCACAAGGCGCACTGATTTTATACAAAACTTTGACGTCGACCGGAAAATAGTGGCCACTAAGCTCCGTTTAATGATTACAATAAAACATAACAATTTAAAACTACTGTTTGTAGTAATAATAACGTATAGTGTTGTGGAGAACAACTTAACGTGGTTAATTTCTGCATTTTCATTCTAAAATAAAAGAAATCACCAAACAAACGATGAGGGCGCAACTGTGCGCTCGGCGCAGTCTTAAGGGAGAAGTGCTGATTTAGTCCGCGAAATTCTCATTGTCTTACGATTTTTTCTGTTTGCAGCTCATTGTCTGGGTGTACGTTGATTAAAGTATGATTCGTGACCATAACAAATATGTATTCACAGAATCATAATCATTAGAATTAGTAATACAACTCCTTAAGTTAGTTATCTCTACATTTTATAAAACAAAGTCCTCCGCCGCGTCTGTCTGTCGGTTTGTTCGCGATAAACTCAAAAACTACCGCACCGATATTCATGCTGTTTTCACCAATGGATAGCGTGGTTCTCGAGGAAGGTTTTAGTATATAAATTGTTAAGGTCTTGTATACATTTTTGTATACATTAACGATATTTGTTGGAGGTGTCGGAAAAAAATAAGCCATCTGGGAGCTATTAACGAAAACGCTGTCTAAACCCTTTGAGATATAACAAAATAATGTATGGTGGAATTGTGTATCTTATATAGGTCTACAAAAAAGTCCGGGATGGCAAATGTCTATCTCTTAAAGATAACATACTATATCCATTTTATTGTATTTTTGTAGGTATTTGTTTTCTTTAGGTAGTCGGAACATATTTTAAATCCTTTTTATCTCGGTAGTATATTTTTTTGGGAGAATTTCCGACATTCACGCGGGCGAAGCCGCGGGCAAAGGCTAGTTTATTATATAACTTAGTCCTAAAATGAAGTAGTAATTTAACAGGATTATATAAACTTAGAAAGTTGTATTGATTTTTATGATTATAATTATATAAATAAATATTTGATGCGGCCGCGAATCATATTTAGATCAAAATACAACCTGATACTCAGCCGCAAATTACAAAAAACGTATGAAAATAGGAATTACGCAGGTTACCCGGACGCTTTCGCTTTAGCTGATAACATAACTCAAGTTATTTTCCACTTTCTGTCTACTACGCAGAAAACACATAACGTCCTTGCTTACCAACAATAAAAAACCATAAATAGTAGTCACATAGATAATTTATTTGAAACTAAACGCAAGTCTCTATGGACACAATATTACTGTCATTTGCCGTCGTCCGTGACACTTGTCACTCGCTTAATATACCACATTCTAATTCTAATGAACACTTTCCTAATTAATATTTTATGTATTTCGCTTTTTATTGCCTGACAAATCGGTTTTTTAATTAGACTTTTTAAAACGGAAAATTAGGGTGTAGCTAATTGTTTTAGATAGTATGTAAAAACCACGTCAAAAAACCATCTAAAATTCATTGTGGTATGATACCAATTTTCGTACCCTCATCCAATAGACATATGTAATACATCGTTGGATAGCTCTTTTTAAACTGAATAGAAGTTATTAGGCGTCTGTTTCACGTAAAATATTTACTGCGATTGTCAGTTCAGTATTTATTGATAGACGTCTGTATTTATTGATGGATTAATACACCAGACACACGTTCAATAATTATTACGTCAGTATTTAGTCCGGTTTCTTGCTGAATACACGTTAAAATAGACATACAGCTAAAAATTAAAGCTTATGTGGCTATTATTTTTGCAATTGGTTCAAAAAAAAAAAGTTTAAAGAACACGGTGGTCAAAAAACTGGTACCTACAAAGAGAAAGGTACACCCATTTGAATTTAATGGCCGAAATGAAACTACATGGCGAAATGGATGATTACGAGAATTATTTTCGAATGCCCGATATTTGCTTTGAAGAACTTCTAACAATGACTTTGACTTTGAATGGTTAAACCATTAAATCATTTTTAACAAAGCAAGATACAGTGATAAGAAAAGCTATTACCCCAAGAGAAAAATTAGCATTAACTATGCATTACTTATCAACGGTACACCACTGACGTGATAAATACTGACGCGAGATTAGACGTTCAATATTTATCACATTCCGAAGGATCGTAAATACGGAATCAAGAAATCTAGAAATCCATTATTAAATATTGACATTTATCAGTACGCTAGGCTATTTGGCGCCTTATGGCGCCAAATTCCAAATCCCTGTCCGTTCAAAGTTATACTGTACCAAAACATAGGTATCTGTTTTAGCAATACCAAAATAGATAAGGTTTTTTTTAGATATTTTTTAATAATTCACTACATTACTCCTATCTTTTAATGATTAGTAGCAAACGTCGTAATAGATTGTGGATAGGATGATCATGTGATGAACAAGTGTTTCTTCAGTTCATCCAAAGAGTCTTGGAATCCTTACACGAAACTGCATCGATTGGCATCATAAAAATAAAATGTAAGAATAAGGATGATGACTAAAAAAATATTTTCTGTCCGTCATGTAGATTATTAAAAAATATTGGACACGTATTTTTTCTTTTTTTACGTAAACAAAGCATTACGGCGATACATTGAGTTCAAATGTGGCATGACGTCACTTCTCACTAGATTTTATACGTAGCTGTGACGTAACGAGCCCCCACTCCCCAAGTTTAATGTGTTTTATCTAAGTCATTTTTTATTAATATGATAAAGCAAAAAATACGTGTGTAACACTTTTTTATTATCTGATTGACGGACTACACAGTTTTTTTTTTTTTTTACCCAGGACACATCCCTTTTTTTCAAGATCTATGAATGCAGTTAGCAATCAATATCCATACTAATATTATAAATGTGAAAGTAACTCTGTCTGTCCGTCTGTCTGTCTGTCTGTCTGTCTGTCTGTATGTTACGTTTTCACGCCTAAATCGCTGAACTGATCGTCATGAAATTTTGCAGAGAAAAAGCCTGGGATATGGAGACGGACATAGGCTACTTTTTTACGCGATAACCGACATCCACGCGGGCGGAGCCGCGGGCAAAAGCTAGTTACTCAATAAGTTAAGGACAGTCTCCTAAGAACGTTTTTATGAAGCTAAAACAGTTAAGGTAGCTTCCCTTACTGCCTCGTCTCAACTTCCACCCTGTATTACTCCGATCGGACAAGGAATCAAGACAAAGGCCACTGCAATTCTTGTACCTACTAAATCTTAATACCTTTCTAATGATATATATCATGTATTCCTATTGGAGCGGGTACCAGCTTCCATACATTTCGTGGCATCATCCTCCCCATTCTTTTGCCTATAGTAAACTTTATAAATATCTACAGACTTTCTTTTTTAATACGTACTGCCTACCATGCTAGGTTTGGTCTGGGAAATATTAGCAAAATTGAAACTAAAAAAAAAAACTATAAAAAGAGCAAGCTAGCTTTTCCAATCCCGACGGAAAACACAAAAGATACAATATTTCGTCACCTTAGTAAAGAAGGGAGCTATTCCACACTAAACTAGTTCCAAGATAAAGATAAATCAAAAATTCACCACTTAATTTTTTGTTCCTAGTTTCATTTAACTCCTTTCACGTCTGAATGAAAAACCAAATCTCTAGTTGAGCTATCACTTAGATCTCTTCACCACTAGAATCTCCGTTTAACGACGAGTATGGTGGTGTTCATAACTCAATTCGGTCAAAAGTGTGGCTTAACTCTCTTCACCACTAAGATGACGATTTACTGAAACGTATTAAAAATACCAACTAAAAATCAAAAGAAAATAAATATTAATGCATAACTATTCTATGGCCAAATATGTAGGTATACTTATACCAAAAAATGATAATAATAATAATTTATTTACGTAAAATATGTCAGTAATATCATAACCAAATCAAACTTGTTATAAAACAAGATCAAGATCTTTTTAACATCAACAATGCTACGAATCTGCTACGCGCCACTACGAAAGAGCTTAGAACACTATCAGACTTTCTTATATCTCGATTCATTCCGTACTGTTAAATTAGATTCTTTCTCAAGATGGTTTCCATCGCCAATTGGTACCTAAATATCAACCTAAACACATCTATACTCCATTTATTATAACATTAGACAAATAACTGTTCTCACCCTTTCGTTATTTCGATGTAAACGTTTAATAAAGTCCGTTATTTCACGATAAATACAAAGCACTGTAATCTATTTACCATTTACATTAAAAAAATAACTCTAAAGTGCAGTAATTTCAACAATATTACACAATAACTGTCGTTATTTATCCGTTATTTGTCTAATTCTATAGTAAATAGAGTATACCTACTTAAATACCTATAGATGTATCTTGAAACACGCCCAAACTGTGATAGATTTGTTATACGTAAAATTATTTGATTCTAATAAAAGCTTTTGCCGTCCAACGTATATGAAAAAATCACAATTTTATTGATGTATCTACTCACTAATATTATTTTGACTGATTCTTAATAACAATAAGTCACATAAAATCGTGAACTATTATGAAAAATTCAGCATCTCGTAAACTTGAAAAAAGCCCGGCGAAAAGATTTAAACGCGTTCTTTTTTTTT
This sequence comes from Dryobota labecula, assembly GCA_947523025.1. NCBI lineage: Eukaryota > Metazoa > Arthropoda > Insecta > Lepidoptera > Noctuidae > Dryobota > Dryobota labecula. The sequence goes on along the minus strand of OX383305.1, from coordinate 3,985,258 downwards.
TTTGTAAACCTTCCTCAACTGGTTGCATATTTAACCACATTCCCTTAAAATAAATTGTGTATAAAACCTTTTCAAAATCGACCTTATAGTCTCTGAAATTAACCCGAACTTAACAGCATACAGACTTCAGTATAGTTCTGAACATACTAGCACGAATGGGTACCTTTTTAGTCTTTAAGTCAAGAACCCAAATCCCTTAAGAATCAACACAAAAATAACATATTCTAACCTGTCAAAATATCAGCAATTTCCTCCTTACGTTAACACAGGCACACTACTTTATGAAACATAACTTTTATCTAAAAACACAGCACAAAAAGTCCTTTAAAACCACTGTCTTCTTAAAAATCGAGTTAACAATATTGTTTTATGAAAACATGTCCGTGTGATGCGGGCTCGCGCGCCACCGCGGTTACTGTACCACGGCTACTGGCAAAACTACCCTTAGATTTTGGGGCGTCGCTCTTCACAAGTTCCACCCCTTATATCAGCCAACCGTGTACCTTATACCCATCCTTTTCCTACTAAAATACCAAGATATATACCTGCACAATTTGTTACATTTTCGATCTTATGTTGTGTAGATAAGGTCGGTGCAGCGTCGGTAATAACTTTGTTTTATTTAAGGTGAAATCATCGATCGTAAAAGTGGCCGTGCCGAGCCGAGTCTAACACAATTAAGGGCCCACACTTAGCTTTTAAATCGCTGAAACTGTTCCCGTGTTTTTGTTAAATTTGGTGGACTCTGGTTTATAATGGTAAATGGTTAATGTGGCGGTACGCTACTTGTTTCAGACTGTTTTCGGTAATATAAATAAAACTATTTAAGTTTAAATGGTATGCGAATGGGAATATCTTGTCGGTTAAGATTTTGTTGCGTTTTTTATGGAACATCGGAGTGGTGATTGTCATTTGAATTTGGAAGGGTCATTAAGGGGTTAGCTATAATTAAAGCCGAGGTCTCGTGATATTTAATCTTTTTTATATATAACAATCTGGAGAGTATGTTTGTTTGTTTAAACGCGCTAATCTCAGGAACTACTGGTTGAAATATAAAAAAATCTTTTTGTGTTGGATAGTCCATTTATCGAGGAAAGTTATAGGCTATATAACATCACGCTACGACCAATAGGAGCGGAGCATAAATGAAAAATGTTGCAAAAACGGGACAAAATATTCCTTTTTGAGAGCTTCCGTTGCGTGCGCTGCGTAAACGGTTTAAGTTACGCAAATATCATGTATAATGTAATTGTTGACATCACTTGATTTAAATCAACATCTTAGGAGATATCATAATTTTAAAATAACTCCGCAACAAAATAAGTACATAAAGGTAACATCACACTACGCCCCTAAGGAGCCGAGAAAAACAACAAAAAGTCGTAAAAAACGCTAAGCGAAAACGAAGTAATTGCGCGGACGAGCGATGCGATGCGACGCGGCGGGGTGGGTTGTGGGCCGAAATTTTACGCGGACGAAGTCGCGGGCAGATGCTAGTAATAAATAAGGTGTTGAATCGAACACATGTCTTACGATTCTATGTTTTCTTTTGTTTACTGCCTATGAACTTTTTTCGTAAATTCCTAAGTTTATTCTAAAAATAGAGCCTCTCCCCTTGGGTGTCGTAAAAGACGACTAGGTATGCCAAGAATAAGAGAGGCAACTGCTGACGCTGAATTAATTGAGGTCTTTAGGCCTTCAAATGAAATGTTTTGAATCTCATTTAACAACGTAATACTCGTATTTATTACATTTATTGGATAATATTATTTATCTATAATTAGTTACATTTTATCTTGGGCGTTATTGACATCCGTGAAGGAAAAATATCGTGAGGAAACCTCGACTTAGAGTTAATATACCTATACTCCATTTATTATAACATTAGACGAATAACTGTTCTCACCCTTTCGTTATTTCGATGTAAACGTTTAATAAACTCCGTTATTTCACGACAAATACAAAGCAGTGTAATCTATTTACCATTTACATTAAAAAAATAACTCTAAAGTGCAGTAATTTCAACAATATTACACAATAACTGTCGTTATTTAGCACTTTATAAATCAATAAACTAAACGATCACCATTACAATAAATATAACCGTTTTATTACACAAAGTGAGAGCTATCTGCATATGTCAGATTATTCCAATGAATTAATTATTCGACTTTTAATTAGATTTTTAAATATTAGAATAAAAATAGTAGCCCACCGGTATCGGGAACAGGGTCCAAGCTACCGGGGGTCAGGGCTCCAGAGAGAGGAACCTTCTAACAATGCGAGCTGTGTCCAGAAGTACCTACCGCTTTCTGAATCAAGCCCTTGATCCAGCTGCCCAACGAGAGCCTCTTTAGGTGTTGGTCGAGGCTCTTGGCAATTAAGCCATTCGCTGATACGACTATCGGCACAATGATCGCGGAGTCCACATCCCACATGTCGACAACCTCGTGAGCCAAGTCAAGTTTCTTGATTTGTTTATCTTTCTCGGCTTTCACGAGGTTCTCGTCATGTGGGACTGTTATGTCAACAATCATTGCGCGCCGCTCTATTCGATCCACCACCACTATATCAGGCTTACCACTGAAAATCAGCGCTGTGCTGTGGGTCCCTCATAGCACAGCATCATGCTGAGTGGAAGCCTTCTTGTCACAGTCATGACGTGCAGCTGCCGACTATTTTGTTTTGTGCTCGTGATTGGAATGTAGATCTATTTAGTTTTATTTTTTATTTTTCTGTATACCACCTACTCAAGTTAATTATCTTTTTGTATGCACGTGTTTCTGTGACAAATAAACCTATTTTTCTTTCTTTCTTTCTTTTCTTATTGGCAAAAATTGTCCTGTCAGTGATGACGGATTGATCCCAGTACAATGTAAAGATATCCATTTTCGAGAACTGGTTCGGGCACTTTCGATTCCACCAGTTAGCTACTTTATTATGAGTTTAATATCGTTACTATAATTTTTTTATTTTTTTATTTTAAGGATACGAATATCTTTTGATATTTTGTGATACCTAGAGAAATTCATTTTCAGCAACCGTGTGCCGCCAATTTATTATGGGGATGATTATTGCCTGGCTAATAGAGACCGACCGAAAACGATTGTTTTGTCCGCCGAAAACATATATTTTTGTTTTTGTTTGGTAAAAGTAAAATAAATACAGCCTGAATCTTTTAATCATTAAATTAAACCGTTTAAACTTTAATCAAACGAAAATGTTCTTTATACGTTTGCAGAATTATTAACAAACGATCTGATATTAGGTATTTAGGCATGCGAGAAAAGTTTTTTCAGGATTTTCTCAGTTATTGAGCTTTTGGTGTTTCTTGGCCATTCTTCTCCATACATAACTACCTTTTGAAAGGGGCAACTAGAATCAATTAAGTAACTATTTTTGTAATTTTGACGTTCATAAGTGCCTATTTGATATAAATGATTTGACTTTTTTATTTGTAAAACGTGTAACGATAATTTTTAACTGAAAAAAATATTTGTTCAGTTTGTATCGATTTGCCCGAACTTATTTTTTCCTGCCAGTGCTAAAAAACTTTTGTTTTTGGGCCCAAGGCGAAAATAGCCGAGAATAAATGTTTCTGCCGAAAACCTAAGACGGAATCCGGTCGGACCTGGCTACTCATTACCAGTGTTAGTTGATCTAGCTATAGTTTACAAACTAGAATATCGTTTTGACACTCTATTTTCTTTCCTTATTTTCCGGTCAAAATATAGTACATTGTGATACAAGAATGTAAAGTAGGTTATTGCAAACGAGCTGTCATTAACAAGCCCGAGCCGAAGGCGAGGTTTTTTAATGACACGAGTTCATCACATGCCCTTTTTCAATACAGTTGTGGGAAATAGTTTTTTTTTTTTTAAATTAATCTCTTTATCACACAAATTAAATTTTTCAGAAAATGGCGCGTTTTTGCAACTGAACATATTTTTTACTACGAAAACAGTCTATACAGCCTATTCGATTTTTGACAAATGTTGATGTGAAAATAAATAATTTAAAACTGTTAATTAAATATATTAAACAACCATTTAAAAGACTTTTGAGAATTCAATGCTAAATCGTACGGACTCATTCATTTTTCCTCGTATAAAATCTATCCCATTTTATTCTATGTATGAAAACTCCTTGCTACTAAACTTTTTAGATAGACTTATAAAAAAACTCAACTGCAAAAGTAATGATCGAGCTCGTAAACAAAAGTCACGACCGCGTAACAAAAGATTTAATTTTCGAATCACAATTATAGCCTCTGAAAGTACGCCATGTTTAACAACTGTATTGAAAAGTCATTTATTCAAATTAGGCTGAGAATCAGCACTTTTCAAACGTCTAAATTACCTACATAAAACAGACCCCCAAAACGCCCGCCATTCACTACTTTCTAGTGCTTTATCTGAAAAAGAAGTGGCGCAAAAAACTCCCCAGCAGCACAAACTTACCTTTCTTACATTTAAGAAACGGATACTTTTATTTCGTGTAAGGGGTTGGAGTGTATTTTATTGTATTTGTACCTGTACGACAAAACAAAATGTCACTATTAAAAAAAAGTGCTTCATGAAATATTTTTTCTTCTCCTTAGGTTCCATTTAACTTCGAACTCTTCCCACCTCTAGTTGGTAGATACGTGGACTAACACTTACCTATGCCATCGTAGTCACGTAAAAACCGACGGGTTAAAAGATATATCACGGGCACGGGAGAGGTAAGTTGCTCTCCCATGACCAACTCTATAAAAGGTGTAAACATGTTAAGTGCTCGCCTCAACTCGTTGTTTTACTGCATTGTTGCACCTAACATAGGTATACAGGATATAGGAAGTATTTTTTTGGTCCACTTGAAATCAGCAAAATATGGATACAATCTATTCGTAATAATATCAATGGGCGAGCGCGCAGATGATAGGTACCTACTACTGCGTTCCGCTTCACTGACCGCGCCGCCGACGCGTTGCGCGCGCTCCTATCCATTATACCAGTTTCAAAATAAACATCGTTCCTTAACGGTAACTTAACTTTTTTGTACTAAGACATATCGAAATAAGAAATAGGTGTTTAATAAAACACGTTTAAGTTTAATCTGTCAAAATTTGCGCTCTGATTAAAAACTTTTCCTGTATATAAGAAGCTTTCTGAAGATGTGAGTGTAATGGCAACACTATTGTAGTACCTATGCCAAACACTAATGTAAATCTGGTCACACTAGGCCACTTCTAGACCTTTCCGACTACATCTCCGCCTAGGATAGAAACAACAAGTTGTAATGGTCGTATAAAATAAAAATTGGCAGTCAGAAGAGTAAACACAAAACTTTGGAATAACTGTTCTTTTATACATATAGCTCAAGGAAAGCGTTCGGTGTCGATGACGCGAGTACCATGATTTTTGTTCACTCAAAAAGTACACATATATATATACACATTATACATACAGTGTGAGTCTTTATAATGTGCACATATCGAAATGAGGGAATCTATGCTTAATTTTATCTACGGCAAAAATATAAAAAAGCTATATATTTTATTTTATTTTATATGGAATTTAAAAAAAATTGTTCCCAGTGTAAACAAAACGGTGTAACTTTTAAACTAAATGATCTATCACGATGAAACAAACTCCATAATGATTGGAAGTAATTAGGCGTCCAAAAATTGGGGAAAAAAACTACCCTCAATTGAAAAGAAACATGTTTTTTTAGCAAAAATCTGTTTTTTTTTTCATCTTTTTTTACAATAATTGTAAAATTTCTCAATAAGGGGGCGTCTTATTGAGAAATAATGAAATAAAAAAATTAAATAAAAATTCCATTAAAAATAAAAAAATTGTTTTTTTTTCCGTAGGTAAAATTAAGCATAGATTCCCTCATTTCGATATGTGCACATTAAAAAGACTCACACTGTATAGCTCATGGAAAGCGTTCGGTGACGATCGCGAACCCATAAGTTTTTCCCCTACCAAAAAGTGCTCAACGCGCCTAAAGAAGTTTTCACTTCAAAATATTATAAGCCCAAGCATAAAACTGTTCATTAAAGTATTCAACTTTAACGAAAGGTTTTATTCATCAACCAAGCAACGAAAAAGTGAGATCCCGACGCATCCTGGGTTGTCACTTAACAGCCTTGATACAATCTTGCTGGCAGGCTATCCTTTTTACTACAGCATGAGTTATTGTCGAAAAGCTCATTTTTGACACGAGAATAAAAGACAGTCCTCCACAACGCCTGCCCTTTACTACATCCTAGTGATTTAGCTGGGAAGAAGAGGCGCAACAAACTGTCCAGATGCACAGCTATATTCTATACAATTGTAGGTATGCAAAGTAATTAACATTACGAGACACAGAACAGTTACACAGTACACAGTTGTTGTTGTGTTGTTGTACAGTTGTAACCGAAGTTAGTTTCGCTTCGAACCACCGCACGATCGTGCGCTAGTGTTGGATTCAAGAGTATGGATCGGCATTTAATTCGAACCCAATTCGATTGATTCAGAACTCGATGCTGTCGGGGAGTAAGGCCCCCGAAGCGAGTTCGAATCGGAATCAAAATCAAACTCGAATCGTTTTCGGGAGTAAGGCCCTGTAAATTAAATTATTTGCCATATCGCTTGCCCGCAAGAATACTGTATTAACTCTAAAAACGTACATATTGTGGTATTTTCTTAAGATAAACAGTCGGTTTCTTTATTGTTATTATGGATTAGTCTATACTCTACAATTATCTCTGAAGATATTGTTATTTTTAACATTACTTCTTAAATTATTTATACCTTTTCTAAGGAGGGTACCACTTGCGACTGTATTCTTTTGAATATTACTTTTATTTATTTTTTGATTTTTCTTTGAATTTTGACCTTATTCAAAAGGTAGAACGTACTTTTTTTAACTGTATCATTAAGTCAGTTAGTGCCAAATTTTGACATAATACTGTACTCTTTCGGTCAAGCGATATGTCAGCTAGCACACGCCAATATAGCAGCAAATACAAAGAAAACTATACTCAAGCAAAAACTAAAAATGTAAACAGAACTTAATACCTAGATAAGTTTCTAGGCATAAAGGGCGTGCCCGCTTTCATAAGCAATGCTGTATTATTTATCTATAACACATTATCACAGAACCAGCCTTTGTACACAACATCGGAAAAATTCTTGAAATAATTACTAACAGCATTTTGTACATTTAATATTTATCTTAACAACAAAGAGCAATCCGCTCGCGAATCGTAATGACTAGCGAAAATATTAATGGCGCATTTGATCTCGAAATTATATTATACTCGACTCTCAACAAAATTCCAAACATATCTAATTCAATATTAACATAACTACACCAACTACAAAACAAAGGCCTATCATAACAAAACACTGCTATAATTCAAAACCGTATATTTTTTACCGGCAATTTCACCCCAAGTACCTACTTCACCCAAAGTGAACTCCTTCGTTATAAATAGCCCGAGCCTAAGGCAACAGCTACACTAAATAGCCCCGGCCTTAAGGCAACAGCTACACTGTCTAAATTAGTGTGGTGCCCGCGAGCAATTCCGGCGCGTCCCCGTCAGTGTGATGCCGCCCTAATGACTAATTTGCGCTTATAATTGCCCTTGTAGGTACATTTGGGGTGGCGTAAGCTAGGTGGTGGATGGTTTTAGTTTGTTTAAGAATAAATGGCGATTAAGGGGGAAAATATGAGGGAGAACTTTTTTTGTGAAAAGTAAAGAGCCGTAGGTAGGTATAGGTAATTGGATTCTTCAGTTTAATAACTAGTGGTCGACCGAAGCTTCGTTTTCGGGCATTTTCGGCCAATAAAATAATGATTCGGCAATATTTCGTTTTCGGCCTTTTCCGACCATAGCCGTAGGCCAAGCCGAAAATCAGAAGTTCGTGAATCGTCGCGCGTCATTCGGCCTTCTTCGTAAATTTTGTTTATTTTAACTGTGTTGATTTTTGACTTAGTTTAGTTGATTTTAATGGTGGCTAATCATAAAATGATTATCCATACTAATATTATAAATGTGAAAGTAACTGTCTGTCTGTCTGTCTGTATATTACGTTTTCAAACCTAAACCGCTGAACCGATCTTCATGAAATTTGGCAGAGATTATAACCTGGGACATGAAGAAGGACATAGGCTACTTTTTTTATGCGATAACTGACATCCACGCGGGCGAAGTATTCAGTACAGCAAGATATACTTACTCGAAATTTTGTATACCTATTCTTATGAAATTATCGTGCTTTTCATCTTTTAAAGCATAGACTTGCTCTTTCGCTCCCTAGATATCAAAATATCAAACAAGATTTCAGTGTAGGTATGTCTAAATCATTTTCGTTTTCGACCGAAAATAGACTAAAGCCGGAGCTTCTTTTTCGTTTTCGGCTGAAAATTCATTTTCGTCGGACACTAGTTATAATCACACATAATCACGCCTCTGTTCCTGAAGGATTAGGCAGCGATGTAGGTACCTATGGTACACCCACATTTCGTCCATAAGTTATTGGTTATTGTTCAGATAACTGACGAATAAATGCCCTTGCCTTTATTGTAAATCAAGAGATAATGAACATAGCCCATATTTAATTGTATTTCTTGTTTACCTAGGCAAAGCTAGATACAATATGAGTGACGAAAGAAACAACATCTTTTCACTGGGCTCTTCGAACTATTCAATGCTTTATTTAAGACTGCCGCATTGTTACACTCAAAAGGAGTCATACTGTTACTGTTAGCCTGCATTATCCCACCGCTGGACAAAGACCTCTCCCTATGACTTCCAGCTCTTTCGATCCAGGGCTAATGTGTGGACCACTGGTCGTTTTTTTATCCAGGCTGTCCCGCCATCTTGTACGCGACGCCTTCTAGCTATCTCAGGGTTCCACATAGTGATTATTTTGACCCACAGCTCATTGGGCATGCGGCAGACATGGCCAGCCCAGTTCCGCTTTCACTTTGCGACTTTTTGAGCAACGTCAGCAATCTGTTTTGAAGCATAGTGTGGTATCACGAATATATTAAGGAGTCATTTTTTTTTTTTTCTTCTGAATTTCGTCTTACAGTTCAACCTTGATTATCGTCTGCTTAACCGGAGTTTCCTGCGGATGGAATTCAGCCAGGGGAAAAAACTTATAAGCTAAGCGACTACCAGGGCACCCCCGTGCGGGTGTGGTTCAAATTAATTGGCGACGAAGTTAAAGCTTACAGGCATAGCGGCGCAGGCTGGCTCGAGGAGGGGTCGGGGCGGGAAAAGGAATACTAAGTCACTGTTCATTTTATGGTAGAAAATCATCGGAAGCTCGACCCTTCTCAACAGTCTGTTTCTTTAGACGACACAAGGACCGCCATCTTTATTTTTAACGCAACTTTGGTACAGCGACATCTACGTAAGTATTAAGTAAACCAGTTACCCCGTTTGTTCGAACTTCCTAAAAACTTGGAACAGTGCCATCTATCGGATGGTAGCACAAACCACATACGAAAAAGTTTACACTTCATACATTTTGAATCAACGCCATCTATCGGATGGTAGTGAAGATATGACCAACATTTGTAACGGTAGAACAAAAAAAAACAATTATTCTGACTATTGAAATGGTTCAAACTATTGTATGGTCATCCTATGGTTAGTTAGCCATGAAGTTGCAGTGGCCTAACGTTAAAATCATTAGTCGATAACAATTGCAATGAATTGATGGAAGAACAATTAAAAATACGTAAATTTATGTCCAAAATACTTTTATTTATCAACAGCTTTATGTATAAAACATTCTCACTATGTACTATCAACACTATGTTGGACTTTCAATATGTACTACAACCCCGTAGTGTATGAATCTGTACGAATTTCAACTCTATTCACAAGCGGCTAAGATTCAAGCCAAGCGAATTATGTATACCCGCATTTAATAACATAATTATTTTATTAAGCTACCGTCAAATTTGAATTAAGAACCATGTTTAACGCTTTGTTTTTATATTTTCAAATACGGGTATAGTTTCATTCTATTTATTCAATTTTCATAATTTTGGATAATAAGTCATTTTAAAGAAAATTAGGAACTATTCGTTCCAAAACATGTCATGATTTTCTGTGGCGCTACTGTGCGTTTTTTCTCCATTTTCATTTTATTCTTTAACATTCAAAATTAGTATATTTTTTGACAAACAGCGCCATAGATTATATGAATGTATTTAAGGTCAATTTATCATTTTTCACATACTTTTCAATCTTAAGAGCTAACAATTAAGATTTATAAAACCGAAATGTATAAAATTCTTATACAAAACTGTGATCATTATCTGAATATTAGTCACATCACAAACGTAATCCAGATGAACGCTACCACATCACGTAATTACAAAACAATAATTTCATATTTCTATTAACGCAATCTTAACAATTTCTAAATGCTACAAAGCCATGATCTTATTGTTAAAGAGTATTGATTCTATGTTCGTAATGACTCGTTAAGCTGATTTAATTTAAAATACTCGTAGACGTAAAAAATTATGTAAAAGGTAGTCTTTTCATTCACGTTACTTATCATTCCTTAGAGCTTATGTTTACGTGTAGAAACAAAAATATTATCTGTGCAGGCTGTTATGACAGCTGTCAAAATTTGGCGGGAATTACCTACGTCAAGTGGGCCATACACTTGTCAATTTACCGTCAGATGTTGATGCAAGTCGATTAATGGATGATAAAAGTTGTTACATACAGTTTACAATATCGTAATGCCTATATTTACAATATGTCAATGTACATTGATGAGAAAATAATGTACAGAATAACGAAAATATCTGTAAATAAATTGCCTAGTGTATGGTTAACTTTATACACACAGCGATAGAATGCTAACCTTATGACATACAACAATAAAGTAGATTTTACACTGTCGGTGGAACAAAATTCGGAAATAAATTACAAAACTAGTGGAACTTGAAACGCATTTAGTAACAAAACGTTGTATTAAATGAAGACCAATTTTAATAACACACTGGAAAACTGATTAATCCGCAATTTTTTAAGTTTTAGTCGCCATTTTTATTATATCTTTACCTCTCTAGCCGATAGAAACTATGCAATAAAATCTTTAAACTTAAAACCATTAAAATACGCTTAAATTTACGTTTAAATAAATTATCATCACAAAGATAAAACAAAAAATATCATCTAGTAACATTGACTAGATATGAAAATCAATCTGATTGCTGTATTTCTACACTGGCAACTCTAAGCACGCTTATGAAATGTTGCAACCTACAAAATCTGGTATATTTTGTGTTTTGTGGAATAAAAAACAGAATTATACTAAAGTTTTATGTCAAGTATTTATTACAATTCCTTTGGCAGTATCCATTTTAAAGTTGAGTTAAGTTTAAGCATTATTCTATTTTAAATTGGAACTAAATGTGACTTAAAAGTACAAGCTACAGTGGCGCCATCTTCGTTGCTTAGAGTTTGTATACTTACAATAGAATTGGTCTAGACAAATATATGCAAAACGTGATTATAATTAAAACCTTAATTGGTTATATTATATATGAACCGTACATTAACATGATTAAAAGACCTACAAAGAAATTCTTATAAAATTCGGGTGAACATGACCACGCAACGGTAGACTTCGATCAAAGATATATTATGTTTATTTTTCTTTTAAGTTCGTTTTCTAAATGGTAAATAAAGTTGAAACCAAGCTTTGAAAGATCTTTTAACCTTTTGACCGCCAGTCATGTATAGATGACAAACCAAAATGTGCCCTACACGCCACGGTCACGACTACATGACAGACTTTTAAACGTAAATCTGTAAATAAAGCTCATAAGGCGCGAAGCACACGGCGGGGCGGGCCGGGCCGGTCAATTTGACCGCGAACGATAGTGCAAAGGGAATCCTATACTACCAACGCACATAGAGGGCAAAAAGACCGCGCCGCCGGTGCCCGGCGGGCACTGGTGGCGCGACATATCCCTTTGTGTTCTCGGTGAGAGCAGCCGCAGGCATCGACGGTCAGACGCGGTCTTTATTGCTTCGCGGTCAAAAAGACTGCCCCGCCCCGCCGTGTGTTTCGCGCCTTTTTTTCTTTTGCTAAGTATGTTCCTCGACTTATCCTAATTTATATTAGTTGAACTTCTTTCTTTATTCATCTATATTAACATAAGATGATAAAAACTCGAAAGAATGAATTCGTATCTTAGCGCCGAGGGCACGTTTTAGCTTTTTTGACGTGACGGTCAAAAGGTTAACTATTCTATTTAAGATTTTAGGGAATATTATCCAGTTTAGTTTCCAGTCGCTCCATGTAAAAATACTGATATTCAGCCGCATCTGATTAGACTGGAAGCTGACCCCAGATAGTTGGGAAAAGGCTAGGCAGATGATGATATATCTATATATTCATATTATCTATATATCCAGTTTAGTTTATATATATATATATAAACTAAACTCGATAACCATTATTATTAACTACAGATCGGATATTCGGATTCATATTTACCTAAAGTTGAGATGTTGGCTAAGTTGAAATGCGCTTTTGTATCGAAATAATCCCGCGGTACCGGGATCGAAACATTTTGGGTATTTTTCTGACTATGGAATTGGATGATATCTACCTACCCAAGTAGCCGAGGTAATATTTACGCCCAATCAGGATATAGTACTTAATTTAATAAAAATCATTATTTTATTTTATGTTTTTATTTAACTAACATACACCACCCCTCCTTATACACCCTACGTACACATATTTACAGCGGAGGTTTAACATTAATTTTAAATACATATGCATCTAAATAATTATGCAATCCAAGAATCCCGAGTTTTTTTATTTTTATTTAATAAATATTTTTTAAGCAGGCGCTTCCATACTTTCATAGCCAAAATTTAGTTTAGGTAAATATGCATCCGAATATCTCTATTTATAACTGAAATAATATTCTATCATATTTGTTACTAGCTGCTCCCCGCGATTTCACCCGCATAAGTTTCGTTTCCGTGGTTTATAGGCAAAATTTCGCTACACTGGGTTACATTATTGCAATTTTCTTAAGGATCTCTAAATTTTTTTTAAAATAAATTATGGCCCATGTTACTTCCAGGTAATAGTAAAAAAATGGTTCAAATCGGTCCTGTAGTTTCGGAGCTTATTCGATACAAACAAAAAAATATATCCTCTTTATAATATTAGTATATACTAACATAGCTTTAAAGTACTGTATATTACTAACATCATAAGGATCAAGGTCTGAATTAAAGAATTTTTATTTTATTGATTTATTTATTATTCAGTATTAATTTTTGCCGTTAGTCACCACGAATTTTATAGGACTGGACTTTCTGATAGAATCTATAAACGATCATAATGTTTTAACCCTAGATTACCAAACTATCATAAAAGTTACGACGGAAAAAAAATCCTTAAAAAAAGAAAATAAAAACAAATCCTTAAAAAAAAAGTTCTCGTCTTTCCCGCGTCCTCCGCTTCACTGTATCTTCCTAATTAGTATGGAGATGCGTACGCATCTGATAGACGCGAAAAGCTGAACGGACGCGTACGTATCTCCATACAAAATCGTTGTTTTCTATGGACAAAAGCTAAACAGAGCTGAATAAGTGTGGTTAGTTCCTATGGCCGGGTGCCATCTGTGTATTGAGTTACAGCAAGCAATATGTGCCTTATGCCCATCTAAGTCAAGAAAAATGACGGCAAACTTGAATGAAATGCAAAAGAGCCTGCATAAGCAGGGCGCACAACATGAATATGTGTTCAAACTGTGTAGAGTAAAAAAAAAAATACTATTTTCATTATAACGTGATCTCATAGGCCCAAAGAATGTAACTGTAACGTCTATAGTACATTACTTACCAAGGACTGTAAAAGAAAGAAAGCCCGAAATCACAGGTATTTGTGACCCGAGCCGCAGGCGAGGGTTGTAAATATGCGAGAGAGGGCTTTCTTTTTTACTGCCCGTGGTGAGTACACAATTTTACGTCTTCACCTGGCCATAATGCGAGTTTTACCGTACGCATAGCGTGCGGTAAAACTCACATTATGGCCAGGTGTGACGTAAAAATAATTAATGTTTATGATTCTTCAATTTGCCTGCCCTGCACACTGAACCCTGCATACTGGAGCCCTGTATACTGGCAAATTATATATTGTTACCTAGCTTTAGGTAATACTTTAAGCTATTCATGTCGTCTCAACTTGCTGTTAACCTGTGAACCTGCTTACTGTTTTATGGACACTAAAATTTTTCTATTTTTTATTTAATCTCTTTTATTTCCATGTCGTATTTTTTACGAATCTTTAGTAACAACGTCACTTGCAGAATAGTTTAGTAATCTAGAGTGAAGCAAGAAAAGTGTATAACTATTGGCTAGTCAATTCGGTGATTTATATAATAGGAACAGTGTTTTTTTTCTACTTTTGGCACTTACAATCTCAATGGAAGCTTCATTTATTACATTATAATTATGGTCACCGTAAAAGTATCCTAGTGCATTTTTTTTTTTTAATCTAAGCATTGGCCCCGATATCGACCAAACCAAAGGATAAAATACACATGCTATTAAAAAAGCATGCTTGTTTGCTAATAAGTAGCATCTTATTCATGTGTGTGTAAAATATCATTCTTCTTCCACACTTGCTAATTTTGTGCTTCTAGGTAGCATCTGCTCGAAATCAGCATGCTTGTGTGCTACTAGCGTCATGTGTATTCCAGGCTTTAATCTTGCTATTTTTATTTACAGATGAATTAAGAAAGGGATGGCAGACGATGACAAGCTGTCAGATTAGATTGCCGCCTAAAAGCACGCTAAAGCATTTGCACACTCAACTTGACATTTGCAATATCTTTCATCTCTTTTTTATTTATACTCCATTTATTATATATAGCATTAGAAAAATAACGGCAATATAACAACAGTTACTGTGTAATATTGTTGAAATTATTGCACTTTAGAGTTATTTTCTTAATGTAAATGGTATAAAGATGGCAAAGATTTGTATTTATTGTGAAATAACGGAGTTTATTATACATTTATATCGAAGTAACGAGAGTGATAACCGTTATTTTTCTAATGTTATAATAAATGGAGTATAGCTTGTAAGTAAAATGTAGCCAAAAGTTTAATCCAATCGAAGCCAATTTCAATTCCTATCTAGTCTTTTTTAGCTGTCTTAATATTTTATATTCAGTGTAGGTAAATTAAAATTGTGTGTATATACATAGAAATACCATCGGTTTATATATTTACTAGTAGGCAATACATTAATATTATAACATAAAGTAGTGGTAACAGTAGTTAAATGAATGTACATACATACATAAAATGCAGCGGCGGATTTACACATTTCTCAAGTATAGGCTGTAAAATTTTCTGCCCCTACCTCTACAAATTGTCAGTTCCTAGATTATTTATACAATCCAACAATTTGGTAGAAATTGCACGAGAAATAGTTTTTCGTAATATTTTTGAGCTAATACCGTTGAATTTACAATAAAAGGGAAGAGGGAAAAGTCATTGGAAAGATGTCTTGTAGACTTCTTTCTGCAAGACATTATTAAAAACGGCTCCTTTGTTGGACAACAAAGGAGCCATTTTTATTTATATTATTTCCTGCTGGTAAATCCGCCACTGATAAAATGTTATAAAACAAAATGAAAATAATGATATATTTAGTGTGACATCACTCTAACCATTGATTAGCGCCGATCTACATAACTTTAGCGCTAAACTGCGCAGCTTTAGCGTCGAACTATACAACTTTAGCGCCATAATGCGCAACTTTAGCGCCAAACTGAGCAGCTTTAGCGTCAAACTACACAACTTTAGCGCCAAACTGCGCCGCTTTAGTGTCGAACTACACAACTTTAGCGCCAAACTGCGCAGATTTAGCGTCAAACCATACAACTTTAGCGCCAAGCTCCGCAAATTTTGCGCCGCTGGGCAACTTTAATGCTGCCTATTCTTTATTGATTACAGATACTTCAGAAACGTCAATGCATAAGCGAGTGTGATATCACTCCAATGTTTTAAATTAGTTTGAATAATTTTGAAGTGAGAGGCATATTAATGTTATAGGCAAGAGATTATTTCTCCTATGGTCCCAGCGTTTTCTTTTCCCGTGGGCACACGCTAACTAAATGTTTTGATTTCAAACAACTGTACGAAAAAACTGGGGAAAACTAGTTTTATTGGTAGATCAGCTTAACTTCCGAGTTACCAAAGAAACTCAAAAATTATGATGAACATATGTCTAATAAGGCAATTATTTGTTCACTGGTCGATTGAAGAAAGCTATGTTTATAGTTAGAACACAACCTATTTACAGAATAAATGATTTGACCATAATAAACCATGCAACATGGGAAAACTGTAATGTAGCAGAAAACTATGTAGCAGACTTCCTATGTGGTTGAAAAGACCCTGTTTTTAAGTGGTTGAAACCACAAAGTACTAAGTAAAGAATTATTGAACAGAATCTGTGCAAACTGCGCTTATTGACGTGACAACCAATTCGGAATAAAGCCTGGAATACACATGCTATTAGAAAAGCATACTTGTTTCCTACTAAGTAATGTGCTCATTTACAGCATGCTCTCAGAGTGTGTACATTTGCTCATGATAAGCACAGACCTCAGAAGCATACTTATTATGAGCAGTACATAGAACTGCTTATAACATCATCATAGCATATCTGAGATACACATAATCATTATTTGGCATTCAAAATGGATGTTTCTTTGCAGTATGAATTAAATTCTGTTATACATATTATTCCTTGCAACACAATAAAGAAACTTTTTATGAAAAGAAACACTAGACGCAGGAAAAGCATTTGGATGTGGAACTGCTTCGAACTTAGCAGAAGACTAAATCAAATGCTCACAAGATTGTGGGGCACTAGCAATTACCCTGAAAGCTATTGCTGATGGGCCTGATGAAAGCCCCAAAATGAGGCAAGTAGCCAGCTCGCAGAGAACACATTCAGACTTGGGAGTTACCCCCTACATCCCCTCTTACACGCGCCTCACACCGTGTGCTAGTTGGCACGAAAAAATAGATCAGATTGGAATTAAGTAACATACTTATTTATAAGCATACTCTTATCGTATTCACATGCTAATTGTATGCTACTAAATAGCATCTGCTCGAAACTAACATGCTTATTTATGTGCTACTACGTAGCATGCGTATTCCAGCCTTAACGCTTATGACGTGATACTGGGATAGTCCAAACAGAACTAAGGGCTTATTTCTGTCCAATTTAAAAAAAATTGTCTTCTGATAAACATGCTGCAAATTCATGCTTCAAATTCTCTTCTACTGCTGCTTACTTTGCTTTGTGCATTGATGAAAGACCATGGTATCAGAGAAAACGTGTACACCATCTTGCTAGTATATGGTCGTACTGTCCGAAGATTACAAGACTTTAATTTAAAAGATGAGGTAGCGCCGAAAACTTAAGATAATATTATTTACAGAACAAAAAAAAAATTATTTACATCCTTGAGGTAATTCAACTAAATTATAAAACTAATTAACTACAACAAAACAGTAATGACAAAATTGTGACAAACAGTGGTTTTAAACCATTATAATATAATGTGTCAACCATACATATAAAATGAATATTATAATGATGGATTACCACAAGATGTCACAACCCATGAGCTTTGTTCGCAACACAACACTGTCTTTTAAATTGCACATCTAGGTAACTGATACTTTGACAGCTGTCATCCTTGACAGACACTGTCATTGCACACACCCGCAGAAACCAAAGATGTTGAAACATAGACTAACCATTCATAACATGATTGGCCCAAATGTAATAAGAATTTCACGAATAATTCGGTTGTAAATCCTAATTCATATAATCTCACTCTTTTTTTATTTATCATATTTTGACCTGACACAATTTAAATAAATTGACAAGGTATACATAGCCGGCATAATATAAATGTCAATCAGTACATAATATCATCTTGTATACATTTTTAAATCATTTTAGTCACACTAAATTGCTTACCTACTATGACTGAAAATTCTACCATTCATTTCTAGGTATGTGTTAAGATACTAAAGTATAATGCTTACCGAAAAACCGTTTTTAATCAGAAGCCAGCGTCTAGTAAATAACACAAAAGTTCACTGTCTTATGAAACTACATCACTGTCACTTGAATCACTGAGGCTGAATCTGATTCATGCCTTTGCCACTAGATTAAGCCAACTGTCACTTTGACAGCGAATGTCAGTGCCATGATGATTGCCCGGCCAAGTGTGAGTAACTGTCAAGGCTTGGGATCATCAGGGCGTTTCATCTCATTCTTGCGTTGGCTGAGCTTCTTCTTCATTTCTAGGAGCATTTGTTCGAAGGACATGTCATCGTCTCTTCTAATTGGCGGAGGCGCTGTTTGGCCGTGGAAAGCGCTTTCCGTGTATTTGGCTTCGAGACCATCTGGAAGTGAAGAAATCAAGACATGAATGACAATGTTAATATTGTAAGATTAGCATATACAGGGTGGACTTTTGTTGCAGTTACAGAAAAACGGTTTCGGAGGCCTGTCCTTATTTTTGACGTGACAACGTCTAATAAATCGATGAACGCCGGCTGCATGCACGAAAAAGGATGACTCATTGTCCCGTTACGCTCATTGTACGCTTGCGCCGCATAAATGTTTTGTTATGTCGTTGTCACGTTAAACTATTGTCCGTAAACTAACTTTACAGACAACAAATTTTTTTGAGAAATTTTGAATCCCATTCACAGTTTAAAAAAAAATGTACAGTTAGCAAGAAAATGGGCCATTTTCACAAAATCATTTTTTTAATGCCGTTCGATCCTATTTCTTATAAGGATCAAAAAATTATATCGGACCAACTGAGGTTTGAATACTAGAAAAGTAAGAAATGGCAAAAACTTTTCCCATTTATTTCGTAGCAAATGAGACTCTTACTCTCAACTTACTTTTTTATGATGGAAGACTGGCCACTATAACAGCCAGAAATCGCAAAAACTTTTCCCATAACCGTCTAAATGTTCTAAACTATTGAAGGACATTTTTTTTTTTTTTTTTTTTCAGATTTAAGTTCCATATACTTTCACACGCATTTAGTAAAAAGCCGTTATTTTGACATTACAAACCGACACTTTAATTTTATTTATTTGTATAGATTAAGTTCTATTTACGTTTAGATTTTTTATTTCTGCTTGAGTATAGTTTTCGATGTTTTTGTTGGTATATTGGCGTGTGCTAGCTGAAATCTATGGCAAATAAATTAATGTTTTGTGTTGCATAAGGTTTTTTTTTTTCATAACAGACTGTTGTGCTGCTGGGGATTTTGTTGCGCCACTTCTTCTTCCCAGCTAAAGCACTAGGTAGTGGTGAAGGGGGGGCGTTTTGGGGGACTGTCTTATGTAATTTTGAAGTTCGAAAAGTGCTGTCTCAGCCTAATTTGAATAAATGACTTTTGATTGTACAGATTTTTGGTTAAATCTAGTATATTATCATGAACTCACCGAGATCAGCATAACTCTGTCTGCAGAAGGCGCGCCTCCCTCCGAAGCCGACGTCATACTGTGGGAAAGTGCTCGAAGCCTCCACCGCCGACCAGGCGTCGCGAGCGCGCTGGTACGTTACGAAGCCGTAACGAGTACTGTAAGATTCAAATAAATATTGTAGTTTCAAAAAAATTATCATCAAAATTTGAGATGGGGCAGTAATGGCAGGCAAATTAACCGTTGTAACTACAAGAATACGGTATTAGGAGACTGTCCTTATCTTTTTGAGAAATTTTGAACACTTTTTGAAAAAAAAAAAAAAAAAACAGCAAGAATATGGGCCATTCTCACAAAAACTTTTTTTGATGCCAATCGATCCTATCAAAGGATCAAAAAACTCAATTGGACCAACTGCGGTTTGAGTACTAGAAAAGTCAGAAATCGCAAAAAAAAAAACTTATCCCATACATTTCGTAAGAAATTTAGACTCCCAAGATTTTTTTCAGTTCCTCATACCTCTATAAACTGTTCTCTTTATAAAGTGACGACACTGATATTCAATAAAAAATTGATGAAGTAAGGCATAATGAGGATTTAAATCTTACCCATCCTCCTTGCTATGAAGCCGCACCTCCAGCACATGTCCAAACTTGGAGAACTGGTTCTTCAACGTGAGCTTGGTGACGTCCTTCTCCAGACGACCCACGAATACTATCCGACGCTCTTCCACTGGCGTGTTGCTTTCTCTGTAACGAGGAATACGTGTTAAAACTAGTAATCATTTTTGAGAATATGAGCTTTCGACCAAGTTGAACCACAAATCACTAAATGCGTTTAACGCTAAACATATAAAAAACATCATTCTGTCTGCCATCTTCAATCGATATACAGCACCAGAACTGGGCCTCAAGTCTGCTATTACAATAGTGTTAGAATGGTCTCTTCATTGTGAGTTTTTGACAGATTTGCCATACAAACACTGTCAAATACTCACAATGGCGAGACCATTCTGACACTATTGTAATAGCAGACTTGAGGCCCTGTTTTAAATACGTTAAGCGTTAAGCCCGCACTACGATTAAAAATCGCACGACATTTTTAACGCAATTCTGTAACACATGGTA
Organism: Dryobota labecula; assembly: GCA_947523025.1. Taxonomy (NCBI): domain Eukaryota; kingdom Metazoa; phylum Arthropoda; class Insecta; order Lepidoptera; family Noctuidae; genus Dryobota; species Dryobota labecula. The sequence goes on along the minus strand of OX383305.1, from coordinate 3,964,600 downwards.
TCTTATGTATCTACCCACACTGGTGATTCAAAATTCGCGCTGAAACGTACTCTGTACTGAATATAAACCGCCCGAAAAAGAATAGCGCGGTGAAATTTCGCAGTGCAGGCTCGGCCTAAATGTATTTAGTGGTTTGTAGCGCAGTCAAATATATGTGTTGGTCAATAAAACATGATTCAAGGAAACGCATCTTTTTACATGTTTTTGACTTTTAAGGTACGCGTCCATTGGCCCGCGCCGGACGCACCGCACGCACGGCACGCAACAGATTTTAGTTTACGGTACAGTTTACGGTACGGCGCACCTTTACTTTACGGTGTTCTCATGTAACTTTTTGCGTGTCATCGTGAAATAAATGTTTCTCGGTTTCCTGGTACTTTTTCGAAAAAAAAAAATTATTTTAAAAGTATTTATAATATAAATAAATAATCAAAAATCGTTTATTCAAGTTCGGCTCCAGAATAAGCACAGCCCTCAAAACACCCGCTCTTCGCGACTTTCTTGTATGATGTAACGTAAAACTCACCTATCTTCTGAACTATAACTCCTATACCCCTTCTGATTATAAATCTCATCTCGTTGGTATGGGCTGCAGGATCCTCTTGACTTCCTGGAGCTGTTGGATGATGAACTGGATCCAGACGATGATGAAGAGGAAGAGGATGACGAGCTGGAACAGTCAGGAGATTAAATGGTGATCAAGAAAAACACGGTTTTTTTACTCTTCCACCAAGCATCACATTACTGAAAATCAGCGCTGGGGCTCTGTCTTGCATAGGGTCGCAGCATTATGCTGAGCGATGGCCGTTTTGCGTGGATGTGACGCATATTTTTGTCCAATTTTTTCTTTTTTATGTTTGTGTTCTTTCTTTGCGTCATGCTTACCACAAATAAACGTATTTTCTTTCTTTTTCTTTCTATTTGATTAATTTACTCTATTGTCTGATGATATATTATTAAATAATATTTGTCCAAATTTACTATAATTGATTACAATCAATTATACTTTACAGGCTTTACTTAGTTATAATCATTAGAATCTATATCAATACAACTCCTAAAATTAGAATTGGCTTCGAACGTCATGATTTCATGAGACAGCCATTTATTTATTTATTTAAGGAAAACAAACGGAAGCACAATAAGAAACAGTCCTAATATCTTAAATAAGTATTACAATTTAAAAAAATGATGCTACCACACACAATTTAAAGTATTTAAAAACTAGCTAGTTGTTACTAGCTAGTTTTTAAATACTTTAAATTGTAATCTGTGTAGAACGTGTGGTAGCATCATAATTTTCTTTTTCTGTTGTATTGGTATTGTATCTGTTTTCAGATACAATACCAATACAACAGACATTATCCCAGAACTCATAAATAGAGTAATATGGAGTTGTATTGATGATGTTTATGATTAAAATGATATAAATAAATATTTGATACGGCCGCGAATCATATTTAGATCAACATACGACCTGATTTGACCTGCAGATTGGAAAAAACGTAAGAAAAATTGAATTTCGCGGGCTACCATGATGCTTTCGTCTTAACGCAAATGTATCCGAATATTATGAAACAGGACAGGACTTTCGGACGTAAGTAAGTCTTTCAACAAAACTAAAGTTTAAAAGAAAAAGAAAGAAAGAAAATACATTTATTTTGCACAGACTAAAAGGCACACATGACACAATATGATTTAGAGCAAAAAAAAAAACCTAAAGTGCGATGCAAGAAATTAGCAGGTAAGAGTGCCTCACTGCTCCGCCAAAAAGGCCCAGTTCAACAAAAATGCCAGACAACTAGTGCCTGATGCTGGTCGTGGTAAAGAAGTCGTTTGACATTTATATTTCGCCATAAATCATACCTCAACGAAGCCATTTCAAATTCAACTCCACCTACTTTTGTAAGATCAAAATCAATCAAAATCAAAAATATTTTATTTCACATAAACCTACATGGGCACTTATGAAACGTCAGAAGCTAGGTGCACGGTTCGAGTTAGTCGTTTCCTATGGAGAAGAGCCGGCAAGAAACTCCACGGTTACTCTTTTAAAAATAATTGGCTTTACAATATTATTAAATAAACAGTGATCATAGGTATGGGAGGACAGTGTAGGCCTTTCAACAATTACCAGGTACTTAACAAAATAGAAAACCGCCAACAAATCTACACTCTACTAGGCCTACAACGTTCTCACATTCACAAAATATAAAATAATCTAAGTATATAAAATATTAATGACATGATTGCAATTACAACTACAGTAACATATCTGAATAAATATCATGTCCACAAAAGCCACTAATAAAGAATTGGAATTCGATTTGTAGGTAAATAATGTCAAATAATGAAAAGATTATGTCAAGGAAGTATGTAAAATAAAAAAAAAATTAAAAAAAATCTAAATTAACATCGTTACTTGGGAGCAGTTAATAGACATTGACATAGTTATGTTGTTTATGAGGTACCAGGGAAGCCACATGTGCAGAAGGAATTATTGCCAAACTTCCTTGTCTTCAACGTAGTCTTTTATCTTATAATATGCTTTTTTGATAAGGACACGTTTGATGTGGGTTTTGAACTTTCCGTCGCTAAGTTCTGTAACCGACTTTGGCAACTTGTTATAAAAGCGGATACTGTTTATAAGAAATGACTTGCTAGTTTTAGTTAATCTGAATTTGGGTATCACAATTTCATGTTTACTACGTGTATTTATATTATGGAAATCGCTTCTTATTTTGAAAAGTCCTAAGTTTTTGCGAACATACAAAATACTTTCTAAAATATAAAGAGAAGGCAAAGTTAGTATATCAATTACTTTGAATTTATTTCTAAGGGACTCACGAGGACCCATTTTATAAATCGCGCGGATTGCTCTCTTTTGTAGAATGAAAATCGAATCTACGTCAGCTGCCGATCCCCACAGCAGGACGCCATAAGACATAATACTGTGGAAATAAGCAAAGTATACTAACCTAGCTGTGGCTAAAAGATTCTGTTAAGCACGTGTACATTCACGATTCTCCCGCGCCAATCGACCCGCACCCTAATTGCGTAATAGTGCCGCAATAGTTCCGTACCTCATAAGGAAAAATCGGAACCCTTATAGGATTACTCGTGTGTCTGTCTGTCCGTCCCTCTGTAACAGCCGATTTGCTCCGAATCTACTGGGCCGATTAAGTTCGGTACACATAAGAACTTCTGTGACCCAACACGGATTTTAAATGTAATTACCGTTTATACGTACATATGCATTTTGTTAAAATGCTGTTATTTTGATATTACAGACACTTCAATTTTAGTTATATATATATTTTTTTTTCGTTTTAGATAAAGCCACGCGGGCGAAGCCGCGAGCATCAGCTAGTTTATAATATGGTATACATAGATATCAAAGAGCGGACACGGGCCGCCTTCGGAATTGGCTATAATCGCTCACAGCGCTCACATCGTCTCACATGCGTTCCGATTTAGATATTACGATTATGACAGCCGAAGGCTGTCAACAATTCGGAACGCTCGTGAACGCGCTCACGGTGCTCACTCAATGTAAAAACGATATTAGAGTATTTCTCTGTGTATACACCAAAAATTTCTTCTTCTTAGGTTAGGTAGCAACTATAGTCAGAGGAACAATTTCGAAAATGCCACGTTAAGATATGATGCGACTCAAAACAAAACAGCAAAACTGTCATTTTTGACAGCGCTCACGGTGATATTAATAAAAGGCATGGTCGGCGTTATCGCAAGATGGCGAATGTCATGACGTCATCTATGACGATTCATGGGACATGTTATCGAGCTTACGCTAATTCGGTACGGGCTTTAGCACGCGAATATCGATATTATCGCAACTCGGAACGCACCCACGATGTCATAAAGAAGGCATGCCCTATTTTTGAAGTGAAAACTTCATTAACAGCGTTGAGCGATTTTTGGTACGGGAAAAATTTAAGGGTTCGCGTCACCGAAATGCGCGACATGCTCGTTACGTGTTGCGCCAGACTGTCAGTTATTCCAAAGATTTGATTTTCACTTCTGTCGGCAGATCTTATAACTGCAATTTTTTTTTTTCCTAGTAAATGGTCTTCATATAATAAAGCTACATCACGGACATAATGATCTACTTGAAATACCTTGTACCTATTTATATTTAGTTACAATACAATTATAAGGAAAACTAGGCAACTATACAACTGTAAATTTAAACTGTAATACTAATACCTAAACATTTTAATAGATGTGCCTATTATGTCCTGTTTCTCTGACACGTCACCGGCACTCTACAGGAAAACTTATTTTTTTTGTACTAAGACGTATCAAAATAAGAAATAGGTGGTTAATAAATAGAGATCGGATATTCGGATGCATATTAACCTAAAGTGAATTTTCGCTATGAAAGTATGGAAGCGGCTTCTTAATATATATATATATATTTTTTTTTTTTTTTTTTGTAAAACGAAATCCCGAGAGTCCATGAACACCGGGAAAGCATAACTAGTCGGGTTATATTATGGAAGCGATTTAAAAAAAATATTTATTTAAAAAAAACTCTGGATTCTTGGATTGCACAGGTAACTATAGTATTCAGAAGCATACTTATTCAAAATTAATGTTTAACCCCGATACAAATATACGTATGCAGGGTCTAACAGGACGGGGTTCTATAGTCAGAAAAACACGAAATTTGTCGATTCCGAAATCGTGGGATTTATACGATCGATACAAAAGTGCATTCCATATAAGCCAACATTTGAAAGTAAGTACATATACATCGGCCTCTATAATCAGAAACCTAAATTGGTCGATCCCGGAACCGCGAGAACTTCTGGATACAAAAGCGCATTCAGTATTAGCCAACGTTTCAACTTTAGGTGAATATGCATCCGAATATCCGATCTCTATTAATAAAACTCGTTTAAGTTTAATTTTTCACAATTTGCGCACTGGTTAAAACATTCCCTGTATAGGTAATTCGGGACACGCGTATTATTTTTTAATTTTTTTATCCTCAAGGGGGAAGCTTTGTCTCACTTGAAGGCCTTTATTTCACTTGATGTTAAGTGATGATAAGGCCGAAGGTGGAAGCGAGCTTTACCAGGAAACGTCAACCACAGAGGAGCTGGCTATCTTACCTCTTACTGCCGAAACACAAAAAATGCTGTTTACATTTTCGTTATGGTGACAGACGGTGGTAGCTAGCCAGGCGGACTTAGAACAAGCCCTTCCATCAACCAAACCGTTTTCATCGTGGTATTGGATTTCCGGTAGCTAGGAAGCTATCGATCAAAATTTCCTATTGCTAAGGATTTTTTTTACTTAAAAAAAGACAACGTTAATAGGTACATCACATACTTTTACAGTGCCAAAAAGCACTACGGAGAGTGATTACCACATGTGGTCCAAATAAACACAAAAATAAAACGGTTACAAAAACTCGCCAGGAGTTCTAGAAATTAGAACGAATCAACACGTGTTTTATTTTCTTTTAATGTAACGTTAATAAACTTATTATGTCATTCTTTTACATAGTCACTTTACGCACGAAATAATGGCTTATTCCACAATCCCCCCTGAAAATCCCCCTTAAGAGGAATAGTGGAATCTATAAAAAACAGTCTAGGATTCACCCCTGATAATCCGGCTTATTCCACTAATCTCCCCTAAGAGAATCCCTTTCAGTGGGGAAAACTGAACCCTAATGTAAAAAAAATCACTGTCAAAAAATCACGGTCTTGGAATAAGATTTTTTTTTTTTTTTTTTCAATTCTAGTTTTGCCCCCTAAGCGGGATTATCAGAAGTAAATTCTAGACTGTTTTTATAAATTCCACTTTTCCTCCTAAGGGGGATTTTCAGGGGGGATTTGTGGAATAAGCCGAAATAATAATAGGTACTTACACAAAGATTGAACTAAATTGCTAAATGCAGTTTGTAATATCTTTGAAACGCTCCTATCAATGTCTTCCGTTGGTTTTTAGGGTTCCGTAGTCAATAAGGAACCCATACAGTTTCGCCATGTCCGTCTGTCTGTCTGTCCGCGGCTTAGCTCAGAAACTTTTAGTACTAGAAAGCTGTAATTTGGTATGTATATACATATTAATCACGCCGACAAAGTGGTCAAAAATAATGAAATATATATTTTTTAGGGTACTTCCCCTACACGTAAAGTGGGGATGATATATTTTTTCTCGTCTATCGCATAGTGTGGGGTATCGTTGTATAGGCCGTTCAGAAATATTGCCGGTTTTAGAAAACCATTTTTCGATACAGTGATCCGTTAGCGTAATATTAAGCTTTGAAGTGCACCAGTTCAACAAAAGTTCTTGTTTATAATGTTAGTAATATTATTATAGCCCTGAGAGGTTGGCAGTGTCCCTGTATAAACCAAGTTAAAAGGAAAACTATCAAAGAAAAGTAGACTGACAAAAAAAAAACGAGTAAAAACAACCAAATTACATTTGCAGTTGGAAAGTTGGAATGCATTGGAGGGCATGGATTTCAACTACAATGTTAAGTTTGTTCTTGGGATAAATTTGTCCCAACTACGGAACCCTTCATTGTGCGTGATCCGACACACACTTGCCCGGTTCTTTATATATTTTTTTTCTTTTTCTTAAAACCCGTACGTACATAAAGGCGTATAACCCTATCTCAAAACTCCTCCATGTAAAAAAATCGCTAAAGCAAAATGCTTACCTAGTGGACGAATCCGAGCTTTCAGAAACCGTGGGTTTCCTTAACGGCGGGGTCATTGACTTCGCAATTTTCCTATCATTTCTATCATTGCCATTCATATGAAGACTTGGCTTCGTTTTCTTGGCAACAGGACTCTTCGACCGAGTCTCTGTCGGCCTTGAACGAGATCTAGAGCGGTTTGAACGATCGCGTCTGACTGATGGTGAACGTCTTTTGTGGTATGGAGATCTGGACCTACGTTTCCTTTTGTAAGGAGAGTGTGATCGTCTGTATCTCCTGTAGCGACCACGCGACCTTGAGGGACTGCGACTGCGACTACGACTGCGACTACGCGACCGTCTTCTGCGACTGCGCGACAACGACCTCGATCGTCTTCTGTACTTAGAATCATATCGGTCCCTCGATCTGGACCTCTTCTCTTTCGTTTCCATCCGTTCTATTCTCACTTCTTTAGGTTTAGATACTCTATCGTCTGGTTTCGTCTGCTTTACTTGACGTTCGTCGTTTATACGCGACGGGCTTCCATTGCTTGATAAAGACATGTCACTGTCGTTTCTCTTTCTGCTCACTGGGCTTGCTCTTTCTTTAGGCATTGAGGCTAAAATTGGGAGTTCAGCAAATTCGGCCAATGGATCAGTTTGTACGACCATGGTGGAGAAACCTGGTTTACTTCTATGCTTTCCTAAATGTAGGATGACTTTGTCTTCGCCGTGTTCAGCCTTAGGATCGTATTCTCTAACTATAGTCGTTTTTACAAATCTGAAATCGCGTTTCTCTTGTGGAGATTTAACTTTAGAGTGCCTGTCGTCATGTTTTTCAGCCTCTTCGGGCGCTTTCTTCATGACTACATCTTGGATACTAGAGAATAAAGAATTGCTCAGTATTTTAGTCTCAACTTGTTTCCCAACACTTTTCAATGTAGCTGTTATATCTTTGTATCGTTCTTTGTCTATTTTTATGTCTGAATGCTTTTTCTCGTCAATCGGACTCCTTTTGTCTCTTTTGACATTATCAAATACGTTCTGTTTCAGTACATGATCAGACTTTTTGATTTTGAAATTAATCATAGATTTGGATTCAGTTGTCGGAGATGTAGCTTTTATTACTTTCTCAACGGGCTCTTCAACAATGTGACTAAACATATTTTCTTCAGTATTTGTTCCTATACTGACGAGAATAATTTCTTCATAATCAGCTGACAATTGAGGCTTTTCCATAGGTACTGGCAGAACTTCTGGTTGACTCATTCCTACAATTTTCATCATTTCGGCATCACTTATCAAAGGTTGCAATTGCAAATTCTCCACTTTAGGTATCTTACTCATTACGATATCTTCATCTCTCTTCCTCATAGCCTCAGCCTTTTGTTTCTTAGTATTCATCAAAATTTTCCTAGAAGCCTCTTTTATTGGATCGTAGAATGTTTGTTCGTTGTTCACTTTGCCAGTTGTATTTAGTAAGCCGTTGGGAGGGGTCTGTATTATTGGACATTTGACCACTTTGTCGAGTAAAGGACTAGGCATGTCTGGGAATATCGCCTCTGGACTCACGGTCGCAGAGCTGTTATTCGAACAGACGCCTCTTCTCAATTTATATTCTTGTAGATTAAGTTTCTTTCTCTTCAGAGGTTGTTCAGCCTCCTTTTTAATAGCAACCTCAAGCATATTCAGTTCATCGTCAAACGGCCTCTTTTCCGTTTTGGGTTGCAACGCCTGAGGTATCTGAACATCGTGCTTATTACTAAACAATGCCGTATAAAAGTTTTCATTTTTCGGACGGGGTTCTTCCTTTACAGTAACAGTCTCTACGATATTTACAACTTTACCTTTGCTCCTATCTAATTCTTTAATATTTTTCTCCTGTTTCTCTACATTGTTCGTTTTATCACTAACACTATTTTTACACTTTTCTATATTTTTATCTTTCTGAGAGTCTACGTGATCACAGTTTAGTATAACTTCAGATTTATTTTTAATAGTTAACTTAATGCTACCATTAGAATTTTGACTACAATTATCACTCGCTTTAGAAGCACTTTTGATCATCACAGAACTGTTAGATTTATCTTTAAAACTATCGGGCGCACTGTGGGGTGGGGACAGTTTTTTACGACAGTTCGACTGTACTGGCGGTTTTACACTCGGCTTTACACTAGTCTTCTTTTTAGCGTCTATATCGTCTGGTTTAGTCACTTTTTTGTTTTTAGCATTATTATCAGTCTCCTCATCACTACTGAGATGGTACACTACTTTTTTACTTTTACACGACCTATGTCTTGAGTTCAGTATTCTGCTATTGCTAGACAACACTTCCGGTTTGAGAAGGCTCTGCCCGCCCTTAAGGTTGGGCAGGCTGTGCCGCTTTTTCGACGAACAGTAGTCGTGGTCCGAGTGGACGGGACTTTGTGACCGCCTGACGGTAGTGTTAATTGGCGTCGGCATCTGTAATAACGTATTGCGATTGAAAGTGTCCTTTTTAACTTGACCTAAGAAGCAAACAGGACATAAAGATACTTACCAGTATTTGCCGCATTTTATTCTTGTTTAGCTGCACGCCCGCGTCTTGAAGTCTCATACCATTTGTCAAAGCGTTCTTATTGAAACTCTTGATCTTTGGATCTTCAGTTTTAACTACCGGTATCACTTTTTTCTTAGTGTTAAGTTTTTCAGTAGCTTCAAACTGTTCCAGTAACGAGTTCAAGTTGTTCGCTTCGAGAACTGGTATGACGGTATCGTTGCAAGACTCTACGTCTACAAAGTCTTCCAATTCGCCCTTTACATCCGCTGTATTTTTTTCCTTCTTTATAGTTGTTTTCTCTATGCAGAAATCTAAGACAGTTGGTATTGGGGTAGATGTTCGTTTTAGTGGAGGTAAATCTACTATTGGTGGTGCAGTTTCGATGGCAGCTTCAAGTGGCCTTTCAATTTCCATATCTTGATGACTCAAATCATCTTCTTCGGGTTCAGCCTTAGGTTCTGCTTTGTTGTTGGTTATGAGAAAGCTGTTTACATCTTCATCAGTCAGTGTTCGTGGCATGTCATCACTTTTATTAGCATTCTCTGATTTGTCCTTGTCGTTGTCAAAAGCAAGGTCAGACAGATCTAAGTTCAAGTCTTCAAAGCTCATGCATGTTTTTACGTCATCGATATCCATGCAAATATTCGGCATGGGCGACTGGGGAACCGAACACGACTTTTGTATGTGTCTGAATTTTGTGTATGTCATATCTTCTAATAGATATCGTTTAAGTTCTTCGATGTTAGGCAGAACTTCTAAATCAGACTCGTTTATTGACACATCTGCATTCTCTGCGTTATCCTCGTTATCGTTATCTCCGTCATTATCTGGTTCATTTTCAGTTTCAGTATTTTCTTCTATATCTTTTTTAATATCAGTAACAAGAAATTCTTCTACATTAGGTGCAGGAACTGGTATATGAAACTGTGTGCTCTCTTCTTCAGGTAACTTGTGCTTTATGAAAAAATCGTCGATATTTGGCACTGGTATCGTTTCCTTACCTTTGTCCTTTATAAAATATTCGTCTACGTCTTTCACAACTGGACCGTCTGTATCCAATAAGTGTTCGTTGTTATTATTCTTAATGAAATATTCATCGACATTTGAAACTACTGGAGTGTCTAAATTAATATCTAGACCATCCTGACTTGTATTCCGTTCTTGATAATTGACTTCTCTGTAGCTACTATCGTCACCATTTATGCACTCTGCCTCCACGTCTTTTTCACTGATTGCATAATCTACGGTATCTATATCATCATCCGAAGAAGCTTCGATTAAGTCTAAATCAGGGTTGACCGTGTAAACAGTGATGACATCATAATCATGGCCTTCTACTAACGAATTGTCTTCTACACTGTTAGATCCGGTCATTTGTATGTTATGGTGTGAATTTGAATGCATACCATCGTTGTCATCATCGACTTCGATAGTTTCGTCATCATCATCGTCGACGTTAACTTCGTGTACTATTATAGCTTCTTCAAGTTCCTCACCGCTGTCTTCTGCGTTCTCTTGCACGCCATTTTCTTCCAAGTCTTCCATACTTTCTTCTAGACCGGAACTTTCGTCGTCTGAACTAGTATCTTGACTTGATTGTGTTATATTCATCTGAAATGAATGAACCAAAGTTTATGCTCGAACGTTACTTGGAAATTGTTCTACAAATATACTGCAAGCATAAACCCTTAAATACAAAAAATAATTATTTACTCACAGTCTGATTCTGGCACCAATCGCCATTGCTGCTATCCACAGAATGCCTCGGCTGGGGCACGCTGATCTGAGGGTATTCGGGGCTATTCTGGGTGCAGCTGCTTTCGGAGGACAGGGAGTCACTCTTCATACGGAGGATCTTGTGGCCGATGGGACGGAAACGCGCCTGGTGATACGTATTTAGTATGTGCGACTCCATGTCTGTGGAAGATGGAGATAGAGTTCAGCATTATTTCGTACGAATTAAGCTACATTAACAACAGTACTGAATACACAATGCAATAAGTATTTGTATGGGCGTGTAAAATCTAATGCAGAATCGTAAGCTAAAGGTGGGCCACAGCCGCATTTGGGGCGACTGCCTCAATAAATGAAGGTAAGTAGTGTATAGTTATATGTTTAGTAGGCAATACCTAAAAAAAATTACACATTCTCAGTCTTCCAACAAAGGTATATGAACAAACCATTTTATAACATGATGTTCTAGAATGACAGCTAGCGAGGTTGTCTAAACCACAAACGTAGAAATAAAATAGATAAGGCAAGCGGTCGGCCACTTCCTGACTTGAAAGCTTGGGAAAAAAACAGCAAAAATTAATTCAGTTTTCCGGTAATTAAAATTCTGTTTTAACGTTATCGTAAGTTAAAAAACAAGTGACGCACTTGGTAATCAAGCTGTCAATATTGTCATGTTTGTGTTCGAAATGTGTTAAAAGTTTAATAGTAATGGCATCACTGTGTTGTAGTAGATTGTTTAAGACAGCTTTTCACAACTCTTTTTAAATGGCGTACCTTTGAAATGTTCCTCAAGGAGCCCATAGCACAGATGTGGTGTTAGCGTCGTGTTTGCGCAGTGTAACCATCGAGTCTACATACGTTCGACGAACGCCTTCCCTGGACTAACGCCAGCGAAGTAACTCTTTACGTTGGAACTCGACGTTGTGCAAGACATTAGACAAATAGGAAACAGAAGGACGATAACCGATTCGAGCTGAAGGAAGAATGATTAACAAGAAAATGAGCGTTTCGGAAAGACAAAATGATCCCTCAGAATAATCATTAACTAAAAATCTGCCCTTTACCGTGCCAGTAGCAAGTTTTGGTAGCACATCTTGAATTTTGGGTAAAACCATGCCCTAGTTTGATATAATTTCGGCTACTTATGACGCAATATCCGTTACATTTGTTTGGGTTAATATAATCTCTTAATTACAAGTTGGAAGTAGATATCTGAATCATTGTTTTCCCCTGAAGATAAGCAATTGATATAATAATGATTTATCAACAATGTACTAGAACTTATTCTGTTGTCCGATAAAAATATTGTTTTAATTCAGGTCATATTACATAGAAGCTATTTTCAGAGATATTGGGTAGCCATTTCGTCGTGACAAAGTAATTTTCGAACAAAATGCTTCGTTTATTGTGTGTATGTCAAAAAATATGTTACCTAACCGTATTTTGTCGAAATATGACCAAATACAGATATGACGCCATTCTTTAGGGCATTATTACAGGCATATTGTCTGCGGCATGCCAAACAAATTGCACTGAAATAACACAAAACTGGTGAGATAGTATAACGAGGGTTGCGGTAGGACACGAAGGAATGTCGGGACGAAATGTAAAGATAGGGAAATTAATTAGTAAGCAATTTTACATCCAACTTAAATTGTCCAAATGTTCAAACCACAATAACAATTAATTTCCCTGGCTGTATGAACGAAACTGGAAGCAAGATGTGCGGGATCGCGAAGAGTGGGAGATATGGAGAAGACCTTTCCGTAGAAGTGGATCAGAATAAGCTACAATGAAGACGATCTCGCGACCCACACACACCCTCAACAAATAGAATCTGTGATGCGTGACCGCCAAGATGCAAACTACACATCCTGGTTTCAGATAACGATATTCAGAAACGCCAAATACCTAAGATCACGAGGCATTTAAACACGCGCCCGGCTCGAGATCACGGAAAAAGTTTCGCTCTGGCCATAGGTACCTAGGGTGGTGTACGGCGCGCGTGACAATTGCGTAAGAAAACATACAGCATTCAAATGAAGATAATAATATACTGCAAATATCAGGAGTCAAAGGTACTTGGTCAGTATTAAGAAAATATAGATTACACCACATATAGAATAGTTTCCGTCCGATACGGCTTATCGAGGTTAAGAAAAAGTTTGACGCTGCAGAGCGTTGTCCCTGTCACTCATACCTGTACGACAGTCTCTTTCTATAACTGATTTTATTTCTGTAAGTAGCCTAGGTGTAGAGGGACTTGTGGTTAAGTAATAACAGCCGCATGGGTCGATCGATCAAGTTAAGCTACGCCTGCCGCGGTTGGTCCGTGAATGGGTGATCTTTATATACCAAGACCCCTCCGTACCTCGGAAAGCACGTTAAGCCGTTGGCCCCGGCTGTCATTCGTGGATCTTTGACAGTCGTTACGGGTTATCAGAAGCCCGAAAGTCTGACAACCAGTCTTACCAAGGGGTATCGTATTACCCAGTAAGTGGGTTGTGGAGGTCAGATAAGCAGTCGCTCCATGTAAAATACTGGTATTCATTTGCATGCGATTAGACTGGAAGCCGACCCCAAAATAGTTGAGAAAAGGCTAGGCAGATGATGATGTAGTAGCCGAGGTTTGTACAAACACTTATATACACGTCAATGATATTTAAAAAACTAGACGAGGTCGGCTTTTCCTATCTGAATACTCTGAGACGAAAAGCCGAAACAAAATCAACGGTGATCTCTTTTAAAGTCCAGACTTAATCCTGGTCAGATCGGTCTATGATCAGAGTGTCTAACTTTCAATTAGTCTACGAAGGAAAATGCCTAAAATTAATGTCTACATACCAATTTGCCTAAGCTGTAAATCGCCTAGAGATCAAAATGTTCAACAAGCAAAATGCCTAAAATGCAATAATTTCTAAGTAGTCGAGATGGTTAAAATAAACTCACACTAGGGCCTCTGAACTGTAGGTTAGGTTAGGTTAGACCTGTGACCACACAACGCCAGAAACGGTACTCTATTTCTTCTCCTAAAATAATAGACATAATAAGGTTTAGTTCAAATACTGTATTATAGACATATTGCAAGGTAGGCATTGTCCTTCCTAGTCAATATAAGGTTTAGACAATACTTGGCATAGTCGTTTTGATTTCTAGTCAGCATGATCATAAAGGGTCAGATCATGTGAAGACCATGTAGACTGGTGTCTAAAGTGGTCTTTTGAGGAAAGAACCACACAGATTGAGTGGACCTGTCCAGTCAGTGCACGCATTTGTCAGTAATCATGCAGCTCAACTCGAAGCTTGATCTGTCATATTACACTCCGATACAGAACGATCACTCTCGAGACACAAGTCAATTTATCATGCATGACGACACCGATGTCCTTATAAATTACTAGCCATAATTATTAAACAAATATGTTTCGTGGGTATTACACAGACACACGACATATCCAGTCACGGGTTGATAAACTTTTCAAGATCAATGTCAGAGACGTAAATTGAGAAATTGGATTGCTAGGAATATTAGTAGTAGTCTGGGAAAAAAGGAGAGTTCAGTTAGGTAAAGTAAGAGCCGGATGTAGGGCAGGGCAACAGGGGCTCTGGCCCCGGGCCTCCACAAAGAAGGGGTCACCACAATTTAATTTTTTGAGATAAGGAAAAAAAAATACACCTGTGTGTCCATCAAAGAGAAAAAAGACTTTCTAACTTTTTCTTTTTGTTCGGCGGTTGTCAAAATTAAATAACCTACATCAAGAATTGGGCTATCAAGCACAAAAATATTTTTTCAAATCTGACTGGTAGTTCCAGAGATTAGCGCGTTCATACCTCTTCAACTTTATTATAAACTGAATCAAATTTTTTCGCCTTTACAAAAAAAAAGAAACGTGTTTTCCACTTCTTGGTTGCCCCAGGGCCTCCACACCTTGAAATCCGGCCCTTGGTAAAGTGCTATGACACTCATTTCACAATACAGACGCATTGCGGGAGACTTCCGAGGGAGAAGTGCTTGTCCCAGTGTATTTTTTTTTCTGAAAGAAGCGGAGAAGTGCTAAGGAAGATACTATTATAGGTACTACATAGGTACCTCGCTCTTTCCCGCTTAGTCGTTCCGCTCAAACGGACAGCAAATGCTAAGAGAGTTTCGCTGTTCATACGAATGGCATTATAGAGGTATGAGGTACAGGGTGCAAAGTTCACTCATACTCTATAAAAAAGGGGGGATCCTCCGACCAGACGGGTGCTGTGTCTGGTGGGCAACTGCCCGACGATTGATGTCGGGATGTTGTATAATATTATGCTAGTCGCGCGGTAAACTCTGCGTGATGCAGGATTTGTGACGTCAGGTCTATGATGCGTAGTTCGCATGTGGCGTTGTAGATCCAGACCACAGCATCAATGCAATGATGGCGTTGTATGATATTATTTATGTTTACTAAATCCGATGCGCCAGACATCATATTATTAGAAATGCAACGGTTTTGCTGCTCATGTGAATAAAAATGGCAGTTTGGATGTCGTTGTATGAAATTCTATTTATGGTATACTAAATTCGATACATCATACCATCATATTTGCAGCGTTATCTCGATGAGCCATATTCTCGATTAGGAGACAGCTTTAAAAATGTCTTTATTGTTAAATTGAAGATTTCCCTCTGACTACATGAGATTGTTTATGTAATTAAGTTATATAAATCTAGTTACCATCTTTTTTCAAGTTTAATTTTTACGCAGTCTGGTTTTATGATATTTTTAACTAACTTTTTTTTACCCTTATTTAGTTAGCATTATAAGACGGTAAATTTGGTTATTTACCCACTTATAATCGGGTGCTAACAGCCTTTTTATCACTCACTCCAAAAGTTCGAGATTAATTTTTTTATCATTTTTCATTCCAAATTTCATTTAAACTTATAATTTGTATAAATTACTCGTATATAATATGTTTGTAATCACCTTTTAAAACTCTTCATTTTGATGGGGTATCAAAATGAAGAGTTTCAAAAGGTGATTATCTTTGTTACGTACATATATGTATAGACAGATGTCGACATTTTTTTTTATTTTTTTGTAAACCTACTTTTGGCGCCAAAGATCCGCCATTTTGAAGTCGAATCCAACGTCATATCATTCATCAAAATCGGTCCAGCCGTTTAGTAGTTACAAGAGAACATAGGGACGGACATACAATATTACATACATACAAGTCAAACACAAAACCCTTCTTTTTTGGCTTCGTCGCAGTCGGGTAAAAACAAATGCCTTAACAAGTCCACTTTGTGCGGAATTTGCCACTGCGCACGCATCTTCGACCTAGGTACTACTTTCGCCCTCCCACACAGGTGCAACAAGGAAAATGCACGTAAACTAAATTACATCCAAGTTTTTTTTTAATGTTGAAATCATACAAATGTTACATACAACGCTTCTTACTGAGGTTCATTTATGTAGATAGCAACAATAGAATTTATTGATTCAAGTGTATTTATTTAATACTGTATAATACCGGTTGGAGTCGACACTTTGTATTTGCTTGGTTTGTGTAAAATTCCTGCCTTTTATAAGACTTGAAGGAAACACGTGGTTATTAACTTTATGACAGCTTTGAATGGGTCAAATAATTAAATGTTACATTAAGTAATGCCCGTTTTCACTAATACTAGGCGACGCTTAAATGTAAGGCTAAATCAAAGTAGATATGCTGTTGGATTTACAACGCTCGGCTCAGCGTCGAAAGTTGAAAATGCAAGTGCATGCTTTCGTTTAGTGAAAACGGGCATTCATGTCTTGACTCCTATGCCTAATCGATTCACATTTTCATGTTAATCTATACAAATGAACAAAATTGAAGTGTCTGTTTGTAATGTCAAAATAACAAGATTTTACTAAATGCATTATACGGAACGTATAACAAAAAAAAACGCATTTTTTATCTGTCTGTCTGTCTATCTGTTTGTTCCGACTTATCTCCGAAACGGCTGGACCGATTTTGACGGGACTTTCACTGGCAGATAGCTGATGTTATAGGGAGTAACTTAGGCTTTTATATATATTATATGAAATCTACACTTATAATTCATTAGTGCTACTCGCAAAATAGATATCTATTTTATTCTATTCTATAATGATATTCTATTCTATAGATATCTATTTAAAATGTTAAAAAGATAATCTTAAAATACTGTTTATTTTTCCGAGATACTGCTTATTTTTCGAGATACTGTTTATTTTTCCGAGATACTGTTTATTTATCCGATATACTGTTTATGTTTCCGAGATACTGTTTATTTTCACACTTTGACCATAATATTTCGTCCCTTCAATATACAACAAATATGGAATAATTATTAATATACCTATCAATTATAATATGAATGCTCCGCCTTGAAATGTTTATTTTATTTTAATTTTTTCTTCTAATTTCAGCATTTATTTTCTTTATATTTATCCTGTTTACACCTAGTTATATGTGCATGCTGTGGTGTCATATATTATATTGTTGTGATTTATACAGTGTCTGTGTATCCTTTGTTGGTGATCCCAAATAAATAAATAAATATACTTTATTTCTTGTACGAAAACTTGGCAGGATACGACGTATTTTATTAAAAACAGTAAAATACCACAACACAATGAATCATAATATTAAGTCAGGTTGTGCAATGGACCTCCATTATCTCGAAATTAGTGTGCAATTGCTGGCTGCAAACTATAGACATTTGACATACCCCAGCTGATTAAATCGCCAAAAGTCATTATACTGTCACTAAACATAATCAAAATATTCAAACAACCACTAGAAAAATTGAAAAACATTAAAATTATGTGACTATTTAATTATGAGATATTATGCTGTTAATATTTATACAAGGTATGGTATTTATTATAAATCAGAATAGTTAAATTCAACGTGTAATATTACATGAAGTACTACCTAAGTGAAAAAAATTGCCAAATCATAATTTAAACTAGGTACACATGGCTACATACTAAGCTAGAATTTTCTAGTATAAGCTGATCTCGCAATGTACCTATAGGATTTCCGTACAATGAGGTCAGCTTTACTGGAAGGGCCATACAAATAAACACGGAATAAAGTTACAAATAAATCAAATCGTTATACCAAAGTTATTCCTAGTATAACTTAATTCCGTGTTTATTTGTAAGGCCCGAAATGTATAGCTTGATAATATATAGCCGTGTGTACCTATCACTATAAATCAGAAAGTGATTATAAGACAATCTGATAATGAAACTGCACACACATACTATTAACTTATGCTTTATTCCAAGGGGGTAGTCAGAAACTACATAACTCCAGATCTATGCTACAATCCCACCAAAATATTGTTAGTTAAAAATGAACACCTTATTGTTGAAATCATTATCAATGGTATGAGCAGAAAGTTAACTGATACAAACTGTAATTGTTGAACTGTTTTAATTGTTTGTTTTATTATTGTATGCCTACTAGGCTGGACATAATGGATCTGTAATTTACCTAACATCTGTCTGTATAACCTATGCCCACAATAAAAAGATTTGATTTGATCATTCTCCTACCCTTATCCCAATTGATTTGGGTTGGCGCAACATATCTTTTTCTTCCAAACTTCTCTATTAGTCATTATTTCGATAGTCCCCGTTTCTAGCCAGATCATCTTCCATCTGATCATCCATCGATTCTTTGGTTTTCCCCTTCTCTTATAGCATTCATAGTCAATACTCTCCTCACAACATTTTCCCCATTCCTCTGCATCACATGCCCGTGCCAACTGGCACCCGTACCCGTACCGTGGCAACTGGGCTTATTTTTAAGTTTATATTTTGATTTTTTTATTAGTTTTACATTGTCTCACATATAGAAGCAACAAGAATAAGAATAAGGAGAAGAAGGATTTTGTAATATCTTGATTTAAATAGTGTCCTTGGAGTTTCTTGTCCATTCTTCTCCATAGTGATCTACGTATTGGAATGGGCATCTAGCTTCAACTTTCTGACTAATTGACTGTCTCTTTGACAATTCAAAAGTGCCTGTAAATGGTTTAATTGAAATAAATGCTTTGAGTTTGAGTTTGACTGATTTCCACAAAAGTTTTCAGTCACAGGTGCCACCTTCATCACCAGGTCAAAACCTTAGTAAAGTTTGCGAAATTGGTCCTGGGTTCAATGTAAAACATTCCTCACAAAATTCTCCATACTAACCAAAATAACAACAATCAATAATGGTTTTCAGCACAACTAAGATTGTATCCGAATAATTTGAATATGCTCTTAGAAGCTAATCAGATAAACCTAAGAATAATTTTGTACATCACACTAGAAAATGGTAGCCCTGTGACCCATTGAAGGTATTTATCTGTATTTTTATCAGACAGTCTGGAAATTTTTCTAAAGATAAAAGAAACCAAATCAAACACTTTAAATAGTTAAATTTACTGTATAAAAACCAATTGAGATCAATAACAAGGAGAATCAATCTCTATTGAGTTGTAGGCTGTATTTTAGACCTTCAACTTTTTGTCATACTTGACTATTTTGCAAACTTGTCATGCTTTTTCTTTTTAGTTATTTTTTTCTTACAGTTATAAATAAGTAACTGAAATAGATGTGACCTGGTTTAAATTGTTTATCATGTTCTATTACTAACCATAAAATTTGCAATGCTATTATAAATATTTCAGATGCTTTCATCTATATAATTCAAATATGTATAAAGATTACATTAGCAGTAAAAGAATATTAGCATAATATAAAATAATTTAAGCATACAATTACACATAACTTGTATACTCGTGTAATTTTATCTCTTCAAGCGACGCGCGCTTTACTTGTGGTAACCATAGTGTATAAACACTGTGAACGTTTGCGTGGGGACGAGTAGCGTCAGCACATAATACACATACACTTCCGACTTCGCCCGTATCTCGGGTGGTACCGAAAGCTCCAGCACTTACACACACATTCACAGCTTCAAGTGTGCGTCCACACTGCCGGCCCAGCGCGGTTGCGACGACCGCGACGGGCGCGAAATATCAAACATATGAAACCGCCGGCCGCTTGCGTCCATAGTGTAGTGACTATGGCGGGCGCCTAGCGCGACGGGCTCGCGCGAGATAGCGCTCGTAGTTTTCAAACGTTCCTATCCGCGCGTTATGGCCGCACTACGAGCCTAGTCCGCAAGCGACCTAATGCGCGGTTGGCGGGGGTATCAAACCAGTTCGGTCTTATCGCTCGGCGTACAAGCGTAATATTTTTTTTTTTTTTTTTTGTGCTATAAGTACTGAAGTGTTTATAAGTGTGATTCAATTTAAACCAGCTATATGGCAAAGTAAACATCCTCACCACAGTAATCGCATAATAATAAGAAAATTATGGAGCGAAACCAAAGAACAATTTCCTGATCGGACTATCTAATAAAAATGCCAAATCCTCGTCCATAGCTTGCAACCCCTGAAATACGTCGAACCGCTACAAGAGCTCGCGCGTCACTGTGGCCACCGCTTCCGCCGCCGCGCCCGCCACAGGCCCCAGTCACCGTGCGTTCAGTGTGAACGCACACGAACACTTGTTTACCACAAGTAAAGTGCGCGTCGCTTCGTGAAAAATACTATAGCAGCGGAACAGTGGAAGAGTCATAGAAATATCTATTCCAACTAATCATCTTCCTCCCCTTGTCCCATGTTACTTGTGGTCGGCGCAACACGTTTTCCTTTTCCATTCTCCCCTGTCAACCATCACGCTATCATTCACTCCCTTCTCTTTCATATCATACCTCGAAAAATCATCCATCTTTTCTTTGGCCTTCCTGTCCCTCTCCATCCATCAATTATTTACATCACTCTTTTCGTCACACGCGTGCGTTTCCTCACTCTTCATCACATGCCCATACCATGCCAAATGACTTATTATACAATATCTATTCTGACTATACTTCCAAATAAATAATAAATGAAAAATAAACAGTTTACATAATATAACTAACAAGCATACGAAAAAAAATTGCACACAAATCGCTTTAGTACAGCCATTAAAATAAACAGCCAATAATATAAAACAATTAGGCTATTAGGAATTTTTAAGGTTAACTAAACTGAAGGAAAATATGTAAATTATATGCAAATTCCGCTTTATTTGTATTCCACATTAAAATGTCTCAAGTCCCTGTCCTTCTGATGAATCGTTAGAATAAATTTACTGTTGTCCATTCCTTTGTTTTTGTGCAAAGTTTAGATCATATCGGAAACCGCTAGACATGTTTTGTAAGAACTTTTCTCATGCATTAAGGTTGATGAACTTTATAAAAGTTAATAATAAACCGTTTATGATATTAAAAGGCTGGATTGCACCATCTTACTTTTACAATAACAAACACTTAACAAAACTTCAGTTAAAGTACCTGTTAGTCAAAAAATGGGTTGCTCCATTTGATCATTGTTAGCTGACATCATAACTTTAACCGATTGAAGATGCTTCGCATTAACGGTTAAATTCAACATTACAGTTATTGTCAAATTTGCCATAAACCTTACTTTAACTACTATTATGGTGCAACCCAGGCTAAGGAGTTAGTGTACGAATTAGTGATTAATTATTTAGAACAATTTATTGAATGTAAAAATTACATACTTGTATGACAAGAAATTCAATATGATTAGTAGTCTTTTCATTCAAAAATCATATCCTCTGCAGTTTACAGTTAATTAATAAGAATCCTATTCCTAGTAAATTAAACCACAGGTTCTATTATTTTTAAACTAGCTTCGGTCCGCGGCTTCGCCCGCGTCGCTTTTTCTAAAATAAAAGTAGCCTTAGTTACTCCTTTATAACATCAGCTATCTGCCAGTGAAAGTTCCGTCAAAATCGGTCCAGCCGTTAAAACCGCCGTTTTTTCGAAAAAATCAGTTTTTTTTTGTTTTTGTACTGTATAATGTATATACTTTCATATGCATTAAGTAAAAATCTGTTATTTGACATCACAAACAGACACTTCATTCTTTTTTTTTTAAATTAGATAAACAATAGTAGCTGTGTGTTAAAATGCGGATAATTATTATAGGTAATAGCAAAATCCTTGAATAAAAAAAATAAAAAAGATATTGGTAAATTAAGTGGCAATTTTGTAGGCATTAGTTTAAAAGAATGACATGATCACTGATCAGTTATACTCTTGTACTTATCCTCATTTAAGTGCTATTATCAAAAAAAAAAAAAAAAATGTGGATTATTTATTTTCCTCATTTACATAAGTAAGTGCAGTACATTTTTCTGTTAACATGTGCTACCTAACCTTACTAACATTATAAATTAGTTAACTTGATAAGGTTTATTTTGAGGAAGAGATTAATCTTTACAGTTTGTTTTATAATCTTGCCTTTTATGTAACTTTCCTGAACTGAAGTAACCATTACAGGCCTGTTGAGTTTCCAGTTTTATTCAAAAGGCTTTTCATGGGTTTTTTCTTCGAATAGAAGCAAAATTATTGTTTAGTATCATGGTAGGTTTTTAAGGTTATGTGTATATTATGATACATAAACTGCTCATTTGTATAAACTTGATAGATTAAAACTACTTTAATAAGTAAATTGTACAGTGAAATGTATTAAAATCTCCACAAGATCACCAGACCCTGAGGTCAAATGTTACTATTTTAAACAACATGCCATTTCAATGTTATCTATTTTAAATCTAAATCATTTACCTTATAGTTCTGGCACAAAACAAACTTAACATGATTTTGCAAATCCACACAAATGTTTACATCTTCAAATACACATATCAGTGAAATGATACTGTTTGCAGGTACTTTGTAAGATTTATCTTAAATCTGACGCCAAAAACTCTCCATACCAACTGCCGTCACCGATAAGGACCAAAATAATCTCGACTAACTGTCAAACCATGTGTGAAACCGAAATAATTTCACGTGACCGCATCAATTTCTGCTCTAAATGTATTCAACAGCTTCACTTACTTCCAATGCCCGTAATAACACGCGCACCGACCAGATAACGGTTAATCCATCGTATCGCTATACTTGCAAAAAAAAACTGCACTAAACACAATCGCGTTTTTAGGTTAGGTTCATGGAACCAGATTTTTGCATTTGTGTTCACATTTTAACGTACAATACACCACAATTATGCATTTTTATATCTTTTTTGATGAAATGTAACAAGTTTAGCACCAAAATTGGAGGAATAAACAATGATTATGCGAGATGAATCGCCCGCGCGAACCTAACCTTGATCACGGCACTCGATAGATTTCTAGTTCAAGGTCTTATGAAAGAACTGAAAAGTCACATGAAGGCGTTACACAAACAAAACTGAAATATCATTGCGACCCGCACAGAAATCTATTTTAAGACAAACAACAGATGAAAAAAGCACTAACCTTTACAACCTCAGGTGACGGCTTTATCCATGTAATTTTTGTTGCGATATTCAAACACTTTTAACACAATACACACAACACGTAAAGCACAAACGTATGTTTATAACACTTTCAAGATGCACTACGGTTAATTAAAAAAGGTTTTTCGTAAAAAAATTAACACTTTTCACGAAACATCACATGTTACGAACTTCACGACAGCAGAACTGTGTGTTGCCATACTTTATTTTACTACTTGTCATTGTTGAATAGACAAGTTTGTTATCACCGGCAAAATAATAATCGATTAGAATTTTTAGCTATAATTTTCCATCATTTTATTACGAACTTCTTTTTTACTTAAATAAACAAATAAAGTCTACGAGAGACGAAAACGTTACATCTCATAGCATTATAGCAAGCAATTTAAGTTGCTCGCTATAATCCAATAGTACAATCAATTGAATCAACATTAAGAATATTCATAGGTCAAAGTTCATAACGAAATAAGTTTATTTCGGGTACTTAGGTACTTACTGGTTTTACACACACCATTACATAAGTTTCAATCAAAGTGAAAACAGACATTAGTAAGTTATTAGCCTTTTATTTATGTAGATAATTATGCACGTGTTTTTGTGACAATAAAACATTTTTATTTTCATTCTTTACATTTACTTGAACATTAGTATGTGGGACAGTCAGATATTCGTAATTCCTAACCTGCATATTTGATGGCATGCTTCTTTTTGTAACAGCAAATTACAAAAAGAAGCATGCCATCAAAAATGCAGGTTACCTATGTATAGATGCAAAACTCGTTGCTTTTATTAAGTGAAAAATGTTACAGATGTCTAAGAGCATTCATGACAATGTTTCAATTGAGAGCGAAGAAGCCTTAGCAATTATCAGAGAAGAACAAGCTTCACCACCAACAACATCTTCTTCTGTTCGCATGGTTGCCTCAAAACTAGCCGCAGAAGAACTTCAAAAAGATTTAATAAAATGTATTTGTAAACAGCACGACGAGGTAAACATTAGTTGTACCTAAGTTGAGTACCTACCTACATTAGTATACTGTTTTACTGTAACCCAGACTTTCAGAGGATAGTTTAGTAACAGTAAGTTATTCATCAGCATCAACGTCATTACAGCCGTAAGATATCATAGCTGCTGGACATAGGCCTCTCCAAAGCACCACCACTTCGACCGGTTCTGTGCTTCCCGCACCCAGCGGTTTCCTGCGGCCTTCACAAGGTCATCGGTCCACCTTGTAGAAGACCTTCCAACGCTACGTCTTTCGGTACGCGGTCGCCATTCCAGAACCTTTCGGCCCCATCGGCCATCTGTTCTGCGCGCAATGTGCCCTGCCAATTTGTCAGCTCCACTACGTTAATAACGCAATTAATGTTGTTAAACTGTCAAAATGAAACCCATTGCTACTAATAGCAATTACGCAATTACCCCGCAGCTCAAGGTCAAAGTAGTACCACAGCTGTGTACTGTGCTGCCTACTGTACATGTGTACACACGGCTACACATCAAGCTATATAATTCTACTATAAGCTGATCTCGCATTGTATAGGAATTCCGTATAATGAGAGGTCAGCTTATTCTGGAAATGTGTAGCTTGATATGTAGCCGTGTGTACATACGATAAATATTCGTACATACGATTTTTTTAACTTTGGCATAGGCTTCGAAAGTGAAAATAGCTCCTTCACACGTTGAGGAAATTCTGAAGAAAAAGGAAATAGAACTGCGTGAAGAATATGAGAAGATATTAGAAAGAGAAAAGGAACACATTAAAGAAAGATTTAATTTCATTTTATCGTGAGCATAAAAACATTCATTATTTTGTAACCTCAGACCAAATATTTGGTCTGAGTTTGTACGGTGGCCAGCACATCAAGTTACCACAAACTGTCAAATTTTCTCGTTCGATTTTGAACTTAATCATCAATATTTTAAAGTTTAAAATCGTTTGGTGACAGTTTCGTGTAGCTTGATGTGCTTGTGCTGGCCACTGTACCTCACCTAGATTCCAAAACATGCAGTTATTGTAGTTTTTAAATTAAGGTTCTAGTTTAACATTAATTTTCTTTATTATACAGAAATGAACAAACTCGCGCATCTTACATGCTTCGAGAAGCACACAGAGAAAGGCAAGAAAAAATACATGCGTTACAAACACAATTGCAATGTAAAAACTTAGCGGCTTTAATGTATGTCATGTGTACAGAAAGAAGAAGAAGTAGAATAGAAAAACTAAAGATTATCAAAGGTAATTAACATTTTAAAATCTGTGCTTAACCACTATTTGTATTCGCAGTTAAAATTTAATCAAGCCTTTTAATCACCTGTCATCTTTATACATCCTTAAACTCAATTGAAAAATCCAAAGAAATAAAATTTTATAATTTATTATAAGCGAATCAGTGAGTTAACCGTAGTATATTTAGATGAACCGACATCTCGATACTAAA
Organism: Dryobota labecula; assembly: GCA_947523025.1. Classification (NCBI taxonomy): domain Eukaryota; kingdom Metazoa; phylum Arthropoda; class Insecta; order Lepidoptera; family Noctuidae; genus Dryobota; species Dryobota labecula. The sequence goes on along the minus strand of OX383305.1, from coordinate 3,938,783 downwards.
ATCGATCAACCCATACAACTAACCTGAAACATCCCTAACAGACGCCTCGTGGGAAAATTTATTTATCTGGCAACTCAGCCAGCAATGCATTCACCACGCAGGTTAATTTTGCGCGTGAAACGAAGCAAAATCTCGCGCACTATTCACCACGGTGGAACTTGTGGCAACTATATGCCGTCTCTACTTTTTCATTCTAATTAAAACGAGATAGAAAAATATTCACGCGGTTATTGGCACTTGCAAATTATTTTTGACAGACAGAATACGCATAATTACCGACTCTGGGCAACGATCGTCGAAATTTAGATAAAAGCTACTACCTAAATAATAGGTAATAAAGTCGTTTTCTCGACAGATTATACGAATTATATCCAAGTTTTGCACGATATACTGACTCGAGGGCAAGAACTGATTCTTCATTTATCCAGAGGGTACAAGACAGCGGCTAGGGTGGATCACGAATGGCGCGAAAAAATGAAAAGAGTCGTTAGTGAGGTAGGTACCTACTAACCTACCATAACTGTTAAGTTACTCGTATTATTTATTTCTTCCACTTCGTTCTACTTACTAAATAGCTAGGTCAAGGACATCACACCTATTTAGTTGATGCTGAATTAACTTGAATGAATAAGACATTATGCACAAGTCGGGCAATCCATCCGGGTTTCCCTGGACTTTTCCTAGTTTAGAGGGCGTCCGGGGAGCGTCCGGAAGAGGTTTTCAAAAAGAGTCACACTTTATGTTAGGTGAATCCCAATTAATTGGAAGATAAGCAATAAATTAAAGATTTTTACAAATTCCTGATGGAATTGAAAGACATTTTAGAAAAAAATGTACTTAATTAAAATTTGATGATTTGATGCCAAAAAGAGAGTGTGCCTAATTATTCTGTTACCAGATTACTTACGGTGATTTTCACTCTTATGTAGTTATTCTGATTACCTCAGAAAGAGAAGAGTCTATAATTATATTTGTTTTATTTGACTATTTTATTTGTTACGCTGTAGTCGTATTTGTTAAATTTTGTTTAACATTGTAAAATTTTGTTTAACATTGTAATTTTTTTTTTAACATTGTTTATTATAGCGCAAACAGGCTACTTAAACGAATAAAAAAATTTGAATGTAAACTTTGTGTGCTAAAATAATTTTTTTTGTCCGGGAAAAAAACTCAATTTCACCTAAATTTCCGAGATTTTGTAAGTTTTTGTCCGGCGCCGGCAGTTTAGGTGATGGCAGCCCTATGCACAAGTAAAAAACCGGGCAAGGACACGCACTTGCCCGGTTTTTACTTGTGCATAAAGTTTCTCATTCATTCATTGTGTGTGTCGGACCACACACAATAAAGGGTTCCGTAGTTGGGATGAATTTATCCCAAGAACAAACTTAACATTGTAGTTGAAATACATAATATTCTCATATGAGTTTTACCATGTTATTTTAAGACCATAGACTTCTTACAGGTTTTCCTGTAATCTTTAGGTAAAGAACTATTTTCTGTATTTTTTATTTTAGGCTCAGTAGTTTCGGAGATAAGGGGGGAATGGTCAATTTTCATAAATAACCTTTAATAATGATTTCCTATATATTTTAAAATTATAATAACAAAACTGAATTCCTTAAAATAAGCCCTTTAATTTGATATGTCACACGGTACGATTTGCAAAACTTTTTTTAAATTTTCTATGTTGCCCCCCAAAAGTGACCCCCCAATGTTTGGTGCAGTTGTATAGAAAAACCGGCCAAGTGCGTGTTGGACCACGTACAGTTAAGGGTTCCGTAGTTGGAATGAATTTATCCCAAGAACAGACTTAACATTGTAGTTCAAAAACAAGTTCTCCTATACATTCCAACTGAAAATTTAAGTTTGTACATACAATATTGAGAGATTTACCATGTTATATTAAAACCATAGACGTCTTTAAGTTTTCCTGTAATCTATAATTAAAGATCTATTTACAGTTTTTTTTTTTTTTCAAAATTGAAGGCTCAGTAATTTTGGAGATAAGGGTGGGGGTGGGTGGGGGGGAATGTTCAATTTTAATAAATAAATTAAAAATTATCTGTAAACCGAATTACAGATAAGATAATTTTGATATGTCAGCCCAATCGTTTGATGTCACGCGGTGCAGTTTGCAACTTTTTTTTTTTAAATTTCCTAATTTCCCCCCAAAAGTGACCCCCGTATTTGTAAAATGTATTTGTTTTCGTTACACGTCCGTGTTTGGAACACAAAAGTTCATATGTGTACCAACTTAATCGGAGTAGTAGATTCGGATCAAATAATAATTATTATTATTTTATTTTTATATGTTTACATATCTCGGGACCCTCGGGTCCCGGACCTTTGGAAGGCGTACGAGGGGCCGAAGCCAACTCGCAGAGGCCCGTTAGACGCTTTTTAATTAAATGAGGCAGCAACCGACGATTATCCCTGTACGTACACCCAAGGACAACCCCCGGTTGGTGTAGGACTATTGCAGGAAATGGAAACAAAGATATTGGACTATGGGTTTGGGATAGTTAAAATGGACTGGTTACCTAAAACTATGGAAGGACTATGGCCCCTGCCTGATCAATGTTTTTTTATACACGGATAAAATGGTAGGGGGTGACTTGCACGCTCAATAACCGAAAACCGAAAACGGTCGCTAGCACATAGTGACGTAGGGACAAGGGGGCAACATATGCTGAGGTGCTCGAGGAGTGGAGAGGTATTCTACGGCTCTCAGAACAATCCCAGAGCCCGGAAGACGGTCAAGATCCCTACAAGCACTTACTGGAATACTTCCTTCCTCCGAGCACGTTTGCTCTTGCGAATCTCCACTCAAGCCGGCCAATAAAGGCTTATTTAATGTTCAAATTTGTACGAAACACTCGGCGGGCGAGTCCGACTCACACTTGTCCGGTTTTTTGTTATGAGTACCGTATACACTTTCATACCTATGCATTTAGTAAAAAGCTGTTATTTTGACAATACAGTATTATGGACCACAATTGTAGACAATCAAATGGATTTTTGTCGATGTATATTTTTGAGGCTACCAACTTCACCTCTGTCTACCCCATAATTATTAAAATATTTTCCTCCATCCCCAGTTCATGGCTTTCATTTACCACTTCGCGGGAGGCGATCCTGAGTCGAACCAGTACTTGATAGACTTGCCAAAGTTACTGACGACCAAAACCCCGACAGAAGTCAACCCTGAAGAAGACCCCTGTGATTGTGATGATGATGAGGAAGAGATTACTCCTCTCGAAGACGAATGTAGCTATTGATGTTTAAAATATTCACTATATTATTGTACTTACACTTGCTGCTACCCGCGGAAGTTACTCCATATAACATCAGCAGGCTTAGCACGAGCACCATTTTGTCGAGGGAAGAGTAGACAAAAATGACGCTCCGTGTAGACAGTACGACGACAGCAAATTAGAAAGAGTCAACTGCGCATTTTACGAAATTCGCTCTTTTACATAATTCGACTCAGAATTCTGTTTTATCATAGATTTTTTTTTTCTGTATGATTCTCAATTTTTACGTCACGTTTATAAAGACAACGACAACAATTATTTTTCTCAAAGTGTCGAAGTACCGTATTTTGAACAAAAAAGTAATTGATGCCCCTTTTAGGCCGCTTGTACAAGCTACGAAAATTCACCGTGTCTGCTGCAGACAGGACCAATTCATCATGTACACGACAAGAATTTTGTCGGACCTAGGTACGAAAACTTGTCGTGTCTGCTGGTAGGGTGTGTGTAGGGTATGGTAGGCTGCTGCTCTCGTCAAGTCTGTTATTAATTTGCGATTGTTTGTGAGTGAAGATCACGTCCACGCGTTAAACGTACACTAACAACCTGAACCACGCCCCCTACCCCGCCCCTCCTTAGACCGCAGCAACACACACCGCATCGTGTCTAGCGCAGACAAGATGTTTTCTTGTTCAGCACCGTGACAGTGTACACAATTCGTTTGTAGAAACGACACGAATTCTTGCGTAGGCCCGGTGACTTTTCTTAGCGTGTACAAGCGGCCTTAGGGAGCTTTACCACGCTCTGCATACGTACCCTAAATAAGTTTTTACACCACAACAGCTGCTGAACAGAAGGAATGGTGGGAAGATTTGGACGCTGAACATCGTCCATTCGTGATGTATGGTGACATGGCCGACTTTAACCCTGAGCGACGGCGAGAGGTCCTCAAACAAATGAGGGAGGCCCGGCGAATTAGGCCTGAGAAGACTGCGCCCGAAGAGTGGAAGGAATTATGTATGTTGGTGACTGTTCCATCGGTATTATTGTTACGAGCTTGGGGTTCGTGACAATAAAAACTGCCGATTTAATAACCAAAAACCGGTCAAGTGCGTGTCGGACCAAGCACAATGAAGGGTTCCGTAGTTGGGATGAATTTATCCCAAAAACAAACTTATCATGTAGTTGAAAAACATTGTTTTCCTATACAGGATGTATGGGAGAACATTTTTTTCAACTGTAAATGTAAGTTGGTCGCCAATTACTCGGTAAATTGTAAAGCCTACTTAGCTGTGATAGTTTTCCTTTTAACTTCGTTGTATATAGGTACTACTGCCTGTACTACTGTATTTAACAAAATGTCTCTTAGAGTGTTCAACCCAATGAGTAACAACTAACAAAATGTATTTTAGAGTGTTTAACCCAATGAGTAACAACTAACAGTACACGTTAACGGGGCGACTTCCTCGGGGTCTCTAGTTAAGATGGGCGTTCCTCAAGGTTCAATTCTTGGCCCTTTTCTATTTCTAGTTTATATTAATGACCTTCCTTACATGATGGCTAACTTATCGGATATAATTCTATTTGCTGATGACATATCTCTAATTTTTAAAATAGATAGAAAAGACACGGATGTCTTACATGTCAACGATAGTCTTGCTGTTCTTTCAAAATGGTTCGCAGCTAATAATCTTTTACTTAATGCGAATAAAACGAAATGTCTTAAGTTCTCATTACCAAATGTACCCCAAGTGGGTCTAAATTTAAAACTTGATGGCAAGAAACTAGATGCTATTACGGAAACTGTATTTCTAGGAATTACTTTAGATTCGAAATTGCAATGGGGCGCCCACATTAGAGCTCTTTCAGGTAGATTAAGTTCAGCTGCATATGCAGTAAGAAAAATAAGGCAGTTAACTGATATAGCCACAGCTAGGTTAGTATACTTTGCTTATTTCCACAGTATTATGTCTTATGGCGTTCTGCTGTGGGGATCGGCAGCTGACGTAGATTCCATTTTCATTCTACAAAAGAGAGCAATCCACGCGATCTATAAAATGGGTCCTCGTGAGTCCCTTAGAAATAAATTCAAAGTAATTGATATACTAACTTTGCCTTCTCTTTATATCTTAGAAAGTATTTTGTATGTTCGCAAAAACTTAGGACTTTTCAAAATAAGAAGCGATTTCCATAATATAAATACACGTAGTATACATGAAATTGTGATACCCAAATTCAGATTAACTAAAACTAGCAAGTCATATCTTATAAACAGTATCCGCTTTTATAACAAGTTGCCAAAGTCGGTTACAGAACTAAGCGACCGAAAGTTCCAAACCCACATCAAACGTGTCCTTATCGAAAAAGGATATTATAAGATAAAAGACTACGTTGAAGACAAGGAAGTTTGGCAATAATTCCTTCTGCACATGTGGCAATAATTCCTTCTGCAGATGTGGCTTCCCTGGTACCTCATAAACAACATAACTATGTCAATGTCTATTAACTTCTCCCAAATAACGATGTTTATTTAGAATTTTTAATTATTTTTTTACATACTTCCTTGACATAATCTTTCATTATTTGACATTATTTACCTACAAATCGAATTCCAATTCTTTATTAGTGGCTTTTGTGGACATGATATTTATTCAGATATGTTACTGTAGTTGTAATTGCAATCATGTCATTAATATTTTATATACTTAGATTATTTTATATTTTGTGAATGTGAGAACGTTGTAGGCCTAGTAGAGTGAAGATTTGTTGGCACTTTTCTATTTTGTTTAGTACCTGGTAATTGTTGAAAGGCGTACACTGTCCTCCCATACCTATTATCACTGTTATTTAATAATATTGTAAAGCCAATTATTTTTAAAAGAGTAACCGTGGAGTTTCTTGCCGGCTCTTCTCCATAGGAAACGACTAATTGGAACCGTGCACCTAGCTTCTGACGTTTCATAAGTGCCCATGTAGTTTTATGTGAAATAAAATATTTTGATTTTGATTGAACAAAATGTCTTTTAGAGTGTTCAACCCAATGAGTAACAACTAACAAAATGTCTTTTAGAGTGTTCAACCCAATGAGTAACAACTAACAAGTTTAAAAGTTTGTGTCCAGACTTTCAGAGTACACCATAAAGCATATTTTTGAATTCAATAAGATTCTTTTTAGGTCTTTTTCTACGGAATTACAATCGTGTCTTATTTTTATCCGAAATGCTGGGTGTCTTATATTTACCCCGCCTGACCCTAAGTGTATTACGCAATTACCCAGCCGTTATAAGTAGAATGAGTTTGAACCTATAATTAACTGCTTTTTTCAGCCTTCAGGGACATGTTCTTGAAATCAAAGTGCATCCATTTGGATAAAATCAAGGATGTGTATCCAAGTAAGCTGCCTGTAGCTATAAAGTGGGAATGTACACATTCGCCACCAGACGGTGATTTGAGAACACATTCTAAAATGGTATGTTAAAGCTGTTTTATAGTAGACTAGCTGCGCCCCGCGGTGTTACCCGCGAACACTACATTCTTTCGGGATAAAAAGTAGCCTACGTGTAAATCCAGGTTGTCAGCTACGTCCATACCAAATTTTATCAAAATTGGTCCAGCCGTTTGAGCGTGAAGAAGAGACAAACATACACACACACTCACAAACTTTCGCCTTTATAATATAGTGTGACATACACACATAACCTGTCTGCCTTCAAAGCAAGAGTACTGGCATCTTCTGGGCACGCTCGTTCTAACATAGACCTCATCTGTCGCTTTCTCATCAGGCCAGATCAAGGTTGAGGTCAAGAGCAGGCCCAATCAGTAATCTATACTAATAATATATAGGTTGAAATTGAAAACATGCGAAAAACCGAAATGGGAGATTGTACTCATCATTATGAACAACTGTTACTGAAGGACGAAAGTTGCAATCGCAAAAAAATATCAGCTGTTACCTACATTTATGTTCGCATAAAGGCTCGTAGGTACAGACTCGCGCGATATCGCGGGCGCGACAGGCACCGACAAAGAAATTGTGCTACTAGTGTCGCGTCGCGCCCGCGATATCGCACTAGTCTGTACGAGCCTTAAAGGCTCTAACAAACAGGCGCTACACGCGACGCGACACAAAGACACCGCGTGCCGCGCGAAGAGCTGTCTCTTTGTGTCGCGTCGCGTGTCGCGCCTGTTCGTATGAGTCTGAACTCATCAAAATGTCGGGAACAGCAGATTTTTTTTTTCTTTGGCTTTCAAAGCTTTTCAGCTTTGATGCCTTAGTAAAAGTTATTCATAATGATGAGTACACACGGCTACATATCAAGCTATAAATTTCCAGTATAAGCTGATCTCTCACTATACGGAAATCCTATAGAATGCGAGACCAGCGTAAACTAGATTTGTATAGCTTGATATGTAGCCGTGTGTACAATCTCCCATTTCGGTTTGTCGCATCGCATGTTTTCAATTTCAAACTGTATTTAATAATATTATTATAAAAGCTGAAGAGTTTGTTTGTTTGTTTGGTTGAACGCGCTAATCTCAGGAACTACTGGTTCGAATTGAAAAAATCTTTTAGTGTTAGATAGCCCAATTCTATAGGAAGGGTATAAGCCATTTAACATAACGCTACGACCCTTAGGGGCCGGTATCTAACAAATTCACCGGTCAGCAGGGGTGAGCGGTGCGGTACTGTGCAGCGAGTAGCGCTCTTCAGATCCATATTTATAGTGTGCTTTAGAGCCGCCATAAAGTTTGACGCAGTACAGTCACCATAGCACATCAAGTTACCACAAACTGTCAAATTTTCTTATTCGATTCTGAACTTAAACATCAACATTTTAAGGTTTTAAAATCTAGAAATTTTACAGTTTCCTATAACCTGATGTGCTGGCCACCTTACTATACATACTATAAACTTCTTTCCATTTTTCAGTATTTTTTAAACGTACTTTTGACTCTTTTTAGACAATCCCGCCCTATACTCGAGAAGCAAGTGTAGATTATCGCGGCACTATGGGCTCTATTCTCAAGATCATGTGAGTCTTTACTAGCTTTCCTCGTGTATCCTCCTGCCCTTATCCCGATAAGACATGAGACTGTCTCCTTCTTCCGAGAGAGAAGGAAGAGGAAGGCCAAAGAAATGATGGATGGATGTGTGAGGAATGATATGAAAGAAAAGGGAGTGAATATTAGCGTGACGGTTGACAGTGGAGAATGGAATGAGAAAACGTGTTTCGCCCGCCCCGTTTGTTTTTGCATAACATGGCCTGTGACAAAGTGACATTAGCATAACATGGCCTGGCATTGTACCCCACTGTTGACTAGATATAAGACCCAATGGGTATAAGACCGGCGCGGGCGGCGCGGTGCGCCGACTTTTTGGGGTTGGCGCGTCGCGTACTCGGCGGCGGCCTTATACCCATTGGGTCTCATATCTAGTCAACACCAGAGGTGGTTTGACTCCCGAGCATGCGAGGGAGTCATTGAGACCGAGGGTATATTAAGTTGGCGTTTAGTCTCGAGGTGCAAACTGTACTTTTCACTTTGAGTGCGAGAAAAATAGTCAATTTAGTACAAAAACATTTAATAAATACATATATTCCTCCAGTCCATAAAACTTTCGTAAGTTTTTAGGTAAATCTTCCGCGATTTTGGCGGCAATAGATTATCTATTATGTCTTTTACTCTTTGCTCGACGCCAAACTCTTCACTTTCACTGGACATTCTTAATTTTATTTAAAACCGAACAAATTTACACTCGACAAAATTCTGAAACTGTTGCGGTAATTTTTTCTTCTACACCAGTCACAGATTTAACAATTTAAATCACATGGCGCCACCTTGTTTGCGGAAAAACCATAGAACTCTCAACATTTTCGCAATGAAGATGGTCCACACTCCACAGATAATAGTATATTTACTGGCTGTTTGAGTTTGTCTATGTCACATGAAGGAAATTAAAAAACTAATTACTTTTCACTCCCTAGAGACTAAAGTGGTCACTTTAGTCCCGCTTCGTAGGGCTATATTCGCGTACTTTTAGAGCGTGAGAAGTGAAAAAGTATTTTTTAACGTAATGCGTTGTAATGGCAGAAAAAAAAACATAGTTTATCGATCACAAATACTTTTATTATTATGGTGATAAATAGTTCCAGCAGTACCCAACTGTGTTTATTCTATAACCCCTCGGAGGTTAGGGGTAATTTTTTTTACCCTGACGTTGCCGAAATCATAGAAATTATCTATGGGCAAAATCTTCGCCGTGCAGTGAAAACCTCTTAAAAAAATGGTTTTTCATGTTATAATTTTTTTGGTGTATTCTTGCTGTCCCCATCGCCCGTGTCCACATTTATGGTAATTCACATAAAATGGCGAAACTAAAGGTTCCATTGATTTTAGAAATAATAACAAAAAATCAGTACTTAAAACAAAATGGAATCTTTTTTTTTGTGTAGAAAACCAGAAAACCTCGTAATGCATAAATTTTGAACAAATGTGCACAGCTCTAAGATGCTTCTAATGGCTTATGAGAACCTAGGCCGCTTTCCGAATTGGCTATAATCGGTCACAGCGCTCACATCGTCTCACATGCGTTCCGATTTAGATATTACGATTATGACAGCCGAGGGCTGTCAACAACTCCGAACGCACGTGAACGCGCTCACGGTGCTCACGCAATGTCAAAACGATATTAGAGTATTTCTCTGTGTATACACCAAAAATTTGTTCTTCTTAGGTTAGGTAGCAACTGTAGCCAGAAGAACAATTTTGAAAATGCCACGATACGATAAGATGCGACTCAAAACAAAACAGCAGACTATCATTTTTGACAGCGCTCACGGCGATATTAGTAAAAGGCATGGTCGGCGTTAACGCAAGATGGCGAATGTCATGACGTCATCTATAACGTTTCACGGGACATCGTTATCGCGCTCACGTGAATTCGGTACGGGTTTTAGCACGCGAATATCGATATTATCGCAACTCGGAACGCAGGGCTAGTAGAACGTCAGTGACGTCCATTTTTCAGACAGTTTTCATCTTCCGCAGTAAAATAACGTTTATAATTGCAATCACGAGGTTTTCACTGCCCGGCGACGATATGTGATGTTATGTAATTGCAGCACCTCAGGGCCGAGTACAGCTCCTGTGCCAGCAAAGACTGAGCTCCTAGGCGCCAGGGATTCTTTGGAAATCAATTCCACCACCAAATTGGTAAGATATTGTCGTACACACGGCTACAAATCAAGGTATGCTGACCTTTCATTGTACGGAAATCCTGCAATGCGAGATCAGCCTAAACTGGAAATGTATAGCTTGATTTGTAGCCTTGGTACATGACAGTAAGGTCGAATAGCGATTTTTTTTTTTTTTAATAGATTAAATTGTTCTTGGTTTAAAACGTAGTCGAATAAGCTACAACGCTATAAACTACAGCGCTTTTTATTGTATTTTTTTTTGTTTGTTTTTTATTTCAATTTTGTTTTCAGCGGAACTCGATAAAACCACAGGACGACCGCCCACCAGAAAATGTGGTACTTAACATCGGAAAGAAACGAGTAAGTTCCGATTTCAAATAACCTCACTTATTGCACACCATTTAATACCTACATATTTAAACAATCATTAATCGTAACAGAATTAATTTTCAAACGCGTTTCCCGCGAAAGTCAAATTTTCTTACGTTTTTACGATGATTTCTAATGATTATAATTATATAAATACATACTTGTTACGGTCGCACAACCTGGCACTGACTTGCAAATTGCAAAAAACCTGAGAATATTTGTATTTCGCGGGCTACCTTAGCGCTTCCCCCTTAAAAAAGTTTATTTTGGCGCCTGGCCAAAATTGGAACTAACGCCGCCATCTTGTTTTTTGAATACATAGCAAGTGACATTTCAAAAAATACTTGCACAAATGTTTACCAACAGCGCCGCCCCGTCTTGTCAACGTCATATTATTTTATGGTAACAGTGTATTTGTTTCTTTGATACCTTAAATCGCATCCTAAATGGTTTTAAAGCATATTGCTAATCCATTTACTCCGTTTGTTCGAAAACATGTTGTTGAACTGTCACAATGATGAAACCCATTCCTACTGGGGCCCAAGTCTGCTATTTTTATAAATTCGTCACTCCAACACGATCCCATTGTCATTTTGCTAAAAGTTCGTAATCTGCTAAATTCATGGTCGATCATTGGTCGGTCAATGGTCTCGTAATAGAATTGTATTACAATGGCATTTTGAACATTTATTCATGCCAGATTTCATTTATATATATTTTAACATATTATTTATTGGTATTATAAGCAATCTGAAGTAGTAGGAAGTTGGAAGTTTAGTAGGAAGTTTAATTTGTCATTATGTACGAGATTACCAATTCTTTCAATGGAGTGTCAGTGGCTGACCATTGGAAAGTCATAATGACGCCATTATATTAGTAGATTACCAAACTTGTCAAAATCAACAATTATGAAATCAATGATAGACCATTCTGACACTATTGTAATAGCAGACTTGAGGCCCTGATAGTGTGTTACACAATTAGGTACTCGCTAAAAAACGTAAATAAATTTGAATTTCGCGGTCTACCCAATATATAATTTGAATACGCTTTCACCTTAATTGTATTTACCACGGAAGAGGTCCATTCCGTGGTATTTGCTACTAATAGGAGGTCAGTGCTGGATTAAGCAAGCGCGGGGCCCGTAGCAAATACTATCGAGGGGCCCTTGATCTGCTATGGGTTCTCAATTATAAAGTGCTAAATAAAACAAGAATATTATATGTGAAATTTTATGTGGTCTTTGGGATTTTACATCTGGTCTCACAAGCACTTTACCACCTAGTGCGATACATGTTTTTATAGGAAATTGAACGTTCTATATAAAAGGTCCCTTATAATTGTTCGATAAATTCACTTTTTCAAAAGTTATTCGAAATTAAAGTTGGACATACTCTAAGTTGTCAGTATTTCTTTCATCTTCAGGAAAATTATTATTGTTTGTGGAGATGGGCTTGTATTGTATGCGCGGGACCCCCTTTTGCGCGGGGCCCGTAGCAATTGCTACTCTTGCTACGTGGTTAATCCGGCACTGTAGTAGGTACTCTTATTACCCAGCCTATTCATCAGTTTTAATGATTATTTTGTTCCTAGCAGGCATCGGTATTCGTTGGAAACGAAACAGATGAAGAATTTGAGCAGACGACGTAATTATTTTAATTTTTAATAAAGTTTAGCACTGGGAACATTGATGTATAAAAAAAGAAAGATTAGGTACGCGCTCCTCGACGTGGACCGCATAACCTATGCCCACCGGCACAACTGACCTTAGTCACAATCGAATTGGCGTTTGTGTAGCACATGTGCTGCACGTTAAGTAAAATCTATACATAAAATAAAATCGTAGCGAAGTCATAACGGTAAATTGAATATTTTTGAACTCACTTTTTTTGCCACGAGACCTGGGCATTCTTATGCCGAAAATATAGTTTTTAGAATTTTTGTCTGTTTGTTTGTTCCAGCATCACGCAAAAACTACCGGATAGATTCTTTTTTAAATTTAGCACAGATATTCCCTATAGGTCGGGTCAAATTACCAGCTATAAATTATCACGCTTTTTGCTATGGGGGATGAGCAGTATTGCATTATGTTTTGAGATGATTTAATGAGGACAGGTACCTTATTCACTCTGTCTCACTCTCAATTTTTCATCTCTCTCTCTCTCCCACAAAATTTTTCATCTCTCTCTCTTACTCTCTCTTAAGCTCACTCTCTCACACACACACACTCTCTCTCTCTCTCTCTCTCTCTTATTCTCGCTCTCAATTTTTCATCTCTCTCTCTCACTCTCTATATCACCCTCTCATTCACTCACACTCTCACTCTCTATCTCACTCTCTCTCAATCTCTCTCTCACTCTCAGTCTCGCTCTCTCTATCTCTCACTCTCACTCTGCTGAATTTTCAACGCTCGTGAAAATTCAACAGCGCGCTTTTATTTAACCACTAACTGACAATTATAATATAAGTTGATAGTCAATTTGCCTAACAATTAATTCTGATTTTACTTACGTGTTCACATTTTGTATTTCATCTTCTTACCGAAGTTCTAATTACAGGCCACCCCTTTCCGAACCCTCATCAACACATGATGATAATACAAATGACGAGTCCATATCAATACTTGGGTATGTATTTAACTATTTAGTAATCTGCGGTATTTGTACTTTTCTTTTTCTGTATACAAGTCTACTGCTGGACATAATAAAGGTCGTAGCACACAATATATCAACTCGGAAAGGGATCGTCACCGTATCGCTTTTCGCCTTGCCGTCAAACAGGCGTCAACCTAACGTAAGCATGTAACCAAAGCGGACCAGCAGCTCCGATACGTCGACTCGGCTACAGCTAGGCGACGCCGCGCTTACGGCTCGCTGACCGCTGCTGGTTGACTTAGCTGGCACCAGATCAGTTTGCATCCGAACGCGGAAAGGGTGAGAGGGCAAGGGTGGACGAAGAGACGCAAGCGTGGCGACGGAGAGGCGTAAGCGCGGGGTCGACGAGCCGTAAGCACGGGGACCGCTGGTTGACCACGTGCCACACCACGGCTCGTGAGCTTGTCCCGAGGCGAATCGTTTACGTTACGATTCCGATTAGTGTGCTTTTTAGTAGGGAGTTTCATGCAAAGTTTTTTGTTTGTTTTTTTCATGTTTCTAAACGGCTTGAGTTGATACGGTTACGATCCGTTTCCGAGTTGATATGTGTGCTATGACCTTAAACCAGCTTGCCCCGACCTTTGCTCGGGCCAGCGCGCGTTCTGTAACTGTAGCTTTAAATTCGTCCCCTAATAATCATAATCCGATCCAGCCTGTCCTTATTTATTGAGGCACGCACAGTAAATTCTGGTTAAGCAGACGACAACCTCCTGCATAGGTTGACCTGGAGGAGCATTTATATTAAAAAAAAAAACAATATTTTACATGAAGCGATTACCAACATGTCTGATCTCCACATCCAGTGAGACTTATTATGTAAGTACCTACTAGCTGAACCGACAAACGTCCAGTCCAAATAATGAAAAATGTTTTGTATTTTTTTTGTTTTTTATAAATCTCAATAATTCATACTAAAATCCCATAGAAAACACCAGTTTCGTTCTTCCCGAATATTTCAATTTACAGGGTAACTTTTCAAAAAAAAACCCCCTAAAAACCTTATTCGAATTATAACGAACATTTAAAACAAAAGAAAGTTAACCAAGTTGGTTCAGCCGCTCTCAAGTGATGCGCTTACCAACGGTTCCAACGAACAGCATTTAAATTCTATTATATGATTAATATTCCATGTCTTCTAAATATAAATTTAAAAAGATTTTGCTTCTTATGCGCAGGAGCGTCCATATCGACAGTCTCCAAATGAAACAACCTCGCAACCGTGGACAAGACCACTTGATTAACTACGAGAGGGTACGAATATTTCTAACTTTGTAATGGTTGGCTTTCCAATTATACTCAATGTAAAATACTGTAAATAATATTGCTTCTTGAATGATTTCTGCACCTGATAAAATATACTGAGCAACCAGATAACTTGAGAATTTTAGCACATTGCCGACACTTTTTTTGCAGGCGCGACAAAATGAACTCTTCTGTTACAAAAAAAGTAGGCATAAGACGAATGGACAATAGTACATTATTGCAAAGGCCGGGAAATAGGCAATTGCAGGTCGAGTATGACTATGAAAGCCGAGCCGAAGGCGAGGACTTCACTAATACGAGACAGGCAATTGCCATTTCCGCCGAGGCATATACAGTGCTTTTCTCAAAAGAATGCAGGGAAATCTGAAGCGTTGTAACATTGCTGGAGAGTTGTAATGTTCCAAATTCAAAAAACGCTCCTGCAATGGATTTTATTTTCTTTGTCCGTAAATTAGTTACTTCGCGTGTTCCTTTTTCGAAAATAATGACAATATTTCCATGCATGTTTGAGAAAAGAATAGTTTCTTCATCATCTATCTATCTAATTACTGTATATTACGTCCTGTTATTCGTCCTATGCGTGTACAATAATTAAAGAATATCTATTTATCCACCGTATTAGGTATAGTTTTTCTGAGCATAAATAAATATAAGTCAAAATTAAGATTAAAAAAAAAAAAAAAAAAATTACACAAATATTCAATAAAATGAAACGTTGATGAGGACATTCAAAACACAAACAATGATTGTTACTCCTAAATAATGTTGATCTTACATCTATCCAGGTGTGTCCCATGGACAAGTGCCAACGTATGCAAGTGGATTCTTTCATGAGGACCTTGCCACCATACATGAGAGCCAATCCTTTTACGCACTTCGAGCAGACCTTCGAACAGTATGAGACCTGTACACCAGGTATAACTTATCATCATCATCAGCCTAGCCTTTTTCAAACTATTTACCTACTGCATTCCAGACCGTGAACCTACCTGAATTTATATAGATATTAATAGTCGCCGCCCGCGTGACCTTTTCTAAAATAAAGAAAGAAATAGTAGATTGGTATACAAGGATGAAAGGGACCTACTTAGGTACTATGTAGGCACGATATGGTTTGAGTTTACCTTTTTAGGGTTCCGTAGCCAAATGGCAAAAAACGGAACCTTTATGGATTCGTCATGTCTTGTCTGTCTGTATGTCCGTCCGTATGTCACAGCCACTTTTTTCCGAAACTATAAGAACTATACTATTGAAACTTGGTAAGTAGATGTATTCTGTGAACCGCATTAAGATTTTCACACAAAAATAGAAAAAAAAACAATAAATTTTGGGGGTTCCCCATAGTTAGAACTGAAAATCATTTTTTTTTTGTTTTCATCAAACCCATACGTGTGGGGAATCTATGGATAGGTCTTCAAAAATGATGTTGAAGTTTCTAATTTTTTTTTTTTCTAAACTGAATAGTTTGCGCGAGAGACACTTCTAAAGTGGTAAAATGTGTGTCCCCCCCTGTAACTTCTAAAATAAGAGAATGATAAAACTAAAAAAAATATATGATCTACATTACCATGTAAACTTCCACCGAAAATTGGTTTGAATGAGATCTAGTAAGTTTTTTTTTAATACGTCATAAATCGTAAACCGCGCTTGCTGCTACGGAACCCTTCATGGGCGAGTCCGACTCGCACTTGGCCGCTTTTTTTAAATTTTGGTTCAACATACTTAGTGCTAATAGGCTCTGAGTAAAATGCTGTGTCATGAGCATGACGAAATTATGCGTAACGTTTTTACCATTTAGCTACGGAACTCTTAAAAAGACGTGATGCTAATTGCTATGTTACTTCAACAAACAGAACAACTCAAGATGCTACAAGAGCGCATTGAACACAAGATGCACAGAAAGTCTTTAGGAATAGAAAATGAAAGCGGTCTACAGAGCCCGTTGTCCGAGTGGCTGAGCACCGGCGTAGGGGTGCAGACATCGGACCTCAATGTCCTACCGCCGTGCACTTGCCATCCGGATGCCCCGGAGTCACCTGCCTCCAGCAACTTTATATTTAATCGTAAGTAGACATTAATTATAATAATTCCAGACTACTATGATCCCATTACAAGGCAAAGGCCTCTTCTCATACAGAGAAAGCACAGCATTAAGCCAAGTAGAAATAACAATACTTTACGTCACACCTGGCCATAATGTGAGTTTTGCCGCACGCTACGCGTACAGTAAAACTCGCATTGTGGCCAGGTGAAGACGTAAAATTGTGCACACACTGACACACCACGCGGGCAGTAAAAAAGAAAGCCCGAAATCGCAGGTATTTGTGACCCGAGCCGCAGGCGAGGGTTGTAAATATGGGATAGAGGGCTTTTTACAGCCAGCAGCAGTAATGTACTATTAATTCTCTTGACTGTTATAATTTTATTGGCATCAATATTGTTTGAGTAAATGTAATTCTATAATTTAACTGTATTCTTGTATTATGCATGTAATTACTCGTAACTTAAATATTTGCACAACTGAAAAGTCGATTATAGTGAAACCATCTGTTATTACATAACATAACATAACATATATGTATAGCTATAGTATCACCCACATTTCGCCAGTTATGTTTAAGTTCCATGTAATGAGAGTCTATTATTCGTACCATCAACTGGGCTGCTACTGAAAAATTCCTAAAGGAAAAACCCAATAACACTTTGCCCGACCTGGGAATCGAACCCAGGACCTCATGCTCAGCAGTAACGCATGCAACCACTAGACCAACGAGGCAATCGATCTGTTATTAATACATGTCATAAGTACCTATGTTCTGGAAAATAAACCATTCATAAATTTATACATGTATAATATGGACGAGATGCCGTGAAAGGATATTTTACAACTATATGAATTGCGAAACTGACTATAGGCTGACCGCCTGCCGGCACCGTAAGTAAAAGAAAGAAAAAAAAAGTATTTATTGGGACTCATACAGGAAGTTCACATTTTAAACTAAACACACTCATAGTAACACTAATAAAAAATAAAAGTATAATGAAAACAAAATCCTATACGGGGCCAAAAGGCTACTATCTCAGCACGATGCTGCGACATTTAAAAATAAATGTCGCAGTGCTGGTATTCTGATAGGGCCCGCTGTGATGTCACGGATACAGAAATAAAAAGTAAAATAAAATAAAATAAAAATTAGATATGTGTGAAATAACATAAGTACTTCTCTCCCAAATACTTCTCCATGCTTACGGCAATTGGGTGATAAAGTCCTAAAACCATGGAATCACAAGTAGACCTATCCATCATGGCATAAAAAGAGATTAAGCAAAAGAAGAGATAAGGTGTGGGGGTGGAGAGGCGGATTCAAGATTCTGCCAATAAGAGCCGTGTTTATATTTAAGCTATCCAGTTTCTATATCTCGATTAAGGATAATCATTCAGTTTGGTTATTTTTGATCTAGGACCAAGCATTGACCCCTGCGGGACTCTATAATTTGACGCGATGCCCAGTTTATTTGTACCTGCTTCTGTAATTACTTTACCTCTGAGGAACTGTTTTGCTTTAAAATTCAAATAAAAACCGACCTCATCGTCTTATTTTCTTATAAGATGTTTCAAGATGTGAAGAGTTTCAGTCGAAGGCTTGCAAAAGATCTTTAAACTAGGAATATACGAGAATAGGCTGTAGTAAGATCCATTTTTATAAGTTATAAAAATGGATCTTACTGCCGTTGTTGTTATAAATTATAACAACAACGGCATTAAGACGCCATGCTGGCATGGTATTCCTGCTGCAGACCTGTATCACCAGTTTATATATAACAGCACATAGAGATAGAACAAAAAATAAGCTATTCATACAATCATACCCTTGTTTTACAAATGTAGATCATAGTATCGACCTACACTGGGTCATAGTTTCAAATGTAACTCGTTTTCAATTTTCATGTATAGTCGCAGACCTGGAGTCTGTGAAAATAGCTATGGACGCTGTTCATCGCGAATGTCTATTCGACGACAGAATAGAATTCGACAGGTTCAAACTAGTCGGCCAAGAAATTGACAGCTGGAAGTACAAGTAAATTTATTTTTATCATCTTTACTATTACTAATATTGGCTTTGCCTTCTTTCGACTTTCACTTCTCTTTGCCAAACTTGAGTTTTTGAGCAGTGACAAACTCAAGTCCATTTGGTTCATGATGAAAATAATCAGTAGGTTTCATCATGTGAAGAAAGTCGATCGTTTTCACATTATAATAACAAAGATTATGAACAAAATTTATTTAAAAAAGCTAATATTAGCGAGTAAGTCTTAGAATCAGACATGGCCCAGTCATTCTCAAAAAGATCTATACATCAACAACTAATACATTTATTAATCTTATGTCTATAATCTATTGTTCCATAGCATTGTATCAATGTGTAGCCACAAAATATATTACATATTATATATATTATATAAGTATTTTGGACCACAAAGTAGACAATCAAATGAGTTCTTATCGATGTATACAACTTTTTGAGGCTGACTGAACATACCTACACGCAAAACAAGCAATATCATGTTAAAATCGACAATTAAACTGAAACTTTATTTTCAGGCAAGAGCAGCAAGAAACAGAATTCAAGCAAAGCAGATACCAAGAAATTACAGAAATATTAGAGAAACATCCCAGCCTTCTAGACATATTCCAAGCTAACGCGCGGTAATGAATCAAACGTTTAGTGTAAACTTTTTATTTCTAAATCAAAAGTAACAAACAAACTAAAACCTAATAAAAACATTGAAATATAACAGACGTATTTATTTATAGCTACTATTAGTAGTGTGACTAACATAATTTAGAACATCCAAAAATATATATTTAAATAAGACACACGATCACTAAATATTCAAAAAAAATAAACTCATTTTACATACAAATAACATATTGCACTTATTTTGTGGATTCCACTTTTCTAAGTGGCATTATGTTTAATCTTTTGTTCGTTTTTCTATAATTATTTTTGTTGGCCAACACAAAACTACACATTTGTCGGAACACACGGATTGAAACCTAATTAACCATACTAGTCCGGCCATCTTGATATTCTATTGGTCTACAAGAAGTATCATTTATTTTTGTCTGCATCGTCTCTTGAATGGTCGTTCGGCCATCTTGATATTCTATTGGTCTACAAGAAGTATCATTTATTTTTGTCTGCATCGTCTCTTGAATGGTCGTTAAGTCTTGTTTCATTACACTGTCTTTAAAGTCTTCGAAAATCTCTGGATAACACTCAGTTTTTTCTTCTAAATCGCCACCCATCTCGATTTCTTTAAAGACATCGGATTTTATTCTGTCCACAGTGTCATTTAACTCTGTGTTGGCAACATCGGTTAGACTAGGAATGGAGATAGTTTTAAAGGAGTCTTTGGCGACAGGAATTTTTGAGTCTTCTATCTTACACCTTGATCCTACAATTCTAAGGGAGTTTGTTTTGACGGGCAATAGTATGCACTCCTGTTTCACGTTCAGGTTTGAAGAGGTACTGTCAGAATTCATTGTCATGTTGCTTGTTAAAACATCTACCTCTTTCCGCCACGTTTGTTTTCTTTCTAGTTGCTTTTGCAGCTCATTTATTCTTTCTTCCTTTAGTTGCAATAGACTGTCTAGATGATCAACCTGTATAGATAAATGATTTTGTAAATATCTTTTCTTATTGTCCAAAGCTTTTTATGGTTCTTCGGTATGAACGTTTCTACTCACTTTTTGTCTTAGCACATCACCAGCTTCTTTGGCATCTTTCAGCTCTTCTTTGAGGGCGCAATACGTGTCGTAGCTTATCACCTTCTGCTGCATCGTCTCCAAGGTGCCGTTGACCCTTATTTTAATTGGCACCATCAGTACGTTTTCTGTAACATTTATCATTTGTAATTGTTTATTTCCCTACAACCGTAAGTAGTCATGAGCTAAATATATTGCTATAGATAGCTTGGCAATATCTGACTTCATGAATCATCCATTAATATTTGCGTCAAGATGACGGAAAACATATGTGACCAATTTTGACTTCTATTGCGTTAGTGGCATGACAAATGAAAGCTGCAGTAAACAGTTGGTATTGTAACCACTTTTTAGCTTTTAATGACATCCTCATGCCCACGAAATAGAAGTCAAAATCGGTTGAACGGACTGTAAAAAAGGTTTCTTTAAATGTCTAATCTTATTTTAAATTATACTCCATTTACTATAGCATTAGAAAAAAGAGGCTCGTAGAAGCAGGAGTGCGAAACATTTTATTCAAAGTTAAAAGTTTAAACAATTAAACTAAAAATGTTTTAACATAACTTTGATTAATAGGTCGTAATAACATCTTCATCACACATTACTTACAACGAAACGAATGAATGAAACAAACGATTACGTCGTGATGATTTAAATTTAATTAAGATTAAAGGAAATAAAAGTCTTTTTTTTTACAATATTTTATTTAAAACAACAACTTTCAACACACAATAGTTGGTGTAACTTCTTCGTCTTCATCATATAATTTAGTCACTATCATCAGAGAATAAAGATGAAGAAGTTTCACCGACGTTACCTAATAATAAATCTTTCTACCACATCATCCATTATGCTTTAACTTTTCCTCTTCTTTAATTGCATGAGCAACGCAAGACTGCCATCGTTCTAGCGTAATACTATCCAGATCTTGTGGGAGTAATTGTTTCTCCTTGTCTAATTTGAACGTTTTGTTATGTTGAGCCACATACCCCATCATTTGAGCCCATATTAATTCTATAGGGTTGAACTCGCAGTGGTAGGGTGGAGGCGCAATACTGAAATACCCTTCTCTCTAGCCATCTCATCTACAACAAACTTTTGGTAAAAATGTCTTTGTATTTTTGCTTTTTCTAATACAGTTGCCCTAAGATCTTTTACCTCAAAAGGAATATTTTTGCTTTTAAACCATTCCTGTATATCTGCCTTTCGTGTAGCTGTGGTTGGCAGCTTCTCCAATGTCCTTGAGTGGTAAAGTGCATTGTCCATAACAATTACAGCGCCACTCTCAATTTTTGACAAAATTAACTTGAACCATTTTCACTTTTGTCTATCGCGCTTCTATAACATATTCCCTGTAAATTGAGAGGTCTGGCTCTTATGAAACAGGAAATCCTAGTACAAGAGTCAGGGCTACACAGATGATTGTGTCTTGAAGTGTAAATAAATAAATTATTATTATTATTAAAGTTGAAGGCGTCCATTTCGGAGTGGTCATCTTCATCACCTTTCTTTGCATCAAATATTAATGCAGCATCCATTAAAAACCCTTCACAAACCCTGTGAAATAAAATTAATACAAGTCAATTATTCCGTACCCCCTATATAATTTCACTGCTGGAAATAGGTCATAGATAAATACTATAACAAAATTTATAACTTTAAAAGTTCGCTTTGCATGCGTTAATTCATAATACAATATAATATGTATTGCTTAATTAATAGTCAATAACAATGGGGTGTTCATTTTTTTATGGCGAGGACAGTCCATAAAATACATACCAGTATGACCTATTATAAGTTGGATTTTTTAAACCAGCAGATAGACCTTCCCAATGTGCTTCTTTTGAATGAATGAATGAATGAAATGCACCGACCCCAGCGTGGTTAAACCAGACTCGATTACTCGAATGAACCCAAAGATTCGCACTAGCACCTGGAGCCTCATGTTTCATGGTGCTACAGTGACCATTACATATCCAAGAGTAGACCGGGGGGCACGATAATGGTAGGGAAGACGTGCCCATAGGATATGGAAGGATTATTAGAGCCATACCGGATATGCATCCTTGAGTAGGCAAAGGAATAGTGGAGAGACGGGTGTATTTAATTATGGGAGGGCATCTTTTCAAGTCGTCGCCGGCATGTTGGCTCCGATCAGGTCGAGCTGCTTCCTCGGTCTCGTTCTTGTGCTGCTTTTATATTGTGTTACACGTTACTGTTTCCAATTTCCTCGTCTGAAGTCTCGCTACTATCCGTTTCAGGGTTCTTGTAAATATCGTTAGCAGCTTTCTTGATCTTGTCTCTATCTTCAGCCTTGTCCATCCAAAAGTTGATTTCCTTGCTGAAGTACGTCATGTCCTGTTTTAGGTTATCATTCCATGTAAAAATAGGACGGCCTACTTTCTTTGATTTGGCCTTGTACTGCATAGCTGCATGTAACAGATGTGGTTCACGGCGCCTGTGCACATGTGCGAGATAGCACATCCTGTGATTCTTGATGCGTTTGGTTACCGTTTTTCCGTCTAATATTTCATGCATTTTCCTTTGTCTTGGTTTATTCCTAGCATGGTTAATCAAGTCTCTCATGATTACTTTCTCATATCTTCTTGGTCTTGACCTGTTGGCTTTGGTAAGTGCCGATACTTTCAACCCATGTATCATACAAGGCACGATCACCATTCGGTACATGAGTCTGGCTAGTTTCCAGTCCATCTTAGAGTTTGTTATGAATGGTAGTAGAGACTTTGCATTTCTAGTGGCCTGTTCACAACGTTTTTTAATTGTGCTTTTCCTGCTTAACGTAGATGTTATATATGTGCCTAGGTATTTAATTTCGTTGACTGTAGGTAGTTTTATTCCATTAATGGTTACATCGGTCGTTTTCTGTGTAGCTATGGGGTCCCTAATAAGTATTTTTGTTTTTGTTTCGTTAATTTGGTTGTTTCGTTAATTTGGAGGCCGACGCTAGCTAGTAGAGGTTTAATATGGTATACGATTCCTTCTAGCCCTTCTAGGTCATCTGAAATGAAGATAAGGTCGTCCGCGAATGATAATACTAGAGGGAGTGAGATTTCACGATCTTGGTCTAATTTGATTAGTTGAGTTTCCTCTTCTAGGGTTCTTAGGACTTCGTCCATGACTAATGTGAAAAGGCGAGGGGACAGAGGACAGCCTTGTTTGAGTCCCTTTCCTTTAATAATCCAGCTGCTTTGCTGGCCATTTTATGTGTGTTCGTTCATTCATACAGACCTTGATTATCCTGTTTGTTAATGTTTTGTTAGCTCGGTCTATTAAAATATCTCGCAGTGCATCGAGGTCGACGTTGTCAAAGGCTTTTTCTATATCCAGGGCCAGTACATAAATTCTCTTACCTGCGCGCCAATCTTCGTCCAAGACCCTTTTAAGCGCAAAGATGTGGTCGTCTGTTGATCTATTGTTTAAGAAGGCAGCTTGGTAATTGCCTAATTCCTTTATTATTTCGTCTAGCTTTTTTTGTAAGTACGATGCATATATTCTGTAGCCCGTGTTGCAAACCGATATTCTCCTATAGTCGTTTGTATTTTTGGGGATATTTTTTCGGAATTGGTACTTGCATTGTCTCTAACCACGTGTCCGGTGCTATGTTCTGTGTCCGGGCTTTGTTCATTTGTTTGGTAACGGCTTTCAGTAATATTTGGGGCATCGCTTTATACAGCTCGATTACCACTTGGTCTGTTCCTGGAACTGTCCCGTTTCGCATGTTGTTATGATTCCCATAACGTCATCTGGAGTGGGTCCTAAATGTGCGTCGATTATCTGCTTTCTTTTTCTTTCTCTTATCTTTTTAGGACTTGTTCCCATTTAGACATTGGTAAATGAGTAAAGTACCTGCATGCGTTTGGAAGGGTGTTTTTTCCCCAATCCATTAAAGAACGCCTTGCATGCTTTTTGTTCTTCTTGGTATTTGATCTTCTGAAGTGCTGATTGGCATTCTTTTACTCGATTATGTCTATTTGGATTATTTGGTTGCCTTCTTTGTATGAATTTAGCCTTTTGGAGGTTCGAAAGGGCTAATCGTTGATCCCTGGAATGAGTTGGCTGAAAAATCAAGGTTTCCTGTGCGGCCGCTTTTAATACTCCAGTTATGGTATTCCATAGTATTTCGATGTTTTCACCCGTTAAATTGATTCCCATATTTCCTAGTTTTATTTTATTTTGATGGATTTGCTATTGAGTGCGGCATAATAGCATTGTTTATGGTTGAAATCCTCAGTTGTTGTCTCCTTAACAACTTCCCGTTGTTTTTGAGTTTTGTGTTTGGTTCTTTTATTTTTGTTTAAAATACCACTTGTTCTTAACTGCCCCCAGATTATTTTATGGTCGGAGGTGCCTCTAACTGCCCATTCCCCTTTGACGAAGTGAAAGAGTTTTTCTGTTGCGTGTGGCGTAATAATATGGTCTAATTGGGATTTCTGATTTCCTTTTGACCATGTTGACCAGGATGGTCTCGCCTTTGTCGTTTCTATTTGCAGTTTTTCCCTGTTGGCTATATCCATTAGCATTTCCCCGTTATTGTTGGAATAATTATGATGTAGATTCTGGTGAATCAACCCTTTCCGTTGAAAGCTTAATGTATCTTGTCGACCAGTATGGGCGTTAAAGTCGCCTAGGATTATTAGCGTGCATGTCTTTGGTTTTTGTTTAATCAAGTTTAACACACCTGCGAAAGATCTGGTTGCTTTTAGAGGTACAGCTGTTGACGTGACAGTTGATTATAAATAGAGAAGCAGGCTTGTCGCTTCCCATACCGACTTTAAGAATAATTGACATCGCGTCGGTATCCTTTTTTCTACATTTTATTTCGATTTGGGCGTCCTTACTGATCAAAATTGCTAGTCCCCTGTGTGTTTTACCTGTAATTCCGGATAGGTGCCAATCGTAGTGCATCGAGTTGTACATTCCTAGGTTCAACCCTGTTTCTTGTAGGCAGGCTACATGAATGCCACTATGTGAAAGTTCAGCGTCAATTTTATCTTTTTTGGTCGGTTTTGAGGCGCCACGTACATTCCACGTTGCAATACGTAAGTCTGGGCAGGTGTACTTCATTTCAGAAATCGGTGGATTTCTAAGTATTGTCTATCCCGTGTCGTCAGCGACTTCATCTGAATTTGGTACTAATTTTTCACGCGGTGTTGGTGGGCTATCTACTAGGGGGCTGTTCTTTTGGAAGCGTAGTTTTTGCGGGTTATTGTTGTATTGTTTATCGTCGATCGTGACCCAGCTATCATAATGTTGGTCTTTGTAAAATATGTGAATATTACCAGGTACGGGTTCATTTCCGGCAGGTGAGAACTTTAGTGTGTTCTCGTTATTTATATGCACATGCACATTTACGAGATAAAATTCGGAAGCTGCTATAAGGATGTCTTCACCTCCCCAGAACGACTCTTTAAACTGCGCGGTTACGTATTTTGTTATCCTTCGTTCCTGAGAAAGATAGTTGTTAGGAAGAAAGTCCTGAATATTATTCATAAGTGCTAAGCAAATTCTGTCGTCGCTTCGATTCATTGACACGAATGAAGCTAGATCTTGACGAACAGATCTGTGGTCTAGGGTAGGCCCTAATACGTTATTTAGAGCAATAGCTCTAAATAAACAGTTTCCGTCTTTTTCCATGGGCACAATAATTGCCATTGTAAAGAGCTTTTAATATTATTTGGGAACGAAAGTTGACCCTTATACGTAATACGAGAGTTTCGAAACACAGATAAAAAATTGAAAGGGTATCCTCTGATTTATGAGTTTTTGTCTAAATGAATCTTTTTACTAAGATTTAAAGTTCCTGGTAATTTTTGTGAGTGTGTTAGCAAAACATGCCTTACAGCACAAAAATCGTGGGCCGAGGGTTGCTTATGGTATAATAAAACTTGATTTACGGCTGTTGGAGAGGTTATTTGTCAAGTTAATTGATGTTTTGTCGAAACGAATAGAAAGTTTGTATGAAGTACTTCTGGGAGTTTAGCACACGGTTAAAATTATAAAAATGCTGTATTATAAATAAAATAACTATAATGAAATGGATTATTAGGGTAGTTATATTAAGTTATGTTGTCATATTATTTCTACTATGATCATATTATCTTATATCCGTAGCTCAAGAAACACGCTGTATATAAGCCACGCCTGTATCTCCCAACACTTGTCGTACAAAACAAGTACCGAACAATTCCCTAAAATAGCTATATTATATCAAATAAGAACATAATAAATTATCTTACAACAATGGCTCAAAATAGTTAAACGAGCGTACGGCGACGAATTTCTAAACCTCACCAGTACTTCACAACATTGACATACGAAAATAATACTGAACAAATAAGGTAGACTGGTAGAAGAAGTCCCAGGCATCAAGTCCGCCTTCGCACAGTATGTTTCACGTGTGCATAAAGTGTTTACAAATAAAATATATAAAACAGATCCCTAAAAGACAAGGAAAGATCAAACCAGATAAGTCTGCTCGGGGACGAAGCTATTTCGCTCGGGGCTGCACCAGTCGCCCACCTGATATCAGGAACGCACTTAGGCTAAGTCCACAGCCACACTTTTGCACTGATTTAATACGATCTAAAGTAACTTCCACCTCATAACAAAAGCACAACTTTTAAATTTCGATGCCCGGCCGCCGGTAACATGTGCTGTGCACGTTTTACAGATTGTATAGCAAAAACTGTGGCAGAGCAGTCGGAGTCACGTCCGTTCCCGTCGACGTCCAGACTACCAATCGACCTTCCCAATGTGCTTCTTTTGAAGACTTATTATTAGTGTCATGCCATATTAGGCTTTTCGTGTGACCTGTTTGTATGATAAAAGGTTATTAATATAAATACCATTCATTTCACGAACCAATTTTATGAAATTATGTTTAACTGTATAATTAATTATAATGTTATTGAATGCAAGAGGTCATACACTGCTTAGTGCATAAATAGCTGTTAAGAAATTTAGAAACACTGTACCTTCATTTAGCCAAGTGTCATCTAAATAATAATATATTTTCCTTCCTTTATTCATTAGCCTTTTTATTTCATGAAGATATTTTAGTCTCCAAAGGACAATCTCCTGTTTGTCTATGACTTCTATGAGTGCACTTTTTCTCCTCCGTTTAATTTATGTGAACTTTAATGTTTATTTAATTATTTTATACAGACTGCTTTTTTTTTAAATCTGGCAGACTCGTCACTGTTAACTGCTTCCAGCATCTTGTCCAAGATGGGCAACTCATTATTAAAGAAGAAGGAATGAATTTTCCTGCATATTCCACTAAATGTGATGTCATCAAAATCATCACGTTTCATGTGCTTCTGTTGGGGAGGGGGAGATTGCAGGCGACTTTTTATGTTGTACTCTTTGAGAATATTGGACAGAGTAGCCCGAGATACGCCTGTAAATAATAAAATCATGTGCAGAGTTTCTAAAATATAATACATTTTATCACAATGCATGTTAGTTTCAAATATTTTTATAGTAATAATTTTATGAATCATCCTTACCGGCAACTTCTGCGATTTTGTTTATCATCTCAGTCTTATAATGAGGAGTATCTGCAGGCCAGGACTCCAATTGCTTAAAAATATTTATCACAGGTTGTTTTTCTACAGCACGCAGCGTTCTCTTTTTTTTGGGAGACATTATTATTTCGTCGGAGTCAACTTTTGGACCACGTTTTTTCGCCGTTGGCTTTGGTCAGACTCAGCACTTATATGTTGTAAGCCACTCGGTCCCGCACCGGGATCACTCATAGCTCAAAAAAAAAAGTAACGTTTTGTACAAACAACCCAATGACAACACTGATAACAATACAATAACAAAGAAATAACTAAATATTATTTATTATTTTAATAAATAACAACAAAATCACGAAAATTAAACAATAACAAACAAAGTATTCACAAGTAAATGGCATACATGACAATCTTAGAACATTGTCAAGTCAATTTCACAGACGACATAAACCAGTAAAATTAGAAATCCCCGGCTGTCACAGCTTATGAAGGGATTAAGTAACATTTTAGATTTGGTAGGATTATAGTGAAACAAAAAGCGTTGCAGTATTGTTGACTCCTGCTTCTTTTAGGTTTTTAGCATAGGCACTGTAATTTTAAATTGGAATGAAATAATATATCTAAATGAAAGCCACTTAATTTCATATGGTTGTTTTTTTAAATGATTACAATTAAGTGTGATAGCTGATATATAAATTCATTTTAATCGATTTGGCGTCAATCGTAACTATAACAAGTTTATTGTACTTTTGTTATAAAGTGTGCATCAAAAATAACCTTTTTTAACTTCTGTCTAATGCTATTATAAATGGAGTATAAGTGTAGTAATACCATCACCACCGCAGGCTTCATAGTAGCTACCGCCGCTGGACATATTCTGTTCAGCGTCCTTCAAAGTCTTGTTCAGGTCCTCATCGCGACGGATTTTGTCTCGAACTGGAATGACGTATCAAAACTTTTGTATAGTCTATTCCAAAAGTATCTTTTGGAACTCTGTTCACGTCAAGAGCGCTATCCCCGAGATAGCGCTCTTGACCTGAACAGAATTCACTAGCGCAACTCTTTAAAAAAAAGATTATCTCGTGACTGAGAAGGAATTATGAAAAACGGCTCTACCTATCAGCTGCCTCGGTAAGTGTGTCTAGAATTTTCTAATTCCTTTTATAAACATATTGAGACACGAAGCAGCAAAATACGATCTAAAAAAAGCGGCCATATTCCTCTAGATCGTAGTTTGTTACCTTTTATAAAGTTTCATATTGAGACACGAAGTCTCCGAAGGTTCTTTATTGATCCGTTATTCATAATTCCTTCTCAGTCACGAGATAATATTTTTTTAAAGAAGTGCAGGCGCTAGTGGACCGTTGTACGCCCTCTTTAGTTAGAATTGTCCTCAAATGTCATGATTTCATGAAATAGTCGATCAATTGAACTAGAGAGTTGTATTGATGATTTTAATGAGCAAAGGACATCGTCGTAAATGGCCCCAAGACCAACAACATCTGACCTACATAATAATTATAAATATATTTTATTAGACTAATTGCGAATATCTGTATGAAACGGACATTCTGCGTTCCATAATGAACAATTAAAAGAGGGACTATCGACATCACTTAAAATATGCCGCCATCTTTGACAATTAGATTAGACATGACAATTAGTGATGTCCATTCTTTTAATAACATGACTAACATACATGTATGACTTACACATATGACTTCCTACCTAAGTATGAATAAATTAAATTTAAAAAAAACATAAGGATAAAGTCGTTTGCATTGAAGTTAAATAAATAAGTACTTATTTACCTACCTACCTATTTTAATACAAAAACTAGAAGATTTACCAAATACCTAATAGGTACTTAGGTAAGTACTTAAATGTTTTTCTGGTTCTCTTAGCTAAACTAACCATATACAGGCAACAGAAATAACAGTGACATGCATTTATTAGCATGTATTTCAAAGTCAAAGTCAAAGTATTTATTAGTGCGATTTTGCAAAAGCAAAGCACTGAAAGGATTGTTTCTTACTAAATATAACCTCAAAATCTTTGTTTTCTTTTGAAATAAATCCTTTCTGCAAGTTGTCCGTCATTAAACTTTGTCTTCATGGGCATATACTTGTAATTTAGAACACGCAAAGTAATTTTCCTTTGCTGTTGGTTCTGGGGCGAACGATGTCTGGATGCAGAACAATCTCCTTTCAGCGGCAACGCTGCCAAATCGCAATGACATGTAACTCTATGGAAACGGTAGCAGGAAGCAATGTCGCCATCTTCAGAAGCAGTTTCATAGAATTACATATAACCAGTCGTGTCGCTGCGGTCTCAGCGGTCTGTCATAGCTATTGGGCTGTGATTTGCTGTTGCGATCGCTCCCTTTCTCCCATTTCAAAACCAACTCACCCATAACCAGTACTCTCTCAATGACTCCTGGTGTACAATTGGCAAGCTGTTCCATCGTGTTGCAGCATAAGCTCAGCTTGATCTTCTTCAGCACCTTTCTGTTGAGTGTCATCCAGTTGTTCAACTTCAACGAGTGGCTGTTCCGAGGTGGGTAGTTGTGCATCTCAACTAGCTTTGGGTAGTGGATGCTCAGTATTTCTGCTAGGAGGACTGGTGAAGGAAATGGTAGTATATTACAAAGCATTATTCATTCATTTCAGTATTTATTTAATTTCTTACTTATCTATACATTGTATATATAAAAATGAATCTACGTTTGTTAGTCTCACAAAAACTCGAGAACGGCTGAACCAAATTGGATAACTCTTTTTTTTTGGGTTCTTTATTGTCAGGACAAGGTTTATAAATTATTATTTTTATACGTTCAGTTGTTCAGCAAGGAGTTGTTAAATTCAAACAGACCATACATCATAATGTCAATGTTGTATGCGCCAGGGAAGGTTTTAGGTAGGGTAGGTAGGTAACTAGGTAGGGTAGGGTAACGTAGGGTAGGTAGGTAGCTAGGGTAGGTAGGTAGCTAGGGTAGGGTAGGGTAGGGTAGAGTAGGCAGGTAGGTAGGTAGGCTAGGGTAGGTAGGGTAAGGTAGGTAGGTAGATAGGAAGGGTAGGATAGATAAAGTAGGAACGGTAGGGTAGGCTAGTAGGTAGGTAAAAATTTATAAAAACCACCACAGGTTTAAAAAAAAAATTGGAAGATACGGTAAGGTAGGTAGGTAGCGTAAGTAAGGTAGAGGGTAGATAGTTCTTCCCGTGCGAAGCCGGGCCGGGTAAAGCTAGTAATAAAAAAAAAGACGTGTGGCACTCGGGGACTGCCGCGGTAAAGCTATTGCATAGCATTTTGTATCAACTTATGCAATTATAATTATTTATTTATTTTATTTATGCAGTATTTCTTTTTCTTTGATATATTTTTTTTTTTTTTTCGTTACGGAATTTCTGGATTCGGTCCCCGCGCTCAAGGCCCGCGATAGAAGCTATGCAATAGCTTAAAAACAAAATAAATAAGTGCTGAACGTCGTAAAAGTGTATAACTACGTAAACAAAGTCAAATACTATTCAAATATAAGCATAATAACAACTTTAAAATAGACGAAAGTGTTGAACCTAAAGTAATTTTAAATTAAAAAAGAGTGACAAACTGTTTTGACAGCGAAAAAATTCCATGTACATGAGTCATTTCTAACCGTCTAGTCAAGTTTAAAAATTGTTCAACTGGAATGGTATCAACTATTTGGCAGACTTTAATTAAGTCACTGTAGCCTTGCGGTGCAGCAGGGGAACTGAATGTACTCGTAAACGACTGGTCGTGAGTTCAAACCCCACTATCAACAATCACTTTTTGTGAAGATCATAATTTTATAAACTAATATTTATAAGAATAAAATACGCAGTACACAGAAAAAAGAACTGCCAGAAATTATTAGATCACTAGAGGGTACTGGTGTAGTAAAACCGTCGGAGTGGGGAGCGCGAGGTTTTTTCGTTACGGAATTTCTGGATTCGGTCCCCGCGCTCAAGGCCCGCGATAGAAGCTATGCAATAGCTTAAAAAACAATCCTTTTCCCAACATTGTCCAGTCTAACTGGATACAGCTGAATATTAGTGTTTTACATGGAGCGACTGCCTTTCTGACCTCCACAACCCAGTAAGAGTAACTAGGTAATACGACGATACCCCTCTTGGTAAGACTGGTTGTAAGACTTTCGGGCTTCTGACGACCCGTAACACCTATCAATCCACGAATGACAGCCGGGAACAACGGCTTAACGTGCTTTCCGAGGCACGAAGGGAGGGGTCTTGGTATGTTCTATTTCATAATATTGTAAAGCCAATTATTTTTAAAAGAGTAACCGTGGAGTTTCTAGCCGGCTCTTCTCCATAAGAAACGACTAATTGGAACCGTGCACCTAGCTTCTGACGTTTCGTAAGTGCCCATGTAGGTTTATGTGAAATAAAATATTTTGATTTTGATTTTTGTAAAGATGGTCACCCATCCACGGATCAACCGGAGGCTTGCTTAACCTGATGGAACGACTCGCGTGCGGCTGTTATTACTTAGCAACAAGCTCCTCCATAGAACAGGAGTAAAAGCAGATAATAGACGCAATGGAAAATCAATATGAGAACCTTACCAGCATCAGAAAAGTCTCGATTAATTTTCTTCGTGGGTCTCGATAGTTTAAAAGTATCAACCCAAGCCAGCACTGATTCGATTTCCGATAGTGGTATAGGAGAATCGATATTAGCCATCTTGAACCATTTAAATAGTATAAATAATCAATAAATTATTATATTTATACTTTATTTTATTCAGTATTGATTGTTTGACAGTATGAATTTCATGTTTGTTAATTAATGTTGAAGGTTGTCAGACTACATTTTTAAGGTTTTTTGTGCGATCTGCCTTTTTGGGCCAGTCTTTCTTGAGTAACAGTAAAAAGGTTACATAAACTCACACCTTCTTCCCATGGGGGTAGGCAGAAACTAGAGACCGCCACCTGCTACGATACCCTATTTACGTTTAGTCCACTCTCGGCCCTTCGACCCCTAAAAATAGATTTGTTTATTTCCTTCCTCTCAACCCTTAAACATAGTTCATACTTGACTCCCAGGGGGTGAGCATACCTCGTCCACTTTCAACCCCTAGTTCGGTAAGTACCTAAGAATAATATTTTGGTACAGTAAGGTACAGACTAAAAAATTCAGGAATTGATACAAAAATAATAAACGAGCAATATTAGAGAATACTTAATTATACATTTTAAATGCGCCCTACTATCGTATAGAACTTATGCATGCACCAATCACTTGATAACTACTGAAACGCAAATGATTGAAGTATTATATAAATTATATTGAGGGTATTTTAGTTAAATAGCAGGGCTTGTTAACGTTACCAAATAACAAAATAATGACCGTTACGTAACGTTAAATTTCAATGTATACCTTACTATCGTTACAAAAATTTAACGTTACTTGATAACATTACCAGTAATATAACGTTAATTAACATAACAAAAATACGATAACTAACGTTCATTGAGCTACGTTGCCGTTCTGTGGGTAAGAATCAGGCAGATTCAGGCAACGTTTTGATCGGCAGAGGAGAGGCGCCAGGGCGGCCTGCCGCCGCACCGCACGCCTCAGGCCCTACTACTTACATCTCACCCGTTTAAAATAACGATAAAACTAATAATCGCATAAATAACGTTATATCGATTACCGTTATTTTAATAATAACGTTAACTCTGTCAATAAAAGGTAACGTTATGAAAATTTACCGGTATTTAAAACCTTGTTAAATAGTATGCAACTATAGGGTATACTGATGACTGTCTTTGGGGGTCGAGAGGAAACTAAAACTTGGCTGGAAAATAAAATCCACTCTCGACCCCCAAGGGTCGAGAATAAACTACAGTTAGGGGTCCAGTGGACACATTATTTATTGGGGGTCGAGGGGCCTAGAGTGGACTAAACGCCTATTTACTCCTTTTGCTTCAATTGCGTTCATACAGAAGGTTTACATCTCAGTAGAATGACTCATGTCTTTTGTGGTAAAGAGATTATATTGTTGTTTGTATTGTTGATTGGATTTTATCCTATACCCAAAGTCTCAAATTCAGATAATTTATGTAAACAAAGGGGATAACATATCACAAAAATATCTTCATAATGGTAATTTACATAAAATGGCGAAAAAACCGGTTCCATTTTCTTTTAAGTACTGAATTTAAGAAATAATAATTAAAAGATAATCATGCCGTAATAAATTTTATTAATTTTCGATTTTAAACAAAGTTATTGAGAAAAGGAGATTTTCTGGTATAAAACATTTTATGATACTGGTAACAATGCAGGAGATCCAAACATTTTCACATTTTTTACATCTTCAACAACACTAATATTACAACTCTCATTCATAGATTCTTATTGTATGTAGCATGTCTAGCCACATTTTGGATGAAAACGGCTGTAAACTTTTCGAGTGGAAATCGATTTTGAGAGGCCTACGTCTAGCAGTCGACTTAAAAGGGCTGATTATGACGATCATAGGCCGTGTCTCAGACACAATACATAAAATATTGTTTCACAACGGTATTTTGTTTGCATAGTTCTTATAATTAATTCACTTTAATTTCATAGATGATTATTTACAAAAATATAATAATGATAAAATGTTTTGCACCACTGTCCTGTCATTTTGACAGTGACATTTGTTGACATTACTTTGTTTACATAAATTATCTGAATTAGAGACTTTGGGTATAGAGATTTTTTCTCAATGCAAGTGTAATTCTCATGTTTCAACTAGTGATGCAACGAATACGACTATTCGTATTCGCCGAATACCTTCAAATTACCGAATATTTGTATTCACCGATTACTTTCATGACATTCGTAATTAGTGACTTCCTAGAAATCCCATAGATAATTATTGCGTTGCTTGCGACCGAGTTGACAGACACAAAGATTCCTTTATAGAACTAGAACAACGAAACAAAACAAAACTATAGAAACATATTACATTATAAATATAAAAAAAGTGACACCAAAGTAGCCACGAGCGTTTTAGCGGACAACATAAGACTGGTGACATGTCAGATAAAGAAAACTATCGGCCCATCTCGCTGGTGAGCAGCTCCAAGTATCTGGGCCACATTGTGACAGAAGAGTTGCAAGATGATGCATACATAGAGAGGGAGCGCAGAGCATTAATTGGCAGTCAGGGGAAATATGGTTGCACGCAGGTTTGCTCGCTGCTCGAGGGCGGTGAAAATTACTCTTTTCAAGGCGTACTGCCAATCGTTATACTCGAGCAGTCTGTGGGTAACTTTTACTCGCCGGGCTGCTAGTGCTCTGCGTGTCCAATACAACAACATCTTCAGGATGCTTATGCGGCTGCCTCGCTATTGCAGTGCGTCCGGAATGTTTTCCGGCGCGAACGGACGGCTTTCATGCGGTAATACGCAAGAAAGTAGCCTCTTTATTGCAGCGCGTGCAAGGCAGTAGCAACAGCTTATCCTGCAGATGGTTGTATCTCGTGCCGATTGCCCCATCCAGAACAAATGGATGCATATTGTGATGGGTGTTGACTAACAATATAGTTCATAAGATTTTACTAACACAATAGGTAATTATAAGTAATGGTATTGTAATTGTAATAATTTATTTCTCTGTATTTTATTTTATTATCTGTATTTTTCAATGTATTTTTATAATTTGTAATTTGTATCAGAAATAAACTAATTAATAATAATAATATTACATTATATTGTATAGGACCAAAATAATTAACACCATACTATGTAAAACTACATTCTTACAAATAAATAAAATTCTAATTTATAAAATCATAAAACAGATGGTCAGCAATTGTGACGACCTTTTAGATTTTGCTTGTAGCTAAGTTGCTATGAGTGGGCGTAAATATTTATATTGCTTAGCGTTTTTAATTTATTTTCACCTTCCTTGACTAATAATTGCGTGCAGCTATAGTAGAATCAGGTATTCGTTTTCGGCGAATAGTACCATCGGTATTCATATTCGTGAAAGTAGTATATTTTGTTGCATCACTAGTTTCAACCAAATCTTAAATCGATTTGACACTAGCGAGTTGCGAGCGAGTGGAAAGTGGGGCGAGTGCGCAGCGAGCTTACCGCGAGTTCGCAACGTGTGCGCGGCGAGCTCGCCGCGGGTTGGCAGCGAGTTCGCGGTGTACGATCCGCGTTTTGTACATTCAGTGCCAGTTGTACGTTCAATGCCATTCATAAAATGGCATCGACAGCGCCGTTCGTCGCGAGCTCGCTGCGCACCCGCGGCGTCTTCGCGGTGTGTTCGCCGCGCACACGTTGCGAACTCGCGGCGAGTTCGCTGCGCACTCGCCCCGCTTTCCACTCGCTCGCAACTCGCTAGTGTGATAAAGCCCTTAGCTAGGCTACAACTCAATTAGTCACCAAACTAGGTATGAAGTTAGAATCATTAGGGCTATAGTCATTGAGTAGAAATATAATATCTATTCTTCTACAAACAGTTAGAGACACGGCCTTTTATTTTACCGCACCTCGTTAAATCAATCATTTCAGATTTTCTCCTGCTCCATTAGAAAGCGCCATTTTGCGACTCACGTCCATCACATAAAGTGCATCGCGTTTACTATATTATGTGCAATATACGACCATTATAACCTGACCTCTCTCCTCTCACCATTTCATAAAGTTTGTGTAGAAAGATGCAGTAACGGGGGTAAATCTAGAGTGGTCCTAACGGTATTGTAGCAGTACATTTTCTATAGAAATCCAGCTTTCTATCGTTTGCGAACGAACTGACAATAAGTACCTATACCGTTTTACCAAGTCTTTGGGGTATTCATGGGTAAAGAAAAGGGTTATAGGTATAATACCAATCTATACAAATAAATAAAATTGAAGTGTCTGTTTGTAATGTCAAAATAACAGCTTTTTAATAAATGCAGAATTATGAAACTACTAGCTTTTGCCCGCGGCTCCGCTTGCGTGTATGTCGGTTATCGCGTAAAAAATTGTAGCCTACGTCCTTCTCCATATCCCAGGCTATATCTCTGCCAAATTTCATGACGATCGGCTCAGCGGTTTAGGCGTGAAAACGTAACATACAGACAGACAGACAAACATGGATAAATAAAAGGTACTTAGGTATATTAAAAACACAATTTAAAAAAAAACTCTCGGTTTGTTCTGGCTAATCTCCGAAACAGCTGGACCGATTTTGACGGGACTTTCACTGGTAGATAGTACTTATATTTTAGAAAAAAGTGACGCGGGCGAAGCCGCGGGCAGCAGCCAGTAATTAATATTTTGGAATAAATATCACCATTAAGCTGCAAGAAGCAAGCAAAAATCGAACCAGAGCCTTTGACTCCAAGCGCAGAAGCCAATCGAATCAAACACTTTGTCTATGGAACCTTCACATTTTATTTTATGTAATGAAAGGTTTAAGGTAAGGTATAAGGTAAGGTATAACGTAAGATATAAGGTAAGGTATACGGTAAGGTATAAGTTAAGGTATAAGCATAGGTGTATATATTGGGCCGTGCCCAGCCCAGAATGGTCTGGTGTTCCTCCTCCACCACCTCAGAATGTTTGGTTACCTATTCGAAATTCTAAAAGAAGGGTATGCTAAGATGGTTTGGTCATGTTGAGAGGATGAATTAAAGGCGAATAACAAAAGTTATTTACGAGGCAGATGTGAGTGGAAACGCTGGAAGGGGACGCCCTAGGAGAACATACAGCGACCTAATTGGTGATGTTCTTCAGAAAGGTCAGGTGTTAAGGAGCGTAGTAGGTGGCATTCTATAGTTTTTGCCTACCCTACCTTCCCATGGGGAAGAAGCCGTACCAACCTACCTACCTACCTAATTGTTAATTAATTTATAATATTAATATTTAGTGGCACCGAGTTGTCGTGTCTGGCCATACCGCTGTTAAAACCGCAGTGGTTTGTGTGGTATGTTTAAAAGTCAACAAATTAAAAAAAAAAGATTAATAAGTTGAAAAAAAATAAGTAGGTACCTAGATAGTGTTTGTTATATAACCAGCAGGACCCATACCACTAATTTATTAAAAATTACTTTGGTGACAGAACCCTTAAGAAACGAATACCTACCATACCGATTGAATAGTCTACCGGCAGACATAAGGAGTGCTCTTGTATCATGTTTATTATTGTGTGTGTATATTATATATATATATATATTATTATTATTATTATATATTTATATGGATATGTATCTATATGCTTTGTGTATATGTATTTATTGTATATATGTAAGTGGTACACCACTAAATACCTGCAGTATTGTCTCTCCTTCTACTTTTTGATCCATCCAAAGGTTGTCTGTAAAAGATCGCTTTTAGCGATAAGACCGCCCATTGTGACACCCTATGTAACAGTTCTACATTTATATCTGTAATTTTTATGGTGTACATAATAAAGAGTATTCTATCTATCTATCTATAGATTTAAAAGTAAATTAGTTAAATATTATTTGGATATGTAAGTGTGATTAAGTATTATTGTCTAGAGACTCACTGACCCCATAGTCAAACTATTGCAATGGTTTTGTGGGGCTAAATTTATAAGTTAGGTACTTACCATGTTAAATAAATATTAAATAATTAAATAATAATTTTCATGGTACCCATTGAATTAGTAAATACTTACGTGTCAGCGAGGATAAGAAATCAGTGGCAGATTTACAAGTAGGCTGAGTAGGCTTCAGTCTAGGGAGGCAGATTTTAGGGGCGGCAAAGGCGACCGACTTTTTCTCTTCTTCTGATTCTTTCTTAAATCTTTCTGATGACTTTTCCCTCTTCCTTTCCAATAAAATCCTCAGAAGAACGGCCGTTTTGCTGCCTTACGTTACCCCGCCTTATTAGTGGTAGGTACATGATTGATGAGCTTTTATTAGCTCAGAAATATAGGTACCCAAAAACGATTTCTTGAGCAATTTCAAATAATTTTTTGAATTTTTAGAGGTTATGAGGTATCACGTCGGGGTCACCAATTTAGAGGTATGAGGAACAGGGTGTAAAAGTTCACTCATACTCTATAGTAAAGGGAGGATCCTCCGACCAGACGGGTGTTGTGTCTGGTGGGCATGTGCCCAACGGTTGATGTCGGGATGTTGTATACATATATGCTAGTCGCGCGGTAAACTCTGAAAGCGCGATGCAGGATTTGTGACGTCAGGTCTTTGATGCGTAGTTCGCATGTGGCGTTGTTGATACCGCCACAAATTATAAAAATAATCTAGAAACTGACAATGGTTGAGGCAAGGTCGGCAAAAATTTACAGCCTTACGTAAGTGAAGTCATTTTAACTACACGACAACGACAAGTCACAATATTGCCCGAGGCATCAAGAAATACCTGCTACATAGTACATGGCAGCCATCTTGAATCCAAAACGTCACTTTCTAGAACTAGGTATTTGCGTTTTCACAATGCGCTAGCGACGGTGAGATGGCAAGTTTCGTTTTCGTACATTCGAGCACAAAAGTTTTATACTCACGATTTTCTTTGTTGTGGCCCGAAGAGTGCGTGCGGGAAAGTAAACACTAACACTAATGAGGTCGAGAACTATAAACGATACTTAGCACGTGCTTCGGTTAAGCGTTATTTCTGCCACTATCACACAACAGTCAGGCTGAGGCTACATTAGGCCGCGACGCGACCTGCGACACGTGAGCGATTAAAACAAATAAATGAATGCTCACGTATTATGGTTACACCGTAAATCAAATATTACTAGCGATTTTTGATGTCTTTATGCGATTCGAACAACATTATTGTAATCACGGCATCGGCTACATCAATATATCAGCGAAATTTAAGGGATTTTTTTAGAAAATTTCTCACTTGCACGACTAGGTCAATAGTGCTACTAAATATGCGTGTGGCTACATTATGCGTAGTGATTCATGCGGCTACACTATCCTTTTTATAATGTAGCCGCATGAATCGATTTTGCTAATTCGTTGTATAGCATGCGTAGGTACTGTAGTCACCATGTCATCGCCGAATTTCGCTTATAATGTAGCCATGTGAGCTCGTGGCTAAGTAATGACAGCCGCACGGGTCGATCCATCAGGTTAAGCTACGCTTGCCGGGATTGGTCCGTGGATGGGTGACCATCTTTACATATCGAGACTCCTCCGTGCCTCGGAAAGCACGTTAAGCCGTTGGTCCCGGCTGTCATTCGTGGATCTTTGACAGTCGTTACGGGTCGTCAGAAGCCCAAAAGTCTGACATCCAGTCTTACCAAGGGGTATCGTGTTACCCAGTTACTGGGTTGTGGAGGTCAGATAGGCAGTCGCTCCATGTAAAATACTGGTATTCAGCTGCATCCGGTTAGACTGGAAGCCGACCCCAACATAGTTGGGAAAAGGCTAGGCAGTTTTTTTATTTTTGTAGCCATACCATGTTTATCTCGTTTCGCTCTTCCAGTCAGTCGCATCGCAAATCGCTTCCTACTGTAACCTCAGCCTCAAAGTGCAAGATAAGGCGCAAGTGTCAGGGTACCCCGAAAAAATCAAATTTTCTTAAGTTTTTTGCAATTTGTAGGTCGGTATCTGGTTGTATGTTGATTTAAATATGATTCGCGACCGTATCAAATACTTATTTATACAATTATAACCATAAAAATCATCAATAAAACTCTTTAAGTTCATAATATTGAATGACCTATTTCATGAAATCATGGCATTAGAGGGCCATTCTAAATTAAGGAGTTGTATCGCTGATTCTAATGATTATAATTCTGTAAAGCCATATTTCGGACCCAGGTTTGCCGAAGTAAGGAAAGCCTTTTCAGACGGAGTTTCACAGATGACTCCGCCCTGGAGTGTATGGTGCATGGTGTGTATGTGTGGTGTTGCACAAATAATGTGTCCAGCGTGTCCTGTCGTCTGCACGTTACAGGTAGGTACTGATGGACACTGCCAAACTCGTAGCCGAATTCTGGGCCGACTTTATTTAGATTGTCATGGAAGAATAACATCTTAAGGCCCAGATATATGCCAGTGACCTTGAGTGGTTAGCTTGCGTGTTCTGTACTGAGCTCACGCATCGCGTCGTACGTCCAGCCAGTAATAGTACTCGCCCATCCCGGAGCGCTGTCCCAAATAAGACGCATTATTAATTTATAGGTATTTTAATAAAACACGTATACTAAGAGATCAATAATTAAATTATCTTTAAAAAGGTGAAGGTTTCAGAAAAATACGCTTGATAGAATTCGCGTAATTCTCAGTTTTTTTATCCGCGTTAGACATAACTTTACAAATTAATTTCACTATTTAAACATAATCTAAAATATTGACATATTAAGTTATTAAAAAAAAATGCTCTAATTTAATATATGTTTTTTCCAAATCATTAACACTACTCGTTTAGACGTGATCTTCAGTATAAAATCATTAATAGTCGGTTATCTCGCCTTAATTAAGACTTTCTATCCAATAATTCAACAACTTTCCTCCATAACTGTACTAGTCGTTGTGTTAAAGCTGACTCAACGTTGTTAAGTCTACAATTTGAGCAACAAAGTGTATTAATATTTACTTAGACATCGAGTTGAACTTAAGTCATTATTGACTCTAACAAAACCCTTTGAGCACTGTAGCGAAGTGTACTGCTGACACCTTATTCAAAGTTGCTGGCAAATTTTATTTGCCATACTCAATTTGATAAAAAAAACTTAAATAAAAAAAACAACTGACTGCAACATAAAACTTCAAAACAAGCCCACTTTTCAAACAGTCTAAGTATACCAATTTTTCAACCTTTTAAGGGTGTTATATTAATCAGGGCCTCAAGTCTGCTATTACAGTAATGTCAGAATGGTCTATCATTGATTTCATAATTGTTGATTTTGACAAGTTTGGTAATCTACTAATATAATGGCGTCATTATAACTTTCCAATGGTGAGCCACTGACACTCCATTGAAAGAATTGGTAATCTCGTACATAATGACAAATGAAATTTCCTACTAAACTTCCAACTTCCTACTGCTTCAGATTGCTTATAACACTAATAAATAAAATAAAAAATGCCATTGTAATACAATTCTAAGTATTACGAGACCATTGACCGACCAATGATCGACCATATGAATTTAGCAGATTACGAACTTTTAGCAAAATGACAATGTGATCGTGTTGGAGTGACGAATTTATAAAAATAGCAGACTGGGGCCCCTGGAATCGTAATTTCAGACCTTTTATTTTGATACCCTACATGGTCATGGTAGAATTTTTTATTTTTATTTACACTAGCTGCTGATGCCCGCGGCTTCACTTGCGTGGCTTTTTCTATAAAAAAAGTAATCTTAGTTACTCTGTGCCGTGTGGTGCCGGACGTAAAGAATAACACCATCCTATTTCTTCCCGTGGGTGTCGTAAAAGGCGACTAAGGGACTTAGGTACTAGAGAATGGGCAGCAGCGTTCTCTATGCATTTTAAACACCATACTGCGATCGCCAACCCGCCTGCCAAGCGTGGCGATTATGACAAACCCCCCCAATTAGGGGAGGCCTATGTCCAGCAGTAGCTGAAATGATGAATGATGATGATGAAGTTACTCCTTATAACATCTCTGCCAGTGAAAGTCCCGTCAAAATCTGTCCAGTTGTTTCGGAGATTAGCCGGAATAAACAAACAGACAGAGACTGACAAACAGACAATAATAAACTTAAAAAAATGCTTTTTTTTTGTTATGTTTCGTTTTTCTTTCATACGCTTTTAGTAAAAAGCTGTTTTTTTGACATTACATCAATTTTATTTATTTCTATGTATAGAAAACAAAACCTAGCCTATAACCATTGTATAACCTAGAGGAGTCGATAAGCATCCGTGACAGCTGGATGGACTACACATACAGTCTGCGAGGGTATAAAGAATCCCACATGTATAAATATACCTACAAAGATGCACGTGAAAAACATAACGTCCTCATAGACGGTG
Organism: Dryobota labecula; assembly: GCA_947523025.1. NCBI lineage: Eukaryota > Metazoa > Arthropoda > Insecta > Lepidoptera > Noctuidae > Dryobota > Dryobota labecula. The sequence continues at coordinate 3,895,770 of OX383305.1, read as the reverse complement.
TTTCTTTACCCAGAGTTTCGCGATTGAAATACCTGGGCCACTGGGTCTCGGATGACCTCTCAGACTACGAGGATATTGAGAGGGAGCACCGGGCGTTGGCTGTCAGATGAAATATGTTGGCGGCTAGATTTGCGCGCTGCAGTAAAGCAGTAAAAGTTACATTGTTTCGGGCGTTTTGCCAATCTTTTTATACGTGCAGTCTATGGGTCAAATATACGCAGAAGACAATCAACGCCCTGCGCGTACAGTACAACAATGCTTTTAGGATGTTGATGCGGCTGCCGAGGTACTGCAGTGCGTCAGGCATGTTTGCCGATGCTCGTATTGATGGCTTCCATGCCATCCTCAGGAAGAGAGCTGCATCGTTGCTAAGCCGTGCCCGCGGCAGTGGCAACAGCATTCTTAGCGTTGTAGCTGGCAGTATTGACTGCCCAATATTGTGGCATTGAGTACAGTTGCATGTCGTAAAGGACAACAAATGATGAAATTATAGGTTTTATTTTTATTTGTTTTGTTGTTTTATGTTTTTAATTAATTTAAAGATTTTTATGAATTTCTTGATTTTAAATAATACTATTGATTTTTACCATTTTAATTAATTTAATGATGATTGTAATTTTATTGCTGTGAGTGGGTACTTCATTTATTTATTTATAGATATAATAGTTTGATTGTAGTGTGTATTTCAATCTTTGGTTACTAACATGATTCTTAAGTATACTAACAAAAATATGGATCACTATGTCTGAATTAAATAAATAAATAAAATTAAATAACCCAAAGTTACCCCTTCCTTTTCGTAATGTTTAATCAATTTCATAGCTACAAAAGAGACGTTTATATTTTATTTTTTATATAAATGAAAAGGTAGTAAGATTGTATAGCACAATAGGGATAATTCCTGGGTAAAAAAAAAGAAAAGCTGTTTAGTCCGTCAATCAGATAATAAAAAAATATTAGACACGTATTTTTTGCTTTATCATATCAATAAAAAATGACTTAGATAAAACACATTAAACATGGGGAGTGGGGGCTCGTTACGTCACAGCTCAGTATAAAATCTACTGAGAAGTGACGTCATGCCACATTTGAACTCAATGTATCGCCGTAATGTTTTGATTACGTAAAAAAAGAAAAAATACGTGTCCAATATTTTTTAATAATCTACATGAAAGGCAAAAAGTTTTTTTTAGTCATCATCCCTATTCGCTGAGTTTGTCTTGATAAAATGATTAAAATAATTGCTATTTTTACCTACCAAATGCGCGAGGCAACCCCGAAGTCTGCTTCAGTCGGCTCGATCATAGCGCCTTAAATCTTATTTTTATTGCTCGTAGAGACTTCGGTCGTGTTTCAGATGTCTTTGACCACCATTTTTGGGTAAAGATAAAGATAAAGATATTTTATTTTGCAAATATGGGTACAAGTCAAGGATGTTACATAATATAAATACAGAAACAGCCATATTTTGCCAATTACAAGGCATGCAAAAGTATACTCGTAGAGTTGAGGTACAATTAAAATCCATATTTCCTAATAATACATAATAATATTCTAATTCATAATTCATTAATAAAAATAATCAGTCAATAATAAAATTAATGTCACAATTTCTAATAGTTATTTAAATACAATATATAAAATAGTCAAACAACTTCTTTCTCCAATAAAAAATCTTCAACCCTATAATAAACTTTGTCTACTAAAAAATTTCTAAGTCTTCTTTTGAATAATGTCAAATTATAGTCCTTCCAACAACTTGGTATTTTGTTATATATTACCGGTGCCATGCAGCAGACACTCCTGCGCATCAGAGTTGTTCTAGTACTAGGGATACACAGACAACTATTGTCACGCCTATTCCGTGGAAATACGTCAGCCATTCGTGCGAAGCGATCCGGGTTTAATTTAACGAACACTGCCATTTCTAAAATGTACAAACGTGGTAGGGTTAATAATTTATATTGTTTAAAATATGGCACGCAGCTATCGGTACTTTGCAAATTAAAAATAGACCGTATGCATCTTTTTTGGGCCTTAAATGCAGTTTCTTTTTCTGTTGAGTTGCCCCAAAAGATAACTCCATATCGCAGATGGCATTCAACTATACCATAGTACGCAGTAAGGCATGCATCCAGATTAGTAATAGCCGATAAGGTATATAATGCATATGCCGATGAACTTAGTTTCTTACAAAGTAACTCAATGTGTTGTTTCCAGCTAAGTTTTTTATCAATTACTAGCCCAAGAAATTTAGTACTAACTACCTCGTTAATTTTATTAGCGTTATATTGCACCTTGAGATTGTCAATATCAGTCATGCGTTGGTTAAATTGGATTATTTTTGTTTTATTTAAATTTATTCTTAAGTTATTTTCCTCTAACCATTTTATAATCAATTTTAACGAATTATTAATGTCACTTTGGTATGTGTCAACGCTTTTCGAAGGTATCGTCACGGTACTGTCATCTGCAAATAGAGTCAAAGGTTGTTCAATCCACTCCGGTAAATCATTAATATATATTATAAATAAAGGGGGACCCAGCACACTACCCTGTGGTACCCCATATCTAACTTTTCGCACTTCTGATCTAAATATCTCGTCATGTTTATTAATTACATTTATCCTGTTGATTTCGGTTATTTGTCGTCTATTTTGTAAATAAGATTGAAAAAGTTCTAAAATATTACCCCGTATACCATCAGCTTCCAGTTTTTTTTTTAGTAGTGTAGGATGGTGGACGTAATCAAATGCCTGCGTCATATCACAAAAAAACAGTTTGGTAAAAACAGTTTAATTAAAACTATTCTAAGCCTGAATCTAATTGTGCTTATAATTATTTTTAGGGTTCCGTATCTCAAAAGGAAAAAACGGAACCCCTAGCTGATCACTATGTCTGTCTGGCTCAGCCGATTTGCTCCGAATCTACTGGACCGATTAAGTTGAAATTTGGTACACATGAATTTCCTTGACCCAAACACGAACATGTAACGTATAGGTATAAATGAATTTTGAACCTGGGGTTCACTTTTGGGGGAAAGGTTCATCAAATGAAAGGACTTGTTATGAGGATTTCAAATATATTTTATTTATAATTTTAAATTAATTCGTTTTAAAGTTATTAAAGAAAACTGTTGAGCCTATCTATGAAAAAAATACAGAGAATAGTTCTATACTTATAGATTACAGGAACACCTCAGGGTCCGCTCGACCGTCAAGGGGATAATAAATCTAAGGTCTTAAAATAACATGGTAAATCTGTCAATATTGTGCGTACAAACTTGTATTTGTAGTTGGAATGTATGGGGGAACATATTTTTCAACGACAATGTTAAGTTTGTTCTTGGGATAAATTTATCCCAAATACGGAACCATTCATTGTGCGTGGTCCGACACGCACTTAGCCGGTTTTTTAAGTCTATCTCAGTTGAGGTTTACTAACGTCATCAGGATTTACAACAGTTTAATTCTGTCTAACCTCACTAACACTTGCGTGATGATAGATGTGGTATACCTACATAACACACAAGTATTGTTTCAGTTTTCCAAAGTCTCAAGTTAAAAAGATTTAACACACTTAGAGCGTTTTATCGTAGCCGATTTATGTTATCGTGTGTGTCTTTCTGTGTGAGCAATGCAATGTTCTTATTTTTCTACGAAACATGTTTACAAATGGTTGTTTGTAAAGGCCACGACTAAAGCTGCTTTCAGACTACGCTATAATATAATAGCATATAGTATATAGCTCATAGCACAACAATATCGCGCACCATTAATTTTTTTTACGAGAAACAGGCGCAACCATCACAGTAATGTGAATGGGTGCGTATGTTCAACTTCACATTAATAATAATTCATGTGACTACTAGGTATTTGTTGATTTGTGTTAACCTAAGCCTTCAATTATTTATTTTTTTGTTAACAAATATAACATTTTGAACTACTATGATGTTATATTTATGCGCTTTAAATTTTAAAATAACGGCGACCCCCTTAAAGAGGCTTGGCGACCCCCTAGGGGGTCGCGACCCACACGTTGAAAAACACTGATCTAGATGAATGTGGCTGTTTTTCTTTAGATAAAATTTTGTTGCTAGGCCCATGGGCGGCATAAAAACTCTGAGACCAGGCTAGTTTACTAACCACACGAAAATAAGAAGAAGATCAAAAATATAAAAGACTTGACTGTACCTACTTCGGCAGTTTAATAAGTTTAATTCCTTCGTTCGCAGACATCATTCTGCCGCATCAACTAGCTCGCACTGTGAAATCTACCTTAGCAAGCAGCAAGCATTCTCTAACGAGAGTTGAAAGCCGAAAGCTGTCAGTGCTAACTCAACATCCGTCCGGTTCACACGCAAGTATCCAGTGCAGTGGTTTCGGGAATATTAGGCTGAAATATTTATTAAAGAAAAAGGTAGGTTTTGTGATAATTTATTCTGATTGACTCTGTGATCGAACGAATGACGGTTTTTTGCACAAAAGAAAATTATGATAGTGGTTTTGCATTTGAATAAGTTTCTAGTATTTTGTTTTTAATTCACATAGTTCTATTTGTTTACTTCTAACAAACCTATTTAACACAATAGGCGACACCTATTTCTCTTGACCTGGGAATCGATACCGAGAGCTCACGGTAAACAATTGTACCAATTTTGCAGGCATTGGACAAAGGGGGCAAACGTAAATTGATAATTATTGTATTTCTCACTAAGTTAAATGTACAACTTACAAATGACAAATCGTATTTTTTTTTTAAATAGAAAGAAAAGAAAGAAAGAAAAAACATTTATTTGCGGTAAACATGACGCAAAAAAAAAAGAAAACAAAACAAAAAAAAAAATTTGTTTGGGATAAATATGCGCCACATCCACGCAAAACGGCCATCGCTCAGCATAATGCTGCGACCCTATGCGAGACAGAGCCCCAGCGCTGGTTTTCAGCGACAAATCACAAATAACATAAATTGAATTGAAAATTATACAGAATGGTGAGAAAACTTAAGTATAATTATGCAAAATCAAATCAAATCAAATTTTCTTTATTCAGATACACAAACAACTCCAAACACAAACTTAAAAATCCATAATGTAAGTAATACCTTATACATAGCTAGTGTTAGTAAGTAAAATAATAATTATTAGAGTTTGAAGTATTAGTATGAAAGTATTGTTTTATGTCCACTAATGTAGCGAGCAATAATACCCATAACCGGGAAAAATCCAAGTTCCGACCTTATGCTACAGAAAGTATGAAAAATGATCCCTTAACACTGCCCGACTCGACGATCAAACCTGACACCCTGCGCTTTGCAGATCGCACTTGAACCGCTAAAACAACGCGGCAATCATGCCACGAAATATTGAAATACTTAGTTAACTCTTAGTATAAAAATCCCATCTATCTAATATAAAACTACCGGAGACATTTATGAATGACGGGACAGTTGACGTGTGTCGGGCATGCCACTGTCCGGGTGAGTCCATCAGACAATTATTATCCCTGGTTGTTCTCGTCTGGCTTACGGCGAGTACTTGCGCAGGTATACCTAACCAAGTGGCCAAAATTATGTACCAGCAACTTAGCTTTAAATTTAAATAAACAACAATTATTCAACAATTTAAATGTGTGCCCGACCCAGTTCTCGAAAACAATCATGTCACGTTGTACTGGGATCGGTCTATCATTCATTACTGACTGGACTATTGTCGCCAATAAGCTTGATATAGTGGTGATAGATCGATTAGCGCGCCGCGAAATTATTATCAATGTTACCTATTCCATATGACGAGAACCACGTGAAAGCTGAAAAAGAGAAACATAAAATGTCTCCACTTAGCACACGAGGTTGTTGACATGTGGAATGTGAGATCGGCTGTCATTGTTCCTATTGTCGTTACGCCTAATGGTCTGATGGCTGAAAGCCTCGATCAACATCACTCGAAGCTCTCGTTATTGTTACGCGGTTAGATGAAGGACTTAATTCAGAAGGCAGTACTCCTCGATACTGCTCGCATCGTGAGGAAGTTCCTGTCTCTGGAGCCCTAACCACCGGTAGTTTGGCCCAAGTTACCGGTGGTCCCGCCATAGGTGGACCACTATGTTTATATCGATTTTTTTTTAATAAAAAATAAAGTAATATTTAAATATATATATATATATATATATGGGAACAATTTAATAAATGGAATAATTAAATATTATTTACTAATGAGCCTATTTTGAAACTCCGATTTCCGTGGTTTTCGGATTTTCATTGCATTGAATATATTGAGCTTTTTAAATATGTATTTCCACACAAAAAATCAGTGGGAAATATGATAATTGCTTGATTATTTAACTTATCGCTTTTTTGTTCAACAATAATAATTATTATTATTGTAGCAAGTTTGTAGTAATGTCAAACCAGCTTACTACCTAGTTCCTATGAATGAAAAAAAAAACAGCTATTGCATGTTGGACCACGCTCATTGAAAGATTCCAAAGGTGTAATGAATTTATCCCCAGAAAAAAAATTACACTGTAGTTGAAAAACATGTTATCTCACACATTCTAACTGCAAATGTAAGTTGGTCGACTATTACTCGTTAACTTGTAAAACCTACTTAGTATTTAATAGTTTTCCATTTAACTTTGTTTTATGTATATAGGTACTACTGCCATGAATTTTTTCACATACCTAAAAACAACCATTTACCTGGCGGGCTTCACATGACACTTTGATTCTAACAAAATTTAGCACTTTAATATTATGCAAACGGATCCCAAATCGAAAAATGGTTTTCACAGACCCGCAATAATTAAACGGCCTATCCAAAATTACCCCACACCATGGGATAGACGAGAAAAAAAATATCACTCCCACTTTACGTGTAGGGGAGGTTCCTACACTAAAAAAAATAATTTCTCAAGATGTACCACATTGTCGGTGTGATTACTCATCATCATCCTTTCAGCCGAAAGACGTCCACTGCTGGACATAATCAATCATCAAGTTTCATATATTATTCAATTTTTATTTATATAATTAAAATCTATTGCAATATTTTATGATCAAAGTCAAAGTCAAATAATTTATTTCAAATAGGCACGAAGATGCACTTTTGAACGTCAAAAATTACATGAATAGTTAATTGATTCTAGTTGCGCCTTCCAAAAGGTAGTTATGTATGGAGAAGAATGGGCAAGAAACTCCATACTTACTCTTTTAAAATGTTAACAATAGTTTGTATACATTAATTAATATTTATAGGTGAAGACGATGTACCTAGAATAAAAATAAAAAAAATATAAAAAAAAATAACAAAATTACTTACCACAATTGGTAAAAAGAATGAAAAGTGAAGTAATAACAGAAAAATTAATAAATGCGATAGGTACATGGTGCTCACATATTTACAAACATTGTAAATATTATTATTAGTATTGACAGTATTTAATATTAGGTTTAAATAATTGTTATTAATTAATTCGATTATTCAATTTATTATTAGGTACATTTAATTGGTTTAGTTTAATTTTTAATGAGAACCCCTCTCTTGGGTAAAGGCCTCCTCCATTTTTTTCTGTCTCTCGCTTTTGTTTGCCATGTATTTCCTGCTATATCTTCGGTCTCATTGACCCATCTTCTGTATGGTCTTCCTCGCTTTCTTTTTCCCTTCCTGTCCTTCCCATACTACGGAACTGCTCGTCCACCGGTTGTCTTCCGTTCGAGCTAAATGTCGTGCTGCTGGACATAAGCCTCCCCCAATTGGGAGGGTTTGCCATAATCGCCACGCTTGGCAGGCGGGTTGGCGATCGCAGTATGGTGCTAAAAAAAATGCATAGAGAACGCTGCTGCCCATTCTCTAGTAAGTCCCTTAGTCGCTTTTTACGACACCCACGGGAGGAAATGGAGTAGTGCGTGATTAATATGCATATACTCGTAATATCCATGCCATATTACAGCTTTCTAATACTATTAAGAGTCTCTGAGCTAAGCCACGGACAGACAGACAGACAGACGGACATGGCGAAACTATAAGGGTTTCTTATTGACTACAAATCGGCTGTGACAGACCGACAGACAGACAGACAGACACACGGGTGATCCTTAAAGGGTTCCATTTTATCCTTTTGAGGTACGGAACCCTAGAAACAAACTGTTTATGTTTGCGTAGTCTTTTTTATTCTATAGGTAGCTATTAACTTTAACCGCAGGGCTCCCGTTGCAGTATCTTTTTATTCTTAAAAATTTATTGTTTCTGCTCATTTCTCTAAAATGTGAAAGGTTCTATCTATGCTCCACTGATTTTGAAGAACATTGTACTTTCCTTTGTAATTAAATTGCAATTAGTTATGATTTTAGCACGGTAATCTAATGATCATTAGGTACGGTCAGCTGCAGAGAAATCCCACCCCTAACAATGAATAAATACATTGCTAGGAGGTGAGATTTCTCTGCAGCTGACTGTACGTAATATTGTTAAATGATTATAGTTGGGTTTTAGTGCAAGAGAATCATCAGGTTTTCTTTTAATTTTAACCAGCTGCATAAATGTCGTTGCCCGATCGTAGAAATGGCCATATCGTAATCCGAATGGCAATTTCACGTTAAAGATAATACGTTGCTTTCCATTGCATTGCTTGCGGGCTAGATCCGCCCGCCTTTCGATTAGGTACATCGTGATATAACCGGCCAAATCATGAAATGGCGGCGTATCTTAAATGGACATTCAAAAATTCAAAAAACTCAAAGCATTTATTTCAATTAAACCATTTACATGCACTTTGGATCTGTCAAAGAGTCGGTCAGTTAGTCAGAAAGTTGAAGATCACGTTATGACAATTTCTACGATCGGACCAACAGGACACATACAAATTCAGTCTCCCTTACCTACAAACTCCCTCTTGGCCTATCAAGTTGTTTCTTGTATGTAGATGTATAGATAAGAAGGAAAGAAATAATGTTTTTTTTTTTTTCTTATTTCAAAACATAAAACAATTAAAGACCTGTGCGACGCCAAGAAGGCTCCTATCTCAGCACAAAGCTGCGATATTTAAAAAATCCGTAGCGCTCTTCGATCAATAATGTGCTTATTATTGATCGAAGGTAGCGCTAGTATTCTGATAGCTAGGGCCCGCTATGATGCAGGGCTGATCTCGCGTTGTATAGGATTTCCGTAAAATGAGAGGTCAGCTTATACTGGTTATTGCTTGCTAATTATGTAGCCGTGTGTATCTAAGTCAGTTGGTGTTACTGCTAGAATCCAGAGGTGTCCAGTATTTCTTCTATTTCCCCATCTAACTAGCAGATAAGTACATTAATGTTTTGTAGTAGGAGATGAGTTTCATCTGGTACCTATTTAGTCTTTTAATTAACTCTTGCCTGTCATTACACACGCGAATATAAAAGCGACAACAATGTACTTAGAAATGATGTCATTGACTTTATTTAACATCCCATGATGCCCATGGCAAAATCCGACAATCTCGATGGTAATGTTTTGTGTAAACATTTGTAGTGAAAGAGAAACTTACTACAAAACAATTTTGCTACCTACGCAAGAAACAAATAATCCAAGACGCTAAACTAACAGAAGTGTTCAAACTGGCCAACTCATTAGTGATATGTAATTATTTTTGTTCGATGTAGTGTCTAGCATCCAAGATAGATAGAATACTCTTTATTATGTACACCATAAAAATTACAGATATAAATGTAGAACTGTTACATAGGGTGTCACAATGGGCGGTCAAGATGTAGGTTTAATATACCTTCTTACTCGAAATACCCAGTTTAGACGCGACTCGGGCCCCCAAGATACCGGCGCTGCCTAAGTAGGGACCACTGTTCAAATAACCATGTTAATTAATCTAGTTACAGTAAGCATAATATATAGATATTAATTATTATTACTAATATATTTTTATCATAATTTTAAAATTTATAAGAAAAGTCTGAAATTGCAATTAAGTTTAGCAGAATCTATAAAATATTAATTAGGTCATACATTATTTACATTATAATAAAAGTTACAATAACACGGCAAACACCTAGTCAAATAACCCGCCCCTAACTGTTCCCGGCGCAAAGGTGCCCATAACGCTTGCTACATTGCCACGTTGGATGGCAATGGCTAACCTTTGCACCAAGAACGAACCGGAGCGGGAGTCACCCGTTTTGTCACATAGATAAGCCATATACCATCCTAAGTTATATTTTTTAACAATGGTCCAATAAATTTATTTTTATTCTTATTCTACCAAATGTCAGCAATATTGTCACCTCTGACTAGGTGGAGAAGTCGGGATGATTGTTCTATATTGAGCATATGAAACAATGAAGACCAAAAAAGTCACGACTTTGCACGCCATGTTGCGTCAGTTTGTCATTCATGACTTGAATATCAAATAACAATATACGCTCTGCTATAAAAATGTAAAACAATAAAATTGCAACATCTCTTAGAAAACTACGCACGCAACTTGTATTCAATCGTCATTGACCTTGTACAGGTGGGTCGATGATCTAAATCACTTAGACTACCTACTCTAAGTCTAAGTACCTAACTGATATGTAGGTTTCTACCTACTATATGAATTTCTGTGACCCAAACGAACGTGTAACGTAAGTTAATGTAAATTCATTCACTTTTGGGGGAAAAATAAGAAAATTAAGACAAAAAGTTTTGCAAACTACCGTGTCATATGAAATGAAAGAACTTGAAAAGAGGATTCCTAATATATATATTTTTTTATAATTTTCAAGTTATTAAAGAAAATAGACGAATTTGGAAGTATCACGATCTGGGCCTCAAGTCTGCTATTACAATAGTGTCAGAATGGTCTCTTCATTGTGAGTTTTTGACAGATTTGCCATACAAACACTGTCGAGACTCACAATGGCGAGACCATTCTGACACTACGAGTATTGTAATAGCAGACTTGAGGCCCTGTATGAAAACCAAGCGTGCCATTTTTTTACTACCTACTATGACGTCACAAGCACTATTTAGTGATGGGAAAGTTCTTAAGAATCGTTTAAATAGATTAATTAATCGATTTTGTGACAGAGTAACATGACAGAGTAGTAGTAACTTACGATTATTGTACGTAAGCTGGGCACGCGAAGTAGTTGCTCTTGCGTTATCTAGGTCTATCTACAGGGTGTTTGGCAGAACGTTGAACATACGAAAATGGTGGATAGGTGGGGTCATCTGCTACTTACTCAGCCCTAATTTATTTGGCCCTGGCCCCCTGGATATTAAAAAAAAAAATTTTTGCTTTCTTTTAGTTTCACCACTTTCTTAACTTTAAAGTGTATTTTTTTATTAAAAATGGGTAAAACAGGCAATATTTTAGTTTATTTTTTTATCTTTAATATTGGCAGATTCTTATAAAATTATTGCTTTATTCAGATGTTAGCTAGAAAAAAGTTATGACTCCTCAAACTTACAGAAAGATGTAATAAATAAAAATATTGCCTGTTTTACCCATTTTTAATACAAATTACACTTTAAAGTTAAGAAAGTGGTGAAACTAGAAGAAAGCAAAAATTTTTTTTTTTTAATATCCAGGGGGCCAGGGCCAAATAAATTAGGCCTGAGTAAGTAGCAGATCACCCCACCTATCCACCATTTTCGTATGTTCAACGTTCTGCCAAACACCCTGTATATCTGTGGATAACCCAATAACACTGCCCGATCTGGAAATCGAACCCAAGCAACTAAGGTTCTAAAAACAGGCGCGACATAAAGACACCGCTCGTCGTGCGCCGAGAGGTTCATTTGTGTCGCGTCGCCCATCGCGCCTGTTTGTAGGAGCCTTTACACGACTGCCCAAAAAAAAAGGAGTGTTATGTTTTCAGGGTTCATGTATGTTTGTAAGTTTCTTTATTCCACCATAACTCCTAAACGGCTTAAACGATATCAATGTATGTTCACCCCTATTGGGTTTTATGTAATACTACAATATTAAAGTTCACAAGCAAGTCAATCAAAGCTCTATCTACTTAACTTTAATAACAATGACAAGTTATTTCACTAATGTGAAACAGGGCCTCAAGTCTGCTATTACAATAGTGTCAGAATGGTCTCGCCATTGTGATTATTTAACAGTATTTTTATGGCAAATCTGTCAAATACTCACAATGGCGAGACCATTCTGACACTATTGTAATAGCAGACTTGAGGCCCAGGCTTAATGATTTTTTTCTAGTCATTTAAATTAATGTTATTGAGGAAATATGAAATTTAAAGATTCATCAGTGTGCTATAGATACAGTGTGATGCCCAACGTCTTTTGACTACAAATTAGTTTTATTATAATTGCTTGCGGCTTGCTGGCGAACGGTGGTCTTGAAAAACAGTATTACTTAAATCATTTTTACACAACTTTGTAATGGTTTTTGAAATGTTTGGACGTGGTTCGATTGAATAGATTCTGATTTTATTGTGAGTAGAAATTTATTTTTATTCGATAACTTAAGATTTTACAAAAATATGGAATATCTCTAGAAGACCTTCGTTCCGTGACAGTAGACCGTATTCATTCAGGATTTTTTTTAAATCACAGACAGGGTTATGATTTTCGGGTGGAATTCTTGATCATGGTGAGCACACATTGACCCACTAATTGATTGCAGTAGTATTTGCAAGACAATACATTATCAAACTGCTGACCTTCGTAAGTAATTCTAACAATGCTGAATGATGTTACGAAATTAATTTAATCACACATCACGGTTTCTGCTGAATTCAGGTCATCCGAATTAATTAATAGTGTACCTATTTGAAACTAAATACTACCCAAAATAGGTGAGTAGTTGTATGACACACATTATTCCCTACCTACCCATTCGCAACTCCTCATGCACAATCCTACACACTTACACACACTTTACACTTAGAAATGCTTAGTTGGTGCTAGCATTTCATATAATTCTAAGTATATGTTTGTTTATGCTGCATGTATTGTATACCTATTAAATTGTAAATCCGTAATTGGCTGTAAGACTAGCTTATATATTTTAAGTTAAAATTTCAAAGAGCTGTGGATTTTGTGAATCATATATAAATAAATTATTTTTGACGTGAATATTGATTTGAAGGAGCTGTCTCAACTCAAAGTTTTGATGATCGGGAATTTCGTGGTACTGCTACCACGAAATTCCTAGCTTCTTATTCTATTGAGCTTCCGTACTACGTTAGCACAGCTCAAAGTCAAATTGTTGCCACTGATGTGCTTTTGACTGTACCATACCATACCATACCATACTGCTAGTGTGTCTTATAAATAATAATAATAGGTACAACTTGTAGATTTACAGCACAGAAGCGAACTCAAAGGTCAATGTTCTTAGGTTACGAGTATTACAAGTCACGGCAGCTAGAGTTGGCGTGTGTTATTCTGGTGGTCATAGGTCACTAGAATTAGCTAATCAAGCGCGTCGACTGTAGGATTGATTGCCGAAGATTCTGTTGGATGCTAAGCCATGCAGGGAATTGTTGTAGGTACTAACTGTATGCGTACTTATCTGTAGCAACTTATGGACTATTTTAAATGTCAGCCCGTAAACCACCGATGTCGCCTAAAGCTAAGCGCACATTACAGCCGTATGGGGCAGCAGTGCATCGCAATTCGGCACGGTTGGCGCAGTGGTTAAGTGATTGACTGCTGCGCTGCGTGTCGCGGGTTCGATTCCCGCACGGAACAAACATTTTTATGACCTACAAGTATTTGTTCCGGGTCTGGCTGTTCGTGTATGTGACTTTAAATGTTTGTAAGCGCACCTACAATACAGGAGAACTTCCTAGCGTGAGGCAAAAAAAAAAACAGTACAAAAACCGGCCGACTGCGTGTCGGACCACGTACAATGAAGGCTTCCGCAGTTGGGATGAATTTATCCCTAGAACAAACTTAGCATTGTAGTTGAAATACATATTCTCCCATACATTCCAAAAACATCCATTTAGCTGGCGGGGAGGACACTTGACTCTAACAAAAAATAGCACTTTAAAGCTTAATATTACGCAAAGCTACCTACAATTTCTGCAATCTATTTTCAACATTTACCGGTTACTTTTTCTCTATTTCCAGACATGATCGTCGCAGAAGCTTGGAAAGCAAGCTACCTCTACTGGGTCTTCCCGGTACTGATCATCGCAACAGTCTTCGCAATCCTTGGTCTTTTCGGAGTCATCTTCGCGATCAGACTCTTCGCCAAGTACACTTGTGGACATTACCGTAAGCCCACGAGAATGGATGGGAAGACCGTGATTGTGACCGGATGTACCGGTGGGATTGGGAAGGAAACTGCGAGGGAGTTGGCTAAGAGAGGAGCCAGGGTCATCATGGCTTGCAGGAATTTGGAGGTGGCTGAGAAAGTTAAAGGTGATTGTTTAATGTTTATTCAATTGTAGGTTCTAGTTTGTGACTGTTTGGCGATTTGGGGTAAACAATACAAATCATACAAGTACATTGTTTGCTGGGAGAGTTTTTAATGTTGGCATTTAAAAACCCTCCCATCAAATTCTTCCATGGTTTATGTAATTGCCACAGTTGGATAACAAATGATCACATGCAGTTGCAGTAGTCGCTTCCAACAGATGCTCCCGTCCGGTTACGGCGGAAACACAACAAGAGTTGGCTGTTACAGCATGTTATAGTTTTTAATTATATTTTTTAAATTAAAATAGAATATACCGTAGTACCAATTAACACCAACAATTTCATATTCCAGCCGAAATCATCGACACAACAAAGAACACGAAAGTCGTGGTCAAGAAACTGGACCTCAGTTCCTTCGCATCTATCCGAGAATTTGCTGAAGACATCAACAAAACTGAGACAAAACTAGACGTTTTGGTCCACAACGCTGGTTACGCAGACACATTCAAGAAGAGAAAGACTGTTGACGACCTTGAGATGACCATGGAGACCAACCATTATGGACCATTCTTGCTTACACATCTTTTGATTGATCTGCTAAAGAAAAGTGCCCCATCAAGGATCGTGGTAGTTGCTTCATCTTTATACCGCTTTGGAGCATTCAACATAGAAAACCCGAACCCAGTTGACACATTACCAGGGTATCTCTACTACGCCTCTAAGGAAGCAAACATACTTTTCACAAGAGAACTAGCTCGAAGATTGGAAGGTACGGGAGTAACAGTGAACTGTCTACATCCCGGCTTGATTGAAACCGGAATTTGGAGTTCCGTGCCTCCTCCATTGAGTTGGATGCTGTTCCCGATAACCAAATGCTTCTTCAAGAACCCTGAACAAGGTTGCCAGACTTCAGTCATGTTGGCGGTTGATGAAAAACTAGAAAAGGTTTCCGGAAAATACTTTTCTGATTGCAGAGAAAGTTCATTGTCGAGTTCTGTCAGTAATATGAGCAGAGCTAAGAAAGTCTGGGAGATTTCTGAGAAAATGGTCAAGTTGGGCGAAAGTGATCCTAGGATTTAATACCTAGTTATTTTCAAATGAAATAAGAACGATGTATTTATTATAGACGTACGTACAAAAAATGTAAGCCCAACTTACTTGAAGACCCCTTCATTAAAGAACTATTGTAGAATAAAATGTTATAAGTTGCACCACTTCTCTCCGTTAGCTTATCCGTGAATTTTACATCTTTTCATTGAGGAGGGTAGTCACTATGCAATGTAAAATTATAATATAACTAGCGACCCGACCCGGCTTCGCACGGGTGCAATTTACATGCGAAGACGGTATTTTGCTCACGTCACGACACGTGCACAAGTTCAGAGGCCCTAGTGTGAGTTTATTTTAACCATCTAGACGTTACGCATCGACCGCGTTCAGCGCTCCGATTACAATACTAATGTAATAATATCTTTATATATTTTTTTTATAATGTAATAAAGATATCATTACATTAGTATTGTTGTGTCTTTTTGTATATATTTACATAATATTATTATATAGCCTATGTCCATGTGGAATGTACCTTTCAAATGGTGTAACAATTTTTCAAATAACAGCTGCGTTTACGGAGATTACCCGTATTACACAAACTGACATAATAATATTGGGTTGCTTTCTGTTTTAGTACCCAATTACTATGTATACACAAAAGTGCAACAGAATAAACGATGTATTTATAAATTATATATTTAGTTATTAAAGATTTTTTTGTGTATTTTTTTTTATTTTTTTTTTTTACCTTCTTTTTGCAAAAATAAAAAGATCTAGCTATCAATTAATATTCATTTTATTAGTAAAACTAGTTAGTTACATAATGGATAACAGTTAACAGCTAATGAAGTAAATTATCTAATAGATCATACTTTATGAAATTATGATCGTAAAGCTTTTAAAAGTAATCAGTTACGTTTTGGCTATTACACAATGACGAATGATGGCCGATTTTTGGAAAGGTCAGTCATATATTTTTTCTGTGTAACTAGCAGGCTAGGTTTGAACAAAAAATATTGTTTAGTATTCCCCGAAAGAGGTAGGTACATAGGCGGAGAAGAAACGTACTTACATCCACATTTCAGCCATGTTGGAATTAGGTTTCACGTCATTAGGGAAGAGCAGTTCGCTTTTTACCAGGCAAAATATAATCTAAAAAAACCGGCCAAGTGCGTGTCGGACCACGCACAATGAAGGGTTCCGTACTTGGAAAGAATTTATCCTAAGAACAAACTTAACATTGTAGTTGGTAAACATAATCTCCCATACATTCCAACTGCAAATGTAGGTTTGTACGCACAATATCGAGAGATTTACAATGTTATTTTAAGACCATAGACTTTTTATAGATTTTCCTGTAATCTATAAGTATAGAACTATTTTCAGTATTTTTTTCAAAATTTTTGGTTCAGTAGTTTCGGAGATAAGGGGGGAATGATCAATTTTCGTCTATTTTCACTTATAACTTTAAAACAATTTATTTTAAAACAATAAAATAAAAATATTTGAGACCCTCACAGTAAGCCCTTTCATTTGATATGTCACACGGTACAGTATGCAAAACTTTTTATTTTTAATTTTCTTGTTTGCCCCCAATATTCTAAATTCATTTATTTACGGTTCACGTCCGTGTTTGGGTCACTCAAATTGATATGTATACCAAATTTCAACTTAATCGGTCCATTACATTCGGAGCAAATTGGCTGTGACAGACGGACAGACAGACACACAAGTGATCCTATAAGGGTTCCGTTTTTCCTTTTGAGGTACGGAACCCTAAAAAGAGAAATTTCCAACAGAATCCAAAAATATAAACATAATTTGATATTTCTGATTGTTAAATAATTTCTTCACTTACAAGTTATTCGGAAAAAAATATAGAAAGATGTTAAAAATTGCCTTACATAAGCCACTGTGTGTTAGCCATTTAATTATACAATATAAAAATAAATATATTCATATAAAACCCATCTAGACACTTTAAAATTCATCTCACACATACATGCAATATGTGAAGTTATTGTAATTTTAAGTATACCTAAAAATGGAATTCGAGATCAAAAATGTTAACAAAGGTGTTGCCAATTTAAAATAATAACCACAATTGTGTAGTTTGTCGAAAAGTACTATAATATAGTGTTAAAATTGTAGGCACATCTTAAACAGGTAAAATTAAATATTGCACACAGTTTTCAGCTTTAAAGTGACGTACACTACGATCCAAGAATAAAATATAACTGTTTGAAATAAAGTCGTGCAAATAATTTTTATTATACTGGCAATAAGGCAAAAAGCTCTAAACTTCTAACGCTCTAGACTTCCATTTATTATTTTCTATTTATAATTTTTTTTTCCTTCTAAACAAGAGCATTTTGTAATGTTATCTGGTGAAAACTGATTAATTTTTAAATATGTTTGTTAACAATTGAAATTTATTTATTATTTATTTATTTATTTATAGTTAATTAAAACAGTACAACACCAATTACATTAATTAACATAAAAACAAAAAAAATATTAATATTGATAATTTTTATAGA
Source organism: Dryobota labecula (assembly GCA_947523025.1). Taxonomy (NCBI): domain Eukaryota; kingdom Metazoa; phylum Arthropoda; class Insecta; order Lepidoptera; family Noctuidae; genus Dryobota; species Dryobota labecula. Next base: position 3,877,805 of record OX383305.1, on the reverse strand, counting down.
TAATAAAAAAATAAAAATAAAAAAAATAAAAAAGAAAGAAAGAAAGATGATAAATGTAGATCAAATAAATAAACATGAGCCACTTGCCTTTATTTCATTAGTTTACGACGGTACCTTGGGCTATAATGGTAATTTTGCCACGCCGCTTCAGCGTGCTTTCAATAGCACGAAAATAATAAAATCAAATAATTAGAATGACTAGGGAAATGTTGACTATCCCTGAAACGTCAGTTTCAGGGATAGTCAACATGACATTTCTTTGTTTAAATTTTTGATCTCGAATTCCATTTCCGACCTTAATTTGATTTATGGCAAGTAGTTATCGATAAAAACAGTGCACTTTACTAAATATAGCAAATCAGGTCCATAAGTTGTAGAGCGCTCAAAATATGCGCTATTTCTCATCGACATTTAATTTAATCACGTGTTTAGTAGGTTCACTACAATGGAAGATCCTAATAAGACAAAAATATTGTTTTCACAAACTTCAAAAATACTGGACTTTAAATATTTGTTTAATACTTCTTAAATATAACTTATTTTTAATTAGTCTATCAAATCAAACTGGTCTAGGAACGTGTGGTCTACACCTAATGCGGTCCCGAGGCTTTCCCGCGTTTTTCTACAAGGAGGCTCATCGTCAAAACAGATCGGATCCGAATAGTCGGAAGAATTCTTTGGTATCACACTGCAACTTGGACTTAAAAGATCAGGCAATAAGACCCTATTTGCTGTGAACACATCTACATTAACAGTGTTGAGATTTTCTTTTTCTTCTACAATAGTTTTAAATTCATTCCCATCTTCGCAGCTTTTGTCACACGGCAAGACACTAGCTCTTACTTTCTTAAACCTATTGATAATTTTCTCTAAAGAACTTGTTTTTCTTACCAATTGTGAGTTACTTTTGGGTGTTTCAGTCTTAAGTTCATCTTTTTCTAGGATATCTTCTTGTAGTTTCGGCACATTCAGATCAGCGAAATGCACCTTATTCGAGTCTTCCTGAATTTTTGTTGGGACTTTATCTGGTTCAGGAGTTATAGAAATAGTGGGTAGACTAGTAGCATCAAATAATTTTCTGTTACTTTCAATTCGCAATACACCATCGGGAGTTCCATAACTATTATCATTTTCTAATGCCAAGATACCGGATACTTCAAGAAGTGGACAGTCTTCTTGCATTACAGATAATTTCCGTGGAATAGGAATCTTAGACCTCTTTTCTCTGTTATCAAAGAGATTCGGTGATGAATGACTTCTGAATAAACCGTTGCTATCAGCTGAAGTCACTGATTCATTAAACAGTCGACCTTTCTTAATATTAACATTGTCCGGTCTCTCCGTTTTATACTTAAACTTTTTAGAGCTACTAGACTTTTTCGTTGACAGCAACCTCATTATTTGTTGTTTTGTGAAGCCTGAGGAACATTCTGCAATGGTTTCATTGTTCCTAAAGTTAGTTTGGGACAATATTGACATGTTAAAGTTCTGTGTAGTGTTTGGACGGTCATAGGAACTGATTCGACATGATATGAGGCTCTTTAAGAAGTCATCTCTGGGTCCTTGGTAGAATGGAGCACTGAGTAATGACCGTGTCTGTGGTTTAGCAAAAGCGCTGGCTCTTCTGCGTAAGTTGAATTGATGTTTGGATATGTTGAGAGGTGTGAATGTGTCAAATATAAGTTGAGACTGTAAGTCTTTGCCCATCTTCAAGTCTGCCAGGTCAGGTAATGGTGGTATTTCTGAGAATTCCTTCAGTGATAATGACTGGTTGTATGATGTTTGTGTTCGCTGAAAAATAATAGTTGATAGTAAGAAAATCACAGAAGAACAAAATTTTAAACTAATAGCATAAATCCACATAGTTACTAAGAGTTCTTTTAAATTAGGGGAATTAGGGGAAGAAAAAAGAAATGATGAAAAAAAAATCTTGACTTCATTTACCTACATCTCTTTATGTTTAACAACAAAGTAAAAATACATCTATAGCAGAATTGCAATAACTAGAACTCACCTGAAGTTTAGCTTCGGCATTCATCACCCTATCTAAAAGTATCCTCATTGCGGACACAATTTCAGTTAAGTTCTGCCTCCCACCATTCAAGTACTCATTGAACTTGTATATTTCATCACCAATTTCAGCATTTTTCAGTATAAAACCTATTGATATAAGAAATGCTCGTATGAGGTTTGGAAAACTCAATTTATCGTCTTTTGTGATATTCTTGAGAATGTATTTCTGTTCGCTGTTCACTTGTTTTTGTAATTCTTTTGTGCATATTTCGTCAGTTTTTGGGTTATACTCTAATGTGTAAGAACTCTTTTCGGCTTCACCTGTTTGTCTGGCAATTAACATTTCAGTGGAGTTACGAGTTTGTCTACAACTATGAAGGAACGGTTTTATTTTTGTATCCCATTCCTTTTCCAATTGTGTGATTCTATTGTCTACTTCAGCTAACCAATCATCGAAAAATGAAGATGATTTGTGAACATCCTTTATTTTTAGTATTTCTGCTTTCGCTGTATCATCTACTTCATGTGTTTTTAAGAAGCCTTCAACTATTTCATCTAATAATCGTTGTGGGTTTAATTCAGTAATTTTATTCTCCATTTCAGTTATTTTCTTACGAAACAACTCAGCTATTTTCTCCATAGCTGCTCTTTTACACAAATAGTTAGAAAATTTACTGGATATCGTCAATGTTTCCTTTTCAATATTGTCAATAAAACCTTCTTTTTTTGTCTTGTAATCCTCAGTCATGTTGTTATACAGCTTCTTCTGGGTATCTTTGACCATTTTCGACATTAATACTTTTTGGACAGCAAGTTGCGACATTTGGAATATCAACATGGTGACTTTATAGCAGCTTGGGTTGACCAGGTATGAGGACATGACTGGCGACAACAAACCTTTGTTGCTGTAGTCGCTAATGAAGTTCGACAACTCGTTCCGGTACGCTCTCTCAGTCTTTGTATCGTATAGTGGCCATGGCAATGAACTAGAAGCCTGAGTATCGATGATTGATACCAAATAATAAGAAAGGTGATTAAAGAAGTTTTGTGTCGGTTTTTCTAATGCATTCTCTTTGAATATCTGCCTGCTAAGCTCTGAAGGCATTTGCTGCAGCTTACTCAGTATTCCCAAGTTTAAAATCGTCTCCTTCTTAAATGAGACAACAAGGTCTCTTTGCATCGCTATTGTAGCCATTTTAGCACTTTGTTTTCACTTAGATGCACTTTTTAACATAAAATCGATTATTTTACACAACGTTGTACACTATTAGTAGGTTTCAAACCATAATTCAGAGAGTTTTAAAAATATTTTCGAAATAACTACAAACCCCTACGCATTTTCTGGGTTAAATTCAAATTGAAGTGTCAAATAATTCCGTTAATGCCACGTAGTGCTGTCCTATTCGGTTATCCAAAGTAATCGACTTTTTGGCATGGTAATACATTAATGTTAATTCATAACAAAATTAAAACACCTAGCTTCTATCGTCGTTTCATAAGTGCCCATGTAGGTTTATGTGAAATTAAATATTTTGATTTTGATTTCTAAAAGATCCTGGAATTTTTGTTCTTTTTGTTTGAATGGCGAAAAGGTTCGGCTTTTTTTTTGTGAATGTTATTTATGTAAATTTAAAGCAATATCATTCTCGACAATCGAATTCCTGTGCAATTAACTAATTAAGCAAAATAACGAAAAATTTGTTACATTATTATTTAGTAAGTGACATTAAAATATATAATCGACTAAAAAGTTAGTCATTCATTGTGCAACAATGAATTTGATTTCGTTCAGAAACCACGGAAAATATTCATCAGTACATGGACAATGCTATATCAATATTTCATAAAATGTTGAAAAAATAGACATTTAAATAAATAAACAGTGAATTTAAAGTACATACATACCTACGTCGAGAGAATGATATAATTTAGTTGCGGGTTAATGATTACTGAACGAAGTAATCGATTGCAACGTTCCGTTCCGTTACACTATTTAAGGCAGACTAACAGCGCAGAAATTATTTATTTATTTTCAATTATTTAGTTATATATTACAAATTATATTACAAATATTTACTTTCTGCATAGTTATCTCAAAACAAAAATTATATTACAATAAAATTAATTTTAAGTTTTATCTTTAAAAAAAAGTAGGAATTATACATAACAATCAATTTGTTTTCATACTTGACACGAAACACTCTAACCTCAAAACATTTCGTTAGTGGGGGAGCAAACAAAACTCACGTGTTTGTTTCTCCCCGAAAAATGAAAATAAATTGAAGTAAAACAAGCAAAAATGGTGCGTAACGTCTTTATTTAGTTTAATTAAAATGTATGGCAGGAGATGATGATAAAGTTTTGTGTTATTTCAGAGTAAGTTGTATGTTTTATACGAACACAGCGCGGGCTTCGCGCTGTTCAAAGTCACCGAGTTTGAAGAGCTTGCAGCCTTCTTGCCTCAAGTCGAAGAGTCTGTGACTGATTTGCAGCGATTCAACTCCGTTGTGACGCTAAGTGGGTTCCAGCCTTTCAAATCGGCGGTGGTCGCTTTAGAAAATATCAATGCGATATCCGAAGGTTAGTGCCCGCGTGTTTTAAGATTATGTCCACATAAACCATGCTTGATACATAACTGATAGAAAATTTTTCTATGCAAACACTGTTTGTTCTATGAAAAGGTCATCCTATAATCAGCATAACTGTAATTTCACAATTATTTCTTATTTTTTTATCATGTCTATTGTTCCTCGTCGTGTCGATGGCACGATAGTGTATTAAATTGGCCTGTGGCTCTTCTATATTTGTAGTATCTACTATGGAGGACATCCGAATCGGACCACCATAAGGACTATACTTGCTTGCAGCGCTCGGTCGCTATAGTAACGCTTACCTACGCTCATCAACCAATAGCATAGCAAATGTTATTTTCTTTTAGTCAATGTTATAAAAACCAGCCGCCATATTCAGACATCTGTGATCATTGTAACAGAGCCTGAGAAATTAAACTGGTTGTTGCAAAAAGAGGCAGTAAACAGATGTGCACATCCATGTACTGTGATTTTGTTTTGAAAGTGTGCCGATTCTGATGTCCCCGATAGTACATGCTAATAATGTAGTTGATTTTTATGTAAGGATGATTTGTCAGAACAAACACTTGCTTATTATTTACAAACAATTACAATACTTTGTACTAAAAATAGACAAGATCATCTAAATCAAAATTATCTTTTCTGTATTTACATATTCATGATTGTCAAACAGGTATACTCCCGGAAGACTTGAACTTGTTCCTGGAGGGAGCGCTTCCAAAGCGCAAGAAGCGTGGCAAATGCATTCTGGGTGTGTTGGACCCCAAGTTGGGGGCAGCTATCAGTGAAGCGCTGGAGATTCCCTGCTCACACACTGGGGCAGTTCCAGAGATTCTACGAGGTAAGTCTTCACTCATTACCATACAATTTTTATTCTGCAGATTGTACTTCCTATTTAGATGTTGCATGGCTACTACTTCACCTTTCTTCAGAAACAAAAAAATCTTTATAAATTAAATCCTTTGTCTGAAATAGACAAAGGATTTAATTTATAAAGATTTTTTTTCCGCGGATCCGCCCGCGTGGAGGTCGGTTATCGCGTTAAAAAGTAGCCTATGTCCATCTTGAAAAATTATTTTTGTGTTGGATAGTCCATTTATCGAAGAATATTATAGGCTATACATCACGCTACGACCAATAGGAGCGGAGCATAAATGAAAAATGTTGCAAAAACGGGAAAAAATATTCTTTTTTGAGAGCTTCCTTTGCGTGCGCTGCGTAAACGGTTTTAGTTACGCAAATATCATGTATGATGGAATTATTCCTCTTTAAAATTTCTAAAAAAAGTCCGCGTCAGCATATGTCTATCTTTTAAGATTGACTCACTATAACCTTTTTTTATGGTAATCAAATTTGTTTGAAATTAATGCATAATTTGCGAAGGAGTTTTGTCAACATAATATTAATCCTTATCCAAATAAATATTATGTTATTAATCACAAGTATTTAAATGTAAACAAAATTGTCCTTGGCATTACTTGATTTCAATCAACATCTTAGGAGATATCATAATTTTAAAATAACTTTGCAACAAAATAAGTGTCTAAGCTATTTAACATCACGCTACACCCTTAAGGAGCCGAGCATCTATTATGTACGGTCGCCAGCACATTAGGTTATACGAAACTGTCAAACTACAAACGATTTTCAACCTTAAAATGTTGATAGTTAAGTTAAAAATTGAATGAGAAAATTTGACAGTTTGTGGTAACTTGATGTGCTGGCGATTGTACTTACTTGCCTACTACCCTCCTTACTAATAAACGTTGTATAGCGTCTGTATAGTTACACACCGATTTCTCTCTTTCACTCGTCAGTAATTTGACTTTCGAAAGAAGAAGACAAAGCGTTGTGTAACTATGCAGACGCTATACAACGTTTATTAGTAAGGAGGTTGGTGTCTATGTTGAATACTGCAAATGGTTGTCGGTTGCTTGCAAGCTATCTTGTAGGTACTCTGTAATAATAATCAACTGTCAAACACCACAAATCTCTACTACAGAGTAGAGAGTCACCCATAGATATGTCACCAGTTCATCACACTTCACAAAATAAATTGGAGAAAACTTTTATTTGCACACTTTGATCTATTGCAAGTGTCCTATCTCCACTTGTGGTAATAATAGTAGTGCTAAAGTATAGTCAGTTATATCCACCCATGTACCCATTTAATGAGTATGTTGTGTTGAAATTAACTGCTACATTTCTTTAGTATTGACTAGCTTTTGCCCGTGGTTTCATTCACCCGCGAGTACGGAAATTATCCCACGGGAATGTGTGCCACAAAATATGTTCAGCCGTTTTTATGTGATTGAGTGACAAACATTCAAATATCTAAACATATAAACTTTCACATTTATAATATTAAAAGGATTCTCTATCAAAATTTATAGAAGTCAATGTAGCTAAAACTTCTATGACTTTGTAATATTTCTCTCTGTTTATAAGTTTGCCTCATGCTTTAGTCTCAACAATAAAAATAAAAAACCCGTTCCGTAGGTCATCATCATCATCATTTCAGCCGAAAGACGTCAACTGCTGGACATAGGCCTCCCCCAATTGGGGGGGTTTGCCATAATCGCCACGCTTGGCAGGCGGGTTAGCGATCGTAGTATGGTGTTAAAAAATGCATAGAGAACGCTGCTACCCATTCTCTAGAAAGTCCCTTAGTCGTCTTTTACGACACCCACGGGAGGAAATGGGGTTCCTAGTTGGTATGAATTTATCCCAAGAACAATCTCAACATTGTAGTTGAAAAACATGTTCTTCCATACGGAATGTATGGGAGAACATGTTTTTCAACTACCTACTTTTACTCTGGCCTTGGAAAAATTACTTACCTACTATGAGCGTATGCATGTCCAGACATGTGCATGTAGAGCAGTGGTAGCACTGGGGTATCAGCCGTGACTTACGAGTTGTGGGTCGTAGGTTCGAACCTAGACAGGTGCTTTACTTTTTGTAATTATTTTTTCACTACTGCTCTCAAAATGGTGAAGGAAAACATCAAAGTCAAAGCATTTGTTTCAAATATGCACATAAAAGGCACTTTGAACGTCAACATTTACAAAAATAATTAATTGATTCTAGTTGCCCCTTCCAAAAGAGAGTTACGTATGGAGAAGAATGGGCAAGAAACTCCATAATTACTCTTTTAAAATGTTAACAATATTTTGTATACATTAATTATATGTGAAGACGGCACACTTACCTAGAATAAAATTACTATACCATAATAGGTAAAAATAATGAAAAATGAAACATTTTACAAACATTGTAAAAGTAACGTATCATTGTAACGAAACTGGCATGTCCTAGAACCAAAAATTCAAAGACATGTGGAACCACCAACCCGCACTGGGCCCGCGTTGAGGATTAGGGCCCACTCCCTCTCACCGAGGTCTGTGTCCTAGCAGTGGGAACACTATATGCTGATTGCGAGTAAAATTACTCAACTTATTTGTAACACTTGATTTTCTTCTTTCTTAGGTATCCGCCACCACTTCCACGCTCTTATCAAGGGTCTGACCCTAAAGGCATGCAGCGTGGCACAGCTTGGCTTGGGCCACTCTTACTCCAGAGCCCGCGTGAAGTTCAACGTGCACCGAGTTGACAACATGATCATTCAGTCTATAGCACTGCTGGATCAATTGGACAAGGACATCAATACGTTTTCTATGCGGATAAGGTAAATATCTGAATTTAAGAGTTCCAAAATAAAAAAGCGGCCAAGTGCGAGTCGGACTCGCCCATGAAGGGTTCCGTAGCAGCAAGCGCGGTTTACGATTTATGACGTAAAAAAACTACTTACTAGATCTCGTTCAAACCAATTTTCGGTGGAAGTTTACGTGGTAATGTACATCATATATTTTTTTAGTTTTATCATTCTCTTATTTTAGAAGTTACAGGGGGGGGGGGGACACATTTTACCACTTTAGAAAAGTCTGTCGCGCAAACTATTCAGTTTAGAAAAAAATGATATTAGAAACCTCAATATCATTTTTGAAGACCTATCCATAGATACCCCACACATATGGGTTAGATGATTTTTTTTTTTTTAGTTTCAGTTCTAAGTATGGGAACCCCCAAATTTTTTTTTTTTTTCTTTTTTTGTGTGAAAATCTTAATGCGGTTTACAGAATACATCTACTTACCAAGTTTCAACAGTATAGTTCTTATAATTCCGGAAAAAAGTGGCTGTGACATACGGACGGACAGACAGACAGACATGACGAATCCATAAGGGTTCCGTTTTTTGCCATTTGGCTACGGAGCCCTAAAAATAGCGGATTTTTGGCGTGAAATAAAAAAACAAACCCGTCTAGTAGGGTATCAAAATAAAGGAAATTAAAAAGGGGATTACAAAAATATATTTAAGTTATATATTTTTATTTGGGTATCGGTTTTCGCTTAAACTCAAACAAGTAACGCATTATATTCAACTTATATAAGTAACACAGTTTTTGTTCATTAGAGTGTGCCAGGACACTTAAAAGTCTAAAATAGGTCTAAGTCTGTCGCCAAAACAACATTGTTAACAGCATTTGTTGTGTTTCGGCAGTTAGAGGTAAGATAGCCAGTTCCTCTGTGGTTGAGGATTCCGGGTGAAGCTCGCTTCCATCTTCGGCCTTATCATCATTTACCATCAGGTGAGATGAAGGCAAAGAGCGCCCCCGTTGAATGTACAAAAAAAAAACCCGCGTAAGTTTTTTTAAGCATATAATACCAATAGCAACACTATTGTCACCACCGACTAAAACCACTGGAATTCTGAGCCGTAAAAAACTAGACTTATTTTTATCAATGTTTTAATAATTTATGATTGTACATTAGAAATTATGTTTCTTGTTTGGTATTTATATGAATAAAACAAGAATGTGATAAAGTACAAATATATTTTTATAAAATGATATAATCTTTAAAAAAAAAACGATCTACTCTTATAATATTATAAGGAGAATAGCTTTTGGACCGATTTAAAAAATTCTTTCACCAGTAGAATGCTATATTATCCCTGAGTAACATAGACTATAGTTTATAAAGATACACGCTGGCGAAGCCGCTGGCGGAAGCTAGTACAATATATAGATACTTTTTGGCACTTTTTGCATCCCTAATGTATGTAATAATAGCAAGTATATTTTAAATTCACATTGTGATTTCATTTTTGCTGTTTAACACACGTAATTTTATGTTTGGTCTGTTGAGAATTGCAAAGACATCTGAGACTCCACTTGACATATTTATAAACCCTTGTACAATCATATTCTAACTTATTAAAATTCATCCCACAGAGAATGGTACTCTTACCACTTCCCAGAGCTGATCACCATCGTCCCAGAGAACCAGCTTTACACCAAGTGTGCGGAGTACATCAAGGACAGGAAGACGTTGAGCCCGGAGTCAGTGGAGCCTCTAACTGAGATCATCGGGGACTCAGAGAAGGCCCAGGCAATTATTGATGCATCTAAGATGTCAATGGGAATGGATATCTCGCCTGTGGATTTGATTAATATACAGATGTTTGCAGGAAGGGTTGTTGCACTAAGTAATTATAGGTAAGTTTAAAAAATATATGTATTTTGTAGTACTTGTTTAGTAGTAGTGCTGTGTGGTGCCGGACGTAAAGAATAGCACCAATCTTTTTTTTCCCGTGGGTGTTCGTAAAAGGCGACTAAGGGACTTACTAGAGAATGGGCAGCAGCGTTCTCTATGCATTTTTAACACCATACTGCGATCGCCAACCCGCTTGCCAAGCGTGGCGATTATGGCAAACCCCCGCAATTGGGGGAAGCTTATGTCCAGCAGTGGACGACTTTCGGCTGAAATGATGATGAGTACCTGATGGCCAATTTACGTAAATAAAAACGTTCAAAAACTAGTCATAATCTTGTCAAGCAATTTGGTAAATTAAAAGTATTTTTGACAGGTAGAGACTGATTAGGATACAGACTTTCTTAATCTTTTAAATATATAAAACAAAGTTGGGTTAGTTACACCATTTATAACTTAAGAACGGCGGGACCGATTGATAAGATCATTTATTTGTTGGATTTGCTTCCGCCCCGAATAGCAGAATAACTATTAAAACATGCGAAAAATTCACGAAAAAATAATGTATGAAGAAAATATTTTCTCATAGTTTTTTTATGGAATGGCTTCATAATGGCGGATTCGGGGACGGGGAACACGAAATTTTACGCGGACGAAGTTGCGGACAGAAAGAAGATATTAGTATAATAAATAGCCCCACATACATATTGACGACACGGTTGGCGCAGTGGTTAAGCGATTGACTGCTGCGCTGCTTGTCGCGGGTTCGATTCCCGCACGGAACAAATATTTGTATGACCTACAAGTAGTTGTTCCGGGTCTTGCTGTTTGTGTATGTGAGTTTAAATGTTTGTAAACGCACCCACGATACAGAAGAAATTCCTAGTGTGGGGCGTTTAAAAAAAAATCGTTGCTGGACTCATATCACTTAAGCTTTTGGAGCCATAATTCCATAAAGGACGTCGATGTGACGTCTGTGAAAATAATCCAAAGAGCATGATGGCTCTTTGGATTACTTTCACAGACGCCACCGGCTTCAAACTTCAAATTCATGTCTGGAAATCCCCAAAACTGACTGCTTCATCAGAATTCCACTGCTGAGCTGCTCCTTTTGCGTGCTTTCGTGATGCGTCACGTTCTTTAACGGGCCCCGTCAGTGGAGACTGGTCATCTCTTAGTTGCCAAAGCTTATTTTAATGAAATTATTCTTGAATTGTTTTTTTTTTTTTTCTTTTTTGTTGTAATCTGGACGCGTTTAACGTGTACGTCTTTTTTAATATCATTCTCACAATTTAAATTCAACATTAGTAATGTAACTAATATTATGTAACACTGTCATTTAAAAGAGTGTCCATGGAGTTTCTTGCCCGATCTTCTCCATAGGTACTACACTTTGGAATGGACAACTAGCTTCATATTTCTGACTGACCGACTTCTTGACGATTCAAAAGTGCCTGTAAATGGTTTAAATAAAATAAATGCTTTAAGATTGAGTTTTGTACATAATTATTATGTCAAGTTACTTATTAAAACTTTCTACATACAGGAAGCAGATAGCAGGGTACCTTCACACAAAGATGGAGTCGGTGGCTCCGAACCTGACCACATTGATTGGTGACCAGGTCGGCGCGCGACTTATATCTAAGGCCGGTTCGCTCACCAATCTAGCCAAGTACCCTGCATCAACACTGCAGATTTTGGGTATGTACTACTGTTTATACTATACGAAGAGGTACACCAGAAAAGGGGCCGTCCATTAATCACGAGATGTTTTTTTAGCATTTTTTAACATCCACGCGGGTGTAGCCGCGGGCAAAAGCTAATACATACATAAAAATCTATTGCCGTGCGTTAATCTCGCAAAAACTCGAAAATGCCTCGACCGATTTGTATAATATATATTTTTTTTTTTTGGTTTTTTCGCCTCAATACTGGGGTGGTTTCGGAAAAAAGAAAATCAGTAAAAACTCAAAGGAACAGCCGAAAAGTCGAAAAAATCTAGCTCTGGGTCATCTAGCTCTCAATACAAATCACTTAGACTTGTGGAGCTAAAACTATGTCAAGATACAGCCTCTACAGTACTTCCATGGCTGTAACAGCTCTATATTAAATCTCGACTTTGCGCGTTTGTATTTCCGAGGATAGACGATGATCCCAGAAGCGCATACTTTTCTTGTGAAATCTATACAAATAAATAAAATTATCAAAATAACAGCTACAATATGCATATGAAATTTTATACGGTCTTATAGCATTTTTTTTTATTGTTGTCTGTTTGTTTCGGCTTATCTCCGAAACGGCTGGACCGATTTCGACGGGACTTTCACTGGCAGGTAGCTGATGTAATAGGGAGTAAATTAAAGCCACGGCTACTTTTATTTTAGAAAAAGCCACTCGTTTGTCCAAGGTTAGCTGAAACTAGTCCGACTTGACGGTCAAAACACTAAATCTCTACTGTTTACTCAGGTGCTGAAAAAGCGCTGTTCCGTGCGCTAAAGACTCGCTCCAACACGCCTAAGTACGGCCTTCTGTACCACTCCACGTATATCGGGCGCGCGGGGCTCAAGAACAAGGGACGCATCAGTCGGTACCTCGCCAACAAGTGCTCCATCGCATCCAGGATCGACTGCTTCTCTGGTAAGGGATATCTTACCTACCTTTAGTTTGTAAGGGCTGATTTTTCTATCGTCAGATTTTCAGACAAGTTATGTATAGAGAAACTGTCAAAAATTCAAAATATTATTCCTCAGATAAACATTATTGCACATCCGGAGTAACACTGACCCAACTGCAAATTTATAAATTTCACACTAGGCAAGTTTGAAAAAAATATTGTATCACTTCTTTAGATTTCTAACTTTACGTAAGATTTATTATTGCTTTTATTTATTATTTTATTATATATTAAAACTTTATGCACAAGTAAAAAAATACTGTACAAAGGCGGACTTAATGCCTGAGGCATTTTCTACCAGTCAACCTTAGGGTGATGTAGAGACAAAACATGGCAGGTGCAACATAAGGGATAAATAACTCGAAAGAGGAAAAAATTAATATAAACTAATACATAGATACATACATACATAAATATACTGTGTGACTGCTTGTGTGTTTTACATTATTTAAAATGTGATTTGACATCTTGTTGTTTAAGCACACCCAATTTTTTTTTTCTCCCCCCTTGTCTTCCGGTATTCGCGCGCCAAAATGCGATATTTCTACAACGGCTTTTCGCCCTCTAGCAAAATGATTATAGGAATAATTTGCTTGCTTTTTCATAAAATGATTATAGGAATAATTGCTCCGGATATGCGATATTTGCCGTTGGATAAATGAGCCCTGAGTCTTGTAATTTTAGCATGTTTGGTGTCACTAACTACTGAAACCATAGTAACCATCGTCTGCATAGACTTCCCAACTATGGTGTGGTTAGCTTCCAGTCTACCCTGATGCTGCTGAATACCCGTAATATAGAAATGTGACTGTTTTAACTGTCTTCCTAAAAGATTCCGTATTCGACCTGTATGTATATAAGTGCGCGATTATCTCAAAACCTGAATTAAACCAATTTTGATGTTTGTAATTGCTATAAAAAATACATCATAATTATTTTTATTTAAAAAAATACATCATAATTATTTTTATAAAAAAAATACATCATAATTATTTTTATAAAAAAATACCAGAATACCAGCGCTGCGGCACTTATTTTTAAATTTCGCAGCATCATGCTGAGATAGGAGTTTTTTGGCCTCGTACAGGACTGTTTTTTTTTTTCATACTTTTATAATTGCGTGTTTAGCTTGTGATTTTCCTGTGCGAGTCACAATAAATACTTTTTCTTTCTTTCTTTCATAATAATTTTTACTAAAAAAAAATTACATCATATTTTTTTTGTTTAGCAATATGCACACTTTGATCTATTGCAAGTGTAACCTGCACTTGTGTTAATAACAGTAGTGCTACAGTAAATGCAGTTATATCCACATATGAACGCCAGAATGCGTATCATTTACTAATTTTATTGCTACAATCTCATTTCTACCACATTTTTAACTAAAATCACTACATAGGTATATTAAAACAAGTCCTCCGCCGCGTCTTTCTGTCTATTAGCGATAAACTCTAAAACTACTGCACCGATTTTCATGCTGTTTTCACCAATGGATAGCGTGGTTCTCGAGGAATGTTTTAGTATATAATTTGATAAGTTTTTGTAAACATTTTTGTATACATTAACGATATTTGTTAGAGGTGCCGGAAAAAAATAAGCCGTCTTTCCACGTAAACGCTGTCTAAACCCTTTGAGATATAACAAAATCATGTATGGTGGAATTGTGTATCTTATATAGGTCTACAGAAAAGTCCGCGATGGCATATGTCTATCTCTTTATCCTTTTTATTGTCTTTTTGTAGGTATTTGTTGTCTTTAGGTAGTCGGAACATACTTATCCTTTTTATCCCGGTATATATTTCCGTGGGAGAATTTCAGACATTCACGCGGACAAAGCCGCGGGCAAAGGCTAGTTCAGTATAAACTAAGATTTTTGAGGTTCCTTCTTATGGCAGTCTACTAGTTGCTTTATGCTTATGCCTAGTTGTGTCACAACACAAATCTGTTATTCCCTATATAGCAACTTTCTCTGGAAATCTAATTTATGAAAAAGAAACCGATGAAATGGGATTTTTGCTGAAGTTGTTACCAATTAAACAACTATTACAAGGCAGATGTGAGTGGAAACGCCGGGATGGGACGCCCTAGGAGGACATATAGTAACCTAATTGGTGATGTTCTTCAGAAAGGTCAGGTGCGTAGCACTCGCAACCGGCGTGCGTGTATGACCAGATGTATGAATGTAAACGAAGCAAAAGTAGTATGTAAGGAGCGTAGCAGGTGACGTTTTATAGTTTCTGCCTACCCCCATGGAAAAAAGGCGTGAGTTTATGTATGTGTGTATGTCGTTGCCAGTTACAAGCGCGTGTCATCTGACTTCTATGTCATTGGCATAAATATTAAATTGCAATGACTAAATTAACTTTAAACACAAATATTTTCCCTTTTCCAGAAATTCAATCAACAGTTTTCGGCGAGAAGTTACGTCAGCAAGTTGAGGATCGTTTGAAGTTCTATGAAACCGGTGACATTCCTAAGAAGAACATAGAAGTCATGAAAGAAGCCATGGACGAACTACAACAGGCTGTGGACCTCGAAGCCAGTGCCAAGAAGAAGAAAAAGAAGAAGAAGAAGAAGGAAAAAGATGAAGCTATGGATGAAGATTAGCTGTCAGTGTGACAGTTCATATGTCAAAGTGACAGTTCTTTAGTTTAAGTCATAGTAACTAGAGTGCGACACGGATCATAATGAGCGTACCGAATTAAGAACTAACATGATTTGTACTGGACTGGATTTGAAAGGTTATTGTCATATTCCTTCACAAGCATCACCATTCACGTTCATTGCGATCCGTGTCGCGCTATACTATTTTCAGATAAATCTATTGATGTGACCTCTTTTGCAGTTAATACATTAATTTTAAGGTATGAATTTGTTTTATTTGTTGCTCCTGGAGTTCTATAAAAACACACACACACAATTACACACTTATAATTGATAACCGATAAGCCATTGCCAGTTTTGTGCCATTGAATTGCACCTTGATGATTGCCAGAATGTTGGCCAATCCGGTTTTTCGACTGTCGACCTCACAGAACACTATTACTCCTAGACTCATCCAAATGTGAATATTGCCTTCACAAAATCGAGAAACACGTTCTGAAATTCTGAGTGATTATTGTATTTATTAAACTTAGTGTACAATAAAGGTACAAAGGCGGACTTACTGCCTTAAATCATATATTTCTGTAAGTAGATTTGTACAAACACTTTTACACTTCAATCATATTTTAAAAACTAGATGAGGTCGGCGTTTCCTGTTTAACTACTCCAAGAAAGTCTGAAACAAACTCAGAAGTCAGTCTCTTTTAAAGTTCAGACATAATATTATATAATATCATCATTATTTTTAGCGTTGGAAGGCCTTCCACAAGGTGGACCGATGACCTTGTGAAGGCCGCAGGAATTCGCTGGATGCGGGAAGCACAGAACCGGTCGAAGTGGCGGTGTATGGGGAGGCCTATGTCCAAATGATAATGATGATTTTATTATTATATCATACCAGCTTATGCCCGCAGCTCCGCCCGCGTGGATGTCGGTTATCGCGTAAAAAAGTAGCCTATGTTCTCCATATCTCTGCCAAACATGACGATCGGTTCAGTTGTTTAGGCGTGAAAACGTAACAGACAGACACAACAGAGTTACTTTCACATTTAAAAGATTTTTATCTTGGTCAGATCATGTAGATTGGTGTCTAAAATGGTTTTTTCGAGAAAGAACGACACAGATTGAGTGGACCTGTCCTGTGCACGCATTTGTCAGTAATCATGCAGCTCAACTTATGGAGCTCAACTACTCATACATCTCTACCAATCGACTTAGGCATCATCTAGGTACCAGTCAACCAAGGGTCGTGGAGAGATAACATGGCGGGTGCATAATTAAATATTCTTCCAATCTAAAATTAAATAAAACAACGATAAACGATTTCCATCTGTATTGCAACAACACTTCTCTTAAACCTAATGCCACATCATCCAGTAATAGGGAGATGCTCGCTACAGTTGATCTTGACGTTAATGTTGACGCACGCGAGCTGCGTCACGAAGAACTTGAAGATGTAGGGGATGGCTATGGAGACCAGGCTGCCGTCGCCACACAGGCGGCACGTCTCTTTGTTAGTTTCGCTCTTGCCGATGATTGGGCTCAGGAGGGTGCCGCATTTTGAGCAGAGGATTGCCTGCACAAGGAACAAAATATTTTAACGGGACTTTTCACTTGAATTCTCCAGAAAGGCAAGAATTCAAGCAGTGCTACTTCTATCCACTGGGCACCCATTGCAAATGCTGGACATAGTTAAACGAAAAGGATCCAAACCATAACGTGGTCAAAAATTAGTTTAATGTACCTAACCGATGCTAAATATCGATACTATCGCCCAGTAAAAAAGCAAAACAGTTATGGTTTTGCAGACAGGTTTTTTGTTTGTATGTTGACAACAGACATGATTTTTTTGCCGTGTTTATAGATAATGGTACGGAACCCTTCGTGCGCGAGTCCGACTTGCACTTGAGTTTTTTAATACTTTTCTTACTTTTAATTAAAACACTAAGAGTTTCTAATGGAAAGTAAAACCTAAATATGCCTATTCCCTATGTGCACGCGCACGCACATGTACACGTGCGCGCCCGCGCGCTAGTGCCAGTCTGCGTGTGGCCACGCAAAGCGCTCGACCAAACGTTGCTCTATAAATATAATAGTAATCTCTTTCGAAAGTACCTATCCATGTAAAACTGTACATAACTAATTTAGCTGCAAATTAAAGTTTTATTGAAATCAACACTACCTGAAACACACATAACAAGGTAGAATGGCGTATTAGGCTAGAACCTTAGCTCAGCAGTAAGACAACATAGCTTGTGGATGGAGATAATTTTTCTCTATTATCAACAAACCTCAGTCTTATCGCTGCAGTGGAACAGGCGGTCGTGCAGTAAGAAGGAGGCTCCGTGCGAGGCGAGCGCGTCGCGTTCCATCTCTCCCAGTCTGACACCGCCACCGCGACGACGACCCTTCACCGGCTGGCGGGTTAGCGCGTCTACTGCGCCTGTTGTTCGGACCTGGGGGGTGGGAAAAAGGAAATTTATATAAAACAGTTACTAAATTTACACCAATTATATATAGAATAGAATAGAATAGAATAGAATACTCTTTATTATGTACACCATAAAAATTACAGATATAAATGTAGAACTGTTACATAGGGTGTCACAATGGGCGGTCTTATCGCTAAAAGCGATCTTTTACAGACAACCTTTGGATGGATCAAAAAGTTGAAGGAGAGACAATACTGCAGGTATTTAGTGGTGTACCACTTACATATATACAATAAATACATATACACAAAGCATATAGATACTTATCCATAGATATATATATATATATATATATATACACAATAATAAACATGATACAAGAGCAAGGAACTTTAAGTAATGATGATGTTTAAGGAGAGAGGATATTTTTTTTTTTCAATTTTCATGATCAGATTTGTTGGATTTGTCTCTGTCCCGAATAGCAGAATAAGGCCCGGACTCCACCAAAGCGGAGAGGAGAGGAGATGTGTTTAAAACAACCAATAGAATTTCGTTATTCACACATCTCGTCTCCACTCAGCTTCAGTGGATACCACTGAGCGGAGATGTATCATATTTGTATGGCTCGATCGAAGCGGAGATGTGAGTGTGCCTCGCTGAGTTTGAGCTAGGCGGCGGTACAAAGCGGAGATGTGAGCTGTGCCTCGTAAGCTGGCGACGGCGCGCAGCGGAGACGAGAAGAGATGTGAGCGGCGGTCTGATCGCGCTTATCTGGGCTTTTATCTCAATATCCAACGCTCGTCACACGCAGCTCAGTTCTGCTCTAACCAGCACACATCCCCGCTCCAGTCTAGCCAGTACGCATCTCCGCACAGCTTCGGTGGATACACCCTTGCTGTAAAACATCATTTCTCGTTTCCGGTTCGGACATCTCCGCACATCTCCGCTTTGGTGGAGTCCGGGCCTATTAAAACATGCGAAAAATTCATGAAAAACTTTAGTTTTTTTAATAAAAATCATTTTCTCATACATTTTGTACGCAATAGCTTTTTTGATGATATCTCGAGAAAAGATTGGGGAATGAGGGAACAAGAAATTTCACGCGGACGCAGTCGCGGGCAGAAACTAGTATAGTGGATTATCTTGGATAAATTATGATAAATTATCATGGATTGAAATCTAGACGGTTGGAAATCCTAGAATTAAATTCTAGGATTTCCAACCGTCTCATTACAAAACGAGTATAGTATTTTTATCTCACGAAGCGACGCGCGCTTTACTTGTGGTAACCAAGTGCACTATCGTTGTAACGGAAATCTAAATACCTTGAAAACAAAATCCGCGATGCTATTGGTTGATGAGCGTAGGTAAGCTTTACTATAGCGGCCGAGCGCTGGAAGCAGGAATAGTCCTTACGGTGCCCGATGTCCGAGACCACGATAGTACAAATACGCTGCGAATGTGTGCGTGAAGACGAGTAGCTTCAGCAAATAACACACTTCCCCTTTTTTTCCCCATAGCTTTAGGGAATGTCCTCGCAAATTTTACAATTTGTCAAAGAAAATTGAAGTGTATGTAAAGTAGTCAAATGTGATATTAGCATGGAGTTTACACAGCTGTATAAATTGACTGACGTCAGTGCAAAAACTGAGTAAATTCCATGCAAATATCCATAATATCTTAGCCTTTGTTACAAACTCACCTGCCACTTATCAGAAACCATATGCCTGAGCCTCTGATAGTGAATAACTCCGTAGAATATGTCTGCGTCCATCTCTCTGCCATCAACACCGCTGTACATACGCTCAGTGCCGTAGTAATTGTAACCGGACGCTTCTAGTAGGCGCCCGAAGTAGTTTATAGCCGTGTCTTTTTCGTTGAAGCGGAATGGCGTTGCGTCGTGGACCTTTGGAAGAATTAGATTGGATTTTATTTATCTTGATTTTGTTAGGCATTGAGCCCATCTCCGTATATTTTGTGAGATTGAAGTAAGTATAAATAATTTAATAGTGTTGGGGATCTAATCCCTCTTAACATACATTAATAATATATTGGATCTACGATTTTTTTTTTTTTTCTATAACAAGTATTTGAACTGCTCATATCAATAGGTCAAGAAAAGTTTCGTATTATCAATAATTTCCACAACTTATCGAATTTACGTCTCAAGAAAAAGTTTCGTGGTAGTAACCATTCCAATATCACTATCACACGACTGCCCGAAACAGGAGAGTGTAATGTTTCCAGGTTTAATGGTACCTATGTGAGTTTCTTTATTCCACCATAACTTTTAAATGCTTGTACAGACTTGGATTTATGGGGTTGAAGGGGCATTAGAATCATCATCCCGAGTGAATGGCATTTTTTTTTTTTGTTGATGAAAATAATTCAATATTGTGGCTCCATTTTTAAATGTAAAAAAAAAAAAAAAAATTATTACAATATGGGTCTCAAATATTAGGGCCTTGATGAGCACATTCCAAAACTATAAAATTTATCGACATCAAATTTACATAGGTAGACACCCTACTTTTTACTAATAATTTTTTTTATACAAATTTTTTGTATTAGTATTACCTACGTAAAACTGATACCAAAAAATTATGTAACATGTCTACATGCAAAACAAACATTTTATCTTTGGCTGAAAACGATTTAATGAGACTTTGGTAAGACCGAGAATGTCTAAAAAGCCACCTTGCATGACATGTTTAAAATAAAACTTGACACTAAATTGTACAAAATACAAAATTAATAATAAAAAAATATATATACGACTGTCCTGCCAAAAACGAATTAAAAAGTAAAAAACAAGTTGTATTAGTTAATATGTCTAAAGAAAGCGAAAGGTCACTCATTTATTCGCTGACTAAACAAATAAAATTGTCATTGCAGTCGGGGGACCTCTTAAAACGCAGATATATGCCAGTGACCTTGAGTGGTTAGCTTGCGTGTACTGAGCTCACGCAACGCGTCGTATGTCCAGCCAGTAATAGGACTCGCCCATCCAGGAGCGCTGTCCCAAATAAGACGCATTATTAATTTATATGTATTTTAATAAAACACGTATACTAAAAGATCAATAATCAAATTATCTTTAAAAAGGTGCGTTTTGCGTGAATCTCAGTTTTTTATCCGCGTTGGACATTGCAAATTAATTTCACTATGTAATATAAACATAATCTAAAATATTTATATATTAAGTTATTAAGAAAATACTCTAATTTAACACATATTTTTTCCAAATCATTAACACTACTTAAGACGTGATCTTCAGTATAAAATTATTAAAAGTCGGCTATCGTCGCCTTAAATTAGAAGTGTTCCATAGAACGGTACCCCGATATCAATGGCAATTTTCTTTATTACCAACTAACAACAACTTATTGTAATTTCTTACCAAATAAAATCAGGAGAAAAATACTTACATGTCCATGAATACTAGCAGCCTTCCCTGCCATGCATTCGATCATCATAGCGATGGTCATTCTCGAAGGGAAGCCGTGAGGGTTGAACAGAATATCGGGCACCAACCCTGACTCCGTGAAGGGGAGGTCTTCGGCTGTCCACTTTTGAGAGCAGATTCCTTTTTGACCAGCTCGGGAGGCGAACTTGTCACCTACTGTTGGATTACGCTGTAAAAAATAAACAAGTCCTTTCATTTAATATATCACACGGTATAATTTGCAAAAAAAAAAAAACAATAAATAAATATGTAGAAAAAAAATATTTTTTATTAAAATGACATATACGGAATATAAATACAAGACAAATTAATTATTTTTAATATAGACTGGGGCATCACTGCATAAGAGAGCGTCATGCCGTTTGCCGTCACGGCATACGAGTCGGTTTTACTCCCAAGGTTTGCCAGATAGATGTTTTACATCAAAAAAATAATGTTCTAATTTGTGTGACCCAAATTTCAATTCAAAATTCATTTATTTACATTACACGTCCGTATTTCGGTCACAGAAATGTGTACCAAATTTTAACTTAACCGGTCCAGTAGATTCGGAGCAAATTGGCTGTGACATTTGGACAAACAGACACACGAGTGATCATTATAAGGGTTCCAATTTTACATCGGACGTACGGAACCTTAAAAATGTTAAGGGCCTGTTTCTACAGTTTTAGATACGTTCTGTTAAAGTCAAAGTTTTAATTTGTAGAACATAGGTGGAAGTAAAAACAGTTGCTGTAAATAAAATATGTATAGAGATCGCTCACACACAGCGTACAAATCGACACCTGCAAGGAATAACATTGTAACTAATATTTAGTAACTTTACAGGAGAGCGCGTCAAAGATTTAAAAAAATCTCTCAGATTTCGGTTAAGTCTTATTGCCAACCACCCTTGAAAATATGCGTCAACGAGGGATTAGCTAAACTTTCGTATGATTATATTATTATATATACATATGTATATTTTAAGCCTTTTATGACGCGCTCTCCTGTAAAGTTACTAAATATTAGTTACAATGTTATTCCTTGCAGGTGTCGAAATATCAAAAAGTAAGTATTAAAAAAATTACACTTTAGTAACAGAATTCTTGTTGATTTATCTGGCAGATAATTTAATACAAATACTGTTGTATTTTTATGATGTGTGGTGTTACGCGAATGGATAGAATAAGAAAAACCGGCCACATGCGTGTCGGACCACGCACAATGAAGGGTTCCGTAGTTAGGATGAATTTATCCCATGAAGAAACTTAACATTGCAAAAATGTAAGTTGGTCGACTACTACTCGGTAATTTGTAAAGCCTACTTAGCTGTGATAGTTTTCCTTTTAACTTCGTTATGTATGCTAGTGCTGTGATTTTTTTCACATATTTAAATACAACCATTTAGCTTGCAGGGGCACATTTGACTCTTAACAAAAATTAGCACTTGAAAGCTTATTATTACGCAAAAGGATCCCTGAATCGAAAAATGGTTTTACAAACCCGCAATATTTTTGAACGGCCTATTCAACGATACCCCACACCAAGGGATAGACATGTTTTTTTTTTTTTTTTTGTAATTTATTCCTTGAAGAAAATCTTATTTATGTTTGGTATGACTGTAACATTTCTGATATTTTGTTTTTAGGGTCGTTTGGTTGTAGGACATTCAGTTAGTGTCGTTTTTATTATAGGTCTGTACAGTACCCGACGATACATTATTGTGGGTGGTTTGGGTAGAGTAGAAAATAAAATTGTTTGTTACGCTACTCGGGTTGTATTACTGATCCACAAACAGAAACATATCAGAAGGAAGGCAGTACACACGACATGATAGACACAGCACGAGGTGAAGTTTTAATAACGGAACAATGGAAGAATAAAAATCCTAGAATTCATTTCTTCCGGGAGAGCTCAAGAGGTAATAATGTGGGCCGATCCCGGCGGCACTGCAATGCCGGGCCGACCCGCGACGGGAGTGGAGCGAGCCCCGAACATCCCGTCAGCTTACAAAAATCAGATTAATATACTGGTCCCTCAGTGAGGGAACTTTCAGATATTAAGCTGAAAAGAACAGATACTACACTTTGATCTTAGCCAAAAGGCCGAGAAGCGATACTGAATTCTCTGGAGCCGGGGACCCCAACTCAATCGCGGAGAATCTCAATACCGCGATTCAGAAATGTGCGTTAAATGAACAACGCCATCTATCGAACATAGTGGTAAACTTTTCTAGCTCGTGACGGTGACCTTATGACGATAAACTTAACCCCGTGTTTACACCAAGGTATAAAACTTGAATCATTCTATTGAATTATTATATTATCATCATCATTTCAGCCGAAGAACAACCAACTAACCCAACATAATAATATATTATTGTTTACACCTAAAACAAGTAATAAAGACTAGTCGTATCCTACAGCCGCTTTTTAACTTTCTGGCCTTTCCTCACAGTTGGTCGCAGTAACTAAGCTAGTGCAACTCGACCAAATGGGTTACGTTAGAACTGTTTTATCTCGCAGAACAAAGCTGTAGAAAGAGACAGGGAGCGCACAAGTAATCTCGTCTGCAGCAGGCGTACTGGGCGTCGGTCGGCGGAGGGCAGATAACGCCCTCTCCAGCCTCCTGTGTCCGCTCAGGGCCCGACGCGCGCATCTCTAACACGTTATGGGGGGAGTATAAGGCTTTAGATAGATACTCTTTATTATGTACACCATCAAAATTACAGATATAATTGTAGAACTGTTATACATGGGGTGTTATAATGGGCGGTCTTATTGCTAAAAGCGATCTTTTACAGACAACTTTTGGATGGATCAAAAGTAGGAGACTACTTTACTCCCCGCACTGGACGGGTTCGTCACGAGTCCGGGGCAGCGGAGGTCCCATCCGCACCCGCAGCCCCCTAAAGCAAGGGTGCGAGGGAACATCGGGGTGGTTTTAGTCAGAAAGAGTCTGACGGACCCCTATGCCCACCCTAGGGCGGAGGAAATCCATGAGGAATTACAATCCAACAAAAAAAAAACAGTTTGTACTGCGTCAACATCCAATTTGGTCGCAGTTACTTGGCTATTTAGTATTTTTAGGACAATGGAAAGTAGGAATAATTTGACGCCCACAAAAGAGGCGCATTCATTATATTAGACTGTTCATTAATATTTTTAAGAATAAGAACCATTTATTTGCAGAAAATATAGGTATTACCGTTGAAAAAGTTGTTGATTTAAGAGCGCTGTCTCAAATCCGTGGCGCTAGTGGATTTGAGACAGCGCTCTTAAACCAACAACTTTTTCAACGGTAATACCTATATTTTCTGCAAATATATGATTCCCCTTTAAAAAAAAATCATCTAGTGACTGAGAAGGAATTATGAAAAACGGCTCAATCAGCTACCTCGGTGTGTCTAGAATTTTATAATCCATATCCATACTAATATTATAAATGTGAAAATAACTCTGTCTGTCTGTCTGTATGTTACGATTTCATGCCTAAACCGCTGAACCGATCGTCATGAAATTTGGCAGAGATATAGCCTGGGATATGGAGACGGACATAGGCTACTTTTTTACGCGATAACCGACATCCACGCGGGCGGAGCCGCGGGCAAAAGCTAGTACCTTTTATAAAATTTCATATTATTGAGACTCAATATTAAACTTTATAAAAAGTATTAGAAAATTCTAGACACACTTACCGAGACAGCTGATTGAGCCGTTTTTCATAATTCCTTCTCAGTCACGAGATAATATGTTTTTAAAGGAGTGGCATTAGTGGACCCTTGTACACCCTCTTAAGTACAAAAAAAAATACCTCAGTTCTAATAAAACATTTAGGGAAGATAAATGGGAATTATTTGAAGTTTGCATGCTATTATTTACCTGCAGCCTGAGCATAACGCAGGCCTTCTTGAGCGATCGTGGGCTGAAGTCTCCACACAGTCTTACGCTGTCCACGAACACTTCCTCCTTGCCGTGGTACTTGCTTACTATGAACGTACTCTTCTCAAAGTCGTAGAAACTGTGGGTAAGATAAAAATATATATGAAACGGATAGAGGATTGGTAGTGTTAATGTAAATCATATTTTAAGGGCACAGGAAAAGAAGGGGCTCATCAACAAAAAAAAAAAAATCAAAGATAATGGCTAAATAAATGTTCAAAATTTAATTATTCTGTCAAAAATCGGCGCTTATAATATTTATTAACTGTACATTTTATATTTAGAGGCATGAGGAACAGGATGTAATGGATGACGTCACGCTGAAGTAGTTGCACGAAGGCTGCGCTAATGTCCATGTTCGGGGTCACCAATTTAGAGGTATGAGGAACAGGGTGTAAAGTTCACTCATACTCTATAGAAAAGGGAGGATCCTCCAACCAGACGGGTATTGTGTCTGGTGGGCAACTGCCCAACGGTTGATGTCGGGATGTTGTATATATGCTAGTCGCGCGGTAAACTCTGATAGCGCGATGCAGGATTTGTGACGTCAGGTCTTTGATGCGTAGTTCGGAAGTGACGTTGTTGATACCGCCACATATATATCACATATCTAGTGTGTCTGTAATTATCGGTATATTATCTATTATTATTATTTGAGCTGCAATGAGATTCTTTTAGTCGTTTGTGGATTATCTTTACAATGGGCTCTTTTTATACTGTTATGAATAAACCAATGAACCAGATCAGTATAAAAAAGAACCAGATTTTACGAAATATGTCGATGAGCCCCTTCTTTTCCTGAGCCGTTCATTTGCTTTGAAAATGGAGATTTTGTAGAAGTTAATGCAGTCTTCTATACCCAAAATCTCAAATTCAGATAATTTATGAAAACAAAGGGGATAACATAACAAAAAAATATCTTCGTAATGGTAATTCACATGAAATGGCGAAAAAAGAGGTTTCATTTTCTTTTAAGTACTGATTTTAAGAAATAATAATTAAAAAATGATCATACCGTAATGATTTTTATAAGTTTTAGGTTATCAACAAAGCTATTAAAAAAAGGGAGATATTCTGGTATAAAATATTTTATGATACTGGGTCACAATGCAGGGAATCGAAACTTTTAATTTTTTTTACATCTTCAACAACACTAATATTACAACTCTCATTCATAGATTCATATTGTAAGTATCATATCTAGCCACATGTTGGATGAAAACGGATGTAAACTGTTTCGAATGGAAATCGATTTTGGGAGGCCTACGTCTAGCGTGTCTCCGACATACTACACAAAACATTGTTTTGCAACGGTATTTTGTGTGTATAGTTCTTATAATTAATTCACTTTAATTTTAGCTATGACTATTTACAAAAAAAATATATGATAAAATGTTTTGCACCACTGTCCTGTCATTTTGACAGAGACATTTCTTGACAGTGGTGCCGATTCCCTTGTTCACAAACTAAACTAAATTTAAGTTCAGTGCATCTTTTTCTTTCTATTTTATTAAGAAAAGGATAGAAGATAAATTTTAGTTTAGTCCTGTCAAATTAATCAGTGCTTGACGTAAACTGACATAATTTTAGTCGGCAAGTTTTTAATCACGTCTAAACTTGTATGGAGTAGTGACAAGCGCTGATTAATTTGACAGGAATAAACTAAAATTTATCTTCTGTCCTTTTCTTAATGAAATAGAAAGAAAAAGATACACTGAACTTAAATTTAGTTTAGTTTGTGAACAAGGGAATCGGCACCATTACTTTGTTTACATAAATTATCTGAATTAGAGACTTTGGTTATAGTGTATTCCCCTTTTTTACAAAACTACCTTTTTTTAACTTTTAATCGTTGTTATTGTACAACGTGCCGCTACAATGGCTACATTAATTTAACACACAGGTCGGGCTAGTGGCCAGTTATCATAAAAATTATCTACACAAATAAATAAAATTGAAGTGTCTGTTTGTAATGTCAAAATAACTACTTTTTACTAAATGCTTAACTCTAAAAAAGGTACTTAAAAAAAAAAAATACTATTTCTATAATTTGTCGGTCTTGTTTCTTCCGGCTAATCTCAAAAACGGCGGGACAGATTTTGACGGAACTTTGACTGGTAGATAGCTGATGTTATAAGGAGTAACTTAGGCAGCGGCCCTATATCGGCGTGCGTTTGAAAATATAATTTTTCAAATTACGAATTATATTATCTCATTACTAGCTGTTGCCCGCGGCTTCACCCGCGTAGCTTTTTCTAAAATATCGGAGATTAGTCTGAAAAAAACAGACAGAAACAAAAAAAAAAACAATATTTTGACGTGACAACGTCTAATAAATCGATGAACGCCGGCTGCATGCACGAAAAAGGATGACTCATTGTCCCGTTACGCTCATTGACCCGTTACGCTCATTGTCCCGTTACGCTCATTGTCCCGTTACGCTCATTGTCCCGTTACGCTCATTGTCCCGTTACGCTCATAGTACGCTTGCGCTGCATCAATGTTTTGTTATGACGTTGTCGCGTTAAACTATCGTCCGTAAACCAACTTTTTTGTTATGAGAACTGTGTAATAGATGTTTATTCGGCGCTTGAAAGGCCATATTGACCAAACGACATGTTGGCAACTTTACACTAGAGCATTTTAAAGATTTCTTTTTGCAAAAAAAAAAAAAACCTAAAATGCTCCAGTGTATACTCTACTAGAGTGTACTTCACTTAAAAATATAAAATACTCCATTTTTTTTTTTTTTTTTTTCGATTATACATTTAGTCCCGTATTACAGAACGTCACTCAATACTCAAGCATTACTTAAAACTAGTTTCCACCAATCAAATAGCTTGAATCTAGTTTTAAGTAATGCTTGAGTATTGAGTGACGTTCTGTAATACGAGCCTTAGAGCTATTATTTTGATATTACAAACTGACACTTCAATTTTATTTGTTTGTATAGACAATCTTACCAATAGAAAGGGTCCTCAGGTTTAACCCTCGCCCCGACTGCTGGCAGTCCATCATCATCGATATGTTCTGCCAAGTCCGGTTTAGAGGGATCCCTACAGAAGTAGGACGCGGGATGGGCCAACTCTATGAAGTCCGCTTTGTATACGGAGCCGGCCGCGAAACCACGTTCGTACGCCGATTTGTTGATTATCATTGCGTCTTCCATGTCGTAGCCCTGGAAAAATGGAGAAAGTTGAGGTTTTTAATGGTTTTCATCATCGTGGTTAGTGATGCTCAAATCCGCTGTAACCTAAAGACGCGTTTTGAACGATAAAATAAATTTTTCTCAAACATGCATGGAAATGTTGTCATTATTTTCGAAAAAAGAACACGCGAAGTATCGAATTTACGGACGAAGAAAATCAAATCCATTGCAGGAGCGTTTTTTGAATTTGGAACATTACAATGCTCCAGCAATGTTGTATGAAATAGCTTCTGCTTTGATTGGATTTCTTTTACCATTCTTGGCATACGTAAGTCTCTTTACAATTTGGAAGGCGCAACTAGAATCAATTAACTATTCATGTAATTTTTGACGTTCAAAAGTGCATCTTCGTGCCTATTTGAAATAAATGATTTGACTTTGACTTTGCTTAGCACAAATTGCGTTCACGTGGCTGTATAAGTGCTGTATGTGTAAGTGCGTTTGCCTTTTGGCACAGATGATAATTATATAGAAAATTGGCGGCAAAGCTGAAAATTCGTCTTGATTTGTTATTTACATACTTCATCCATCGACCACTACATCCAATGCTAACCTCATCAGAAGTTCAACAAACAAACATAAATGTACAGGGGAAATCAATAACATTTTCGTTTATTAACTGCCCCAATATGACTAATGTAACTTTTAATATTAATTAAATTAAATGTATAATATAAAAAGTATGTTTTATTTCCCTGCGATATTACTTTCTTTTGAGAAAAGCACTATATATGCCTCGGCGGAAATAGCAATTGGCTGTCTCGTATTAAAAAACTAAACTATCGGTCAAACTATACCAACATTGTCTTGATATTTTTTTAAATATTTCATTAAGGAGTTGGTTCTAAATTCCTCTGTAATTATATAAGGTGTATCTATTCATACACGAAATACTTTAAGAGATACACCTATAGATGGTAAAGAAGCCATAGAAACGATTTTTTTCTTTTAATCAAGTATATTATTTAAAAAAAAAAAAACTTGCTATGATGATTATCAAAAGGCACCGCAACCGTCGCGTCGCCTCGTCCGGGGAGGTCATTCATAGAATAAATAAAGGTTTTTTTGCAAAATGTCTCAAGCAATTTTAAAATTATAATAATAAAGTAAAATAAAATAAAAACTAAGATAAAAAAAATTCGTTGCTATGGCTTTTTTACCACTTAAAGATGTTTCTCTTAAAATATTTCGTGTATGAATAGATATACCTTACCTATATATTTTCTCACAAAAAAAAATGTATTGTGTCATACATAAATTGAGGCAGCCCCAGTACACAATAGTACTCGTGTCGTAGCTGTCTCACTTTTCCCTTAAGTGGTAGCTCAACAATGATGAGGCTAATAAGTAAATAGAGGACATAAAGAAAAAACCGATCTAGTGCGAGTCGGACTCGCGCATGAAGGGTTCCGTACCATTATCTATAAAAACGAGCAAAAAAAAAACACGTTAGTTGTATCGAAGCCCCCTTAAAAAAAATATGATTCTGTTTTTTAGTATTTGTTGTTATAGCAGCAACAGAAATACATCATCTGTGAAAATTTCAACCGTCTAACTATCACAGCTCATGTGATACAGCCGGACGGACGGACAGCAGAGCCTTAGTACCCAAATCAAATCAAATCGAAAACTTTATTACGAGCCAAGACTCATAAAGGGTTAGTAACAATGTTCTTACAACTACGTGTTAGTAAACAACACAATACGGTGACACATGTAACTGACAACAGTGAACTATACAGGATGTTAGGTTAAACGAGGGACATACTTTAAGGGGGTGTAGTACTCATGAAAATGAAGAAGTTTTAATATGGGACAAACTCCGAAATATGAAAAAAAAAGTCAGCTGTTCCTTACATTTTGATCGCGTTGGTATTGCACTTTGTAGGGAACAGCTGACTTTTTTTTTCATATTTCGGATTTTGTCCCATATTAAAACTTCTTCATTTTCATGAGTACTACACCCCCTTAAAGTATGTCCCTCGTTTAACCTAACACCCTGTATAAGGACAGTCCACTCTGTCCGCTATCATTTTCAGAACTCTGTTGGGGCTGGCCATGACTCGTGCCACCATTGATGCAGCGCTTGCGCATTATAGCGTAAAAACAATGTACACGCGCCCCCGCAAACATCCCTGATGCACTGCAACGCCATGGCAACCCCATCAGGGGCCCAAGTCTACTATTTTTATAAAATCGTCACTCCAACACGGTCCCATCGTCATTTTGCTCAAAGTTCGTAATCTGCTAAATTCATAATGGTCGATCATTGGTCGGTCAATGGTCTCGTAATAGATTTGTATTACAATGGCATTTTGAACATTTATTCATGCCAGATTTCATTTATATATATTTTTACATATTATTTATTAGTGTTATAAGCAATCTGAAGTAGTAGGAAGTTTCATTTGTCATTATGTACGAGATTACCAATTCTTTCAATGGAGTGTCAGTGGCTGACCATTGGAAAGTCATAATGACGCCATTATATTAGAAGAGTAGATTACCAAACTTATCAAAATCAACAATTGTGAAATCAATGATAGACCATTCTGACACTATTGTAATAGCAGACTTGAGGCCCAGTTTTTAAGTTAACGACTGAATGCGTTATTAAATTGGACACGAAGGACACGTTTTACCCTTTGGGTACGGAACCCTAAAAATAAATTTAAAAAAAGATTTTGCAGCTCTCGATGTGTAAGGTGTGCACGTCTATGCGTGTACATTATACTCACAGTATAAGAGATAACAGCGACAATAGCATTAGTGCCACATGGATAGTCATCCAGTCCAATATTATCATAATGTGTAGCTCTAAACAGTGGCGTGGCGGGTGTCTGAAGACGGTATAACTTGGTCTCTGCGTTGGTCAGCCATGTGTGGATCGGAGTTCCCATGGTTTGTTTACCCATCTGACACTGGTACATGTTACTGAAACAATGGGATGTTTTAATTTATTTATTTAGGTACACACCAAATATTTGACAGGACAATATATCTATATAAATAATAATAATAAATATATCTATATAGCAAACAGCAACGCGGCAGGCACAGGAGGAGATGGCGGGAAAACTTGACTTGTTTCGTAATGACACTGATGAAAGGGATAAGTGGAAGGAGAGAGGGGAAGTCTTTGCCCTCCAGTGGGACACCAATGGCTGATAATAATATTGCTTTCATTGTTTGTCGATTTTGAACGTTTTTTATTACGGGATTTAGGCTTCTGGTGTTATAGTAAACTCACCGTGGCGACTGGTTACAATCCGGCATCGGTACTAGTTGCGCCAAATTGCTCATGAACGCAGTCTGCGATAACTCAACGTGGGTCGTTTTACCTGAAATGAGAAAAATCTATTATTTACCGATGAATAGACATTTAAGTGGGGAAAATAGAAGGGAGATGTAAGTTTGTAACAAAATCATTTTTTTAAATAATAATAATAAATAATAAAGATTTATTGCTCAAATAGGACTAGATTACATGGCAAGGTAACATACAAAGCACAAGCATAAAGTTTCTAAAAATCTAGTTAGTGGGTGCCGTACTGTCTACCTAGATAGGTTACAAAATAACCTGTGTTCAGGAGAAACAGTTCCGATCCCCGTCATAAATGGTTGACTTATAATAGCACGTGTTATAAGATTATATGTATAAAGTAACCATTGAAGCAAAGCTTGAACAAACAACAATAAAAAAAAAAAACTATAACTTTAAATCTAAAAATTGCAATTTCGGTAAATACAAAAACAAAAAAAAAAATACAAAAAAATGTTCAGTGTGTTGGTGTGGTGAGTAATTGGTTAGTGTGGTGAGTGATTTGTTAACTTACGTAGTGTGGAATGCATGTATGTGTTTGAGTGATCACTTCTTTAGTAATTCTTCGGTTTGGTCGTAGTTTAGGTTTAGAAAGAAGGAGCGAACAGTCTTTTTGCATTTAAAATTGGATAAACCGTAAATCGAAATTTTTGCGTTAAGTTTATTATAGAGAGATGGGCCAAGGTAGAGGGCAAACTTTTTTATAAAAGCTGTGTGTGCTGGTGGTATTGAGCAGATTAGGTCTTTGCGGCGTTTGGAGATTATTTTGAAAGGTGTTCGTCGGTGTTGCAGAAGGATTATATGTAATATAAATTGTTGCCTTACATTAAGTACCCTACATGATTGATAGAGTTCGATAGTTGGAGAGAGTATCGGTCTGAACGTAGCCACTTTTAGAATAGCTCTGTGTGCGACCTCCAGAGGCTTAAGTATGGTCTTTGCAGCACCCCCCCCCAGCATGAGATACAATATATTAGGATGGACTGACAAAGAGCAAAGTAAACGTTTCGTATGATTAACGGGTTGGCTACATAGCGCAGGGTTTTAAAAACGTAAATTAACTTTCGTATGCGACCAGAAAGAGTGTTAATATGGGATTTGAAATTAAGGTTTTTGTCCAGGACTATACCAAGATATTTAACCTGCTTTACTGAGGTTAAGGTTTTTAAATTATATTCTTGTAAATTGGTATTTGACTTTTGTTTGGAACTAATACTTCGTGGATTTTTGCCTCTTTTACCCCATTAGGGAATGGATTTAAGCTTGTATGTAAATATGTTATTTTTAAAGTGAGGCTTGCTAATGAATATCGAGATGACATAGACATATTTGGCATCAGTAGATGCCAAATATGTCAACCTTAGGCAAAGTAGAACGACAATGCGAGCAGGGAGGCTAGTTGCAGCTGGTTGACCAGAGAGGTTGATGACCGGACGCTTCACAATAGTAGGCTATGTTCTATCGGCTTTACCTTTAAGTATCTCATTGTGTGTGACGGCTATGTCGAGGTACAGTTGCTCCATGGTACCGATGAGCTCGAGTTGTCCAGTGGAGAGGTTAATGACCGGACGCATCATGCGTGCTTCACTCGTCATGAGGAATACACCCGCGTATTGCGAGCATATCTGTGGGAGATATTATGTTTATTCAATTTCAAGTATGACAAACATACAAAATAATATATGACGGCAGAGGGTCCGACATCTTAATCTTATCCTCGTCGTGTGGTCGTCGTTGCGCCCCCAGTCGGTGTCGGGGTTTTTGGCCTCTTGCCCGGGGTTGCGGATAGCAACATTGATGGTTTTGCCGTCATTATTAGAAAAAGATGTGCATCCCTGATGTCGCGTGTCCGCGGCAAACCAACAGTACCCTGCGTGTGTCCGCAGCTCGGTGGGACTCCCCGATATGGTTCAGTCTGTACTAAATGTTAAAGGGAAAATTCTCATTGACTGGGTGTATGTTGATTAAAGTATGATTTATTTACAGAATTATAATCATTAGAATCAGTA
This sequence comes from Dryobota labecula, assembly GCA_947523025.1. Taxonomy (NCBI): domain Eukaryota; kingdom Metazoa; phylum Arthropoda; class Insecta; order Lepidoptera; family Noctuidae; genus Dryobota; species Dryobota labecula. The sequence goes on along the minus strand of OX383305.1, from coordinate 3,844,010 downwards.
ATACAACACCTTAAGTTAGTATAATCCTAAAAGTCAGAATTTCATGAAATTGTCATACAATAGGATTATATTATCTTAGAGAGCTGTATTGATGATTTTTATGATTATAATTATATAAATAAATATTTGATACGGCCGTGAAACATATTTAGATCAACATACAAAATTTGAATTTCGCGGGTAACCTGACGCTTTCACCTTAAGTAAAATTATTAATAACCCTATGGACTTTGTCTAAAAATAAAAGTATTCTATTCTATTAACAAGGTACGAAAAAGTTGAATTACCTGTTTCTTAGGCACAACCACAATCTCCGTGGTGATGGGAACCTCCTCGCCTTTGATCTTCAGGGTCCGAAGGTAGGCAGCGGACTTGTCCACTGTGTCCTCTGCGAAGTATCCCACCAGCCTGCCGTCCAGAAACACCGGGTACTTGTACACGTCGCGAGACAGCGGCGTCTGGGCTACTGAGCTAATGGCTTCCATTCCTGCGTGAAGGCATAATAGATTAGCTTTCCCCGCGACTAAGCTCCCGTGGCCATAATTGGCGCCAAGCCAGGACAAGACAGCAACAGCATGGGCTACGATCCCCAGGAATAAAGGCCCGATTACACGAAACACAACCACACTACAAGGACATCAATGAAAATGAATAGTTTATTCACACATTTTCGCTTTTAAAAGTAGTGGAAAGTTTTGAAAGTTCACTCATACTCTATGGAAAAGGGAGGATCCTTCGACCAGACAGGTCACCTTTCTGGTCACAGGTGTTGTGTCTGGTGGGCTACTGCCCGATGGTTGATGTCGGGATGTTGTATACAACGTGTAATGTTAAATGCGCAAAACCTGAAAATAGTTTGATCAGAATAACGAGCAGAATCAATTGAACCACTTTTTTTTTTGTCATATAAAATCTTCATTAAAAACTTTGCCGAGTCTTTTTTTTATTAGTTCAAGCCATCACATGCGCAAAACCGCCAAAATAGGCAAACAAACACAAATTGTTGTCGACCAATTAAAATTTTCTCTTAAGCGGGATAAACAAATAATAATGACAGCGCGGCGCAGCGAGCGGCCCGATGACGACCCCTCCCTCGATAGAGCGTCGTCGCATGCGCAAGAAACGATCAGAATTGCCAGTAAAACTAAAACAGCACATAAAACCTTTACAAAAATTTGTATTATTTTTTTTCTATGTGAAATAGGTTAATTGAATTAAAAATCAGTTGGGGTGTCTGAGGTTTTGCGCATTTAACGTTACACGGTGTATATGCTAGTCGCGCGGTAAACTCTGTGCGATGCAGGATTTCTGTGACGTCAGGACTTTGATGTGTAGTTCGCATCGCGCGTATTTTATTTTGTTTAGAATGTCCACGTGTTGGTGTACATATCTGGCGAAATGTGGGTAATTGCTCTGCCTAAAGGCCTACCCGTTACAATGGAAAATTGGATTGTTACATTACAGGCGAATGATTCCGATGATAGCGCCTTTACTCTTCACGTAATACAGGCGTGATGTTACTTTATGTGTTAGAATGTTTCAAACAATAACAAAAAAAAAAAACACTGCGACGGACGAACAAAAAACTGATTATAAAAGGCTCCGTTTTTCCTTCTTAGGTCGGAACCTTAAGAATGACTCATCTTTGCGCGCTATCAAAAATACTTTTAAAATTATAAATTATTGTGTGATTGATATTTTCCAAAGGTATTTAAATTATCATAACAAAATGATGAATTTAAAACTTGATTTACACTTACCGCATCTTTCTAAGACTTGTGGTAATGTTGCAATTTGCTTCGGGTCGGCGGGTTGTGTTACCTAACGAAAAAAAAGATAAAATATTATCTGTATCTACCACTTATAAGTTTTTTCTTTAGGCTGCCTCTTTCCTTTTCTTTTATTGTCATTATTACTTTTAGGGCTTGCGCCCACTAAGGGCACGTCATGGCAAGGGATTTTGATGCGACGAATAGAAATACATATAACTTAATAGTATGACAATACTACATTAGTACAACGGCTCGCAATAAAGACAGCATGACGATCGCACTTAACAAAGTTACAATTGACTTAGTTAATGAGGTAAAGTTTCTAGGGGTATACATTGACCAATATTTAAATTGGAAAAGGGAATTGCAAGCCATTGATTCGTATATTTCCTCAGCGTGTTATGCCTTACGCAGTCTTAGGGATGAAATAGACATAAAACACCTTAAAATGGTATACTATGCTCTAATAGAAGCAAGATTGAGATATAGTGTTCAGTTTTGGGGGAATATACCCGATGTCTCTAATTCAGATAATTTATGTAAACAAAGTAATGTCAAGAAATGTCACTGTCAAAGTGACAGGACAGTGGTGCAAAACATTTTATCATTAAATGTTTTTGTAAATAAATATCGATAAAATTTAAGTGAATTAATTATAAGAACTATGCAAACAAAATACCGTTGCCAAACAATGTTTTTTGTAGTGTATCGGAGGCACGGTATATGATAGTCATAATCAGCCCTTTTAAGCCCAGTGCTAGACGTAGGCGTCCCAAAATCGATTTCCAATCGAAATAGTTTATAGCCGTTTTCATCCAAAATGTGGCTAGATATGCTACTTAAATATGAATCTATTTATGAGAGTTGTAATATTAGTGTTGTTGAAGATGTTAAAAATTTGAAAATGTTTGGATCTCCTGCAATGTTACCAGTATCATAAAATATTTTATACCAGAACATCTCCTTTTATTAATAACTTTGTTTAAAACCGAAAATTTATAAAAATTATAACGGTATGATTACTTTTTAATTATTATTTCTTAAAATTAGTACTTAAAAGAAAATAGAACCTCTTTTTTCGCAATTTTATGTGAATTACCATTACGAAGATATTTTTTTTGTTATGTTATCCCCTTTGTTTACATAAATTATCTGAATTTGAGACTTCAAGTATAGTTTTAAATATAACTGCCAGAGAGCCTTTGTACTCCAAAAGAGAGTCATACGAACCATGCTTCGGAAATCACAAACAGAGAGCAGCTGTCGGCCGCACTTTATAAATTTAAAAATTCTTACTGTGCCCAGCCTCTATCTTTTAGTATTGATGGTGAATTTAAAAAAAAATACCTGCATATCTTTGAAACGGATGAGGAGAGACAGTTGAGGGAAAGTACGCGCAGGAAAGATTTTAGAAACAAAATAATACCCCATCTTAATATTGTCCATCATAGTCCTCAATATCAAGCAGTGCGGATTTTTAACAGGTTGCCAGTGGACTTAAAAACCATAATTTAACTCATTTAAGTCAAGACTTAAAGCGTTCCTATTGGGGAAATGTCTGTATTCGATAGACGATGACATATCCACGATATAAAAAATTGACATTCATTAATGAGAGACTGGGAAATATTAGTATGTAGTAGCGTAAAATGTTATTGGATTTTTATTTTTTGTTTGTGTTGAATTTATAAAAAAATGGATTGTTATTTTCTATGTTTTATTGTTATTTTCTGTGATTTATTGTATTGTATTATGAATGTGTTAGTTATAATTTTTATGATTTCAAACACAATGTGAATTGTTCATGAATAAAATTGAATTGAATAAAATATGATATTTTAATGATAATGATTGTAGGTACAAAAATAAAGCTGCGGTATGCTTAAACATGCCGTGTCGGCAGCGTTCGGAATGCGTAGGCATCACCGGGAATGCTTCGGCATCTCGAGGGATGCTTCGACAACTTTCGAGAAGTGAGAGAGAGAGAGAGAGAGAGAGAGAAAGAAAGAGAAAAGTTACGACTGATGTGAAAAAGACGCGCGAGCGCGATTTCACTCTGGTACGCTTTCGGCATGCCTAAGGACGTCGCGGCATGGCTAAGGTATGGTAAGGTATTCATATTTATCTAGTTTTGGGTAGTTTTCGTATAGGTATTTAAATAAAATGAAGAATTATGAAACAACGATTCGTATTCTAAAAAATCTCAACCATTTGTGCAAAGGGGGGTCTGCTAATTGCTTTAACTGACTGTACACGTTTTTTTTTTTTTTATATTAGTGTTCAAAAAGTAGATCGCAGAGTTTAAAATAATACACTAAGAACCACAGAAGCCTTTGATGGCTTACACGTGGCTAGTGTGATTCATGTAAATCGCAGACTTTTTTTTACCTGCGCCGTCATCGTGAGATGGTTGAGCAGGCCGCAGGGCGCGCCGTCGGGCGTGTGCACGGGACACACGAAGCCCCACGCGTCGGGCAGCAGTTGGCGGGCTTCTGTCGTGCGCATCTCCATGAAGAATGAGCCTCGGTGGATGGACCTGCATTACGCTTTTAGTGTACGGCCTCAGTGAAAAGGCGTTTGGGGCGTTTCGCGTCGCGTGCAAGCGGCGAGAGATTGTTCGGCGCGCCGCTCGCTGCCTCTCAGAACACTCGCGAGGGATTTATGTGTTTAATATGAACCGGACCGAGAGTCGAGCGTGCACTCAGTTCGAACACTTAGACGAAGTCTTACCAATTTTTTTAACCAAATTTTTAAGTTTTCTTCGGAAATTCCCAAAATTTTATGTAAACTGCATAATTATGGCGAAATTGAATGACAATGAAATGATTTTTATTTTTTTATTTTGTATTTAATTAAAGTAATGTGTAAGCCATTCAGCAAAACATGTTTTGGACTTCTGTGTCATTAGATTTTTTTTTTTACAGACATTTAAAGATCAGAAAAAAATTAAAATTTTTATCAATACATTTCTTAAACCTTATTTTAAAAAAAAATTGGTAAGACTTCGTCTAAGACAACCATAGCTTTAATGGTTCTAAATTGTCTGTGCTATCTTCGCCTTAAAGCTTTGCACCAATCTTCCAATCACCCTGTATAATATTTTTATACTAACTTGAAATGCGACATGTATCGCATCCTGTTGATGTTCTCGGCCACTATAGTCAGTCCCTTATACTGCGTTAGGTTCACGTTGTTTGATGGCGCGTTCCCTGTCGCGAGAAACGTCTCCATCTTCTGCTCCAAGTTGCCTGAACTGCGGAGTATTTGTTGGAGCTCGTGCTGTAGGATATGAGAGCTTTTTAAGTTACCTAGCCTTGAAAAAATCAGAAACCATACTTTAATGTAGCATGATTGTTATATTTGATATTTTTAACACACCCCCGTCATCTATGTTGTTAGAACTGAAGGTTTGGTTTCCATACTTGCTCCTTCAAGTGGACTATTGTGCGTGGGCCATAGCGGCCATCAGTGATAATCCAAAAGATACAAAGATGCACGTGAAAAACATAACCCTGTCTTTGCAGTTACTGCAGTGAGTCAGAGATGTTCGCAAAAGCCCGAGTCGACAGCTTCTCAGCTATCGTACGGAAGAAAAGTCATACCTATTTAGAGGTATGAGGAACAGGGTGTAAAGTTCACTCATACTCTATAGTAAAGGGAGGATCCTCCGACCAGACGGGTATTGTGTCTGGTGGGCAACTGCCCTACGGTTGATGTCGGGATGTTGTATATATGCTAGTCGCGCGGTAAACTCTGATAGCGCGATGCAGGATTTGTGACGTCTGGTCTTTGATACGTAGTTCGCATGTGGCGTTGTTGATACCGCCAAAATATCACGCCGACAAAGCTTGTCGCGAGATTTACCAGTGTAGCTTACGAGTAAAAACTAAGTATATTAAATAACTTGATCGGATTGACTTTAATTTAAAAAAAAATCAACCTACTTAAATCTCGCGACAAGCTTTTATCTATCTATATACTAATATATAAAGCTGAAGAGTTTGTTTGTTTGAACGCGCTAATCTCAGGAACTACTGGTTGGAATTGAAAAATTATTTTTGTGTTGGATAATCCATTTATTGAGGAATATTATAGGCTATATAACATCACGCTACGACCAATAGGAGCGGAACATAAATGAAAATTGTTGCAAAAAAGGGAAAAAATATTCTTTTCTGAGAGCTTCCTTTGCGTGCGCTGCGTAAACGGTTTAAGTTACGCAGTTTAAGTTACGCAAATATCATGTATGATGGAATTGACCCTCTTTAAAAGTTCAAAAAAAAAAGATCCGCGACAGCATATGTCTATCTTTTAAGATTGACTCACTATAACCTTTTTTATGGTAGTCAAATTTGTTCAAAATTAATGCATTATTTGCGAAGGAGTTTTGTCAACATAATATTAATCCTTATCCAAATAAATATGTTATTAATCACAAGTATTTAAATGTTAACAAAATTGTCCTTGACATCACTTGATTTCAATCAACATCTTAGGAGATATCTTAATTTTTTTTTCAAAAAAGTGTATATGTTATTTAACATTACGCTAAGCCCCTAAGAAGCCGAGCAAAACGACAAAAAGCGGGCGATGCGATGCGACGGGGTGGGTTGTGGACCAAAATTTTACGCGGACGAAGTCGCGGGCAGAAGCTAGTATCATGTAAATTGTGTAATGACGCTATAAGTTGATAATAAAAGTTTATTTTATTCTTTTTAGCGTATTTAAATAAAAGCTTGTTTTAAAAAAACGTTTTTTTCCAGCTAATCTCCGAAACGGCCGGACCGATTTTGACGGGACTTTCACTGGCAGAAAGCTGATGTTATAAGGAGTAACTTAGACTTTTATTTTAGAAAAAGACACGCGGGCGTAGCCGCGCGCAGCAGCTACTGTAAAATAAATCAAAGAACGGTCACCCATCCTCAGACTGGCCTCACCAATCACAGCTTAACCTCTTTTATCACAAAATATCAACAAAAAAAAAAAAAAACTTTCATAACGGATTAAAACTGACCTGTCCCATAACCAGTTTCTTGGTAGACTTGGCTTTCCTCGTGACCTGTATCCTGACGACGGAAATCAACTGCTGTAGTCTCTCCTTCAGGACCTGAAGGTACAGGTGGCCGCCCACCAGGATTTCTTGAACCATTACAGCATCTGCACCTTCCACCTGGTAGTCAAAAAGTAGTATTAGACCTAGTTTCTGATGAACCAAGAATAAACGGTCAGTTATACACCGTGGCATTTTAGTCGTCTTACAAAGACAGCCCACTTCATGTATCCAATGACTACTAATCATTCATGTAATTTTTTTTTTTATGTAGGTAACATTTTGTTCGATAACTTTTTGCCACCTTGTAGGTAGGGACATGATCCCATTGCTATAGAAAATTAGGGTTTTTTGATCAAAATACCGCGACAAGTGGTTTTGGCAGTCCTCTCGTGATGTTAACCTGACACTGCCTAAAGAATTCTGAAGTGACCGAAACAGGTGGAAATCTGAAGGTGCAAGGTCAGGACTATACGGCGGATGCATTAACACCTCCCAGCCAAACTCTCTTAATTTTTGCTGAGTGGCTAAAGATGTGTGAGGTCTAGCGTTCTCATGATGAAACACCACACCCCTTCAGTTCAGAATCGATGGTCCTGCCTGGTGGTAACAGCTCATAATGAATAATGCCCTTCCAATCCCACCACACACACAGCATCACCTCATTGCGAGTTAACCCGGGTTTCGCCACAGTCTGTGAAGCCTGACCGGCCTTTGACCACGACCTTTTTCGCACGTTCTTGTCGTACGTGATCCACTTTTCATCACCAGTTATCAGCTTCTTCAAAAATGGTTCGGTTTCATTACGTCGTAATAAAGAATCACAAATGAGTACACGGTTCATTAGGTTTCTTTCAGTGAGCTCTTGAGGTACCCAAATATCGAGCTTTTTTGTGTACCCAGTTTTTTTCAAATGTGCCAAAACTGTTTTGTGGTCAATTCCCAGTTCTTCAGCTACGTCGTAACTACTGATATGCCGATCTTGCTCCACTTTTTCAAAAATGGCATTCATTTTATCCGTAATCACCAGAGCGACGTGCATCTTTGACATCAACATTTCCGGATTGAAAACGCTTAAACCAAATTTGTGCTACTCTCACAGACACTGCACTAGGTCCATAAACATCGCAAATTTTTTTCGCGGCTTGCATTGCATTTTTACCTTTTTTGTAGTAAAATTTTAAAATGTATCGAATTTCATCATTAGATTCACTCATTTTGACAGTACGAAAAACAAATGAAAATCACACATTTTCCTAATTTGAATTGGAATTATGTTCTTTAAAATTTAAACTTTCAATGATAACAAAACCAGCCAGATACAAATAGTATAGCCAAAGAGATTTTATTACAAGTTCATACATACTATAATGCGAAAAGACTTTTTCCCCAACCTAATATATATTTTTTTTTTTTTAAGTTTTGTGAATGGGGATCAAAATTACTCAAAAAAATAAGGACACTCTCCTAAGACCATTTTCCCTTAGTTACAACGGTTAATGTACCTGCCCTTACTGCCCCTAGATCTCAAAAATCCACCCTGTATAATATTTTTTTTTATACTTTTATTATTGTGTGTTTACTTTGTGATATTCCTGCGAGTCACAATAAATACTTTTTCTTTTTTTCTTTACTACTACATCCAAATGACAAACAAGTTTCAGTTGAAAACCGATATCTCATAGTTTGAGCCAGCCTATCGCCATCTTGAAACAGGCTGCACTGCCGTCAAAGGGCACAATCAAATTGGTTTCGAGGTTGATCCCTAATCCCTAAAGCATAAAATCTATAATTAATCATTCTTACAGAAGCAGAACACCTACTCCAAACTCGTTAAAAATGGCTGCCCTATTACGCACTTAGGATAAGCTCCGTTTAGATTCATCATCATTTCAACCGAAAGACGTCCACTACTGGACATAAGCCTCCCCCAATTGGGGGGGTTTGCCATAATCGCCACGCTTGGCAGACGGGTTGGCGATCGCAGTATGTTGTTAAAAATGCATAGAGAACGCTGCTGCCCATTCTCTAGTAAGTCCCATAGTCGCCTTTTACGACACCCACGGGAGGAAATGGGGTTTAGATTACGAAGCATTATTTATTATTCTATGACGGGCTCTATGGTGCCTATGGACTGCTTACCTTACACTTATTCTGAACCAAATCATAAAGTTTCTGCGCCATAAACACTAGCGCATAAAACTTATCCTTGTGCTCCTTCAGATGTATCATGACGCAGCGGTTCAGGAGGAAGTCGGCCGCATCCAGGTCTGTGGCCCAGGGGGGCAGCTCGTACAGCTTGGGTCGGAACATGCGGCCCAAGTAGGCGCGGCAGTCGTGCGAGGAGTGGAGACCCTCTTCGTGTAGTTCCCGGAGCATATTTTGGATGCAACTGTTGACAGATACGTTTCAAATTGACGCTTGAAAGGCAATTTTTACCAAACGACATTTTGGCAACTTTACACAAGAACATTTTAAAGATCATTTTTTCGGAAAAGAAAAACTTTAAAATGCAAAAAAAAACTTATAAAATTCTCTAGTGAGTATACTCATCTGAGTATTATCTGAGTATACTCCACTAGAGCATTTTAAAGTTTTTTTTTTCGCATTTTAACGTGTTTCTTTTCCGAAAAAATAATCTTTATATTTATCTAAGCTAAAAATTTTTAGCTTAGAGCCTGTATATTTAACTGTATATTTTTTCTTGACGTGTAAAAATACATATCGACGCTTGAAAGGCAATATTGACCAAACGACATGTTGGCACTTTACACTAGAGCATCTTTAAGTATTTTTTTCAAAAAAAAAAACTTTCCAATGAAGTTTTTTATATTTTTTTGTGTATACTCTAGTAGAATATACACAAAAAAAGTTTTTTATGGTTTTTTTATTGGAAAAAAAATCTTTAAAATGCTCTAGTGTAAAGTTGCCAATATGTCGTTTGGTCAATATTGCCTTTCAAGCGTCGATATATAGGTACAGCTCTGCCTAACCTTTTGGGGAAAAACTGGCGTGGTATTCTTATGTTTTCTGGACTTACTTAACATAATACAGGTCGTTCTTCTTCCCGTGTAGCAGCAGCCTGTAGATGTAGTGGTCGGGCCAGTCCACGAGGCACTTCATGATGAGCAGCAGAGGCGCGTAGTACATCATCTTACGGTACGAGAACATTAGCTTGCACGTGCCATTGTTGAGGAAGTGGAGGACGTTGTTCTGTAAAAGTTTTATAATTATGTTTTTAAGGTTCCGTAATCAACAACGAATCCATATAGTTTCGCCATGTCCGTTTGTCTGTCTGTCCGCGGAATAGCTCAGGACTTAGTACTAGAAAAAAAGAAAGAAAGAAAATAAATTTATTTGAAGCAGTTTAAGGCACACAATACTGACACAGAACACAAAAAAAGACAGAATAAACTTAAAATAGCAATGTGTGCCTGTGGCTACGAAAAAAAAAACGAAAAAAAAAAAATAACTTAAACTTATTACTAGAAAGCTGTAATTTGGCATGGATATACAATACATAGTAATCACGCCGTAAAATAAATTTTGTTTTCTGTTTTATTTCGGGTACCTCGCATACACGTAAAATGTTGCGCAAGAATTTGTAAATTTCGAGTATCCCACTCAAAACGACTGAAACCTTAAATTCCTCGCCCTCGCTCTCTTTTGATTTAGTAAAGGCGAACGTTTCAGCCTGCCCGATTGAATTTAACTTTAAACATATTAACCCCATAATAGTAATAAAAGCTTTTAAGCAAATCAAGATTAAATTAACCGAAGATCTTTGGGGAATGTCTATTAAAGTCTGTACCTCTATAATTGAGACTATAGCGCCTTACTTAGCCTTAATATTTAATTTGTGTGTAGATCAAGGAGTCTTCCCGGATTTAATGAAATACAGTAAGGTAATACCACTTTTCAAATCGGGGACAGTAAAGACACCAATAATTATAGACCCGTATCCGTGTTGCCGGTTTTCAGTAAGGTGTTTGAAAAGGTAATGCTTAATCAATTGCTCAATCATTTTAACACGAATAAAATCCTTCAACAACAACAGTATGGTTTCACCAAAGGACGTTGCACGACCGACGCCGGTGTAACATTATAAGACACATTTTTAACGCGTGGGAAGAGGCCCAAGACGCCATAGGAATCTTTTGTGACCTCTCCAAGGCATTTGATTGCTTCGATCAAGAAACCTTACTTTTGAAACTTGAGCATTACGGACATGGAAAACTTGCACTTAGTTTAGTAAAATCTTATTTAAATGACAGACAACAGCAAGTTCAAATAAATGGTATCAATCCACTCGGTTTAAAAGTAAAAATGGGTGTTCCACAAGGCTCGATATTGGGTCCTTTCCTTTTTTGTGTATATAAATTTAAAAATCAACCACAAATGGTGTTATTTGCTGACGATACTTCCTTAATTTTTAAGGTAGATAGACGTGCTACAAATTTTGACGACGTAAATAACGCTCTACTGCAGGTCCAAAATTGGTTTACTGCTAATAATTTAGTATTAAATGGGAAAAAAACCAAGTGCATAAAATTGTCATTACCAAATGTTAAAAGTAGTGATTGTGAGACAGTATTGAATCAAGAGAAACTAGAATTCGTCGATAAAACTGTTTTCCTGGGGATCACGCTCGATTCAAGACTACAATGGGGTCCTCATTTAACATCTCTTGCAGAACGGCTAAGTTCAGCAGCATATGCTGTCAGAAAAATCCGTCAATTTACTGATGTAGATACCGCGAGGCTAGTCGATTTCAGTTACTTCCATAGTATAATGTCTTACGGTATTTTACTTTGGGGACGGGCTGCAGACATCGGGTCTATTTTTATTCTGCAGAAAAGAGCCATCAGAGCCATATATAATCTCCACAGGCGCGATTCTCTAAGGGAACTGTTTAAGTTTATTAACATCATGACGGTACCTTGTCAATATATCTACGAAAACATCATGTACGTAAGGAAAAATTTACATCTTTTTATAAAAAGAGGTGAAAGACATAATTATGGTACTAGAAATAGGGACCTATTAGTTCAACCAGGTTTCAGACTGGCTAAAGTAGACTCATCTTTCATGGGGTACTGTTTAAAATGTTACAATAAAATTCCGCCCCACATACTTCAACTGAATGAGATTAAATTTAAATCTTATATAAAACGCACACTATGCAGGCAGGCATATTATAAGTTGGGGGATTACATCGCTGATAAAAATTCTTGGCTGAAAGCTGGTCCCGCTCCACAACCACAGCTAGTTGATTAAAATTTGACAATAATGTTGGAGCTGCTGAAGAGTGTAAGACTATCTTTGCATTTTATAAACTCAATCTCCTTTGTATTATATAATTGCATAGCACAGGTGTGAGTACTATGTACTATAGAGCTACCATTGACCGGGTAATATGTCTTTCATTGACTTGAATGTGCCCTGGCGGCTGAGAGTATGTCATGCTCACTTAGGTGTCTCGCTGATGGTGGCGTGTGTGTTGGATCATTTAGCTCCCTTCAAAATGGTTGAGCTGAATGGTGCTAATCCATACGTCATGTTCGTAAACGGGCGCCGTCAGTTGGGACTGGTCATCTCTTAGCTGCCACGGGTTATTTTATTTTATTTTGTTTCTATTTGTTGTACCTACTCTGGACGTTTTTAACGTGTTAGTTTTTATTATTTTTATTTTTACATCGTTCTCACATTTAGTTATAAATTCAACATTATAGATGTAACGAATACTTTTGTAACAATTTAATTTAAAAGTGTCCATGGAGTTTCTTGCCCCTTCTTCTCCATAGGTACCTACGCTTTGGAATGGGCATGTAGCTTCATTTTTATTACTAACCGACTCCTTGAAAATTCAAAAGTGCCTGTAAATGGTTTAATTGAAATAAATGGTTTGAGTTTGTGGATGATAATTTTTTTTTCGCTTCTATCCCATTGTGTGAGGTAGCGTTGGATAGGCCGTTAAAAGATATTGCGGGTTTGTGAAAACTATATCTCGGTTCAGGGATCCGTAATATTTAGCTTTAAAGGACACATTTTTGTTACAGTCAAGTGTCCTCCAGACTTGACTCTAACAAAAATCAGCCAGCTAAATGGTTGTTTTTGGATATGTGAAAAAAATTCACGGAAACTATCTCAAAAAAGTAGTTATGTGCTCTTAATTTCTTATGATTAAATAAAGATATTTGAAAATGAAACTGAATAAGTATCATTCTGTGAAAATACATTTGTTATTATCGCGAATAAATTACAAAAAAAAAAAAAACCTAAGAAAAAGCGAATTTTGCGGGCTCTCTTAGCGCGTCCCCCTTAGACTGATAAGTGCAGAATTTTCGTTGCATACATACATACATAAAACTCACGCCTTTTTCCCATGGGGGTAGGCAGAAACTATAGAGCGCCACCTGCTACGCTCCTTACATAATCCTTTTGCTTCGTTTATATTCATATACATCTGGTCATAAATGCACGCCGATTGCGAGTGCTACGCACCTAACCTTTCTGAAGAACATCACCAATTAGGTCACTATAATATGTTCTCTTAGGGCGTCCCCTCCTGGCGTGATGGAGGGAATCATTATTATTATAATTTTATATTCGTGGCGCACCGCCATTTAAAATATAAATTTTAAATATTTTACGAACATAAATTATAATATTAATTATCTCCTCATTTTCGTTGCAAGTTGGAGGAATCACTGATCTCGATGGTAAAAGTTCACCTGGTTTTAGACTCTGTGATTGTTTTTCAATGTCTTATCATAATAATACCGTATCTCTACGTTGGCGTCGTGGTGGGGCTTGCGCGTTCCGAACTCTAGGTCTATGCCGGCAGAGTTTACTTTGCCGGAACATGTCTAGGGTGAGGAGCCAGACCAAGAGACATACAGTAACCTGCAGGGCAGCATGTGCGAGCTGTTGGGCAGTTGCGACCCCACGGACCCTATCTCCCGGGAGAAGTCATGTTCCTCATCTCTGGCTTTCCTTTATTGGCCGGTTGGAGTGAACACTGACGAGGAACTGAGCTCCCACCTCATTCTTGCCTTTATTGGCCGGCTTGAGTGGAGATTCGCAAGAGCAAACGTGCTCGGAGGAAGGAAGTGTTCCAGTAAGTGTTTGTAGGGATCTTGACCATCTTCCGGACTCTGGGATTGTTCTGAGAGCCGTGGAATACCTCTCCACTCCTCGAGCACCTCAGGATATGTTGTCCCCTTGTTGCTACAGCTGCACTAAGTGCTAGCGACCGTTTTCGGGGGCCCATTATTGAGTGTGCAAGTCACCCCCTGCCATTTTATCCGTGTATAATAAAACATTGATCAGGCAGGGGCCATAGTTTTAGGTAACCAGTCCATTTTAATCACCCAAACCCATAGTCCAATATCTTTGTTTCCATATCCTGCAATAGTCCTACACCAACCGGGGGTTGTCCTTGGGTGCACTTGCATAGTGCGTACAGGGATAATCGTCGGTTGGTGCCTCATTTAATTAAAAAGCGTCTAACGGGCCTCTGCGAGTTGTCTTCGGCCCCTCGTACGCCTTCCAAAAGCCCGGTCCGGGGTCCCGGGATAAGTCAAAGAAATGTAAAAATAATAATGATAAGTTTACGTACCGTGCTCGATTGATCCGAAGTGACACAGCGGACCATGACTCCGTAATCAGAGAACAGGTTGCCCCTCATCCTCCATCCTGACCGTTTAATGGCAACTGGGTAGTTACGTCTGGTCACCAGAAGCATACGGGCTAAACGCTCATGACCCTGTAAATCGAAAACAGAGACAACAATTATTTATTATAGTTTGACCGGTACCGCTGTTTCACGCTTTAGGTAGGTGCACGGCGAGACGGGGGGGGGGGGGGGTTCAGAGCAGGCCGCTCTATCGTCAACGCTCACGGCGTCCCACCGCTCATTCGTCAACACCGCCCCCCGCCTCGCCGCGCATTCCTAAAGCGCGGAACAGCGATGGTCAAACTATCCATACTTCCATACTAATATTATAAAAGATATTATTAATGCACATAAAAAAAAAAAACAACTATGAATTTATTTCCATCATCATTTATATACTTTTTACATAAAATAAATTATTTCACTACCAATAAACTAATCGGGATTTGGAGCACCCCGACTCTGACAGGTTAGGTTAGAAGTGAAGAGAGCGAACAAATACCCCGCCATTCCCCTCGTGGTTTTTATACTTTTAAAGACCCAGATATAGGGTCCCCGCGAAGCGGGGGCCCGTCGACTACTCATTATTGTTGCTTGGAAACAAATTTAGACCCGCTTCGATGTTTAGGTCATTCGATGTCAGTTTTGTAGATAATCAAAAAGCTTTACTTTAAGATAAATGGCGGTGCGCCACGAATATAAATTATTACTTATTAAGTTAAAGTTTAGTATTATGCTTGGAACTCGGTTATTTTTAGATACAAAAAGTTTTTTTTTTCCATATTAGAAAGGTGAAAGTAACTCTGTCTGTCTGTTACGTTTTCACGCCTAAACCGTTGAACTCATCGTCGTGAAATTTGGCAGAGATATAGCCTGGGATATGGATAAGGACATAGGCTACTTTTTTACGCGATAACCGACATTCACGCGGGCAAAAGCTAGTTTAATATATTTTCGCTATGCAGGAGCCAAGAGAATGCAACCTCGATCGAGATCTTCCGGATCCAAACTCGTAAGATCTAGATTTCAAGAACGAGACTGTATGTCTCGTTCTTGAAATCAAGTTCGTCTTGAACGAAATTTCGAGACAGCGTTTCTTGAGACTCTATCTATACTAATATTATAAAGAGGTAATTTTTTTTTTTTTTTTTTGTATGTATGTAGGTAGAAATCTCTGGAACTACCAGTCGGATTTGAAAAAATCTTTTTACATTTGTTAGCCCAATTTTTGAGGAAGGGTATAGGCCATTAGGAGCAGAGTAAAACGAATAAAGCCAGTGAAAAAATAATAATATCGGGCGGGCTATGGGTCGGGAGACCAAGAAATTTCACGCGAACGAAGTCGCGGGCAGAAGCTAGTTTGCAATATAATAATTAATGGATATATAATGTGCGTAATGAGTATGAGCTGATTTGTTGCGTTTTGTATGCGTAGTGCAGATGATTATTACTTACTAGCTTCCGCCAGCGGCTTAGCCCGTGTGATATCTTTATAAATTATAGCCTATGTTACTCAGTGATAATATAGCATTCTACAGGTGAAAGAATTTTTAAAATCGATCCAGTAGTTTTCGAGTTTAATTATAACATACAAACACAAAAATACAAATCTTTTCTCTTTATAATATTAATGTAGAAATAAACGTTTCGAATTTTGTTTCGAGATTTGATTATTTTTTTTTTTTAAATCAAAATCTTATTCACTAACAGCTAACGCACAGCCTAAACCGCTGGGTCTAAAAGCATGAAATTTCGCACAAGAGTTCCATATGTAGCGAAAGTGAAACATCATTCCCTAAAGGAGTTAAATAAGTGACCAATCAATCAACGCGGTGACCTATCTCGACACCAGACCTCGAGTTGCCAATATCGACCTGAGTTGCCAATTTCGACTTAAGTTGCCAATCCCGACTTGAGTTGCCAATCTCGACTCAAGATTGCATTCCCTTCAGGAGCCATAGTTTATTAAAAATATAATGAACCAAACGGTGGAAAGTTTGCAAGCAGAGGCAAATGTATGAGCATTGTGAACAACAGACTGAACAATGCTACACAAGAATGGCATAAAAACATGAGAATGGCACTGTGTCATCATCATCTGCCGAGCCTTTCCGGTTTCCGGATGCAGCTGAATAGGGGTCATTCAAGTAAGCACCAAGGCCAGGTCTTTGGTTTGATTATTTTTGATGACATCCCCCATGTCATCAATAATAATCAGGGGGTGACTATTTATTTATTTACTTTTTCAGATTTTTTTGCTAGTAGATTTTGATTCGATCAAAGATGGCAACCCCATGTTCAGGGATTCCCTAAAATAATTGATATTGCTTACTCGCTCTCACGCGGTGTTTTATTGCTAGAAAAACCGAAATAGGGAAATTACATAAATGGGCATTCAATTACTTTACTGTCTATAAAATAAACTCCTTATTTCTAGACTCATGAATATTTAACAATAAAGAAATCGGAACAAATTTAAAAATATGCCAATATTTACGTAAGCATAGGAGGGTGGTATTGAGCTTTGCTTACTCTTGCTAATAGAGATTCAAAATTACAAAAAATCTGCTTACGTAATACCAGAATTTTACGTGGAGCAACTGCCTATCTGAGTTCCACAACCCAGTTACTGGGTAATACGATACCCCTTGGTAGGTCTGGTTGTCAGACTTTCAGGCTTCTGACGACCCAAATGAGAATGGTACTATGCCATTCTCATGTTATTCACTAGAATTACTTATTATTGTGTTTGATGATTAAAATGATCATATTTCAATGCAGGTTGACTGACAGAATTTGTCAAATGTTATTAAGATCTTTTAGCGCTGTGGGTTTTTAGAGGAGTTGCTAGGTCAGGCCTGACCTATCATACATCAAATGAGATGTCATCATCATCATCATTTCAGCCGAAAGACATCCGCTGCTGGACATAAGCCTCCCCAAATTGGGGGGGTTTGCCATAATCGCCACGCTTGGCAGGCGGGTTGCCGATCGCAGTATGGCAAATGAGATGTATTACATAATAATTACCTTCACAATAAAATATCCGCCCCACTCATCAAAATGTTCATTATGTTGTACTAACTCTTCAGGAGATAAATCTGCTAAGTGGCACATTTTTGACTGAAAAAAAAAACGGTTTTTCAAAAACAAACAGTAAACAATGCATTTTTTTTTTTACATAAATGGCAAATATTAATTTTGTACTTAGTGCCAATTTCACCAATGAAACTGAATGCGTTCAGCACATCTAAACTGCGTTCAAGAGCTGTCAGTTTCAATATTCCACAGAAAATAATGACACTGACAGTTCTACGTGGTTTACATTGATCGCGTTCAGTTTCATTGGCGAAATTCGCCCTTAGAGTGATGAATTATCACTAGAGATCGGATGCATATTTACCTAACGTTAATTATTAGCTATGAAAGTATGGAAGCAGCTTCTTAAAATATATTTTTGTAAGAAAATATCCCATGATTCCAGGAATACCGGCAATGCATAACTAATCGGGTGTATAGTATGGAATATATAAAGAAGAATATATTAGAAGTATTTATTTAAGAAAAAAACCCGGGATTCTTGGATTGCATAACTATTCAGATGCATATTTATTTAAAATTATTTTAACCCCCCATGCATATATGTGTATGTAGGGTGTAAGAGTAGGGGTGGTGTGTGTTAGTTTAAATAAAACACTGGAACCGTGGGATTTATCCGATACAAAAGCGCTTTCCATAATAGCAAACATCTCAACTTTAGGTGAATATGCATCCGAATATCCAATCTCTAATTATCACTATCTTTTTTGTGAAAGAAAAAGCCTCACCTTCACCATAATAGGTAGAGATCCCAGAGACCTGTCTACAGTAATAGATTTCTCATCAATAGTCATTGTCATTCGGATCTTAAAGTCACCTTTATAAGTCGCAGCCCGTTGTCTACACTCCGTTGGTAGTACTATCTGATTTTTTACACCAACGGCCTCCATGGGGACACTGGGCTTAGCGAATACTGCCTCATCTATAGTTATTTTAACCCTTTCTCCGCTCGGTAACTCAAATTCAGCGGGAACAAGGTCCGAAATGGCTGCTTGCAAACCATCTTGCAACATATAGTTAAAGGAATCTATGTGAGGCGCTCCAAGACATTGCAGGTGCTAAAAACAGAGAGTAAGTTATTTCTAATCGTCAGAATAAACTATCTGAATAATAAAACAGCGTAAAATCAAGCAAAAAAACGATTTCATAGGTTACAAACCGGATTTGCGATTTTAGGTGGTTTCCGATAGTCCGGGTGGCTTGTGTAAGCTAAAGAAGGATTTTTGGCGATTTTCTTTGAATTCATTTTGCTGTTTGTCAATCACATTAGGATTTTATCGTAAAATAACAATTCAATATCCCGAAATACAAACACACGTGCGTGTTTTGAAATGTCAAGTATGTCAACATGTCAACTAACTAAGTTTTTTTTTTTCCTTCGCCCTAATCGGGCAGACTAAGGTCTTGGACCATACCGCCTAATGTCAACTAACTAAACTTCAAACCAGTGTTGCCAACTTTATTTTCCAGGGGATCGTACCATAAACTAGGAAAAATCGTATTTTGCTAAGAATTGTAGAAAAAAAATAGTACGCATTGAAATTCCAATAAACAATAGTAAATGATTAAACGCGTTTAATATTATAACTTAAAATCAATATTTATATTAAATATTTGGTATTTAGATAGGAACAAGGAATGATTTTCTGGATCTTGGCCACCAGAATCGGGACATTAATTTGCCAACTAAATTCAACTAAGAAGTTTTTATTTGCCATTAATCATTGCACAGTGCCATCTATGATTTTTTTGTAGAATCTGACCCAGAAAGTCTCTTTCTGAGTCTCTCAGGGGTAGTCAGATAGGAAATGTCGACTTCACCAAGCTTGTTTTTAATTTTTTTTTATATGGTGTGTAAAAGTGATTCCGATATCCTATTTACAGAATAAACGATTTCATTTCATTTCATTTGTTATCAAGTTAGTTATTTTTAGTTAGTTATTATTAAGTTACCGCAACCTGTCAACTTTTCTCGTTAAAGTTTAAAATCACTTGGAGAAATTTGACAGTTTCGTTATAGCTTGATGTGCTGGCCAATGTACTTAATATTATTCTTCTATTTTGTTTGAAGATTGAAAGATTTGGAAAGATCGTATATTTTGCGTACGATTTCGATCATGTGATCGTACATCGTATAAGCTCCAAAAAGGTCGTATAAATACGATTTAAATCGTACGGTTGGCAACACTGCTTCAAACTCAATTGACCCTAATTAGTCTGTGGATTCCATGCAATTAATAAGTTAATATTAATTCCATGAGTGATTCCAGATTGGGGGGAATACTCCAATTTTTTTTTTTTTTATGATTAGGGGTACAATATTTTTGGGGGGACTTGACCGATATTTGTTTGAGAAAAAATGTACGGAACTGCAGATGACGCGTGTGAAGATGCTGATCCAGTAATGGAAGCTATTGATGAAATAGTATAACATTGTATCTTTCAATAATAATAAAATATTTTGCCATTTGTGGGGGTTTTTTTTTTTTTCAATACCTTATTATTGTTCGGGGAATTCCACGGAAAGTTTGGGGAGAACGCAAAACGGTCATTTGGCAACACTGCCTGTGCACTCCACTTCGGCTACATTCCGAGTTAGACTGTAATCGCTCATAGCACTCACATCAATAATTTGCGTTCCGATTTAGAATATCACGATTAAGACAGCTGAGAGCTGTTTGACAGCGCTCACGGTGGTAATAATATAGGATACGGCGGCGTTATCGCAAGATGTCACATGTCATGACGCATCTATCTATGACGATTAACGGGACATCGTTATCGCACTCACGCCAATTCGGCACGCTTATGAGCACGCTCAAATCTATTACAGTGCAATTCGGAACGCGGCCTTCGAATGCTCTACAGTCTACGGGCGGGAATTTACCACAGCGTAAAATATTTATCAAACTAATTATAGATGATCGAAAATTCGAAAAGGCTTGACAGTTGTCCACTCGACGACCGTGTATTCGCGTGGCACTGACACAAATCTGTGGACACAAAGAATAAACTACTCTCTAACGCACTGACATCACCGCGAGTCTGTTAACAGCAGTTTGTCTTTTTATAGCCTGCATTTGTTTTCTAAAGTGTTAGAAACTTGGAAATAGCTGAAACGAGGTGGAAAAAAGTAAGTAATTTTCATTCTAACTCTCGATATTTTTCGTTTATTCCGAAACCCTCAAGTGTAAATTAATGATTCATTGACGGGTCACCTAATCACTTGTTTTCTAACAGATTGGTCATTGCAGGAATTTTATTTTACATTGTTTACGCACGTACTTTGTTCCATTTTGTATGTATGTACTGCTCCGGAAATCGCATTCCATGTTTAAATACCTACTAGTACCATTTCGTACGATCGTATCAAGTCCATTGTAACTTACAATCACTGTTTGTTTGGTGAGATGCTGACAAGACTCTTAGCACACATTTTGCTGTCGGTATTTGGATTTTTCCATACAATGATAAGATGGCAGTGTATCTAAAATATCAATCAGAATGACGTACCTACCTACCTAGTTTAGTAGAAAGGACCCAACCCATGTTATGGTCAAAAATGAGTTGTACATACTGAAGAGGTCCTAAGGGCTGGTTCTTTTACTTAGCAAAAAAGATCCATGGCACTACAAACATTAGGTTGATTATTTAGTGGTAGGAACCAACTCGCAGGGAACCTTCCATTAACTGTTAGGACCTCTTTGATATATATACAACTCATTTTTGATCATAATGCTGAGTCCTTTCTGCTAAACTAAGTGCAATTATTAGTCTAATCACAGAAATAAATAACTTCCCTACATAAATTTAAAAACATGATGTGAGAAATACCACGAATTTAAATGCAATTCTGTCCATCAAAATATTTTCAAACCAAGAGAAATGCCAGTTTAGTCAGGCACTGAGGGTGCCTTTCCTGTGTTCCAAACAAACTCAAAAAGCAAGTTTTTGACCTTGGTTACTAACTAATTAAAAGAAATAGATATTAATAATGGGTCTGGCTGTTTGTGTATGTGAGTTTAAATGTTTGTAAACGCACCCACGATACAGGAGAAATTCCTAGTGTGGGGAAAAAAATAAAAAAATAAAATAAAAATAATAATAATAACCCCACCGCCGTATCTCTACGTTGACGTCGTGGTGGGGCTTGCGCGCTCCGAACTCTAGGTCTGTGCCGGTAGAGTTTACTTTGCCGGAACATATCTAGGGTGAGGAGCCAGACCAAGAGAGATACAGAAACCCGCAGGGCAGCATGTGGCGAGCTGTTGGGCAGTTGCGACCCCACGGACCCTATCTAACGGAAGAAGTCATGTTCCTCATCTCTGGCTTGCCTTTATTGGCCGGCTGGCGTGAACACTGACGAGGAACTGAGCTCCCACCTCATTCTTGCCTTTATTGGCCGGCTTGAGTGGAGATTCGCAAGAGCAAACGTGCTCGGAGGAAGGAAGTATTCCAGTAAGTGCTTGTAGGGATCTTGACCATCTTCCGGGCTCTGGGATTGTTCTGAGAGCCGTGGAATACCTCTCCACTCCTCGAGCACCTCAGGATATGTTGCCCCCCTTGTCGCTACGTCACTATGTGCTAGCGACCGTTTCCGGGGGCCCATTAATGAGTGTGCAAGTCACCCCCTGCCATTTTATCCGTGTACAATAAAACATTGATCAGGCAGGGGCCATAGTCCTTCCATGGTTTTAGGTAACCAGTCCATTTTAACCACCCAAACCCATAGTCCAATATCTTTGTTTCCATATCCTACAATAGTCCTACACCAGCCGGGGGTTGTCCTTGGGTGCACTTGCATAGTGCGTACAGGGATAATCGTCGGTTGGTGCCTCATTCCATTTAAAATTGTCTAAGGGGCCTCTGCGAGTTGGTTTCGGCCCCTCGTACGCCTTCCAAAGGTCCGGGACCCCAGGGTCCCGAGATATATAAACGATATATAAACATAATAATAATAATAATATTTATACAGTATTAAAATTAGCAAAATATTTACATAAAATCTTAGAAATAACTTACAAAGGTATTATAATGTTAGATGCCTGTACTATAATAAACCTGTATCACAGGTGGCATATTTCTTGGTAATCGTAGGACATTAATTTTTTTAACAATATTTAACATTAGAAAGTCTTAAAATAGTGATAAAATTTGATTAGTTAATTATTTTATATACCTAGTTTAGTTTAGTTTTTATATTGTTAGGTATATCATCTTGATGTCTAAAATAATAACAAAAGAAGCTCTTTTTTATTTTTTATTGTATTTTGTCATATTCGTGATATTGATAGTAGGTATTACAGTTACTTGGGTTAAGTAATCATTTTTAAATATTTAATTTAAATTTATTTTTTTAGTTCTAGGGTTGGCTTAAAAAAGTATTTTAAGCCTGGAATGAAAAACTATGTACCCAAATAAATAAAAGCCCAAATTCTCCTTCCAAATATGCAGTACCTTGTTTAAACTCATAAAGTATGATGAATAATTATCATTAAATTGGCATTATACATTGCTTAATAAACACCACTATCTCTGCACTGATGGGCTCCGGACACAAAACCTGTTCAGTCACCATCTCCATTTATTGTCTTTTGCTTTATTTTGTAACTTGTAACCATTTCAACTAACTGTATCTTACACGTCCTTCAACCTTTAAGGCCTATGCTGGTGCTGTGCACTTCTGTAAGTGACGTATTCACAATACCTAAAACTGTATGTGATCTTTGTTTGTGCATGTTTTAGTGAGTAAGTCGTTACAGTGCCATATCAATAAATAAATTACATAACATCCTGCTTGTATTCCCAGAATGGTGTATTTAAAGTACACCCACATTTCGCAAGTTAAGTTGTAAGTTCCATATAATAGTGACTAGTCCAGACTCCGGGCCTATCTGCCGTCCTACTGAGAAATTTCAGATGGCAAAACTCCATAAAACTGCCCGACTCTGGAATCGAACCCAGGCTCAGCAGTAGCGCTTCCAACATAGCGTAAAAAATAAATAGTAAAACAATTACGCCACTTTAAAACGTATAATTTTGGATAAAGTAAAAAACACGAAAAAATTAAGATAACAGATTTTAAAAAAAAGGTAAATATAGTTATCAGATTTTTTAAAGGTATAAAAAACTGCTCAATTATTGGTATTAATAGGATTAAAAAGAAATTATGTCACGAGTTCAATTTAGATACTATAAATGATTGAAAAAATATTATAATTGCTGTTTTATTAACGTCCTACAATAACACAGTTATTATAATATTTTTTCTAACTACAACTTTTTTTTTTAACTAGACCAATATGTGCTGCATGGCAGTCTAGGCAGTTTTTATCAGTACATACGTTTTATATGGTGTACATAATAAAGAGTATTCTATTCTATATACTAGCTGCTGCCCGCGGCTTCACCCGCGTGGCTTTTTCTAAAATAAAAGTAGCCTAAGTTACTCCTTATAACATCAGCTATCTGCAAATGAAAGTTCTGTCGAAATTGGTCTAGCCGTTTCGGAGATTAGGCGGAACAAACAGACAGACAGACCAACAGACAAAATTGTAAAAATTTGTTTTTTGTCCCATATACCGTATATACTTTCTTAAACTTTTAGTAAAAATCTTTTATTTTGACACTACAAACAGAAACTTCAATTTTATTTATTTGTATAGATTGATAAATAATTAATTAACATATTTACTTTCTAATGGGGTGCCCCATTAGAATAGTATAGAATACTCTTTATTGCACACCATAAAAACCATTAGAATGTAAATATGTTACACAGATTTGTGTTTCTGTCTGTAAGTATATTAGGAATTGTGTTTAGGTACATAAATATGAGCCGATAACACTGAAGTATTAAAACACAGCAATTTTTTAAACATACCTACATAATAAACTTTTGTTATCAAATATGATGTCACATCCTGCATTTGTATTGGTTACAGTGGGTGGGTAACATTATGTTCCTGAAGGGGCACCGTCAGTTGTGACTGGTCATCTCGTAAATGCCTTAGGCTTATTTTTAATCTTATATTAAGAATAGTTTTTTTTTTTACATTTTCTCACATGAAGGAGCAACAAGAATAATGTACCCATAATTTTGTAATATCATGATTTAAAAGAGTGCCCTTGGAGTTTCTTGCCCGTTCTTCTCCATAGAGATCTAACTTTTGGAATGGGCAAATAAAAACTCATAATAAATACGTAATAAACTAATGTACAGACGCCAGCACATCAAGCTACTACAATCTGTCAAATTTCTTTAATAGATTTTCAACTTTATCACTACAGCATAAGGTTGATTGCGAAAATTTGACAGTTTCGGGTAGGTTGACCTGCTGGCGTATGTACGTTGTCAAGTAATAATAGTTGATTGATTAATTAATAAAGTTAATTAGATGACGCAAAAATAAGAGTAGGTAACAAATACATTTCTGAACAAATCAATTAAAAATAGGACAATGAATTAAATTAAGTACTTAAATAAAGTTATGTCAGAAGCAATAATTATAATAATTATCCATAAGACTACAACTATAGCTTCAACTTTTTGACTAACTGACCAACTGTTTGACAGTTCAAAAGTGGTTTAATTGAAATAAATGCAACAAGTTGGAATTCTCATTTCTCACGAAATGTAGGGAGAAGTTTTTTGCGATATCTGTCTTCTCTCGTACTCAAACCTCAGATGGTCGGATAGACTTTTTTGATCCTTATATGAAACAGGATAGAATAGCATTAAAATTTGTGAAAAGGGCCCTTTTTCTTGCTGACTGTCCCTTTTTTTTCAAAATCTGTAAACGTCCCCGTTTACAAAATTTGAAAAAAACAAAAAAATATATATATTATAAGTACAGTCTCCTAAGACCGTTTTGCTGTAGCTACAACAGTTAGGGTACCTGCTCCCATCTCAAAAATTCACCTTTTATATGTTTTTTTAATTGAAGCTGGGTTTTTTTTGGGCATTCTCCTTTCGTTTCTGCACTATAAAGGGTTAAGTCGAGGAACAGACTTGTTGCACGCGGCATCGTCACGCGGCAATTGTGTTCATAAGCCCATGATGAGCATGTGTAGGTATAGTACCTATTATAGTTATTGTATATTCCCACATATACTTCACATACTTGTGCTATATAATAGGATAGGCTGAGGTGTGCTGTTTATTATATGGTTGCCAGGAAAGGGATAGAAAAGGAAGTTTTATATTATAGTATCACTCGCCACAGCCAATTTGCTCCGAATCTACTAGGCCGATTAAGTTGATATTTGGTACACATAATATGAACTTGTGACCTAAACACGGATGTGTAACGTAAATAATTTTGGGGGGCAAACTAGAAAATTAAAAAAAGTTTTGACTTATCAAATGAAAGGGGTTTTAAGGATTTCAGATATATACAGGGTGTTTGGCAGAACGTTGAACATACGAAAATGGTGGATAGGTGGGGTCTTTGGGTGGGGTCATCTGCTACTTACTCAGCCCTAATTTATTTGTATATCATGTATATCGTATACTATGTATAGTAATAGAAATATCATGGTGGTTTCGCCGGGAAGGATACTCTGCAGCGGTACCACTTTAAATAAAAGTTTACGTCGAAACTAGGGATATAAACTTTTTTTTTTTTTTTGTGCATGGCATCTCGGAGTTATAACCACTGGGGGTTCCTACTCCTTAACCGGGCTATCCTGTGGTGCCGCAAGCTCCTAAAAGAAGTTTACGCCTCCAGCCAGGGGAGTTTTTACTAAAGCTACTTATAAACTAGACGACTGCTCGCTAAGGGCACCCCAGGTGGGGTTCGAACCTCGGCTTAGGGCAGTGTCGGAGGGAGGGTGGCAAGGGACCGACGGTGGCTGGATAACATCAAGGTTTTGATTATTGTCATGGGGAGTTTGGATTACAGGCTCAGCTAAACCACATGCTGGCACATCGTAAAGCGGCAAGGGTCGGGGAGGGCTATTATTATTGACGATAATAATAGTAGGTCGGGGTGGTATAGACTTTTTTTAATAGGACTAGAATTTTATAGACATTCCATAGAATTTTTCATGTAACTTATACTTGTTACAGCAAAGGTGGTTCCACCAGGGAGCATAACGTATTAACGCACCTAACTGGTACAGCTATTATCTTTGTACTTAATTCAAGAACTTACATAATTTCAATCGATCATTTAATTTTTAACAACCTTGCAGTATTAAATTTCGCAAAACATTTCACTTTCCATAGAGTTTCGTCGAAAATTTCCTACTTGATAAAATTATGAAATAACTCTTAAAGATTTTTTTTTTTATAAGCAAATTACATACCATTAGAAAGGTCACACACTAGGGATGTTTACTAGGGATGTTTTGCTAGAATTGGAACTCCTCAATCAATATTTTTTTATTTTTTTAATGCAAGTTGAAATTAAGATTTAAGTATTTTTTACATCTTTCTGTAAGTTTGGGGACTCATACCTTTTTTCTAGCTAACATCTGAATAAAGCAATAATTTTATAAGAATCTGCCAAGATTAAAAAAAAAGACAAAAATATTGCCTGTTTTACCCATTTTTAATAAAAATTACACTTTAAAGTTAAGAAAGTGGTGAAACTAGAAGAAAGCAAAAAATGTTTTTTAAAAATATCCAGGGGGCCAGGGCCAAATAAATTAGGGCTGAGTAAGTAGCAGATGATCCCACCTATCTACCATTTTCGTATGTTCAAGTTTCTGCCAAACACCCTGTATACTAATACTAATATACTAATACACTAATAATAATACTAATATACTAATACTAACATTATAAATGTGAAAGTAACTCTGTCAGTCTGTCTGTATGTTACGTTTTCACGCCTAAGCCGCTGAACGGACCATCATGAAATTTGGCAGAGATATAGCCTGGGATATGGAGAAGGACATAGGCTACTTTTTTACGCGGTAACCGACATCCACGCGGGCGGAGCCGCGGGCAAAAGCTAGTTTTTTATAATATTATTAAAACAAATATTTTTAAATTTATATAAGAAAATAGATGAAAATTGACCATTCGGCATTTTAGAATCGGTAGTTTCGGACAAGGGGGGCCTTATCTCCGAAACTACAGGTTTTTTTTTTTAATTACAGCACGTACGAACGGAGACGTCCTAATATAATTATGCCTCAGGCATTAAGTCCGCCTTTGTACAGTATTTTTTTTACTTGCGCATAAAGTTTTAATAAATAAATAAACATGGTAAATCTCTCAATATAGCACGTAAAAACTTACATTTGCAGTTGGAATGTATGGGAGAACTTGTTTGTCAACTACAATGTTAAGTTTGTTCTTGGAATAAATTCATCCCAACTACGGAACTCTTCATTGTGTGTTGTCCGACACGCACTTGGCCAGATTTTTTTCAAGTGGTACCTTTTTTACTAAGTACAAATATAAACAGTTTCCTTTAGTTCCTGACTGTATTTAGTATGTAATTATCTAATTTCATTTATTTTACTTTTCAGAATGGCGTCCATATTTTCTAAAAACGGAATTCTATCAGGTCGCATAGACCATTACTGCCTGATATGTGCAGAGCAGTTTACGAACGAAGAGCAGACTCTTGCGCATATAGTTGAATCACAGCATAAGGAGAACTTGAAGACTTGTGGTTATTTTGAGAAATATAAAGAAGATTTTATTAGAAAGGTATTTATTATGAACAAGCCCTGTTCCCGATGGGCTTCCACTCGGCAAAAATTACGAACTTCCATACAAACTTTCAAATTAGGGAATGAATACTCAAAAATCTTCCGTTTAGTATGCTCACTTTCGTTATACAATATGTTCCGGAATGAACGCACACCACCAAACACCCCAATTAGAATATTATGTTATAGTCACAATTAGGGAATACAATTAGCTCGAGATTTAATTTCGTGGGTAGACACTCTCGTTTTTGAAATCTCAAGACTTGCGAATCATCCGTGTTGATCAGTGCGCGGAAGTGCGACGAAGTCAGTACCTTATGCTTCCTACGAAGTTATTTCCAAAATAATTTGCGGTAGGTAATAATGCGGTGTGCAGTGCGTTAAGTGCTGATTTTTTGCGTAATGTAGGCAGAGCAGATGATTGTAACTTTTAATAAATAAAATTAATTCAATTGAAGTTGAGTTTTAATTGCAAAATATAATAGCAATACCATAAGTAGGTAGTTTTCTTTAAGTGTTGAAATTTTTATTAAAAATACCAACAATTTTTTATATAGGCGTAATCTCGATATTGTCGAGATTAATCGAGATCTCGCCAGTTTGTTTGGCGAGTTCTTGAATAGCTAATCTCGACCTCAGAGTTATCGCGCGAGATCTCGAATTGCACGAGATTGCATTCCCTAGTCACAATACATACAGGATGGATTTTTGAAATGTGGCAGTAAGGGCAGGTACATTAACCATTGTAGTTACAGGAAACGGTCTTAGGAGACTTGTCATTATTTTATTAAGAAATTATGATTCCAAATCAGATTTTGAAAAAAGAAAATACAGTCAGCAAGAAAATGGGCCGTTTTATAAAAACTTTTTTTGATTCCAATTGATCCTGTTTCTTATAAGGATCAAAAAACGATCACACCAACTGAGGTTTAGGTACTAGAAAAGTCAGTAATCGCAAAAAACTGCTACTTACTGGAATTTAAGTAGTTTTAATTATTTTTGGGATAAAAAAAATTCATTGAAAATGATACCTAGTTATCGATTCAGTAAATGCTTCTAAACAAACTAGTTTCATAAAGTGCTTTATTAAGTTACACATTGTAAACTCAGCGGTTTAGGCAGATCTTAAGATTTTTATTAAGTACCTAGTTGTTTGTTGTCATAGTAAATTGCAAACATACCTTATCGTAACGCTTAAATGGCCCGGCTGCTTGGCAGCCGGGCCGTTCTAGAAACGAAGAAAAAAATAAATAACTAAATGTTGTTTCTCTGGTCTATGATACCGTGACAAGATACAAAAGTTTATTATTCCTTAAATTCAATAATTGAAACTCATTTGTTTCCTTTACAGGCTAAAGGTTTATACTTCTGCGAACCATGCAGTCTGACATTTCCGACCGCCACAAAGGTCGAATTACACATAGACGAGCCCACACATATTAAAGAAAAAAACAAAACCTCTCCATGGCTCACACGTGTGGAGAATGATATCATAGCCTTTAACCAGTTCATCATAGCTGATGATGCTTGGAACGGCTGCGTTGAAGACACTTGTGTCCTATGTAATACCGAGTTTGATGACAGCTCTTCTCATAAGGTCATCAGAAGCCATATCCTCAATTTAATCAAAAGTGAAGTGATTTTCGACAACGCTCAGAATACAGTTTATAGAACGGTAAGATGGAAGATCTTTTTATTAATACTCTTCATGCTACTGGCAATGTGAACAACTTTAATAATTCCCTAGCGTGAAAGTTGTTTCATAGTATCTATACTAATATTATAAAGAGGAAAGATTTTTTTTTTGTTTGTTTGTATCGAATAAGCTCCGAAATTACTAGACCGATTTTAAAATTTTTTTCACCAATGGACAGCTAAATTATCAGGAAGCGACATAGGCTATAACTTATTTAAAAAAAAAATTGTGATCCTTAAGAAAAATCCCATAATGTAACCCAAAGTAGCAAAATTTTGCCTATAAACCACGGAATCGAAAATATCGCGGGGAGCAGCTAGGTAAAAGAAGTGTAAGTTAAATTAATATTTTGTGTCTTTACAACATTTTGTATGTTTGTTTACAGATTGATGCTAAATCCAAGCAGTGTTTAACTTGCAATGTGATCATCGGAAACGATACAACAAGTCATTTCAAAACAGTCGACCATAAAGAAGCATATAAACTGTATGATCCCACCGTTCAAAAGAATGATGCGAAAATTACTATACCGACTACCAAAAATACGAAAGAAACCCAAGATGTGAAGGTTAAAATTGATACTATAGATAAAAATGATGGCATTAAAGTAGTTAGTGGAAATTTCAATGAAAATATCAAAAAAGAAGCAGGTATAAATACAAATAAAGATGCCAATACAGGTATAAAAAAAGATGCTAAAAAAGAAGCCACTAAACCTGTTGATAAAGAAAAAGTAAAGCCGAAACAATCGGCTAAGAAACAAAAAGCAGAAGAACTTGACAAGATTTACTGTAAAAATTTGGGCGCGAAAAACTACGTAACAGAATCAGCAGGGATTGGGGAGAGATGGTGCGTCCTATGTGAATGGCTATTAGAAGATTCTACTGAAGACCACATCCGTAGCAAGCACCACCAAAATTTACTAAAACTCCACAAGGAAAGATTAGTAGAAAAAAATAACAATATCTCAAGCAAAGACGAAGAATCGAGTCTATATGAATCCGTAGACAGATACCAAAAGAGCAATGTTAATATTGACTTGATTAACGAAACTGCCTTTTGTAAGAAGTGTTCGAAGACCATTGACTTTAATACTGATGCTATCGAAAAACATATTGAAGAACATAAGAAAACTTCTGATTCTAAAAAGTCTAAGAAGTCGCCAGAGACGCTTTCTTCGGGTATCACGTCGAATGGGACAGATAGAACTACTTTGTACACAAAGCCAGTGTTGCTTGGTAAGGATAGACGCTCTCAAAAGACCGTGTCAGTAGGAGACTATGCAAAGCAGCATGGATTCACTCACAATCGTGCCGACTATAGCTATTACTGCCATCCATGCAGTAGAAGACTCTCCACTACACTCGATGACCTACAAAAGCACGTGGCAAGTAGAATTCACACAGAAAACACGAAACAAAAATCTAAAACTGATGCCACTGAAGCACCAGTAAAAGAGCCACTTGAAGGATATATTAAGACATTTCAACTAGTCGACAACGGATTTGTCATAGTGATAAACGGTAAATATTGGCTCAATGCTTTTGGCTTCTTATTGATTGCCAAAAAGAACGAAACAATCTTCTGTTATGGGTGCCATATTGATTTGACCCCTCAAAATGTTATAGAGCATATCATATTGTCTGATAATCACAGAGGAATCCTCGAGAAATGCCTATTGATAACTTCATTGGAAAATGAATTCATTAGAGAGGTATGTTATAGAATTTGTATTTTATAAATTCTGTCTGTTTTCACTCTCTATGTTGAAAACGACGAATTGGATGGTTGTTGACGCGCGCTTAAGTTTCCAATTGTATGTGATTTCGGGCAAATTTATAAGTCGAAAATACAAGGATTAAAACCTATGCTATTTGTTTTCAGATAAAGCTGGATGTTTACCATTGTGGGTATTGCAATATTACGGAGAACGATTGGGATGATATTTTGGATCATATAGCGACGGCGGAACATAAAAGAGAGAAGTCAAAGGCAGAACAAAGTCTCCGCGAGCACCAACCGGACTTTTTCGACCGTGCTAACTTGTGGGAAATGGATGATATCATCAAGCTATTTGTACAACGCCACAGAATTTAATAGGCTTAAAGCGGAATTATGTTCAGAGTCAAGTTTAATGTGCGTTTACAATGGGAGCTATCGTTTTTGTGCTCACCAGTTGTGCGCGCCATTGGCGAGTAAGGTCCTGTCAGTACTTTTATTTGATGTTGTGGATATGTTACCCATTACTTACTGTACCCATTACTTTATATAGTGTGAGTCTTTATAATGTGCACATATCGAAATGAGGGAATCTATGCTTAATTTTATCTACGGAATAAAAGATCTAAATATTTTATTTTATTTTTTATGGAATTTAAAAAAAAATTGTTCCCAGTCTAAAC
This sequence comes from Dryobota labecula, assembly GCA_947523025.1. NCBI lineage: Eukaryota > Metazoa > Arthropoda > Insecta > Lepidoptera > Noctuidae > Dryobota > Dryobota labecula. The sequence continues at coordinate 3,811,645 of OX383305.1, read as the reverse complement.
AAAACGGTGTAACTTTTAAACTAAATGATCGATCACGATGAAACAAACTCCATAATGATTGGAATTAATTAGGCGTCCTCATAAAATTGGGGAAAAAACTACCCTCAATTGAAAAGAAACATGTTTTTTTAGCAATAATCTGTTTTTTTTTTTTCATCATTTTTTACAATAATTGTAAAATTTCTCAATAAAGGGGCGTCTAATTGAGAAATTTTGAAATAAAAATTCCATAAAAAAAAAAATATATATATTTTTTTTTTTTGTATTTTTTCCGTAGATAAAATTAAGCATAGATTCCCTTATTTCGATATGTGCACATTATAAAGACTCACACTGTATTATAATGTTTATTTTATTACATTTTAAAACATCAAATTAATATTTACATTATAATGTTCCTAAAATTGGCAATAATGAAGCAGACAAATCTTCCTCCCAAGTGCTACCAAATTAGATCGTAGGTTGGTACTTAAAATCTTAAGCCATAATTAATCAGGAATGGCACAATCTTCACGATTATGAATAATTTGTAAAAATTCGCGATAGAAAATCCCGCAGTCAACGTTCATTCACATATGATGAATGGTATTTCTAGAGACCTCACTCTACACTCGCGCCTCTACCGGCGAATTCAAGCGTGATAGTCTTCATTAAATCAGATCATTTAGGCGTCGATTGTAACAACCCAAAAAATAAATAAAATAAAAAAATTGTTTTCTTACGAGAAAACATCCTGAACATTTTAATTAAAATGAGTAGGCCAATCAATATTTTTTCGAATTTTTAAACTCATTGCAGCCTGTGGGTTAATCAAAATCAAAAGTCATTTATTCTAACCGAGTATCAGCACTTTTTGAACGTCTGGTGCAGTGTCTGTCAGGTATTTCTAGTAATAGTAATTTTTTTCAGGTTAAGGACGTTAATTCCCCTAAGAATCTAGTGTTTTTGCTGTTTCTGATCAGGGCGCTTAAATTTTTTGTGTACGATATGATTGATGTCTTTAATATTATAAAACCGATACGTTTTCATTGGCAGCATTAAGACGCGTGAATTGTTATAAGTGTGTTATGTTAGGGCTCTTAAACACAAACACGATACGACGTCGTGCTACGATGCGACGTCGTATTGTGGAAATCTACGACGAATTCATTATCTGTCGTGAAACGATGCCGCGTCGTAACACGACGCAACGTCGTATCGTGTTTATTTTTGTTTATTTGTATTTATGTTATTTTAAAGATCAGCACGGACAGGAAAAAAAAATGCTTTGTAGTCTAATTTTGAAATAGTTACACACGCCATAGTGAACCATCTCTTACACGTTACTTTGAACTCTATTTTAGTTTTATTTAAGCCAGAATTTAAGTTAATTATCGATTTAACAACGAAAACTTGTGTAAGCATTTTGCTGCTCTGTCTGTTTGTGCTGACCGCTATATAAATGTGTTTCAAATGTAGTGACCCAGCCCGGGAAACTTCTCAAAGTCTTTGCAAGGTTTTAATAGTTTTTTAACCCCAAGATATTATTTTCCGGTCATTGCTGTAATTTACTACGAGTCTACGACTGTGGCAAATATTTTTTTAGTTATAATTTCATTTTACATTAGGGTGGTCAACTAATATCTAAAAGAGGTTCTAAAACGCGCTTTTCTTGTACTTTTCACAGATACTAATAAATCCTACTGTAAAGTATTTGATTTCTATTGGGAAACTCCTGTTGTAGATTATATCACATTACAATTATTAATTGCGACTTTTTTTCTATTGTTTTTAGTAGCTAAGTTTAGTTTAAGATTAATTTGATTTTTGTTTTTTGTAACTATACTGACATGTTAGTAAGCATCCATTTATTCAATAAATGTAAACTCTTTTTAAAATTGTAGCATATTATTGTTCCTTCTATTATTCGTCATTATACGGTAAGGGTTAATTCATACTAGAGCGGAGTCGAAGCGCATCGAAGCGTCAATCTGAAACTTAACATAGCAAATTCACCCTTATCTGTACAACATAATACACATATTTCTTCTAAGATAAAAACAGACGCGCGATTACGCGCGTCTGCGAGCGACCAAGTCTGATTGATGCACGCGCGTTTCGTTGTAGAGATAAGGGTGAATAGCAAATTCACCCTTATCTCTACAACGAAACGCGCGTGTTATCCTTTAGATTGACACTTCGCTGCACTTCGACTCTGCGCTAGTATGAACCGACCCTTAGATTGCGAAGATCGCAATTTGTTATGACTGCGGTCGATCCTCTTCAATCAACTCGGCTTATCGCAGTCCACTGCTGGATATCGGCCTCAACCAAGCTGCGCCACAATACCCTGTCCTGCGCCTTTCGCATCCAGTTTGTCCCAACCTTTTAAGGTAGTCGTCGATCCATCTAGCTGGGGGGCGTTCCACACTACGCTTGCCGATGCGCCGTCTCCACTCCCTCGTCTGCTCCGATCTTGATGACAGTAAATCCTTTGTGTACTAATTATCGGATTTCATAAATGATACCGTTCTTAATGCGTCGCTTTTTAAGGTGAAACTTCACGCGGACGAAGTCGCGTGACAGAAGCTAGTACACACGGCTACACATCAAGCTATACATTTCTAGTATAACTAAGCTGACCTCTCATTGTTCGGAAATCCTATACAATGCGACATCAGCTTGTACTGGAATAGTATTTATTTATTTATTACATTTGGGAAAACAAACAGTAGTATATTAAGCATAAACAATGTTGTCTTAAAATTAAACTTAACAAATCTACTACCCACAGCATTTTCTGCAGATTACTATATTATATAATAAAAAAACAAGCTGTTAGCAAACAAATGAAAAATAAGCTAAAAGAAAGATAATAAATAAATGAAGAATAGCTTGATATGTAGCCATGTGTATACAATATATCGGCTGGATGATTTTAGAGAATAATAACGATACATGAGTAGATCCCCTCACAGAAACCTAAAAGATCAATAAACGCTGAAGGACAACATGTTGCTAATAATTATTTACAGGCGTTTCGGTGATGGCGATTCAGCAAAAGAGTAACAATGCAAACAAATTGCGTACCTATTCGTACAGTTGGTAACTTACAGTTATTTTCAATTCTAAGTATAATTTGATGCCGTATAAGTTTTCACGACTTGGGAGAGTAATTTACATTTTTGATTATTCTATACCTACCTCATAGTACCAAGTTATAAACAAGTAGAACCAATGACATTTTGAATTCAATCAATTTCACTACCTATATACTTAGTACAAAACTACTTACCTACCAAGTCATGAGATGGTAATAGGAACAATAAAGTTTTAGAAGTGATAACTATATAATACGCACGTGAATCCGAAAAATCAGAGGTCTCGGGTGGTTCGAACTCGAGACCCAATGAGTCGAGTTCGAACCACCTATGGGTTTAGTGTTCCTATTACTATGCAGTATGCAGTTGCTTATCCGTGATTATCCATACTAATATTATAAATGTGAAAGTAACTCTGTCTGTCTGTCTGTATGTTACCTTTTCACGCCTAAACCGCTGAACCGATCGTCATGAAATTTGGCAGAGATATAGCCTGGAATATGGAGACGGACATAGGCTACTTTTTGACACCTACGCGGGCGGAGCCGCGGGCAAAAGCTAGTAAATAATATTGGACCTACCAAATATACAGGTGTATCTGCGGGGCAAGCACAGTGATGTCTGTCACGCTTGATAAAACAGTTGTTCTGCTCATTCGCGTTAGAGAAATGTTGTCCATCCCACTCGCAATACTCTGTTACAACGCCAACGCCAATAACGCCACTGTGCTTGCCCTGCCGAGGCGTCAAGTTGTACAGATGAGAACTAATATAAAATCTGAAATTATTCAATGTGATAGAGACATAGAATAATTTCAGATTTTTTTCTTCAGAGATAAGCGAACGGTATTTTTCGTCAAAAATAGTAAACTACGAGGCTTAAAAAAAAAAAAAATTGTGAATGATCAAATAGCGCGCTTTCATATAAAAAATATTTCATAAACAAAATTTAATTGGGGCTACTAGGGCATGTGGGGTATACCCTAGTAACCCCAATTAAAAAAATTAAGACCCCCGTTTAGTACGTTGCAAAAAAAATATAATTTGCAAAATAGTTGGGCAAACGTCATCTAACACTACTTATTCCAAGTTTCAAGTTGATAGCATTAGTAGTTCTTGAGATATCCAGCTGTGACAGACGGACAGACAGACTAGTCGCACGCGCAAAATAAGGGTTCCTTTTTACCATTTTGGTACGGAACCCTAATTAAGTCATGTGTAATGCTGCCCATGACATTGAACAATACCCGCATAATTTGATCTAGTTTACATTATAAATAGATGCTTTATCTCTTGTGGCCTGAATATCAGCAAGTACCGAGCAATCTGCTGGCTGAACAGTACATTACCCACGCTGATAATACGGCACGTTTTTATCACGCTGGTTTTCAAAGTTAAGTCTATCCTAAACCGCATCTGGGGCTGAATAAAACAAATCTGAAAAGAAAATCAGCTATTTGTGTGCCAGCGCTCTGGAATGAATCTTTACCAGCCTATTAAATGATGTAACCCTAGGTAATGAAATATTTCTGACGAATAATTAACCCTCTACTTATTTTCATTCAACGTTTTAATAAAAATAGCAATTCCATTCCAGAGAAAAATAGTGCGTCAGGGTAGGTCAGTTAGGTAAATACGCAGGTTGACGCTGACGCAAATAGACCTGTGGACTTTCCTGTAATACCTAAAATCTTTCCTGTTTACCTGACCCACGCCACGCCTCCATTGACGTCACACAAAAAACGGGAAAAGCTGCCTATAAATGCTAAAGTCAACATCAATGCCGGGTATTCTTAATTTTAGTTTTATGAAAAAAGGTCAAAGTTTAACGGAATGAGAATATCTAACCTTTTTTTTTTTAAATAAATGAAGGTTGCATAACATTAGTACCCACGCACGTTAACGCACAAACAGCGTCGGTACTTTTTTTAATTCGGCCAGTGCTCCAAAATCGTGCGGACGCTGCGCGCGTTTGGCTGTCCGATAGTGTCCCGCGCCAACTCTCGTTACATAATAAAAATAAAAAAACCGCGTTGTCTGGTTTTCGCTCGTGTTCAGTGATTTTGTGTTTTGTTGTTAATTTTTATAAGTTTGACGTTTTATTTATAATTTGGTAAGTATTTTTTTTATTATTAACTTGATTAAAGAATTATGTAGATACTTTCTTATTTCCATTTTTAGTAGCTTTTATATTTATTTATTAAAAATAGAAATTGTTGATCACAGTCATGCAATCAGTGCAGTCGTAATGAGACAATATAAAAGTTTTTTTTTCTTCCCTATGCAGATGACCTTACCTGCATATGGAAAAAAAAAACTTGTTGTAATATTTCTTATTTATTTAATAATTATCAGTCTAATATTACCAACTTATCTGTCTTTAATTTGATTTGACACAACTTTATTATAGACGACCCATATTTTAACCGAATATTGCCGATAAAAATTTTGGAGGGAAAATCTATTGAGATTTATTTTTATCATACCTTCAATGTGAATTAAAAGTACTTTCTTATCCTTGTGGTTTTTCATCATAATTGCAATAATTCTTAGCTAATTATAATGGTGATATAATAGGCACATGATATGTTTACTAATCTCAATAGATAATCTCCTAAATCGACGCAATGCGGTTAAAAATAATTTTCCAGCCGACACATGATTTAGCACAACGTTATCTAGTTTTGTTTTTTGTTTTTATGAAGTATATATCAGACATTGCCAATAGCTGTGAAAAATTGGCAAAAACACAAAATAAAAACCGGGCAAGTGCGAGTCTGACTTGCGCACCGAGGGTTCCGTACAAACTCGTATGTAGCTGATTTGTCCATTACGGGAATCGAGTCGAAACTCGATTCCCGTAAAGGACACACAAAACAACATCGAAATGTTACATTTTCTTTTTCATTGCTGCAAATTTAAGTTTGTAAACGCAAAAACGATTTTTTTAAAACTACAAATTAACAATTTTCGGACTTTTCCTTTACTTGTGCTGTGGGACCTTGCTTCTTGCTAAATTTCATAATTCTAGGTCAACGGGAAGTACCCTATACGTTTTGATTTACTTGCGAATATCGCATAAATTTCGCATAAATGGCTGTATCTTTTTATTGCATTAACTTAGAAGCTTGATTTTTTCAGAGCTCTAAGAGAGCAAAAACCTTCGTATTTGATATTAATTTCAACTTGATATCTCCACGCGTTCCTGAGAAAAAGGGTCTTGACAGACTGACAGACAGACGGACAACGAAGTGATCCTATAAGGGTTCCGTTTTTTCCTTTTGAGGTACGGAACCCTAAAAACGTTTCTGAATTATTTTTTTCGGTACTTTAAACTTAAAACTAGTTGGTATTTATTATCTTGCAATTTTAATGGGAATTTAATTTTCAGACGACGTGGTTTATATTTTACCTAGCCTTCTAGGCAAGCGGCAATTGCTTTCAAAGCGTTTTGTATTTCAAGAACGCGTTTCAGTAGCATAGACAAGCTTTTCGGCAGCTATGTTGTCAATCCCATTCACTTTGTCTAGGCAAAGTACGTTTCATCAGCGACGATCACTGAACCGTTTCGAGATTTCTGATTTTCAAAGCATTAGCATTTTCTAGGTACAGTCGCGTGCACATCAGGTTATACGAAACTGTCAAATTTCTCCAAACAATTTTAAACTTTAAAATGTTGGTGGTTAAGAGGGCGCTAACCACCAAAAAAATATTATCTCGTGACTGAAAAGGAATTACGAAAAACGGCTCAATCAGTAACCTCGGCAAGTGTGTCTAGAATTTTCTAATACCTTTTTATAAAGTTTCATATTGAGACACGAAGCAACAAAATACGATCTATTATAGAAGAATGTGGTCGCTTTTCTTTAGATCGAATTTTTCAATATTAAACTTTATAAAAGGTATTACCTACATTATTATTAAATCGATTGAGAAAATTTGACAGTTTGTGGTAACTAGATGTGCTAGCGACTGTACGCATAAGCTAGTAATAGTATAAGCTGACCTTTCATTGTACGGAAATCCTATACAATGCGAGATCAGGCTAAACTAGAAATGTATAGCTTGATTTGTAGCCGTGTGTACCTACCTACCTAGATTTAACATTAAAACCTAGCTTTCAACATTGAGAACAGTCTCGAAAAATTCTAGAAAGCACACGTTTAGAAACAGTTTTATTTGGGTAGTAGGTACCTATGTACCTATTTGAAATATCATCGACAAGAGCCTAGAATAATGTCGAAACAATAACAGTCCTCGTTCCTCGTTCCGTCCTCCGTAGATTTATATATAGGAGCGCACCTAGTGCTTAAAAGGTCCCCGAAACGATCAATTGCAATTGTCACGTGACTCATTGATGCGCAAATTGATCGTCTAGCAAATTCAATTGAAGATTGGTGCCGATTCTCTTGTACGGTGGCCAGCACATCAAGTTACCACAAACTGTCATATTTTCTTGTTCGATTTTGAACTTGAATCACTAATATTTTAAAGTTTAAAATCGTTTGGAGGAATTTGATAGTTTTGTGTAGCTTGATGTGCTGGCCACTGTACACCCACAGACATTGGCGTAGCATGGACTAATATCTATAGAAGTGGGCAAAATCGCATCAGCGAGGCCCCTTTTCTTTCGTTTCCAAGACCTCGCAAAGCAGTGGCGTAGCTTGGACTAATATAGACGTGGGCAAAGTTGAATCAGCGTGGCCCCTTTTCTTTCGTTTCCAAGACCTCGCAAAGCAGTGGCGTAGCGTAGACTAATATAGACGTGGGCAAAGTCGCATCAGCAAGGCCCCTTTTCTTTCGTTCCCAAGACCTCGCAAAGCAGTGGCGTAGCGTGGACTAATATAGACGTGAGCAAAGTCGCATCAGCGAGGCCCCTTTTCTTTTGTTCCCAAGATCTACTCAATAAATCGTATCTTACTAAACATGCTTTGACACGACATACCTACTTATGAAAGTGAAAAAATTAATATAAATGCGCGATGGGAGAATATTGAAAACCATATAGATTTGAAAAAAGGTTTTATTTTGTAACTTAAGTGATTACATCTTATACAAAAGTAATGTTTTTCGGCTTTCTGCTTTACAGAAGTCCTCTAGTAAGGATTTGTAATTGATTTTTGCAGCTAAATTGTTATTTCAGGTTCAAGAAAGTGACGAGTGTAGCCAATATTTTTTAGCATTTATATTATTTAAAAATAAACGGGGATTTTAAGTCTGGTGGCATCGCATTTAAGGTCTCTGCACACAGCGGGCGCGGCGCGGCGGGACGGGACGCCGACGTGACGCTGAGCAGTTGTATTGTACTAGATATTACGGACGACGCCACACAGAGCGTCACGTCGCGTCGCGTCGAGCCGGACGGCTCTGTGTGGCGTCGTCCGTAATATCTAGTACATTACAACTGCTCAGCGTCGCGTCGGCGTCCCGTCCCGCCGCGCCGCGCCCGCTGTGTGCAGACACCTTTAAAGAGGCCTCGCGAGGCCCCTTTAAGTGCGAGGCCGTGGGCGAGGGCCCACTTCGCTCACGCCTAGCTACGCCACTACCCACAAAACCTTGGAAGGAATCGAAAACCATCTCATTTCTAAACCAAAAACTACCCACACCTACACACTTTAATTCCTTTCTGCTATACCTATTCGTTAAAGTGATATTTGGCCTATTGCTGTAAATCTGTAGCCACAGTACTAATTGTACTGTGCTGTAGCTTCACTAGCTTCCATCCATAGGATATGTACCTACACACGGCTACATATCAAGCTATACATTTCCAGTTTAAGCGGATCTCTCATTATATAGGATTTCCGTACAGTGAGAGGTCAGCTTATACTGGAAATGTATAGCTTGATTTGTAACCGCGTGTACAGTCGCCAGCACATCAGGTTACACGAAACTGTCAAATTTCTCAAAACTATTTTAAACCTTAACATGTTGATGGTTAAGTTCAAAATCGAATGAGAAAATTTGACAGTTTGTGGTAACTTGATGTGCTGGCGACTGTACCTACCTTAATTTGTTAATACTAGGTACATACCTACATATCAGGTTTTACTTTTATTATTGATAGCAATTTCAATAGATCTACAGATAGCATCGAAAACGAAATCGGTAGACATTTTCGTAATGTCGATGTTATGTACAATAGATACACCTACCATCAACTTCGTAACTTACCAATTAAAGTGACAATGCGTCCCTGATGGAGTCCCTAGACGTTCAGAATCAAGCAATTTTGACCGCTTAGTGGTTTGCTTGTCAAGCACATCAAGCTTCGTAAGCGTGATGTGCTTGACAATCAAAATCCACATTAAAAAAAAAATACAGAAAAAATATTTTTTTGCTTGATGAAAAATGAATGCGGATACTTGACAAGCATGCTTGACGTTGCGTCAAGCCTTGGCAAGCGTGCTTGTCAAGAACGTAAAGGTGTCTGCACACAGCGGGCGCGGCGCGGCGGGACCGGGCGTGGCGGGGCGCCGACGCGACGCTGAGCAGTTGTAATGTACTAGATATTACGGAGGACGCCACACAGAGCCGTCCGGCTCGACGCGACGTGACGCGACGCTCTGTGTGGCGTCCTCCGTAATATCTAGTACATTACAACTGCTCAGCGTCGCGTCGGCGCCCCGCCACGCCCGGTCCCGCCGCGCCGCGCCCGCTGTGTGCAGACACCTTTAATAATTGTCAAGCAATTTTGACCGTCTGGGGACCGTACGTTCCAACGTAATTAGTTTGAGGGAAGAAGAAATGAGACAAACAGATTATTTTGACAGATTGACATAATTTATGTATTCGTTTCAAAGCTACGACTTTAATACTTACAGTAGTTTTGAATTGTTAAGTTTTATTGTAATCATCGTTTTAATGATTACAATAAACTTAACAATTTAAAACTAAGTACTATTTGTAATAATAACGTAGGTATAGTCTAGTGGAGCACAACTTAATGTGCTTATTTTCTGCATTTTCATTCTCAAATAAAATAAATTACCGAACAAACGATGAGGGCGCCACTGCGCGCTCGGCACAGTCTTAATAAGACAGGTAGGTATTTGCCAAAGTTCAATGCGTGATTGGAATTCTTATTAATCCACCATTCAGGCCCAGTGCTGGTTGGTGGATGTCACGTCTTCGAATTTTTGGTTCTAGGACATGCCGTCGGTTTCCTCACTATGTTTTCCTTCCCCGTTTTGAGCTTCTTGCTGCAACAAAGTTAAAGTAATTGACATTTCATATGATCATACATAAACAATTTAAAGTAGATATATAAACGTTTATTAACTCTAACGAAACTATTAATTTAGCTGTCACTGTCACGAGCGATAAATCATATCTTGTTCATGCATTTTATACGTATTAAGATCACGATGTTTTGTATGAATCGGTAATTTATTAGGCGAGATTAATATTTCTATAATTAACTTGCTGTTATAATTTTCATCTGTTTGTATGTCTTGCTGTTCTGTGTAGGTTGGTACCTACCTAACTATAAAACAGTATTTTTATTGTTGTGTCCAGTTTCTTACAGTCAATGAAATAGTTCGACATGCAGGAAAGATAGAAAAAAAAAAAACACAAAAAAAAGCAGTCAGGGCAATTTGAAGATTTGTTTTTTTTTTTGTAGCTGCCTGTATAGGCATCAGTACATTCTGTTTTATCGGCTGCTACATATTTTATGAAAACAATCAATAACTATTGTAATAGCACTTTCCGTGAACCATGGGCTGGCTTTTACCTTGGCCAGTGTCTTGGGTACATTACCAGTCGACAGCGATGTGGAGGAATTTTTGGACACCTTATTTTAGTTTGTTAATTGTTTTAGTTAGGTTTTTTATATTATACTAGCTTTTGCCCGCGGCTCCGCCCGCGTGGATGTCGGTTATCGCGTAAAAAAGTAGCCCATGTCCTTCTCTATATCCCAGGCTATATTCCTGCCAAATTTCATGTCGATCGGTTCAGCGGTTTAGGCGTGAAAACGTAACATACAGACAGACAGACACATACAGATAGACAGACAGACAGAGTTACTTTCACATTTCTAATATTAGTAAGGATTTTATTTTGGAATAGCTATCTATTAGAAGGTACTTTGGACGTCCTTTATAAGTCCAAGCTACGTAGTACATTATACTATGATACAATGATGACTTCGAGTTAAACTCCCATGATCGATTCACAAGAGATCTGAATACATTGATTGGATTGACCTACTTGCTAGCGGGAATTTTAACCTGTCCTAAGGGCCTGTCTTCTAGTGCACAATATAAGAATCGCGTGCGGCGAGTCCACGCGCCGTATATCTTTTTAGGTCTTTTGAAATTATTAAGAGTAAGGTGATTTAGATGCAATTTCTTTGAGTACCTACTTACTTGCTTTATTCAACTCTTGGCATTAAAATAATTTAATTATTAGATACATACGATGCATTGTTATTATGAAACAAATCGTTTATTAAGATATAAAAACAGAGAACTTTGATGACATTGTGACCTCCGAATTAAGAAAAATTTAAGATAATTATAAAAAACTAATCAGCGCATTTTGAAGAAGAGAATGATGAGCTGATTATGCGCTGAACAGATTTTGTCAATTAATTATTTATTACCATGAAGTAAGCACACAAACTTATCTCGAAATGTTGTTCGGCGCGAAAGAGCTGTATTTAACCCTTGATTTTCCTAACATAATTACCTAGCTAGATGAACTTAAAAAAAAATAGTTAGCTATCACATAAATTCTGTTTATTTATGTGCAATAATAATATTTCATGAAATTATATTGGTGCCGATTCCCTTGTTCACAAACTAAACTAAATTTAAGTTCAGTGCATCTTTTTCTTTCTGTTTCATTAAGAAAAGGACAGAAGATACATTTTAGTGAAGTCCTGTCAAATCAAAACTAAAACTCAAAACTAGTTCGCCTCTTCAAGATTGTATTTGCTTGTTAAGTTAGCAGCCCTCATTTCTCAACAACCTGCCTTTGGCCGTGTGTTAAATAACTGTGATCTTTAACTCTATGGCCCTGCATTCAGAAATGTTGGCGCCATTTATATTTCTAGTCAACCTAGCCGTATGCTATGATTCCATTGCCAGGCGCTGGCGTTTGGCAGAACCACTAGGCTTTGACAGCTGTCAGTCATGATAATTTATTGTTGTTTACCTATGAGATCCTGTCTTGAATTGTTACGATTAACTTTACGTAGGTAATGCTGGATGAAAAACAATTACTATCTCAAAAACGAGTAGGGATTGTGGCGGAATTTGCGAGAGGCCCAGCAGTGGATGAGACTGCGTTGATTTGACTTAAGTAGATATTCAATACATTCAATCCTAGAATCCTTCACTTGCCCAGGTATCAATACAAGTACTCGCGCCAAAAACCAACTTTGCGGCCTTGCATAACAAATAACTATTACAGCAATAACTTATCCTTTTTCAGGCTCTACTGAAAACATTCTCGACATCGCTCAATATTTTTAAGATTAGTTGACAGCAGCTAATGAACCACTATCACTATCTAAGTACATATTATAAAACAAAGTCCTCCGCCGCGTCTGTCTGTCTGTCTGCCTGTTCGCGATAAACTCAAAAACTGCTGCACCGATTTTCATGCTGTTTTCACCAATGGTTCTCAAGGAAGGTTTTAGTATAAAATTTGTTAAGTTTTTGTACCTACATATACATTAACGATATTTGTTGGAGGTGTCGGAAAAAAATAAGCCGTCTGGGAGCTTTCAACGAAAACGCTGTCTAACCCCTTTGAGATAGGATAACAAAATAATGTATGTTGGAATTGTGTATCTTATTTAGGTCTACAGAAAACTCCGCGATGGCATATGTCCATGTGTGATGTTATGTTTCTCCATTTTATTGTTTTGTCTTTTTGTAGGTATTTGTTGTGTTTAGGTAGTCGGAACATATTTATCCTTTTTATCCCGGTAGTATATTTCCGTGGGAAAATTTCGAACATTCACGCGGGCGAAGTCGCGGGCAAAGGCTAGTTCATATTATAATAATAACTAAAAAGTCGGTATTGGGTTACAATCGCGCCCAGTGCACTTTGTTCGGGCGATAAGTTAATGAACATTTTTATCACAAACAGTACTGACCTATTTCCACAACTAGAGCTCATAATTATTATGTTAAAATAAAATAATGCTTAACACCCCGGAGTCTGGATTTTGCCCGGTTAATGGCAATAGGCTCGCCCCCATTTACTTATGTACAGACGCCAGCAGGTCAAGCTACCCGAAACTGTCAAAATTTCGCAATCAACCTTGAACCTTATACTGTAGTGATAAAGTTGAAAATCTATTAAAGAAATTTGACAGATTGTAGTAGCTTGATGTGCTGGCGTCTGCACATGGAGTTAATCATAAGCTGGCGAAGTATGGGTTAGGTACTATATAGGGTTATTGGTAAAACATTTACATACCATTGCAGGACTGTATTACTAACGTCATCATCATCATCATCATCATTTCAGCCGAAAGACGTCCACTGCTGGACATAGGCCTCCCCCAAGCACCGCCACCTCGACCGGTTCCATGCTTCCCGCTTCCAGCGGATTCCTGCGGCTTTCACAAGGTCATCAGTCCACCTTGTGAGAGGCCTTCCTACGCTACGTCTTCCGGTACGCGGTCGCCACTCCAGAACATTTCGGCCCCAACGGCCATCTGTTCTGCGAGCAATGTGCCCTGCCTATTGCCACTTAAGTTTGGCAATTCTTCGAGCTATGTCGATTACCTTAGTTCTCCTGCGGATCTCTTCATTTCTGATTCGATCACGTAGGGAAAATCCAAGCATAGCCCTCTCCATTGCCCTTTGGGTGACTTTTAGCCTTCTAATAAGGCCCCTTGTGAGCGACCACGCTTCAGTGCCATAGGTCATCACTGGCAACACGCACTGGTCAAAGACTTTCGTCTTGAGACACTGCGGTATAAGGGACGAGAAGATATTGCGTAGCTTCCAGAACGCTGCCCAGCCGAGTCGGATTCGACGATTGACCTCTTTCTCGAAGTTGGACCTACCTAACTGAACAGTTTGTCCTAGGTAAACACACTCGTCCACAACTTCGAGTGTAGCGTCTCCGATATTCATGACAGTGGGTGTTACATGGGCATTTGACATGACCTTTGTCTTGTCCATGTTCTCTCTTGTCACCAGTCCTATAAAGTTCTTAGTTCTCTGTATATTATGGCAGCTGAGATCAAAACTACAAACGTAGTTTACAGGGAAGTTTTATTAGAATGCGGCTGTATATTGTGGTGTCTTACGACTACCACGCGAACGAAGTCGCGGGCAGAAGCTAGTCTTCCATTCAAATAAATTAAAATTGAAGTGTGTGTATGTAATATACACTTTTTTTTACTAAATGCGTCTTATGAAAGTCTTTACGGGACTTAAAAAAAAAATTGTCTGTCTATCTGTTTTTTCCGGCTAATCTTCGGCTTATTTGTCAAGACAAGACCAACAAAGCAGTAAAAAATATCAGCAAAAATCACGTAATGTTCGCATGTAGGTACTTATTTTGTTTTCAATGTATTCAATAAATGTGCTTATCTAAAGCAATCCGTATCAAAAGCGTGATAGTGTCTGTTATACCGTAAATCCGTTCATAGTGGCCAAATAACTGATAAGTTGGTGAGTGCAATTTTTCTTCATTTGACAAGGCTCGCGTGATAATCACGTGCTAAGGGGATATTGTCATTTTCATCATGCTTGGAAGAAGTATATGATGGATTTTATTCACAAAGAGGTGCTACCCGCGGCTTCGCTTAGCTATTTCTAAAATAAAAGCATTTACTCCTTATAACTATAGCTATCTGCCAGTGAAAGTCCCATCAAAATTAGTCCAGCCGTTTCGGAGATTAGCCGGATACAAACAGATAGGCAGACAGATACGACAAAAATTAAAAAAAAAATAGTACAGTGGCCAGCACATCAAGCTACACGAAACTGTCAAATTTCTCCAAACGATTTTAAACTTTAAAATGTTGACTATTAAGTTCAAAATCGAACGAGAAAATTTGGCAGTTTGTGGTATCTTCATGTGCTGGCCACCGTACCTTCAGAAAATGATTACGCAAATGTTAGGTCACTGAAACCGGTTTAACAATAATACGTATTAAGTATGTACATATTCAATTAACATTAACATGTCTGCCTACGAACGAAACCGGGCCCGGCAGTGTTGCCATCCTACCAGCGGTACAGTAGAAAAAGCGAATTGGATGAATATCGTCAGTTATCGGCTAGAAAATTTAATTCTGTAAAAATTGAATAAACGGAGTATTCATAATCTTCTTAAAAAACCAAGCAGTACGTTATAGGTACCTATTATCAATTGTGTAGGTAATATTGGTACAAGCAGTGGAAGTATTTAATTTTTAAGTGTACTACAATATCGGATTGGGTCTAGGCTGTAAGGATCTCCCTCTACCTGTATCTGTCTCCCTCTCACTATTTCCCTCTACCTCTCTTTATCTCCCGCTCTCTATCTCCTTCCATCTCCCTCTCTATCTTTTTCTCTATCTCCCTCTATCTATCCCTCTATCTCCCTCTATCTATCTCCCTCTCCTTCTCGTCTCACGGCGCGGTCAGTGAAGCGGAACGCAGTAGTAGGTACCTATCAGCTGTGCGCTCGCCTATTGATATTATTACGAATAGATTGTATCCATATTTTGCTGATTTCTGTGGACCAAAAAAAAAGTATTGAACAAATAATGGAAATGTGTTCTGTTTCTGATACTGAACCACCAAAAAAAATTAGCGCACTGGTTAAAAACTTATCCTGTAGGTATATGTAAGGTGGCCAGCACATCAAGTTGCTACAAACTCAAATTTTCTCGTTCGATTTTGAACTTAATTGTAAACATTTCAAAGTTTAAGTTGTAGCTTGATGTGCTGGCCACTGTACTTACAAATCTATCTATAGCATTGCAAGTGACATTTTCCACCAATTTTACAATTTCTTGTTTGGCAACACCGGCGGCGGCGCGTCGTAACATAAACTTTAGCTATTCTAGTCCCGTACAAATATGCTTGAATATCAAATGCATTTATTACATTTATCCTTGACGGCTCGTATACTTGTCTGCGGTTTATTCAGGCTAAACGAATAGGTAATATTAATTATAAAAAATAGTTAGTTAAAATAGTTATCTACCTCTTTTTTCGACTAAAAAAGAGGTAGCTAACTACAATTAGTAACAAAAAAAAAAAAACTTTTTTTTTGTAAATATCATCTTGCAGTTCAACCTAGGAGGTTGTCTACTGCTTAACCGGACCTTCCTGTGGGTGTCTAAATAAATTAAGGCCTCCAGCCAGGGCATAAAACTTAAAAACTAAGCGACTACGCTAAGGGCACCCCCCTGCGGGGGTATGGATCTCGGCTTAGGGCGTCGCTGGGGGAGGACAGCAAGGGCAAGGCTGCATCGAATAATAAAAAAAAAAGATTCAAAATAAAGCTGCTTTTTATTAGTGAAGTAGCATACATGCGTGTGACATTTTGGAACTTTTGCGACATTGCGACTTGAATTTGAACGTTTTTTAATTAGTAGAATTGGCCTTCTGGTGTCGAATTGTCCTAAAATCTATCTTTTATTATATTTGTTTTGTTAACGCGAGAAAAATTACCAAAGGTCTTCATTGTCTCAAGAAAAAATGAATTCTTTAGCTCTTCTCTACAGCAGAGATAATGAACACCATAAACTATGATGATAATATAGATTATTTTGCTGTTAAAAAAACCGTAAAAAATTGTAATTCTTGTTTATTTTTTACGCTCTTTCTTAATGACTAATTCATTCGTTTATTTAACTTTAGTGCCTTCCTTACTACAAATGGAAAATTATTATTTTAGAAAGGTACAAGGGGCGGCGGAAATAAAGTGGCTTATACTCATAATAAATATAAATCCGGCACTGGCAAGCGTGGTGAACTGGTGATCAATGCTCGTGCCTTCTGTGTATTGAGAAGAGGCCTTTGCCCTGCAGTGGGATAAGAATAGGCTGCTATTTTTACTTTTACACAATTATCAGTTCTCCCTAGTTCATAAACATTAATATTTTACACACCTAGGCCGTAAAAATAATCATTCTATTGATTTTATTGTTCAGTTATCACAAGAATCAATGTTTGATTACACATTTTGACTATGATAGTGCGACATAAAAATTTACTACGATAATAATAATAAATCGGTGTTATCGTCACGTTTACTGACGATAAAACAATTGACATTACATTACATAAGCACCTGACTATGTGGCTCTTGACTCCTGTTGAAAGAGCTTCTGTTGGCAAAGGGGCTCATTTCTTCTGTAAGCAGAAAATCTTGTGCACCCTATTGAAAGAGAGCTCCGTTCTGTAAAGGGGTATGAAACCCTTATAGGTAACAGGCTTTTGTTAGAAAGGAAAGAAAGAAAGAAGAAAGAAAATACGTTTATTTGCGGTAAACATTGACGCAAAGAAAGTACACAAACACGAAAGAATAAGTTGGGGGAAAATATGCGTCACATCCACGCAAAACGGTAATCGCTCAGCATAATCCTGCGACCCTAAGCGAGACAGAGCCCCAGCAGCGCTAGTTTTCAGCGACAGCCGGCGTTGTCGTAATGACGTCAACCGGTGCAGCATAAATGTAATGAAAAAAAAAAAAAAACAAGAAATAAAATAAATACAATAATTAGTTCTAATGGTTTGTGGATCTTGTTTAAAGTAAACATCATGGCTCCTATCAACAAAGGGTGCTACTGAATATCCCTATCAAACTCGAGCTGAAAATTCCCTCATGTGTCTAGAGTGGACGAAGTTGTTCGTCAAACTCTTACTGCCTCAGAAAACTAAAGTGTCTCTCCAACTAACTCTGCCTAGGGGATTGAAATGCTCGCGTAGTCATCTTTACCGTCCCGGCTGACCATAGGACCCCGTTCGCCAACACCGACACCTCCTAAGTGTGTCGACTAACGTCCACAGTTCCTCCTGAGAAAATCTGAAACATTATGAGCCGTCGTCTAGGACCTGTGTGTGTCAATGTGGTCAGGTCAAAATATTTTAATTCACATAAATCAACATGGGCACTTATGAAACGTCAGAAACTAGGCGCGTTTCCAATTGGTCGTTTCTTATGGAGAAGAGCCGGCAAGAAACTCCACTCATCCAAGCTTAAAAGAGATTTGACAGCAAATCCACTAATCAAAGACTTGATGAGGCTTTCCGAAACTGGGGGGCTGGTCGGTCTTTTTTTTTTTTTTTTGAGGATGGGAAATCATCAAATGACCCCTCCCGCTCTGGGTGAAGCGGAAGGGAGTGTCAGACTCTTACTGATTAAAACCCACCTGTGTTCCTTCCTTGGCCCTCTAGGTTCCGGGGCAGCGATACCCCTTTTGGACAATCCCGCTGAGGGTTGGTCGGTCTAAACTTTAATTTTGACATAGGAAGCCCGGTAATATTCTTGTTACTTATATCTGATAGTAACAGAACTTTGGTAGCAAAATAATAAAATCAATAAGAGTCAAAGGCACGTTTACACATTATTATTTGCTGTAGAAAATACATGATCTGAACCTATCTCGCCTACTTCATGTCAATAATGTATCCACGTCAAATTCCTTTAAAACTATTTCAAGTACTTGGAATTTGAACTTTAACTTGCAAAGGTTGCAATATATCTCTTACATTCATGGTCCAGCCGTCCGGCCATCCGAATACGAAAAATAGGGAAGTTTCTACTTATTTTACTTGAACGAACTCTATAAAGAAAATAAGACACTTGAAATGGCGATGGACAGGACACAACAAGGGACAGCAGGATAAAATGGACGAAAATCAAAACGGAACGGCAGCCACAAGATGGCAAAAGAAAAAGAGGCAGATAGGACAGGCTAAAAGATGGACAGATTATTGGAGGGACAATCTGGGCAAGAAAAGCAAATTAGTAGAGAAGAATGGAAACTGGAGCTGGAGAGGCCTATGTATGACAGGACACGCTGACTACTAAACCAGGAAATCAGATGTACTAGATTATAAGTAACAGTTTGCTACTATGTTTAATGTTTATCAGCAATAAAGACAATAAACTCTTTATAAGAGTAGGATTACTAAACACTATGACTGTCACTCCAAGTATGAGGATTCAATGAATGTTTCTGTTAGATCTCTCATACGGTGATACCTTTCGACTTTCTGGAGTTGCTTGTACCCTTGTGTTCAGGTGACAGACTAAGCCGATAATGACCTTCTTATGTTGGCGTCTTCCTCTTACTTCAAGTCTACGAATAGTCTATTTAATTAGAAGGCCGAGATTTACGGGCTGATAATTATTATAATAAACAGTATAATAGGTACCTAAACACAAATACGTACTGTTTACCGTCTATAAAGGCAACATTGAGTGTTGTTTGTTAGATATTAATTACCTAGCATATTAATCAAGTGAACCTGTAAAATTAGGAAATCGTTTTGTATAATGTATAATCCTACACTGGCACTACTTGGCACTGAAACGCGGTCGCTCACAATGGGCCTTATTATAAGGCTAAAAGTCAACCAAAGGGGAGAGGGCTATGCTTGGAGTTTCCCTACGTGATCGAATCAGAAATGAAGAGATCCACAGGAGAACTAAGGTAACCGACATAGCTCGAAGAATTGCCAAACTTAAGTGGCAATGGGCAGGGCACATTGTTCGCAGAACAGATGGCCGTTGGGGCCGAAAGGTTCTGAAGTGGCGACCGCGTACCGGAAGACGTAGCGTGGGAAGGTCTCCCACAAGGTAGACCGATGCCCTTGTGAAAGCCGCAGGAATCCGCTGGATGCGGGAAGCACAGAACCGGTTGAAGTGGCGGTGCTTGGGGGAGGCCTATGTCCAGCAGTGGAAGTCTTTCGGCTGAAATGATGAATCCTACACAGGGTTTACAGATATACCCGTTAATCCTACACACTGTTTACACCACGGAATATATGGTTTACACTATACCGGTTAATCCTATATAGGGTGTACAGGTATTCCATTTACGTGTAATCCCATCTTTATGTATCGAAGGTTGAACCACTTCAGGCAGGCTTCCGATGTTCGACACGATGACACTTCACAATCCCTGATAACTGTTAAAGTGATAAGTGATAATAAAAGATAAGGTACAGATTTGGCGCCGATTGATTGCGCATATGCAACCTTCTTGGAATAACACCAATATGTTCAGCGGCACGTGTTTAATAAAATTAAACGAGTAAATAGTCATTTATTTAGAAATAATCGGTAATGGTATTTATTCTGATTCATCGTTATTGACAAAGTTGGGTTGGGCGGGTATTTTTACCGCTAGATACCTACCCACTCACTCACTCATGGAAAATGATTTTAAGCGTACTACTTGTATTGAACGATAACTTGTGTATGTCGTACAAACCGTAAAATAATAGGGATGCATTCCACTGCGCTCCAAGTTTTTATTACCTATATTATTTCTAAAATTATAAGTACAGGATTAGGATTAGGATTTAATTAATATATTGGAAAATGATTTGACTCCCTATATGCGTCCGCGAGTTCGTTCCAGTGTGCAGTGGTAACGATAGTGGTGCGATAGACTAATATTGTATGTGTTTAATTATTGGAATATTCATGTTCTGTTTCTTTCCACTGGTAAAGTTGCTAACTTTGAGAAATGTTCCAAAAGATTAATGTTGTAACAAATATATTATGATAATGTAGAAATGTATTGATAAAATACTTTAAACCAAGCTCCGTGGAGTTTCTTGTCCATTCTTCTCCACGAAGCCCTAGTTTTGGAACGGACAACTGGCTTTCTGAGTAACGTTACTTTGACAAGCCTAATTGAAAAAAATGCCTAGTCTTATCTTTCTGTGCTTTTCTTTATAAAATCCTTTCCCTACACACCATATTCATAGGGACTTTTATACATAGTAAACTACTAGTTTACATCCAGGTTCTGACTAAGAGAGAAGAGGCTAAAGGTTTGTTTACAGTTAGGTTTCTAGAGATAAGATGGGTACCTAACCACACACTAACAAAAGCTTATTGAATTCCTGATGTTTCAGATATTATGCGCTCTATAATTTTTGGATCCACTTACAATTATTCATATTTTGATCGCATTTTAAAAAAACATACAAGAATAACTTCTTCCTACAACCGAAACTTAGGTTAACAGAATAAACGACGACTTCCTTTTGTAAAATGGGATTAGATTAAATAATCCGTCTTACGTTGTGGTCGCTCGTTTAATAAATCTGGAGACGGTCCCCCGGTCAGCAGATAACGACAATACGATTATTTACAACTGAGAGCTATCATTTACTGGGTAATAATGTCATTATAATGTCATTCATTGAATTAAATTTAATTAAATGTGCCCTGGCGGCTGATTGTATGATGTATGTCATGCTCACTCAGATGTCTCGCTGATGGTGGCGCGTGTGTTGGATCATTTAGCTCCCTTCAAAATGGTTGGGTTGAATGGTGCTGATCCATGAATCATGTTCGTGAACGGGTGCCGGTAGTTGGGACTGGTCATCTCTTAAAGTAACTGCGAAGCCGCTTATTTCCTTTTTTTTTTGTTTCTATTTGTGTAGGTACCACTCTGGACGCTTTTAACGTGTACGCTTTTAATACATCGTTTTTACTTAAAGTTATAAATTCAACATTAAAGATGTAACTAATATTTGTGTGTAACAATATAATTTAAAAGAGTGTCCATGGAGTTTCCTGCCCGTTATTCTCCATACGCACCTACTAAGCTTTGAAATGGGCAACTGGATTCATATTTCTGACTGACCGATTCCTTGACAGTTAAAAAGTGCCTGTAAATGGTTTAATAACATTGAAATAAATTATTTCAGTTTGAGTGATTCTTATTTAATAGTCTCTTGCACCCCAATTAGGTAAGTAACAAACTTTTTCACTTCTCATGTTCTAAAAGTACGCCAATATAGCCCTACGAAGCGGGACTAAAGTGAGCACTTTAGTCTCTAGGGAGTGAAAAGAAATTAGTTTTTTAATTTCCTTCATGTGACATAGACAAACTGCCAGGCTACCATTTACTGGCTGCTGACAAACAGCCAGTAAATATACTATCTGTGGAGTGTGGACCATCTTCATTGCGAAAATGTTGAGAGTTTTAGTTCCATGGTTTTTCCGCAAAGAAGGTGGTGCCATGTGTTTTTAATTGTTAATCTGTGACTGGTTTAGAAGAAAAAACTGACCGCGTAAGTTTCAGAATTTTTGTCGAGTGTTTTGTTTGGTTTTCAATAAATTTATTAAGAATGTCCAGTGACAGTGAAGAGTTTGAAGTCGAGCAAAGAGCAAAAGGCAGTAGATAATCTTTTGCCGCTAAAATCGCGGAAGATTTACCTAAAAACTTACGAAAGTTTTATGGACTGGAGGAATAATATTTATTAAATGTTTTTGCACTAAATTGACTATTTTTCTCACACTCAAAGTGAAAAGTACAGTTTGCACCTTGAGACTAAACGCCAAATTAATATACCCTCAGTTTCATTGACTCCCTCGCACGCTCGGGAGTCAAACCACCTCTGGTATACTATGGATTCGTTTAGTCCCTCGATATAAAATATACTATAAATCACAATTCTACCGAATACGGAGTAGAGATGGCTCCCTGGAGTCACGCTCTTCCCGCCAATGTGGTGTATTCCCGCTGTCCCCACCGCCCCCATTAATGGTATACATAATTATTATATTTCACATAAAATAGCAAAAAAAAGGTTCCATTTTCTTTTAAGTACCTACTTATTTTTTAATTATTATTTCTAAAATCTACTTAAAAGAAAATGGAATCTTTAGTTTCGCCATTTTATGTGAATTACCAATAATGGTGACACGGTGGTGGGGGCAGCGGGAATACACCGCCAATGTTTACCTCCAACTCATCCGGTAAAAGTACAAAACTGATCGCGAATTAAACTTTCTATTTGAAATTGGATTTTGAAGGAAATTGCTAATCCATTTGGTTGAAATGTTCGTCTGCTCGACAACTTAAATCACGCAATGAACTTTGTTATTAAATTGCCAAAATGAAAGGCATTGACATTGTAAGTGTGTTACGCAATTACCCCACTGAACAGCGAGATTCTTTACAAAGAAACTTCTTTATTTCTCCCTACAAATAAGACAAAAAACTTGCAACTACTGACAAAGATAGACTGACTATGCCTGCCAAAACATAAGCATTATCAGCAGCGGGGTAATTGCTAACACACAACGCAATGGGTTTAATTTTGACAGTTCAACAATATTCATAGTGTTATTTACGTTGTTGTCCAGACAATTTTTTTGAACATTATGAAGCAATGGATTAGCAATATCCATTGATGTAAAAAAGGAAGATTAGATACTCACTCCTCGACGTTGACTGCATAAACTATGCCGACCGGCACAATTGACCTTAGTCACAATCGAACTAGCGTTTGTGTAGCACATGTGTAGCACGTAAAGAAAATTTACCGTGATCGTCTAAATAAGCAGCAACAATGCCTTCCTGTGTTTTCAAAATGTGCACAAATAATTCACAAACCATAATAAACAAGTTCCACGGAATTACTTTCCACTCGTAAGTTGGTACACATGGCCACAAATCAAGCTATACATTTCCAGTTTAGGCTGATGTCGCATTGTATAGGATTTCCGTACAATGAGAGGTCAGCTTATACTGGAAATGTATAGCTTGATTTGTGGCCGTGTGTACATCAAAACTTTTTTTCTTTAGAATTCTCCTGAATAATATTGCTTTCTAGGTCGCCATTTGTTTCTGAGTTATTATGGGTACGTAACAGTGACAATTATTGCTATCCCGTTCTCGCTACAGCCCGCGTCATATCTTTCTATTTCGGTTGTTGTTATATGACGAACGACATCGGGAAATGTAGTTGTGTGTGTTTACATGTAATTGTTTCTAGTCCAATAATGTTTGCGTGACATTAGAGTGGTGGCATATCTTCCTTTTTTATACATCAACTAGCTGACCCGACAGACTTCAAAAAACTCAACTCAAAAAAACTCAAAGCATTTATTTCAATTAAACCATTTACAGGCACTTTTGAATTGTCAAAGAGACGGTCAGTTAGTCAGAGTCGGCAAGTTGAAGCTAGATGCCCATTCCAATACGTAGATCACTATGGAGAAGAACGGACAAGAAACTCCAAGGACACTCTTTTAAATCAAGATATTACATAATCCTGGGTACATTATTCTTGTTGCTTCTATATGTGAGACAATGTAAAAACTAATAAAACAATTCAAAATATAAAATTACAAATTAAAAATAAGCCCTGGCAGTCAAGAGATGAGATCTTCGTTCTGTCAAAAGCTATTTAACTGTGGCAGTTTGTCTATGCGCAAAGGAAATATAGTATAAACTCCACTACTTTACCCTACCCTACCCTAGCCTACCTACCTACCTACCTACCCTACCCTACCCTACCTACCTTACCTACCCTACCTACCCTACCTACCCTACCTATCCTACCTACCCTAACTACCCTACCTACCCTACCCATCTACCCTACCCTACCTTACCCTACCCTACCTACCCTACCCTCCCCTACCTACCTTCCTACATAAAACCTTCAATTTTTTTTTATTGATATTAACCTATTCTCAGACCTATACCAAATGATGACTGACACGTTATGTCAAACGCCATAAAGTTACATTGACGAACGTCAAATGTTTCACACAAAGAGATTTAAATTTAATGTCTTTGATTTCACAGGAAAGTAGGTAGAACAGTTTATATGGGGAAATGAAATTGTTATTTTTACTATCTTCCTCGCAATTTTTCCATATTTTCTCACCGTTTAAACCTTCCCTGGACTACGACAAACATTTCAAAACCAAAATCAGCTAAATCGGCCCAGCCGTTCTCGAGTTTTAGCGAGACTAACGAACAGCGATTGATTTTTATGTATATAGATGGCAATATCCTTTAAAATCTTTCAGATTGTGATTTTAATAGTGTGTTACGCAATCAGGGTGCTGGTTGGAACAATCGAGTACTTGAGAGGAGACCACGAATGGGCAATGGCAAAGTATGAGAGGTCCCTTAGTTAAACGGTCAAAAGTCCTGAAAATGTAGATGATGTGTTCGCCAATGAATAGTAATAGGCCGCTAGTTGATAGGCGTTTTTGGAAAGCCCATATACAATACAAAATATAGTTTACCATATATAACAGGAAAATTAAGCAAATTAATACAATAGTGAATAAACATTGCCGGATTTACACCTCGATAATCCAGGGCCAGTTGAGTTCAGTGTCCTAACGCAACACATATTTGCTTCGTCTATTAGCTCAACCCACGGAACGCAAGAGACCATATATAGTCTGTTCCAAAAGTATGTATGAAAGTATAAACAAACCCTATTCAGGGTAAATTCTAACGAAATTACTCACCAAAGGGATTAAGTAATATATCCGAATGAGTAGGCTTGCGAAGTCGCGAGTGGTTGCTTCGCACATTGGGTAGGTATTAAACATAGTAATTATTTTAACGTAATGGTTTTTTGAGTACTTTATGCGGCCTACCCAAATGTCCTTTCTTTGGTATTGTTCGTCGAGTCGTTGAGCTCCTTAAATCCTGAGTTGAGCTACACGTTTACTGACAAATGCTTGCACTGACTGGACAGGTCCACTCAAAATTGTGTGGTTCTTTCCTCAAAAGACCATTTCAGACACGGATCTACATGGTCCTCACATGATCTGACCAAGATTATGTCTGGACTTTAAAAGAGACTTTGACCCCTGAGTTTGTTTCGCCATTTCTTCTCAGGGATAGTCAGATAGGAAATGTCGACTTCCTCAAGCTTGTTTTTATATTTTTTATATGATGTGTAAAAGTGATTCCGATATCCTATTTACAGAATAAACGATTTCATTTCATTTCATTTCATTTCATTTCAACAATTTCAAACAAATTCGGCGAATTGTGCTATACAATTAAATCTTACTACCTTTTCATTTATATAAAAAATAAGAAATACTCATACGTTTGTAAAAACGATTGCATATCCGCCTTTTTTCGAAATTTTATAACACTGTTTTTTTATGTTTCCCATGGATTCAAAAAACTAGTACCTAAGCGCGGTCTCTGTTGGGTCAAAGTGTCAACATCACCACATGTTTAAATAACATTATTAAATTGTAATTGATAAATCATCGACGAAAATTGAGATTATAAAATTAACCTCAATTTATACAATGAAAAACATCTTTAAGGTGATTTAAATAATCAAATCAAAGCCCTCAATTTGTAAGTAGAACTACAAATGAGCATTCACAGGTACGTTTTCTGATCCATTTGTTTACAGTTTTATCAGTTACTTTTGGAACGTACCATAATATGTCTGTGGGCAGAGTTCGTCTTGTTTGTTCGTGATTTGTGTGTGTTTAGACACAGACAGGAAGTCTATGTGTTGGCTAGCCTATAGGACCTATGAATGCCGACCGTTAAGGCTCCTAACAACAGGCGCGACACGCGTCGCGACACAAAGGCACCGCTCGTCGCGTGTCGCGCCTGTTTCTAGGAGCCTTTAACCGATGAAAATCCTTGAAAAACAAAGAGTCATTCTTATGCGTTTATTATTACGAGGTAGGGTTGCTTGATGATCCTAAGGTTTCGATATCTGATGTCAGTATGATTTAATCTCAACACTAATAAATCATTCTCATTTGCTGATCACGTTTTTTTAGGGTTCCATACCTCAAAAGGAAAAAATGGAACCCTTATAAGACTCTTATGTCTGTTTGTCTGTCCATCTGTCACAGCCAATTTGCTCCGAATCTAATAGACCGAATTTGGTCCTTAGATGAATTTCTGTAACCCAAACACGGACGTGTAACGTAAGTTTTTGTCAAAATGTCAAAGTTACATTACATGTCAAAGAATGGAATGAAAATGTAAAATTCTATACCCAAAGTCCCAAATTCAGATCATTTATGTTAACATTTATGATAACATAATTATCAAAAAAATATCTTCGTAATGGTAATTCACATAAAATGGCGAAAAAAAGGTTCCGTTTTCTTTTAAGTACTGAATTTAAGAAATAATAATTAAAAAATAATCATACTGTAATAATTTTATAATATTCGGTTTTAAACAAAGTTATTAAAAAAAGGAGTTTTTCTGGAATAAATTATTTTATGATACTGGTAACAATGCAGGAGATCCAAACATTTTCACATTTTTTACATCTTCAACATCACTAATATTACAACTCTCATCCATAGATTCATATTGTATGTAGCATATCTAGCCACATTTTCGATGAAAACGGCTATTTCGAGTGGAAATCGATTTTGGGAGACCTACGTCTAACAGTGGACTTAAAAGGGCTGATTATGACGATCATAGGCCGTGTCTCCGACACACTACATAAATCATTGTTTGGCAACGGTATTTTGTTTGCATAGTTCTTATAATTAATTCACTTTAATTTTTACAGAAAAAATAATAATGAAAAAATGTTTTGCACCACTGTCCTGTCATTTTGACAGTGACTTTTCTTGACATTACTTTGTTTACATAAATTATCTGAATTAGAGACTTTGGGTATACAAGGTTGTTTTGGCGCATGGCCAAAATCGAACTGACGTCACCATCTTGTTTTGTCCATACAGTTTTTGTGTTATTTTCCCTTACAATTTCATTTAGGCGCGAAAGATCCTTGTTACACTCTTCACAGGCTCTTTAGCGCGTTACTTACTCACAAGAAGTATCCAAGCCTAATCATATTTCTGGCCAGCCCTGACAAAAGCAGCAGCGCGGAAATAATATACAATACAGTTTTATGGATCTGTTGATCGGGACCATGACTAGAGATCACCTCGTTCGCTCCATTGAACCTCGTTAGCGCGACAATGTGCTAGCTATGCGCTTGATTTGACCCCTGTTAGGTACTACATCTGTTTACAGCATCCGGAGTTAGAATGCTCCACAAAATCTCGGAGTTGAGGAAGGAACTGGTATTTTTATGGCTTAGGCACAGGTTTCAGGGTCTAGGTAATTGTGTCCGTAAATGAACACTACATAAAGTAGAAAAAATTGTTTTTCTTTCAAGGACTAGAAGACTGGTACTGGATTTTCGAAATGGCAGAATAATGAGATGAACAAAGCATCTTAATATCTAATGTTCATCACTATCAGATTATGATATACTAGCTTTAGCTCGCGGCTCCGCCCGCGTAGATGTCGGTTATCGCGTAAAAAAGTAGCCTATGTCCTTCTCCATATCCCAGGCTATATCTCTGCCAAATTTCATGACGATCGGTTCAGCGGTTCCGGCGTGAAAACGTAACATACAGACAGAGAGACAGACAGACAGACAGAGTTACTTTCACGTTTATAATATTAGTATGGATAGTATGGATTAGTATGGATTAGATATGCTCATGATATTAAAGCTGCAGTCTTGCAAAATTCACTCGCGGCGAATTATTTGCGCAACTTTGTTATTTCTTTTTTTAAACAAATTAATAAAATAAAATGAAATATTATTATTGCTCATAAATAAAAATAATTATAAGTAATAGCTAGTTTTTTTTAAATGTTCATCTAGGTGGATAAATCAAGTGTTAAATACAGCTCCTTCTGCCCAACAACATTTCGAGTTATTTTTGTGTTCTTACATGGTAATTCATAATAAGCTGAAAATTCTCGTCTTCAAAATGCACTTATTCGTTTTTTTTTTTAAATTATCTTTCATTTTCTTAATTCGGAGGAAACAATGTCATCAAAATTCTCTGTTTTTATCTCTTAATAAACGGTTTGTTTCATATAAACAATGCATTGTATATAATAATTAGATTATTACATTTTAGTGCCAAGGGTTCAATAAAGAAAATACTAAAATAATAACACCTAAATTACCTTACTTTAACAATAATAATAATCTCAAAATTGCGCAAATAATTCGCCGCGAGCGAATTTTGCAAGACTGCAGCCTTAAGGGGAATTAATGAATTTTCTGTTATTAGGTCCTCAGAGTTAGAGCAAAGGACTTAAGAGGCTTAGATGACCTAAACGCAAGTTTTATAATGCCTAAAAGTATATGATCCACTGGAGTAACCAAAATCAGAAAAATATATAATATTCTTCAGGATATTTCTAGTGAAGTATTGTGTTGAAAACATAATACAACTAATTTGATACGATAGAAAAAAATCACGAATATACCTCAAAAAAAATCTTTTAACGCATTTACCCTCATTGCAGTAATATTGGTCTAAGGCTTAGAACAATCGATTGTTTAATTTTTTTATTTTTTTTTATTTATTAATAAAAAAAATCTTTTTACAGACATTTGTTGAGGTTTAAACATACCACACAAACCATCGCGGGTTTAACAGCGGTATGGCCAGACACGGCAACTCGGTGCCACTAAATATTAATTATAAATTAATTAACAAGTAAGTAGGTAGGTTGGTACGGTGGCCAGCACATCAGGCCACACGAAACCGTCTAATCTGTCCAAACGATTTCAAACCTTAAAATGATGGTGGTTAAGATCAAAATCGAATGAGAAAACTCGACCGTCTGCGCTAACCTGATGCGCTGGATACCTTACAATTTATATTTATATTTTGGTGAAATAAACATCGCTTTAAAAAAAATGGACAGCAAAATTGCGAATCTAAGAATCAGTTTTTCTTTCCTACTTATTCAAATCACTTGTGATGTTAGATACAATTTAACAGAACCATAGCGGTACTCGTAAAGAGGTATTTGCTGTACACATTAGCACTATTAAGCCGATTATTAGCACTGCCCACAGCGGTCACACCAAGGCCACCATACTTGTTAATATCCGAGATAATCTTAATTAAATACCCATGGAACTCGGTTCTGATATCCATCTCAAACTTGTGCTACCTTTTGCTAATTTTAACCTAAATAGCGGTGGTAAAATGTTATTTTTGTCGTAAATAATATATAATCTGTTAATAAATTGATGAAACTGGTTGTGTTTACCATACTGGTAGGTAACTACGTAGTGCGTAATCTTTACTTAGATTTTTTGCATGTGCGAGTATCTCCCGGGCCCCCGACACTTTGGTACTGCTACCAAAGTGTCGGGGGCCCTGGAGATACTCACTCGGGAGTACCTGCGTACTCATAACCCACCGTTTTGCCCAGGAGAGGGGTATCCATGAGGATTTCCCCATATGAAAATTGTGATGAGAAAAGTGTTTGTTATGTAAAAACAACCACCAGCCGAAAAAAAAAAACTGTTTGACATAGGGCTCTCTCAAGAGTCGCTGCAACGACCACTCCTAAGCTCTGCTTCCAGCAGATTACCTTCACCAGTACGCCAGTCCATCTTGTGAGGGATAACAATAATTTATTTATTTTTGCTCCTTGTTTCAGAATGCGAGTACCAGGAAACCATAACTAAACAAAGATGGATAAGCCAACAATGCATATGCTGGATGTCCAGGAGAAGGGTGGACAGACCAGGAAAGCCAACCAGTATATAGCTGCAGTTGCAGGTATGTGACCTTTACTAACTATAGAAAACTTATTTTTCTATTGTGTCAATGCGTATAGCGCTGTGGCCTTTTCTCGCATAGTGTCACAGCATTGTGCTGAGCGATGGCTGTTTTGCGTGGATTTGTTCCATTTTTTTCCCCAACTTGTTCTTTTTGTGGTTTTTCTTTGCGTCATGTTTACC
This sequence comes from Dryobota labecula, assembly GCA_947523025.1. Classification (NCBI taxonomy): domain Eukaryota; kingdom Metazoa; phylum Arthropoda; class Insecta; order Lepidoptera; family Noctuidae; genus Dryobota; species Dryobota labecula. The sequence goes on along the minus strand of OX383305.1, from coordinate 3,780,856 downwards.
GCAAATAAATGTTTTTTTCTTTCCTTTTCTGGTTGAGCGACGTATGTTAACGCAGGGCAACAGACACTGGTGCCGAATCCCTTGTTCACAAACTAAACTAAATTTAAGTTCAGTGCATCTTTTTCTTTCTATTTCATTAAGAAAAGGACAGAAGATAAATTTTAGTTTAGTCCTGTCAAATTAATCAGCGCCTGTCACTACTCCATACAAGTTTAGACGTGATTAAAAACTTGCCTACTAAAATTACGTCAATTTACGTCAAGCGCTGATTAATTTAACAGGACTAAACTAAAATTTATCTTCTGTCCTTTTCTTAATGAAATAGAAAGAAAAAGATGCACAGAACTTAAATTTAGTTTAGTTTGTGAACAAGGGAATCGGCACCAATATCTCTCGCTCACGATCTAAGTATAGAATTACGTAAATAACAATTAACAATACACATGTGTATTGTTATGTACATATCCCTGTTGTTATTTACATATGGCTGTTACTTGTTTGGTAAATGGCAGCTATTGTTTTAATTAACAAAGTAATGATTATGCATTGAGTTTACGTTGTTTACAATAAGCAGTACAAGTATGACCTCTGCTTACCTCTTCTTGTAAAGGCACCTTCAGTGCATTGACTTATAAATGGCTAGTATTTAATATTGTTGTTAACCATTAGAAATACCATATTATACTGTTATGAATTTATGATGATTGTTTAAAATTGAGAGAGGTTTCGCCGCACGACGCGTCGATTGATCAGGTGAAGGAATTGTGCTTGCCGCATTTGGTCCGTGGATGGGTGACCATCTTTACATACCAAGTCCCCTCCGTGCTTCGGAAAGCACGTTAAGCCGTTGGTCCCGGCTGTCATTCATGGATCTTTGACAGTCGTTACGGGTCGTCAGAAGCCCGAACCTGTCTTACCAAGGGGTATCGTATTACCAAGTAACTGGGTTGTGGAGGTCAGATATGCAGTCATCATCATCATCATCATTTCAGCCGAAAGACTTCCACTGCTGGACATAGGCCTCCCCCAAGCACCGCCACTTCGACCGGTTCTGTGCTTCTCGCATCCAGCGGAATATGCAGTCGCTCCATATTAAATACTGGTACCTATTCAGCTGCATCCGGAAGCCATCATAGCTGGGAAATGGCTAGGCAGATGATATTTAAAATTCTATCAAAGATGTTTCTTACTAGCATCCAAAAGTCGGGATCGGGATATACATGTACATATACAGGGTCATTTTTAAAACACTATCAACCTCAGAACTGTATTACTAACATCATAAACAACAACTTTTGTTCTATCATTATCTTCCTGCCCTTGTCCTATGTTACTTGGAGTTGGGATCGGCGCAACACGTTTTCTTTTTCCATTCCCCCTGACAACCGTCACTCTATCATTCACTCCCTTCTCTTTCATATCATTCTTCACACAATCCATTCATCTTTTCTTTGACTTTTCTCTCCCTCTCGATCCATCCATATTTATATTCATCACTCTCCTCGTCACATGCATTTCCTCCCTCCTCATCACATGCCCATACCATGCCAAACGACGTCCTTTCAACTTTTCTGTCACCGGCGCCATTTTCAAACTTCCCCTTATTTACTCATTTCTGAATTTATCCATTCTCGTCACTGTACTTAGTTACTGTTTACCCCCTGGGAAAATTATAAATGTATGAATGGACTGATTGATTGAAAATAATGAGTAGGGATTTTCCACTTGCCTCTATAAGGTGTTTATTTATTTAGATTTACCAACGTTCGTATACACTACAGAAATTACAGGAAGCAACAGAAAATAAAGAACTAAATGTAACAAACCATTATAGGAAAGTACAGCATTTTCTTATTATCCCCTACTAGGTGAACAATCCTAAAGTAAAGCAGGTGATGTTAGGTACTTATTACTCAGCCAGGTGTTGTTGACAAATGATCTTTGGCACTGCCCATCCCCTTAAAAACCATTAAACTTGAAACAATAAAATTAATTTACGTCCCTCTACAGAAATACATCTATGATTCATATAATAAATATAAATATTATAATATTATAATAGTATCAGAATTCATTCATGATCTTAATGCACTCAAAATGGCAAATGAGGTCGCGCTTCGGGTTACAAAGACTCCATCAAAACTTGGCCCGCGGATAAAATTGAAACTAATTTGCAAAATGTACTGGATTTTAAACATCTCAGTGACAGTTGTCGTGTAAGTGGCGCCACCCTGACATGCCAAGATATTGTGGTCATCTTAAAAATAGAGTGTTAGTTGTAGCCAATATTGGTACGCTAACAGAGTTGTCAATGTAACATTTATTTTTGTTTATGACGATTGTAACGATGTATGATTGGCATTGTTTTACATAATGCGGTTAGACAATGTTTATTACATTGGTTAAGTAGATACTTCTGTAGTTGCCTGCAGCGTAATATAATAGCGATAATAAATCAGAAAAAACAAAACATTAAATATTCTCTGCAGTGAGGTTTTGACAAAATACATTAAGGAGGTACCGACTTAAGTATTTAATTTTTAAAAGAAGTTTTTGTGATAGAACTATTTAAATCGACAGGAAGGTTATTAAAAATAGTTGGAACTAAAAACTTTCTACATCTTCGACCATAATAATTTTTACAAGTGGCTTTTCATATTATTGTAATATGCATGTTTTCCATACTGATTTGACTAAAGAGTAGAATTATCTTTATTCAAGTATCAAGACTCAAAAATGATTAGTAAGGCTTACAACTATATTAGTAACAACTGAGACTTCACAAAAACAAACAAATAGTAGTGGATCACCGCTGTGGCAACCCATGTGAGATGGCACAACAGTGGCCCACGAAGACACAGTCTAAGCGACTTGAAATCATACTTAGGATACTGTTGGATTATGAAGAAACGAAATAACATTAATTAACCTCTCCTTCTTATCCATAGCGGCAATCGCTGCAGTGGCAGGTGGCACAATCCTCGCGTGGACATCTCCAGCGCTGCCTCAACTAGAGCCGTTCAAGAACGGTACAGGCGTCAATGGTACATCTGTCAACGCGACGGCAATGAACTTGACAGCAGGCAACTACAGTGGGTACATTAACTCGCTGGGACAACCTGCTGACTTCTTGCTGGACACAAAACAAAGTAAGTGGAGATGAACATTTAACCCCTTAGCCCAGTGCTTTTCAACCTTTTTCATGGCGCGGCCCCCTTAGTATAAAAAAATATTTCGCGACCCCCTACCGTGAAATTGTAAGTTCTGTTCTGTCAAGTCTACTTATTCCTAACAAATAAAAAGAAAAGTAGACTGAACAATTTAATGGAAAGGTAAAAAAATACAATTTCTAGAATTAACAATATAAAACCTACCTAATACGCACAGGCAAGAAGGAGGTAAATTTATATTACTTGAAAAATAACTCCCAGCTCCGCGTCAGGAAAGCTTCCGCAATCTAGTGGGCAGGGCAGCTCCGAGGAACAGGAGTCAGGCAGCACCGAAGAAAGAATCTGAGCGCAGTCTCCGCAGTGTCGAGAAGTATACTTCAGAGAAGAAATGTAGGGGCGCGTCAGAGTGTCGGCGACCCCAACACTATTAACTTTAGCAGTACAAACACGAGATAAATCTCCAGGAATCAGGCACTATACCTTCTGCAGTGGAGATGGTTCACTCAGAACCCAGACGTAAACGTAAACTGAACTAAATTGCTTCTCAGGCTCCTTTTATAGGAAAATCTGGACGTTCTTGAATATTCTGTTCTCTTCGAAAAATCCATTTTCGATTTCAAGTTTTTGCTGTCCTCTGTCCTGCCAGTTATCTAACCAGCCAGGTGTAGTCGGCCAAGATGTGTAAAACCTCCTAATCAAATTCTGAGAGTGCGTTTAAGAAACTTATAATTATAATAATTTAGAATTTAGTTATTTAGTAGACAACGTATTTAAGTATAAAAGAGATTTAGAATATCCAAAATTATATAAGTAAATGATTTTTAGAAAATACAAACCTAATGCAACCTTCATTGAATAGGCTGGTAAGAAAATCTATGAAATAAGTAGACTTCAGTTTGACACTTTTGACGTAAATGTCTTTTCAAGAATAAAATTGTGTAAAAAGATGAAAAACTAATAAAAAGTATGATAAATGGAAAGAAAAACGTAAGTAGAGTGATATATTAACCATATCTGTAATAAACAGATACTATACACTTTAGGTACCTTTTGGTTAAACCACAACAGCTTTGTATTTCATTCCATTTGGAACCTCCTACTTGTGCGATTTAACGTTTTCGTCGATGGCTCAAATAAAAGGCAAACAAAGAAATCGCCTAAATTTTGAAAACGATTTAATACTAATCATAAAAAGGTGGATAAATTGAAAAATTGGCTAACGATAAACAGGAGTAACCAACACATTAATGTGAATAGGTACGCTTGGTTCTCGACACATTAATGATTTATGTGATTTGTAGGTATTTGTTGATTCGTGTTGACCTAATTAACTTTTTCTCAATAAATATAACATTTTGAACTAGTATGGTTTTATATTTATATGATTTAAATATTTAAGTAACGGCGACCCCGTTTAAGAGGGCGACCCCGTTTAAGAGGCTCGACCCACACGTTGAAAAACACTGCCATAGCCTTAGCGTCAAACAAAATTATTTCATGGAGTTTATTATTTTAATCTAATAATTTCATGGCATAATCAGCCTATAATGATGATGATTGATAGATGTACGAGTGTCTAGAAGTGTTTGGAGTGAAAGAAGATTTGGTTCTGAAGCAAATCATGATTTATTGGAAAAGTTAACCTATTAAATACACAAACTAGCTGCTGCCCGGGGCTTTGCCCGCGTTGCTTTATCGAAAAGAAACGTAGCCTTATTTACTCTTTATATCATCAGCTATCGGCCAGTGAAAGTCCCGTCAAAATCGGTCGAGCCGTTTCGGAGATCAGCCGGAACAGAGAGATAGAAAAAAAAAATTGTTATAAGTACGGTATACTAGTAAAAAGCTGTTATTTTGACATTGCAAAAAGACACTTCAATTTGATTTATTTGTACAGATAAAAATTACACAATAATTACCTTCATGCATTGCATAAGAAAGAACAACGTCGGTACATCGAAATGATTTGCATTTTTCGCTCGCATATAAAAGCGCGCGCATGATGTATGATTATGTTGCATTTACAACCCTTTCGCCATCTAAATGTTTTACTGCATTAACTACCCACGGATAGATATATTTTTGGGATTAGCTGAATCTTATTCTGTTACCTCCCTGGACTTTGCTTTTTTACATTCCTAATAAAGTCTAATAAAGGACGAGCTGCCAAGTGCCCAAACCAGTTGTAATCGTGACTTGCTAAAACAACAATTCAATCAGAACTGATACACGCACAATCATATATTATGGGTACAAAATATAATTATGTTTGTGCGTGCGTTAGTGCGAGCAAGAAAATACCTGAGATCTTCCTGTTGTGTGGACAATTGAACTTTGCAACATCATTGGAACTCCCTTGACACATTTTGCTATACGTAAATGTGGTAATTTTGTCATTATCCTTACCGTCATGTTTGTTGTTCCATTCATGACGAAAAGGACTCGTCCCCGCCTTCTGTGGTTTTAACATCATTAAGAATCGTCATCAAACAAGGCCTTATTTCTTGGAAATATGGATTTGTCACTTGATCTCGGGAAAAACAAGTTGATTTAGTTTCTACGCAGCTATTGTTGATTTTTTTCAATTATAATAATCCCAATATCCCCAAGCCCTTAGATCGCCTAGTCACACCGATCTTTTTGTGTTTGGCGTAGAACGTTTTATTTTTCCGCCCTCGTGGATGTCGATTGTCGCGTAAAAAAGTAGCCTATGTCCTTCTCCATATCCCAGGCTATATCTCTGCCAAATTTCATGATGATCGGTTCAGCGGTTTAGGCTTGAAAACGTAACGTACATACAGACAGACAAACAGACAGAGTTACTTTCACGAGTGGCGTAAGGCGTCTGATTTCGGCTTATGAACGAAAAAAAATATAGGATAACACTTGAAAGAGCTCTCAAGTAGCTACCGCGTAACAGAAAACGTAGCGTATTTAGGCCCACAATGTGTACAGTAACCTTGTGAAGGTCGTTGGAATAAGCTGTATGCGAGTAGCGTAGGACCGGCGCGGCGGCGGCGGCGGCGGCGCGTGGCGATAGGTACCTACTAATGGGGACATCCGAATCGGACCACCATAAGGATTTTTCTTGGTTGTAGCGCTCTGCCGCTATAGTAACGCTCATCAACCAATAGCATCGCAGCATCAGATTTTTGCCGAACCCATGTTTTCATAAATGAAAAAATATATATATATTACGGTCGTTTTAATACATTTCTCAGACATCTGTTACAATGATCACAGATGTCTGACCAACTCGGCTGGTTTGTAACGGTCTGTAATTGACGTAATTTTAGTCGGTAAGTTTTTAATCACGTCTAAACTTGTATGGAGTAGTGACAGGCGCTGATTAATTTGACAGGACTAAACAAAAATTTATCTTCTGTCCTTTTCTTAATGAAATAGAAAGAAAAAGATGCACTGAACTTAATTTAGTTTAGTTTGTGAACAAGGGAATCGGCACCAATGTACAAACAATAAAAACTATAAAATAATATTCGACTCCACTTCATGCCGTATCCTGCCGGCAAACTTCGGTCATAAAATTTTATTGCTTTTTGTACATTGCTTTGTAAAAACAAATTTAAATCATACGCGTAAGGTTTGAATTTGCAAAAAAGTATGTTTATATTATAACTATAACTACTTATGTATAATTGGAGACAGTTTTGAGTGTTAATTTTCTTCGAGACTGTGTATCTTGGGTTGTTTATATATCAATGACTTAGGTTGTTATTTTCCGTCTATATATCGGTAAGTCTACCTAAAATATTCCTAATTAGTTTTACCTTTGTGGTTTATTGTATTATCAGGAAAATAAAACTAGCCAGTGGGAATTTGTTCTCATATCGGACGGACTTTAGGGAATATTAAATTTAAACTTATTAAGTCATGTTTTCCTTAAAATGTGTCACCTAACTAGCGTATGTTTAAGAAACAGTGAAGTAGTTATTTTTAGTTTTTGAACATGCTGACAAATTATGTGGTATAGAACAGCACAGTGGAACTAGTGTGAAGAAAATTTAAGTAATTTTCTGGGTAAATTCATGCGAAAAGCATGATATATATAAAGCACAAAAGAGGTGCATTAGGTCTATATGCAATCTTAAATCAACAGAAAGTTGCAAACCACATTTTACTTCCCTCAAAATACTCACGCTGCCTTGTCTTTACATTTACGAGACCGCATTGTTCGTAAAAAAAAACGGTGACTTATTTAAAAAAGCTTCAGAGCAAAGTTATCGATCTTTAAGACCAACATACCAACATGAATTATGCCTAAGAAGATCAAAAACCGCCCTTATGTACAAGAGCATACTTTGCATGGCTCCGAATTTTTTTAATAAGCTACCAAATGACATAAAAGATTTAAACTTGATTCAATTTAAACGCAAACTAAATATTTTTTTCATAGACAAATGCTACTATACCATTGATGAATTTCTTGTTGACAACATTTCCTGTGACTAATCCTGTATTTATGATTTATAATGTAATATTCCTATCTAAAGATTTATTAGAATTGTATTGAATTTGTTAGAATTGTATCGTTTATAATGTCTTATGTAATTTCTAATATTGTTAAATTAATAATGTGTATGCCCATAAAGGGTAGATTTTTGAGTATCTACAAAATATCTGTAAGACCTGTTATATCACCAAAAATCGCACTAATAAATACTTTGACTTTAAAAAAAAAAAAAAAATACGTTTATTTTTTCGAGCAACCTTAGCTCATATACAGAGTACACACAAATACAGAACACACAACTAAAAGGATAATAAAAATAAAAATAAAATGAGCACCGGACAGACTAGCAGACTTAATAGCTACCCGGCCCTGCTGACGGCAACATGCCTATCACAGCAGTGCCGTATGTATGAGCAGTCCATCCGGTCCGCGATCATCGCCAGGACGGCAATGGTGCTGCCCCACACCCTACGCACCAAGGACGCGCCCCGCTTTCGCATGGTCGCGTGAAAGCAGTCGGTACGCGCTTCAGCGAACATACCTGAGGCGCTGCAGTAGCGAGGCAACCCCAATACAGCCCTGAACGCATTGTTGAACTGGACGCGGAGGGCTCCGTAGGATGCACACGTGTACCTCGCCCACAGACCGCACGTATAGAGAGACGTGCAGTACGCCCTAAAGAGCGTTATCTTCACCTCTCTCGAACAACGTGCAAGCCTGCGTGCGATCATGTTCGCCCGCACCGACAGAGCCCTCCGTTCCCGCTCCATGTCAGCATTGTCCTTGAGGTCGGTCGTAACTAAATGCCCTAGGTACTTAAATTGATCCACCCTTTCGAGTGGGACACCGTTTAGACAAACGGGTGGATATTTTTGCGACCGTTTCGTACCGGCCTCAAAGACCATGCATTGGCTTTTGGCCACATTGTACTTCAACCCATGACTAAGGGCATACTCCTCACAGGTCCGCACCAGCTATCTAAGGCCGCCGACTGACGCGCTCAACAGCACCATGTCGTCAGCATAACTGAGGTTATTGACACAGAGTCCACCGACATGGCAGCCGACATGCTGGCTGCTGAGCGCGACGATCAGAGCATTCATGTACAGGTTAAACAGGGAGGGGGAAGTCAACCCCCCCTGCCTCACCCCGCACTCCAGCCGATACGGTTCCGACATTGTACCCGCCCACTTAACGCTGTTGACCTGGTGATTGTACCAGTATTTGAAGACGTTGACAAGTTCACGTGGTAGGTTTATACCTTCGAGTTTAGCCCACAGTATGTCGTATGACACCAGGTCAAAACCCTTGGATAGGTCGAGGAAGCAGGCGTGCACTGGAGTATTTCGATCTGCGTAATATCTGACGGTATGCTTAAGACACAGTATTGCACTTTCAGTTGACAGTCGAGGTCGAAACCCAAACTGATTATCGTGCAAATCCAGGTACTTGTCTAACTGTGTATTACCGTCAAAGAAACCGTCAAAGACTTTTGCAATGATCGTTGCAAGAGAAATCGGCCTGTAGTTGCTTTTGTCGGCAACATCTCCCGTTTTATTTTTCACTACAGGGACTACTACGGTTTTCATGAAATCAGATGGTAGGTATGAATGGCTCACGCACAGCGTGTAGAACATTGCTAAGACTCCATTTAATATGCGGGCCAGCGTGAACTAGGTGCTCGATGCTGAGTCCATCATGGCCAGGGGACTTGCCCTTAGATATAGCTTTACTTTGACTTTGACTTTGAAAGGATTGAGGATTATATAAAGTGAAAAATAATTTATTTAAAAAGTAACTTATCTAGGAACCCGGTAAAAAGTTTATTTACGATGTTCGAAAAAAATTACAGGTACTATGAAATAAATTATCAAGGTTTGAAAAAACTAAATGAAAAAATTAAAATAATTCGAGTGGTAATGTAATTGTAATTAATTTATATATAGGTAGGTATTATATTTTTATAATTATAAAATAAAATGTTGATTACTAACTATTATAAAAATATTTATTCTGTACATTCAATTTTACGAGTAATGATTACTTATACATACCTACTATAGCCAAAGTTTCGTGACTGCCAAAATGTTATACTTTTTAGGGTTCAAACTCAAACTCAAACTCAAATCATTTATTTCAATTAAACCATTTACAGGCACTTTTGAATTGTCAAGCAGTCGGTCAGTAAGAAAAATTAAGCTACATTCCCATTCCAAAGCGTAGGTACCTATGGAGAAGAACGGGCAAGAAACTCCATGGACACTCTTTTAAATTAAATTGTTACAAAAGTATTCGTTACATCTATAATGTTGCATTTATAACTAAAAGTGAGAACGATGTAAAAATAAAAATAATAAAAACTTACACGTTAAAAGCGTCAAGCGTAGGTACAACAAATAGAAACAAAATAAAATAAAATAACCCGTGGCAGCTAAGAGATGACCAGTCCCAACTGACGGCGCCCGTTCACGAACATGACCATGTTCCGTACCTTAATAGAAAAAACGGAACCCTTATCACTCGTGTGTCTGTCTGTCTGTCCGTCTGTCACAGCTAATTTGCTCCGAATCTACTGGACCGATTATTTTGAAATTTGGTACACATTTGTGAACTTCTGTTACTCAAACACAGACGTGTAACGTAAATAAATGAATTTTGAATATGGGATCTTGTGGAGAAAAAAAAAAGAAAAAAAATGTTCTGTAACCCATACCGTGTGACATATCAAATTGTAAGGATTTCAGTTTTTTTTTTTATTATAATTTTAAAATAAATAATTTTAAAGATATTTAAGAAAATAGATTGACCATTTGCCCTTATCTCTAAAACACCTGAGCATAATTATTGAAGGGGTCCAACTGGCCGCGTAACTGGAGCCTCTTTACGTTTTTGGGTATAGTGTGATGCAGAATCTTCCTCCAAAAATTCAAATAATAGTAGTTCAGAAAAAAACAAAATGCGGTTATTAAAAAAGGCATGTAAAATAGTATTTTAGACTTTAAAGGAAAGATTAAAGTACACTTAATTACATTAATTTTTGTAAAATTCCAATAAAATTGGACTACAAAACTTTGTTTTTGTCAATAATTCACCAAATGTTTCAGTTAATGTTAGAGTATAGTATAGTAACTTTTATTGAATCACTTATTTTGACAGTTGAGCATTTCAGGGGTCAAGTCTGCTATTTTTATAAGTTCGTCACTCCAACACAATCCCATTGTCATTTTGCTAAAAGTTCGTAATCTGCATAATGGTCGATTATTGGTTGGTCAATGGTCTCGTAATAGAATTGTATTACAATGGCATTTTGAACATTTATTCATGCCAGATTTCATTTATATATATTTTTACATATTATTTATTAGTGTTGTATGCAATCTGAAGTAGTAGGAAGTTGGAAGTTTAGTAGGAAGTTTCATTTGTCATTATGTACGAGATTACCAATTCTTTCAATGGAGTGTCAGTGGCTGACCATTGGAAAGTCATAATGACGCCATTATACTAGTAGATTACCAAACTTGTCAAAATCAACAATTATGAAATCAATGATAGACCATTCTGACACTATTGTAATAGCAGACTTGAGGCCCAGTTGAGCTGCACTAAGGACGTCATGGTACCAAATTTAATGAATGAAACCAAAACTTGCGATTCAGTTTGGGAAAATCGCTGTCAGATGCCATCGCCTAAATTGAATCGTTAAACGGTACGAATAAGAAGAACTGTTCTATTTAGGTCCTAAAATGGATCGCGTTAAGAGCGTGTGAGCATTTTTCCACTAACCATCTTACATCTAGGTACCAAGATTATGTAAACGACTCGTTCCCAATCCTCGCAAAATCTTGTTTATCCAGTAAAATGCGGTGAAAATATTTTCTAAAACATTTTATATTTATAACGTGCGACGAACGAACAGCGGTGGGCGTTTGGCATACCATCTGCGATCTATTTTAGTTGCCAAACAAAAAGCACACACCTCCCATTAAGAATTGAACGATCTTTATGATTGTAAACATTTGGGTATGGCAAATACTAAAGCCCTTTATTCATAAACATGTTATAAATAAGAATATAATGGATTATTTTCCCTGTTTTATGTAATTTTAAGACTATTAGCTTTAAATTATGTAAATATTACTCAGTAAATGCTTCACTAAGGAGATGTTAAACTACTTAAGTCATACTCTCTGTTTTATTAATTAAGCTGATTGTTATATCAAAAGTAAAGCCACAGTTACACGATGCAAGTTTCTTGTCATTCGGTACGGCTCTAATAATCCTTACATATCCTAAGGGCTTGTCTTCCCTACCATTTTCCAGTAATCGAGTCTGGTCAAACCACGCTGGGGTCGGTGCATTTAATTTATTCATCATTAATGTGGCATACAATAAAATTAAAGCACCGAATGCATCGTCTAAACACTGTTTACACGGTGCAAATTTTAACTTATGGTATGCCACAGGCAATTAAACCGCACCGTGTAAATCTGGCTTAATGATAGCTAGATCACGTTTCAATAACAGACGTCAGGATATATCTACATTAAGACGCGGATATATGCCAGTGACCTTGAGTGGTTAGCTTGCGTGTTCTGTAATGAGATCACGCAACGCGTCGTACGTCCAGCCAGTAATAGGACTCGCCCATCCAGGAGCGCTGTCCCAAATAAGACGCATTCTTAATTTATTAGACATAAAAAATGGTATTTTAATGAAACACTTATAATAAAAGATCAATAATTAAATTATCTTTAAAAAGGTAAAGGTTTCAGAAAAATACCTCCGCTTGATAGATTTTGCGTTTTGCTCAGTTTTTTATTCCGCGTTAGACATAACTTTACAAATTAATTTTACTGATTAATATAAACATAATCTAAAATATTCATTATATTAAGTTATTAAGAAAATTTTCTAAATTAACATATTTTTCCAAATCTTCCGTATAAAATCATTAAAAGTCGGTTATCGTCGCCTTAAGATCCGCATCCTAATTGCGTAACACACTGTCAATCACAATCTGAATGATTTTAAAGGATATTTCTAATCCATTGCTTCATATGTTCGAAAAATTTGTCTGCTCATCAACGTAAATAACGCAATGAATGTTGATGTACTGTCAAACCTATTTTTAGCGCTACACACATTTAGTTCTTTCTGGTGCTAGTGGTAAGTGACAAAATACTATGTCAGACAAAATATTATTCGTTAAAAATGGTAATAAATAAATACCTATATAGGTTTCAATTAATTACCTACGAGTATCAAGATATCTAATATTTTATTATAGCGCCAGATTTTCCGCTAGGAGTTACCTAACAGAAAATAATGGGTCTATTGCCCAAAACTTGCGCTAGATCTAGCCCTGAAAGCGCTAAAATGTCACACTGATAGTATCCGGTCATTTATTCATTCATTTCAGCCGAAAGACGTCCACTGCTGGGCAGGCGGGTTGGCGATCGCAGTATGGTGTTAAAAATGCATAGATAACGCTGCTGCCCATTCTCTAGTAAGTCCCTTAGTCGCCTTTTACGACACCCACGGAAGGAAATGGGATGGTGCTATTCCTTACGTCCGGCAACCACACGGAAACGGCAACCACACGGAAGTATCCGGAGTATCCGGTGTTTGGTGATAAATATCTCCAATTCAAACGGTACATGTTTACGATCAAAACATTTTTCTTGGCAGACGATTCTGTGACGTAGCCATCACGAGACCTCACCACACGACACGCCCCCGGAAAAATAAACAGTGTTTTTAGAACAAACGCACTTTTAATAATCTTGCGATAATCTTATCGTTGTATAAACATGCTCCTGTACGTCTTTTTACGAGGAATTTGGAAACTGGCATAATTTTTCAATGACGAACCGCAATACGGACCAACTAGCTTTACCGATTTATCTCAAATATTTCAATTAATCAAGTTGAACTACTACTAATAACTTTTATGCCCATTTTTTATTATCTTATCGTGTTGTTGTGTGTCGGGTCTTCGAGCACCCCAAGATAAGGTTGAGCTCACGATGGCTGATGCAACAGGTCACTGGAAAGATAGAGAGAATTTTTTTTTAAAATAAATTATTGTGTTATAAATAAGTATCGTATACAGGTTGGAAAATAAAAAAAGACCGTGGTTGGAGGAAATGTAAAAAAAACATCCTGTATTTTATGATACCAACCGAAATACGGTTGGTATCATAAAACACAGGTGTTTTTTTTTTTTTTTTTTTTCACATTTCACCGGTTCTGTTCCTGGCTCAAGCAGGTGATTTTGCGAAAAACTTTAAATGCAATTTTAATTATTTTTGAAAATAAAGGAATGTTTCCTTTCAGTAAAATTTGCCATCATCAATATTAAGGGTACTTTTCCTCCAACCACGGTCTTTTTTTTCCACCCTGTATACTTTCCTATGCATTCAGTAAAAAGCTGTTATTTTGGCATTAAAGACACATTTTATTAACTTATTATATAGAAGATGACCACAGATTGGTCTCTGCCCGTCGATTTTGATTACTTAGAACAGTGGTTCCCAACCAGTGGTACGCTGGACCACCAGTGGTCCGCAGAAGCCAAAATATGGTGCGCGAATGATTTTTAAACTTCGAGATATCGCCTTGCGCTATTTTATGATTTTCTTAACAACTTATTTATGTGAACAAGGATTCTCTGCTTTGTTGGTAATTAAAAACAAGGCGAGGAATCGTTTGAAAGTAAGTGATGATTTTCGTGTGGCTTTGAGTAACAATATTAGTCCTAGGATAGTCAAACTCGTGAAGAAGATGCAAGCTCAGAAATCACATTAATACAAAATTACAAAAGTTTATCCTAAAAATATTATTATTTCTTGTTTTGTAATTTCCTATTGAGTTGTTAATTAAAGTGTCAGTTTGATTATTACAGTTTATTTTTATTATAACTAGGTACATAGTGGTCCCTGCTAACAAGAATAATATAAAAGTGGTCCCTGACCAAGAAAAGGTTGGGAGCCCCTGACTTAAAAGGATCCTTTTAGTAAGAACGACCTATGGGGGGTTAGATGAAAGTCAAGGCTGTATCTTCCTCTGGAAATGACTCCCAATTTCAAGCTAATTTCTTAAAGCCTTACGGATCGACCTTCGATAGGATCCATTACATACAGTGATCCCTCCGTGCTTCGGAAAGCTCGGTAACACACTATCAATCACAATTTAAATAATTTAAAGGATATTGCTAAATAAAACTAACAATTTTTTCGAAGCGATGGTGCTTCGAAAAATTTGACTGCTTTATGTACCTACTGGCCCTGGACATAGTAAAGCTTTTGAAAATGTCGCCCTCGACGCATTGCGAGATATTTTAATAGAAAAAGCTAACAAAACGTTAACAAACAGGATAAACAAGGTCTGTATGATAATCTAAAACAGGACATGGCTTACTTTAACAAGGACATCAACTTTTGGATGAACACGGGTGAAGACAGAGATAAGATCAAGAAAGTTGCTAGCGATATTTACAAGAATCCTGAAACGGATTGTAGCGAGATCTCAGACGAGGGAATTGGAAACAGTAACGTGTAACACAATATAACAGCAATACAACAAAGAGGAAGCAGCTGGATCTGATCGGAGCTAACCTGCTTGGCTTTACTTTTTGTAAATAATTACACTGTAGAGATCGTTTACTTTAAAATTGCACACACCTCTACTGCTTGTTGAGTACACATTTCAAATGTTTGTATGGAAATTTTAGTGGAGGGGCGTGCAGATTTAAATGAAAAGATCTCAACTACCTAGTGCCAAGTGCCAATTCTTATGACGTCACAGGCAATATAGACACGTGTAACAAAAGCTATCTTTTAGGCATTGATGTATGAAAAAGGAAGATAAGATACCGCTCTAATGTCACGTAAACATTATTGGATTAGACCACCGAACTATACCCACACAACTACATTTCCTGATGTCGTGAAACAACCGAAATAGAGAGATATGACGCGGGCTGCAGCGGGAACGAGATAGCAATAACTGTCACTGTTACATACCCATATCAACTCAGAAACAAATGGCAACCTAGAAAGCAATATTATTCAGGAGAATTTTAAAGAAAATAAGTTTTGATGTACTTACGAGTGGAAATTAATCCCGTGGAACTTGTTTTTGGTTTATGAATTATTAGTGTTATTTGAAAACATACGGAGGCATTGTTGCTGCTTATTTAGACGATTACGGTAATTTTACTTAACGTGCTGCACTTGTGCTACACAGACGCCAGTTCGATTGTGACTAAGGTCAGTTGTGCCGGTCGGCATAGGTTATACGGTCCACGTCGAGGAGCACTTACCTAATCTTCCTTTTTTTATACATCATTGCTTTTAGGTTAGTAACTTTTTAAATAAAGAGCACAATTCATCAGCACATCCTGTGATAAAGGGCACTCAACTGACGTTATCTGGCAGGCCCCCAGTTTACATAACAGTAATGTATGCCCGAGCTGTGTGTTTACGATGATACGTCATTCGTATTTGTAGTAAAAATATAGAGATGTAGACGTGTAATCTGCAAACATAGTTATCTTGTACAATTTAGTTATGATTTACGATTATGCTAGTGTTGGGCCAAAGACGGGATAAAGTTAAAATAGGTGGATGCCTCGAAGGTCTATTAGTGGTCGCAGAGTTGAGAGTTGTGAGCACTATGTGACCCACATAGTGCTCACAACTCTCAACTCTGCTTTAACTGCAATGTTAATTGCTGCAATTTGTTACCTTTTAGATTATCTTTTTTTTTTTCTCTTTCTCACTTAGTTTTAATGATGGTCTAGTATTTTAAGTACTTTATTCGGCCTACCCAATGTCCTTTCTTTGGTATTGTTCGTCGAGTCGTTGAGCTCCTTAAATCCTGAGTAGAGCTAAACATTTACTGACAAATGCTTGCACTGACTGGACAGGTCCACTCAAAATTGTGTGGTTCTTTCCTCCAAAGACCATTTCAGACACGGATCTACATGGTCCTCCCATGATCTGACCAATATTATGTCTGGACTTTAAAAGAAACTGATCCCTGAGTTTGTTTCGCCATTTCTTCTCAGGGGTAGTCAGATATGAAATGTCGACTCCATCTAGCTTATTTAAAATAAAATAAAAAATAATATGACGTATAAAAGTGATTCTGATATCCTATTTACAGAATAAACGATTTCATTTCATTTCATTTGAGGTCCTGGGTTCAATTGCCAGGTCAGCCAAATTGTGATTGGGTTCTTCCATCAGGAATTTCTGAGAAGCAGCTCGGAGTCTGAATTAGTGCCCGGTTGATGGCAATAGACTCCCCCCTTATTACAAGGGACTTAAACAATAGCTGGCGAAATTTGGGTGTTCTATACCTAGTATACTTCTTTATTTAATTTTTCTAACTTTGCCCCACGCTAGGAATTTCTCCTGTATTGTGGGTGCGCTTACAAACATATAAAGTCACATACACGAACAACCAGACCAGGAACAACTACCTTGTTTAACCCTTCGGGGAATACAGGAGTGTGTGTTATGTTATGGGCGCGAAATGGCGGCGTATCATGAAATGGTTTATGTTACGCCAACGTTGCTGACAGAATTATATCCAAGTTAAGAATGCTTGGAATCATACTGGTCCTGCTCCATAGGACAATCTAGAGTCGAGACAAAACCAAACTGGTTGCTAATTTAATTGTGTAATTTATTATTTTTATGACATTAATTTTACATTCTGAGATTACTTTAACTCACACACTGACTACTTTAACAATGTTTGTAAATATGTGAGCACCATGTATCTAGAACTTAATTAATTTATCTTCGCTTTTCATTATTTTTACCTATTGTGGTATAGTAATTTTATTCTAGGTAGGTGTATCGTCTTCACATATCTTATATATGAAATTCTCGTGTCACAATGTTAGTTACCATACTCCTCCGACACGGCTTGACCGATTTTTATGAAATTTTATATGCACATTCAGTAGGTCTGAGAATCGGTTACTATCTATTTTTTTTTAATTTTAGGTAGGTAGGGTAGGGTAGAGTAGAGTAGAGTTGAGGAGTTTATTCTATAGCTTTTGACAGAACGAAGTCTGTCGGGTCAGCTAGTAATTACATAATTATGTATACAAAATATTGTTAACATTTTAAAAGAGTAAGTGTGGAATTTCTTGCCCATTCTTCTCCAACGTAACTACCTTTTAGAGGGGGAAACTATAAATGTTGACGTTCAAAAGTGCTTCTTATGTGCGTATTTGAAATAAATGATTTGACTTTGACCTCTCAAAATTCGCCATTTAAATACTTCAGGGAATCACTGTAGAGAACTCATCGCTAGAAATTACATTCCCAGTACTAAATATTCATTCAGTTTTTCTTGTTTCCAGGTTCCTTAGTATCTTCAATCCTGGCCATCGGGGCGGCGGTCAGTGCCCTCCCCGTGGGCATGCTAGCTAACAAGGTTGGCAGAAGACCTACCGTGCTCATCCTGTCTGTGCCGTTCCTACTCAACTGGCTGCTCACTATATTTGCCAATGGTGCTGGCATGCTGATTGCTGCGAGATTCTTCGCTGGAATAGCTACTGGTGAGTCTTGATTTATTACCGAATCGTAGAAGACGATTTCTAGAAACCTAATAATGAGTGTGTGGAATCTACATCGCCACATGCAAACTACGCGTCAATGACCTGACGTTACACAAATCCTACATCGCGCAAGCAGAGTTTACAAGGTTATTGATAACACTCACAACCTTGCAGGACTGTTTTACTAATATCATATTTATCAATAACAGGTTTATGATCAGAGTGTCTAACTTTCAATTCGTCTAGGAAGCAAAATGCCTAAAATTTATGTTTACACAGCAAATTGCCTAAGCTGTAAATTGCCTAAAGATCAAAATGTTTAACAAGCTAAATGCCAAAAATGCAATAATTTCTAAGTAGTCAAGATGGTTAAAATAAACTCACAGCCCACGCCTCTGAACTGTAGGTTAGGTTAGAACTGTGACCACCAGGGACCGATATCGATATTCGAAAAATACCGATGTTTAAAAAAAATACCGATAACAGTATGGACATCTGGCATAAATACTCGTATTTTATATCAGTAATTTGAGTATCGGTATAAAATATCGATAATTATATCGATACTCAGTACTGATATCAGGCTACAATGTGACGTCACAGAATCTTTATTGATGATTCTTCAGTCGCGAAACATATTTTGATCAAGATACAACCTGACGCTGACCTGCAAACTGCAAAACGCAAAAAAAAAAAAACGGTATTATAATGTATACCCAAATACCGGTATTTATAGCGATATTTTGGTATCATGTATCCAAATTATATCGGTATTCAATCCCAGGTGACCACAGAAACGGTACCCCCTTTCTTTTCCTAAAATAATAGACATATTGCAAGGTAGGCATTTTGGTTCATAGTGAGAATAAGATTTAGTTCAAATACTGTATAGACATATTGCAAGGTAGGCATTGTGCTTCCTAGTCAATATAAGGTTTAGGCAATACTTGGCATAGACGTTTTGATTTCAAGTCAGCATGATCATAAAGGCATAAACTACAAGTTTTGTTCTATGACTTTTTACAAAACATAATACAGTTACCAAAAACTTTGATGATTTGATAAACCTTCAAGACGTCGTTGTTCTATCTATTATATGTATGTAATATTTCAATTCTGTATTTTGTTGTACCTACCTACGCCTCCCGTCCCGTGCACTGTCGCCACACGGCAGTTTGTTTTGTTAGGCATAGAGTTCGTACCATTTAGAGCGTTAAATTTAATCATTTTTATTTTTGTATGAAAATGTAATAAATTAAAATCTGATAAATTATTATAAGTTTTGTTTATGATGCTATTTTTTAACCGAAATACTTTAAAAAATAATGTAGCGGAAATTCTGAGGGATCAGCAGTAAATCGTATGCATGGCGAATTTTAATTTTAATTTTTATTATTTTTATAAGACCCGTAGTATAGAATACACAAACAAGAGTTTTGGTAATTTTGCCCTGACTACAGTTACGTTTGCCTTCAGTTTGTAAATATATCTAAGTTATAATCTGTGGAAAATGTAGTGGGGTGTATATTTGTTAAGTTTATTGTTAAGCTATTTCTGTTTATTTTTAACTAGCAGCCCGTCCCGGCTTCGCACGGGGTAGACAATTATCATTTTAAGACTCATTTTTCTACACCTTCGGTTACATTGTTCAAATTTTACCAAGGATCCCTAATTTTTTTCAAAATGAAATGTAGCCTATGTCAAATTGGAAGAATGTAGCATTCTATTGGTGAAAGAATTTTTAAATCGGCCCAGTACTTTTTGAGCCTATTCATTACAAACATACAAAAATAGGTACAAATCTTTCCTCTTTATAATATTATTATTTATATAATATAAAAATATTTAATTTTTATTGGTGGTGGTATTTGTTAATTCGTTTTTGTGTGATGTCCCCGAGTGTGGAAATTGTGACTACATTGTTGTATTGGGTTTCCACCTGTAAAAACAAATGTAAGTGGTAATATAGTAAAATAAAAATAAATAAATAAAAAAAATATTAATTTTACTTCTGATTTTACATCACTGTCAAAATAATAGTGATCTTTATTTTTGTTACATTAAGGTTGCTGTTGGGTTGCTGCTGTCAGAGGTACAATAACTGTGAAAGGACTATACATATACAAGGTTATTTTAAATTAGTACTTAGTACAAAAAAAAGAAGCTATCGTTAACGAAAGATGTTTATTTTGAAACTGGTATAATGGATACTCGTCGCGCAATGCACCGCCGCCGCGCCGGCGCGCGGCGGTGCGGTCAGTGAAGCGGAACGCAGTAGTAGGTACCTATCAGCTGTGCGCTCGCCCATTGATATTATTACGAATAGATTGTATCCATATTTTGCTGATTTCAAATGGAACAAAAAAAAAGTATCGAACAAATAATAGATATGGGTTGTGTTACTAATACCGAACCACCAAAAAATAAAATTTGCGCACTGGTTAAAAACTTGTCCTGTATAGACTTCTACTACTTCCAGTAACAAGTTTCCTTTTGTTCCTAGGTGGAGCCTGCGTAGCAGCCCCTATGTACATCGGCGAGATAGCAGAGACTTCCATCCGAGGTTCTTTAGGAGCCTTCTTCCAGCTGTTCCTCACTGTGGGCATCTTGTTCACCTTCGTGGTCGGAGGGTGGACGCATTGGAGAACCCTCTCCATCATATCTGCTGTGTTCCCTGTTCTGCTTGTTGCTGTGTTCTGGTGAGTGGCCTCTAATAATATATGAAATTGTAGAGGGCGTATCCTGAAATTTTAAGACCCAGATATATGCTAGTGACCTTGAGTGGTTAGCTTGCGTTTTCTGTACTGTGCTCACGCAACGCGGCAGCCAGTAATAGGAATCGCCCGTCCAGGGCCTCAAGTCTGCTATTACAATATTGTCAGAATGGTCTCTTCATTGTGAGTTTTTGACAGATTTGCCATACAAACACTGTCAAATACTCACAATGGCGAGACCATTCTGACACTATTTTAATAGCAGACTTGAGGCCCTGGAGCGCTGTCGCAAATAAAACTCATTATTAATTTATTACACATAAAATAAAAGGTATTTTAATAAAACACGTATACTAAAAGATCAATAATTAAATTATCTTTAAAAAGGTGAAGGGTGATTCTCAGTTTTTTATCCATGTTAGACATAACTTTACAAATTAATTTCATTATTTCTAAAATATTCACGTATTAAGTTATTAATAAATTGCTCTAATTTAACATATATTTTTTTCAAATCATTAACACTACTCGTTTAGACGTGATCTTCAGTATAAAATCATTAAAAGTCGGTTATCGTCGCCTGAAATCCATAAAATTGTTTGTCAAAGACACAAACCTATAAACTGTATTTCGTGTTCTATGTTCATTATTGAACTAACAACTAACAAACGACTTAAATAATATTAAAAAAATACATTATAATATCCTAATTTAACTAAAACTATTAACAAACTAAAATATGACACCGAAAAATTCACCCGTATCGCTGTCGACTGGTAATGTACCCAAGAGACTGGCGGTATTGCCACCTTGTATGGCAATGCTTAGTCTCTGGCCAAGATAAAAGCCAGCCCTTGGGTGACCCTGAAAACACGAAAAAAAAAAAGCTGTCCCCTACATTTTGACGAGCTATGTGAACATAAATATAGGAAATAGCTGATTCTATTTTCGAGATTTCTGGTTTGGTCCCATAATGAAACTGTGAAAGTTGTTCGTCATGATAATTATAATGACCCCTTAAGAGGATCCCCATGAATTCAATTTCACCCCGTATAACTAAATAATTTGCGGTATTATCATCATGTACCCATAATTAATGTCTATTGAGTTTATGTTGTAAACAGTTAAAACCATATTTCAAAAGCTTCGAAAGGCGAATCGCTTGTCTCATAAAGTGCCTTAATTATATGACATGTGTTAATTAAGCTTAGGTTAAGTGCATTTTGTTATGTGCTCTTACTGTTAAATACCTAATGATATTTGAAAATGAATAAATAAATGAAATTGTCGGATTCCTAGGTTCTTACATTGCATCGATCGTAATAAATGCGTGCATATAGCATTGATTAGAAACTCGATACTTCCATAGTTAGTAGTGTTTGCAGCTAAAAGTGGCCATAATCAACGTTTGATTTGTATGCACTTTGTCTCTGCCATAATAATTATATCCTAAATTCTCCAGGTAGTTTCGAATAGAATTGGTTTAGTGTTAAAATGCACTTTCCAATTCTAATACCAGTTGAAATAATATGTGAAATCTTATTCAAATGAACTATAAAATAAGCAATAATTATGATAATACAGTTGCAGAGTTCACTCGCATTGTTATTGAACTAAAAATAATTATCATGTGGCTTTTCCCTTTGCGTTGTTTTATCAACCATGTATGGATAAACTTAATTTAAATCGGGTTTATAGGCTCCTACAAACAGGCGCGACGCGCGACGCGACACAAAGGCACCGCGTGTCGCGCGACGAGCCCGTTTGGAGGAGTCTTAAAGTAAAAAAACTATTGAAATGAAATGGCGGTAAAAATAACGCGTGTGGACAATATACGAGTACTTATTTATTATTCTAAAATCGTGCAAAATCCATGATGCGAACTATTGGCACTAACGTATAAAAGTTATAAATAAAGTCATTAGAATATTATTTCGATACCTCCCACGCAAAAAGTCGTAACATCTTTTTTTTGTAAAATTAGATTTTAGTACTATAATGTAATATTATATAAATACTACACATTCTTAAAAACGATATTTTCATATTTTCACTAAAAACCGAGTTTCTAACCCGCTAATAGTCTTATCATATTATGTTTTGCCGCTGATCAACACAATTATGACGTTAAAAATTTCTTATGCGCGGGTGTCGATTTGTCGGTATTAAATTCAAGCTTCAGACTCAGGCTCAATGAGAATAGTTCAAACTAGCTGTTGCCCGCGACTTCGCCTGCGCACTCATTTTTAATATAAATATCCAGGATGAAAAGTAGCCTATGTCCTTCTCCAGGTCCCCTAGTACCTATGTATCTGTCAAATTTGATAACGATCAGCACCCAATAAAATTGAGTACCTAACACACTTTATTTCACAATCCAAAAGTGCAATCTGCAACGGGTTTTTCGTTTGCAGAATATGCAGACCGTATTCTGACGTCTGATTGTGTTGTAGTGATCCCCCAGGCTTCATTATGACTGATGTTGCCAGTGACTATCTTTTGCCCGTGGCTTCGCCCGCGTGGATGTTGGTTATCGCGTAGAAAAGTAGCCTATGTCCTTCTCCATATCCCAGGCTATATCTCTGCCAAATTTCATGAAGATCGGTGCAGCGGTTTAGGCTTGAAAACGTAACGGACAGAGTTACTTTCACATTTATAATATTACTAGTTTTTGCCCGTGGCTTCGCCCGCGTGGATGTCGGTTATCGCGTAGAAAAGTAGCCTATGTCTTTCTCCATATCCCAGGCTATATCTCTGCCAAATTTCATGACGATCGGTTCAGCGGCTTAGGCGTGAAAACGTAACAGACAGACAGAGTTACTTTCACATTTATAATATTAGTATGGATAAATGCAGTATGAAGACTTCACCCTAGAACAGTTATCGACAGAAAAGTAACTTACAAATTGATGTTTGATTGAGTTGGTCTGTATTTCAGGTGGATGCCCGAAACCCCTCAGTATCTCCTAGGCAAGAACCGCAGGCGTGATGCTGAGAAGTCTCTGCGCTGGCTCCGGGGACCAGACGCCGACCTCACGTCAGAACTTGAGGAGATGCAGAAAGATGTAAGTCTAATTTAAATTATCAGTATTATATTATTTTAATTTATGTGAATATGAGGACATTCCTTTTTGTTTTTTTTTCTCTGTTAGTTTTATTTGTTTCATGATCTGGCAGTTTGAGTAATTCATACGGCCTACCCAAATGTCTTTTCTTTGGTATTGTTCGTCGAATCGTTGAGCTCCTTAAGTTCTGAGTTGAGCTGCATGATTACTGACAAATGCATGCACTGACTGGACAGGTCCTCTCAATCTGTGTGGTTCCTTCCTCAAAAGACCATTTCAGACACCAATATACGTGGTCTTCACATGATCTGACCAAGATTAAGTCTGGACTTTAGACTGTGACCTCTGAGTTTCTTTCGGCCTTTCATTACGGTGTAGTCAAATAGGAATGCCTTATCTAATTTAAAAAATATGATTGACGTGTAAAATTGTTTGTACAAACCTACTTGCAGAAATAAAATAATTTCTCATTTACAATTAAGTATCTTTATTTGCCTACCAGGGCTCTCTACAAGTGACGATACTCTGCGCATTCTTCGAGTGTCTGGACTAAATAGTCAAAAAGGCTAAAAACCCTGTCCATTTGCTCATAAAATTACACTTATGTAACTATCTTTGTCCGTGAAATTCTCTAGAATAAATCCTAAAACAAATTCGTTTTAAATTAAAACAATCTCATTAATTAGCAATAGAAGTTTTCGAAGACTTTCTAAATACTGCCTTGAACAGTAAAAAGAGTGCGCAGCTACATTTTCTTTTTTAAATCAATAGTCGTTCGTCTATTGAGATGCATCAGTTACGTCTGATACTTGAGCACGTTCTGTGTAGTCGGGACAGTCAGCTTTATTTATAATCTTGTTGACTAGCTATCTTTTCCTATTATTGAGCCGTATATGTACGCATTTGTAATGTAGGTATTTTTGTTGTTTTGGATTTCACTTCTTAATATTTGCTTTCATACATATTAGTCGGCACCCCCTGTAGCCTCCTGTAAGCTCCCGAATATCGTAGAATACCACGTGAAATTATCTCAGTTCTAGATAGATAGATAGTTATATAGAATACTCTTTATTATGTACAACATCAAAATTACAGATATAAATGTAGAACTGTTACATAGGGTATCACAATGGGCGGTCTTATCGCTTAAAGCGATCGTTTAGAGACGACCTTTGGATGGATCAAAAGTAAAAGGAGAGACAATACTGCAGGTAGTCAGTGGTGTACCATTTACATATACAATAAATACATACATACATAAAGCATATAGATACTTATCCATATAAATATATATATATATATACATACAATAATAAACATGATACAGGAGCAAGGAACTTTAAGTAATGATGATGAAGTGATTCAATTCTAAGCATTGATCCATCAATCAATCAATCGATCCATAATGTTAGTAATAGCTTATAGATAGTGTTAGAAAGCAATTTAGTTATTATAAGTTATTTAGAAAGAAAGAAAGAAAAATAGGTTTATTTGTCAGAAACACGTGCATACAAAAAGATAATTAATTTGAGTAGTTAGTATAAGAGCAGAGGATTTGCATGTGCTACATGCAAATCCTCTTCGGATAAGTATCTAATGGCTAATAATAACGATTGGTTGCAGGTGGACGACGCAGCCCGGCAGCGCGCCGGCATGATGAGCATGGTCACCAACAAGGCGTCCCGCATGGCGCTCATCTGCGGGCTCGGCCTCATGTTCTTCCAGCAGTTCAGCGGCATCAACGCCGTCATCTTCTACACCAACAACATCTTCCAATCCGCTGGATCTAACATCCCTCCCGTCATTGCCACCATCATCGTAGGCGTTGTACAGACCATTGCTACTTATATCTCATCAGTGTTCGTCGATAAAGCTGGTCGTAGGATCCTTCTCCTCCAGAGTACGGCTATCATGGGACTCTGCCTAATCATTCTCGGTATCTACTTCAAGTTACAAAAAGATCTCTATAATGTAGCTTCCTTTGGCTGGATTCCGTTAGTCTGCTTGATCCTGTTCATCATTTCCTTTTCCATGGGTTTCGGTCCGATTCCTTGGATGATGATGGCTGAGTTGTTCCCGGTTGAATTCCGTGGTGCGGCCACCGGTGTGACAGTTATAGTTAACTGGATGTTGGTGTTCATTGTGACCCTCTGCTTCCCTATAATGAAGGATGCTATAGGCATCTACAGCTGCTTTTGGTTCTTCGCTGCTTTCATGATCATTGGCACGATCTTTGTGTTCTTCTTGATCCCGGAGACTAAGGGTAAGACTGTTTCGCAAATCCAAGCTATTTTGGCTGGTAAGAAGGCTTGAATATAGGAAGTATTGAGGGCTACTATGAAAGAGTCAATTACAAAAGTTTAGGTTAAAAAGCGTAGAAACTACGCATGGAGCTTCAATGGAAAAATGTGGGTAAGCCCTCTAATACATGTTGTGATACTATTGTGAATGATTTAAGGCATATTAAATAATTTACCGTAGGAAATCGTAATTGATACTGCCGAGTTCAAACGAAATAAATGTTTATATATAACTGACATAAAAATTTACAGAAAATTCAAAAAATATTTGCGTATATTTTCATAATTAATTCAAAACTTGGGCCGTTATATCAAATGTTTTAAATATTAATAATTTTTATGTCTTGTAGCTCCACCGATTTTTGTTGCAATTTTATCATTTAGGACACAGCAAACAATATTTTGTGACGAATCACCTAATAGTTATATTTAACAATTTTGATTATTAATCTTTTTGTGTTGTCATTGTAATTGTTAAATGAAATTGATGAATTTATGTGAATGTCGATAATTTATAATATAATTTGATTACAAATAATTTTTAGGCAAATTTTAATTTTAGACTCTTAGCTGGCCTAATAGTTTATTTTTCTTTAGACTTTTCTGCTTTTTAATACTTTTTGTTTTTATTTCACTTTATATCTAGAAATTAGGAATAAATGCAGTCTAATTTCAGTGTCGAAAAATATTAAATTGTTGAGAATTATATAACAAAAAGTGTTAAAGTATCTGCTTTATTATTTAATTAATTAATATTAAATTAGTAATTAAGGACTAAGTATTTAATTCGTGAAAAGAGATTGTATGAGTGCATGAGTCCAATTTATTGTGATATAATACTCATATAATGGCGAGAGACTGTTTCATAAAAGTAAAAAAATACTATAAAAGTGATCATATTATTGTTATACGTAATTTTTATGGCATTTTTGTCGGTAAGTTGCTATGCTATTGATAACTGCCAAGAAATAAAAGAAATAATACAAAAATACTATTTAAATAATTAATTTTCACCAGTCAGTTTTAAGCTACTCTGCTAATTATTATTGTTATTTTAGCAGGAAGAATATTACAAGTAAAAAGAATAATTTAATTAATTGTTGATACTATAATAGTACATTACTTACCAAGGGCTGTAAAAGAAAGAAAGCCCGAAATCACAGGTAGAGGGCTTTCTTTTTTACTGCCCGTGGTGAGTACACAATTTTATGTCTTCACTTGGCCATAATGCGAGTTTTACTGTACGCGTAGCGTGCGGTAAAATTCACATTATGGCCAGGTGTGACGTAAAAATATTGATAAAAACATTGAACAAATTTGTAGATTGAATTTAATTAAGAGCATTTAGACAAAGGGACCTTTTCGCCTCGTCTTTTGCAATAATGGCGAATTCATGCAATTTAAGAAAAGGCAGTGCTTTAAAAAAATGTTATAGCTATAAGTGCCTAAAAAAAATAGCAAAATGGATATGGTCTCCAGTCTACATTGTTCTTAAAAATAATGTTAGGTACTTACTTAAATAAGACGAAATGTGCCAAATGTTTACAATTGTCCGTTTTAGGTATTTTTATACAGTGATCGTTGTTGATGTTTAATTAATCATTATACATTAACATTAATTATAACTTAATGTTAATGAATAATTTAAGCAATTTAGAGTAATAAATATTAAGCTGTTACTTCTGGGTTTTATTATTGTTGATCCCCTCCCACAAGGTGGACAAAATGACTTTGTGAAGGCCGCGAGAATCCGCTGGATGCGGGAAGCACAGAACCGGTCGAGGTGGCGGTGCTTGGGGGAGGCCTGTGTCCAGCAGTGGACGTCTTTCGGCTGAAATGATGATCCCCTCGATAAACTTCCACTTCTTGATGTCATAATAGTCGCTACAATGATCTGTAAAGTGCTAATGCAATAATCACTAAGCTTGTCAAAGTTATTACTGATCTCTTTATGGTGTTTAAAGCACAGAAGATACCTCCGCTAAGGAGTATAGTGTTCTGTGGAAGATACTGCCCAGGTACCAATACAATACCTTTGCCTGTATCATCTTAGGTTTTAAACGCTACCATTCGCACGAGGCTCGTGATGACCAATGCGAGTGTGACCATGTGCGGCGTATGTTTCGATACCCACGAATTTAGGTGCCCGTCAAGATGGAGGGACCAAGTCTTGGATTTCAAACCAGCCTACATAAAAGTTTAATACTGTAAATCTGCTATTTGCTACCTATGCAATAATTTTAGCTACCTCAATGTATACGTATTTATTTAACAAAATATTTGGTCCCTCTATTTTGACGTCAAGATGGAGGTACCAGATGGATACGCTGGTCGGAGGAGTACCCTACCTAGTAGTATAGTATTTTAAATAAATCCTAACTATGTAGTCCCTCTGCAGCAGAAGGACAGATAAGCATAATCCCGGAATAGCAAAATCCCAGATTACCTGGTTTACATTTTAATTCTACTTTAGAAATATGGAATGTCCCTAACATTAATCCTAAATAAATAAATCGTCATCAGGGACGGATCTGAAATTTATGTTGAACTCTGCCGCGCATGCAATAACAGCAGTAAGTATAATTTTTGTCCAAATAGAGTCAAAGATTTTGGACAAAAATTATACTTACTTATACTTACTGCTGTTATTGCACGCGCGGCAGAGTTCAACATAAATTTCAAATCCGTCACTGTTCTACGATTATGACGAAATAGTAACTAATATTTTAAATAACTACTTATACATTGAGGTAGCAAAAATTATCGCATAGGTAGCGCAAATAGTAGATATTTACAGTATTAAACTTTTATGTAGGCTGATTTGAAAATCAAGACATGGTCCCTCCATCTTGACCGGCACGAATTTGAATTGCCGTAGGACTGTCCAGAGAATGTCCCGTAGTTCCAGTGCTCCTCGCGTAGGTAGGTAAAATAGCCCAGTTTCTAGTTAGGCCTTTATACTACATGGCCATTTTGTGAACTTTCGACTAGGTACTACCCTATTTCAATATCAAAACCAATTATCACGTGACACATAATTTAATAAGAACTCAATACAAAGAAGAAGTCAACGACGGGCACTCTCTACAAATGGTCCTCTTCTCAATATCATCGACCCTCGAGGACAGCTCGGTGATCTGAAAGAAAAATAAATTTATTAATATTTGACCCAGGTCTTTTTCTTAACGTTTCAATAGCAATATAAATGTTGAACTAAATAGAGCTGGCTCAAAATTCGGCTACGAGTTTGGCTCCATCAGTAGCGTCTATCAGTATACGTATAACGTGCAGACGACATAACACACAGGACACCATCGTTTGTGGAACAGCACCTCATTTACACTCCAAGGCGGAGTCATCTTTGAATCTCCACCTGAACAATTTCCTTGCTTCGGGCAACCTGGATCCGGAGTCTGCTTAAAGACTTCCAGGTTAGCCAAGGCATCTCGAGTTCAGGTGGGTGACTCAGGTTAAGGCACTCAAAAACATCAAGGCGTGTCTGTTTTACGTGAATACGTGTACGTCTGTAGATGTACTGGCGCCGATGTTGATCCGCTTGGACGCCTTCATTCTTTCCAGACACCGCTTCACTCTGTCATATGGTGTTCTATGGGTATTTCTGTACAGCTCTTGAGAAGCCCTTTACCAACGTATACGATCTC
Source organism: Dryobota labecula (assembly GCA_947523025.1). NCBI lineage: Eukaryota > Metazoa > Arthropoda > Insecta > Lepidoptera > Noctuidae > Dryobota > Dryobota labecula. The sequence continues at coordinate 3,750,895 of OX383305.1, read as the reverse complement.
TATATTTTGATTTGGCTTTTTGACGAGTATCGGCCCGACATTGCATTATTTATTTTAAATTTTTACTTTAATTCCATATATAGGGTGTATCTATTTCTAGAGGAGCTCGTGGCTAAGTAATAACAGCCGCACGGGTCGATCCTTCAGGTTAAGCTACGCTTGCCGGGGTTGGCCCGTGGATGGGTGACCATCTTTACATACCGAGACTCCTCCGTGCCTCGGAAAGCACGTTTAGCCGTTGGTCCCGGCAGTTGACAGTCGTTAGGGGTCGTCAGAAGCCCAAAAGTCTGACAGCCAGTCTTACCAAGGGGTATCGTGTTACCCAGTTACTGGGTTGTGGAGGTCAGATAGGCAGTTGCTCCATGTAAAATACGACGGTTGGGGAAACGCAGCCATTTTGAAGTCATTTCGCTGCGACACATGATTTCCGTTTAGTATAAAATTTGTCTCGGAGAAGCTACGACATTCGTTTGAGTTTCAATTGTCTAAAAAAAAAAAAAATTAGGGATCAAAGAACTCGTTACGTTGAGTGAACTAACGGAACGAATTCTTTGATCCTTAAATTTTGGATGTCGGTGATAGATATGTAACTGCAACATCAAACTATATCCCCTGATTTTGTTTTCATCAGTTTTCTGAATTGCCTCCCAGTAGAGAAGCAAATTTAAAGACGTATTCATATCAAAAACCAACCTGCTTCTCAATAGCCTTTACATCAGTCCTGAACCCAGAGACAGTAGCATCTAATTCCGTCAGGAACTGTATCTTCCCACAAAGCTCGTCGTATTTCTGGGAGATATAGTCTCTTGCATTCTGAGAATCCGTCAACTCCTTGTCTATCTTATTGATTACCTCATACTTTAGCTCGTCAAACTTAGATTCCACACTTGGCCCAAATAAATGGGCACCCTTTATAGCAAGATCTTCCTCCTTAATTTTGTTGGCTATAATTTTCGTGTGGCAAGCCATTTTTAATGTTCTGGTATATTAACACGGAATAATTTTATGTTTTGAAAACTTAAGTGCATTTTTGTGTAATTTAAACTAGATTCCGAAAAGTGCAGCTAAAAATAATACTTAAAAAATACTCGGTGACACTTCCCGCAAAAATGGAAGCGTATAAAATTGACGTAGATTTTTTTCTGCTTGACAGTATTTAGTTTTTTGCCTTATGTGATTTTCTCATATGCCTATATTTTTGTTTTATAATGCGTGCTTTCTAAGAATTTAGTACCGCGTGTTTTTTTTATATTTATTTATTTAAAGAGGGTTTTAATCTATACCCAAAGTCTCTAATTCAGATAATTTATGTAAACAAAGTAATGTCAAGAAATGTCACTCTCAAAATGACAGGACAGTGGTGCAAAATATTTTATCATATTATTTTTTGTAAATAATTATCTATGAAATTAAAGTGAATTAATTATAAGAACTATGCAAACAAAATACCATTGCCAAACAATATTTTATATAGTGTGTTGGAGACACGGCCTATGATCGTCATAATCAGCCCTTTTAAGTCCACTGATAGACGTAGGCCTCCCAAAATCGATTTCCACTCGAAACAGTTTACAGCCGTTTTCATCCAAAATGTGGCTAGATATGCTACATACAATATGAATCTATGAATGAGAGTTGTAATATTAGTGTTTTTGAAGATGTAAAAAATGTGAAAATGTTTGGATCTCCTGCATTGTTACCAGTATCATAAAATATTTTATACCAGAAAATCTCCTTTTTTTAATAACTTTGTTTAAAACTGAAAATTTATAATAGTACATTATGATACAAGTGTGCTGTGTTGGTCATTGCACCCGAGGCGGTATTATTCGCGCGAGTCGCAGTCTCGCAGACGAGCGCGATAAGGGAGCCGAGTGTGTAATGATCAATGCACACGCGTTCCATACGACGTTTTTCAACACACTTGCGAGGAAAAAAACAGACTTGTTGTAAAAACTTATGCTACAATAACGTAATTATAGAGATGATACATTTAGATTTATAAAGTTCAACTGACCTTTGTTGCCAGGTACTGTGACTATCAGGACGTTTTTTTTAACAACTGTTCAACGACGGTTGGTGACAATACTTTAAATTTCGTATTTTTGATAGTAACTTATAACAACACAACGAAAACGTTAACAAAACAAATATATATGGAAAATGGCGCGCTGGTTTTGTATTTTTTTTTTCCGCGCGCCCCGCTTGCGATGCGCGCGCAGGTGTAAATAGAGGCACTGGAAAACCGCTAAACAGCCTGTACAAAAAAAATAATGTTTAGTCTGATCGTAGTTTAGTTAGTATGGAATTAGAAAGTACTATTGGCATAGTGAAATATACAATCGTTCAGTGAGAATCCGCAATAATAGAACGTCAGTCATCAGTCGTCAGTCGTCAGGATCTTTTCCGTTTGGTTCCGGGAGGGACCACGGACAAATTAAGGTAGGAGTGAAGCGTATATATCGTAACAGCTAAATACAACATGTATCACAAGATACCAGACTGTAACTGTGATAAATAAACTGAAAAAAAAAAGCTTCTGTTCCACGACGAGATAACAGAATCCATCCAGTCACAAGCTTTTGTCTATTCATGCTTATGACAGTTACCTTAGTTAGAATATAGATAATAAATGTTACTGTTACACTGTGACACCCTGTTACATCGTCCGTCACAAGCTCTTTCCTTTTCTCGTATAGGTGTAACACCATAGAAAGAGAAGTACCTCCGTGTATTATAACTGTGCAGCTGTGGTAACAGACAACACACAATAGTTTGTTCCCACATAGTATGAAATAACAGCCTGCTATTTTGTAACAGTTTTTTGGAACTGTTAATTACGTGGAACAGAAACAGGCGGAACAGATATGGGATTTTACCTGTTACAACCCACTCCTGATTTAAGATAAATAAATTTTAGTTAATTTTGGGACCAAAGACAATTCAGACTATTTAAAAAAAAAAAGTGAACGCGCGGTTTCCTTTTGGCATGAAGTTTCTTTGACGAGATTTAAAAAAAAAAGCGCAAGTTTTCGACTAGTAAACAGTTATCTGTGGCGTTACAGCACTCGTATGGTAACGTAAAGTAAAAAGCACGCGTTTCTAATAGACTGCATTACGGACCTAAAAGCGGTTCGATAAGAGCCACTTTACGAGCAAGTGTGTTGAAAAAATAATTACGGTATTACGTAAATTCGTGCGAGCACCAGTAAAAAAATACTATGGCAAAAGAACCCATAAGTATCTGACCCCTACGCTCTTTAATTGTTTCGACTGGCTAAGAAGAGATAATGGTGTAATTAGCAGGCGAACACTGGGGAATAAATTAAGGGCTGAACTGCTGAATGATATGGTCGCAACGTGTGACAATAGCTGATCGGTTGAGGGGCTGACTACAGCGCAATATATTTCGGTTGAGTGTGCCTCAACCGATTAGATAAGGATGGTTTGATGAAGGGCAAGAATACTAATTCTTGCCCTTCATTTAAATTATCTGTGCCTATCTACCTATTTAGATGTTTAAAATACTCTTACCCTTCATGTAAATTATATGGATGTACCTACTTAGATGTTTAATTAAATATACGTAGTATACCGAATGTTTTAAAAGCGCTAATCCTGCCGACAAACTGTCACGCAGTTTGGCAGGTTTATAAAAAGTGTACAAGTGTTTGGTTCAAATAAATGATTTATAATTTTTTTTATTTTTTTATTTATGATTATTTTTTAATTATTATTTCTTAAATTCAGTACTTAAAAGAAAATGAAACCTTTTTTTCGCCATTTTATGTAAATTACCATTACGAAGATATTTTTTTGATATGTTATCCCCTTTGTTTACATAAATTATCTGAATTTGAGACTTTGGGTAAGATTATGCCACCACCCTCATCGTTACAATCGACTTTACTCACTACCACATAACTTAAAATTATCTACTTCTACGATTAATTCCAATGTTTATGAGCCTGTACAGCATCCTGGCTGACCTAGCGTTAATAGTTGTAATACATATTGTATTTAATTTAAATTTATATGAAATTATTATATAAACAGATAAAAACGCTTGTAAAGACCTATTTGACGGATGATAGACATATAATGAAGAAAAAGAAATTGAGTAGTAGTAGATAGAAGGATCATATCAGTGGCTTTCTGTAGTTTCTACCTACCGCCATGGGAAAATGGCGTGAGTTTACAAGTATGTATATATGTGAGATATTTTTATTACAATTAAATCAAAGAAAATTTAAAACTCATATAAAAAAGCACACTTTGTAAACAAGCATATTACAAATTAGAGGATTATATCCAAGATAAGAATGCTTGGAAACATGCTGGTCCTGCTCCATAGGACAATTTAGAGTCTAGACAAAATCAAACTGGTTGCTAATTTAACTGTTTAATTTATAAAAAAAATTATATGAATTTTTATTTTCTGTGATTAATATAAATTTAACTCACACACTTATTATATGTTTAATTTAGTTTTTTTTCTTTAAGCTATTGCATAGCTTCTATCGCGGGCCTTGAGCGCGGGGACCGAATCCAGAAATTCCGTAACGAAAAAACCTCACGCTCCCCACTCCGACGGGCACGGAGGTGTGGCTTGAAGGCCGTGCATCGTCTAACGTCGTTTCAGTTCGGCAGTCTTCGACACGGCATTGTGTGCGTGCGATTAGATGTATTGTACGACTCTACGAAACTCTGTGGTGGATTTACCGCGCAACGCAACGCCATCTAGTAATCGCAGGTAGAACTAACTAAATAGAGGTGACATTGGCGTGGCTTGTGATTCGTAATCGAGACAAGCGTTGCTCTGTTGGTGGTCTCAGTTGTGTTTTGTTGTCGGTTTTATCCACTAGATGGCAGGCATCGTAATTCAAAAGTTTTTGAAAGGTTGTTGAGGTATGTGAGCAATTTATTTATAAATCAATAATTTTACTCGTGTTTATGATTCTCCTAGCTAGAATTAACATTAAACATTAACGTTCTTCATAGCTTATAAAAACCACTTTTAAACGGTTCTCCAAAGTTCTGGGCCGATTATGGATTGACTTTACTTTCTTATCGGTCACCACGCTCAAAAAGTGTAACTTGAATTAATATCAAAGAAAAAGAAATACTGCATAAATAAAATAAATAAATAATTATAATTGCATAAGTTGATACAAAATGCTATGCAATAGCTTTACCGCGGCAGTCCCCGAGTGCCACACGTCTTTTTGGAAAATCATATACAATGTTATATACAATGTGAGCACCATGTACCTATCGCATTAATTAATTTTTCTGTCATTACTTCACTTTTCATTCTTTTTACCAATTGTGGTAAGTAATTTTTATTTTTATTCTAGGTACATCGTCTTCACCTATAATTATTAATTAATGTATACAAACTCTTGTTAACATTTTAAAAGAGTAAGTATGGAGTTTCTTGCCCATTCTTCTCCATACATAACTACCTTTTGGAAGGCGCAACTAGAATCAATTAACTAGGTATTCATGTAATTTTTGACGTTCAAAAGTGCATCTTCTTGCCTATTTGAAATAAATGATTTGACTTTGACTTTGACTTTGAGAAATGCTGCCCCCGACTCATATATGATAAGCAGGAGGATGATGCTGATGTTATGCCAATTTATTAAACAACAAAACCTGATATGGCGTTAAACGTAATCACGAGTTAGTAAGAAAGAAGGTGATAAAGTAATCTAATGCTCATAAGCCAATGCTTAATCCCTTGGATATTGACCTCCCCACAAATCGCCACGGTATTACTGCATGAGCGTTTGATACTTTCCGATGCACTTCTCCGTGGTGACCTGCCTACGACACAGGGGGAAGGGCGCATTGATAAGGGAAAGATTAGATAAGTGACATTAAACCATGAAAAGGTCAAGAAGTCAATACTAAAAGTGTTACGTAGGAAAACATTAAGTATCATGCATCTACCCTAGTAGCATTTTCCGTTGACATTTAGTTGGGCCAACTTCAGAGGTATGTGGCCCAACCAAACGCCAACAAAAATGCTACTAGGGTATATATACTCGTATAATAAAATAGTAACTAGGTCGAAACTGTATGTTTTTTATTTTATATTTAACCATTTATGTACATACAAAAAGGACAGACAAAAAGAAAGGAACAGAAGAATACGTACAAAGGTGATGCTTATTTCATAACAAATCTCTTCCAGCATACCTGCGATATGACAGAAGATAAAAAGAGATGAAGATAGCGTGTGTAAGAGTAGAAGAGAAAATTAAATACATAAATGAACAAAAAAACAGTTCACTTATTAAATACTAGCTTTTGCCCACGGCTCCGCCCGCGTGATGTCGGTTATCGCGTAAAAAAGTAGCGTATATGATTAATTGATGCGAGGAGTGGGAACGATCTTGATGCCTAAAATATAGTTTTCGATTATTCGTCCGTTTGTCTGTTTGTCTGGATATATGTTCCTGATTGGCGTAAAAACTACTGAATGGGTTCTGTTAAAATGTTGCAAAAATATTCCTTACAGGTTGGTCATCGCCTAGGCTATACAGAGTGGCGATTTGGTTATCACTTTAAATAGTACAGCGGTTAACACAGGTTTATATACGTCTGTACAAATAATAAAATAAACATATAACCTAAAATATCTACTAATAATAAAGTTGAAGAGTTTGTTTTTTTGTCCGTTTGTTTGAACGCGCTAATCTCTGGAACTACCAGTCGGATTAAAAAAAAAAAATTGCATTCATGTGGAAGGCTATTTAATACCACGTTAAGACCATTAATTAGGAGCCGAGCAAAAAGAAAAAGTCAGAGAGAACGCTAAGCGAAAACGAAGTAATAGCACGGATAGGCGATGCGACGGTATGGGGCGGGGGAACATGAAATTTCACGCGGACGAAGTCGCAGGCAGAAGCTAGTTTTAGTTTTTTATTGTTAAAACATTATTTACATTTTTTTTATTTTGTGTTTCACTAACAGTGTCCAAATAAATGTTATTCTTTCTTGCTTTTCTTTATTTTCTTTCTTTTCTTTGATTTTCTTTCTTTTCTTTCTTTCAATAAACGAGTTTCAGACAAAACTAAAACACTGGGATATTTGTTTTACAAATGTGAGACCATTCTTAGTAAACCAGTATTATCTACAGCAGATTATAATGACCCGATCGTCGAGTCCTAAGCCACGGGGTCACAACATTAAACTAATTACTGGATAAGATAAAACTGTTACTCAATTACGGTAAAGTATTACCTACTCTGGTAATAATTGGTCTTGACCTGGGTGAAGGTACTGGATTATTGGACCCAGGTTCGAATGAAATGAAATATTTAGTCCTATAGGCAGCAGGTCTTCAATAAATATTTTCATCAAATACAGCAAGTATATGTTCGTCGGACCGGCTTTCGACATTTTTTTTTAACTTACAACTGGGTAGCTCTTGGCCTTCATTTCACCTGATGGTAAGTGCTGATAAGGCCGAAGATGGAAGCGAGCTTACCCGGGAATCCTCAACTTCAGAGAATCTAGCTATGTTACCTCAAACTGCCAAAACACATTGTTGTTATGGCGACAGACTTAGATAAGACGGTGGTAGCAAGCCAGGTGGACTTGGAACAAGCCCTATCACTAACCAAACTGAGCAGAAATTTTGGCCCCCGCTGGGTCTGAGACAGGTGGTCTTACCACTAGATCACAGAGTTGGTTAAAACCCAGATGCAGCAATAATAAATTATTTTTATTTTCTCTCAAAAAGGTACAATTTTGATTCATAGCATCAAGTTACATTTTCCAGTATATCCTTTGTGAGAGCTTAAGACAGAGTCTATACTGGGTTCGGGACCTGTATGACAGATCTCCAGGCTCGGGAACCCTTAATAGTATATTTTAAGTATATCGAGGGACTAAACGAAGCCATAATATACCAGAGGTGGTTTGACTCCCGAGCGTGCGAGGGAGTCTATGAAACCGAGGGGTATATTAAGTTGGCGTTTAGTCTCGAAGTGCAAACTGTACTTTTCACTTGCGAGAAAAATAGTCAATTTAGTACAAAAAACATTTAATAAATATTACTTAAATCATCCGCGATTTTGGCGGCAAAAGATTATCTATTAAGTATGTCTTTTGCTCTTTGCTCGACGTCAAACTCTTCACTGTCACTGGACATTCTTAAATTTACACTTGACAAAAAAAATTCGCGATCAGTTTTTTCTTTTAAACCTGTCACAGATTAACAATTTAAAACACATGGCACCACCTTCTTTGCGGAAAAACCATGGAACTAAAACTGAGCATTTTCGTAATGAAGATGGTCCACACTCCACAGATAAATAGTATATTTACTGGCTGCTTGAGTTTGTCTATGTCATATGAAGGAAATTAAAAAACTAATTACTTTTCACTCCCTAGAGACTAAAGTGGTCACTTTAGTCCCGCTTCGTAGGGCTATATTGGCGTACTTTTAGAGCATGAGAAGTGAAAAATACAATATTTAATTGCACTTACTTACTACAACATTAAAAACTACTGACATTATAAGTACTGAGAGGAGTTGAATTATTATAATACAAAGAAGATGTGTTATGTGTGTCTTTGGAAAGTGTTGTGTGTCGGTGAGCGCAATATAAGTCCTCGCGCCCAGCGCCCGCAAAGGGCACTGGGCGTGAGCACTTAGTTGCTCGAAAGTGTATGTGTGTGTCTATGTGTGCTTAATAAGGTGAACCGCGATCTAGGATTAATTTGAGTAGGTGAATATTTCCGATAGGCGAAATTATTTTAGAATGTTTAGTATTTTTAATATTTTCAGGCTCTGCATAATCTAATTCAAGTAGCCATTTTGAAAAAGTCTTTTTACATGTTGATTTGCACGTAGGGTATAAATTTAAAATTTTATTAGCCTTGATATAGACGTAGCTACTGAGGAAAAAGAAACTACGTTGGGCCGAACGACAATTTGTGCGGTTGTTGACAAACAGTATGTTTACGTCATTGGGCGTCAATCTTGCATAGATCGAAGAGGATTTGAGAGAATGTGATTAAAACAAGGTTAAGGATAAATAGTTTGCGAACAGAAAATTTACCTTCAACAGTTAACCTCGTGGCGCTACAAACATGAAACATAACTAATTCCTATAACTAACATAGGTAGTGAAAATTCCTCCTGCAATCATGAACCACTTCACTTATCAAGTACTTCACTACCGCATAATCATAATTGTAATTTTCCTACACCTGAACAAGTGACACATTTTTATATACTTACGCACGTCACGTAATTCATTACATTCCCAGCAGGCTAAGCATGACGCTTTCTATTTCTACGAAGAATAGGCACAGCTCTTTCTGTAAAAAGTGACATTTTGTTTCTCCATTTTTGACATCGCACCGTAGAAATCCTTCTACAATCTGAAATTTCGTCTTTCGTTTAGTTCTAATGATCTTTGTGTAACTTGTATGTAGACATATATAAATGTACTCTGTGATGTAGACTATTTCAGAAGAAAGTTTTCTATCCCAAATTGTCAAAATCACACTGACAACTGACTGTTGTCCAAGATAGTGAAGACAATTTGATTTTGTAATCGCCATGCCAGACAGTAGAAAAATTTCCACTTGCCTTGCTTTGGTTATCTACAAACACATGATTTTACAGGAGAGCGTTTTGAACACAAAATTGTGTTAATTAATCGAAGAACAAAGATATTATCTTCTCCTATATTACATAGGGCATTGCCAAGGAAATGGTTAAGGCCAATATTACCTACTGTAATATTTTTTGTTCCACAATAGGTACCTACGGTACTTCGACACTTTGAGAAAAAATGTTGTGATTGTCTTTATGTACGTGACTGACACGTACATAAAGACAACGTACGTTAGTAAAAATTGAGAATCGTACAGAAAATAAATAACCTATGACAAAACAAAGAATTCTGAGTTGAATTATGTAAAAGAGTGAATTTCGAAAAAAGTGCAGTTGGCTCTTTCTGCTTTGTTGCCATCGTACTGTCTACATGGAACGTCTTTTTTGTCTACTCTTCCGTCGACAAAACGGTGCTCGTCATAAGCCTGCAGCACAAGTTGACATTTCCTTGTACCAAAAGCCTATATAGACTATACGAGGTCAGTATTTAAACTGGATGCCATACTAGGTACGTCAAATAAGCTATACACTCCCAGTATAAGTTGACCTCTATTCGTACGGAAAGCATAATACGAAGTCATTAATACGAGGTCAGACTTATAATGGATAACGTACAGTTTGAAGTGTTGTCTTCCGTACAGTAGGCTGCACGTTGGTCGTAACACTTTGACCTTGAATTGACCTAGCGTAAATAGTACACAGTTTCAATAGAATAAGATCTCAAACTCAAAGCAATAATTTCACATAGGTAAACCAATTACAGGCACTTTTGAATTTGCAAGGGGTCGGTTAGTCAGAAAGATGAAGCCGGTTGCTCATTCCAAAGCGTAGTTCTTCTCCATAGGAACCTATCTTATGGAGAAGAAAGGGCAAGAGGTCAGCTTATTTCTCCATAGTAACCTATCCTATGAAGAAGATAGGGCAAGAGGTCAGCTTGTACTGGTTTTGTTATCATTAACATGTGGGCTACTCTACGAGATACTAGACCGAATAACAATACTTACTATAACATAATAAATGTGACTGAGATTTGCGACTGAATTTTGCTTCTTTATCATGCTGAAGTACCCATTTGTTTCGCCTCGTGACTCCTTGGTGGTCGTACTTGAGAATCTAAGAGAGCTTAGATTACCTTATTATTAGATAAGGTAGGTCTGTCGAATTACGCCTAGAGGCTAATTACGCCTATGCTAAATAACTCAGGTTACTTAATAGATAAAATCAAACTTAATACCTACGCATCAAGGTTCATACGCCCCAAAACAGCCCCGAGTCGCTCCCGCAGCGCTCTCCACTCCGCAAGCTAGTAATGGACTGGAGTCTGTGGTGACTTAGTGGCTGTGCCGTTTTTAACAACAGAGAGTGGGAATTTCGCGGTAATTTTAATGAAATTTTTAAGTTTAGTAGTAAGCTATAAGGCTTATTTGTTAGCATGATTATTCTACAGTTCATAAACAGAGTTTCTTTAATACTAAGCAGTCGATTTTCAATTATATTTCAAACTTATTAGAAGTATGTCCTCGACGGCAATTACGCCTAGGCGTTATTACCCATACCAAATGATACCATAGGCGTTTTTAACCATCTCGTGAGCTTGTCATGAAAGGGCTTCATTTTAATAATGTACAACATTCTGAAAATGAATTGATTGATCACGAAATGTAGTTCATTGTTTATGTGTATAAAGTTTAAAATAAAGTAATAGTAATTTACTTTTTTGCATAATAATATTGATAGTAAGTTTTAGGTTTAAAAATATGTCAACTGCAAAGAAAAAGAAAAATGAGAAGACAATATTATAAAACCAGAAAGAAAAAGAGAATATAGCACAAACAAAAGGGGAAAAAAAAAGAAATTAACAAAAAGAAGGGTAAAGAAAACAATAGTGGAGAATGGTATTGCTACGCTTGATATGAGGATCGTATTGCCGATATGAGATCATGTGTGAATTGTACAAAATGGTACCACGAGGAGTGTATCGGTTTAACAAAAAATAACAGAAGAATTTACATGCCTGATGGTTGTGATTAATTCTAGCTACGTAGATTTACATAGGCGTTACTACCTCAACTGGGTACAATAACGCCTACAGTTATTTTTATTTTATTTATTTATTTTTGTTTGATAATCTGTTTATAGACTATTTGTGTATGTTTATAGAATGAGCCATTAAAAAAAAATAAAAAATTATGTTGTTACCTTAGTAATTTTAGTTTTTGTTTACGTGATTGTATAACTGTGAAAACATGTTGTAAAACTTAAAAGAACTGATGATTAAGATACTCCTGCTTAGACTAAATACGTTCCTAATTACAGAAAACTGTGAAAATGCTTTAATAAAAAGTAATTTTAAGAAAACTGTCTCAGGCTAAATTTAACTTCAGAGGTTTAATTGCGCCAAAACGATTGTGTTTGTATTCTGATCTTTTTTCATTATTTTAATAAAGATACCAATAATATTTTGTGTTTTATTTATATAATAATAAACATACATCCCATAAACACATTCTGTTCTTCATCTTCATTAATTATATTACAGAAATTTACGTTCATCCTTAAGTAGGCGTAATTTGACAGACCTACCTTACATTACGTTTGCATTCTGCTTTTCAGTCTTCGTATCTTATTTGTGCCCTTATTCTAATTTTATTCCGTTAATCTGTTTCCGCCATCATGTTAGTTTTTCCACCTTTCTAGCTAAGTATATCATCTTTCACATAACCCATCTCTTCCTATCTACCCGGCCGGTCTTACCCTACTCTTATGCCTAAATGCATAGCCCTTCCACAACAGAAGGAGTATTTTAAGTTTTCACACGATCGTGTTCCAAAAGTTAAACTCGGGTAAATACAAAAGGCGTAGAATAGAACCTTGGGGTACCCCAACTAATAGCGGGTGTAATCATACCCTTATGGCTCGTACAGATTAGTGCGACATCGCGGGCGCGACGCGACACTAGTAGCAGAATTGCTTTGTCGGTGCCTGTCACGCCCGCGATATCGCGCGAGTCTGAACGAGCCATTAATGAAGCCGAGAGTCACTTGTTTTTCCGATGGTATGTTTTTTTTGTCGACTTTTCCATAATCTTTGGTTACGGAGATTTTGAAGGTCAAACTTACAACGTTATTATAATGTTTTTTTTTACGAAATCAAGTTTCAAACGTTATAACTTAACATAAGATACTCCCACGATCCCTGTGCCATTGCATGCACCCATAAGTACAATTTTTTGCTTGCCTTTCTTAGCGCACTACTGTAGACGGGAATTTTCCCAGCAATTACTTTTGCAAAAAGTTTCTTAGTTTGATGTATACAATACGTAGAATACAGCTTCGTGAAGGGTCTTGTTACACTTTCTATATACGTGCAATCGTAGGCCCTTAAATTGCTAATCGGTTTCTTCGTCATAACAATTGCTCTTTTCGAATATTATTTCATTAATAGCCCGAATGTCCTATTCACATACATTCTCTTGCCCTTATCCAAATTTATTTGAGGTCGGCGCAACATGTCTTTTTCTTCCATACTTCTCTATTAGACGTCATCACGGTAGTCACTCCCTTTCTAGCCATAACATATTTCACACAGTCCAGCCACCGTTTCTTTGGTCTTCCCCTACTCATATACCTAGCCATCCACATTCATACTCCTATTCACGGTATTCTGCCTTTTCGCCGAAAATTGTTTGGCAGATTATCACTTGCCAACCAACGTTTCGCCGATGTTTCACTTTGACAACTAACGATTAGCAAATTTTTGTATGACAACGTTTCATTTGGTAGAATTATTGTTAAGCTGATTATTATAATGACACAAAACGTTTGGGACATTTATCATTTGTCAAACATTTCACTAGGCCACACAACTATTAGACGAATGACGTTTTGTCAGTGTGATTTTTACGTACATTTTTTATATTTAAGAATCTCAAAAATAACATTAAACCTTTAAATTGGCAGCAATGCAGAGCAATATTACGATAGGTAAAGTTAGGTTAGAGTATGACAAACAACGCACGAGCCGAGCGAGCGAATTGAGCGTGCCGCGGTAGCAGCCGGCGATGTGCCAGAAGCGAATCGCTTTTGTAAATGGAACAAACTAAAACATTCTGCTACTTGAAAGTTGGCATTTAAAAAAGTGTCATTATGAAAAGCAGACCAAACGTACAGTTGGTAACTGTGAGGTTGGGAAATAAAACAAAATTATATGATAAGTTGGCAAATGATTATTCGGCGAAGTAAAATTCTGCGAAACGTTAGTTGGCAACTGAAAATCTGGCAAACAATTTTCTGCGAAAACTCAAAAACCCAAAACTCAAATCATTTATTTCAATTAAACCATTTACAGGCACTTTTGAATTGTCAAGGAGTCGGTCAGTAAGAAAAATGAAGCTACATTCCCATTCCAAGCGTAGGTGAGCGCACCTATGGAGAAGAACGGGCAAGAAACTCCATGGACACTCTTTTAAATTAAATTGTTACAAAAATATTAGTTACACATACAATGTTGAATTTATAACACAGTGTGAGAACGATGTAAAAAATAAAAATAAAAACGTACACGTTAAAAGCGTCCAGAGTAGGTACACCAAATAGAAACAAAAAAAAAAAAAAAACAATTAAAATAAGCCATGGCAGCTAATAGATGACCAGTCCCAACTGACGGCGCCCGTTCACGAACATGACGTATGGATTAGCACCATTCAGCTCAACCATTTTGAAGGGAGCTAAATGATCCAACACACGCGCCACCATCAGCGAGACATCTAAGTGAGCATGACATACTCTCAGCCGCCAGGGCACATTCAAGTCAATGAAAGACATATTACCCGGTCAATGGTAGCTCTATAGTACATAGTACTCACACCTGTGCTATGCAATTATATAATACAAAGGAGATTGAGTAAATGATATATAATATAAAAATGATATATACAATGCAAAGATAGTCTTACAGTCCCAAAAACAAATTATTGTGACCTTAAATAACTTACGACGTAGATAACGAGATTTTATGAGACATTTATGACTTTATGAGAGAACTTTGGCTCTTTTAATTTGACAAACGGTTTGCAGCATTTTCCGGATCTAAGGGGGGGCAAACCGGGGCCCGTGCCCCGGGCGCCAACTTCAGGGGACGGCAAATTCAAGCGTGGCAGAGAAGTGCACCACCCAGCACACCGCAACTTTGCAATAGATGACGCGCAGCACATATATAACTTCATCTGCGGGTGGCGCATTGAGGAAATCACTGATTAGCTTCGATCAATAATTTATTGATCGAAGCTGATTAGCGTAGGCATAGGTCGTCAGACAGTGTGAGCGGGTTATGAGCGGGCGCAGTTGAATTCAGCCAGGAACTCGAGGAGCTCCTCTGTGGTCAATACTTTAAAGATAAAAGCCTTTATTTTTGCCTTTTTTTTCCTGCATAAGTCAATCGAAAATCGGACCGCACATCAGATTAATTATGGCTCGAAGAAGCTAAAAGGCTCGAAGAATAAAACTGTAATTCTATTATGCTACAATCTCACGACTTGTCCTGTCCTATTCTAATTAAAATAAATACTTCGGCTTCATAGCGAAATATAAAGGTTGGCGGGGGCGGCAAACGGCAGATTTTGCCCCGCCTCGATAAAATTCTAGATCCGGGACTGGTAAATAAAATACTTAAGGTATGCATCAGTGCCACAGAGTACTAAAGTTCAACGAGCAGAACAAAATAAAGTACCTCTATAAACAGTATTAATATGTAGGCAAATATTTAAAGATTGCAAAAGCTAACTAAAGTTTTCTTTGCATTGCCATTTAAATATGTAATTTCGGATGGAGATGTGATAAATTAAATAAACAACAGGTAGCACCGGTACGTTATTTTTATGATTCATAAACAGTAGACATGCGCAAAACAGTGCGTTTTAAAAGTAGATTATGCACCAAGGGGATAAAGTAGTGTCTTATGTAGCGGGTGCCGTATTAAATCCCGAGCAAAGCGAGGGAGTTATGACAAGAATCCTGAGTGCAGCGTGGGATTCAAGGTCGCCCAAGACGAAGGTACCTTTATCCCCGAGGAGAATACTCTACTTTTCACACCATCTACGAGACAATAAAAAGCAATAGTACTAGAATCAAAGTATTTATTAAAATTACAATTACAGTTAGTAGACCTATTTAAAGCAGTTAAATGTTAAAGTTAATAAAACATTAGACCAGGGGGCCAAGTCTACTAATGTACAAACGTTGCAATGGTCTCTTCATTGTGAGTTTTTGACAGATTTGCCATACAAACACTGTCAAATACTCACAATGGCGAGACCATTGCAACGTTTGTAAATTAGTAGACTTAGGCCCCAGGGCCTCAAGTCTGCTATTACAATAGTGTCAAAATGGTCTATCATTGAATTCATAATTTTTGATTTTGACAAGTTCGGTAATCTACTAATATAATGGCATCATTATGACTTTCCAATGGTCAGCCACTGACACTCCATTGAAAGAATTGGTACATAATGATAATACTTATCTCGTACATAATGACAAATTACACTTCCTACTAAACTTCCAACTTCCTACTACTTCAAATTGCTTATAACACTAATAAATAACATGTAAAAATATATATAAATGAAATTTGGCATGAATAAATGTTCAAAATGCCATTGTAATACAATTCTATTACGAGACCAATGATCGACCATTATGAATTTAGCAGATTACGAAATTTTAGCAAAATGACAATGGGATCGGGTTGGAGTGACGAATTTATAAAAATAGCAGACTTGGGCCCCCAGTTGTGGAAAGACAAAGTTATGTTTTTATTCGGTACCTACATTTATTGAAGTTGAGGTAGAGTTTATTTGAGTATTACTGTTAAGTAAAGTTTCAGAAACTTTCTTTTCTTTGTTAGTTTTTACTTATGAATTCATTTCCACGACAAGCGCCATTCACTCCAAAAATCAATGCCTCCTGTAACAAAAATAGGTAGCTAGGTTAGTATTTAAGTAGGAAGGTAAACTACGTAGGTATATTAATTTTTATGTATTACTTGTTAACACTACAACAATGCCCAACGTAGGGGCAATTCAGTCGCAGAGCAATCATCGCCAGGATAGTGTTGGAACTAGCCCGCACCTGCGCACAAAGGACGCGCACCGCTTGCGCATGGTGGCGTGAAAACAGTCGGTGCGCGCTTCAGCATACATGCCCGAGGCGCTGTAGAAGCAGGACAGCCCCAACACAGAAGAGCACTGTAAGCAGCTTATGAGTAAGATGCCCATAGACTGCACGTGTAAAGGGAGGTGCAGAAAGCTTTAAAAAGTGTGATTTTTACCTGATTTGAACGACGTGCAAACCTACGGGCTATCATATTTGCTCTCTTAGACAGTGAAAATTTCGTTGGTAGTAGTCCGAGATAACTCACATTTTTCCAGATGGAAAATTACAACGACTAGTAATTCAATAAATAGTCCAAGAGGATTTTAAGCATTCCTAAACGATCACGGTGTGATTTGATGATCATGCATCACATCACCCGAGGTCGCTAGGAATAAAACAGGTGCTTCGGCATTCACGTGCCGTCTCGTTTCTGAAGAAACCCGATGACATTTATCATTATTGCTCAAGAGGTATGCTATTGACTGCTTGCTTGATAAAATGCACTTCATAATTAAGGTTCTCTGTTAGGAATATATTAATTATATTGTAAGGTCTTTGAAGGAGATAATTTATAATAACTAGATAGATAGGTAGAATACACTATATTACACACCATAAAAATTACATATTTATATGTAGCAAGGGAATTAATCAGTTTGCTCTGGCCTAACGTGGACATTAACTATAATACTAAATGTTTTTTTTTTATCTAGGGCATCTCAGAGTGTAACCACTAAGGTTCCGACTCTTTAACCGGACTTTCCTGTGGCTGCCTTACCCTAGTAGCATTTTTTGTTGGCATTTAGTTGGGCCACTTACCTCTGGTTAGTTGGAAATGCATACAATTGGCGGGTAGTTTGCGGGTTGGGCCAACAACTGATGGCCTACGTGGATTTGCCTACGAAGGTCGTTGGGCCTACCCATAACACGTTTTCGTTGGGCTTTCGTAGGGCAATGTACGTTGGCCCCATCGCAAGTTAGGCCTTCGTAGGCAAATCCACGTAGGCCATCCGTTGTTGGCCCAACCTACAAACTGCCCGCCAATTGTATGCATTTGCCAACTAACCAGAGGTAAGTGGCCCGACTAAATGCCAAGAAAAAATGCTACTAGAGTAGCGATTTGTTTTGAAAAACCAACCTTATTTTGAAGCCATGTTCACGTGCAGCGACGATTTTTACACGTTTTGTAACATACATGCAATGAGTCTTCCGTGGCGTCATCCATTCACGCACCACACCGAGTTTCCCACCGTTACCATCATCGTCGTAAAACTCCACAACTTTATACATTTAACACTTTCACAAACACTAAAGGTTAACTAACTAAACGAAAACACAGCCTGCCAGCCTGATATCAGGCTAATATCTTTGTTGATGCGAACAAAACAAACACTCACAAATACTCCGCAACCGAAGGTGCACAAATGAATAACAAAATGGCAGGCGGGCCGGGCGACGCGTGCCGCCGCCCGCTCCCCGCGCACCCCGCTACCACCCCGTTGGAGTAGCAGTAATTGGCCCTACAAAAATCTCCCAACAGTAGGAATAGAAGCAGCAGGCCCGCGTTAGTTGGCCCAATGTTGTCATTATACCTTAAGTCCCAAAAAAAATCACCCAACAGTAGGAATAGTAACAGCAGGCCCGTCGTTGGCTATCCGTTGGGCAAATAGTGCATATTTATGACACACCCCGCTACCACCCCGTTGGAGTAGCAGTAATTGGCCCTACAAAAATCTCCCAATAGTAGGAATAGAAGCAGTAGGCTCGCGTTAGTTGGTCCAATGTTGTCATTATACCTTAAATCCCTACAAAAATCTCCCAACAGTAGGAATAGAAGCAGCAGGCCAGCGTTAGTTGGCCCAATGTTGTCATTATACCTTAAATCCCTACAAAAATCACCCAACAGTAGGAATAATAACAGCAGGCCCGTCATTGGCTATCCGTTGGGCAAATAGTGCATGTTTATGACAATGGGCCTATTTTAAGTTTAGGTTGGCGGAATAACTAACCGTCTGCCAATACATTCCCAACTGTTGGCGTATGAAAGCCAACGGCAATTGCTACTAGGGTAAGCTCCTAACGAAACTTAATGCCTCCAGCCAGGGCGTAAAAACTTATAAACTAAACGACTGCTGCTCGCTAAGGGCACTCCCTGTGGGGGACGAACATCAGCTTAGGGCAACGTCGGAGGGAGGGTGGCAAGGGAGCGTCGTCGGTGGCTGGATAAAATCAGTGTTTTGATTATTATCAGGGGGATTTTGGATTACATGCTGCTCAGCTAAAGCGCGTGCTGGCGCTTCACTTACAGTCAAGGGTCGGGGAGGAAATACTAAATGACTTGCGTTTTAAATATTTATACCTAAAATAAATTAAATATAATATTAAGGTTACAGCAAGTTGCAAAAATGTGCCAATTCTGGCATACGTAATATTGTGATCTTGTCACAAAAAACTTATTTTACAAAATAAATAGGAAAAATAAGTATTTCTTTGTAAAATAAATTATGTATATAAACGCCTATATTCCCCGAAGTGGTAAGCCGAGGTGTATAGTGGTGATGGTGTGGTGATTCCTTTATTCTAATGATATTAACTCATTTATGCAATTTTAATATGCAGTAGGTATACAAAAACAAAATGGTGAAAAGAAACAACCGAGACAATATTCACAACTGAAATAAATCGAATTCGCAAAACAAGGATGTTTGACATGTTTTTTTTCTCTCTCTCTTCGTTCTACTCGGGCAGGCTAAGGTCTTGGACCATACCGCCTCGTCTTCAGTGCTTAATGATTTGTTTGCTTCGTTGACAGATAATGCATTTGGTGTTGCTAAGTAATAAAAACTAATTATTTTTGTTTAGAATCGATTTATAGATTCGATTATCGAATCGATAATAATCAGATGCAAAATGATTCAATATTGGTGTTTTATTTGTTTGAATGTAATAAATTATAGATAAAAATCTGTACCAAACATTGAGCTTAACTACGCATAGAGCGACCACCGCAGTCATATTTTTTGCGGCACGCTTTTAGGTCCATGGACTGCAACTTCGGTCTTTACGCTCAGTGCGACCCCGCACACCTCGCGCCCGGCTTGGCGCTAAGATATTATTCACACTTTACGTAATAATAATAACGGTATCAAATCACTTGAACAAAGAAGGTTCTCAAGAAAAAAAAAATGTATGTTTACGAGTTAAAATAAATCGATATTTAGTAAAAAAAAATGCATGCTTTATTTTGTTGTATGGTAACCCAGAATCGAGCCTGCAACCTGCAACTAAAAAATGGCGGTGCTTTGGGCGTTAAATCGACATGAATACTTAATAATATAACTTTTTTTAAATAAAACTTTCCTGCAACGAGGTTTGCAACAATAATCCTCGACAATTGATCATATTATTCTTCTGAGCAACCAGCAGCAAGTTCGTCAATCTCCCTTAGATGTCACTGCTTGCGGTAGCGTCGGGGGTCGGGTTGCCTCCTTCCCTCAAATACGGCGAGGGGGGTAATGACTGATCTTTGCGTTATGCTCGTGAACGGGTACTGCTTGTAGTGCCTGATCGTCTTGCTGACCATGATTTCGTTATTGTTATTTAGTAACTAGCTGACCCGACAGACTTCGTTCTGTCAAAAGCTATAGTATAAACTCCACTACTCTACCCTACCATACCCTACCTACCTAACTACTTACCCTACCCTACTCTACCCTACCCTACTCTACCCTACCCTACTCTACCCTACCCTACCTAAAAATAGATAAAAACTATTCTCAGACCTACCAAATGTACATTTTTTTTTTTTTAATATTATTAAAAATAGGGATTGTGATAGAAGGGTGAAAATTTAGGGTTGTAATTGTATTTGTTAATGCCACATTATAAAAAAATTAAAATATTGTCCAAAAAATAAAAATAAAATGTTAGGGGTGGACAACCCTTATCACTTAGGGATATGAAAAATAGATAGTAGCCGATTCTCAGACTAACTGAATATGCTAATTGAAATTATAACTAATTTCATAAAAATCGGTTGAGCCGTTTCGGAGGAGTATGGTAACTAACATTGTGTGTGACACGAGAATTTTATATATAGGTAAGATTTTATTTATTTTACTTCGATGGTCCTAGTTTATCACTTTGTGTTACATAATCCAGCATTGAATATGGAAGCGGGCACGCCCTTTATGCCAGGACATTTTGCAAAAAAAACTTTACTTATTCTATGAATGGACCGCCGCGCCGGGACGCGGCGACGGTGGCGCCATACGGCACGAGCGCGGTGCCTTTTGATATATAATTAATCATCTTATCAAGTAATTTTAAATTATTTAATTTATTAAATAATATACGCGAAATTTTGAATTTCGCGGGCTACTTTAGCACTTCTTTAGGTTCCATAACCATTGAGAATAAGGCTGATCCCACATTTGGCGATCCACGGGCGTGCGAGTAGCGCGAGCGCCGAGCGCGCGTTGCGCGCGCGCTGCGTGAGCGTCGGGTGTGACCGCCGTGTGACGTGCGTGCAGCGTGCGCGCGGCGCGCTCGCGACGCTCGAGTCGCGTTCTTACCCCTTCGCCCGCTATCCCCGCCGCAAAAAAAGTAATACAAAATATAGTAATCACTTTCTTGTGAGCAAGAAGACCATAATGTATCTTGCCAGAGGCGTTTAGTCTTTTTATTACGTGTCTTATTTCTTTTTAATAGCAAAGCTAACAGTAGTGTTTCCTCGTCTGAGTCCATTTTGTTAGTAATTGTAGAACAGTAACGCAACGACGTGTGCTAACACGGCACTGGCCAAATTGTGACTGACTTGTCTGAAGGGGGTTAAACGCCAAGGCGAGCGCCGCGCGCACGCCTCACACACGTCACACGGCGGCAACACCCGACGCTCACGCAGCGCGCGCGCTACTCGCACGCCCGTGGATCGCGCACGCCAAATGTAGGGTCAGCCTAAAAGGTCCACGAATGGCAACCACGAATCCAAAAGTTGAGTTTAAAATGGTGTGTCTCCAGTAAATGGATAGATGATGCAAATATACTGTTTTATATACCAAACGATTACATTTCTTATTCTGCTGAAATTCCGCTTAGCCAGCTCAAAGTTTATACCCAAAGTCTTAAATTTAGATAATTTATGTAAACAAAGGGGATAACAAAACAAAAACAAAAAAAAAATATGTATATGACATACTACACAAAACATTGTTTGGCAACGGTATTTTGTTTGCATAGTTCTTATAATTAATTCACTTTAATTTTAGCGATGACTATTTACAAAAAAAAATATGATTAAATGTTTTGCACCACTGTCCTGTCATTTTGACAGTGACATTTCTTGACATTACTTTGTTTACATAAATTATCTGAATTAGAGACTTTGGGTATAAATGTTACCTCTGACGTACGACCTACTGAACCTCTGGCTAATGTAAATGACGCGCGCTGTATTGAATTTCTTATACAACGGTCCACTTATTAAAAAAATCTACGGAACCCTTCGACGGGATCCTGACTCACGCCTGGTACTATACCCTTCATATCAATATTTTGTCGTATTACTGAATTTAGGTCTAGTTGTGCTTGGTACGTTTCTGTGGTCGGTACACTCCTCTTTAATACCAAGTAAGTACTTATCTATTTTTACTTTCACTAAAATATCTTTAAGTTTTTCGGCAGGATATTTAACGTTTACTCTGACCAAAGATTTAATTTTAAAGTTTGCTAAAACGAAGCCATGAGCTTAATGATTGGTGTAATTTTTTTTATGTGTGTTTTGTCGTTTCTTAATTTGGACTTTAAAGTTACGTGGATATTTGAATACCATATACAGCAGCATATTCTACCAGTCCTCTTATAAAATATTCGTTGAGGCTCCATCCATACTAATCCATACTAAAATTATAAATGAGAAAGTAACTCTGGCTGTCTGTTACGTTTTCACGCCTAAACCGCTGGATGCTGCTTAAGTCATGAAATTTGGCAGTGATATAGCCTGGGATATGGAGAAGGACATAGGCTACTTTTTTACGTGATAACTGATCCACGCAGGCGGAGCCCCGGGCAAAAGCTACACCGAAAGAAATAATTAGTCGAACTAATTAAGTTACTTCAAAAATAACTCAACTTTAGTCCTATAAACTTAGTTTAAATTAACAAAACTCATTTTGTAGTGTGCAAAACAGGGTTTTATAACAGATAACATCTAGTTCGCAAGTCACATTTTTTGTGTACTAAACTGTAACCAAAAATTTGTTACAGTTATGCAAACATTTCTTTCAGTGTAGTATGACAGAAATAATGATTGTTGAAAATTTTCTTGTCTTTAATAAGTTTCATTTAATACTTTACAAAAAAAAAAAAAACATGGATCAAGCTAAGTGTTAGAAGAATCATAAAAATCTAGATTAATGCGAACTTTTTAAAACGGAGTTTAATCAAATCACACCCAGTCGATGAAAGTAACTATGATAACTATGACGTCTAATACGACCGATAATTAAGTTAACGGTGAAAAGTGATTGCAAAGTTTAAAACATGGTTTTTAATCTTATGTAGGTAATAAACCTACTTGCAATTTAAGACACATATTATCTTAACATATAATAAATATAATGTCGCTTAATATTTTTTTTTATAATAACATGTGTCATGTCCTATCTAAGAGATCCGGGTGATCTGTTACTCAGGACTAGTGCTTCCAATTCCGCAGCCCATGTTCAATCTCGGGATCCTGCATGCAGAAATTAACAATATTTATATAAGAGACTAAACTGAAACTAGTTTCTCTGTGCAAATTATTTCCGAAAATTTGAAATAGATGAAAATAGCATTGTATATTGGACGCAGAACGGTAACTCGGCTATTTAAACAAAGGAAATCTATAGCGTCCCGTCAAATTGTCTCGCACTGCCATCGTTCAAATGTTGGAAATACTCCAAGTCAGTCGACTAGGAGAAACTCCTGATTTATTGTAAACAAAGATTTCCTGCTACCATAACGGCTATGCGTCACATACTGCCTAATGGAGTCCTGCGTTCTACGATTTGCGTTCCGAGTTGCACTTTGTTTGGAAAATTGCGGGGTAATTGTGTAACACACTTACAGTACCGATGGTTTTCATTTTGACAGTCCAACACCATTCATTGCGCTATTTATGTTGTTGAGCAGACAAATTTTTCGAACATATGAAGCGATGGATTAGCAATATCCTTCAAAATCATTCAGATTGTGATTTATAGTGTGTTACGCAATAAGGATTCTGAGCACATCAATGGAAAAAATAACAATCGCGGTGCGCGTGCGTCATAAATATTATTATTTGTTTTTCCTGTGGTAGAGGTGCCCGTGTCAATGTTTCTTCCTTTGACCTTTTTTGTATCGAACATTAGTAACCATAATAATAAATCTTTATTTATCTCGACATAATAATTCCCATATTACAGGCACTGGTTATTATAAAGCACAATCTTAAATAGAGAAAGGTGTCTGAGGTTGGAGGGTCCTGAGTAGGGCTTCCAATGCCGCAACACCGAGATCCTAGTATTCTGGGATCCAACGTTATTTTTTTCTGTATTTGATCTCTACTTATACAAGCTGTTTTTTTTTATACCCCATAATTCTAGGGTATGAATGAGACCATATCAAAGAATCAATTTAACTGGCATATGAATTATTTTTCAATTATATATATTTTTTTTTTATTTTTCATAAAAAATAATTCGACAAAGTCACGATTATTAATTTAAAACACCCTGACGTGAAATATGACAACATCGCATTTTCTTAGCTTTAAATATTAATGATTAGGTTGAATGAAAATTAATTACTCGTTTTATTTATCATTGAAACTTAGGTACCTACACACGTCGAGGGTCACAGTTTCATGAGATTGGCAACGTTGCAAAAGTATCAATTCGTCATACGGGTGACAATTTTTGACCTAAATTAATATAATTGATGATAATTATCTTCGAAACTATGCATTTTTGAACCACATAATCAAGGACTTTTTGTATTATTTTTACTAATAGAATATAACCCTAGAGTTATGGGATTTGAAAAAAAAAACACGTTGTATAGGTACATTAATCGCGTAACTTTATTGGTTTCTTGCTTATAGTAAAACTTAAATAAAAGTGAAGTTATGTTGATTATTTCATTGTTATAATATAAATTATATAAGATAAATAAAACAAATTAATAAATAAGATAAATAAAATTTCTGCATGCGGGATCCCGAGGGTGAAGATGGGCTGCGGGATTGGTCGTTATTCGCTAGTCGGCATTAGCTAGACCTAGATAAAAAACATTGTTAAAATGAATTCAAGAATCATCCTCCTGACTGCATCCTAATGCATTTTAAAGTGGAGCCCATCCACTTTACGAAATCACTTAGTAACCTGTTACGTCACCGTAGAAAAGTAGGAGGATAGGAGTGGCCAGTTCTCTATCTATCGGGTTACACATACTGCCTATAGGTACTTTACTTACGAAACAGTTTATTTATCACTGATATCTCATTCCGTAAAAAAACTAGCGACACGGTTTATACTACTTGATAAAAAATATCGAAATTTCTTGATTATATATAAGTTTAATATATAGTTTTAATATATAAGGTGTAACTATTCTTTCACGATTTTTTTTATTTTTATCTAAGTGTTTTATATTTTTATAAATAATTATTATAATTTTAAAATTGCTTGAGACTTTTTACTTTTTTATTATTATATAAATGACCCGCCCGGACGCGGCAATGGTGGCGGCACGAGCGCGGTGCCTTTTGATAATTAATCTTCATATCAAGTTATAAAAAAAAATATATATATATATACTTTAATTTAATAAAAAATCTTTGCCATGGCTTCTTTACCATGTGTATCTCTTAAAATATTTCGTGAAATAATACATACACCCTATATCAGGTACCTAGTTTGTTTTCCTTCCGGATTTTTTTTTCTAAATTATGCTGAAAACCTACATGGGCACTTGTGAAACTTCAGAAGCTAGGTGCACGGTACCTATTGGTCGTTTCCTATGGAAAAGAGCCGGCAAGAAACTCCATCACGGTTACTCTTTTAAAACTAATTGGCTTTTACAATGTTTTCAAATAACAGTGTTAATAGGTATGGGAGGACAGTGTAGGCCTTTCAACAAGTACCAGGTACTTAAAAAAATAGAAAATTGTCAGGAAATATATAGTTTACTTGGTCTATAATAGTCCATAGTCTACTAGACAGACACAAAAGGCGACTTTTGATTTATAGTGGTGCCGATCCCCTTGTTCACAAACTAAACTAAATTGAAGTTCAGTGCATCTTTTTCTTTCTATTTCATTAAGAAAAGGACAGACGATGCATGGTAAGACAGACACCAGGGGTCTAATAGTATGCTTTGTTTAATTATAAGGAAGCAACTTGTGTTTTTAAATAAATATATATAAATAGATAAATTTTAGTTTGGTCCTGTCAAATTAATCAGCGCTTGACGTAAATTGACGTAGGTAATTTTAGTAGGCAAGTTTTTAATCACGTCCAAACTTGCATGGAGTAGTGACAGGCGCTGATTAATTTGACAGGACTAAACTAAAAAATTTCTTCTGTCCTTTTCTTAATGAAATAGAAAGAAAAAGATGCACTGAACTTAAATTTAGTTTAGTTTGTGAAGAAGGGAATCGGCACCATCTATTATAGAAGTAGGAAAACTCTCAAATGGTTAATTTAGTTAATTATGGTTCTACAAAAGTAAGTTCAAAGCTCCTAGTTTAAGTTAAGTACGTATCAGTAACTCTAAGGCCTGTGTTCACCAACATGTTAATCAACTGTTTAGATATTTAATCAATTGTTTACTCAATATTTCTTAGGAAATTTGACATAAACCAACTGTTTAAATACCTAACCGGTGATTTGAATGTTGGTGAACACAGGCCTATATATTTTTCGCCAAGGGTTTTGGTCAACCAACACTGGGGCCGCGGGATTACGGCCGAATCCCTCTCACAGAGAGGAGGTGTGAGTCCCAGAAACGGGAATATTTTAAGCTGATTACGTTTATGTCTCGGTCTCAAAAAGATTTGCTGGCAAAAATTGGTAGGTGTTAGTCACACAATCAGTTCTCCTAAAATCACTTCATCCACTATCTAACATGAGTGTGCGTTTCATCAAAATACTCAAACGTTTTATTGTTTATCTATCGCCGCTGGAGTCTGTCCGTTTATGATGATAGTAGCCGGATTGTGATATCATTTGGTTGCAAGCACCGATACGGACACCATCTGTCAAAGCCCATAAAAATAGTGTGCCAATCTGTAGTTTTGTATATAACTGATTTGTGTAAAAAGGATTTTAACAAAAAAGTGAGTAATTTTTTATCTTTTTTTGTTATTTTTCCCCAGTCATTATTTTGGTAATTAATGCAGGATTTTTTTTTTATTATATCTTACCAATTTCGCGTTAGCGTGTCATATTTTATTTATGTAGTGTTTTAAATGAGTGATTCCTTTCGCTTTTAACAAATATATTGTTATTATTAAAATACAAAAGACGTTGTAAACACCATAATGACAGAAACACTTGCACGGACCATATCCAATGGCGAGATCTCCATTATAATTGCACAAAGCCATAAATGAATAAAAACAGTTCTGTTGTTATTATTATTATGTATAAGTTGGTTGGTAGTACAGAAACTGTGGCAACGAGGTTATTTTTGTTTTGACATTACTGAAGAAGGGACGAAAATAGTCGTTGAATCGCAGTTAATGGCAGCTTTTGATCTAGACCAAGATCGCTATTTCGTACTTACATTTGATTCATGATACACACTGTACTAAAATGTACTTTATCTGTGATACAAGTCTTTTTTTTTTTTACTAGGGCCTCTCAGAGTTAACCTTGACAGGTTGAGACTCTTTAACCGGACTTTCCTGTGGTTGCCTTAAGCTCCTAACGAAACTTAATGCCTCCAGCCAGGGCGTAAAAACTTATAAACCAAACGACTGCGCGCTAAGGGCACCCCCTGTGGGGTACGAACCTCGGCTTAGGGCAGAGTCGGAGGGAGGATGGCAAGGGGCCGACGGTGGCTGATACAAGTCATGTCAAGATCCACTTTTATATCCGCAAAGTAGGTACTTAGCTTTTATTTAAAAAAAATATTATGGCATAGAAAGCCGATGTGGACCATTCTGCCCATGTCTAAAGTGAATTGGAAAAGAAAGTGTGCATTGTTATAAATAAAAATAAAAAATGATAAAAATCTCCGATGATACAACTGAACTTAATATAGATCTTGTGGGGTTACTCCTGAACTGAAACAAACCAAGATAAAATTACATAAATATTATAATTGTTTGAACACTATATAAACATATACCACACACAAACAGAATATTTGGGGAAACAAATCATAATTTTATATTATTGTGACGGATGTACATAAATCACCAGCGCCACCAGCAGGTCTGGAGAGGAATATGTTAAAAGGTGGGGAATTAATCGGAAGAGGGATCTTAAATTTAAGGAGACGGCTATTCAAATCTAGAGGTGGGATGTTGCTTTTAAAAGGTCGAGAATAATCACCGGAATAGGTACGAGTATTAATACTTTCGTGGGCTACATTCTACATTGAAGGTATCATAAATTCATCAGCAGCACAGCTTTCTGTTCAGTTAGAAGAACTTGATTCTATATAGTATTGGTTATGCAAAGTAATTAATGTTGGTACACGACACAACTATACAGAACGCGCGATAGTTTTATTATGTAAAAAAAAAAAACAAATCAAATCAAATCGAATTATTAAAGTGTTATTAAATGTATATGTTTCAAGTGATCCTACCGTAAGGCATGCAAAATGTATACAATCATGGTTTATCAAAATCAAGATTGTCATTGAAATGAAACATTGATTGAAATTAAATAGATTTAGATAAAAATATTTTAAGATATTAAATTAAAGGAATGTCCTTCTTAAAGTTGTATTAATACAGATTTATTATTTATTTAATAGTAATAATTATTAAATTATTTCAGCCTCATTCCCATAATTACCGTGCGTATTAAGAGTCTATACTACCTCAGAGCCACCTCACTCTGTATCTCGCTCGCACACTATTGCTACCGGTCACGCGAGCAAGCGAGACAGGGCGGCAGGGAAAAGGCTCCAAGGCGCCGATAGTTTAGGTAATTTCGTTTTACGGTGAAAATAATGGTCATTAAAAAAAGTTAATAACATAAGACCTGCTTTATAGTTAGTTCAGTTAATATGCAAAGTTTCATTGTCTAATTTGAAGTATTTTTTTAATACCAGCGGTTTATTGTTCAATGTCAGTCTAATTTCCCCTAAAAGTTACACCATACCTCAGGACAGGAGCAACTAAACCGTGATACGCCGTTAATAACGTCTTGATATTTAAAATCTGTTTTAATTTATGTTGCGCATATACCCACAATACCCTCCTTTTGAGCTTCGCCGCAAAAGCGTAAAAAGTACTCCAAAAATGTTTAATACAGGGCCCCTTTATGACTAGCTACGCCACTGGGCCTCAAGTCTGCTATTACAATAGTGTCAGAATGGTCTCTTCATTGTGAGTTTTTGACAGATTTGCCATACAAACACTGTCAAATACTCACAATGGCGAGACCATTCTGACACTATTGTAATAGCAGACTTGAGGCCCTGGGGCCCTATTATGAACTCTTATTTCCAGGCAGTTTACAGCGTAAACAGAACTGCCTTGCAATTTCGTATTATGAACTCGCTAAACAAGCCTGTCAGCGGTCACGTGACACCCTGGCCGACTTCTGCCCGAATATTGCCTGGCAATACCGTATTACGAACGTTCGTTTGACATTTCTTTTCATACAACAACTTGTCAAACAGTAACCTCACAATCCATTCAGTTTACGCTACTTCAGAGGAGCTTTTATTGAATTGTTTTGGGTTTATTTGCCGAAGTTACTCGAGTAATAAATAAATAACAAAAGAAAATATGATGTGCGACGAATATGAAATGTTTGAGTTTCTGGAAAGTGACTTTTCTGATCAAAATAACGAATCTAGGAACAAAAGGAGACGACTTCGTGATCAAATTAAAGGCTCCTAAAAACAGGCGCGACACGCGACGCGCAACAAAGGCACCGTTCGTCGCGCAACACGCGGTTCCTTTGTGTCGCGTCGCGTGTCGCGCCTGTATGTAAGAGACTTAATGCGTTCGACATGGATGATGTGCAATTCATTGAACGATATCAGCTTAATCAAGTGAGGAGTTGGAGACGACTTCGTGATCAAATTAAAGGCTCCTACAAGCAGGCGCGACACGCGACGCGACACAAAGGCACCGCTCGTCGCGCGACACGCGGTTTTTTTGTGTCGCGCCTGTATGTAAGAGCCTTAATGCGTTCGACGTGGATGATGTGCAATTCATTGAACGATATCAACTTAATCAAGTGAGGAGTTGAGACATGTCAGGGACTGTCATACAAAATTCACGGATTTATCGGATACAACTTTAAAATATCATATTTAAGAACTTTCTTACACTGAATAAGAAAATACTCAAAAACTGAATTAGAAAATACTCAATAACGAGCTTACGCCATATTTTTGTTTATACCCCGAAAATTCTTACTAATGGAAGTATTAAACAAACAATAAGATAGTGTTCATAGTAGTTTGTGAAACAATGAAACAATACTCTTCCATGTGGTCGAATTCCCCGCTGACCTTCAAGTGGAGTTCGTTCGGAAACTTAATCTCGCGTTATAATTTACAAACTCAGAAAATTATAATATTAATGAATTATATAGGTAGCATAATATACAGTGCGTTCGTATTTTCACCTATTTTTATACTAAAGTAACTAGATCAATATAAATTGCTTATTTTTATAACAAAATATGTGATTAAATAAAACCGTAACTTACCGACAAATATTTAATTGTGTTTCTGAACGTTACGGCAGAGAATTACAAGCCAGCCATAGACAAACTACCCAGCGTGAAGTCGGTTAGAATTAGGAATGTCGTAATACGAAATTTAACCAGCCAGTGAAATGAATTGCCTGGAACTTGCCTGGTTTTTTTAAAGTTCGTAATAGGCCCCCTGGTCTGTAATGAACTAATGAGTAATAGTCACTGTTGACCTAATAATTATAAAAACAAAGTGATACAATTAAATACTTTAATAAGTTTTAAATGACTCATTTACTACATTGTTTAGTACAAAAGCTTTTGTTATAACTATTGGAATAACGTGCCTTCTCGCTCTATCTTACAGTATTTCAATCTGCACTAAAATTATATTGTTTCAATTTATGCTCTGTTTCTACCTACATTCCCAACAACTATAGGGTAAAACTAGTGATGTAGGTAATAATTTCACTGACGTGTTAATGTCTGATATTAATAATGTCATAATTTACTATGTCTAATAATGTCAGAAATAAAAAAACAACCAAGGATGTGTCTAAAAAAAACCCAGGCCCGGTGTCAAAAATTTTGTTTTTGCTATGACGCTTAGAAAACTTCCTAGAGCAAAAATACCACTACATATTACTTTGTATGCCGAGCCTGGGTTTCTTTTGTATGGGATAAGAGACACCTCCTTTGTACAAAAATAGTAGGTAGATATATGAGTTTACTGCTTGATTTCGAATGTCATATACCTACCCGATGACTAATTCCCCGAAGTCATCAGATCGAACGTCCGAATTGCCGAAATTCCATAGCATCGATGTACCATAATTTCGAATAGCCATTAGATGGAGCGTCCGTTTCACCGAAAAGCCATTGCAACGATAGTCCTTATTCATCGAATGTCTACTTGAATGGCTCGACGTGCCAGTAAGTCGAAAGCTATTCTACATAAAATATTCAAGAAGGAATGTAAAATGGGATAAAAACTCATGAGTTTACTGCTTGATTTCGAATGTCATATGCCCGATGGCTATTCCCCGAAGTCATCAGATCGAACGTCCGAATTACCGAAATTCCATAGCACAATGTACCACAATACCTATAGATTATTACGGATGTATGGAAAAATACACACTACACAGCTTGCCAATTTGGTGCTACGTTATTTTTTTCTATTCTATAGAATATATACTTTTTTATATTTATCATACTAACAGATTATTAAAATAAAAATATAATATCCTAACCTAACTAAAACCTTAACAAACTAAAATATGGCGTCGAAAAATTCCTCCGCAATATCCCTGTGGACTGGTTCAGTGCCCAAGAGACTGGCGGCATTGTCACGTTGTATGGCAATGTTTAGCCTCTGGCCAAGATTAAAGCCAGGCCTTGAGTCACGGGAAATGTCAACTATAGATGCCTTTGTCCTTACTTGGGGTCGACGAAACACGTTTTCTTTTCCGTTCAAATGAGAATATTATTATTAATATGTTTAAAAAAAGGCTTACTCCACAAATCCCCCCTGAAATTCCCCCTTAGGAGGAAAAATGGAATCTAAAAAAACAGTCTAGAATTCACCCTTGATAATCCCGCTTAGGGGGGAAAACTAGAATTGAAAAAAAAAAACTTATTCCAAGATCCCCTTTTTTTTTTAGGTAGGAAATTATCAAATAACTTCTCCTGCTCTGGGTGGAGCGGGAGGGCGTGTCAGACTTTTACTGACTAAAACTCACCCGTGTTCCTTCAGTTGCCTGTGTGCCAGGGCCACGGTATCCCTTTCGGACAAACCCGCAACCCTGGCAGGCACCGGTCCTAGCGGACCCCGTCAGTGCGTGCTGACATCTCTTTGCGGCGCGCGTGGAACACAACGCGCCATCGACCCGGGCCTGATCCTTACCGGACGGCGAACTGCCCATAGCTCGCCGTCTGCAAGCCCGCGCCTACGGTGGCCGGGAATCGGCTACCGATTCCCGCCGCCCAGGGCGTCTCCTGCGGCGACCTGGGGGCGTGAGGGCGCACAGACTGCCGCTCCCTCACGCGTTCCGCCTCCTCCTTCGCGAGCATTACTACTTCGCAGAAGGAGGTGACTGCTTCCCATGCACTCTCGCTCCGGATCATGGCCTGGACCAGGGCCGGACGCGAGAGATCGCTGCCGCCAATCGCCTCCGTGAGGACACGGCGGTGCTCTGCCCAAGCCGAGCAGACCTCCACCGTATGCTCCACCGTGTCCTCCGGGCGATCCACACAGTGGTAACACCCGGGCGTTTCCTCCCGCCTAATCCGAAACAGTAACCTCCCGAAACACCCGTGTCCAGTGAGGACCTGTGTCAGGCGAAAGGTGAGGACGCCGTGGCGCCTCTCTAGCCACTCCTCAAAGAGGGGACTTATCGCCACAATTGTGGCGTGCCCAGCGCTGGGTTGCGACAATCGCACCCTCCATGTCGCCATGAGATCCCGCCGGGGCTCAGTCCACTGTGCCGTGATTTCTCGCGGCAGCGGAGTTACGCCCCGGCGTTTCACCTCCTCGCGCCACTCCCATAAGTGCGCGAGAATTTTTGCCTCCAGATCCCATGGCGGCAATCCGGCAAGGAGGCTCGCCGCCTCACCGGAGACCGTGCAGTATCCTCGTACCAATCTGATGGCCATGACCCTTTGGGACGCGTTCAACCGGTGGGCAGGCCGCCGCCTCAAGGAACGCGCCCACACCGGTGCCCCGTAAAGGGCCATGGACCGCACGACCCCAGCATAGAGCCTCCGGCAAATTCCAAGATCCCCTGAAAGTGATTTTTTTTATATTAGGGTTCAGATTTCCGCACTGAGGGGGATTCTCACATTAGTGGAATAAGCAAAAAAAAAAACGTAAATCATTTGGCCCCTTCACCTACGGCTGCTACGGGTGCTACGGCGTAGGCAAGGGGTTACGAAAAAATTACCATAATTTTTAGGGTTTAATAGTAAACAAGGAACCCTTACAGTTTCGCCATGTCCATCTGTCCGTCTGTCTGCCTGTCCGCGGCTTAGCTCAGAGACTCTCAGTACTAGAAAGCTGGTAAAAATACATAGTAATCACGCCGACAAAGTGGTAAAATAAAATCTAGAAACAAAATTTTTTTGGTAATCACTTTACGTGTACGGGAGGTCCGTACTCGTAAAGTGGAGATAATATTTGAAACGATTACCCTAAATATTTTTTTTAGATTTATTTGATTAGATAAAATTTAATCAAATAAATCTGAATAATAATAAGATTTGAGTTTATTTAAACGATAAAATAAACTTAAATCTAATCTCAATCATAATTGGGATTAGATTTGAGTTGGAAAACATGTTCTCCCATACACAATGTATGGGGGACACTTTAACATTCTGTATTTATGTTTTTCAACTGCTAATGTAAGTTGGTCGATTATTACTAGGTAACTTGTAAAGCCTACTTAGCTGTGATAGTTTTCCTTTTAACTTCGTTATATATACTACTGCTGTGAATTTTTTCACGTATCCATATGCAACCATTTAACTAGCAAGGGGGGACACTTTTAGCTCACCGTCCGATCAGGACTAGGCCCGTGCCGGACGGCGCGTACGTGTTCCACGCGCGCCTCAAAGAGATGTCAGGAACGACGAGGGGGCCCATCAGGGCCCAAGCCTGCCGGGTCAGCGGGATTGTCCGAAAGGGGTACCGTTGCCCCGGAACATAAAGGGCCAAGGAAGGAACACGGGTGGGTTTTAGTCAGTAAGAGTCTGACGGGAGGGGTCATTTGATGAATTCCAATCCAAAAAAAAAAGGTGGGGACACTTTACTCTAACAAAAATTATCACTTTGCAACTACAATTAGAACATGTTTTTCAACTACAATGTTAATTTTGTTCTTCGGATAAATTCATCCCAACTACGGAACTCTTCATTGTGCGTGGTCCGACGCGCACTTGGCCGATTTTTTAATGGTTAATTCGTTTCCTGTAAAGTGTATTGTCGTGTTTCTTACGTCAAGGAATAACTTGGCTCTCCTACTTTGCTAGTGGTACTCTTCCCGACTGCTAATAAAAACATGATACAGATCACCAACCTTATAATATTTGTTCTTAACTTGGCCTATGTTAAAGTCCGTAGTGAAATGTAGCGCAGACCTGGTAGCGTAGCACAGCTTTCATAGCGAAGCGTAGCCTTCGTAGCGCAGCGTAGCTTCCGTAGCGCAGCATACCTTCTGTAGCGCAGCCTAGCTTCCGTAGCGAAGTCTACCATAAGACAATGACCTACCAAACAAACTTCCCCACGCAACCTGACCTACTAAACATGAACTGTAGAACTTAAAATCGATAAACATTATTGAAAAAACCAGTTTGACGCACATTTGGGCAAACTCTAGATAAAATAACGAATTAAATAGATAGCAGCAATATCAATATTTAATGTTATCATAAAATAAATCAGTAATTATTAGTATCTTGTTTATAGTTAAAATAATTATCTAACCCCAAGGAAAATTACAATATTTATGATAAACATTAATTTGCACACAGGTTTTTTGTTAATCGTTTTATCTGCAATCGTTTAGTATGTTCTAATATTTACAGCAAAACATCAATGTTTATTGTTATGGGTTTATAGGACGGTTTTTTAACCGACTTCATAAAAAGGAGGAGGTTCTGTTATGTTTTTCAACTAGAATGTTAAGTTTGTTTTTGGGATAAACTCATCCTAACTACGGAACTCCTTCATTGTGCGTGGTCCAACTTGCACTTGGCCGGTTTTTTAATTATTAAATATTATACTCTTGCGCAATCATTTAAAACTACATTTAATAAATAATAAATAATAAAATGTATTCAAATATAAATAATAAATGGTCAAAGTCAAAATTAAGCGTAATTAATTGGTATTTGTGTCAGTAAATATTTTTATTCTTCTTTTTAGATCTATTAGACGTACCCACCTTAGTCAAAGCTGTTTTTTTTTTATATTGGTAGTTATATGTATAGATTACTTTATAAGATGTTGCTATAATTAAGTTTTCAACACACTTGCTCGTAAAGTAACTCTTAATGAACCGCTTTTAGGTCCATAATGCAGTGTATTAAAAACGCGTGCTTTTTACTTTACGTTACCGCGTTAGTGCTGTAACGCCACAGATAACTATTTACTAGTCGGATAATTGCGCTTTTTTTAATTTCATCAAAGAGACTTCCATAATGCTGGAGCCATAATGCCATAAATCACTTTTTTGTATAGTCTGAATTGTCCTTGGTCCCAAAATGAACTAAAAATTTACCTTAAATTGTCTGTGGTCCCTCCCGGAACCAAACGAAAAAGACCCTGACTGGCGTTCTTTTATTGCGGATTCTCACTGAACAAATGTATATTTTTCTATGCCCATAGTACTTTCTAATTCCATACTAACTAAACTACAATTTGACATACGACAACACTATGATCAGTCTAAACATTATTTCGTTTTTTTTTTTTAATATAGCGCTCTTTAGCGGTTTTACCAATGCCTTTATTTACACCTGCGCGCGCATCGCTAGCGCGGCGCACGGAAAAACAAAACCAGCGCCGTTTTAACAGGTTTTAACAATACAAGTCTGATTTTTTCCTCGCAAGTGTGTTAAAAACGTCGTATGAAACGTGTGTGCATTGATCATAGCACACATGTATCATAATGTACTAATGTATGTGAATGTCGTGTATTCCTGTAATTGGTCTATACATCAGAACTTATTAAATACCTATGTTTTTATGAACTAATGTAAAATGTATATACTGTTGGCGTATCTATTTTAAATAAATTAATAAATTAATTAAAAATGGTTTCTCTAACGGTCACTCAAGAGGGAATAGAGCTATAAAATGGAAATGAAACAATAAAATAATTCCGTGGAATAAACAAAGTGTTAACTCATGTGCATGCCAATTGTCTAGACAATTCAATTAAAATCTGCATAGCACTTTCCTCAAAAGCTTATTCCAGACATTACCCAACAATGTTCTCGCACAATTTCATCCTTTAGATGATAATATCTAGACTTTAAAGCAAACTCGACCTTAATTCCGGACACTCAGAGGGCAGACAACCGGACTTACCTTGCAAATATAACATAAAAAATAAAAAGTTACAGCTCAATTAAAATCATCAATTAATGCAGTGTGAATAATGTAGTTCAAATTGCAAAGTTACTATTATTGCAGATCTGCGTTAAAATGTTGAATATGTTGTTTTTTCTTTATTCTATGATAATAAGACTACATTCTTGGTTGTTTATAGTCACCAGTTATAATTTTATTCCCATGTTTCTTCTATTAATAGAGTAAACGCATGTGTGTGGCAGTCAAACAGTGCATTGTGGACTTCTTAAAGCGATACCCCGAGCAAAACGCGTTTTTCAGAGGCTATTAACTCATTAATTATGATAAATAAAATACATCTAAAAACACATTATTAATGTACGTCGTCCTATCATCACATTGCACGTTCTTATTTATTTTTATGTGTTTTAAGTACATTTAAATCTCCGTGTAAAAAAAAAAATACTAAAATTATTGATTGCATGCATTTTTTGCTAAAGTTGACGTTCCATTAATTTGAGAGTTACACTAATGGATAGATAATTAAAAAATCTTAATAACTCCCGTTTTATTTAATTTCAAAAGATCACTCTTCTTGTTTTATTAAGATAATTCCAAAAATTGTGTAAATTCGGCGTTAGAGATAGATAGATAGATAGATAAAACATTTATTCAGTGCATACAAAAGACATAGCACAACACACAAGAGCACAAACGATTAAAAATTTCATGTTTTTTTTTTTTTTTTTCATTTGCGTTACGCACGGAGCGGGACAGGGCGTCCCTGCTGTGACGGGATAGAGAAGGACCGAATGCTCACGATAGGGGAAGAGCCTTAACATAGCTCTTTGTGCGTGGTCCGACAAACACTTAGCCGGTTTTTATAAAACTGGCATAATTTGGGTCCCGTACTATAAACGCGTGTTTTATTTGTCTTCTTGCCACCATTTTGTTATCAACACAGATTTTTTTCGATATAAATATAATGGATTGTCACATCAACAAGTGCCTATCATTTTTATAGATGGATAATGAAGAAAGCAGATTTATCGATAAAAAGAAGCGATAAATAATATGTGCTATCTAAATAGATTCCGTTTATGAAAGTCTTAGGCCAGTTTAAACAGACAGAATCGATCTAATCTTGATTTTAATCTAGTTTTATAAGGAGATTCATGATTGAGCATCGTTCCAATATAGATTTAAGTTAATTAGTACTAAGTTGTAGTGGTCGCATGCGCTATTGGCGAACATGAGGTCCAGGGTTCGATTCCCGGGTCTTTTTATTGCACGAGTGATTTATTTCTGAAATAAAGAAACCATCATTTTGATATTTTAAGAAAAACTTTATATAAACATTAGTTATGCAAACGATTCCATCCGGTTTGATATTCTCGTACAAAATTCACCTTCAAAGTTTACATATTTCCTTGCTCAGAGTGCAAGTTACCTCTCTACTTTAAAATTATAACATTGCTTTGAGCCGGTAACGACGATAATCAACAGATTGTGTATTTAGGTACACATTTATTAGGATATTAGCTTTTGCCAGCGGCTTCGACCGCGTCAAGTTCAGTAAATATCCTAAAAAAAATCCTGCAACTCGCTCGCAGCGCCACCTACCGGGTCCAATTGTGAATCTAAGCCATCCAGGGCCCCACTCAAACTACATACAATTTTTCATCAAAGTCGGTCTAGCCGTTTAGGAGGAGTTCAGTGACATACACACGTACAGAAGAATTATACAAATAGGTATAAAGATATACTAGCTTTTGCCCGCATCTTCGCCCGCGTGGATGTCCTTTTAATTTCTCAGGTGTACTAAGTACTTATACCAGTCTATATCTGTTCCATGTTGGATCACATTGGTACCCTACTCTTAATAAAATTAATAAATAAAAACTTTATTCAGTTCAGAAAAAACACGGAACAATATTAAACAAACTAGTAACAGATAATAATTAGGCCTTAGGTGCAACTTATTTTTACTTAGTTTTGAAATACTGATTAAAGAAACATGCTAATTACTAAATAACATGCAAGGATTATATCAAAATATATCTGTAGGTACCTATGCGACCTTTTGATAAAAAAAGATATTATCTTTTTCATTTTTTTGCCGATGTAATTTGACATTGCTTTTTGACATTGCTTGCGTGTCAGTATGTGTTGCAATGTCAAAAATATTAGATAAAGCAGCTAGTATAATAAAAAATAGAGGTGGAAAGTTTATTTCGAAGCTTTCCATAGAGATTAGTAAGTACTTAAACACCACAAACCCATCTAGATTCTGTACAACATAAAATAACATCACGCCTAAATTCCCCGAAGGACTGGCAGAGGTGTACACCCACATTTCGCCAGTTATTTTTAAGTCCCATGTAATAGAGGGCGAGCCTATTGCCATCAATCGGACACAAGTCCAGGCTCCGGAATGCTGTTGTATTCCAAACCAATAAAGCCTGAGACTGCGTAAAGCGGTCACCCGCGCGGCTTCATACAAAAGTGCTCCGTCGCGGGGCACGCGCCGGACCCGCTATACTTTTTATTTAAAATACATTTATTTGGCACAGACTAAAAGGTACACATCAGTGCCGGAACAACCACGTAGCAAGAGTAGCAATTACTACGGGCCCCGCCCAAAAGGGGGCCCCGCGATAAACCCGGAGATGTTTTTTTTTTTAATGTAAACAATAATAATTTTGCCAAAGATGAAAGAAAAACTGTCAATTTAGGGTATGTCTAACTTTAACCACGAATAACTTTTGAAAAAGTAAATTTATCGAAAAATTATAAGATATATTTTTTATAGAACGTTCAATCTGGTATTAAAACATGTATCGCGCTAGGTGGCAAAGTGTTTGTCAGACCATACCTATATAAAATCTGAAAGTAAAATAAATTGCCAGGGCAATTTTATCTCTGGCTTTTTGTATTTGTCAGAGCCCAACAGGGCCTAAAGTAATCTACTGTACTATTAAACACCAAACAAATTGTAACATATAGATGAAATCAAAATAATAATCGAATAATCGAATTCCAATCCGTACGCAAAATACGCGCATTGTCGTGGAGTTGCGGACACTAGCCCGTATTACCTATTAACCTATAGATGGCATATAAACGTAATTAATGAGTATTATCACTCTATAAGAACCCATAGCAGATCAAGGGCCCCTCAATAGAATTTGCTACGGGCCCCGCGCTTGCTCAATCCAGCACTGGTACACATGACATAATCTATTATACCTACAGCAGATTAAAAATCAAATGAAAAAAAGTGTAAAGTGGTAGTGTAAGAATTAGCAGGCAAGTGTGCCTCACGGCTGCACCAAAAAGGCCCAGTTCAACATAAATGCTAAACAACTAGTGCCTGACGCTGGTTTTCAACTTATCTATACTAATATATAAAGCTGAAGAGTTTGTTTGTTTGTTTGTTTGTTTGTTTGAACGCGCTAATCTCAGGAACTACTGATTGGAATTGAAAAATTCTTTTTGTGTTGGATAGTCCATTTATTGAGGAATGTTATAGGCTATATATCATTACGCTACAACCAAAAGGAGCGGAGCATAAATGAAAAATGTTGCAAAAACGGGAAAAATTATTCCTTTTTGAGAGCTTCCGTTGCGTGCGCTGCGTAAACGGTTTAAGTTACGAAAATATAATGTATGATGGAATTGTTCCACTTTAAATTTTCAAAAAAAAAGTCCGCGACAGCATATGTCTATCTTTTAAGATTGACTCACTGTAACCTTTTTTATGGTAATCTAATTTGTTCGAAATTAATGCATTATTTGCGAAGAAGTTTTCATAAACATGGTATTAATCCTTATCCAAATAAATACGTTATTCATCACAAGTATTTAATTTTGAACAAAGTTGCCCTTACATCATTTAATTTCAATGAATATCTTAGGAGATATAACTGTTTTATAATAACTCCGCAGCAAAATAATGAATAACTCTGCGAGGTAGTCTATTCTAAAGCTGAAGAGTTAGTTTTTAGGGTTCCGTACCCAAAGGGTAAAATAGGACCCTATTACTAAATCTCCGCTGTCCGTCTGTCTGTCTGTCCGTCTGTCACCAGGCTGTATCTCATGAACCGTGATAGTTAAACAGTTGAAATTTTCACATATGATGTATTTCTGTTGCCGCTATAACAACAAATACTAAAATAACAGAAAAAAATAATATTTAAGGGGGGCTCCCATACAACGGATATGATTTTTATGCCGTTTTTTTTTTTTGCTCCGCCCGCGTGGATGTCGGTTATCGCGTAAAAAAGTAGCCTAAGTTCTTCTCCATATCCCAGGCTATATGTTTGCCAAATTTCATGACGATCGGTTCAGCGGTTTAGGCGTGAAAACGTAACATACAGACAGACAGACAAATAGACAGACAGAGCTACTTTCACATTCATAATATTAGTAAGGATAAGGATTTGCATGGATGGTACGGAACCCTTCGTGCGCGAGTCCGACTCGCACTTGGCCGGTTTTTTGTTTTTGAACGCGCTAATCTCTGGAACTGCCAGTTGGATTTGAAAAAATCTTTTTGCATTGTACAGCCCAATTCTTGAGGAAGAATTACATTCCTATTAACTAGAACACCATTTTTTTTTTAATGAAAGTTTATGCGAAAACGAAGTAAAAGCACAGGCAGGCAATGTGTTGCGACGGGGTGAGTCGGGGGAACAAGAAATTTAACGCGGACGAAGTCGCGGGCAGAAGCTAGTAGCCAATAAGCCGTATTCTATCAATAAATATTTGTTACGGCCGCGAATCATATTTTAATCTTACATACAACCTGACACTGGTGCCGATTCCCTTGTTCACAGTTCAGTGCATCCTTTTCTTTCTGTTTCATTAAGAAAAGGACAGAAGATATATTTTAGTTTAGTCCTGTCAAATTAATCAGCGCTTGATGTAAATTGACGTAACTTTAGTCGGCAAGTTTTTAATCACGTCTAAACTTGTAGGGAGTAGTGACATGCGCTGATTAATTTGACAGGACTAAACTAAAATTTATCTTCTGTCCTTTTCATAATGAAATAGAAAGAAAAAGATGCACTGAACTTAAATTTAGTTTAGTTTGTGAACAAGGGAATCGGCACCAATGACCTGCTAATTGCAAGAGAATTTGAATTTTGCGGGTTACCTTTGCGCATCCCCCTTTAAGACGTAGATGCAGTCACCTACATCTTAAGTCCACCATTTTTTCTTAGACTATGTATTGTTTGTATATACATGGGTAACAAGTAAGATATGTCACTCTGACTACAACACAGTTCAAATAGCATAAATTGCTTTATTATGTTCTGTAATTAATAAACAAATATTCAGTAGGTACTCTGCACGAACAAGTTACTAGAAAACTGTAGGAAACCATTACATTTGTTTATGTATTTACTTGTTTCCATCTTGAGTGAGCTATTTAAAGTCTTATGTCATCATTTACATACGTATTTGAGACTAGTTATTTTGCTTATTAAATACTGTTCTGAATCCGGGATTCATCTCTTTTTAGGGTTTCGTAGTCAACAAGGAACCCTTATAGTTTCACCATGTCCGTCTGTCCGCGGTTTAGCTCAAAAACTATTGGTACTGGAAAGTTGTAATTTGGCATGAGTATACACGTTAATGACGCCGAAAGAGTTAAAAAAAAAAAAAATATTTTGTGTACCTCCCCTACATGTAAAGTGGGGACGATAATTTTTTTTTCGTCCTTCCCATAGTGTGGGATATCGTTGGATAGGTCTTTCAAAAATATTAGGGGTTTGGGAAGACCGTTTTTTGATTAAGTAAACTTTTCGTGACTTATCAAGCTTTAAAGTACCAAGTTTCGTTAGAGTTAAGTGTCTCCCCCTTCTACCAACTAAACGGTTGTAGTTAGAAATTCAAATGTTACGGCAGTAGTACTTATTTATAACGAAGTTTAAAGAAAAACTATCATACTTAAGTGGGCTTTACAAGTTTACGAGTAATAGTCGACCAACTTAAATTTGCAGTTGAAAAACATGTTCTCCCATACAATCCGTATAGGAGAGCATATTTCTCAACTACAATGTTAAGTTTGTTCTTGGGATAAATTCATCCCAACTACGGAACCCTTCATTGTGCGTGGTCCGACACGCACTTGGCCGGTTTTGTTATTTATTGGAGTTTACTCCTTAAGAATCGATTTTCATGTAAGGCCCCGATATGGAAATTTTATTATGTTTTTCTGCGCAACGTACCTTGCGCACCTTTCACTCTGAAATCATGCATGCATGTGTATACTTGTATACAGCCGATGTACAGGGTATGCTGCGCGACAGCCGACGCATGTAGGTATGTATGTGAAAACTTGTCTAGAAGTTATTTCTAGACAAGTTTTCACCATCGGCCAAGGGTGTAGCTAGAATTTTATTAAGGGGGGGCAGGCGTAGATAAACCAAGAATATATCTAAGGTAAATGCTGCATGATCAACAAGGCAGGATACGTTAAAAATGAAAAACAAAATATCAATCAGCGCATTTATTTTACAAAAAAGGTATTCAATTGTATCCTTAGTTTTTTGTACCATGGTTGTACACTGAGCATGCATAGGCCGTTCAAACGGTTTTCAGTCATTGTTGATCTCAGCCATGTTTTAACACGACACAGTGTAGAGGGACCTCTCTATGTTACTTGTAGTTACGAGTACACCTTCGTTTTTGTTAATTAATAGGCCACCTATACCCAACGTCTCTAATTCAGATAATTTATGTAAAAACAAAGTAATGTCAAG
This sequence comes from Dryobota labecula, assembly GCA_947523025.1. Taxonomy (NCBI): domain Eukaryota; kingdom Metazoa; phylum Arthropoda; class Insecta; order Lepidoptera; family Noctuidae; genus Dryobota; species Dryobota labecula. The sequence goes on along the minus strand of OX383305.1, from coordinate 3,707,348 downwards.
AAATGTCATTGTCAAAATGACAGAACAGTGGTGCAAAAAAATTTATCATATTTTTTTTATTTTTTTTTATTTATCATCTATGAAATTAAAGTCAATTAATTATAAGAACTATGCAAACAAAATACCGTTGCCAAACAATGTTTTATGTAGTGTGTTGAAGACACGGCCTATTATCGTCATAATCAGCCCGTTTAACCTCTCGTCTGTCGGAACGTAGATCTACGCGAGACACAATGGGTTTTTAATTGTGTCTCTAATTACGACAGACAAGTCGTTAAGTCCACTCGAAACAGTTTACAGCCGTTTTCATCCAAAATTGATTTTTATTTTGAATATCTTAATATAAAGATTTTCAAAATCAAAATCAATGTGCATCAAAAGCACCGGGAGTTCCCTTCATAATCTTACATGAAGGGAGCTCCCGGTATTTATGACACACATCGATTTTGATCGTTTACCTATATAAATAATCAACTGCATCAACAGCATATTAACATTCAAAATTAAATCGAGATTTTTATCAGATCTTTCTAGGTTCAGATTAGTATGTAATAATCACCTGACTAATCAAGGTAAATTGGTTTTTCTTTGAATAAACTTAATTATTATCTAGTTCTCATCGATTGTGGCGCCAGACATAGCTTCAAATATGCGAATTCCTACAAAGTCGCGATAGCTATATTTATATCGCCTGAAGTAATTGAATAAGCTAGAATAAGTGCCAGAGAAATTACGTGCAAACTACAGAAAAGGGACCTTTTAACATTGTCTCTAGAGAAGTATAAACCGTGCGAATGGCAGCTGTAACAAGGATTGCCAACCATACTTTGTACATTTATTAGGGAATAAAGTGGATATTGTAGACAATTTAAAAATTTTGGGGGTTACAAATAGATACAGTTCTAAATTGGAAGAAGGAACTCAAGTGGTCACAACACTATGAGTAGTGCCTGCTATGCTCTCAGGAGCCTTAGAGATGAATGAACCATTGCTCATCTAACCATTGCTGTTTGGTTGGTGGTAGGGCTTGTTCTAAGTCCGCCTGGCTAGCTTACCACCATCTTATCTATGTCTGTCGCCAAAACAACAATGTTAACAGCATTTGTGTTTCGACAGTTAGAGGTAAGATAACCAGTTCCTCTGTGGTTGAAGATTCCGGATGAAGCTCGCTTCCATCTTCGGCCTTATCATCACTTACCATCAGGTGAGATGAAAGCCAAGAGCTTCCCTGTTGTATATAAAAAGAAGAATGGTGTATTTTGCACTCATAGAGTCTAGACTTAGATATATAGCATAAAGTACTGAACTCCCCCCGTTATGTCTCAGAAAGGCACGCGTGAAATACTACGCGCCACCCTCTCTGATCCGGTGGATTTAGGGGCGACGGATGTCCCTGAGTCCGTCGCCTTTGGACCCATTTAGGGGGGCTAGAAGAGGGCATCGTCGGTCTTCCGCTGACGCCCAGTGCGCCTACTGCGGGACGGGAGTGCACTCGTGATCTCCCTCTCCCTTTCCGCAGTTTCCTTAACAGTTTCGCAGAAGGTTACCACCGCGTCCCAGGACTGTGCACAGGCGAAGGAACTCAAGTCAACAGCGACAGGTCGCTTCTCTCTTGCAAAACAAGGCAACGGCGCAGTTCGTGCCATGCGACACATTCAGCCACCGATTGCTGCGACGAATCCTAGCTGTAGACCTACCTACCACAAGGTCGATATCAAGTACCAGCTGCTTTTACCTAAGCTTATCATTAAGCGGATAAGCTGATAACGCACCATTAGGTCTTATCACACTACAGAAGGTGGTAAAACAATCAATCCTAGCGGTAATCAATTATTTAAAGTCGCTGATACCTACTTACTGCAGAAATGAATAGTCTTTTCTTATCTATTATTAAATGAAGTTATAATCGTAATTATAATAAATTAATTAGTCAGGGTGTGTAGTACAGCAGTACTAAGCATCGTGTAAGCCTTTAAGCTGATCGCGTGCGTAACAGTGGATAAAACTTTCTCCAAAATCTACTAGAGCTTAAATATAATCAATCCGCGTCGTCTTTTCCCAACTCTGTTGTGGTTGGCTTCCAGTCTAACCGGATGTAGCTGAAGTATTTTATATGGAGCCACTGCCTATCTGACCACCACGACCCTGGGTAATACGATACCCCTTGGTAAGACTGGTTGTCAGACTTTCGGGCTTCTGACGGCCCGTAACGACTGTCAAATATTCATAAATGAGAGCAGAGACTAACGGCTTAACGTGCTTTCCGAGGTACGGAGGAGTCTCGGTATGTAAAGATGTTTACCATCTACGGAGTAACCCCGACAAGCGTAGCTTAACCTGATGGATCGACCGTGCGACTGTTATTACTTACCCACGAGCTCATACCTCTTTATACTTAACTAGCTTCTGCCCGCGACTTCGTCCGCGTTAAATTTCTTGTTCCCCCGACCCACCCCGTCGCAACACATTGCCTGCCCGTGCTTTTACTTCGTTTTCGCATAAACTTTCATTTTAAAAAAAATGGTGTTCTAGTTAATAGGAATGTAATTCTTCCTCAAGAATTGGGCTGTAAAATGCAAAAAGATTTTTTCAAATCCAACTCGCAGTTCCAGGGATTAGCGCGTTCAAAAAACAAAAAACCGGCAAAGTGCGAGTCGGACTCGCGCACGAAGGGGTCCGTACCATCCATACAAATCCTTATCCATACTAATATTATAAATGTGAAAGTAACTGTCTGTCTGTCTATTTGTCTGTCTGTCTGTCTGTCTGTATGTTACGTTTTCACGCCTAAACCGCTGAACCGATCGTCATGAAATTTGGCAAAGATAGCCTGGGACATGGAGAAGGACATAGGCTACTTTTTTACGCGATAACCTACATCCAAACGGGCGGAGCCGCGGGCAAAAGCTATCCATACTAATATTATAAATGTGAAAGTAGCTCTGTCTGTCTGTCTGTATGTTACGTTTTCACGCCTAAACCGCTGAACCGATCGACCTGGGATATAGAGAAGGACATAGGCTACTTTTTTAGACGATAACCGACATCCACGCGGGCAGAGCAAAAAAAACGGCAAAAAAATCATGTCCGTTGTATGGGAGCCATATATTAAATATTATTTTTTTTCTGTTTTTTTGTATTTGTTGTTATAGCGGCAACAGAAATACATCATATGTGAAAATTTCAACTGTTTAACTATCACGGTTCATGAGATACAGCCTGGTGACTGACAGACAGACAGACAGACAGACAGACAGACAGACGGACCGCGGAGTTTTAGTAATAGGGTCCCATTTTACCCTTTGGATACGGTACCCTAAAAACTAACTCTTCAGCTTTAGAATAGACTACCTCGCAGAGTTGATCATTACTTTGCTGCGGAGTTATTATAAAACAGTTATATCTCCTAAGATATTCATTGAAATTAAATGATGTAAGGGCAACTTTGTTCAAAATTAAATACTTGTGATGAATAACGTATTTATTTGGATAAGGATTAATACCATGTTTATGAAAACTCCTTCGCAAATAATGCATTAATTTCGAACAAATTTGATTACCATAAAAAAGGTTATAGTGAGTCAATCTTAAAAGATAGACATATGCTGTCGCAGACTTTTTTTTTGAAAATTTAAAGAGGATCAATTCCATCATACATTATATTTGCCTAACTTAAACCGTTTACGCAGCGCACGCAACGGAAGCTCTCAAAAAGAATAATTTTTCCCGTTTTTGCAACATTTTTCATTTATGCTCCGCTCCTTTTGGTTGTAGCGTGATGTTATATAGCCTATAGCCTTCCTCAATAAATGGACTATCCAACACAAAAAGAATTTTTCAATTCCAACCAGTAGTTTCTGAGATTAGCGCGTTCAAACAAACAAACAAACAAACAAACAAACTCTTCAGCTTTATATATTAGTATAGACTAGCAGCCCGTCCCGGCTTCGCACGGGGTAGACAATTATTTATTTTTGGAAATTTGGATATAAAACACTTTTTTTCACAAATATTTTTATTTATTAAAAAAATATTATTAGACATTATGATGTTCTTCAATATTGTTGTACATTATTTTGTTCTATCGCTAATAGTTTCGGCAGCGCATTCGACGAAAGACATTTTAAGACTCATTTTTCTACACCTTCGGTTACATTGTTCAAATTTTACCAAGGATCCCTAATTTTTTTCAAAATGAAATGTAGCCTATGTCAAATTGGAAGAATGTAGCATTCTATTGGTGAAAGAATTTTTTAAATCGGCCCAGTACTTTTTGAGCCTATTCATTACAAACATACAAAAATAGGTACAAATCTTTCCCCTTTATAATATTAGTGTAGTGTAGATGATAAATACATTATTAGTGCATTTTCAACGCCCCGTTTCAAAATAAAAGTCACAGTTCAAAACTGCCACACATCAAAGATCCTGCCAAAGAAAAAGCTACATCTTACCGTTAAGGCGAATATAACCGACTTTTAATGATTTTATACTGAAGATCACGTCTAAAAGAGAAGAGTTAATGAATTGAAAAAAAAAAATGTTAAATTAGAGCATTTTCTTAATAACTTAATATGTAAAGTGTATTTCTTTGTAAAGTTATGGTGTAACGCGGATAAAAAACTGCGAATCACGCAAAATCTATCAAGCGTATTTTTCTGAAACCTTTTAAAGATAATTTAATTATTGATCTTTTAGTATACGGGTTTTATTAAAACACCTTTCGTTTTATGTGTAATAAATTATTAATGCGTTTTATTTGGGACAGCGCTCCTGGGTGGGCGAGTCCTATTACTGGCTGGACGTACGACGCGTTGCGTGAGCTCAGTACAGAACACGCAAGCTAACCACTCAAGGTCAATGGCATGTATCTGGGCCTTAAATGGGACTGATAATAATAATTAAGGTATCTTTGTTCTCAAAATCCCCAAAAATATTCAGCTAGGTAGTCCTGTCCTTTCAGTTCGCAAAGGCATGCAAACGTACTGAAAGGACAAAAAGATAGTCAATCCACTCCTCTTTCATGACGCAGTGTAGATTGTACATTTCCGATGGTGATATCCTTCTTCTAAGGCCGTCTGTTTACGGCCACGTCAATGGGACATCAAAGAGAACGAGATGACGGAACCAAACTAGCGACACATAACATTTAGATTTATTTTGTTGTATAATATACAAAGGATCTTGTCAGGTAATTATTTATATCTACCTATACCTATTACCTATTTAATGCTTATTACAGAAGTATTCAGTTACGAGTCAGGTAATTTATCCAAAATAACTAAGAAGGCGATAAGGTTTTCCCATAATAATAATTATAATTTGTTATTCTTATGGTTTACCGCCTATAATGGAGTATTGTTCGTCTCCTATTTGTTTCATATTTTTGTTTTAGTAGGTTTGTAGGTACACACGGCTACATATCAAGCTATACATTTCCAGTATAAGCTGATCTCACATTGTATAGGATTTCTTTACAATGAAAGGCCAGCTTCTATACTGGAAATGTATACAGGGTGAAATTGAATTCATGGTCATCCTCTTAAAGGGTCATTATACTCATCATTATGAACAACTTTCACTATGGGACCAATCCTGAAATCGCGAAAAAATTATCAGCCGTTCCCTACATTTATGTTCGCATAGCTCGTCAAAATATAGGGAACAGCAGATTTTTTTTTTCCGAGATTTCTGGGTTGATCCAATAGTGAAAGTTGTTCATAATGATGAGTACAATGATCCCTTAAGAGGATGCCCATGAATTCAATTTCACCCTGTATAGCATATGTAGCCGTGTGTACTATAAAGGGTTTGTAGGCCGTCTTAGTAAGATTCCGTTTGACATTTCCTAATCGTGAAATAGTAAAACAAGGAAGGGAACCTTATAGTTTCGCCATGTTCATCAGTTCTTCCGTCCGTCTGTCCGCCTGTCCGTCAGTCCGTCCGTCCGTGCTCATTGCCAAATCACGACTCGCACTTGCCTGGTTTTTTATTTTCGATAACCGAGTGACAGCCCTATGAAAGTAGGTATGAATTTTCAGCTCTGTTAGGAAGCTTTCCTTCTGCTCCGTTTTTATTCTTGTGCTGTTACTATGGCTTTTTCAAAAGATAGAGCTGTCACCTCTTATAGATACGTTTTCATACACGGCTATTTACTTACTTTCAAGAATGACCTTCCCGATAAACATTTTATCGGTAACGTCTATAATCACTTGTTTTGTGTAATCCAAAGTATTATTCGATAAAGTGTAAGGCTCATTAATAATTACGTTCGTTACCTACTTCTTAATTAATTGATTTAGGACAGAATAACTGTCAACTTTCACAGCTTATCAACTGGGAAAACACTGCTGACGTGTCATCAGCTGACTTGGCTTCACATCACGTCAAGAAATATTTCTCAGGCATGCCGGTTTCCTCACGATTTCCGTTCTCATTTTTTAAGCAAGTGATAATTATACAATACGCACATGAATCCGAAAAGTCAGAGGTGCATGCCTTGGGCTTATGACTTGGCAGTCCGACGGTCACACCACTAGGCTATCACTACTGTTGTTCATTATTTTGCCACCTATATCCGAAGTCTCTAATTCAGATCATTTATTTAAACAAAGTAATGTCAAGAAATGTCACTGTCAAAATGACAGGAGAGTGGTGCAAAACATTTTATCTTTTTTTTTTTTGTAAATAATCATCTATTAAATTTAAGTGAATTAATTATAAGAACTATGCAAACAAAATACTGTTGCCAAACAATGTTTTATGTAGTGTGTCGAAGACACGGCCTATGATCGTCATAATCAGCCCTTTTAAGTCCACTACTAGGCGTAGGCCTCCCAAAATCGATTTCCACTCAAAACAGTTTTCATCCAAAATGTGTCTAGATATGCTACATACAATATGAATCTATGAATGAGAGTTGTAATATAAGTGTTGTTGAAGATGTAAAAAATATGGAAATGTTTGGATCTCCTGCATTTCTACCAGTATCATACCAGAAAATCTCCTTTTTTAATAACTTTGTTTAAAACCGAAAATTTATAAAAATAATTATGGTATGATCATTTTTTAATTATTATTTCTTTAATTTAGTACTTAAAAGAAAATGGAACCTTTTTTTTCGCCATTTTATGTGAATTACCATTACGAAGATATTTTTTTGATATGTTATCCCCTTTGTTTACATAAATTATCTGAATTTTAGACTTTGGGTATAGATACTTCCTCTTAGGGACTGGTTGTTTCGGCTAAAGTGGATATAGGCAACCTGGGTTTGAGCCCCGAGTCAGGCATAGTATTATTTGGTGGTTCCATTATGAAATTCTAAGTAGCAGCCGGGCAGTAGCCCAGAATCTAGATTTGTGGCGAAAAGTCTAGGTACCTACTATACAAGATATATTATACTGCTTCGAACCCTTTCGAAGAAATCAGCTCAGGACGCGAAATTAAAAAAACTAGAAATCGTACAAACCTCACTGGTCACATAGGTACTACTCGTATGTAACCTGGGCCTCAAGTCTGCTATTACAATAGTGTCTGAATGGTCTCTTCATTGTGAGTTTTTGACAGATTTGCCATACAAACACTGTCAAATACTCACAATGGCGAGACCATTCTGACACTATTGTAATAGCAGACTTGAGGCCCAGTGCGCTTGGTTCAGCTATGGTATCATATTATGGCGAAATAGCACAGACGCTCCATCCCTATTCACCCTACAAAAAAAGCATACGAATAATTATAAACATAGAACGAACAGATAGTTGCAAGCCTTACTTCCAGAAACACAAATTTCTCACCTTAATTGGTATTTGTATTTTGGAATTATGTAAACTAGTTCGCAAGTACCCAGAATCATACAAGACAAAGGAAGAAATACAAAAAAAATATTCTTTACGCCATAAAAACAGACTAAATATGCCTCTTGTCTTAAATTGCACTCTTCTAGTCCATATTCAATGTCAATAAAAATATAAATAATAAATTACCGGAAAACATAAAACAAGAAAATAAAACCAATATATTTTTAAATAAATTAAAACAATTTATAGTTAACAAAAGTTATTATACAATAGACGAATATCTTATGGATAAATTCAATAATTACCTACGTCAGATAAGTAACTCAATAAACATAAATGTGTTAAGTATTCATTTAAATATATTTAACTATATTAAATAAACTAATTGCAATACAAAATATTTAAACGAAAAATGTTATAAGTAATAATAATACATAATCTAAAAAAAAAAAAAAATTGATTGATCTACACAGTCATATTATATTCAGAGAATAAATAAATGGGTAATAATATTAAGGAAATAATACTGATATTAGTAATAAGGAAAATGAATTAAGATAGCCAGTTCCATCAGGTGAAATGAAAGCCAAGAACTTACCGATGAGGATAAAAAAATAAATAATATATCAATAATATGATGATCCCAACTAGGTGAACAGATTACAAGTTAACGTAGCTGACAATAACCAACGTGTAGATAACCTACTTCTGGGTAAAAATCCAGCTACTTAGATTACCCAGATTTCACAATTCTACGCACAATAATTAAAGGCAAACACTTGTCTAAAGTGCCCTTGAAATGATAATGCATAATAATACCTATGAAAAGCCAGAGACACTCCACAGTGGAACATGATAATTTATAATGTACTCCACTTTTAAATGAACTGCATTAGTTAGTACAAAGTTTATCGAACGTTACACAAATGTAGGTTAGATGTGTCATCGTGGTCCGTGTGGTGCCGGATGTAAAGAATAGCACCACCCCATTTCCTCCCGTGGGTGTCGTAAAAGGCGAATAAGGGACTTACTACTACTTACTAGAGAATGGGCAGCAGCGTTCTTTAAGCATTTTTAACACCATACTGCGATCGCCATGGCGATTATGTCAAAACACTCCCCCAAATTGAGGGAGGCCTATGTCCAGCAGTGGACGACTTTCGGCTGAAATGATGATGATGATGATTAAGAAAAACTAAAGAATGAAAATCATGTCCCATTCCCAAGAACTTGTTTTCATCTAGAACGGCTTCTTTGCCTGATTCGTGCTGCCACAAGGATTCCTGTGTCTCTGCTTTATAAATTCCGAGGACGACCAACACGTCACGTTAGTCTGACTCCCTGTCTTTCCCAGAACGAAGCTTTCTCTGAGGATTTGTCATTTTATCGTCTAAAAAACTACAGCTTGGGCATTATTATACAGAATTTGTATATTAAGGTTATCTTAATTTGTTCCATTCATTGTCCAAAAGCGTTTATGAGCGCATGCGCATTAAATCCGAAAAACAACGCCCACGAAAAATCATTGCTCATTCTTTGGTGGCGGTGGAATTTGATGTATTGAAACCAGCCAGTCTTTTAATAATTTCGATAAAATCGAAATGATTTGTCATCCTATCTGACGCTATTAACAGCTCACTTCAAACTCTTTTTTACAGAATACCATCTTATATAGGTATAGGTAGAGGTTCAATATAATAGGACTTAGGTAAGCGAGAGTCTTCTCTCGCTCAAAAAGGTTTAATTCACTATGTATAATAACCAACGATGCACAGCAAGATATTTCTCAGTAATAACCTTTTCAGGTACAATGAAATCCATCATCATGATGCCTATTATACTTTGTCACCGCTTCACCATCATTCCATCAAGCATTTAGAGACAAAAATCAAAGGCATTATGCTATTGTGTCTGGATCCCTACCTCAATAAACAGTACGTAAATTGTTGTTAGACAGAACAATAATTATTTGCCCCGTCCCTGTCTAAGCTCATGAATTTATAATGAAAAATTAATAATAATGTTTTAATTATTATAATTTTATTTATGAGATTTACGCTTGTCACTTTTGCTTACGTAAAGCAACATGAATCGTTAACATCGCTTGGATAAAATAATAAACTCATTATTGCCTAAAATAGATTTATTTACAGTCAGGTTCATCAGGTTTCGCATGACAGACTAAGACGTTCAATCACTATAACGCCTACCAATTTTCTCATAACTATTTGAAAATTTAATATTTTGATTGCTATGATAAAATTGGTAGGCGTTCACATAGACGAGTTTATGGCATGGTTTTTAGGGTTCCGTAGCCAAATGGCAAAAAACGGAACCTTTATGGATTCGTCATGTCTGTCTGTTTGTCTGTCTGTCCGTCCGTATGTCACGGCCACTTTTTTCCGAAACTATAAGAACTATACTGTTGAAACTTGGTAAGTATTCTGTAAACCACGAACGTCTAATAAATCGATGAACGCCGGCTGCACGCACGAAAAAGCATGACTCATTGTCCCGTTACGATCATTGTCCCGTTACGCTCATTGTACGCTTGCGCCGCATCAATGTTTTGTTATGACGTTGTCACGTTAAACTATCGTCCGTAAACCAAGTTTTTTCGAACATATGAAGCAATGGATTAACAATATCCTTCAAAATTATTCAGATTGTGTTTTTCAATTTCAATTTATTTATTCACAAACAATTTACATTGTTTGAAATCTTCTATGATACAAAAAATAACATTAATAATACAAGTGGGTAACACAAAAATAACAATTTAACTAACATCATTATTAAAATTAACATCACGAAAAAAAATCAGAAATTACTTACAACAATTTTTTTTAATGTCAACTTATTAAGAATTTAAGATTAGGAATAGAAAATCATTTAAAAATTATAATCAAATTAAATAGTTCAATGACAACTCAAAAAAATTATAGGAAAATACATTTGTCATTTAAAAATAATGTCATGATTACATAAAATAATAATTTCAGTCGGCTCTAGTACGAGTAGTAACATAATATACCTACTTAAGATGACAGGAGAAAACGCATGGTCATAATACTGCCGTGCTAAACGCAAAAGCGGTATCTCAGTGAAAGCTAGTTTTGAGAAAATTTTAGTTCTGTAAACTATTCTAATATTGCTTATTAAATGGAATTGGTATATTATATTGGGTAAATTTTTTGTCATTTGGTTAAAATATCAAAAATGCATGTGTATATACCTTTTTCATGAGATACTGCCATCCCGCTAGGTGTTTATAGAAATAAGAATTGAGTTTCCGCTTCGTTACCCTTCCTTGGCAGTCGGGTGAAAATGATATAGGGAATACTTTTTTAAGGGTTATTTAATGTTTTAAATAAGCTACCGCTATTTTGCTTAGTTCATTAGATGCGTATTTCTATAAGCTATGCGATACAAAAAAAAAAACTTTTTTTTTTTGAGATACCGCTTTTGGGCTTAGTACGGCAGAATATTACATTTCGTCAACGGAGTAGAGACATTTATCTAGTAGGAATGCTTGAAGCTTTGTTTTTAAATGCGGTGGTATAGATCAAGCTTTTTAAGTATAGTGGTAACTTATTGAATAATTGCACTGCTTGATATTTTGAACTGTGCTTCGCAATGTTGAACTGAGGACTTACTTCTCAATTCCTTCCTACGTGTGCTCTCTCGAACCAGTCTTTCCTCATCCGTCTCATATTCATGTACAGTTGTACGCACATCAAAAAAAGTTTCCGATCACTTTGAAATCGAAATATTTTTTGTTAGGTTCGGTAGATTATATTTTGATTCGGCTCGCCTGACTTAAACCCAATAGAGCACGCGTGGGATGCTTTTAAGCGAGCTGTTTGGAACCGTCAGCCATGTCCCCAGACAGTGCCAGAGCTCAGGGAAGCCGTTATTCAAGAATGGGACAGGTTACCCCAAGAAATGCTGGATAACTTTATTCTCAGCAAGCCCAGGAGGATCACCGCATGTGTTCGAGCCAGGGGAGGAGTTATATTGAATATAAACCTTTTATTAATAAATTGTTGTTCAAGTTTAGTTAAACAGTCTTTTTCTTTCTATCAAATTTCTGTTACAATTACATTATGATTAATTACTCTTTTTTTTATAAAAAATAGTTTTATTTTTTAATTTCAAACAGGGTATTTCTATTTAAAGAAAACGCGCAACAAAGAATTTTTAATGATAAAGTTCAATAAAAAAAAAATTATATCAGCTTATCCTAGTGATCATAAACATTTTTGATGTGTGTATGTACTTTTTAAGATTAGTCAGAAGGACTAGAACGTAGACTAGGTACTGTAGGGATGTTTAAATTTAAGAAATGTTGACGACATGTGGTTGTTTGATATCGTGTTTTGCAATTAGGGTGTTGTTTTCCTGTCGATTTTTCACGAAGATAATAAGGAAACCCTACTTAATAATTGTAAAACTCAAGTCAGGGTTTTCCTCTGGTTTAGCACAGGTCATGAGAAATATTTACCTGTTGGCGGATGCTAATGTCAAAGATTGAAGCGATTCGCAAATATTTTAACCAGTCTTTTTCCTTAAGGATAGCTATTTTTAATCAGATTAGTGATTCAGAGGAAAACTTACGTACTACGTGACGTGTGCAGTGTGTCAAATTATTGTTATACAGGAAGACGGAAAGCGGAAATGAGATCGGCGCCATTATTCATCTCTACCTGCTTCCGATATGCGTGCACGCAACGTGCTATGGACGGAATACTGATTAGTCTTTGATTAGGTTCTTAATTTATTGTGTTGCATACTGTTCTCTGAACATATAAGTACCGGCCATTATTATTTAGTTTAAAATATTGTGATAGGAACAAAAACCGGTTAAGTGCGTGTCGGACCACGCACAATTAAGGGTTCCGTAGTTGGGATGAATTTATCCCAAGAACAAACTTGTTTATTTATTTATTTAAACTTCATGTACAATAGTGGTACGTAGGCGGACTTAATCCCATCATATTTTTTGCAAATTTAAGTTGGTCGACTATTTCTCGGTAACTTCCCTAGTAGCTTTTTTGTTGGCGTTTGGTTGGGCCACATACCTCTGAAGGTGGCCCAACTAAATGCCAACGGAAAATGCTACTAGGGTTGTAAAGCCTACTTAGCTGTGATAGTTTTCCTTTTAACTTCGTTATACACACTACTGCTGTGAATTTTTTCACATATCGACGGTGAAGTGCCAATACCTCCTAACTAACATTTTTCTAGAATTCACTTGTTTATCATTTTGAATTTAAAGGCAGCATTTGCAGGTTTTAGTGAAATCTCTTAAGTGTATTTTTTGTTGCTAAACTATATGTGGAAATACCTCCAACTAAACCAACGTGCCTATTTTATGGCATTACCGCCATGCATGCATCCTCATTCAGTTTGTTTACATTTTTGACTTTTTCAGTTAGGAGTTAATGGCACTTCACCGTCGATATCCAAATACAACCATTTGGCTGGCAGGGACACACACTTGATTCTACTAAAAATTAGCTGCACTTTCAAAGCTTAATATTACGCAAACGATATCCCTAAATCGAAAAATGGTTTTCACAAGCCCGCAATATTATTGAACGGCCTATCCAACGATAGACACACCATGGGACAGACGAGACAAAAAAATATCATCCCCACTTACATGTAGGTGAGGTACCCTTTTTCGGTGTGATTAATATAATGTATATACCTACCCATACCAAGCTTTCTAGTCCTAAGAGTCTCTGAACTAAGCCGCGGACAAACGGACAGACGGACAGACAGACGGATATGTCGAAACTATAAAGGTTCCTTGTTTACTACGGAACCTTAAAGAGATGAACTGGAATTGATAAAAGCAGTTATAAGCGCGTTTTGGCAGTAAAACCGGCTCGTATGCCGTGACGGCAAATGGCATGGCCCTGTCATGCCGTGATGCCCACTCTACGCCACCGCCCTCGCCTCCCTCGTGTGTGCGCGCGCATATCCTATACACATTTTTTTAAAATGTGAAATGTCTATTGGTGCGCCTTGGCAGTAAAACCGGCTCGTATGCCATGACGGCAAATGGCATGGCCCTGTCATGCCGTGATGCCCACTCTACGCCACCGCCCTCGACTCCCTTGTGTGTGCGCGCGCATATACTATATACATTTTTTTTAAAACGTGAAACATCTATTACTGCGCCTTGGCAGTAAAACCGACTCGTATGCCGTTACGGCAAATGGCATGACGCTGTTATGCTGTGATGCCCCCTCTACGTCACATTTCTTTATTTTACTCCATATTTCGTTATATAAGTATTCATTAATTATGAATTCTAAATATTAATATAAAGACGTTTCTCATCACTTTTTTTTATAAGTTTTAATTTTGAATTTGTGGGAATTAGAAACATCGATTATTTCTTCACAAATCAGACTGGATTGTTTATATACCTACTAGTTTTTGCCCGCGGCTCCGCCCGCGTGGATGTCAGTTATCGCGAAAGAGTTAAAAAAGAAGCCTATGTCCTTCTCCATGTCCCAGGCTATATCTCTGCCAAATTTCATGACGATCGGTTCAGCGGTTTAGGCGTGAAAACGTAACATACATACAGACAGACAGACAGACAGAATTACTTTCACATTTATAATATTAGTAGGTAAGTAGGTATATAAGTATGGATTGCAGATAGAGGCGAGAATGTTTTGACATTCAAATACATACCTACCTACCTACCTACATAGAAAACAACGTATTATGTACCTACATAATTTATCCAAGCGATATTTTACTGTATCTGTAATTTATCTGCGAGTTATCATAATAAATACATGTGCGATATCCTCGGGGTAATTTATCTAATACATACCTATCTATACATGCCGTGTACATATGAAGTGTATCTATTCATACACGAAATATTTTAAGAGATACACCTATAGGTGGTCAAGAAGCCATGGAAACGATTTTTTTTTTAATCTAAGTATATTATTAAAAGAAAAAAAAAAAAATTACTTGATAATTTTATTATGATGATTAATTATCAAAAGGCACCGCGCTCGCGCCGCCACTGTTCGCCGCGTCCGGACGGGTCATTCATAAATGAGTAAGTAAAGGTTTTTTGCAAAATGTCTCAAACAACTTTAAAATTATAATAATTACGTAAAAATATAAACACTTAGATAAAAAAAAAATTTTCGTTTCTATGGATTTTTTACCACCTATAGAAGTTTCTCTTAAAATAAGTATATCGTATATGGATAGATACACCTGATATAATATGTATGTATGTAGATACGGTGCACGGTTAAAAAAATCTGTGGAAATAAACGTTTAATGTTTTTTTTTTTTTAATGATAGATTATAGAAGTAACATAAAACCAAACATTACAAAACCAAATTGTGTTCTTGTATTCAAAGTATAAATATGGCGCCACCATAAAAAGTCATGCAGGTCACAGAGGTGAGTTGTAATCAATAGACCCTAACCAAACATTAAAAAAAATAACATGATAGTAGGATGGTGTTATTTTGTCCATTCGACGTCTGTCGTATGATTGTATTGAAGATATGTCCCATTTTTGTCAATGACCGTTTTATATGTTATTTTAGACATATCTGTTAATTTACTGGTGTTTATCTTGTAACTTTGTTATGGACTCGTTTTTTGTATGATACTTAAAACTTCCGATGCTCGATGAAGTCACAGCAGACTTTATTGAGCCACTAAGCTTGCTTGTCTATGGTAAATGGGCCTAAAGTTTACCGGTATATGAAATTGTAATATATTAATAATAATAAATTATTTATTGGAATAAAAAATGTGTACAAACAAAGTGAAAGCCCTGACTCCTGCGCTAGGTAAAACACCTGTGTTACAGGAGCCAGTGCCTTCTCCCAATCCCAATTATTACATACCTACTTAATTGAATGTTGAAGATATTCAATTTAAACATGTATTCGTGTACTGCCGAACATTAATTTGTGCTCTAAAAGAGATAAATAGGTAGTACAGTTAGGGTATTACCAGATGGGAAGACCAAATGTTTGGGCAAAGTTTCAAACAGTCGGGATTTTAGGATTCTTGTCGGGACAAATAAATATTACAATCAAAATGTATTTTTTTACAGTTTTTTTGTGCTTTTTTTTACAAGTAGCTGTTTGTCGGGACATTTTGTATTTTGTCGGGACTAGGGACACCATATGAAATGTCGGGACAATCCAGACGAATCCCGACCATCTGGCAACCCTAAGTACAGTCTCCAGCACATCAAGTTACCCACAAAACTCAAATTTTCTCATTCTATTTTGAACTTAACACAACACAATCTGAATGATTTTGAAGGATATTGCTAATCCATCCACACTAATATTATAAATGTGAAAGTAACTCTGTCTGTCTGTCTGTCTGTATGTTACGTTTTCACGCCTAAACCGCTGAACCGATCGTCATGAAATTTCGCAGAGATATACCCTGGGATATGGAGAGGGACATAGGCTACTTTTTTACGCGATAACCGACATCTACGCGGGCGGAGCCGCGGGCAAAAGCTAGTTAATCCATATGTTCGAAAAATTTGTCTGCTCAAAAAAATTTATAACGCAATGAATGTTGTTGTACTGTCAAAATAAAACCCATTGCTACTGCAGATTAATGTGTTACGAAGATACCACGTAGATGAGTGATCGCAATATATATGCTGTTACTCGTATTAGCAGGCGGGACCACGCCAAAGTACTCCTATTGCCAGTATAGCCCTTAGTCCACATCCTTAGCATGTCTGAAACCCTCATGCAGAAAGACCCATCAAAAGCCCTTTAGTGCACGTGACCGTAGGAGGTCGCCCACACTGCCTTACCCATTGCTAACTTTCCGGATTGGATATATTGATGATGAGGCATGGGGTTGAACGGTCACATATGGGAAAAATCCCAAATTATCACACTAAATAATTATATTAACACGAGGTCTTCATCCACAGTCTTGGCGGCAGAACATCGGGTGTTTGCCAAACATCCACCCTCGAGCCCAGCTCAACGTAAACGCTGCAACGTAACACAAATCGGGTGACGTCGTGTGACGTATGGAAGATAGGAGTTACGCTTACGACCCGGTTGGTCAGACCGGTGCGCCAGTCAACCAGCAAGCGTACAGAATGGAGGCAGGACAACTGTGGCGGCAATATGTCATCGCCGGAATCGGTAAGTCAATTTTTTTTTTTTTACCTTTATTTATTTCAGGTTACAGTGGCTGTATGTTACAAAACTTAAAGTGCCTTTGCGTTAAAAAAAAAAAAAAAAAACAATGTGTCGAAATAAAATGCGCGGAAAAAGATTTGAATTAGGAACTGTTTTGTGTTGTTTGTCTATGAGGTCGTAAGTGCATCTTTTTATTGTTGAAGTTTAAATGTGATTTAAAATGAGATTGAATTAAAACAGAGTGAGCATCTTTGAAATAAAGTTGAAGTGTCAAGTGTGATTACTAAATGATACCTAACTAGTTAATACGGCATGAAGATTAAAGTTGAAACAATTGTTTTGTGCGACATTACTGGCGGAACGAATAGTGAAATAATCACCATTTAATAACATAATGTCTTCACGAGATTTCTCGATCTAACCGAGCAAGTAATAAAGAACGGAAGATTTTTTAAATTAAAGCGCGAATCCTAACATTTCCGGTAATATTTTGATCTGTTCTGAAAAAACGAACATAATTTATGTTTAAGTACATTAGGTA
The DNA here is from genome assembly GCA_947523025.1 of Dryobota labecula. Taxonomy (NCBI): domain Eukaryota; kingdom Metazoa; phylum Arthropoda; class Insecta; order Lepidoptera; family Noctuidae; genus Dryobota; species Dryobota labecula. The sequence continues at coordinate 3,689,819 of OX383305.1, read as the reverse complement.
CTATACTACAACGTATTTCATCGCAGTAAAAAATAAAAATAAAAGCAGAAAACGCGAAGAAATTTAATATACGAACAAATTTAATATGCTATGTTACAAATTATTATTGTAACAAGGTGTAATGCCTTTCAAAATCTGTCGTATAACATTATAATTGGTTTACACTGATATAAAATAAAAAATAAGCGATAAGGTAAAGAAAAATGTATGACGGACATTGTCTTATAAAATATGTATGAAATGTGTGCGTGGGTCAAAGAATAACAATAGGAGTCAGTGTGTTTGTAGAGGAAAAACGAATAAACTATTGTCTGGAAACCGGACCACTTTAATCATTTTCCCGCGTTTTTTTGTTTTGTTGATTGCAAATGGCGGTTGCATAATTTTTGGCATCGTCTCTAAATGGGTCTAAACGGACGATTTTTTCTATATTTTATGTTTGTATAATAGTGGTGCTTTAAAAGATAATAATTTCATTCAATAATAGTGTAGGTGTTGCATGATTTCTGCACTCATACATAATTATCTTTCTTGTCGTGACGACAACAGAGTAAGAAGATAATGTATTTAAAAAAAACAGCTCTATCAATAATGATAGAGCTGTCATTGTTTTTTTGTGTAGGTACCTATCAACTTGCTTTGACCAAGCATAAATATATCAATACTAATGCTTAGTCAAAGCAAGCAAGTAGGTACCTACATTATTTTAAATGAGGAAATGCATAGGTATTTACATAATTATGACATTTTGTAAATCTTCAGTGTACAAAACAAAATACCTACGTCATGTAGGTCCTGATGAATAGGGCTTCATCACCACACTTTTATAACAGGACTAGCTGCGGGCCGCGGCTTCGCCCGCATGGCTTTCCTACTGGAAAGCCATGCGGGCGAAGCCGCGGCTTATATTAAAAGGAGTAACTTAGGCTACTGCCTAAGTTACTCCTTTTAATATAAGCTATCTGCCAGTGAAAGTCCCGTCAAAATCGGTCCTGCCGTTCGGAGATTAGCCGAAACAAACAGACAGACAAATGTTTTTTTTTTTCATGTCTATATCCACTTTCATTTCCATTTAATCAAAAGCTCCTATTTTGACATTACAAACAGACACTTCAATTTTATTTATTTGTTTATAAGATTGGTGCTTGCGAAAGACATTTCTAATGCTGAAAATCTTGACTGTTTTGGATCCGAAGTCCAGAACAGTTTCAGAGTTAAAAATATCGTTTTAGACGATTCACTTTTGTTGTACAACAAGAGTCTTTTATACCGTCGAACTATCATAGTTTTTAATATACATAAGTACATATAAGATCAGCGTCATCATCATCATCCAATTTAACAGCCTAACTTCACCCACAGACTGGCGTAGGCCTCTCTTTTCATGTTCCAATCCCCACGCCTGTGCCAGCCTCCTCCCGATTCTACCCACGATGGTAACAATGTCGTCCGCCCAGATTAAAGATACTTTTATACCTAATATTTTAATTTGATAAATATCTGCCCTTCGAAAGCACTGTTCAAATAGTTATTAACCTCCCTGAAACATTGCTGGAATAGTTTCTATGCAAATCATGTAATCAGAGAATCTACAGAACAATCTATCACTTTGTACTAAATATTTGTGTTTGGCTTTATACACAATCGTTATTTCTATTGTGTAGGGTTTCCTGTGGAATTGTTGTGTAATTCAGGTATTATTATAAGTTCGTAAATATGTCAACTCGGTAATAAATCAAAGTACCTACTTAGAGACAAAAGCTGAAGTATTCTTAAAATGTACTAAAATATTCAGTACATTATTATCTAATATGGGGCGAATGTTCAAACCCCTGTAATCTTTTTAGCAATAAAGTTTTTATTACTATTTTAAGAAATTTCAAAAAAAGTATTCTCAAAATGTACTAAAATATTTTTGAAAGAAATCTCTTCCTTTCATCGTGTCCTAGTTTTAAAGTTGAAAACAAAATTCTCTTTAACACGTCTCTGCATGCAAATTAAAGTCTTGTATGGTACTCACGATTTTTCAGCATCATCACTGAACTTATGATGCAGTTACAATGAGAAATTCCGGGAAACAAAAGGAGTTCTAAACTTCCCGTGGCTATCCAGGTTGTTTTTTGGATTAAATGGGGTATTAAGTTGGTATAAGGGAGCGAGCCAAATCTCACGCAATCTCACGTTGGGGCGAGGGGGATCTCGGCAAATATCACGCAATTTTTCTGTCGAACCAAATCTCATGACGTCTCACCACGGAGCCTGGGGGGTCGAAGAATAGCCAAAATCGCCTCACGTAATTAATGGAAAAAATACTTTTATTGGTACTTTTGAATTGGAAATAGCTCTGTCTGCTTAATAATAATAATTTATCATTAATTCTCTCTTCATAAAGCTGAATTAAAGTTTATGTGTACAAAAAATGTCTAAGCTGTATTCCACCTTTGTGAGGTGCCTAATATAGGTTTTTGGGATAATCCTGTGTTACAGGTCACCAGAAACACGGTGTGCTTAGGGGGGCACATAAGCAGACAGAGCTATTCCCACTTCAAAAGTGCCAATATAAGTATTTTTAAACTTTCCAAGTAGCGTATTAGGTACGTCATACTTACAGATAGCCCCATTTTGTAGATAAAGATTATTTTTCTTTGGTAAATATGAATTTGGGATATCAAATTATATGATGGGCTAGTAAAATTATTTATTATGGACGAGTTTCCGTCACTTCCAATGTTGATTCATTCTCTGATTGAGGAACAGTTGTGCAAAAGGAGTATGGAAGGAGCGTAGCAGGTAGCGTTCTATAGTTTCTGCATACCCCCATAGAAAGGAGGCGTGAGTTATGTATGTATGTATGTGTATTTTATACTTTGGTGATTCTAAGTTAAGAGCGTTGTGACCGGTCCACTAGTGCGACTCCTATAAAAACATATTATTATCTCGTGACTGAGACGGAATTATGAAAAACGGCTCAATCAACTATCTCGGTAAGTGTGTCTAGAATTTTCTAATACCTTTTATAAAGTTTCATATTCAGACACGAAGCAACAAAATACGATCTAGAGGAATGTGGCCGTTTTTATTTAGATCGAATTTTGTTGCTTCGTGTCTCAATATGAAACTTTAAAAAAGGTAGGTATTAGAAAATTCTAGACACACTTACCGAGATAGTTGATTGAGCCGTTTTTCATAATTCCTTCTCAGTCACGAGATAATAATATGTTTTTATATTAGTGGTGCTAGTGGATCAGTGAAAACCCTCTTAAAAAGCTATTATGGAAGCAAAAACAGTTAAAAGAATGTGTGCGCTGTCGATTGCACAGGATTATGAGAAGCACTTCCCTAGTTAATCTAGATAAGCGATAAAAACAATAAATTAAACGATATATTGTTGCCTTTGCGTAACTCATTAACATTTCACGATAAGTTTTATGAATAAGTAGCTGCTGCCCGTGGCTTCGCCCGCGTGGCTTTTTCTTAGATAAAAGTAGCTTTAAGTTACTGCTTAAAAAATCAGCTATCTGCCAGTGAAAGTCCCGTGAAAATCGGCTGAGCCGTTTCGGAGATTAGTCGGTACAAACAGACAGTAAGAAAAACAAAAACAAACAAAAAAATGTTTTGGTTATTAGAACCGTATATTTAGTGCCGGATTAACCACGTAGCAAGAGTAGCAATTGCTACGGGCCCCGCGCAAAAAGGGGCCCCGCGTATGCCAACCAGCCCACCTCCACAAACAATAATAATTTTACAGAACATGAAAGAAAAATTGACAACTTAGGGTATGTCCAACTTTAATCTCGATTAACTTTTGAAAAAGTGAATTTATCGAAAAATTTAAAGAGACCTTTTTTATAGAACGTTCAATTTCCTATAACATTTATCGTAGTAGGTGGTAATAAGCTTGTGAAACCAGATGTAAAATCCCAAAGACCAAATAAAATTCCACAAAACAAAAAAAACTTGTTTTTTTTTACCACTTTATGGGTACTTCAGAACCCGTAGCAGATCAAGGGCCCCTCGATAGTATTTGCTACGGGCCCCGCGCTTGCTTAATCCGGCACTGCGTATATTCAGTAAAAAGCTGTTATTTTCGTATTACAAAGAGACACTTCAATTATATTTATTTCCGACTAGCTGTGGCCCGCGGGCTCGCCCGCGTGGACTGAAAATACAAAAATGTTACATTACAAACAGATATTGTTTTATAATATTTTGTAAGTAGGTATAGAAGTAAGTAGGTAACATAAAATCGCGCCTCTAATCCACCAAAGTAGTAATCAATGTTATAATAAATGTTATTAAGTTCAATTGTTGGCTATCACGTTGTTTGATAACGTGGTGAATAGGTGATTAAGGCCCAGATATATGCCAGTGACCTTGAATGGTTAGCTTGCGTGTTCTGTACTGAGCTCACGCAACGCATCGTACGTCCAGCCAGTAATAGGACTCGCCCATCCAGGAGCGCTGTCCCAAATAAGACGCATTGTTAATTTATTATACATAAAACAAAAGGTGTTTTAATAAAACACGTGTACTATAAGATCTATAATTAAATTATCTTTAAAAAGGTGAAGGTTTCAGAAAAATACACTTGATAGTTTCTTTATCCGCGTTAGACATAACTTTATAAATTAATTTTACTGCGTAATATAAAAAAAAAAAACTAAAATATTCATATAATAAGTTATTGATAAAATGCTTTAATTTAATATATATTTTTTCCAAATCACGTTTAGACGTGATCTTCAGTATAAATAATTAAAAGACCGTTATCGTCACCTTAACTCTTGATTCATAATATTTGTGGATTTTGAGGTGGGGTGGCGAATTGAGTACATCTTTACGAATGTCACGTTACGTTATTTAGTGATACACAAAAAAAAAGGTTATAATAAAGTTTCTATAATAAAGGTTTCTTTTGTCCACGAAGCTACAGTAGAACACTGACTCCTACCTCACAGGGTTCCCCTAGTTTAGGAGGCAGAGTTTTTCACTATTTGTGCAGCCTTTTCCAAAAACCCAATGTAACCATATGAAATGTTTTGATGTTGTCATGCAAAGGTATGTTGTGCCAATAAACATCTTTCTTTTTTTTTTACACCATCTATCGAATTTTTTCTCAAACTTAGGTCTATCTCGTTGGGTTTAATTTTGACAGTTCAGCAACATTCATTGCGTTATTTATATTGTTGAGCAGATTTTTTTTTTCCAACGTGTGCAGCAATGGATTAGCAATATCCTTCAATTAGGGAGCAGGTATCCTCATTTTTTGGCAAGGACACTAAAGATAATATAAGATCTGATCTGATCTGAAGATATGTTTTATCTTAAAACATGTATTCGTAGAAACATGAGTATACATACAAACGCATGCAGGTTGTTCATAAACAAAAAAGATCCGTCATGTTCAATTTAAAAAACTAAATTATAAATTTTAATTAAAGTGTGTTATGATCTAATAAATATAAAATGCCTGTAAATATTTGTTATTATTATATTTTATTATTATTATTATTGTTTATTGTATGTCATTTAAAAATTCTAAAATACTGTAGGATGCTTTCCCAACTAGATGTAATTTTAGCCGCTTTTTTAGTATGTGTGCGCTTAGTTCCCTCCATCCCTTAGGAAGTTTATTAAATATTAGAGGCGCCATGCAAAATACACTTTTTCCCATTAATACAGCATTAATGGGAAAAAGTGTATTTTACTACCAGCCGCAGCCGCACTACCAGGGCCTCAAGTCTGCTATTACAATAGTGTCAGAATGGTCTCGCCGTTCTGAGTATTTGACAGTGTTTGTATGGCAAATCTGTCAAAAACTCACAATGAAGAGACCATTCTGACACTCTTGTAGCAGACTTGAGGCCCAGTAGTGTCGTTTACAATTAACTACACTACCAAGCCTATTTTAGATTAAATTGTACAGTCAACACAGCAATGTTCAGAAATATAATTCTTTATTTATTACTAAGTAAATTATGAAATAAAAGAAACAAAAAACTGTGCAAAAAAAAAAGTTGTTTGTTTGTAAAGTTTGTTTACGGACGATAGTTTAACGTGACAACGTCATAACAAAACATTGATGCGGCGCAAGCGTACAATGAGCGCAACGGGACAATGATCGTAACGGGACAATGAGTCATCCTTTTTCGTGCATGCAGCCGGCGTTCATCGATTTAAGACGTTGTAACGTCAGAAAAAAAAAACAAAAAAAAACGACGTGGTTCCACCATTCGTCAGCAAAAATTGTAAAACTGATTCGCTATTATCAGCTTCCGACATCTTACTCGTATAGGTTTTATTTAATTTTGTAGAATAGGGGGTCCAATACTTCTGTGTTGACTGTACAGTTTAATCAAAAATAAGCTTGGTAGTGTCGTTATTTGTAAAAGACACTACTGGTAGTGCGGCTGGTAGTGTCCTTGCCAAAACATGGGTATACTAACTTTAAAAAGGAACTTTAGTATTTGTCTGCCCTACCCAGGCAAACAAATAATAATAATAATAAAAAAATATAAAAAGATTTATTGATTTCTAAACTAGTGTTACAATATTTAGGTATGGCACTGGATCCCACATTAAGATACCCTGTGTCGCAGGATCCAGTCTCTTTCGACAGATAATATGAATCAATAAAGATAGGTTAACAAATGCACCGGTTTCAGTATAATTAATTAACTTAGGACTAAAAGGTAACCAAATGTATGTGTGTATGTGATGAATGTAAGTGTATAAGTGTTTAAATAGCAATCTAAAACGTCACTGGTGCCGATTCCCTCGTTCACAAACTAAACTAAATTTAAGTTCAGTGCATCTTTTTCTTTCTATTTCATTAAGAAAAGGACAGAAAATAAATTTTAGTTTAGTCCTGTCAAAATAATCAGCGCTTGACGTAATTTTAGTCGGCAAGTTTTTAATCACGTCTAAACTTGTATGGAGTAGTGACAGGCGCTGATTATTTTGACATTATAATTTTTATGATATTAATTTTATTTTCTGTGATTAATATTTTAACTCACACACTGACTTATTATATGTTGTTTTTATTTTTTATTTTTTTTGGGAAATCATATACAATGTTTGTAAATATGTGAGCACCATGTACCTATCGCATTTATTAATTTTTCTGTTATTACTTCACTTTTCATTCTTTTTACCAATTGTGGTAAGTAATTTTGATGAATTTTTTTATATTTTTTATTTTTTTATTCTAGGTACATAGTCTTCACCTATAAATATTAATTAATGTATACAAACTATTGTTAACATTTTAAAAGAGTAAGTATGGAGTTTCTTGCCCATTCTTCTCCATACATAACTACATTTTGGAAGGCGCAACTAGAATCAATTAACTATTCATGTAATTTTTGACGTTCAAAAGTGCATCTTCGTGCCTATTTGAAATAAATTATTTGACTTTGACTTTGACTTTGACTTTGACAGGACTAAACTAAAATTTATTTTCTGTCCTTTTCTTAATGAAATAGAAAGAAAAAGATGCACTGAACTTAAATTTAGTTTAGTTTGTGAACAAGGGAATCGGCACCATTAGCAAAGTAAAATTCCTTATTTATATCGTTATATCATTTTGACCTCCAGTAAAGCGTCGATAAGCCAGGGCGACAAAGATTATCGTGGTCCGCGGATAGTTTGCAATAAAAAGGTTATCCACACTATAAACACTGTAAAAAGGTCATAAAAACACAGTGAATTAATTATTTAAGGAGAAAGCAGCAGGGTAACTCGTGAAATTCTAATTTTCTTAGGTAGAAAATTTGACAAAATTGGTTGGCAAAATTGGTATTTTTTTTTTTTTTTTTACTTGTTCCGCCAACATGATTGGCGCCTATTTTTTATCTACTACTCTTCCATACTAGTTCTCGCAAGCATGCCTCTCGTACTTCCATGCTTCATACTTTGTCTTTCTCGTATGCATCACCATTTATACTGTGGGTGGCAAAATTGGTTAGATTAGGTTGTATTCTGATCAAAATATGACTCGCGATCGTAACAAGTATGTACTTACATAATTATAATCATTTATATCGTCAATACAAATGTAGGTACTCTAATTCCGTAACACACAATCAAAAGTTAGTGTCTATACCTAATTATGCTTTATGTATGTATGTATTTATTGTATCTATATGTAAATGGTACACCACTGACTTGAATGACTTTTTCATGAAATCATTATATTCGAGGGCAATTCTAACTTGAGGAGTTGGATTGCTGATTCTAATGATTATAATTTTGTAAACGTACATACTTGTTACGGTCTTAAATCATATTTCATCAACATACAACCTGCCACTGATCTGCAAATTGCCAAAAAACGTAAGAATACTTGAATTTCGCGGGCTACCTTAGCGCTTAAAAAAACGTTAAAGTATTTTTTTTTTTTTTTGGTAAACAAATAAGAAGTTCATCAGAAAAACGTTTAATCCTAGGGCTTAATTTTCCTCCAACCAATATCAAAGCCACGACTGAGTTTGCCCTGAATGTACCTTTTTGCTTGTAACACGCGTTCTGCTCACCTAACCCGCATTCAAGAGCTGTCAGTGTCGAAATTGTTGTGGAATATTGACACTGAAAGCACATGAGTAAAGAAACAGAACAGAGACAAAGATTCATACAACCGCGCTATGATAGGTACACTACTACAAGCATGAGGCGCATGTGTACGTACCACTGGCGGCTTCGTCGCGTACGAAGAGAAACCGGTTCATACCGGCTCGGCCAGTTGAATCGCAAAGGGCTGCGCGTACGCGTCGCGCGTCCTGTTGGTTTAGGTTTCATGTCTTAATTTAATATTAGCACATGAGTAAAGAATAGTGCTTTAATGTAAAAAGTGTAAATATGGTTTACTGCACAACGTGTATGAACAATAGTAAAAGGAATAAAACATATAATTTTTGAATGACTTAACTTGATTATAATTCATTACTTTTAATTTGTAGTAGATAAGATAGGTAGGTACCTCATACCTCAACATCGAAAGAAAACTCAACCCGGTGGTGCAAATAAGTTTTGGTATTGATCGTAAATGGTTTAGTGTTTTTTTTTGTAAGTGGCACAGAATAGATATCCTATCTAGTAAAGGGTGCGGTCAAGAAAAAAAAACGACTATTTAAGAACTTTTTTAACAATTCATGTCAGATGATCGGTTATGATTTGAAATACGTACATAATACCTACCGACCTATTAATAAAGCTCATTTATTCCATATTTTCTTCACATATTCTGTTTTTACAAATTCGTAGTTAGGTATATATTTTATTTGGATATGGATCCCTTTTGGGTAAAAGCCTCCTCCATCCCGTGCCAATTTTCCCTGTTTTAGGCCGACTCCATCCAACTCGGACCAGCTACTTCAATGATGTCATCCGCCCATCTCTTGCGTGGTCTGCCCCTGCTCCTCTTGCCTCCCGGTCCAGACCACTTCGTTGACTCCAATGTCCACCTTTGATCTCTATATCTCGAAATATGACCTGCCCATTTCCATTTCAGTCGTAGAGCGCGTAGGAGGGCGTCTGTTAGCGACCTATTAGTGATTGAATAATTATGTTTATAAATTGAAACACGTAAGCTGATTAATGTTCTGTTTATTTAGTTTTATCCTCCTGTGCCAACCAAGCCAAAATAGGTATCAATTTTGTACGCTCTTAATACGCTTTGTCTCAGTTCCGTTTCTTTACTCTCCGCTGACAGCCCTTGAACGTGGTTGAAGTGCTGATCGAGTTTAGGTTAATTGGTGACATCCCTACTAAAATCAAACTAAAATGCACAAACTTACGGTAAAATATCTATAGCTTATTTTTTAATATTTACTTTGGGTATGGTACTAATAAAATTATTTATATTGCTATGTAAGCTCATAATACTATCCGCAGCGTACGCAAGACGTAAATATCTTAGCTATAAATGTTATCTTTTATCAGTTCATGTTGCATAACGTTACATGAATGTTATTTTTATTAGGGGTTAAAGAATGAAATTGCCGATTTATACTGCAAAATTAAAACTTGATTTTTTCCAAGATGTACATATTTATTTAATCAAAATATTTACCCTCATTGGTGCCGATTCCCTTATTCACAAACGAAACTAAATTTAAGTTCAGTGCATCTTTTTCTTTCTATTTCATTAAGAAAAGGACAGAAGATATATTTTAGTTTAGTCAAGTTTTAAATCACGTCTAAACTTGTATGCTACTCCATACAAGTTTAGACGTGATTAAAAACTTGCCGACTAAAATTACGTCAATTAACGTCAAGCGCTGATTAATTTGACAGGACTAAACTAAAATTTATCTTCTTTCCTTTTCTTAATGAAATAGAATGAAAAAGATGCATTGATCTTAAATTTAGTTTTGTTTTTTTAGTTCGGCACCATTGTCTATACATTGCTGCCATCTAATCGGAAGTTCATTTATGCCTTTGCGATAGAACTCTGGATCACTTCACATCCAGTTTGGCATAATCTCCTCTTTCTTATCCAAAAAACGTGACAAAGCAACATGGTGGATCACAAAACAAACTCTACAGACATTAATTTTTTTATGTTTTGATTCAAACTGACCCCAGCTACCTCTTTATTGGGTGTTGATACTATCTCAAGTTAAACTTATCTGTAGAAACTAAGTACCTAAAGTAAAGTAAAGAGTAAAGAACTCGTAATGTGGTTGCAATTAATTTTCCATCATTATTATGTATCTATATCGAAAAAAAAAAATACATTATGGTCACCCTATTGTACCCGCAGGCACGACTAGAATAAGGAGAGCTAGTAGTACTTTTAGGTCTTATTTCTTTTACCTTTGAAATAAAATTTACGTCTGACGATTTTTTGGCTTATTCCACAAATCCTCCTGAAATTCCCCCTTAGGAGGAAAAGTGGAATCTATAAAAAACAGTCTAGAATTCACCCCTGATAATCCCGTTAGGGGGGGAAATTAGAATTGAAAGTGTTTTTTTTTTACATTAGGGTTCAGTTTTCCCCACTGAGGGGGATTCCTTCAGGGGGGATTAGTGGAATAAGCCAATATTTTAATGGGGAAATTCTCTCTCCTCCTCCTCCTTATTCTAGCCGTGCCAGTGGGTACAATGGGGTGACCATAATGCAATCGTTTTTTTTTTATTTTATTCCTCGGGAAAAAAATATCTGGCGTAGGAAAAATCAGACCTTAGTAGAGAAACAGCGCGGTAATTGTGTAACACACTAACAGAAGCAATGGGTTTCATTTTGACAGTTCAACAACATTCATTGCGTTATTTACGTTGTTTAGCAGACACATTTTTCGAACATATGATGCAATGGATCTGCTTCAAAATCATTCAGATTGTGATTTATAGTGAGTACAGCTTCTTATAATGTAGCTATTAAAATAGCATGAAAACAGCACCATGTTTTTGACGTGAAAACGTCTTATATGTAAATCGATGAACGCCGGCTGCACGCACGAAAAAGCATGACTTATTGGCTCCTATTACACTATCAATATTATCATGATCCTGGATATCGTGATATTATCATCAGTAAAATTATCGATGTAGTACCTAATCATAATTTGACATCAATACCATCAATATTTCATCAATACTGGATCACGATATCGAGTATCGCGTGATAATATTGATAGTGTGATAGGCCCCATTGTCACGTTCCGCCTTAGCCGAGTGTGCAAGCGAGAGCGCGGAACAAGCGATAGAGACGTACGATCGGCCTAAGCGCTCGGCTTGTGTTACGTTATAACGTAAAATTATCGTCCGTAAACCGACTTTACAGAAAACCAATTTTTTTATAGAACCTACCGCACTTTGATGCATAATCAGCCTATGGTCCCACTGCTGGGACGCAAGCCTACTCCCTTCGAGAGAGAGTGGGCTATAATCTAATGCGCGGGACCAGTGCGGGTTGGCTCTAGGACATGCCGGGTTCCTCACGATGTTTTCCTTCACCGTTTTGAGAGCAATGGTGAAGAAATTATTCACACAAAGTAAAGCGCCTGGGTTCGAACCTACGACCGAGTCGTGGCCGTTTTAATTGGGCCATCACTGCTCAAAGTTAAAAATATATATAAAAACAATGTTTACAGAAGCAGTACTACTGGCCACCGTTAGTTACAGTCAAACAAGGAAATTAGTCATTAAAATGATTGTCACAAACTTAACTACCTCGTGGATTTCAGATATTATATTAATCGTTTGGTTCATGATGACTACAGTGACGTGGTTTATATAAGTACAAGCTTCTGCCCGCGACTTCGTCCGCATGAAAATAGGGATGATGACAAAAAAAAAATTGTCCGTCATGCAGATTATTAAAAAATATTGGACACGTATTTTTTCTTTTTTTACGTAATCAAAACATTACGGCGATACATTGAGTTCAAATGTGGCATGACGTCACTTTTACTAGATTTTATACGTGTAGCTGTGACCTAACGAGCCCCCCACTCCCCAAAATTAATGTGTTTTATCTAAGTAATTTTTTGTTTATATGATAAAGCAAAAAATACATGTCTAATATTTTGTTATTATCTGATTGACGGACTAAACAGTTTTTCTTTTTTTTTTTCAAAAAAAAAAAAAAATATTCTTGTTATTCAACTTGTTATTCTTGTTCCTTCAACCCACCGCGGCGACCGCGTCGTTTTCGCTTAGCGTTCTTTCAGTTTTTTTTTTTCTTTTTCCCGGGCTCTTAAGGGCTGTAGCGTAATGTTTTTTTTTTTCTACTGTAATCCACTGTCACGAGTGGGGTGTAATCCACTACGCGGGCCCAGTGCGGGTTAGTAAATGTCACACGTTTTCGAATTTTTGGTTCTATGACATGCCTATTTCCTCACCAATGTTTTCCTTTACCGTTTTTGAGAGTAGTGGTGATGAAATTATTTACACAAAGTAAAGCATCTGCCTGGATATACCGGATGACATTTTTTACCGTCTCGAAAAAAATTGCGTATACTAGGTGAACGGAGTAGAAGCCTATGGCATATTTTTTTTTTTTTGACATTACTACGTCTAATAAATCGATGCACGCAAAAAGATGACCCATTGTCCCGTTACGCTCATTGTACGCTTGCGCCGCATCTGTTTTGTTATGACGTTGTCACGTTAAACTATCGTCAGTTGACCAACTTTACAGATAACCTTTTTTTTTTTCAGTAATATAACGAAAAAATTGAAATTTGGGAACGTATGATTTAAATTTCAATATTATTTATCGTATTTTTTTTTTTAGTTAAATTTCTGTATTTATTGTTATAGTATGATAAGTTTACTTCAAATGTATATTTATCGATAGATCAATTTCTTTCTAGGTTATAGAAAAAAAAAAGCTATGCCTTAGGATTTTACTCCGTTCACCCAGTTTATACCCAAATTTTTTCGAGACCGTAAAAAATGTCATCCGGTATAGAGATTACAGCCAGGCCAAAACCTTTCATTCATTCTTACAGTCAAAACACTTTCCAAGATACATTAAAACAGAAAGTGCCCAACAAAAAAAAAATTTTTTTTCGCTAAAAACACTTCCAACATAAAAATTCCTATCAATCTGCCTAGCCTTTTCGCAACTATATTGGGATCAGCTTCGAGTCTAACCGGACGCAGCAGAATACCAGTATTTTAGATCGAGCGACTGCCTATCTGACCTCCACAACCCAGTAACTGGGTAATACTGGTAAAACTGGTTGACAGACTTTCGGGCTTCTTTCACGGTATGTAAAAGATGGTCACCCATCCACGGACCAACCCCGACAAGCGTAGCTTAACCTAATGGATCGACGCGTGCGGCCGTTATTTATTACTTAGCCACGGCCACGAGCTACTCTATAAAGATTACTACGATATAAGGTACGAAAATCTATGATCAATCATGCTTATTTATATCACCACGACCCCAAGACATTGTCGAAAGGGGGCTGATATTCACACACGATAAAAAGATAAAATAATAGATAAATAAATTATACAATTCATTCGTGTGTTTTTTCCGCATATCGTATCGAGCAAATCTTTAATAGGTAGATAATAGATACTTAGCTACATGTTATTGACTTCGTAACCTTATCACCTGGATAATAGCAAAGATTGGACATGTACTTTATTGATTTGACGATAGTGCGAAATATTTTGGTGAGATAAGCATTTATCTGCTTGTAACTTTATAATCTACTCTCTTATCACGTTTGCAAAATTATCTACTATACAAATTAATAAAATTGAAGTGTCGGTTTGTAATGTCAAAATAACAGCTTTTTACTATATGCATATGCAAGTAAATACGGTAAGTACTTAAAATAAAAAAACAGTTTTTATTATTTTTCTATTTGTAGGTCTGTCTGTGTGTACCGGCTAATCTCCGAAACGACTGGACCGATTTTGACGGGTCTTTCACTGGCAAATAACGATTTTATATGGAGTAACTTAGGATACTTTTATTTTAGAAAAGCCAAAGACAGCAGCTAGATAAATAATAAACAGTTTCACTTCTCAGGCTCTAAAAGTACGCCAATATAGCCCTACGAAGCGGGACTAAAGTGACCACTGTAGTCTCTAGGGAGTGAAAAGTAATTAGTTTTTTTAATTTCCTTCATGTGACATAGACAAACTCAAACAGCCAGTAAATATACTATTATCTGTGGAGTGTGGACCATCTTCATTGTGAAAATGTTGAGTGTTTTAGTTCCATGGTATTTCCGCAAAGGTGGCGCCATGTGTTTTAAATTGTAAATCTGTGACTGGTTTAGAAGAAGAACTTACCGCGAAAATTTCTGAATATTTGTAGAATGTAAATTTGTTCGGTTTTAAATAAATTTATTAAGAATGTCCAGTGACAGTGAAGAGTTTGACGTCGAGCAAAGAGCGAAAGACATAATAGATAATCTTTTGCCACCAAAATCGCGGAAGATTTACCTAAAAAGTTTTATGAACTGGAGAAATAATATTTAAGTTCTTGACTATTTTTCTCGCACTCAAAGTGAAAAGTACAGTTTGCACCTCGAGACTAAACGCCAACTTAATATACCCTCGGTTTCATTGACTGCCTCGCACGCTCGAGAGTCAAACCACCTCTGGTATATTATGGCTTTGTTTAGTCCCTCGATATAAAATATACTATTTGTAATCAGCTTTCTCAGCGATTTAAAAAGATTAATTTATTTAAATGAGCATAATTTTAAATGAATGTAGGTAGGTGCCAACGCCCACTTGAAGGTCAGAAAATTCTGATTTCCACACAAATTGAAAACAACTTAGCTTTAAATTATTCATTCATTGTACGTAGATGGGCCATTTTTCCAACAGATGTATTTTTAGGAAAGTTATAATCAACTAGCTAAAACTGTACCGTAATATACGCACAGCGTATGTTAACGGGGTTTTGTGAGCTACATCCAAGCTCGGATCTAGGTTTTTGCTTAAAGGGGGCACATGTCTTTCTCTGGTTTACGGGGCTTATTTTTCTCGAGCTGATAAAGCTCTTTTAAAAAAATACTTTGGCATCACCTATTTTCAGTAAACAAGTCAATGTTCCCCCCTTTTTGACGATGACGATGACTTTGGTCGAAGCCCAGGGTAGGGAGGGGGGCATTAACACCTCCCTCCACCTGTATCCGCGCCTGGCTACATCTAACCAAAAAAAAAATAAGTGCCCCATTGTTACGAATTAATAATAACATTTCCGCTATTTTTCATTGTCAAGGCTACATTAGTAATAGCGTGACAGACATGATTTTATAAACATATCTATAAACATCCAATTTGTATGCGCATGCGCACTATATCTGTCTAATTGCACTATTGTCGGGTCGAACTAAACTACTAACTCCGCAGTAATGTATGTATGACTAACTTCTTAAAATAATTTTATTTAATGGTAGGTAAGTACTTAATTCTTGACTTAGGTAATGATTTCGTATCAAATACTGTTCTACAGAGTGTATCAGAAATGATTGGTCATATTTAAGGCGCTATGATCGCTCGAGCCGACTGAGGTAGGCTCGTGAAGTCGCAAGGGCTTACCTACCTCGCGCATTTGGTAGGTATTTAAGTATAGTCATTATTTTACTAATTTTATAATGACAAACTCAGCGATATGTGCTATACAATCTTATTACCTTTTCATTTATATAAAAAAATAAGAAAAAAAGCTATGAGATTGATTAAACATTACGAAAAGGGGTAACTTTGGGTTTATTTTCTATCCATCAAAGTTAATCTATAATAATGTTATTAAAAGCGATTGCATGGATATCTTTTATTTTTTAATTTTTTCAGAATTTGTAACTCTGTTTTTTTTTTCGAATGGATTTAAAAACTAATATAAGAGCGGACTCTGTGGGATCAATCCGCCTTGGTATACATTTGGGTTGAGTATGTTGAAGTTTTGTGTGGGACAGCTGATTATTTATTCGTGATTACGATAAATTATTTTAATAGCAGTAATTACTTTGACTTTGAGAAAGTTTTTCAGTCTGATGGTCTATACTACACTCATAAATATAACCACATGTTTCTGAATCACGCTGTATAGCTGTAGTATTACTTTGTAATTGAATCTGACTCCAACATTTTGTTCCAAAAAACTAGGTTTTAAATATTTCTCTTCGATTATTATCTTTTTTTCAAGAAAGTTTTAATTATATGTTTTGTCTTTAAAAAATAAGTAAAAAGAAAAATGTTGTTGAGATAGGTAGGTATATGAAAAGCAAATTTTTCGAACATATGAAGCAATGGATTAGCATTTTTTTTTTTTATCATTCAGATTGTGCTTGGTGTGTTACGCAATTAGGGAATCCGCGGGAATCTGCTAAATGCGATAAGCAATGGTCTGGTCGACGTGGCGAAGTTTGGGGAGGCCTATATCCAGCAGTGGACGTCTTTCAGTTCAAACAATGATTTTGATGAGTTAAAAATTTAACTCCTCGCTAAAGCTAAAGATAATCAGTAACAAATCGCAATGTAAGTCGATTCAACAAAGTCTGTTCTAAATAAAGCGCAGTTTAAATATAGAAACACGGGATGTGAACTGTGAAAATGTGTGTTCATGTTAGATTATGATTGTTCAACGTCACCTGTGTTAATGTGAGTTGTTTGTTTGTTTCAATGACACATTGGTCAGTGAATCAATAATGTGTCTCTTTCTAGCTGGCCCACCTGAGCCACAGCAACGAAACCGATGAAGACTGTTAGCTTATTGAATGTACTTGTCTAATCGAACGAAAATATTCAATGTATGTAAGTACGTCCGCCACTAAGACATAAATGGCATTTAATTTCGGTTTCTATCCAGCGGGACCCTTCGTAATTCTATTGCTTAGAAACTTGGAAGTTTTATTGCAGATACTCCTTCCAATGTACTTTTCAAATTATTCATTTATTTTCAAAAAACCTTGGATAGTACAGCAGAAATTACATTCGTAAGTTTCTTTCTATCCAGCGGGGCCCTTTTTTGTGGAACGCGTCTTTTCCCCCCTACCAATTCCCTACCAATCTATCTATGTATCTATCTCATTCATGTATAAAAAGAGTAAGATAAGGTACCGCTCTAATGTCGCTTAAACATTATTGGACTAGAATCAGTTACATGTAAACACACCCACATGGCCACACAACTACATTTCCCGAAGTCACATGTCATGTATCAACAACCAAAAAAGCGAGAGATATGAAGCGGGCTGTAGCGGGAACGAGATAGCAATAATTGTCACCCTTACGTACCCATATCAACTCAGAAACAAATGGCGACTTAAAAAGCAATATTATTCAGGAGAATTTTAAAGAAAATAATAGTTTTGATGTACTTAAGAGTGGAAATGAATCCCGTGGAACTTGTTTTTGGTTTGTGAATTATTTGTGCACATTTTGAAAACACAGGAAGGCATTTTTGCTGCTTATTTAGACGATTGCGGTAATTTTACTTAACGTGCTGCACATGTGCTACACAAACGCGAGTTCGATTGTGACTAAGGTCAGTTGTGCCGGTCGGCGTATGTTATGCGGTCCACGTAGAGGAGTGCGTACCAAATCTTTCTTTTTCTTTTTTTATACATCAAATGTTTTTATGTTTGTCCTCTATGTGTTCCTGAATCATTGATCAGATTGTGATGAAACTTTAGTAGGGTGTTCTGAGGACCCCAACGAGGTTTTCTAGCCAAAACAAGAAATTTCACGCGGATGAAGTCGTGGGCAGGAGCTAGTTATTATATAAACTGTATCTAAAAGGTCCCGTGAGAAGTCAACACAGTGGCTATAAAACAGCACTACTTGGAAAAAGTGTTTTTTGCATAATATAATAATAATAATATTTAATAAACAGCATAAAAAGTGACACCCTTCAACAATTAAAAAATAAACTCAATGCTTTTTTGATACAGAAATGTTATTATTCCATAAGTGATTTTTTTAATAACCCCATGTGTGACATCTAAACAATTTAATATTATTGACATTATTTGTAATATTTTTTGTGCATGACTTGGATTTATTAATTTATTATCTATTTCTTAATTTTACTTATGAGCTTAGTGATGGTGACAGGCCTACACTGTCCTCCCATACCTATTATCACTGTTATTTAATAATATTGTAAAGCCAATTATTTTTAAAAGAGTAACCGTGGAGTTTCTTGCCGGCTCTTCTACATAGGAAACGACTAATTGGAACCGTGCACCTAGCTTCTGACGTTTCATAAGTGCCCATGTAGGTTTATGTGAAATAAAATATTTTGATTTTGATTTATTATTTATTTATTTAATACTTTAGCACAAAAAAAAATGTACAGAGTACTTAATGCCATAGGCATTTTCTACCATTCAACCTTTGGGTGGAGCAGAGACAAACAGTGGTAGGTGCAATTATAAAAATTGGAGGAATAATTGATTGATTTTTGTCTAGTGGTAAGACCTGTTTCAGACCCAGAGGTCCCGGGTCCGATTCCCAGCGGGGGCAAAATTTTCTGTTCGGTTTGGTTAGTGGTAAGGCTTGTTAAGTCCGCCTGGCTAGCTACCACCATCTTTTCTATCGCCATAACAACAATGTTAACAGCATTGTTGTGTTTCGGCAGCTAGAGGTAAGATAGCCAGTTCCTCTGTGGTTAAGGGTTCCGGGTGAAGCTCGATTCCACCTTCGACCTTATCATCACCATCCACCACCATCAGGTGAGATGAAGACCAAGAACTTCCCGTTGTGGATAAAAAAAATCCAAGGAAGATGTAATAAACTGATAACTATTATCTATTTCAAGATGTCTAAAAAAGATTTATAATCTACCTACACGTCTGCAGGAGATAACGTAGGATTGGTGATTGTGTATCTCTGACTTAATTTGACAGGTCTAGGCACATGAGTATTTTGAGATGAATCATGCCTACCATAGATTTGTGTACAAACAATCAGGGCCTCTAGTCTGCTATTACAATAGTGTCAGAATGGTCTCTTCATTGTGAGTTTTTGACAGATTTGCCATACAAATACTGTCAAATACTCACAATGGCGAGACCATTCTGACACTATTGTAAAAGCAGACTTGAGGCCCAGGATGTACGCACAATATGGGATTATCGTATCTATACAGCATTCAATTCTATAAATACAGATTTTTATGGTCGCGAATTATATTCAGATCAACATACAACCTGCCACTGGCCTGCAAATTGCTAAAAATTTAAAAATATTTGAGTTTTGCGAACCACCTTAACGCATCCCCCTTAAGTACCTACCTATGGTAGACTTATGTGATTTTACAAATAAACACGGAATAAAGTTATGCTGGGAATAACTTCGGTATAACGATCCAATTTTTGACGTCTAAGCTTGACAAAACTTTATTCCGTGTTTATTTGTAAAGCCCTTTGTCTCAAACGAATAAATATTATAATTTTGCAACCGTCAAACTCAAGTCATAAATAAATACACAGTATCTCACTCTCAATGAGTTGACAAAGAATTAAAAATAACGAGACAACTTAATTTTTCTACTCAAAAAATAATCTTTATCCAAATACATTACGTACATATTCAATATTTATTTGAATTATGTATACCAATAGTTAAATCAAATAATTATATCACAAGTCATAATTATGATGATGATTAAGGTATCAGGGAAGCAAGACACAAAAGGAAGGAGGCCTCTAAAAGTCAGCAGTGGGTCAGCCCGTCAATGTTGATGATAATGACGTGATGTTCTTAGGTATAGAACCGCAAACCACATCAGTTGCAGTGGTAACATTTTGCATTTCGAAAACCACTTTTGCTGCGATGACTTAAAGGCGCTGTCATTGTCAAATTGTGACCATTTCATAGGTGAATATTGTTGACTCATTTTACGAAATTAAAAGACCAAGAACTCTGACTTTTCTAGTACTCAACCTCAGTAATTGGTCCAATATATTTTTTGATCATTATAAGAAACAGTAGGTATCGAATCGAATCAAAAAAAGTTTTTGTGAAAATGGCCCATTTTCTTTCTTCCCATTTTTTTTTTTTCAATATTTGTGAATGGGCTACAAAATTTCTTATAAAAATGAAGAGTCTCCTGAAACTGTTTTTCTGTAACTGAACGAATAAGGTACCTACCCTTACCCCATCAAAAATCCACCTTGTTTAATGAAAGTGAGCACTATAAATGAGTTAAATTGGTGATAAAAGTTTTGACATTACGGAACACGGCGTAAACTTAATAATAACTGTAAAAAAAAACCTACAAAAAATTTGGCCTCATACAAATAAGGTTTATTTATAACGCAATGGGATCGTAGCATCACAGATAATAAAATACTATTGTAGTAACTATTAAACTAACCGCAAAAGATAAGCCGACAATGGACACTGCAAGTGTCGTAATTAAAACAACAACGGCTTCAGTATCTGAACTAGCGTTTGATTGTTTTGTTATTCAATGAACTATCAGATCGATTTTTCATGGAACATTCGTATCTATACTCCATTTACTATTTTTACCATTTGACAAATAACGGCTAAATAATGACAGTTATTGTGTAATATTGTTGAAATTACTGCACTTTAGAGTTATTTTTTTAATGTAATTAGATTACAGTGCTTTGTATTTATCGTGAAATAACGGAGTTTATTAAACGTTTACATCGAAATAACGAAAGGGTGAGAACAGTCATTTGTCTTATGTTATAATAAATGGAGTATAGTATTTGTAAAACGATTCCTATTGACAGAATTGTTGTGTTGATTGCTGTAGTATCTAAACCAACGGCACTATAGGATAGCGCCTGTGACAGTTTACAACTTATAAAAATATTAATTTTGACGTGACAACGTCTAACAAATCGATGAACGCCGGCTGCATGCACGAAAATGTCCCGTTACGCTCATTGTACGCTGAATGTTTTGTTATGACGTTGTCATGTTAAACTATCGTCCGTAAACCAACTTTACAGACAACCAATTATTTATATTCGATAAATAATGGATCCAGCGGTAGATAATTATTGCGGCTCATACAAGAATGTAATGTAGTATGGCATATTTAGCAGTCTATACAGGGTTATTTTAAACTGGCTAGCTAAACTCCGCAGACACGATGGATATCCATATCAAAACATGATACAACAAAAAATAAATTAGTTTGATGATTTTTTGTGGGGTCATCGATCGCAGTTATTGTAGTCACTTGAACTATCAGTTTAAAACATTTTTTTTTTGGAAACCTCACATTAGTTATGGGTATTGATATCTAAACACGATAAATAATAAAATAGAACCAATCTGGAAGTGTAGTATATCCTTTCGAATAATTTTTTTTTTTCCAATCAACGTCATAAACGACGGAGTACTGAGGTAACAAACATTTAAAAAAAACTGAATTAAGAACCTCCTCCTTTTTGTAAAGTCGGTTAAAACAGCCTAGTTTTTCTCAACGCATACTTCAAGTAACAACATTAACGGTAGTTGAACCAATTTTTTTTTATCAAATCCTATAAAGTTTTATTATATCGTGTTTAGATATCGATACCGATTGCGTCTGCGGAGTTTTGCTAGCCAATTTAAAATAACCATGTATTAACGAATTTCATTACAATTTGCAAATGTCACAAGACAATATACAGTGTCGCCATGGGAATCTGTGGGATATTTACGTTTGGGGCTTTCTTTTCAGACGGCATTGCCTGACTGACGTATTTATGCCCACTGGCCACAAAGTAAAGCTTTGAAGTGCAAAGAATTCATCAAATCCTAGGCAAGAGCCGTAGCAGTTACAATACTCGTATAAACTAAGTTATGCATACGCCCCTCTTCAGTTTTTTTAGAAGCTACTTGTAGGTACTAATCGAACTCATATAGGTAACTTGTTTGAGTATGTAAACAAGTAGAAAGGGCTTGGCTCCATAATAATGCATCGGTCTGTTTACAAAACCACAATGACTGTCAGGTTTTAGTCGTAAATAACTTCGAATGAACTCGTAAACTTTCACAGCAGGTGTAGGTATGCTTACATACTCATTTAAGTTAAGTGGTTTACTTATGCCCTGCGCAATTACAAGCTACCTATTTGTACTGAAAATGTTAGAAAGTCGTTGTTAGCTCGCTTTTAACCGTAGAAACTGTTTTCCCTGATGGATTTACTGCTAGGCATGATCATGACCCATGGTCTTGGGTTCAAAGTCAAAGTCGAAGTCAATGTCAAAGCATTTATTTCAAATAGGCACATAAAAGGCACTTTTGAACGTCAAAATTAACACGTAAATAAAATTGATTAGAGAAAGAAAGAAGAAAGAAAACACGTTTATTTGCGGTAAACATGACGCAAAAAAGAACACAACACAAAAAAAAAATTGTTTGGGGTAAATATGCGTCACATCCACGCAAAACGGCCATCGCTCAGCATAATGCTGCGACCCTATGCGAGACAGAGCCCCAGCGCTGGTTTTCAGCGACAGCCGGCGTTGACGTGATGACGTCGACCAGTGCCCGGTGCAGCATACAATGAGATAAAAAATAACATAAATACACAATACATAATTTTACTAATAGTTTTTATAAAAAATAATATTTTAACAATAAAAAAATGGCAACATTCCATTCCGTCGGCAGCGGCGTACGCGCCGCCGTCTAAAGTTATCTGTGCGTGCAGAGTATAGTGTATAGTACTCTGTGGCGTGCAGTTCAGAATGATTCTAGTTGCCCGTTCCAAAAGGTAGTTTCGCATGGAGAAGAATGGGCAAGAAACTCCACCGTTACTCTTATACTGTTTTACAATGCTTTGTATACATCAATTATATCATTACATGTGAAGACGATGTACCCAGAATAAACTTACTATACCACAACAGGTAAAAACAATTAAAAAATAAGAAATGACGGATTATAAATTAATTATGTGATACATACATGGTGCTCACATATTGACAAATATTGTTATGATTTTACTTAATTTTACAAATAAAAAGTCAGTGTGCGAGTTAAACTTATCACAGAATGTAAAATTTATGTCATAAAATTAATACAATACAACAACACAACAACAACAACTACACAACACAACACAACACAAGTATACAACTAACACAACACAACACAACACAAGTATACATTTTTGAGAGAAATAAATTACTTTATTATTTATTATACAACTTTAAATACAATTAAAGCAACCTCTTTGATTTTGTCTAGACTCTACATTGTCCTATGGAACAGGACCAGCATGTTTCCAAGCATTCTTATCTTGGATATAATCCGATTGTATATAATTCGATTCCCAAGTCGGGCAAAGAGTAATTGGGTTTTTCCATCAGGAATTTGCCAGTAGCACCTCGAGATCAGGGCCTCAAGTCTGCTATTACAATAGTGTCAGAATGGTCTCTTCATTGTGAGTTTTTGACAGATTTGCCATACAAACACTGTCAAATACAATGGCGAGACCATTCTGACACTATTGTAATAGCAGACTTGAGGCCCTGGATTAGTGCCCAGTTGTTGAGAATAGACTCGCCCCTTACATAGAACTTAAACTGTAAACAGTAAGAGAAAATTCAGTTTATTATGTCAAATAGCTAACCAAATATTATATCTTTATGTTTATTATGCCTATTAGGAAACAGTTCATCAAACATCAGGTTAAAATATATTTTATCTCAACAAAAAAAAAAACTGGCAATACATTATACCGGAGTTTATTGTAGCAACGCCTATGTATATTTAAATAAAGATTTATCTTACTCTATGTAGTATTTATGTTGGAGATAAAGTCTTATTATATCTCGTATCTTTATAACATCTTAAATATTTACAATTGCTTTATTATTATTTATTCATAATCAAGTAACAAAAGACTCATACTAATTAGTAGGCATACAATTTCAATAACACGGAGGGCACTGTATGCCCTTTCAGTATAGTCAACCCACAGGCTGCACGTGTATAGAAATGTGCAGTACGCTCTAAAAACCGTGGTCTTCACACCAGTAGTACAACGCGAAAACCTGCGGGCTAACATGTTGGCTCGTACCAACTAGTGCCCTCCGCTCCCGGTCCATGGCCTGGCCACTCGTTAAGCCTCAGCCTGGCCACCCTGTGAGCCTCGCTCACATGCCTATTCCATCCCGCCAAGCGTGCACCACGCCCACACTTCCGCGCGCTTCCCCCATTCACCATTCCCACGCCGTGAACGGCAGACACAATGTCACAGTATATTTTACCTAGGACACGCTCATGGTCATGGTTACTACATAAATAATCTGCGCATTATCTACATTTTGAGGGAAAATAAATTAATTTTAATCTCTTATGACACTCCTCAAGACCTGTTTCTCATTTCTTTCCCCCTATTTATTATCCATATTTTCATCACAAACCGTACGTGTATCTTGGGCGTTAATACATATAGATTGCATTCCACAATAAGAGGATAGTGGTCCGACCACAGAGTGTCATACCCAACAAAAACATTCGTAACAGACTCCTTCACCGCGTGAGTTACAACACAATGACCGAGCCAGCTGGGCGTCCCGTGCACGTCACTGATGTAGGTATAGGCGATTAACACACTGCCACGCACCACGCAGCGTAGCGCGTGAATGCGTGTTTTAACGTTGCATTTTAACGCGCGTGGATGCATTTTCTGTGTGTTGGACTGTGCGTGTTTTCTATACAAATGGAGATACTTACAAGCAACGTTATAACACGCATTCACGCGCTACGCTGCGTGGTGCGTGGCAGTGTGTTAATCGCCATACCGGAATTTCTCCCTAACATTTCTACATCTATACACGACCAACTCTCCTCGCTACACACATTAATAATTTCATTGTAAAATAACTCACCCGGCTCCGCATTAAAATCACCCAACACAAAAACAGACTCGATCTTACTCTCATCAACAATCGCACTAATGTCCGGTACCTTTTTTCCGGAATACATTGCCCTAAATTAGAAACAAAATCAAAATTAAAAAATCTGAAGTCATTTATTCAAATTAGGCTGAGAATCAAAACGCTCACCCTTCACCACTTTCCAGTGCTTTAGCTGCTATATGTCAGATAGCACACTCTAATACAATGAAAACAATACTCAACCAAAAAACGAAAAATGTAAACAAACGAACACCTAAATAAAAGTCTCGAGGCATAAAGGGTGTGCCCGCTTACATAATGCAATGCTAGATTATGTTCTTATGAACATATTCCAGTATTGCTACCAAATGATAAAATAAATAAAGAGTTAATTACTAATAACAATAACGAAACCATGGTCAGCAAGACGACCAGTAACAACAAGCAGCACCTGTTCACGAGAATAACGAAAAGATCAGCCATTACCCCTTTCGCCATATTTTAGGGAAGGAGGCGACAAGAGCCCCGATGCTTGTGCAAGCAGTGACATTTTCCCCAATCATGGGACTAGGAATTTCTTCTCACAGATTTATTACGTAAACCTCACAAATGCACTGCCACAATCTTGGAACAACTGTAGGTAATAAACAGTTAAACATATCTATTATGAAGTGTAGCCACTGTGCCTACACTCAATCCTTCTAGTTGTTATGTACGAGTATCTGCACCTACAATCAAGTCTTCTATCTCTAACAATAAATACATTTTTCTTCCCCAGCGAACATCGCGATTGCATCGACGGGTTACTCCATGGGATGGACGTCCCCCGTGAACCTGAAACTGCAGAACACCACGGATAATCCTATTGGTGAACCTATCAGCACGGATCAGGAGGCGTGGATCGGTTCTCTGCTCACTGTCGGCGCTATCTTCGGTAATTATAACTTAAACCACACTTTTCTGATACAGCCTGTTTATAGAAATTGAGAACCTCCTCCTTTCCTTAAAGTCTGTGAAATATCATTTATAGCCATCTCATGACAATATGATCAAAATTGCATCTGGTAATTTGATCAAAATTGTGTAGAATAACTGATACATTTATTTTATGACTAAACTTGTTACAATACATTTTATGAATGCACTGTATTGCTGTGATGGGGCTTATGGCTTATGCCCTCCACTCCCATGACTATCAGGCGAGGGTTATCATACCTAGCATCCGAAGTAGAGAATAGTCTACTCACTACTCCAAATGGTATGCAATATTAGTCCCTTTTCAGTAATGAGTAGACCATTTTTGACCATCGGAAATATTATTATTTATTATTTGACCAGTAACAGAAGTCTTAAATGTTATCAGCTCAAGTAAGCACATCTAATATCCAACAGATAAAGGTTTATATTATAATGAACTTTCCGGTTTCCAGGTCCATTCCTCGGTGGTTTCGCAGCATCAAAGATCGGTCGCAAATGGGGTCTCCTCAGTACTTCCATCCCGCTGTTCATTGGTTGGATCCTTATTGCTGCTACCAAGAATGTTGGCATGATTTACGGTGGCCGAATCTTCTGGGGTATAGCCGTCGGAATGTTGTTCACAATCTCACCTATGTACTGTGCTGAAATTGCTACGGTAAGCTTCTGTTGGATGTTGGTTTGTTAAAAACCGACCAAGTGCGTGTCGGACCACACACAATGAAGGATTCCGTAGTTCGGATGAATCCCAAGAACAAACTTAACATTGTAGTTGAAAACATGCTCTCCTGCCATTCCAACTGCAAATATAAGTGGTCGACTACTCGTATTACCTACTCGTTAACTTGTAAAACCTACTTAGCTGTGATAGTTTTCCTATTTTTCGTTATTATATACTACTGCCATTAATTTTTTCACATATCCAAAAACAATTATTTAGCTGGCAAGGGGTGTGGGACACCTGACTCGTAACAAAAATTTGCCCTTTAAAGCTTAATATTACGCAAAAGCATTCCTGAATCGAAAAATGGTTTTCACAGACCCGCAATATTTTTCTATCCAACGATACCCCACACCATAGGAAAACGAGAAAATAAAAACTTTCACTTCTCATGCTCTAAAAGTACGCCAATATAGCCCTACGAACCGGCACTAAAGTGACCACTTTAGTCTCTAGGGAGTGAAAAGTAATTCGTTATTTAATTTCCTTCATGTGACATAAACAAACTCAAACAGCCAGTAAATATACTATTATCTGTGGAGTGTAGACCATCTTCATTGCGAAAATGTTGAGAGTTTTAGTTCCATGGTTTTTCCGCAAAGAAGGTGGCGCCATGTGTTTAATCTGTGACTGGTTTAGAAGAAAAAACTGACCGCGAAAATTTCAGAATTTTTGTCGTGTGTAAATTTGTTCGGTTTTAAATAAATTTATTAAGAATGTCCAGTGACAATGAATAATTTGACGTCGAGCAAAGAGCAAAAGACATAATAGATAATCTTTTGCTACCAAAATCGCGGAAGATTTACCTAAAAACTTACGAAAGTTTTATGGACTGGAGGAATAATATTTATTAAATGTTTTTAGACTAAATTGACTATTTTTCTCGCATTCAAAGTGAAAAGTACAGTTTGCACCTCGAGACTAAACGCCAACTTAATATACCCTCGGTTTAAACCACCTCTGGTATATTATGGCTTCGTTTAGTCTCTCGATATAAAATATACTATTCATCCCCACTTCACGTGCAAGGGAGGTACCCTACTATTTTTTTGAAAATTTTTGATTTACCACTTTGTCGGCGTGATTCATATAATTTATATACCCATGCCAAACTACAGCTTTCTAGTACCTACTAAGAGTATCTGAGCTAAGCCGCGGACAGACAGACAGACAGGCGGCGAAACTATAAGGGTTCCATGTTGACTATTAGTATACGGAACCCTAAAAATAATCTTCTTCCTTTATTCTTTCTTACCATATTATCTTTCTTTCCAGGATGATTCTCGCGGCGCCCTAGGTTCGTTCCTGCAGGCGTTCATCACGCTGGGTTACCTCCTGATCTATGCCATCGGACCGTACGTGTCCTACATGGTCATCGCGTACGTGGGTATCATCTTCACTGGTGCTTTCGTTGTGGGATTCTTCTTCATGCCCGAATCGCCCTTCTACTATTTGTCTAAAGGTAAATATTGTTAACAATAACAAATAGAACAATATAATAACCAACACACTGGTGAAAATTGCAGCTTATTTTATAGCTTAAAGTTGTATTATAGCAGCTTAAGAGTTCAAGAAGCAGTTTTAAGTTGCATTTTTTTTTATCTTTATTGGGAAAAAAGGCTTTAATCGCGAAGGTATTATGTCAGCCTCCTAGTTAAGTTGCATATTTGCTTCCGATAGTAAATTGCATTTTTGCTCTTGTGTCTGTACCTTTAGTTGCAAAAGTAACTAAGAGTGGCAGTAATGGAACCAAATACTACCCTTGCCTTTATAATAGTTCATTCGAGAGCCTATTTATTACTTACGTCTGTAAAAGAGAGTTACCAAGGGCATTTAGTCACTGAAAGCTGCTTACGGGATTCTCTTGTAACAGCTGTTAAACGCCGCTTAACTGCATAAGAGAGGTAATTGTAGCCTACTTAAAGCAGCTGTACAAGAGTTGAAATAACCACTGTTATTCTACTTAAAGTTCTGGTAATAGAGGTAATAATAACTCTAATAAGATTAATATTAATTTATGAGATTAATAAAAATACAAGTGTTATATAATTCTGAAAATAATATATATCTTATTTAAGGGTCTGGCGGAAATGCAATCGCTTTTAATTACACGATTAGATTAACTTTGCTGGATAGAAAAAAATCCCAAAGTTACCCCTTTTCGTAATGTTTAATCAATCCCACAGCTACAAAACAGATGTTTTTTTTTTTCTTATTTTTTATCTAAATTAAAAGGTACAAGAGGTTTAAGAAGATTGTTAAGCTCAATTCGCTGAATTTATCCTGATAAAATGATTAAAATAATTATTATGTTTAAATACCTCCCAAATGCGCGAGGCAACCACTCGCGACTTCGCAAGCCTATTCAGTCGGCTCAGGATATTGTCTGAAATCCTGGTAATCGTCATCATGCTCCCTTGTCCGGGCCAGGTGACCGCGAGGCCGCGACGTCCTGCCTGGCCAAGATCCGCGGGCGCTCGCACGAGGGCGTGCAGGCCGAGCTCGACAAGATGGCCGCCGACGTCAGCGCCTCCATGGAAAAGACTGCTACGGTAACTTATCTACTTAATAAGCATAACATAGCATAATCAGCCTCTAATGTTCCCACTGATGGGCTCGATGAGGGGGAGTGGGCCTTAATTCACCACGCGGGCCCAGTGTGGGTTAGTAGATGTCACAAATGTCTTGGAAAGTCAAAAGTCAAAAAGTCAAAAAGTCAAAAGCTTTTATTTTGGAACAACAACAAATTGACATAATTACAATAGAAACGGTGATAGCTACAAAAGTTAAAAACTGAGTCACAGCTATCAACGCCCGTCTAAACATATGAAACACATTGTGTCAGACTTAACTGTGACATGGGTACAATTTAGCTAGCTTTGGAATAAGGTAAAAATCAAAAATGCAAAAAGAAATAAAGAAACAAAAGCTATGCAAACTTTGTATCTTGATAGATGTGGTACAGAGTGGAGTGGGAATGTGAGTGTGGGTGTGTGTGGTGTGAGTGAAGGTTTATTGTGAGTGAGGGTGTGTGTGAGTGAGGTTGTGTGTGAGTGTTTGGACTAAAGTCAAAGCATTTATTTTAAATATGCACATAAATGGCACTTTTGAACGTCAAAATTTACACTGAAATAAAATTGATTCTTGTTGTGTTGAGTTGCCCCTTCCAAAAGGTATTCGAATTTTTGGTTCTAGGTTCTACTTAATAAAAATCTTAAATTCATGAATTTTGTGACAGACAATGCACATGGCAGCCTAAACTCGCACAAGATTTTCTTTTATAACAAAAGTGAGCACTATGGAAGGATTTTTGAAAATACATAAGATATATATAGGGATATAGGATAGCGGATGAAAGTTTTATTGAAAGTCACTTTTGCCGGTGGGTAATCCCATCCAGCACACAGCTTGTCTGTTATAAATTTTAAAATGTGGTGGAAATTATTTGTAAATATCTTTTCCATTACGTAACTAATCATAATTTCTTTTATATAATTCCAGGTCGCCGATGTATTCCGCGGCAGTAACTTCAAGGCGTTCTACATCTCTTGCGCGCTGGTCTTCTTCCAACAGTTCAGCGGTATCAACGCCGTACTCTTCTACATGACCAACATCTTCGAGGCTGCCAACTCTAGTCTGGACTCTGCTATCGCTACCATCATTATTGGTGTTGTTCAGGTAAGACACTACTTTTTGTTCTTCCTATAGTTCAGTGGTATCAACATGTCTAGTGGTATCAACATTTCCAGTGGTATCAACATGTCCAGTGGTATCAACATGTCCAGTGGTATCAACGTGTTCAGTGGTATCAACATGTCCAGTGGTGGTATCAACATGTTCAGTGGTAATTAACATGTTCAGTGGTATCAACATGTTCAATGATATCAACATGTTCAGTGGGAGCAACATGTCCAGGGGTATCAACATGTTCTGTGGTAATAACATGTTCAATGATTTCAACATGTTCAGTGGGAGCAACAGGTCCAGGGGTATCAACATGTTCTGTGGTATCAACATGTCCAGTGGTATCAGCATGTCCAGTGGTATCAACATGTTCAGTGATATCAACATGTTCAGTGGGATCAACATGCCCAATGCCAGTTAGCAAGATGGTAGGGGGGCTAACTGCTATTGAAAAAAACATCTTTATTATGTCCTTCTGTAATATAATATTTGTTCCGTTCCAGGTGATAGCATCGTTTATCACTCCACTAGTAGTAGACCGTCTCGGACGCAGGATCCTTCTCCTCATCTCATCATGTGGAACTGCTATTGGACTTGTAAGTAACATTGCCTCTTCAGCGACCACCTTACTGGCTCTTTAAATCCTATTTTGCCTTTTGGATGAAAGAGTAGAAGTCAAGTTCATTGGAAAATAGAAACTGTTAGGAAGGCCCATTACGAAATCGTCTATCAAATTCAAATTCATTTATTTGCTTGAATATGGGTAACCGACCAACCGATACAGAGATAGATAGATAGAATACTCTTTATTATGTACACCATTAAAATTACATATATAAATTTAGAACTGTTACATACGGTGTCACAATGGGCGGTCTTATCGCTAAAAGCGATATTTTACAGACAACCTTTGGATGTATCAAAAAGTAGAAGGAGAGACAATATTGCAGGTAGTCAGTGATGTACCATTTACTTAAACAATAAATAAATACATATGTACATACATAATACATTCTTACATGCACTCATATATCGGTCTTGGGGCAGATACAAGTTTAAAATAATTATCATTTTTTTTTTTAATATTATTATTTTTATTTACAATTTATATAGTTTTGAAATTTTTAATATTTTGACATTTTGTTTTACGATTCTGACATTTTTAGAATTTTAATTATTATTTTTAAATGAACAGAGTATTGAAATTTTATTAATCACAGTTTTATTTTGGGTTTTTATCTGTTTAAAATAGTATAATTATTATTTTAATTTTACTATATGGGTGTGTCTATGGGACTATAAATGTCTGAATTAAATACATTATTATTATTATTGTTATAAAGTCTATAGATACTTATCTATATAATAGAAGAAAAAGTATATATCATTAAATATATTATTTTTTTCGTGATTTTTAAATAGAACTCCTATTTAAAAATCACGAAGTCCTTTGTGTAGAATAGCTTATTAATAACCTAAAACCTTAATTGACAAAAACCGATGTGACGGCCGTAGACGAGAAATTGCAAAACAAATAAATATTAAATAACACACGACTTCGCAACGTTTTTTTCGGAAAGTAATGATAATCTTGATGGAATTTTTAAATTTTGTAATTAACATAAAAATAATTGCATTATTCTATTTCCTGCTTCCAGGTGCTACTAGGCATGTTCTTCATCCTAGCTGACAACGGCAACCCAGTGGTCGAGAAGATCGGGTTCCTGCCCATCCTGTCCCTCGTCCTGTTCATCGTGACGTACTGCTGGGGCCTGGGCCCGCTGCCGTGGGCCGTCATGTCCGAGCTGTTCCCCATCGAGGTCAAGGCCATCGCGTCGCCCATCGCGACCGCCTTCTGCTGGGTGCTTTCGTTCCTGATCACCAGGTATTTGACCATTCATCTTTATCAGAGTTCATTCACCCTAACGCAAAAATGTGTTTCTTACTATTGCAACTTAAACTTAATCTAAATCTATTCTGCGGCGCCCTTGTATCATAAATGTCATCTTCACTCATCCTCCATAGAAAAGGGAGGATCCTCCGACCAGACGGGTGTTGTGTCTGTTGGGCAACTGCCCGACGGTTGATGTCGGGATGTTGTTTAAGATGCTAGTCACGCGGTAAACTCTGATTGCGCGATGCAGGATTTGTGCGTGTCTTTGATGCGTAGTTCGCACGTGGCGTTGTAGATACACACGTTTAACGTTTAACATTTAAACACTACAATATTTAGGGTCTGTACCCTCCTTCCCTGTACTGTATATTTATTTGACTATACCATCAATCTTAATCATATCTCATCTATCTCCCAGATACTTCAGCGCGATCGCCGGCTCGCTAGGCATGGGCGGAACGTTCTTCATCTTCGGCGGGTGTTGCGTGGCCGCGTTCTTCTTCACGCTGTTCTTGGTGCCCGAGACCAAGGGCAAGAGCTTCCAAGAGATCCAGGATATCCTGTCTGGCAAGTGAGTATAATCCTACTAACCTTCATAATTCATTTTAGTGATAATGTCGAACGGATTTTAGGCAAAACTTATTTGAAGAAGGTCTCATGGCCTTTGGCCCTTGCGTTGTCTTTTGCTCTCTTAGCTGAAAGGAATAATAATAACAAGTTTAATTTCAGGCACCTAAGGCCCATAGACAAAATACACAAAATAATCTTGAAAATAATAAACTAATATTTATGTATAAGATTTTTTTTTTTTAATGATGTTATCATTCAATCACAATACATGGCATCATTTCAGAGTTTAAATCCTAACCCAGATTCTTACGATTTTTTTAATTTTATTTTTATCTGTATCCTTGCCGATATTAATGACGTTTCGTCGTTCTTTGAAGTAAGATGTGGGTCCCTTAAACTTCCGGACCACCCTGAATTATTACACTTATTTTACTCTTACATTATTCTTCTGCACGCCCTTGTCCCATGTTTTTGGGGAAAGGCGAAAATTTTCTATTCATACATTATTGCCTCACAACGTTTAGGTTTTCCTCCTTGTTTAGGACCTTCTCCTCCACATTATTATATTAATATAATTTTCTTTTGTTCACAGGCCATCCAAGCCAGAGAAGGCATAAAGTGATAGAGTAAACCGAATTTATAATGTGTGTTGATGTTTATATGAATAATCGCTAGATATTAGTATTACCGGGGCAAGCCGTCGGGGCCAGGAGGTCGATATGACCTCACAAGTATTGAATTATTAGGGGATTCAATGAATAAATAAATTATAATCATGGATTAAGAAATGATTTTCATCGAAACTTTTTCTATTAGCTGTTGGTTTCTATCTTGACCGAGGATAGAACTAAACAGCATTGTAGGAAAGGAAGCCAAGAACAGTTAACTAAAGAAATAAATATACAAGCTTGCAATGACGTCTGCATTTTAAAATCGTGTTATTTCACAAGTATAAAAATAAACTATAATATAGTTAAGTAATGAAACGTATATTTTGCATTAGCAAAAATTAAATGTTGATTACTGTCTTGTATAGGTACTCTTTGCCGACAGTACAAGTTAACTCCTTCATTGAATCCCTAGTTTCGTATTGTTATTGCTGACTGGAGATCAAACTTATGACTATTTATTCCAGTGAAGCTATATTTTTATATTGATTCATATTTTTTATACGTACACTTTTGATCTCCAACCAGCAAAAATATTGGAAAAAAAAAATGGACCAAGTTTTGTAATTTTATGATGAGGATTTTAAAATAGTTTGCCCCTTTAAGTATAATTTTATGTTCCTTTTTCTACCTTTGGGGTCGAAAGTGACTCCAAAGCTGGCTAGCCCCTAAAATGTTAGGAGGTACTTTAAGCTAAGATACAACACTTTAAGTACAAAATAGTGGAAGCCTGAACCGCGGTGGACGCAACTATTTGTGATAATAGTAAATATTTATATTGTACATAATTATTTTTAACGTCTAATCATATTTTGTTACGAATAAATTGTTTTATACTACGTGTTAGTTTTGTGTTTTATTTCTATGATATTTCCTAATTCTTTAGAAATGAGTTGCCCCTAATATACTAATAATGAAGCTTAAGGGGGCTGTCACCGGTCCACTAGCGTCACTCCTTAAAGAACATATTATTTCGTGACTGAGAATGAATTATGAAAAACAGCTCAATCAGCAACCTCGGTAAGTGTGTCTAGAATTTTCTAATACCTTTTATAAAGTTTCATATTGAGACACCAAGCAACAAAATACGATCTAGAGGAATGTGGCCGTTTTTATTTAGATAGAATTTTGTAGCTTCGTGAAGAAGTATTAATATTTAATATTACTATTTAATATCACTATCGCTATGACCCTTAGGAGCCGAGCAAAAAGAAAAACCGGTCAAAAGCGAGTCGGACTCGCGCACCGAGGTTTCCGTACCATCATAATCATATACCTAGCTTCATTCGTATAGGTACCTAGTTGTGTGCCCAGTAAAAACTACTACCTATCTACTGTGCTTCACCCAAAGCAACCTGCGAGTAGGTAGGGAGGAGGTCATTGGTTGTGAACCGTGAAATGTTTTTAAACTAAAATAAATTGTCAACGGCGAGGTCTATATTGGTCAAATAAATTTTAACACTGCGGTGTAGAATATTGCAGTTTTATGTCAGCGCCATCTTTTGACCAATAGTGGAACTAATAAGTAATTTTTGTTGATTATTTCTGAAAAAGTGTGCTATTTAGAGACATCTTTTTATTTTTCCTGTAATCTTTACATAAACTTCTATCACATAGAATCATTTCAGATTTTTTATCTTTGCAAACTTCGGAGATAAGGGGCGGAACGGCTTTTTTTTTACTCTCTAGTCGAAAACTATGCTGCCTAAAAAAAAATTGGCATTCATAAGAACTGCCGACAGAAGTGAAAACACAAAACTTTGGAATAACTGTTCTTTTATTTTATACATAAGTATAGCTCATGGAAAGCGTCCGGTGACAATGACGCGAGTTCCATGATTTTTGGTCATCCAAAAAGTACCTACACATACATACACAGTATATGTACATATAGCTCATGGAAATCGTTCGGTGACGATGACGCGAGTTCCATGATTTTTGTTCACCCAAAAAGTGCTCAACGCGCCTAAAGAAGTTTTTGTAGGACAGACAGACTGAGTCGCACCATAAGGGTTCCTTTTTACCACTTTGGTACGGAACCCTAAAAATTAACTCCCATACATCGATATACCTACGTGACGGTCAATTCTCTAACTGCAAATGTGAGTTTGTAATCGCATTATTATGTGACAAAACTACAAATTAACGATTTTCGGGCTTTTTCCTTTACTAGCACTGTGAGACCTTGCTTCTTGCCTGATTCTAGGTCAAAGGGAAGTACCCTGATAGATTTTGATTTATTTGCGAGTATCAAAATATGTCGCATAAATGGCCGTACTTTTTTATTGCATTGACTTAGGAAATTGATTTCTTTTGATACCTCCACGCGTTTCTGAGAAAAAGTGCCTTGATAGACTGACAGACAGACAGACAGACGGACGGACAACGAGGTGATGCTATAAGGGTTCAAATTTCAAAAACCTAGTTTTTTGCTGCGGCAGATATCGGCCAAACCTGTATCTGTTAATCTGAACCCAACATACCTACCTACATTACCGCACTGCGCGTACGCACATCATTCATCTGGCGTATTTCCCTTTCCGTGTTTTGCAAACTCAATGTCATAACATCATGAGTTCACAGTTCAAATTCCATTACAATCTAACTTTTTCTAGGACCTTTTTATAACAAACGTTCATTCTAAAATCAGCTTAGAATACACTAGGCTTAGGTGGATATTTGATTAAATGACGACATAATGTAAATTATCCGAGATTATGAATGAGGACTATCGCGCTTGAATTCGCCGCTAGAGGCGCTAGTATAGAGTGAGGTCTCTAGAAATGTCAAATGTGATTCTGAACGTTCACTTTTTGCGGGATTTTCTATCGCAAATTGTTGCTAATTATTCATAATAGTAATGATTGTGCCATTCCTGATTAATTATAGCTTAAGATTTTAAACTAACAACTTAGGATCTAATTTCGTAGAACTTGGAGAAAGAATAATATTTGTATGCTTAATGCTTGCCAATTTTAAATAAATAAAATAATAAATAAAAATAAATTTCATTTTTTATTTTAAAAAATAACCTACAGTCCCTTCAGTGTTATTATTCGATTGATGATTTTTTTATGGACAAAACTTTTTAATCAGCAATGTGTATAATAAATATAATTAATATTATTTTAACCTAACATACATTTATTTTTTAATTTTATTCTGAAGTTACATATTAATTTGTAATTTTTCAATATTAATTAATGCATTTATAATTATAATAATTCTATGTCATTTTAATTTGTAATTTTATTTTAAGATAGCTTCAAATATTTTTTATAATTTTTGCGTTTTTTTTTTCCAGGCAGAATGTCCATGGCTCACCCCTAACTACTCCACCTGTATTTTAATGTAACCTATACTCCATTTATAATAGCATTAGACAGAAGTTAAAAAAGGTTATTTTTGATGCACACTTTATAACAAAAGTACAATAAACTTGTTATAGTTACGATTGACGCCAAATCGATTAAAATTAATTTATATATCAGCTATCACACTTAATTGTAATCATTTAAAAAAACAACCATATGAAATTAAGTAGCTTTCATTTAGATATCAACAATACTGCAACGCTTTTTGTTTCACTATAATCCTACCAAATCTAAAATGTTACTTAATCCCTTCATAAGCTGTGACAGCCGGGGATTTCTAATTTTACTGGTTTATGTCGTCTGTGAAATTGACAATGTTCTAAGATTGTCATGTATGTCATTTACTTGTGAATACTTATATATATATATATTTGTTATTGTTTAATTTTCGTGATTTTGTTGTTATTTATTAAAATAATAAATAATATTTAGTTATTTCTTTATTATTGTATTGTTATCAGTGTTGTCATTGGGTTGTTTGTACAAAACGTTACTTTTTTTTTTGAGCTATGAGTGATCCCGGTGCGGGACCGAGTGGCTTGCAACATGTAACTGCTGAGTCTGACCAAAGCCAACGGCGAAAAAAACGTGGTCCAAAAGTTGACTCCGACGAAATAATAATGTCTCCCAAAAAAAAGAGAACGCTGCGTGCTGTAGAAAAACAACCTGTGATAAATATTTTTAAGCAATTGGAGTCCTGGCCTGCAGATACTCCTCATTATAGGACTGAGATGATAAACAAAATCGCAGAAGTTGCCGGTAAGGATGATTCATAAAATTATTACTATAAAAATATTTGAAACTAACATGCATTGTGATAAAATGTATTATATTTTAGAAACTCCGCACATGATTTTATTATTTACAGGCGTATCTCGGGCTACTCTGTCCAATATTCTCAAAGAGTACAACATAAAAAGTTGCCTGCAATCTCCCCCTCCCCAACAGAAGCACATGAAACGTGATGATTTTGATGACATCACATTTAGTGGAATATGCAGGAAAATTCATTCCTTCTTCTTTAATAATGAGTTGCCCACCTTGGACAAGATGCTGGAAGCAGTTAACAGTAACGAGTCTCTGCCAGATTAAAAAAAAAAGCAGTCTGTATAAAATAATTAAATAAACATTAAAGTTCACATAAATCAAACGGAGCAGAAAAAGTGCACTCATAGAAGTCATAGACAAGCAGGAGATCGTCCTTTGGAGACTAAAATATCTTCATGAAATAAAAAGGCTAAGGAATAAAGGAAGGAAAATATATTATTATTTAGATGACACTTGGCTAAATGAAGGTACAGTGCTTCTAAATTTCTTAACAGCTATTTATGCACTAAGCAGTGTATGACCTCTTGCATTCAATAACATTATAATTAATTATACAGTTAAACATAATTTCATTAAATTGGTTCGTGAAATGAATGGTATTTATATTAATAACCTTTTATCATACAAACAGGTCACACGAAAAGCCTAATATGGCATGACACTAATAATAAGTCTTCAAAAGAAGCACATTGGGAAGGTCTATCTGCTGGTTTAAAAAATCCAACTTATAATCGGTCATACTGGTATGTATTTTATGGACTGTCCTCGCCATAAAAAAATGAACACCCCATTGTTATTGACTATTAATTAAGTAATACATATTATATTGTATTATGAATTAACGCATGCAAAGCGAACTTTCAAAGTTATAAATTTTGTTATAGTATTTATCTATGAACTATTTCCAGCAGTGAAATTATATAGGGGGTACGGAATAATTGACTTGTATTAATTTTATTTCACAGGGTTTGTGAAGGGTTTTTAATGGATGCTGCATTAATATTTGATGCAAAGAAAGGTGATGAAGATGACCATTTCGAAATGGACGCCTTCAACTTTAATAATAATAATAATTTATTTATTTACACTTCAAGACACAATCATCTGTGTAGCCCTGACTCTTGTACTAGAATTTCCTGTTTCATAAGAGCCAGACCTCTCAATTTACAGGGAATATGTTATAGAAGCGCGATAGACAAAAGTGAAAATGGTTCAAGTTAATTTTGTCAAAAATTGAGAGTGGCGCTGTAATTGTTATGGACAATGCGCTATACCACTCAAGAACATTGGAGAAGCTGCCAACCACAGCTACACGAAAGGCAGATTACAGGAATGGTTTAAAAGCAAAAATATTCCTTTTGAGGAAAAAGATCTTAGGGCAACTTTATTAGAAAAAGCAAAAATACAAAGACATTTATACCAAAAGTTTGTGGTAGATGAGATGGCTAGAGAGAAGGGTATTTCAGTATTGCGCCTCCCACCCTACCACTGCGAGTTCAACCCTATAGAATTAATATGGGCTCAAATGATGGGGTATGTGGCTCAACATAACAAAACGTTCAAATTAGACAAGGAGAAACAATTACTCCCACAAGATCTGGATAGTATTACGCTAGAACGATGGCAGTCTTGCGTTGCTCATGCAATTAAAGAAGAGGAAAAGTTAAAGCATAATGGATGATGTGGTAGAAAGATTTATTATTAGGTAACGTCGGTGAAACTTCTTCATCTTTATTCTCTGATGATAGTGACTAAATTATATGATGAAGACTAAGAAATTACACCAACTATTGTGTGTTGAAAGTTGTTGTTTTAAATAAAATATTGTAAAAAAAAAGACTTTTATTTCCTTTAATCTTAATTAAATTTAAATCATCACGACGTAGTCGTTTGTTTCATTCATTCGTTTTGTTGTAAGTAATGTGTGATGAAGATGTTATTACGACCTATTTATCAAAGTTATGTTAAAACATTTTTAGTTTAATTGTTTAAACTTTTAACTTTGAATAAAATGTTTCGCACTCCTGCTTCTACGAGCCTCTTTTTTCTAATGCTATAGTAAATGGAGTATACATTCGTTGCAAATAAATGATTTGATTGATTATTAATCATCTCTGACAGCAACACAAGCATTAACCCACCAGCAACCTTATTGTAACATCAATAAAAATCGCTTTGATTTTGACAGTGCCCCAAATTCACAGGTACCTACTTAAAATACTGAAACGACTGTAGAGCTTAATTTTTATAGATCTATGATAATTTTATTGTTCAATATATTTGGGCTTGGAACCGGTACCAAAAGTACAGGTTTTGTATCGGTACTTAGCGGCTCTTGCCATTTCGGTACCTGGGTACCGGTTCCAGACGGGTAACGGTACTCCACCTAACAATTACCGGTACCAAATTAAGGTACCCGACGCGTAACACAAATTTCATATTTGTACGAGAAACCTCGTACGGTTTGGCAACCCTGGGGCCCTATTATGAACTCTTATTTCCAGGCAGTTTACAGCGTAAACAGAACTGCCTTGCAATTTCGTATTATGAACTCGCTAAACAAGCCTGTCAGCGGTCACGTGACACCCTGGCCGACTTCTGCCCGAATATTGCCTGGCAATACCGTATTACGAACGTTCGTTTGACATTTCTTTTCATACAACAACTTGTCAAACAGTAACCTCACAATCCATTCAGTTTACGCTACTTCAGAGGAGCTTTTATTGAATTGTTTTGGGTTTATTTGCCGAAGTTACTCGAGTAATAAATAAATAACAAAAGAAAATATGATGTGCGACGAATATGAAATGTTTGAGTTTCTGGAAAGTGACTTTTCTGATCAAAATAACGAATCTAGGAACAAAAGGAGACGACTTCGTGATCAAATTAAAGGCTCCTAAAAACAGGCGCGACACGCGACGCGCAACAAAGGCACCGTTCGTCGCGCAACACGCGGTTCCTTTGTGTCGCGCCTGTATGTAAGAGACTTAATGCGTTCGACATGGATGATGTGCAATTCATTGAACGATATCAGCTTAATCAAGTGAGGAGTTGGAGACGACTTCGTGATCAAATTAAAGGCTCCTACAAGCAGGCGCGACACGCGACGCGACACAAAGGCACCGCTCGTCGCGCGACACGCGGTTTTTTTGTGTCGCGCCTGTATGTAAGAGCCTTAATGCGTTCGACGTGGATGATGTGCAATTCATTGAACGATATCAACTTAATCAAGTGAGGAGTTGAGACATGTCAGGGACTGTCATACAAAATTCACGGATTTATCGGATACAACTTTAAAATATCATATTTAAGAACTTTCTTACACTGAATAAGAAAATACTCAAAAACTGAATTAGAAAATACTCAATAACGAGCTTACGCCATATTTTTGTTTATACCCCGAAAATTCTTACTAATGGAAGTATTAAACAAACAATAAGATAGTGTTCATAGTAGTTTGTGAAACAATGAAACAATACTCTTCCATGTGGTCGAATTCCCCGCTGACCTTCAAGTGGAGTTCGTTCGGAAACTTAATCTCGCGTTATAATTTACAAACTCAGAAAATTATAATATTAATGAATTATATAGGTAGCATAATATACAGTGCGTTCGTATTTTCACCTATTTTTATACTAAAGTAACTAGATCAATATAAATTGCTTATTTTTATAACAAAATATGTGATTAAATAAAACCGTAACTTACCGACAAATATTTAATTGTGTTTCTGAACGTTACGGCAGAGAATTACAAGCCAGCCATAGACAAACTACCCAGCGTGAAGTCGGTTAGAATTAGGAATGTCGTAATACGAAATTTAACCAGCCAGTGAAATGAATTGCCTGGAACTTGCCTGGTTTTTTTAAAGTTCGTAATAGGCCCCCTGGTGTTATTTTTCTAATGCCTATTTACTAATACTACTACAATAATCTATCCATTTACTAACTATATCTTTTTTCTCTCTTACTTAGACTTACGGAAGTATTTTATTTTGGTACCGGTTTTGTTGTACAGTACCGATACTG
Source organism: Dryobota labecula (assembly GCA_947523025.1). NCBI lineage: Eukaryota > Metazoa > Arthropoda > Insecta > Lepidoptera > Noctuidae > Dryobota > Dryobota labecula. Next base: position 3,647,767 of record OX383305.1, on the reverse strand, counting down.
ATTATATACTATTACTGATTATTTTTGACCCCTGAGTTTGTTTCGCCATTTCTTCTCAGGGGTAGTCAGATAGGAAATGTCGACTCGCATCTAGCTTATTTATTTTTATTTTTATATATGACGTGTAAAAGTGATTCCGATATCGTGTTTACAGAATAATCAATTTCATTTCATTAGAAATACCTATAGTCTGGTACCGGTACCAATAGTACAGGTACTACTTTGCTGGTACCGGTATCACATCAAGCGTTATCGTACCTAATGTTAAATAATGGTAGCGTTAATTATAAGTGTTTGATGTAATAAATTATTATTGGGGTAGACCCCTAAAGGCTACCGTTTGTTGTTATAAGGAGGAGTATTTTTATAAATAGATGTTATTTCAAACAATTTATTGTTTCCTTGTATTTTGATATATAACCACCTTGCATCTGGGCTTTTGTTCCATTACAACTAAGGGGACAAAATCTTTTATGTAACAGTGGCTACTGTTACATAAAAGATTTTGTCCCCCTAGTTGTGTACATTTAAGTTAACCTTTATAATAGGTAGGTGACTAAACTGTCACTTATTAATGCCAGCCAGCCTAAACTTCAGCAGAAAAACTAAGGTCGTGGGGAGTTGGAGATAAAGCCAGTACTGTTCCGAGTTTAAGTTTAAATTATATACCGGATGACTTTTTTTACCGTCTCGTAAAAATTTGGGTATACTAGGTGAACGGAGTAGAAGCCTATGGCATAGTTTTTATTATTATTTCTTTAACCTAGAAAGAAATTGATCTATGGATAAATACCACACATTTGAAGTAAACTTATCATACTATAACAATAAACACAGAAATTTAACTAAAAACATAATTCAATAAATAAATACGATAAATAATATTTAAATTTAAATCATACGCACCCAAATTTCAATATTTTTATCTTTTATTTTAGTTTTATCTCTGAAAAAATAAAAAAAATAAAAAAAAATTGCTATGCCATAGGCTTCTACTCCGTTCACCTAGAATACCCAATTTTTTTCGAGACGGTAAAAAAAGTCATCCGGTATATTAAAAAAAACAATATTAAGGTGTAACCTTCCAATTATTATGCATGTAATCAGTTATCTAATGGTACCGGTTCCCAAAAATACCGGTATTTCAAGCCCTGGTGCTGACGCAGTATGCGGTATGAGTCAATGTGCGCGTAGCGTTCATTCATCATAGTGGCTCGCGCTACGCACGTTTAGACGAATGCTTATTTCCCCACCTGAGATTCTGAATTCAAATATAGATAAAATAAAACAATAATTAACATATAAAATACTGTATTTTACAATAAACAATAGTACACATATAGCTATACACATCAGTCTTGCACTCGAATTCATTCGAGACCATGTTACACCTAGCATGGTAAACTTAACTACTATTCCTGTTTACCCCTCTTACTAAACATGGTTGTGTGAAGGACCAAACCAGGATTTAGACCAAACGCACATAGAACCAGAACAAGAGCAAGACCAGTTTTTCTTGAACTTTATAAACAACTTCAAAACAAATTGGAGGTTACGCAATCAGTTATTTTGTGCATAGACCAACGAAATAATTTTATCCCTGTTTAAACTAAAAGAATTTGGTCGAGTTGGGATAGAATATTTGCTTGTTTGGTCTAAACTGACCCTTAGGTGTAGATTCACGTAAATAGTGCCACGGGCAAAGCCACGACCTCTCGCTCGCCAATCCCACTACTACACCGTTGACCTATTATTTCGCTATTCAAATTGTTTGATATGTTGTTGCTGTTCCTTTCCTCCTGTTTATGTATTTTTATTTTAAATGCCTTCCTTGTTATATAATTAACATACAAAGCCCTTATCTCAAAAGTTAATAAGCCAAATTATTTTTGAACATGTTGGTTTTGGAAGCTAGTACAGTATTTTTATCTCACGAAGCGACGCGCGCTACTTGTGGTAACCAAGTGTACAAACACGCGGAAAATATTGTAAACCCCAAATTATTTTTAAAAGGGTAACCGTGGAGTTTCTTGCCGGTTCTTCTCCATAGGAAACGACCTATTGGAACCGTGCACCTAGCTTCTGACTTCCATAAGTTCCCATGTAGGTTTATGTGAAATGAATACATATTTTGATTTAATGGTAACTTAACACTTTGTGGGATACTAAACACTCCCCTAGACGTAATAACAATAATACTTCTATTGTGTCGCGCTCAGTGTCCTTCAACCGATTAATTTTTAATAACTTGAACTGACAGTAAACATGAACCTACCAAGTTAGTCGAGACGAGCCATTTACAAGATTCTAGTAAATAAATCTTAGTTCGAAAACAAAAAGTCGACCGTAGCAATTAACATTGTCGGATCTACATTCTTGCGATTTTCATTTTATTGCATTAAAGGTCTTAGAATAAGTTTATAAAAATGCCCCCGCAAATTATTAAATTCCTAAAATCAAAAAAAATACTTAGATGGTTGATTTTAGGAATTTAATCATTTGCGGGGGCATTTTTGGGACCTTTAATGCAATAAAATGAAAATCTCAAAAATGTAGATCCGACAATGTTAATTGCTACGGTCGAAGTGTTGACGATAACGGAATTCCTTCAAAAACTTTCGTACAGTCAGAAACAAAGGTAGATCAAAAAGTTCAAATTTTCGAAGACATTGCATAAAAACTGTAAAAAAAAAACTATTGAATAAGACTAGGTACTATGATAAAGACATACCCAAATTAATAATCGACTTTTGTCGCTGACTGTACAAGACAACACATAACATCACGAATGTATTCCCATAGGGGTTAGGCAGAGGTCTATCTAGAGTACGGTGAGTACTCCGCATTACCTGACCCCTCTTGCAAAAAAGAGGGGAAGCATAAGAATGTTCATGCTGGGACACAGGCTCCTCTCTTCGAGAGAACAGAACAGATAAAAGAGGTTAGAAGGGCCTTGTGGGCGGGGCAGACGCGCACTTATTAGCAAACGCTCATAAGTCAACCGAAATTTGCTTCACCGGCCAACAATCGGACTCTTATTCTGAAAGCGTACGAAGCTCCGCGAAAAATAAAGAATTATGCCAACTTGCGCTATTATAACGTGTCGGAAAAGAAGCCAGGTGTGTAGTGTATCCCGAAAAGGGATTTCTTTTGGCTTATTCCACAAATCCCCCCTGAAAATCCCCCTTAGGAGGAAAAGTGGAATCTATAAAAAACAGTCTAGAATTCACCCCTGATAATCCCGCTTAGGGGAGAAAACTAAAATTGAATTAAAAGAAAATATTCCCAGACCCCCCTGAAAGTGATTTTTTTTACATTAGGGTTCAGTTTTCCCCACTGAGGGGGATTCTCTGGGGGATTAGTGAAATAAGCAGGGGTGAATTCTAGACTGGTTTTTATATATTCCACTTTTCCTCCTAAGGGGGATTTATTCAGGGGGGATTTGTGGAATAAGCTATTTCTTTTCACCAGTAAGACCAAAAACCTTAAAATACAAGTGATATTTTTAATTATTACAACAGTATTATTGTAGTTTGTAGACAAAAACATACGTTGCTTGCAATACATGGGTACCATCTTGTACTACGTGGGCTAATGCGCAATGTATTGCGTTCACTGCGAACGTCGCGTCCGCCGAGCTAAAGCTTGAATTCATCGAAATCCATGCGTATCGATAGTGTTGTACCAAGTTGTAAACAATGTCGATATTAAGTATGTGTGTGTGAACACAAATGATTATTGTCAGTATTTATTGTTTAGTGTGACATAATAATTATTTGAATTTCGCGGCTATATCGGATGTTCACCCTTATGGAATATTAGGAAGTCTACACTATTCTCACCCCAAAATTAAAGCCAAAAATTGCAAAATTGAAAGTAACAAAATTACAGTAATTCTATCGATACAAATAATCGACCTTTTGCTCACCGTAACATATATGAGAAATTAAAGTGTGTGTCAGTGTTCGTCAAACGCAGTGTTTTCGTCAGTGTGACAACAAATAGCAAACTCGCGATCTAAGTGCGTGTGATTAATTTGTGTGCGTAATGCATGTACGTATTGGTCTCTTACTTGTAGCGGAGTTAGAGAGTGGGAGACAAGTGGCGACACACGTTTTAATATAAATCAGGAACTATTTCCTTTCTAACCTCTTTCATCTGTTCTATATGATAAGATAATCCACTACGCGGGCCCAGTGCGGGTTGGTAGATGTCACATGTCTTCGAATTTTTGGGTTTAGGACATGCCGGTTTCTTCAAGATGATATTTTCCTTCACCGTTTTGAGAGCATTGCCTGCCTGGGTTCGAACCCACGACCTACAACTAGTAAGTCGGGGCTGTTACTGTTACGACTGGGCCACTACTGCTCCTGAGGGGAAAAGGGGTCGGGTAATGCAGGTCATGACTACAAAAAACTACTGTTCAAATTCTTTACAAATTTCATCCATACTAACAAGAACGTCACAAATGCTGGACGCATACAATCTAATGTCCTCACTCTTTTTAATCTTAAGACTAGCACAGTACAGTTTCTTGTGTAAATCAGTTATTTTCTCATAATCCTTATTGGATTTTGACCGACAGTATTGAATTATACTTTTTAGTATGAAATGCAGTCTATTTTCGTATAGGGACAGAAGACTATATTCGTTTTTCATGTTCTTCTCGTCACTGTCTTCTGGTTTGGCTACTTCTTTCTCTTCTGGGTCCTTCTCTGAGAGGAGTTTCATGATGGAGTGGCATTGGCGAAGGAGTTGTATGGCTGATTGGAGAGATTTCAGTTTGAGGTTTGGTGATACTGTTGAAGAAAATTCTTAGTTATTGAAAGGCAGAAATTTTTTACATTCGCCACAGAAACACGTGTTTATAAAAAGACAATATAGAACAATAAATGCCTAATGGTATTAGTGAATAGTTGTCCGGTGGCAAATTTGAATTCAGAATCTTAAGTTGATTTTTGAGTGAAAAAGGCCCTAAATACATTTGCAACCAGCAATGGAATTTGAACTTTGTCATGCATGACATTGAGCTCGTTCAAACACTCAATATTTTTCTAAGATTCTGAATTCAAGTTTAGATAAAAAGCTAGAAACATTATGCGTTATTTGGCCAATCACTACTTAATATAAAACAAAGTCTTCCGCCGCGTCTGTCTGTCTGTCTGTTCGCGATAAACTCAAAAACTACTGCACCGATTTTCATGCTGTTTTCACCAATAGATAGCGTGGTTCTCGAGGAAGGTTTTAGTACATAATTTGTTAAGTTATTGTATAAATTTTTGTATAAATTAACGATATTTGTTGGAGGTGTCGGAAAAAATAAGCCGTCTGGGAGCTTTCAATGAAAACGAAATAATGTATGGTGGAATTGTGTATCCTGCTATACTACTTTTATTTTAGAAAAAGCCACGCGGGCGAAGCCGCGGGCAGAAGCTAGTAAAAAATATATCTTACTTCTATGACATAGTAAGTTGAAATTATGAGAAAAAGGACGCAGTTTTTTTTTAGTTTTATCGTGTTTTGATATCGACGATGCAATTTTATTTGCCTTTCTTCAAGCTGCCCGCGCTGCACAAAGTTAACATGTTAGATTTTCGTAGTTGTGTAGCGTTACCTGCACACTGTGCCTCCAACACGGCGACATGTTCAAGCTGCACAGTGAGGAACATGCCCGCGTCCTCTAGCAAAGCGAACATGTTCGATGCCTGTTCGTAGTTTGTTCGGGTCGCGTTCAATAATGTGCGACGTTTTGGTCCCTCTTCTTGTGTTATCCTGGAAAAAAATATTTGGCTTAAAAACGGATCGAAAAGAGAGAGCTGACAGCAGTGGTGGCCCAGTTACGAGTTGTAGGTCGTAAGTTCGAACCTAGCCAGGCATTTAATTTGATCACCGCTGCTCTCTTAAGCCCGCTGAAACTGCAGTTTCCTTAAAACATTCTACCTTATTTTAAGAAACAGCCAAACTACACAACTATGTAGATAACCTGCAACTCCTTTTTAAACAATGCTTCGAGTATACTAAATAAATAGTCAAGTCTTTTGCATCACATTTTTAAGTTTAAAAAAGTCATGATAAGTAAGTACAAGTATTTAACTATATTTGTCTTTAAAATCATGAAAAACAACAAATCGTAAAATATTTCTTGCTTTTACTACGTTTTTTTTTTGTTTTTTGTTTTCAGATGTCACAGCGACTGTAATATTTTTGCAGGAAATACATTTGCTCCTTAAGAGCCATTTCACAAAATTTTAACGCTCGAGTTTAGGTAAAAGACGGCAGCGCTGTGTATGTGAGCGTAACTATCCACACATACACAATTTAAGCAGTGTAACGCGAGTGTCGAGACGGACTAAATAATCTTGAGCCATTATAATAATAATGCGGTATTTAGAGATTTATTAAAAAAGTTATTTTATTTATTCAGTCTACTAAGCTTTCTAGACTAATAAAAAAATACAAATATATGTTTTGAAAGTATATAATAAAAATGAACAGGAAAACAATCACATCGTACAAAATATAAGTGTTGGTCATTATTATTTGACAATAATGTCAAGTAATAATGACTATCACTTACGTTAAATAAATATTTGTCGTAAAGGCATTGATCTTGCTTTTCTAGGGTCTATAATTTCCGGCAATACGAAATCTTCGTAAAAACGAGTCAATTTGGGAAGCATCAAAATGTTGTGGTCGTAGTATAATATCACGGTTACGATATCAGCACTCGACAATTGAGACGCGGGAAAAAGTAGCACAGGTCCTTCCTCGATGGGCGCTCGCGCTGTACTAAACGGTGCCCACTTGTGCATCGCAATTTATTATTTTTTAGAGTGTTTAAAAAAAGGATATTGTGGCTAATTAAATGAAGGGATTTTAATCAAACTTGAGAATTCGATTTGTTAAAGAACATAGTTCATTTTGAGATGAATTTTAAAATGTAATTACGCTTTATTCAAACAAAAAAATCGCAATATAATTGCGAATAAATCGTAAAAATTGTCCTAAGTCTTTATTTTTTTTACCTATTAATGTTATTAATAATCGAAATTCTAGTACGTCATTTGTCGCCAAACTATATGTCTGATGCTTTGTGTATTTTTTTCAGTCAAATTTATAAATATTAATTATAGAAATAGGAGTCTGAAATTGCCTCTGCGATGATTTTTCAGTAAACTAGTTCTGGGAGATTAATAACTACAAAGTACACAAATAAGTTTTTGTAAATGTGTTACATGAAGTGTCAATACGAAAGAATCATCTATTATTTACATATATTCACCAATACCAGAGAATTAACTAAGATGGTAAATTAGGCGACTAAAATCTTAGATATTCGCGCGAAAACGTTAAATGGCTCTTAACCACTACCTAAATATGTCACTAAGTGACTGGACAAGCAATGTAAAATCACAAAACGATACTTTATATATGCAGATGCATCGCGTAGTACAGCCGCTGTATCTTGCCGCGAGCTAGTGATGTGCTTGTGCAGATCCACACAAACGTAGGCTATCGACAACAATATCGATTGTCTAATGAATATATTGCTACTAGTTTATTCTTCAATTTATCAACCATTTTAGCCCGGTTGGAAGACTCATGTGAAATATTTTTTATTACTCATCTTTATTTTGTCATATTGTTAAAAAAAAAATGATTTACTTAATAATATTTTATTTTTATCAAAATATTGTTTATTTATATTATATTATTATTTGCATATCGTTTATTATTAATTTTATTTTCAGGTCCCCACAAAAGTTTTAATAGATGGAAGAATCGATAACTTTCCGATTTAGTCAATCATTAGCGTATATGTAAAATAAATGGCTTTTGCACAGCACAACGATAGAGCCAGATGTTTTCGTATGAGTGAGTTGTACGGTGCATGGTAAATGCGCGTTGTGTTTGATGTGATAAAGTTTATATTATGATTGTATAGTAAGTTTCGATTTATGGATTGCGAGTGTGTGCGCGACTTCGTATCTATTGCTTTTACTGAACTGCATGTGTAGTTGTGGCGAGTGGTAGGGAGACATCGGGTTTCGATACATTTTCAGCTGCCGGGCATATCTCCTTCTTTCTCATATCTATGGCTTCCAGCCAGAACAACAGAATACCAGAATGCATCTGAATACCAGTATTTTACATGGAGCGACTGCTTATCTGACCTCCACAACACAACTACTGAGGAACACGATAAACCTTAGTAAGATTGGTTTTCAGACTTTCTGGCTTCTGACTACCCGTAACGACTGTCAAATATCTACAAATGACAGCCGGGACCAACGGCTTTACGTGCATTCCGAGGCACGGAGGGATCTCGGTATGTAATGGATGGTCACCCATCCACGGACCAACCCCGGCAAGCGTAGCTTAACCTAATGGATCTACCCAGGCGGCTGTTATTACTTATCTAAGAGCTCCTAAAAAAAGTCCAAATACGGTTTTCTTTTGGTACTTTTTCTGTCATTAAAATTAACTTACCGATACTGCGAGTGGTACAGCGAGCCCAATCTGTGGTATATCATGGCTGCCCTAAACTGGTACAGGTACTGTCTCGGTCCGGGACTTAGCAGACAGTACTTTAATGCGTGTTTTAATGCCTCTGCTACTTCTGTCACCTCCTGTAAGTAAATCGTAGTAAATAGTACATTTCCAGTATAAGCTGATCTCGCATTGAAATAGCATTTCCAAACAATGAGAGGTCAGCTAATACTGGAAATGTATAGCTTGATGTGTAGCCGTGTGTACCTAGTGGATTTAGTGATTTTTTTTTTCGATTTTGAGATACATTAGAATGTAAATTCAAACATATTTTTATAATTACTTGCCAATTTGCAAATGTAAAAAAATGATTGCGTGATTCCCGATAACTATAGTTTTATAGATGAGTTTCATCAATAGAGTATTTTGACGCTCAAAATCACTCCTCATCGAACTCTTATGGCCCGACGTCGGTCTGTAAAGATACGCGATATTTCCGATTGTTCTTAAAATCCTTTACTGTCATAAAAAAACAAAAACAACTGGGTTAAAAACTGAAAGCTCATCCTAGGTGGCAGCACAGTTTTCCGTCTACATACCGCCATTGTTTTGTTTATGTTTACTTTGTATTGATCACATTAAACGAAAACTAGATAAATGTGTATGCTGCGTAGAGTGATATATGTGAATAGTGCTACTAGACAAAGACGAGCTAAGGATGTGTATTCCCACTGTCCCCACCGCCCGTGTCCCAATTAATGATAATTCACATAAAATGGCGAAACTAAAGGTTAAATTTTCTTTTAAGTACTGATTTTAGAAATATTTTAATAATTAAAAAATCAGTATTTAAAAGGAAATGGAACCTTTTTTTTTCCGCCATTTTATGAGAAATATAATATGTATACCATTAATGGGGACAGCGAGACTACACCACTAGGGACAGGGGAAGCGTCTAACACCGGTAAAAAAGCAGCTTTAGTGGAAAAGCCAATAAATTACGAACGTTTTGGAATTTATAAAGTAAAAATAAAGTTCATAATACAACAACTGGCTCGATGGTTTGGGCTTGAACTAAAGTTAGAATCGCTTTGTATTGTGACATACAGACAACACTCACGTTATGTACATCGGGCGCGTCCTGCAGTAGAACGGCGCGTGTGTACAGATGACAGGACAGCTCCCACGCCACGAGCTCCCACACCGAGGTGGCGCCACAGGTCTCTCTGGGGCCCAGCAGAGAGAGGGCCGACTGGTACAGTTCCTCTGCTTCGTTGTATAGGCGACGTTTTTCGGTGCTGTAAGGAACATAGAACGGTTATAATTTTTTTTACTATTACGTCTACATCTCAATGTTATGATGCTTCGTTACATTATAAAGTATATTGTAGCGAACGTAACGACGAACGTAACTTTTAAGACCATTGTTAAGTGTCATTTGCAAGTATGAGGGTAAGGCTATGTGTAAAAATAGTCGGCAGTGACGTATCTTTGCCTCATCTATGTATACCCAAATGAATAAATCTTTGTAAAAATAGAACAATTTGTATGAAGTAGACCATTATGCACTTCTACTTCATCATTTTAGGAATATTGGTTTTCGTTTCAAACAGTCACAACTAGATTTCAAATAAAAAATTGTGCATCCCGATTAACATTACTACAACTCGGGAGCAGCCCCAGCTTATTCACCAAAATTTACATACAATATTCATATGTATTAAAATGAACAATATTTAGACAGTAACCCGTAAAAATCAAACCCATATCTTACCTAAATCCGCCTTGATCGCAATGCGCCTTGAACCTCAAGTACCTTCCCTTATTACAGTACAAGAGAGCCAAGTTAGGTATATCATTGACTTGCTTGAAGATCTCCGTGGCTTCGTCCAAACACTCCAGAGATTTGCGTGACGTCACTGTGAACTGTTTGTGCAGGAGCTTCGCTTTTGGGTCTTTAGCATCCGGCTCTTCTATGTATTTCATGTAGATTTCTGTAGGGAATAATAGTGGTTTCAATGTTGAAGATAATAAGGTTTTGAGAAACTATAAGTGTGCGTTTCCTCTGAAGCGGAGACAAGTGGGGCGGAGAGGTGTAGGAATCAAATTTCAAATTAATTTAATAATAAATAATCAGGTTGTAAAATAATAGATTTGAATAAACAAGAAAATGAACAAAGAACCTTTTCATGTAAAATGTTGCCAAGACGAGACCATATGGCTCGCACTGTCAAAACGTTATCAGATCTCATGTAGAGCCAAGCTTATAACTCTACAAGCCCTAACTTCACAATCTCTTAACATCTTAGTCAAAATATGTGGCTTGGCCGTTTCGTTACCGTCACATCAATACCGGCGTAAGGTGAAGAGTTTATTCACTGTTCATTACTTTTCTGCGCTCAATTGTCAAGCGTCCTTCTACTACGCTACTACAAGAACAATAGTCGGGCGTGGAATAAATGGGCGTAAGGTGAAAATTGTATTGACTGTTCATTGTCTCGTATATGTCGCGCACGACGCCAGCTTGGCCGACACCTCACTGGTCGGTAGTTGTACCTACGTCACACAGACGGATCGTGTGTACGTACGCTGCGCGTCGTTCATGTGTCGCACCGCGAGCTCGTTGCCGACGGACGCCAGGCGGCGCAGCAGCTCCTCGCGCCGCGCCGCGGCCGCGCCCGCCGCGCGCCGGTACGTCGCGCACGACGCCAGCATGGCCGACACCTCGCTGGTGGGGAGCGATATGTCTGCGGATATACAAAAAACATTTTTTTTTTTTCTTCGCTACATCGATGGTGGCTCGAGTCATGAACAGCCCTAATATGATGAGGATCTGAAAAAGATTGCTGGCAGTGGCCTGTCCATATGTAATTCACTACTGTCAGTAACATGTGCCATCGTATCGTTTTGTTTACTAACACCAAAGAGATTTAAGACAGGTACAATACAGAGGCTATGCAAAGAAATGTCATACAAAAACTGTGATCCCATGTCTCAGTGACGCCATCTAGCATAATATAGCAAAATTAGAACGGCAATTGGAAACTTCATAACACAAAAAACAGCAAACATTAATTTATTTATTCAACTGTCGCTCGGTAGGTGGCCAGTGTGGCCAATGTTGCCAGATCCGATTTTCAATCAGTGGATTAAGCCTGAAAAACCTAATATAGTTCAAATCAGGTAAATAAATGTCGAAAACTAACTAAATGAAATTCACTATCCATGCCAAGGTTGCCTGGAAGAGATCGCAGTATGCGATAAGGCCGCCCATTGTATATTTTGTAGTGTTTATGTTTTCCTTTTCTTTTGTAATGTGTAATCTGATGTGCAATAAAGCATATATAAATAAATAAATGTCGAAAACTAAACAAACTAAGCAAAACTTGTCTCAGAAAAAAATATTTTAAAATTTTATTCGCTACTCATTGTCCGTGTCACCATCTATGACTAGTGTGACTAGGTATCAGTTTCATTGTGTTTTTATGTACATTTTTAAATAAAATAATTTTAAACGTGCCTCGTTGCAGTTTTGTTCGTTTGCCTCCGAATTATTATATCACAAAGTGTCGTAAATATCCGAGGAGAGGTCCAAAATCCGTAGATCTATGGATAAATTAGTCTGGCAATGCCGGGTGACGTCAAGATGAAACTATAAAACCTGTGGCAGGGATTTCACCATATAAATATAAAGGTATCGATAATATTGAAAAAGGTACTAAGACTATTCTTTTACCTTAGTAAATATGATCGATAAATAACATCACATCTCTGCAAGGCAGTAGTAAAGCTACTCAGCAAAAGACGGCGTTTATTAAAAAAATTGCTAATGTTCTAGATCTATTTATGAAAATCATTTAATTCTAATTACTGAGTAAATATAAACAATTCATACGAAAATAAGCCGACATTAGGTCCAGTCGTTTTGCCATAACGAGATTTACATTAACGTAATGCGCAGCTCGGCATATTTCCTTAGAAAATATTTTTCTTTAATATTTATGTCAATGCTTTGGTGGACACGAACGCGACTTGACAAGCAGGCGAACCACACTAGACTTAACGACTTATGACCACTAGGACAAATGTATCGGATTACGATTTTGTTCGCAATGTCCCGTCTATTACGTATAATTTAATGTCTTTGACTAACACTTCGTTTTAAGGACAAAATTATTAACCTTATACCTTTTTTATCATGTTTGTTAATGACTGTAAGGGATGGTGCTGCAGGAAGTGACTGCTTCGTCTTTTTCGCAACAAAATACAAGCAAAATTTGAAAACACTTTTATTCAAAAAACTTTTACAAGAAAGATGGCCGCGTGCGCAAAATATAATAATCTGGGCGTGCGCATTGGTGAGAATTCGGTGGCAGACTGGCGGGGGGTCCACAGTGTGACAAGCATGTCAGCGTGTCCCGCCTCTTTACTAGTTTAGGTACCTATATTCTAACTATTTTTTGAGCGCGTCGCTAACATTCCCCACCCTAGTGCTGTCACAGCACTCATCAATTAGAGTGATAGGAGCGACGCGTGCCGCGGAGCGGCGCCAGGTCCGGGAGCCAACCTTAACTTCCACGAGTCTGATACGACCGTCCTTACCTGGAAACACCTCTGTGATGAGTCCCTTTGGCCACGAATTGCGGGGAGAGTTCGGGTCCACAACTAATACAAGATCGCCCACTCGTAGCGGCGGTTGTTCTGTCTTCCACTTTCGCCTAGGTAGAAGGTCAGGTAAAATTTCCTTTACCCACCTGTGCCAGAACATGTCGGTCAATCGTTGACCTATACGCCAATGCCTGCGTAAGTACAGATCAGAACTGTCAAACGCTCCGACTACAGGTAAGTTCGACGCCGTACCCAGCAAAAGATGGTTGGGAGTGAGGGATTCTACGCCTTCCGGGTCTACCGAAACGTACATCAAGGGACGACTGTTCACTATGTTTTCAATTTCTGCTAGAAGTGTGCTCAGCACTTCGTCCCTTGGTGCCCGTTCGAGCAAAACTACTTTGAGCGACGACTTGACGCTGCGAATCAGTCGCTCCCATGCCCCACCCCAATGGGGACTGGCTGGAGGAATGAAATTCCAGTCCATTCCATTGTTGACACCTATGTCCTTGAGTACTTCTCGATCCAGGTCCTTCATGGACCGTTGGAGTTCCTTGTCAGCGCCTTTCAAGTTTGTGCCATTGTCGGAGTATAAGTGACGTGGCCAGCCACGCCTCGCTGCCATCCGACGCAGTGCCATGATCAGCGAGTCCGTCGTGAGAGAAGCAACAATCTCAACGTGAATAGCACGCAACGTTAAGCAGGTAAAAAGGACACCGTACCTTTTTTCTCTACGTCTGCCGACTGTTACCTCCATCGGTCCAAACAAGTCCAGCCCACAGTGAGAGAAGGGTCGCTGATGATGTGCCACACGAGACTGAGGTAAGTCACCCATACGAGGAACTAGCGGCTTGCACTTCTTGATGCGGCACAGCATGCATTGCGACACTACAGTCTTCACAGTAGGTCTAATTCTCACTAGCCAATATTTTTCCCTTAGCAGGTTGACTACTGTTTCCTGATTTCCATGAGCCGCCTTCACGTGGTAGTGCCGAACAATCAGCCGAGCCACAGGGTGCCGGCCGTCCAATATTACGGGCCTTTTTACTTCCATGGCGACATGTGCAGCAGCATCGATCCGACCGCCCACGCGAAGCAAGCCATGCTCGTCTAAAAACGGTGAGAGAGTAAGTAACCGACTATTTTTAGATAACGCCTTACCATTGTTAATCGCAGCTAAATCCTCAGCAAACGACTCCCCTTGAGCGTGTTTCAATAGCTGCCGCTCTGCACGCTCCATCATTTGCACACTATAGCCGCTACCAGGAAGACCTTTTAGCCTGTCAACAAATTTGAAAACAGCGGCTGACGCCCGTAGAAGGCGCAGCCAAGAAGAAAATCGAACCGGATCTGGAACCGGTGAATAAGCCGAGTGTTCTTGAACAACAGCTGTTACCTCCTCGCACGCTGTGTTCGTTTCCGGTTGGATGACATCCCTAGGCCATGACGCGTCATCAAAACGCAGGAACGTTGGACCGGCTAGCCACTCAGAATACAAAGCAGGATTAAAAGCTTCTCGTGTAGCTAAGTCAGCTACATTAAGCTTCGTAGGAACGTACCTCCATTCGTCAATACGTGTTAATTCGTCGATCTCCCCAAGACGGTTCGCTTCGAATGTTTTATAGGTTCGTGTATTGTTTCGAATCCAATGAAGAACCGTAGTGGAGTCGCACCAAAAGAATCGACGTACTGGAGATAATCTATGTTCCTTACCAATAGTGTTAGCTAACCTTGCCGCTAACAACGCCGCTTGTAGCTCGTATCTACGTACTGTCATAGGTTTCACAGGTACCACTCTGCATTTACTCGCTATAAAAGAAACATGTATTTTGCCTTGCGCTTCCCAGCGCCAATATGCTACCGTACACAGCGCCTTCATCGATGCGTCACTAAATACATGAAGATGTAAGTTGCTATAAGCAAATTCGCTTGTAGCTGAACTCGTAGCACTGCTCTCGGCCGCTACGCTTTCGTAGCCCGTAGCACAAGGCTGCGTAGCACTGTGAGGTGCGAGCCGCGCTTGCGGTGGAGTGGGGACTTCCATCTCGCTCGCGCACGCTACCGTCGCCGTCGTAGCGCATGCAGACATCGCGTGGCACCTTGGATTGCGAAGTGTACTGATAATGTTAATTAGGTCAATCCATTTCACCCACCTTTCGTAAACGTTATCAGGAACATTGTCGTCCCATCCAATATTCAGGCGCCAGGTATCCTGAAGCAGGATCTTACCTTGAATAGTAAAGGGAGCGAGAAATCCTAAAACATCAAAAATAGACATAATAACCCTTAGCATAATCCTTTTTGTGGGTCGTTCGTTGCCCTGAGTGATATCTTTTGGGATGCGCTTTAGTGACACATCAAACCCAAGCATATCGTCCCCAGGGAACCAAATAAGTCCCAGTGTTCGCTCACCTCCATATTGCTGACCGACTTTGAACTTTACTGCGGCAGAACCTAAGGTCTCCTTTGGCATGCTGTTTAAAACCGCGACGCTGTTGCTCGTCCAGTTTCGGATTTCAAACCCACCGGCCCTGTGGATGTCACTGATATTACTCACCATATCAATAGCGGTACTTTCGTCCGGCAAACTATCTATGTAGTCATCCATGTAGTGTGAATGGTAAATAGCATCGACTGCGGTCGGCAAAGATGTCTCATAGCGGCGTGCATTTTTGTTTTTAATGAATTGAGCTACAAATGGTGAACAATTAGCTCCAAAAATTAAAGATGTCATAACGTAAGCTTTGATGTTTTCTGTAGTGCTGCTTCTCCACAGAAACCTTAGTGCGTGCTGATCCTTGGCGTGAATTTTAACCCTTAGAAACATGTCCCTTATGTCACCTGTTACTGCGACTTTATTTTCCCTGAAGCGCAGCATTATACCAAGCAGTGATGACAAAAGATCAGGTCCCGTGAGTAAATAATCATTAAGGCAGGAACCACCTACCTTACCTGCAGCGTCGAAGACCAGCCGAAGCTTACCTTTGTTTGGGTTGTCAACACCAAAATGAGGTAGGTACCACGTATTCGATGTGACGTCATTTACCTTCAGTTCCCGCGCGTAATCATTTTCTAATAAATGACGAACGCGTTCCTCATACCGTTTAGCAAAACCTGCATCCTTTCCCATTTTCCTTTCGATACCTTTCAACCTTCTTAGTGCGTTGGGGTACGAGTCCGGCATCGTGCGACCTGGCTCCTTCCAAGGTAAGCTAACATGCCAACGTCCGTCAACGAGCACCGCTGATCGCTCCAGCTGATCGATGGCGCACAAATCGTCAACATTCTGGCGTGGCTTACAGGACACACCCATGGCATCCAATGCAAACGAACGTCGAACCTCATCATGAATTTCTTGAAGCTGACTATCATGCGATGAAATGTCACTTACCTCCTTGTTCTCCGAGATGGTCAGGGCAACCTCAGCGCAGGTGGAGCGAGCGCTGGCGGCGGCCCGGGTGGCGGCGACACTCCGCGCCACGCGCACCCTACCATGTACACACCAACCTAGGGGGGTAAGCGTAGCGGACGGCTCATTTACACTACCTAACTTTATTTTTAATGGTATAATTAAGTCATAATTATCTTGACCAATTAATATATCAGGTTTTGAATCTGAGGTACACAATTTATCTTTAATATCCTCTATGTGAGAATACTTATTGCAATCTATAACAGATAACTTTTGAATAGGCAAACTTAGTTCCTTAACACAACGCATTCTTATATTGTTATGTAACCTATCATCATACCCAGCAATGTTCACATTCACAACCGTAGATTCGCATACCATCGCGTCATTATTCCACGCTCCGCGCACCGACAGCGTCTCGCGCCGTCCGCGCAGCCCGACGCGCTCAGCGAGGCCGGCGCTTATCAGCGACACACTCGATCCGTCATCGAGTAGCGCGGTGGCGTTTACTATACCGTTAGGGCCGTGCACACGAATAGGTAACACTTTCAATAACACTTTATTGTCACATTTGTCACTCGCGTTAATGTACGTAATCGTTTCCGAAGATGCGGTCAGCTCGGCTCGTTGCACGTCAGCCGACGTCGTAGTACTCGTGGTCGGTGCATTGTTATTATCAGCGCTGGTGCGCTCACGTTGCTTACTCGTAGAAAAATGCAGGAGACGATGATGTTCTTCATTACAGTCGTCCTTGTCGCACACAGGAGCTGAACATGTTTTTCTATCGTGTTTGGATATTATACACTTGTAGCACAGGCCGTGTTTTTTCACGTATTGCCACCGTACCTTACGTAGTGCTTTCTTAAATTGTTTGCAGTCGCTGAGATTATGTACCGCTGCGCGGCAAAACAAACAATTAGCGTTACGATCTTCGTCTTGAACTAGCACGGTCTGTGTGCGTGTGCATGTACTTGTCTTACTTTGCAAATGCTGATCACTTCGAAAGGTTGTAAAAATACTCGCAGTGGTGGAAATCTTTACAGCTTCTTCATACAAAAAATCTGATAAAATCACTAACCTTGGTTTCTTTCCTTCGGTGATCAATTTATAGCTGTAGTCGGACCACTTGGAAATAAGCACTGCGGGGAGCTTAGACAGAATCACCGAGACGATATTGACACCGTATAGGTACTCCTCGCGTCCGACTGCTCGTACTGCTTCCACCACATTTTGCACTTTCACAGAAAAAGCGACGATATCTTTATGATACTCCAGCTGTAGGGACTGAAGCTTCCTTATGTCTTGGAGTATTCTGGAAATAATGCAGTCGGGGTTACCAAACCGTAGCTCCAATGTCGATATCACTTTGTCAGGCGACGTGGCGCTTATGAACAATGCGGCGACTGCATCTTTCGCTTGCCCTCGTAGGCATTTTCGAAGCCTCCATAGGTTCTCTTTTGGCGTGAATTTACACAACGCCGTCGACTCGTCGTAGGCTTGTTTGAATTGAAGCCAATCCAACTGGTCACCAGAAAATTCTGGTAAATCTCTCGGTGTGCTCATGCGGCTGAGCAAACTAGCTTGCGGCACGTTGTTTGCACAGTTAGTAGAAATATCCTTTAAAGCACTTGCCAACAAAAGAACCGCGTTGTTAAGCACAGTCACGGAGTCGCCGGGCGGTGACGCGGGCGCTGCGGCGTGCGGCCGCGGCCGACCGGCCACGTGCTCGGCGCATGGCGACGGTACTCGTGCGTGCAGCTCGCCCGTTACAATTCCTTTCTCGGGGGCTTGCTGCTCCTGTAGGGGTTCTTCGTGGTTACTTTGATGGATTACCCAATCCTCCAGGTCACTACGAGGAAGTTCCTTTCCATCAATTAGTGAACTGTATTCCAACTGTTCTTCCTCGTCGTCGAGTGCTGCCAATTGGGCATCCAGGTTTTGATCAATGAGCGCGATCCGAATATCAGCCTTTTGTTTAGCGGCTTCCAGCTGCAACATCTTTTTCTTGCTTTCGCGCGTAGATTTGTTCGATGACGCAACAGATTTTACCGGCGTTTTTGCGACGTGAGGCAGCGGTTCCGACTTCATGCTGCTAGCCGGCACATCGGAAAACAAACGTTGCGACACAGTTTGCTCGAGCTGCTCCGATTGAGTGTTTTCTGCAGCTTTATTTTGTTGCGAAACACGTTGCTCCTGCAGCATTTTTGCTCGCCGTGTTTTCACGCCTGGGGTGTGAATCATTATAGATCCGCTCGAATGACCACTTTGTTAGGGATGGTGCTGCAGGAAGTGACTGCTTCGTCTTTTTCGCAACAAAATACAAGCAAAATTTGAAAACACTTTTATTCAAAAAACTTTTACAAGAAAGATGGCCGCGTGCGCAAAATATAATAATCTGGGCGTGCGCATTGGTGAGAATTCGGTGGCAGACTGGCGGGGGGTCCACAGTGTGACAAGCATGTCAGCGTGTCCCGCCTCTTTACTAGTTTAGGTACCTATATTCTAACTATTTTTTGAGCGCGTCGCTAACAATGACCTTATACAACACATGAGTGGAAAATTCAAGATTGCCCTACTAAAAACGCTGTCATTTCTTCCCAAATTTATACAAAAATTAGTACTCCTAAATAAGTTATAGTAACTCAAAACTCTGATGCCTCAGTGATTATTTTTAGAGAAATTAACTCAAGCAAAATTCTGAATGGTTATCGGTATCGATAAAAAAAAAATCGATGGTACGGACTTCTCCTTCCGGGCGAGCCATTGTTGTTTTTTATTGTAATAGCTACCGCGTCCCCCGCAAAAAGTAACAGACTTTTTTGTTCAGAAAAATGCGCCTATGCCTTCTTCAGTGTTATATACTCTAAGTTCTATGGTTTTGAATTAAAGTAAAAGGCTTCATTTATCTTTTTTATTGAAAATACGTGATAAATGAGTGTAAATAAAGTCAAAGCATTTATTTCAAATTTCTTCGAGCTGGGACCCATGCCAGGGCTGTTTATTCTTATAACTTCGTAGTATATCGTAAAGTATGACTTACAAAAGTGATAGGTAAAAGACAAAACAACTCACCAAGTTCAAACTCATCAGCAATCACATGATCTACTTCTTCCGCCATATCATTTTCCAACTCCAGCCGTATCTTACTATCGATATCATGGTCCGTTTCGAATTGCTTCTTAAACTGCTCCAGTCGATGCCAATTCTTGCTCATTTGAAAGTAATTATCACCTACACGACCTATCAACGCCCCGGCATCGACCACTTTACTCTTAATAATCATATTCGAAAGTAATTTCTGACATTTACTGGCCATATCGATATATTTTAGAGAGAAACCGTACTGTTCGTTTGAGTAACTGTATTCTGCTAGAGTGGCGTATGCTAGACATATTTTTTCATACAACAATGTTTTGAGATGTAGTTTCCAAGCGAAATTATCGTCTCGATTAGGTTCGTGCCACGTTGAATACACTTTCTTTTTCTCTTTAAGAACTTGTATGGCATTTTTATCGATATTCGAGTTTGATTCAATTAAACAGTTTGCTGTTTTGTCGCTTATTTTTCGCTCCCGTTTTCGTCTTCGGCTACGAGAGGAGTGTTCTTTAGTGTCGGCTTTCGGCTTTTTTGTGATTGGCTCGTAACTCATTTTGATTGGTTCGTACGGATTCGCCATCTTTGGGTGCTGTTCTTCTATTAAAATTTGTTGTTTCAGACGTTCGCGTTCTTCCTCCTGTATGGGGATGATGTCATGAAATTACATTATTTTTGGAATCGTACCAGTATTTCCTACGTACAAACTCCCAAATTTTACCTCTTTATAATGTTAGTACAGATGAAATTTTATTTCTCATAGTATAATTACCTTGCACTTATGTATAGTAACGTTATGTAACGCTAGCAGTCCTTTGAGCGCGTGTGAGAGCGCGCGGCCACAGCGCTCGGGCGGCGACGAGCCCAGACCTGAGCCCGCCCCCGTGGATTCCTTGCGTTCCTGAATAGTATATTATTTGGTAGGTTAACAATAAATACTAAAATTAGTTTAAGCTTCAAAATGCATGTAAACTTAAAAAATGTTGCTGACAAGACAAATCAACTTTTCTCAAACATGCATGGAAATATTGTCATTATTTTCGAAAAAATATCACGCGAAGTATCGAATTTACGGAAAAAGAAAATCAAAGCCATTGCAGGAGCGTTTTTTGAATTTGGAACATTACAACGCTCCAGCAATGTTGTATGAAATGGCGTGCTGGGGTTAATAAATACTCTTTGATTAGATCTCTTATCATTCTTGGCATACCAAAGTACGTCTCTTTGCTTAGCACAAATTGCGTTCACGTGGCTGTATAGCCATAAATGCGTTTGCCTTTCGGCACAGATGACAAATAGAAAATTAGCGGCAAATCTGAAAATTCGTCTTAATTTGTTAATTACATATAAATATAAATTTAACTAAAATGAATTCCCACGGTTCAGAGAGTGAAATGGACATTGATTGTACTCCACCAGATTTAAGATCAGAAGCCAAATTGGCAATGGAAAACCTGCTTCCAGCGAAGTCAAAAGAAGAATATATGAAATTATGTCTTATTTACCTGCATTTTTTTTTTTTTTTGAGAAAAGCACTATACATATATGCCTCGGCGGAAATGGCAATTGCCTATTTCCCGGCCTTTGCAATAATGTACTATAGAATGATTGATGGAAACTTGTGGTGACTTTATTATGTACCAACCGTGTCCAGTAATATAATAATAACAGTCGCACGAGTGCGCGTAGTTATGCTTGTGTGCTAGTGTCCGCCTCGCTGTCTGTCCGCTCTGTCACGTGCACCGAATTGTTGAACAAATGTCCGCTAAGTGACTCACCCCGATAGTATTCCGCACCCTGTCCCCTATGTCCCTCAGTGCCAGTCCCCTGATCTGCAACGCAAGCAAGATGTCTGCCTCGCTATCTGTCCGCTCTGAGACGTGCACCGCATTTTTGAACAAATGTCCGCTAAGTAACTCACCCCGATAGTATTCTGCACCCTGTCTCCTATGTCCCTTAGCGCCAGTCCCCTGATCTGCAGCGCGAGTGAGGTGTCCGCCTCGCTGTCTTCGTGTTCTGTCCGTTCTGTTACGTCCACCGCGTTGTCGGAACAAATGTCCTCCGGTTCGGGCGGGTAATCGGTATTCACGAAGTCGGAGTCTTCGCAGTCTGAGTCTGAATTTTCTTCTAGAATTTGAATGAAAATCAATCTTTGAATTAAATAAATGATAAAATAGAAGGTATGATTTTGTGAGTTGGTCACAGTTTTTTTACCACAACTGCTCTACAACAATTTATGGATGGCCGGCAGACCTTGCGACGCGTTGAATAGCGCGGGTGTCACTGCTAAACGAATATCAACATTGTGCAAGTTACAAGAAAGTCGAAAACCAATTAGCTTTCACTAGCCCGCACACGGTATCTACGTATTGGTTGAAACAGCGTTGTGCTGTGTAACTCAGTGTACCGTCCTTTCAGCTATATTTGGCACCTGTCCTATGAGAAGGAACACTGGTAACCAGTGGTAGGATAATCGGATGCATATTTACTTAAATTTAATTTCTTTGGCTAAGAAATTATGGCAGCGGCTTCTTATTATTATTTTTTTTCTTAAGTTTAATCCCGGGATTACACAAAATCGGAAATTCGATACTACAATCAAAATTCAAAATTTTTCGATCCCGGGATCCCGGGATTTTTTCGACACAAAAGTGTATTCCACAATAGCCAACACGTCATCTTTAGGTGAAAGAAACCGAATATCCTATCACTGCTGATAACTTATGAAGCAAGCTTGCACTGGCTTTTTTTTTTCGTGCAATGTATTTTCAATGAAATCCTTAGCGCCGAGAGTTGAAATCCAACAGTGTTTTTAACGCACTGGGATGCACTCTGTGGGATTCTCAATGCTCGGCTAAATTCCGGGCGTTGAAAATCCCGAGCGCAATAAAAAAAATGTGGCCGGCAGATGTGAAACATGGCCGAGTGGGGGCGTGCATAAGAGAGCGTCATGTCGTTCGCCGTTACGCCATACGAGTCGATCTAACCCCCAAGGCGCGCCAATAGATGTTTCATATAAAAAATCGTCCGTGCCTAGGCTAAGGCGAAGCGCCAGGGTATTAGTCCGCGAAATTTCTTGGAGCCCATGGAGGACTGTGGAGTTTCTTGCCGGCTTTTCTCCATAGGAAACGACCACTTGGAATCGTGCACCTAGAATCGTGCACCTAGCTTCTGACGTTTCACAAGGGCCCTTGTAGGTTTATGTAAAATAAAATATTTTGATTTTGACATTCTTGCCATTTGCAAGTCAGTATTAGGTTGTATGTTGATTAAAATATAATTCGCGACCGTAACAAATATGTATTTAATTATAATCCTTAGAATCCAATTCCGACTTAGGGTATTGAACCCTAAGTCGGATTTGGCCTCAAATGTCGTGATTTCATAAAATAATAATCGAAATAGAAAACGAACTCACCTTTAAAATCCGGGTTAGCAGGATTCGTAGTAGCCGGCACATATAAATCAGCCAACATATAGTGTGAAGACGCTATAATTTGAGGATACCTCTCCACTTTCAACAACTCTATGACATGTTCTAACAGCTGCCGGACATGTCTAGACCTGTTCGTCATACGCATGTTCCTTGCCACTCTATACAATAACATAGCCACAGGGGTAGTGAAAGGGTTGTCTAAACTATCAGGACACAGTGACGTCAAATCGTATAACTTGACAACGTCATCATGAGGTCCCTTAAAAAGCCAATAAGTATGTCCAGCTTTTGTCGCATTCGACTTTAGGAAAGATAAGATATTTTGAGCAACGTTTCTGATGACTTTCGGTGAAAATTTCGAGTTTTCCATGTTCGGGAGATCCTCAGTCTTCATGGGTTCGTATTTTTGTACGATTCCATCTAAATGGTAGCACATTAGAACTTCAGGGACGTTGCACATGAGGTTGTCTAGCCAGTAGTCGATTCCAGTAAGCACGTTAATGGGTTCCCGTGCGTCTCTTAGGCGTAGACTGACGCAGGGTCTGTCCTTATCGCCGAAGATCGGAAGGTCACTTCCTATGAGCATGTGGATGTCTTCGAAAGTCCAAAGGACGTTGCGGTTATATAGGTGCTCGTTTGGAGGCTCTTCAGCTCGAGTTTCTGGTTCCGGAAGGAAAGGACCTGTGAGGAAATTGAATGTTGAAACAAATTTTTTTTTTTCTTGGATTTTTTTTGATAGCTACTTGAATTTACTTTGAAAAGAAGTAACATTTTATATTTTGACTGATATCCGAAAACATGAATAGTACTGAATTAGAGTCAAATTTGAATTTAACTCTTTTAACTTTTTTGAAAGCGTTTAAGCCGGTGAAAAACTACGGTACGAAAGTACATCTTTACTCCAGAAAAAGCATAATGTTATTTAAATTTAGATTTTTTTATTTTATCTTTGTTTGATTTAGCAAGAAAACCGAATATATACAGACTATCTGTTGTAATAGTATTGTTTTAAGTTAGTTTAGTTTTTAAGTTTCATAGTTTTAAGGTGTTTTTTGTTCTTATGCCAATAAATGCAGTTTATATAAAATAAGAGCAATACATTACGTTTATCGGTGAGGCACATGGTGGCGATGTCGGGCAGCGGCTGCGGCGGCGGCGGGCGCTCGGCCACCGAGTGCGACAAGAACTTGTGCGTCAGCTGCAGCGCCGAGCTGGGCGCCGGCGCCAGCGTCAGGGACGTGCGCTCCTAGGACCATGCGGACGTTGAGGAAGAGCCTTCAGGCGGAAGCGCCAGGGTAGCTGAACTTTTAAGTGTGGCTGAACTAAAAGTACTTTTGCCAAAAACACATACAGGAAAATTTTGTAATCAGTGCCTAAATTTTAGCAAATTAAACTTAAACGTGTTTTATTATACACCTATTTCTTATTTTGATATGTCTTAGTACAAAAAAAAAAAAAAAAATTGTCGTTAACGAAAGATGTTAATTTTGAAACTGGTATAACGGATACTCGTCGCGCAACGCGCCGGCGGCGCGGTCACTGAAGCGATACGCAGTAGTAGGTACCTATCAGCTGTGCGCTCACCCATTGATATAATTACGAATAGATTGTATCCATATTTTGTCGATTTCAAACAGGAACAAAAAAAAGTATTCAACAAATAATGGAAATGTGTTCTATTATTGATACTGAACCACCAAAAAAAATTTGCGCTCTTGTTAAAAACTTATCCTGTATTTGTTGACATATTTGGAAACTAAATCGTAAACGCAGTATAGTAGTAATATATCTCTTTGCGAAGGACCTCGTCCGTGGAAAGTGCTACCATCATACATATTTCCGCCGCCAAGCATTGCTGTATTCAGTTTGAAAGGTATGGATGCCTTTGAAATGAGGATAAAAACTGCGACTTGCTCGCTTCAGATGTCCCAACTCTATCGATATCTGTCCTGCACCTTAATTGCGTATCAATCACAATTTGAATAATTTTGAAGGATGTGATTTTGATCTACAACGCCACATGCAAACTACGCATCAAAAACCTGGCGTCACAAATCATGCATCGCGCAATCAGAGTTTACCGCGCGACTAGTACTGTATACTACATCCCGACATCAACTGTCGTCCCCAGACGCTGCCCTAAGCCGAGGTACGTACCCCACAGGGGGTGCCCTTAGCGTGCAGTCGTTTAGTTTATAAATTGTATGCCCTGGCTGGAGGCTTTAAGTTTTCGCTTAAGGCAGCCACAGGAAGTCCGGTTAAGGAGTCACGACCTCTCAAGGTCAACTCCGAGATACCATAGTTGTTTTTTTTTTTTTTAAACTACTCTCGGGCCACCAGACACAACACCCGTCTGGTCGGAGGATCCTCCCTTTTCTATAGAGGATGAGTGAACTTTACACCCTGTTCCTCATACCTCTATAAGGATATTGCAAATCTATTGCTTCATAAATGTTAGAAAAATTTGTCAGGTCACCAACGTAAATAACGCAATGCACGTGAGTGAACCGCCAAAATGAAACCCATTGCTACTGTGTGTTACGCAATTACCTCGCTGTGATATCTATGTATAAGTTTTTTTGGAAACAAGCTACTTCTTTCATAAAAAAATTGGTGTCTGTAAAGTTGGTTTACGGACGATAGTTTAACGTGACAACGTCATAACAAAACATTGATGCGGCGCAAGCGTACAATGAGCGTAACGGGACAATGAGCGTAACAACAACAACAAAAAGTAACGGGACATTTTCGTGCATGCAGCCGGCGTTCATCGATTTATTAGACGTTGTCACGTCAAAAATCATTAATAGGACCCTTTGCGCAGCTGTTAATTGCAAAAATATGGGGAATTTTATTTATTTATTTAATACTTTAGCACAAAAAATAAATGTACAGAGGCGGACTTAATGCCATAGGCATTTTCAACCAGTCAACCTTTTATTTATTTTATTCCATTTATTTCCCAAACATGTTACCTAATTACTGAAAACTTTCGGAGAGAGCTCTCTGAATTATATAAAACGAAGGAAAGAGTCCAACAAATACAAAATAATTCATTTAATTCACTTACCTGTTCCGACATGGTCTTCAATATGTTTTCGTAAAAGAAGTCTTTCAACCAGGACCACTCCGACTTCATGAGGTAATCGTAGACATCGAAGTCGTCCAAAAGAAGGGTGTTCTCTACGCGATGGACCATCATGCTTACCTACAGACAAATAAGTGAAGATTTGTGATAAAATGGACTAATTATTCAGGAAAACTTTCAAAAGAAAACATGGCACTCAGTGAAAAACATACTTCGTACGGTCAGCAACAAAAGATAATATGGCACTCAGTGAAAAATTCACTTTGTATGGTCAGCAACAATCAATTTTGCATGGGACTATTTCGTAAAAGAAAATGGAATCGGTTATGCTTCTTCGTTTCTCCAATGACACCATCTTAAAATGAGATAGTCTGGCTTCGTATGATCGTTTCATTTTGGCAATTCCGCTGACATAAGCTAGATGCCATGATGATGAAATCTCTTTTGTATTCGCTCCAGTCTTAGATTGTGAGTGACATAATGCGGTCTCCAGATTGTACTGCAGTATTCCAAGATACTTTGATAATACAGTTGTAGAATAAAATCTTGGTCTTGATCTTGTTCGGTGACGAATCCCAGCATTCTAGAAGCCTTTTTAATTACATTTACGACATGAGGTACGAAAGTCAGTGCGTTATCGAAAACAACTCATAAATCCCTAACTTGTTCCACCTCTTGGACAGCAGTCCACATGCGGCCCACATGGTATACACTTGCCATTAATTTCTTTTACCGGGTGTATTTCACATGGTAGCACTTTTTAACATTCAAAGTCATTGAATGTTAAAATGTTCTCGTTACACCTCATTCTAACGTGTCGACATCGCTCTGAAGTAATGCAGAATCATCGGTAGATTCGATTATTCTGGAGAATTTGAGATCATCTGCATACATATAAACATTCAGAGAATTTGAGGCAGTGTGGGATATCGTTAACGAACACATTAAACAGAATCGGACCAACATGTGGACCCTGGGGAACCCCCTAAGTGATCTCGTGGTTCCAGGTTGGAAACCATTAAGCTCAGCACTAGCGTTTGACCACTAGACCAATGTTGCAGGCTATCTATCAATCTATCTCAATGAGGCTGGCTATCTATCAATATATCTTAAAGGGCGACTATGGGTTGTGACCAGACAATAGAGAGAAAATATTCATTTAACTTACAGTTCCGTTAGGCTGATAAGGTAACTTGAGCAGTTTCTTGATACATTCGGCGCCGGAAATGACGTCGACCTCTCCAACACAATCTGGAAACATGTGTGCCATCCTGAAGCTGTAACGACAAAATACTTTTAGGATAGTCATTATCATCAAGGGGTGACTACTGAGATGACGACTAAGAGTTATATGAGAGAAATTGGATACAGGCAGGAAAATTATAACCGCGTATCGGCAAGCGTAGTGTGGGACGCTGTACGTCTGTGGCGTGTGACGCGGCTGGGACAGACTGAATGCGGAAGGCGGAAGACAGGGTGTTATGGCACAGCCTGGGAGAGGCCCATGACCAGCAGTGGACTGCGATAGGCTGAGTTGATTGAGGAAAATGATTATAAGTAGAGTCAACAGCCTATTTAGTCCTACTGAACGGCTTTGGCCTTCTCCATTTTCACTTATAGGTATTCCCAGTTTTGTGCTCATCTTGCCGTCTGTCTTTCCATCCTAATGTACTACTATACTCTCCCACTCTTATAACTAAACGTAAAGTGAAGTAACACTCTACGTTTAGTGCGTACTACTTTTATTATTTCGTTTGTATCATAGCTACAGTTATAAATAAACCGTTTTAAACCAAAACCTGTTTTAAATTTGTAATGACTACTGTACTTTGTCTAGAGACTACTTAACTGTACTAATAAAATTCTTGGCGCCGAAAGTGCGTTGAACGCTTAACTTTTGCCACGGACCGCCACCAGTCAGTTTCTATACGTCATTTGTGTCGTTGTACTAGTAAACGGTGACATGCTTAGTTTGAATGGAAAGTGTTGACAATGCCGTCTGGTAGTGGCCGCCGAGGCGACTCCGTGCTATGAGGTATAGTTTGACCCATACAGCTGTACCGCGCCTTACTGTTCGAACCGAGTGCACGCTCGACTCGATCGTCCGGCTGGGCGCCACGTGCGGAGTTTATGTTAAACACATCCAATCCCTCGCGAGTGTCCTGAGTGGCGGCGAGCGGCGGCGCGGCGAACAATCTTTCGCCGCTTGCACGTGACGCAAAACGCCCCGCCGCAAGCCTTTTCACTCAGGCCGTACACTTAGGAATGCGCGAAACACGGGGGGCGGTACGCCGTGAGCGTTGACGAATGGGCTGGAATGCACTACCCCCGTCTCGCCGTACACATACTTAAAGCGCGGTACAGCGGTATCGGTCAAACTATAAGTCAACGTTCGCACGGACGTAAATATATAGCGGCGGTATTTTATCGCGCACTGGATTATCAACTCTCGGTGTTGAGAATAAAACAGATTGCATCCCAGCACGTCGAAAAGAAACACTGTTGGATTTTCAACTGTCGTGCTGTTGAAAATCCAGTGTGAGAAAAATATCACCGCGGGAAAAAATCGCCCGTGCTAACCTGGCCTAATACAAAAATTTTACCTCGAAAGTCCTGTGCCCCTAGTGAGTATCTGCTTCAGCCCATACGAGTCTATAGCGGCCCCCCAATTGGAGGGGGGCATGTTGAGGTCCGTGTTACATTGTAGCCGTGCGTACCCCACCGGGCTCTGGAACGCTGTGTACTTCACTACTGCTGTGGACTTGATGCCTGGGGAGGGGCTGCGACTCTGGAAGTAAGGAAAAAATGAAAAAAAAAAAAAACTTTATTGCAAGAAAGATTACAAAGGTTTTACATTGGCCCCAAATTAGGCAAGCCTGTATCCCTGAATGGGCAAACCTGTATGGGTACCAATAAGGAGGGTTTACCATTTAACCACTGTGGTAATCTTCATGTTTCCGAATCAGCACGAACGTGCGCGCGCCACAGAGTAAAGCCCACAGAGGAAACGCTTTAGTTTAGTACTGTCGCACTTTGTAGTAGTGCACCAATTATTAAGCGTTTCTATGAGGTTTTCTATACGTCGGTTTACCTACTCCACTTGCAAATCGTCATCTGTAAAGCTACGGTTTCCTACAGAGAAGAGCGGTGGCCGCCGCAGTATCGGCTGTCATGAAAATGATGGCAGCGGCAAAGATTTAAATCGTTAGATTCGTTCATAGTCGCGTTTCTGCAGTGCAAGTACGTAGGACTCGATTCGATAAATTTGACAATTATTCTCGATGAAATGAGTTTTTATCGAATCGAATCGATGTCGCAAGTATGTAACTTCTACTCTAACGATCGGTAAATAAACTCTAAAATTTTAACGAATTTAAAGAAAATGCACGAAACGACAATTATACAGTTGAGATCGCCAATTTACGCTGTCAAGCTCGGTAATTTATCGACACCTTGTAAAAGCCCGATAAGCATAGCGATCATTAAGTACTAATACGAACAAGATTGATAATAATGCAAACCTTAGCGATCTCGATGTCTTATCGAGATATCGTGGGCCGATTCGAGTCGTTAAGGATCGCTTGTCAAATAGCAATACTGAGGACGTCCACAGACAAAACATTTAAGGTGGGATTTCTGTGGCACGACTAATGTCCGAGATATTTAGAAAATATATATTTTTTTTTCATACATTTTTGGATTGTAAACAATATTCATGGGTATAATTGAAAGAAGCTACACTGTAATTTAAGCTACGCTTATAATTTTAAAATAGCTTGAGACATTTTGCAAAAAAACCTTTACTTACTTATTCTATGAATGACCCGCCCGGACGCGGCGACTAATGGCGGCACGAGCGCGGTGAATTTAGATAATTAATCATCATATTTTATCAAGTAATTTTAAATTATAGTTTTTTTTTAATCGGTTCCATGATTCGTGTTTGAATAGATACATCCTATATATATATTTTCTTTTCTGTTGCTTATATCTCGAAAATGGTGCGTCCTATCGCAAAAATAATGAAAATTTCGACACCCTTTAGGAAGCCCATAAACCCGTAATACTCAACAAGTAGGTAATTTTTTTTTTTCCATACAAAAAGTGATAATTTCCATATGAAACACGTTGAGGCTGCCCTGCCCCTGCGCACCTCCAGCTATAAGAAAAATCATGAGATAGGGCAAACAAGTGCAACGTTGCGAAGCTAAAAAAAATACCACGTGGAGTCGCGATTGTCAAATTCGATTCACCCTGCAATAAAGTCATAACTTCATAAGTCCTAAATCCATGATTAGTAATGATCGCTATGCTTATCGGGCTATTACATGGTGTCGATAAATTACCGAGCTCGACAACGTAAATTGGCGATCTCAACTGTCAAAATGTCATTTCGTACTTGCATTTTCGTTAAATTCGTTAAAATTTTAGAGTTTATCTACCGAGTTTAAAGTAAGTTCTTTTTACGTGTTACGTACTTCCAAATTCGTTAACAAGATCGATAAAAATGCAAACCTTAGCGATCTCGATGTCTTATCGATGCAAAGTGCGTACTAGCACTGCTGTTTCGTTTTGACACCTCTATTTAAGGGTCCGTGCACGAAAAAAACTCTTTTGGCAATTTCTTGTCTAATTGTGAGAAAACTTGAAATAATCGAAACATTAAGTCTGTGTAACTATAAAAGTACAGTTTTCATGGTGCTAAACCATTCGTGTCAGTCACAGCAGCTTTTAATAGTTTCATAATTTTTGTGCTCTCCAAAATATAGTTTATTTCGCCATTGATTTACCTAATGAAGATATTGTATAATCATTAAATAAAATTTTGATTATATTTTAAAGATAGCTGAAGGGTAATTTGTGATTTTTAAATTTCTTTATATGATTTGCTAAATAATAAGAAAAATATATATTACTGACGAAGTTTAAAACAAAAAAAGGTTTTTTCAATATTATTTTTCTGCTATATTTTGTATGGAAGTTGAAAAAAGTGGTTCCGCCACATGCAAGTAGACCATATAATGATGCTGACGATATTTTTTAATGTTCAAAATCAAAAGTAGTTTCTTGTAGAATGATGATCAAATGTCAGTCTTGCGTCATTTTTCGGAAAACTTGTTGCAAATATTAGTGATTTACCGTGAATACTTAATTTATTTGAACACACAACATGTAAAACAAAGAACACGAATTTTCAAATCTCAAATAATTTTGTTTAAATTATGTTTCCCTTTCTCACAAACAATGACCAAAATTGATCAAAATCAGTCGATTTCGGGCACGGCCTCTTAATAATGTGTGAGCTCACTCTTCTCAATAAGGGCACTTTTTCACGTGACTAAGTACGGTGAGGGCAAATCTGCGATTTAAATCTTTGGGCAGCGGGCAACTTTACCGTGTAAAAACGCTCTCTAGGAAAACACACTAACTTACTTCCATACATTGGGATGTTCCATACAGTGGCTAGCGGAAACGGAGCTTAGCCCACCGTCCGCGGAGGGGATGCGGCGGTCCATAAATATGGTCCCCTCGTTATGTAGGTTCTGGGCCTGCTAAGCTGCTGCTGGCCTGACTAAGGACGGTGAGGGCAAATCTTGTGCTTTTAAATCTTTGGGCAGCGGGTTTAACTTCAAAAACGCTCTCTAGGAAAACACACTAACAGCCACACTCAGAGACGTCTAATGGTTACTTAAGGGGCTCCTTAGTTACAATTTAAAAAAGTTCACCCTCAGAGTCAGTTAACGGTTCATTAGTGTCCCTTAATGACAATTAAAGTTAAGTATAGCAAAACCTTTACTATTTACTTAACTTTTTAATGATTGATTTTGACATTTACGTTTGGGGTTATATTTTTAAAGTGAATTCGCTCTTGCATTAAACGTTTCAGTGACGTCATTCGCCGGTAAATTGCACTCCCGGCGGCCACCGCTCTGTTGGGAAACCGTAGGTAGCTCTAATCAAATTTTGTTATCTTGGTAATATAAAATGGGCAAGTAGGTAGGTATTACGGGAGACATGGACATCCGAATCGGCACACTTTCAAGATTGTCCAACATTTGTCAAAATTTCAATCCATCAAAAAAAAGCACTGTCAGTTTTGCCCAAGATATCCAATAATCCTGGCAACTTTTAAAATTTTTCTTTCTATAAAAAACGAATTGGGACTGTTATGAACACTTTAAAACAAAAAAGCGGCCAAGTGCGAGTCGGACTCGCCCATGAAGGATTCCGTAGCAGCAAGCGCGGTTTACGATTTATGACGTATTAAAAAAAAAACTACTTTCTAGATCTTAAGGAGTTTACATGGTAATGTACAGACGCCAGCACATCAAGCTACTACAATCTGTCAAATTTCTTTAATAGATTTTCAACTTTATCACTACAGTATAAGGTTCAAGGTTGATTGCGAAAATTTGACAGTTTCGGGTAGCTTGACCTGCTGGCGTCTGTACATCATATATTTTTTTTAGTTTTATCATTCTCTTATTTTAGAAGTTACAGGGCCCACACATTTTACCACTTTGGAAGTGTCTCTCACGCAAACTATTCAGTTTAGAAAAAAAAAATATTAGAAACCTCAATATCATTTTTGAAGACCCATCCATAGATGCCCCACACGTATGGCATTGATGAAAAAAAAAATTAAGTTTCAGTTCAAGTATAGGGAACCCCCAAAATTTATGTTTTTTTTTTATATTTTTATTTATTTATTAAAACTTTATGCACAAGTAAAGACTGTACAAAGGCGGACTTAACGCCTTGGGCATTTTCTACCAGTCTACCTTAGGGTGATGCAGAGATAATACACAGTAGGTGCAATAACAGAAAAACAATTTAGAAGATATTTATAGCTAAGATATAAGAATAAATACATATATACATACATACAACTAAAAATAAAAAGTTATGAGAGTTAAACAAGAAAACCTACAAAAACTTAATTCTGAGACGAATCTGCCAACTTCCTGTGTATGTGTTCTCGAGCTTTCACTTTAAATGTGAACTGATTAGTTACCGTCCTGATATTCTGAGGGAGCGCATTCCAAAGGAAAACCGCCTGGACAACGAAAGAAGATTTTATGAAACCAGAGCGATGAGAAGGACAACGAAGAAGACGATTATTCTCGGACCGAAGATTCTTGCTGTGTGCAGCGCATAAATATTGACAAAGGGAAGTCAGATAAGAAGGAGAAGTGAAAATCTTAATGCGGTTCACAGAATACATCGAAATGAAATGAAATCGTTTATTCTGTAAATAGGATATCGGAATCACTTTTACACGTCATATAAAAAATATAAAAACAAGCTTGAGGAAGTCGACATTTCCTATCTGACTATCCCTGAGTAGAAATGGCGAAACAAACTCAGGGGTCAAAGTCTCTTTTAAAGTCCAGACATAATCTTGGTCAGATCATGTGAGGACCATGTAGATCCGTGTCTGAAATGGTCTTTTGAGGAAAGAACCACACAATTTTGAGTGGACCTGTCCAGTCAATGCAAGCATTTGTCAGTAAACGTGTAGCTCAACTCAGGATTTAAGGAGCTCAACGACTCGACGAACAATACCAAAGAAAGGACATTTGGGTAGGCCGCATAAAGTACTCAAAATACCAGACCATCATTAAAACTACTTGAGAAAGAGGAAAAAGAGATAATCTTAAAGAAAACAAATGACCCACATAGTGCTCACATTCACAATAGTTAAAGTAATATATTTAATACTTTTCAAAGTAAATATTCATGTCATTTTGTATATAATATTTAATCATGTCAATAATTAGGTATGTATATAAAACGTTGTATAATTATCAACTTACCAAGTTTCAACAGTATAGTTCTTATAGTTTCGGAAAAAAGTGGCTGTGACATACGGACAGAGAGACAGACAGACAGACATGACGAATCCATAAGGGTTCCGTTTTTGCCATTTGGCTACAGAACCCTAAAAATTGTTAATCAGACCAGCCATTCTCAAGTGACGCTCATAACAACAAACAGCAGGAATAACATTTTATTCATGAGACTTGATATGCAGCAATGAGATATTCTGTGGGATCAAAGATTATCAAACTGTAATCAAAACATGTTTGTTTTTCTTTAAACATTAAAAAAAAAGATTTTATCTCTGGACATTAAATTCCAGGCATGTGGTGAAGTTTTTATGTGGTAATTTTTTTTTTTTTATTAATATTGTCTTTTTTTTACTATGGGTTTTCTCTTGACTCTAGTCTAGGTCAGAGGTGACAGAGACAAAGTCGACGATGGAGTGAGCTTACCCAGAAGAAGCTTGATCACTCTAACTTTGAATAGATTATGGTTGTATGCGTTCGGAAACAGACGGAGGCAGAGAGTTCCACTCCTTTGTCTCCTTTGTTTTTCCTTTGTCTTTCTCCAGTTGTTACAGGTATTCAGAAGCCCAAAAGCCTAACAACCAAAGGGTTATGGTGTTACCCAGTAACTAGGTTGTGGAAATCAGATAGCCAGTCACTCCATGTAAAATACTAGTATTCAGCTGCATTCAGCTAGACTAGAAGCCGACCCCAGTATAGTTGAGAAAAAGCTAGGCAGATAGATTGTCTTTACCCATTACAGCCATTATTAGGGTTTTTACCACAGATATACATAGATAGACCTATACTCCATTTACTATAGCATTAGAAAAAAGAGGCTCGTAGAAGCAGGAGTGCGAAACATTTTATTCAAAGTTAAAAGTTTAAACAATTAAACTAAAAATGTTTTAACATAACTTTGATAAATAGGTCGTAATAACATCTTCATCACACATTACTTACAACAAAACGAATGAATGAAACAAACGATTACGTTGTGATGATTTAAATTTAATTAAGATTAAAGGAAATAAAAGTCTTTTTTTTACAATATTTTATTTAATACAACAACTTTCAACACACAATAGTTGGTGTAACTTCTTCGTCTTCATCATATAATTTAGTCACTATCATCAGAGAATAAAGATGAAGAAGTTTCACCGACGTTACCTAATAATAAATCTTTCTACCACATCATCCATTATGCTTTAACTTTTCCTCTTCTTTAATTGCATGAGCAACGCAAGACTGCCATCGTTCTAGCGTAATACTATCCAGATCTTGTGGGAGTAATTGTTTCTCCTTGTCTAATTTGAACGTTTTGTTATGTTGAGCCACATACCCCATCATTTGAGCCCATATTAATTCTATAGGGTTGAACTCGCAGTGGTAGGGTGGGAGGCGCAATACTGAAATACCCTTCTCTCTAGCCATCTCATCTACAACAAATTTTTGGTATAAATGTCTTTGTATTTTTGCTTTTTCTAATAAAGTTGCCCTAAGATCTTTTTCCTCAAAAGGAATATTTTTGCTTTTAAACCATTCCTGTATATCTGCCTTTCGTGTAGCTGTGGTTGGCAGCTTCTCCAATGTCCTTGAGTGGTATAGCGCATTGTCCATAACAATTACAGCGCCACTCTCAATTTTTGACAAAATTAACTTGAACCATTTTCACTTTTGTCTATCGCGCTTCTATAACATATTCCCTGTAAATTGAGAGGTCTGGCTCTTATGAAACAGGAAATCCTAGTACAAGAGTCAGGGCTACACAGATGATTGTGTTTTGAAGTGTAAATAAATAAATTATTATTATTATTAAAGTTGAAGGCGTCCATTTCGGAGTGGTCATCTTCATCACCTTTCTTTGCATCAAATATTAATGCAGCATCCATTAAAAACCCTTCACAAACCCTGTGAAATAAAATTAATACAAGTCAATTATTCCGTACCCCCTATATAATTTCACTGCTGGAAATAGTTCATAGATAAATACCATAACAAAATTTATAACTTTAAAAGTTCGCTTTGCATGCGTTAATTCATAATACAATATAATATGTATTACTTAATTAATAGTCAATAACAATGGGGTGTTCATTTTTTTATGGCGAGGACAGTCCATAAAATACATACCAGTATGACCGATTATAAGTTGTATTTTTTAAACCAGCAGATAGACCTTCCCAATGTGCTTCTTTTGAAGACTTATTATTAGTGTCATGCCATATTAGACTTTTCGTGTGACCTGTTTGTATGATAAAAGGTTATTAATATAAATACCATTCATTTCACGAACCAATTTAATGAAATTATGTTTAACTGTATAATTAATTATAATGTTATTGAATGCAAGAGGTCATACACTGCTTAGTGCATAAATAGCTGTTAAGAAATTTAGAAGCACTGTACCTTCATTTAGCCAAGTGTCATCTAAATAATAATATATTTTCCTTGCTTTATTCCTTAGCCTTTTTATTTCATGAAGATATTTTAGTCTCCAAAGGACGATCTCCTGCTTGTCTAAGACTTCTATGAGTGCACTTTTTCTGCTCCGTTTGATTTATGTGAACTTTAATGTTTATTTAATTATTTTAAACAGACTGCTTTTTTTTAAATCTAGCAGAGACTCGTCACTGTTAACTGCTTCCAGCATCTTGTCCAAGGTGGGCAACTCATTATTAAAGAAGAAGGAATGAATTTTCCTGCATATTCCACTAAATGTGATGTCATCAAAATCATCACGTTTCATGTGCTTCTGTTGGGGAGGGGGAGATTGCAGGCGACTTTTTATGTTGTACTCTTTGAGAATATTGGACAGAGTAGCCCGAGATACGCCTGTAAATAATAAAATCATGTGCGGAGTTTCTAAAATATCATCACAATGCATGTTAGTTTCAAATATTTTTATAGTAATAATTTTATGAATCATCCTTACCGGCAACTTCTGCGATTTTGTTTATCATCTCAGTCCTATAATGAGGAGTATCTGCAGGTAGGACTCCAATTGCTTAAAAATATTTATCACAGGTTGTTTTTCTACAGCACGCAGCGTTCTCTTTTTTTTGGGAGACATTATTATTTAGTCGGAGTTAACTTTTGGACCACGTTTTTTTCGCCGTTGGCTTTGGTCAGACTCCGCACTTATATGTTGTAAGCCACTCGGTCCCGCACCGGGATCACTCATAGCTCAAAAAAAAAGTAACGTTTTGTACAAACAACCCAATGACAACACTGATAACAATACAATAATAAAGAAATAACTAAATATTATTTATTATTTTAATAAATAACAACAAAATCACGAAAATTTAACCATAACAAATAAAGTATTCACAAGTAAATGACATACATGACAATCTTAGAACATTGTCAAGTCAATTTCACAGACGACATAAACCAGTAAAATTAGAAATCCCCGGCTGTCACAGCTTATGAAGGGATTAAGTAACATTTTAGATTTGGTAGGATTATAGTGAAACAAAAAGCGTTGCAGTATTGTTGACTCCTGCTTCTTTTAGGTTTTTAGCATAGGCACTGTAATTTTAAATTGGAATGAAATAATATATCTAAATGAAAGCTACTTAATTTCATATGGTTGTTTTTTTAAATGATTACAATTAAGTGTGATAGCTGATATATAAATTAATTTTAATCGATTTGGCGTCAATCGTAACTATATCAAGTTTATTGTACTTTTGTTATAAAGTGTGCATCAAAAATAACCTTTTTTAACTTCTGTCTAATGCTATTATAAATGGAGTATAGATAACGCAAGTATCACAATCTGTATGAAAACAAGCACTATTTAGTGATGGGAAAGTTCGTATACTGTACGAATACTAATTATAGAGTAATTGTGTACATTAAAGAATTATTAACACGTTAAACGCCATGGGAGACAACATACGGGCCCTGCTTGTATAGTAAAAGGAGCCAGGTTAAAAATGCTTTTGCTTAAGCTTTAGAGGCTAGAAACCAAATACAATCTATTTGTCTGCAGGGCCGTGGGGGGTCACGTCAAATACATATTAGCTTTATATCTGTGCCCGATGGCTCAATAGAGATGCTGAAAATCGATTCTGACTCGCGGTCATAAGTTGTCCCCCGCGGTCCCAACAGAACTATTGTCTATGTCGACCACACGGTGTTCCCCACGGCCCAAACAGAAAGACTGAAAAATTAAAGCGGCGTTCAACGTGTTAAGAATCGTTTAAATAGATTAATTAATCGATTTTGTGACAGAGTAACAAGACAGAGTAGTAGTAACTTACGATTTTTGTACGAAAGCTGGGCACGCGAAGTAGTTGCTCTTGTGTTATATAGGTCTATCTATATCTGTTGTTTTTACTAAAGGCCAAGAGTTAAGAAGTATTTTAAATAGTCTTTGTTTTGTACAGTACTTGGATTAAGAGCGCGAACAAGGTTCCACTAGTACCACTCCTTTAAAAAAATATTATCTCGTGACTGAGAAGTAATTATGAAAAACGGCTCAACAGCGATCTCGATAAGTGTGTCTAGAATGTTCTAATACCTTTTATAAAATTTCATATTGAGACACGAATCAACAAAATACTATCTAGAGGAATGGGGCCATTTTTCTTTAGAATGTTTTTTTTTTTGCTTCGTATCTCAATATGAAACTTTATAAAAGATATTAGAACATTCTAGACATGCTTACCGAGGTTGCTGTTGAGCTGTTTTTCATAATTCCATCTCAGTCACATAATAATATATTTTTAAAGGGGTGGTGCTGTATGTGTAAGTGGACCGATGTATGCGCTCTTAAGATTGATCATCATCTGCGTTGCTAACCCGAGTTTTGTCAGCTTCCAGTCTAAGCAGATACAGTATTTATAACTTAAATCTTAAAGTTGATACACACAGAAAACATAATATTTTATATTATATGAGACATAATCTTAGGCTACTTTAGACCCTCTAAAGAACAAAATTAGGCACATGATCTTCTTTAAAGAGTTTGTTATAGATTTCTTACTACAGTAGCGTCACCTGTTCTATTTAGCCATGTTACTGTTTTTGTCTAAAGGATGGACTCAAGTTAACAATAATCATCAATTTAATTCATGAAGTAAATTTTCATCTTGGTACAACAATGTGGTACAATGTTTTTGTATAACATCTGGTTTTATTAACACATTACATTTATTACAAAGCTTTAATTAGTTCCACAGAAATACCAATTTCTTTAATTTTTTAACGAATCTTATTAATTAAGGATCATTCAAAAGTTTACTTCTATAGTAGTCTGCGCTAAATGGTTAAGTAAAATCCAGAAATATTCTAGAAAAAAATCTTACCTTCGTACGTTTTTGATCATTTTCAGTTTCTACGTCTTCCATTTCGAAGATACCTCAACACCTGGATAAAATTAGTTACACAACAGGAACGTGTCCGCTTTCAGCGCTGATATTATTCAATTTATCGTGGGTTTGGAATCTATTTATTGTTTCTTTTCAACAACTATCACGATATTATGGAAGACAGGAAACACCATCATACCTGACTGATCCTTACATCTATTGAATTAAGGATCATTTTAGTTTGACTACAAAAATGTAAAAGAAAATATTCTAATGTCAGCTTGACAGCCGGCTAGTGCGTTGCATTTAGTTGTTGATTAGTATTTTGAACATTAATTTTTAAATGTATGATTGTTTGGTTAAAAATATAATTATGTATATCACACGATGCAATGCACGATGCAACCGTTTAAAAAATATATGTATATCATACGATTGACATCAATGCAATAAAAACATTCTGTATTTAAAACCTGTCGACTAAGTGCCGTAGTTTCCGAATGCCGGGTGCGGTCATCTTATAGCCAGTGGCGTATCTTAAAGACTAGCACTTCCAACAGGGATAATACGCCACTGCTCAAGCTTAGCACAATGACTTCCTCAATGGCTTAGCCTACCTTGTGCAGGTGCGGCCATCCTCTTGAGTTTAGTGGCGGCCATGCAGGTGCAGCCAGTGGAATAGCGGCCTAACTTAATTAACTTATGCTTGTCTATGGTGCAATCAATAAACCATAAACAGGCAAGCCAAGCCTTGCTTGATGCAGCGGCGGGCGGCCATTTTTATTACATTTGACGTTTACCTTTCGTTTGGCTTGGTCGACGTCGTTGTTATAATTTCTACTGAATTTATCTCCCATAAGTGCTGTTTTATTGTGCTGTTTAACCATCGAGCTGTAAGTATTACAATTTATTTATTATTTCAATTAGTGTTCGCCAGGAAACATATCGAATTCTTGAGTAAATAATCAATCATGAAATGGGCTACGTAAGCATCGTTTTGGGCTTGCATGTTCTTTTTAACAGTTTAGGAAGCTTGGCTTTCTTTGTCATATAACGACTTTGTGTGCCGGATTCCTAAAGATACATTCATTTTGTTACAAGATATACATATAGTCGCTACGGTAAGTATTGAGTTGGAAAAATCAATAATATGCACAATCACTTTGTGCTATTTTCTGCCGGCCGGCAACTTTCTACCACTGGGTGTGTAGCCTTAAGGGCGGATCGCTAAGATTTGCGTGCGAACAACATCTAACGTGTACTTTACTTTGTGCCCTAGAATCTAAGATGGCGAACCGAAGACCTCAAAATAACAGTGGGCGTCGTATGGATTTCCAACGCAACGACCGCGGGAAGAACTTCGGGCGCAGCGGTGTCTCACCGTGGCAGGGTGGCGGCCCCGGCGGCGGCTTACCCAACCTGCTGCCCCTCTCTGGGGGCTCCACTGAGGCCACCCTGGCTCTTGCAAGTAACATCATCAACCTGCTGCAGCCGCGTCAGAACCCTGTCCCCTCACTCCTCGACATGCCCATTAGACGGGACTTTGGCGGACCCAGCATGGGTCGGTATGACCGAGGTTATGGACCCAGCAGGGTAAGTACTACACTTTATCAGAAAGGAAAGCTGCATAACAGTATAAAGTGAAATTTAATGCAATTTTACAGTTTTCATGACCTGTTAATCCAAATTCTCTAAATGTCTGGTATTTTAAATACCAATTCGATAATAAAAATAATGTTTTGATGATTATTCTATGCAAATATGTATGTCATTTCCTGCATTAATGTTAAAGTTTTGAAATAATTCTGTCATCATTTTCATGCATGAAAAAAATATTAAAATCTACTGGAAGCCCCTTTATATTGGACTCCAAACTCTTCAGTTATAGTTCAAATAATGTTCATAATCACATTTTAATGACAAACCTGAAGTATTTCAAATTTCAGCACTTCTTCGTGGCTCGTAGAGCCCTGCAGTTTTCGTACTAACAATCATGTTCTGATCAATTCCCTTTAGATGGGCAATCAAGGTAATTTCCGGCGTACGGGAACTTACAATCGCTCCGGTGAGCGTGTCAACAACAATCGTAAACCGTATAGGCCCAATGATGGGCAGAGGCAACAAAACAAGAGTTCCCCGAAAAAGGATGCCGATTCAAAGGCTAAACCTGTTAAGGAGAGGTAAGGAACCCTGAATGTTTCCTTCCGGTGGTGACACCGCATTTCTTGTGCCTCTGCTGAGGTTGAGCCTCACTGCAAATAAGTTTCTGTTAACACCTTACGTTCACCGGCCTCTGAAATTTAGCCGAATTGGCATTATGTTAGTTTCTGCCTCTTTTGAGGTATGAATGCATTTCAATTACAAATCTCGAATGTTTGTTTTTACGTTTCAATGAAAATTGTCTTCACCATAGGCAGGTAAATAGTTATCTGTCTATAATGAAAGTCTGTCATTAGACCAGACACTTGGAGCTTCATAAAACCCAGGGTGCATCACCCCTCACTGGTTTTTGCACCCATTCAAACCTTATGTTTAACGCTTGCTTCTTTGGATTGTAATGGACCGATAAACATTTAATATTTGTAACATTGGTAAGTGTGTAATAAGATGAACTTACAAAAATAAATATAAAGATAGAAAGGTTTTGCCGTTTCGTAAAGTATGTGAAGTCTTTTTATTATTAAAAAACAAAATTCTCTACAAACTCCACCAACAAATTTCAATTCAAATGCATGGCAATTGGATTCCTGTAAGTGTTTGAATACATAATTTCACTACTCAAGTTATTTATCAGGCAATAAAATCTACACAGATATACAAAACCTACCTACAAAATAATTTGACTGCCAGACAACCCCACATACATTACAATAAAAAAAGACAACACCACACAGAAAAACTTATTTTAAATGCTTCTTTTGTAAATGCTAGTCTAGTAATAGACAAACATGTAAACCCAATCCAAATAGCATAGACAACTTCAGTGATCAAAAACGGTTAAAACCTCATTTTTATAAACATGCCTTCAATTTACCAGCAAAGCGTCCCGCAATGAGACTGATGACAAGAATGACGCTGAATCTAGCGAGAATCAGGAGAAGGGTGAGGAGACCAGTACCAAGAAGGAAGCTCCTAAGACCAGATATGATGACATCAACCCCCAGTTGCTGAAATGTCATATCTGTAACAAGAGCATGTGGGACGGCAGGTCATTTGAGAACCATCTGAGCGGACGTGCCCATGCTATCATGATGACCAAGACTGCGGAGAGCTATGCACTCACTGCCGATACTATGCGGCAGGAGTTTAAGGTGAATATTTTTTTCTGTTTTTGGTTATAGGATAGGTGGGGGAAAAAGTTTCTTCGCATTTTTTAAGAAAATTCAAAACATTTTTTAAAATAGTTTATTTACATTAAACTATATAGTATGTAGGTACCATTTTGTTCGATAACTTTTTGCCATCTTGTAGGTAGGGACATGATCCCATTGCTATAGAAATTTTGGGACTTCTGATCAAAATATAACAAGTGGTTTTGGCAGTCCTCTCGTGATGTTAACCTGACACTGCCTAAAGAATTCTCAAGAGACTGAAACAGGTGGAAATCTGAAAGTGCAAGGTCAGGACTATACGGCGGATGCATTAACACCTCCCAGCCAAACTTTCTTAATTTTTGCTGAGTGGCTAAAGATGTGTGAGGTCTAGCGTTATCATGATGAAAAACCACACCGCTTCTGTTGAATAATTCCAGCAGCTTTCTCTCAACTTCTTGCTTTAATCTCATCAGTTGTTCGCAGTAGAGTTCAGAATCGATGGTCCTGCTTGGTGGTAACAGCTCATAATGAATAATGCCCTTCCAATCCCACCACACACACAGCATCACCTCGTTGCGAGTTAACCCGGGTTTTGCCACAGTCTGTGAAGCCTGACCGGCCTTTGACCACGACCTGTTTCGCACGTTCTTGTCGTACGTGATCCACTTTTCATCACCAGTTATCAGCTTCTTCAAAAATGGTTTGGTTTCATTACGTCGTAATAAAGAATCACAAATGAGTACACGGTTCATTAGGTTTCTTTCAGTGAGCTCGTGAGGTACCCAAATATCGAGCTTTTTTGTGTAACCAGTTTTTTTTAAATGTGCCAAAACTGTTTTGTGGTCAATTCCCAGTTCTTGAGCTACGTCGTAACTACTGATATGCCGATCTTGCTCCACTTTTTCAAAAATGGCATCCATTTTATCCGTAATTGGGCGACCAGAGCGACGTGCATCTTTGAAATCAAAATTTCCGGATTGAAAACGCTTAAACCAAATTTGTGCTACTCTCACAGACACTGCACTAGGTCCATAAACATCGCAATTTTTTTTCGCGGCTTGCGTTGCATTTTTACCTTTTTTGTAGTAAAATTTTAAAATCTATCGAATTTCTTCATTAGATTCACTCTTCTTGACAGTACGAAAAACAAATGAAAATCACACATTTTCCTAATTTGAATTTGGAATTATGTTCTTTAAAATTTAAACTTTCAATGATACCAAAACCAGCCCGATACAAATAGTATAACCAAAGAGATTTTATTACAAGTTCATACATACTATAATGCGAAAAGACTTTTTCCCCAACCTAATATATTTCTCTAGGAATTTTGTAAGTTAGAA
Source organism: Dryobota labecula (assembly GCA_947523025.1). NCBI lineage: Eukaryota > Metazoa > Arthropoda > Insecta > Lepidoptera > Noctuidae > Dryobota > Dryobota labecula. The sequence goes on along the minus strand of OX383305.1, from coordinate 3,603,833 downwards.
CAAGATTGTGGTTGATAGAAAGAACAGCTTTTGCAAAATGGGTCAAAGGTCAGGTGTTGCTTTACAAAGAAGTTTATTCAACTTAGAGCAAGGCCCGTTTTGTGTAAAATGTGGTGACTCCCACGGATTGCTGATTGATCTGTCTTGTCCATTTCTAATTTGTTGTGATGCCTCAATTGTTCACCGAAAATGGATTTATTTTTTTGACTAAAAACGAAATTCAGCCAGACAAAAAATACAGTGGTGGTCATATAATTAGAAACACGGAGTCATTTGGTAGTGATAATTACTTTTTATGTTATTATTGCAATTCATTGGAGGTAAAAGATTCAATAATAACTTAAAAAGTAATTAAAAATAATAATAAAGCTCATGTATTCCATGTTTTTCTTCAGTATTCTGTTTTTTACAAATTCGTATTTACTTATATATATTTTATTTCGATATGGATCCCTTTTGGGTAAAAGCCTCCTCCATCCCGTGCCAATTTTCCCTGTTTTGGGCCGACTCCATCCAACTCGGACCAGCTAAAAAGTAATTAACACTACTAAATGACAATGTGTTTCTAATTATATGACCACCACTGTATGTTTTTTTTTTTTTGTTAGTTGGTAAGTTTTTCTTTGGTAAAATTAAAGGAAATGCAGTTTTAATCTCTTCATCATGTTATAGTAAAAGAAATGCAGTGTTCATTTTTGAACATGATATTGAACCGTTTAAACTTAAATCACATGAAACGTTATACTTTTCTCAAAGACAATAATGAAACAACCTGATGTTATATGCTAGAAACAGCATATTTTCTTGATGTTCTCTGAATAAATGAATTAAAAGTAGTGATTTCAAAACGTAAATTGTTGAAAAAGGATAATCTACCGAAAATTGCCCTAAACTGTAACAAAATTCAGTTGAACTCATCAACAACATGCGTGCCTGCACAAAAATAAATCAAAACAATCTCCTTCAACCAGATACGCGAAATGAAACGCACCCGTAAGGCCGGCCAACAACCCGCGCGCGACTTCTACTGCGCCATGTGCGACATGTACGCAGCCGACGGTGCCATACATCGCACTACCGTAGGCCATCGCAAGCTCAAGAAGTACCTCCATCCGACCTGCACGTCCTGTCATAAGGAGATGCCGACCAGGATCGAGTTAGATGAACATCGGCTGACTGCGGAGCATCTGAGGAATATGCAGGATAAACAGGAGATTATTACGAAGCCTAAGCCCGAAGGTGAGTTAAAGATCTCTGTCGTTGAGAATCAACATAAAAAATAGTTTATTCAAATTGGGCTGATAATCAGCACCATTTTGGACGTCAAAGCTATGAAAGACTGCCTCCAAACGGGCCCTTCAGGGGCCGTCCTTTAATCACGTGATGTTTTTTTAGCATTTTTAACCCCCCTCCCCCTTGGTGATACTTGGTGAGGTTTAAGACTACACCCAAAATCACGTGTATTTTTTAGTGCCTACAAAGAATCATATTTTTTTTAGAATATTATCTTTAAATACAGGTATAAAGTATAATCTAATTTTATTCTGAAATTAAGGACCATAATAAAAAAAATGTCTATACAAAGGTTGCAGGTTATTTTTGACTGGAATAAAAATAATATTAAAGGAATGGTGTAATCACGCGAAGAACATGCGAGTCAAGGTCACACTACACGCCGCTTTTCGGTATAGAAATCGAGCGTCTAAAAAATAAATACACGTGATATCTTACTACACCCCTTGATATTTCGTGATTTTTGCCAAACCCCCTTCCCCCCTTTCGAGCCTCACGTGATTAATGGACGGCCCGTCACCAGTTCATAGTGTTTTAACCTTATAAGAACTTTTGATTCTAACAATAGTAAAAGTAGTAATCTATATATACAAAAATCAATTGCCGTGCGTTAGTCTCGCAAAAACTCGAAAATGGCACGCCCGATTTAAATATACAGGGTTATTGGTAAAACTCCCAACAACCTTGCAGGACTGAATTAGTAACATCATAAACAACAACTTTTGTTCTATGACTTTTTACAAAACATACATTTACCAAAAAATTACCTTCAAGATTTCGTCTTTCTATACATTTAGAGTGTTGAATTTAAATATTTTTGTATGAAAGTCTGATGAATTATTTAAAGTCATAGAACCCAAAGTATTGTTTATGATGTAAGTATTACATAGTCTTGTGAGGTTAACCCTGTATAATTATAAGTTAGAAAAAACCCAAAGAAAATTTTATCTCACGTGGTACGAAGTAGACATGGGCGAAATAGCTCACTGAGAGGAAAAATAGTGATGAGCTCTTTCACTCTTATGAGCTATATCACTCTTCTAGCTCACTAGCTCTTCTATAGCTCAGTGACTCAGTCGCTCAGACGCCGACTGTTAGCTCATTTGAGTCACGCAGCACGCGTGTCGAAAGAAAGTCTCGGGTCGCTCAATAGTCAAAGGTTTTTGGAAAATACAGTAAACACACTATATAGGTACTTTGCATGCATGCCATTATCTCAAAACAACCGAAAAAGTACTAAGTACTACTGTTTGTTTTTATTATGACTTTCCTTGACTTATGTCGTATGTTAAGTTTACAATAACGTTTTGTGCCGGAGAGCTATTGTGTGGAAGAGCGAACGATGCGGTCCGAAGTATTCCGAAGCGATCCGAATGAGCCGTTTGGTCGGTGACTTCGGTGTCTCGCTCGGTGAGACGTTTGCCGAGACCAACTGACTTACTGAGCTAGTGAGTCTGAGTGAGCTATTTAGCGAGCGAGTGAGTGAGCGAGAGCGACATCAATCGAAAAGAGCTAGCTCTTTTCTATCACTAGCTCATGAGCTACCCAAGTCTAGTACGAAGGTCACCTGGTTATCTAGTGAACTATAAAATACAAAAAAAAAAATGTCAGCTAGCACCCCTCAATGTACCAATGAAAACATAACTCAATCTCTATGTTATCCCACTACAGAGACCTCTTTGAGAAACGCACAGACACATAGCTTCTTATAGGATAAACAACCTTTTCGGCATAGCCTTGTTGATACTCCAGTATACCTGCTTGTTCCATTCATCAAACACACTGCCATTTCTCCCCAGTGATGGTGATCTCGACCCTCAACATGGAGCAGCTCTACTTGCGCGAGGACAGGCAGCGTCGTCGGCGCAACGATGACAAACAGGACACTGAAAAGGACGCTGATGATTCAGAGATGAAGGACGTAGAGGGAGATAGTCAGGTTAGTTATAACATACATAAAATGTCACCATTTCCAGGGAGTTATGATGCACTTGTAGTAAGAAAGTTGTGCGACAATGTGAGGGATAACACTTATCCAAAGTATCTGATCACGTCACGTGTATAGACTTCAGCCTCAGTATCGTCCCTCTAGGATGCTCTTTTATTTCTATGCGACTATTACCATTATGAAGTCGCGCGCATTTCTTCACACAAATGTGATTTGTCGTGAATAAGCATAAGTTTGACTGGATTTTTATACATAAAGATTCAATATTATTATAGGTTTTTTCTCATTTTAACACATTTCCCCATTTTAAATACTGAAAGAAAGAAAAAGCATAGATTATGCACCACTGACTTCGCACTGAAACCAAAAAAAATAATTCGATTCTAAAAATAATAAGTATAATAGCGCCAGGCCCAAGGGCCGTACTATGACGTGTTAAAGCCATCATTGTTCCAGTGTGAGAGAGATTAAGCTATACAGGACCACTCGCAGTATCCCTTTTTCACAACTGAACAATTGTGCCTTTAACATGTCACAGTATGTCCCCATTTCAGCAAAAAGCTAGAGAACTAGTGCCTGATGCTGGTTACAATGAGATATTTGTTCTCCATTTAAACCTCAGGATGACAACCAACCATTATCCTTTAAAGTTAAAAAAAAGTTCGCGAGCATATTCATAAGAAGCTGGCAGTGTCATCACGTTAACGTTTTCTCATTGTTTTTCTTATTTGTTTTAGTGTTATTCGTTTATTTATTTGTGTTCAAATATATTTTTATTCTTCAATTTTTCGTAATTGCACACCTACCACTGTTTGTGTCTGCATCCCTCAAAGGTTGACTGGTAGAAAATGCATGGCACTAAGTCCGCCTCTTTACGATTGTGTGCTTGAAGTATTAAAATAAATATATAAATAAACCTCAAAATGCAAACATCCCACCAGGATGAAGGAGTGAAGAAAGAGGGAGACGGTGAAGCCAAACCAGAAGCTGAGGAGAAGAAAAACTCAATTGATCAGGATAACACTATCCTGGATTATAAGGAGGGTGATGATCTGCAGGGAACCACCCAGGACATGTTCCCGGCTTACAGGTGGGTTTTAACCCTTCGTGGATCCACGCGAGACACAATGGCTTTTTGTTTCTGTTATTAACGGCTACTAGAGATTAATTTAAAAAAAGTCTCCTTTATTGGATTTAACACCATCTATCGTCATGTACCAGAACTAAAAAGACACTATACACACAAACAATAGTATGTATAATGAGCAAGTGAAGGATTCTAACGACTGAATCACGACCGTAGGGAGTGATTCATGATGATTGAATCACGAGCGTAGCGAGTGATTCGTGTATTAGAATCCCGAGCGACGCGAGTGCTTCATGGCCCTCGATATAAATCCGTTTTATTCAAGTGTTAAATACTATACTTTATACCATGACTACGAGAAAAAGAAAGATTTAAGCGAAAATAGACATTTAATGAAGAAAAAAGGAAGTTTAAATGAATTAAAATGCACATTAAAATTGGAACAGTTTTGGAGTAATTTTCTTATTATTAGGATGGTCAACCTGTATAGCGATATTTATTTCCTGTCGATGGTCAGAACTTTCTGCTGGAGGAAAATCTGGGGCATCTTTGGACGTTGAAGGGTGTGGAGTGCACAAAAGTTTTTTTTTTTTTAAACGTTGCCCCACACTACGAATTTTTCCTGTGTTGTGGGTGCGTTTACAAACATTTAAAGTCACATACACAAACAGCCAGACCCGGAACAACTACATGTAGGTCATACAAATATTGGTTCCGTGCGGGAATCGAACCCGCGAAACGCAGCGCAGCAGTCAATCGCTTCAACCGTGCCGTCGAGTATTTTTTGTATCGAGTACCTATTTTTCGCAAGGAGGTTGTATAGTATTGAGATGGAGGTCGAATATATTGGTGTGTTCTAAATTCAAACACCAAAATAGTGATTAAAAGTGCTTTTTATACACTGTTTTCGGTGAATAAAATAAGCTTTTTAGAGGGGGAATGGTATAAAACTTTGTTTTACATAAATAAACTCGACTTTATTAGGCACTATATAGAAATATAAAGAATCTTTTAATGTTCCTCGATCTCGTTCTCGCTGACGCGTGTTGTGATCTTTCGGTCGCGGCAGCACGGAGCGCGGCGTGGGCGCGTCGTTCCTGTCGGAGTTCCGCTGCGTGCAGTGCAGCCTGTGCCGCAAGCTGCTGGACTGCGAGGCCACGGCGCTGGTGCACCTGCGCACGTGGCGCCACCACCAGCTGTTCACGCGCCTGCTGGCCGAGAAGAGCGGCACGCAGCTCGTACGTGCAACCATTTTACCCTAGCAATAAGGTTACAGCCAGTCGGACCGAATAGCATAGCCTTGCCGCAAGCTGCTGGACTGCGAGGCCACGGCGCTGGTGCACCTGCGCACGTGGCGCCACCACCAGCTGTTCACGCGCCTGCTGGCCGAGAAGAGCGGCACGCAGCTCGTACGTGCAACCATTTTACCCTAGCAATAAGGTTACAGCCAGTCGGACCGAATAGCATAGCCTTGCCGCAAGCTGCTGGACTGCGAGGCCACGGCGCTGGTGCACCTGCGCACGTGGCGCCACCACCAGCTGTTCACGCGCCTGCTGGCCGAGAAGAGCGGCACGCAGCTCGTACGTGCAACCATTTTACCCTAGCAATAAGGTTACAGCCAGTCGGACCGAATAGCATAGCCTTGCCGCAAGCTGCTGGACTGCGAGGCCACGGCGCTGGTGCACCTGCGCACGTGGCGCCACCACCAGCTGTTCACGCGCCTGCTGGCCGAGAAGAGCGGCACGCAGCTCGTACGTGCAACCATTTTACCCTAGCAATAAGGTTACAGCCAGTCGGACCGAATAGCATAGCCTTGCCGCAAGCTGCTGGACTGCGAGGCCACGGCGCTGGTGCACCTGCGCACGTGGCGCCACCACCAGCTGTTCACGCGCCTGCTGGCCGAGAAGAGCGGCACGCAGCTCGTACGTGCAACCATTTTACCCTAGCAATAAGGTTACAGCCAGTCGGACCGAATAGCATAGCCTTGCCGCAAGCTGCTGGACTGCGAGGCCACGGCGCTGGTGCACCTGCGCACGTGGCGCCACCACCAGCTGTTCACGCGCCTGCTGGCCGAGAAGAGCGGCACGCAGCTCGTACGTACAACCATTTACCTATTCCTCATGAATTTCTCTCAGGGCTCCGTGAAATGTGTATTTTATTTCGATTCCATAACCATTTCAACTTAACTCTGTTTATAAAAATTCGGTTATTTGAAAAAACTGCTGTTTCATACAAAAGAGTAATATCTTACACGGTCAATGTGGCGGCACCTACATCGCCACATGAAGACTGCATCAAAGACCTGACGTCACAAATCCTGCATCGCGCAATCCGAGTTTACCGCGCGACTAGCATATTTACAACATCCCGACATCAACCGTCGGGCAGTTGCCCACCAGACACAACACCCGTCTGGTCGGAGGATCCTCCCTTTTCTATGGAGGGTGAGTGAAATTTACACCCTGTTCCTCATACCTCTATACAGGATGTATGAATCAACAATTTTTTTTTTTTAACTGACGAAACATTTTAACCCTTGTGGGTAAATCATGTACTGAATTCGTGGTAACAGTTTGCATCGTGTATTTAAAATGTTCTGCCGTGCTGTTCGTCAGTTTGGACTCCTTATATGATCATCCTCCTATACTTAATTTCAAAACGTTTTTCTCCCAGCAATCGCTGGTATGTATACAATTTGTAGCACAGTCGACATAGATAAAATAAACTATCTAATCCCCTACTCAAAAAGGCGTTTCACGTGCGTGGAGTCGTGCGTAGCCGAGTTTTAGTACGCAGTAATGGCGTGTGAAATCCTGTGAGATGGAAATGAAGCAATGTTAATACTTTTTATATTAAAAACTTAATATTATGTGAAGACTATGTGGGTTTTTTTTTTTCCAGTTTTAATCATTGTCTGACAGTTTGAGTAATTATGTGGCCTACCCAAATGTCCTTTCTTTGGTTGCCGAATCGTTGAGCTCCTTATGTTCTGAGTTGAGCTACACGATTACTGACAAATGGGTGCACTGACTGGACAGGTACAGTCAATCTGTGTGGTCCTTTCCTCAAAAGACCATTTCAGACACCAATCTACATGGTCTACAATCTGACCAAGATTATGTCTGGACTTTAAAAGACCTCTGAGTTTATTTCGGCCCTTCGTCTCAGAGTATTCAGACGACATCATCTATTTTTTTAAATATGATTGACGTGTGAAAGTATTTGTACAAACTTACTTACAGAAATAAAGTTATTTGTTACAACGGTTCTGTACTAACTTCATTCGAATTTGCTAACAATTTTAAATATCTATTTTTAGCCACACCCGTACCCGATAACTGAGGAGTCGGTAAAGAAGAAAGAATATAGAATGCGCGGTTTATTTTGGTTCAGCAAATCTGCTTACAAACGTCAGGTAAGACTTCCGTGGGTTACGACACGTACGACCGTCACGACATATACTATGAAAATGTATAGTCGCTTTCAAGTTCCTTGCGACATATGCGTATATTTGAATACACAATCTTAGTTAATTTACATACACTGCAACTTAATCAACTATCTACTTTAGTAGTGTGCAGTCTAAGTCGATTTTTGATTGACAGTCTTGAATAAAAAGATCCGTTGAGTTTATGTCCCAAAAATCCTGATAATTATTTCAGATTCTGAATTCAAATATAGTGAAACAGCGCCATACATTATCATAGCATTTACTATTGTCGTATCGGTTGCGAGCCACGGAAGTCTACCCAAAGACATTCGAAAACCAGTAGATTTATCCCCGAATACTCAAACAATACTTATCCTCCAGCCGCTCCTGTAAGTCTGCATGAGACTTGAGCCCGCTAGCACCACCACATAAAAAATAAATTTTTGTGCTTAACGAATTTAAATCATCCTTCTAATTCTGTTTAATCAAGTTTTTTTTATAGATAGAAGATAAATTTTAGTTCAGTCCTGTCAAATTAATCAGCGCTTGTCACTACTCCCTACAAGTTTAGACGTGATTAAAAACTTGCCGACTAAAATTACGTCAATTTACGTCAAGCGCTGATTAATTTGACAGGACTAAACTAAAAAATTTCTTCTGTCCTTTTCTTAATGAAATAGAAAGAAAAAGATGCACTGAACTTAAATTTAGTTTACTTTGTGAACAAGGGAATCGGCACCAATGTAGGCCTTTCAACAATTACCAGGTACTTAACAATATAAAAATGGTCAACAAAGTTGTTTGAAAATGACAAAGACAGAATGATGTTTTAAATATATTCAGTGCTAAATATATTTAGTGATTTGTGGTTCAAACGAGCCTTAGAAAGTTTGTATACGTTTGAAATAAGATAACATTTAAATAAACCTTTTTTAGTCTGTTCAACAGATTTTGATTTCTATTGCGTTGGTGGTATGACAAATGACAGTTGCAGTAAACAGTTGGTATTGTAACCACTTTTTTTTTTGCTTTTAATGCCATCCTTATGCCTACAGAATAGAAGTCCAAATCGGTTGAACGTACTGTAAAATAGGTTTATTTAAATGTCTTATCTTATTTCAAATGGAGTATAGTTGCGTTTGAGTATTAGGCCGTTAATGTCTTCCCTTTGCGCTGGCTACCAAAGTACACTAGGCTCGCTTTATTATCTAAATATTTTTGCATGTCAAAAACGTTGATCGTTTATTTTTTGGTACAACAAAAGAGTATACAGTGTCAAATTGAATTAGTAAGCGAAACTCCGCAGTCGTGGTGGTAAAACCCATAAAAAAGTGGTGAAAACAACAACTACTGTTGGTAATTTGTAATAGAAACAAGTTTTAAAAAATTGTTGAAAGATGTGATGGGTATCGAAATCAAACACGTAAACAAAATCAACAGATTTCACAACTCATACTCCAAGTGACTACACTTATAGTTTGACCTCACCGCTGTACCGCGCTTTAGGTACTATCACGGTCACCGACCTCTGACCACTTTGAAAACAAAATCCGGTGCACACGATAACCACATCTGTTAACACAGCCCCGTTTTGCGAAGACCAATAAAAAAAAAAAATAGGCAGTCATAAGGAATGCCGACAGAATTGAAAACTCAAAACTTTGGAATAACAGACAGTCTGGCGCAACACGTCACGAGCAAGTCGCGCATTTCGGTAACGCGAACCCATAAGTTTTTCCCCTATCAAAAATCGCTCAAAGCGACTATAAATGTTTTCACTTAAAAAACTTGTTCAAATAAAATTCTCAGGCTACAGATGTCTGTTTTTTTTTTTTTTCTTCATTTACAATAATGGGGCTCAGTTAAAACTGATGCTGCTGCGATACTATTGGTTGATGAGCGTAGGTAAGCGTTACTATAGCGTCCGAGCGCTGCAAGCAGGACTAGTTCTTACGCTGGTCAGATGTCCTTGACCGCGATAGTACGTGCGCGGCTCACGGGCGGCATTGCGTCACCGCGCACGGCGTGGCGTCCGCCGTGAGCCGCGCGTACCTCGCGCGGTACAGCGCAGCGGTGAGGTCAAACTATACCAGCAGATATTGACCCCAAAAAAAATTTTTTTTTTTTTTTCAAATCTTCTTTATGTATCGAGACCTTGTAGTTTCGCTGGCCTATTTAATTTGACCTTATACTGTAAGTTGTTAGACACATTCCGTCGATGTTGAAAGCACACATCTGATCCTTCTATTTCATTCGTCTTCTTTTGTCTTAGTATTTGATGTGTCTGAGTGCATGAAATGTCTTTCCGAGTTTCAGCCTTACCTATTTTGTTTTTACAAGCTGACTCGCCCTGGCTACAACACAAAGCATTAATAATACGCAAACTCTTTTCAAGAAACACGAAATCCATTGGTGGAAATTATATTAAAATCCGCTTAGCCGTTTTTGAGATAAGCTCTTTCAAACAGACGGCAGTGGGTCTTTTAGTTTCAAATGTGTTTTAGTTAGACAAAATCTAAAACCCCATTGTATATATCGCACCCTTAATAAAGTATAGGCATATTTAAAAAATATCAACTTTTGAGAAAACGTGTTTAAAGATTCAGGGAACCCGATGTTTTTGCTTATTATATTATTATTATTCATAATAAATCATACCTAATTTAAAGTGCTATAGTTCTGATTTTTTTTGTACGTAATCTACGTTAAATGTACTATGGTAATAATAGCTGAAACATTACAAAAAAAAAAAAAATTGTACTAATATTATTATTTTTTTTAACTCTTCAGAGTTAGGTCTCTTTTTCACTATTTTTATTTTTGTTTTTGAAGGCAAATATTGTCTTTTTTCTCTTCCTTTTAAAGCCAAGTGGTAGAACAGTTGATATTGAGCCCATCTAACACAAAAACTAAAAAACTCAATATTTCGACTTGTGCTCTTACATTACTAAGGGTGCGATATATTATATCACCCATCAAGACCAAACTTTTCAAAAAAAAAAAAATATTTCTGCCTGTCTTCGGAATGTATGGTGTTCTACTGATAAACAACCATATTTTACCGGTATCGGTGATCAGATCAGTCCAATGAAGAGAATACCTAGCAGATTTATAATTTTTTTTGGACCAAACTTTCTTTGAAAGGAATGAAAATCTGAGATAACGCAAATGATAATTAATATCAGAAAAGGCGGGAAATGCAGGCGTAGTGTTGTATTATGTCAATGATCTGATGATGTTTTTCTTCAGTCTATGTCCTAGAAAACTTAATAATAATTCACCACATGTTGCCTCCTTATCGCTACGTAACTATGTGCTAGTAACCGTTTTCGGGGGCCCATTAGTGAGTTTTCAAGTCACCCCCTGCCATTTTATCTGTGTATTGTATAAAAGGTGTATCTATTCAAACACTAGATATTTTAAAAGATACCTATTTGTGGTAAAGAATCCATGGAAACGATTTTTTTTTTTTTAATCTGAGTATATTATTTAAAAATTAAAAGATTACTTGATATGCTGATTAATTATCAAAAGGCGCCGCCACCGTCTTCGCAAATTTAAAATTGTAATAATTTCGCTGCTCTGGCGTTTTTACCACCTATAGATGCTTCTCTTAAAATATTTCGTGTATGAATAGATACACCTTATACATATAAAACACTGGTCCAGTGTTTTATATAGCCAGCCTTTCCATAGTTCTAGGTAAACAGTCCACTTTAGCCACCCAAACCCATAATCCAATATATTTGTGGAGGCATCTACAACGCCACATGCTAACTACGCATTAAAGACGCGACGTCACACAAATCCTGCATCGCGCAAACAGAGTTTACCGCGCGACTAGTACATATACAACATCCCGACATCAACCGTCGCTCAATAAGCCCACCAGACGCAATACCTGTCTGGTCAGAGGATCCTCCCTTTTCTATGGAGGATGATATCCCTGTTCCTCATGCCTTTATATATTTGTTTCCATTTCCTACAATAGTCCTACACTACAAAGGTCCGGGTCCCGAGATTTGTCAAATAATAATACAAGCAAGTCCAGGTTTCCTCTTGTGTTCCTTCACCAATGTCAGTAATGTCCAAGATAAACTCAGAAAGTACACATTGGTACCTACCCGGATTTGAATACACAACCTCGTGCATGAGAGGCGAGACCTAAACCACTGAGCCATCTCGAAATAGGAAACTTAAAAATAACATAATTATGATTTTGTAAAAGAATCCACATATATTAATTGCACATCCGGAGTAACACTAGGCAAGTTTGAAAAAAATATTGTATCACATCTTTAGATTTCTAACTTCACCTAAAAATATTTATTACTAGCTGTACCCGCGTAAGTTTCGATTCCGTGGTTTATAAGCAAAATTTTGCTACTTTGGGTTACAATGAAATTTTCTTGAGGATCTCGTAATTTTTTTTGAAAATAAATTAAGCCTACGTTACTTTCTCTTCCTTTCCAGCTTTCTATTGCTAAAAAAATGGTTAAAATCCGTCTAGTATTTTCGGTGCTTATTCAATACAAACAAAAATGTATGTATGTATAATATTAGTATAGATAGGTTTTGTATTTTTTTAATGTGGTTTGAAATCGTGTCTTTTATGAACACCCAAAAAAAAAACAGCTCTGCCGTTTTCGGCCGATAATCGCGCGCCAAATGCGTATTTCTACGACGGCTTTTCGCCCTCTGGCGGAAGATTCTTGCAGTTACAAATGCGGCGGTTTCACTCCAAACGTAAACTATTTCGGACCCATAAGTATAGTCCACTTGGTTAGTATACACACTTAGAAACTAGTGTTAGTACTTACATACATCTACCAGAAAAACAACAAACTACTAATTACTACGCCACAGTGGCATGTAGGCGTATCCAATGTCCCAGTATGGGGCTGTCCCATCTATCAGCTATGGTTTTTTTATTTTTATTATGAATAATTTGGTATATTTACCGCAGTTTTTAATGTTGCTCCGGATGTGCGATAATTCTTCAAGCTAATTTGTATTCCAGTAACACTCTTTTCTGTCTATCTGTGTGTACGTGAAATTATCGTGTAGTATTCACACAAGTTCAATTTCCGTGTTCTTTAGTTTCGTGATCAATATTGTTAACAGGGCAGTGATAGCAACAAGCGGCCCTTGAATGCTGAAGACTCCAGCGACGCTAAGCGACGCAAGACTGATGATGGAGAGGAACAGAATGGACATGATAATGATGAGGAGGCTAAAGGTGAGTTTAAAAGCATTTCTTAGGCTTAACAAAGCGACTAGCTATCGACAATTTTCTCGCTCTAGAAATACACAAAAGATTGTAAGTTCCGTGTGACTTAAAAGAGATACAACATACAGGATGGATTTTTGAAATGGGGCAGTAAGCGTAGGTAAATTAACCGCTGTCACTACAAGAAAATGGTCTTAGGAGACTGTCCTTTACTTTTTGAGATATTTTGATCTGCATTCACTGATTTTGTAAATAAAAAAAAAGTACGGTCATTAAGAAAATGGGCAATTTTCACAAAAAAAAAAAAAAAGTTATGCCAATCGATCTTGTTTTTTCTTAGGATCAAAAAACTACTAGAAAAGTCAGAAATTGCAAAAAAAACTTCCCGTACATTTTGTAGGAAATGAGACTACGATGGATAGACTGACCGAAAATAAATAATAAAAAAAAGGTTGAATTCTCATTTCAATCCAATACGCGTTATAATTTAATTTGATTTGAGAACAATATTTAGATAAGTTTGTTGCTTTTGAAAAAACTTTTCCCAGATAAGACAGGTGTTTTAAATAAATAAACTATACCCAATGTCTCTAATTCAGATAATTTATGTAAACGAAGTAATGTCAAGAAATGTCACTGTCAAAATGACAGGACAGTGGTGCAAAACATTTTATATATATATATATATTTTTTTTTTTTTTTTTTAATAGTCATCTATGAAATTAAAGTGAATTAATTATAAGAACTACAAAATTCCGTTGCCAAACAATGTTTTATGTAGTGTGTTGGAGACAAGGCCTATGATCGTCATAATCAGCCGTTTTCATCCAAAATATGGCTAGATATGCTACATACAACATGAATCTATGAATGAGAGTTGTAATTTAAGTGTTGTTGAAGATGTAAAAAATGTGAAAATGTTTGGACCTCCTGCATTGTTACCAGTATCATAAAATATTTTATACCAGAAAATCTCCTTTTTTTAATAACTTTGTTTAAAACCGAAAATCTATAAAAATAATTACGGTATGATTATTTTTAAATTATTATTTCTTAAATTCAGTACTTAAAAGGAAACGGCACCTTTTTTTTCGCCATTTTATGTGAATTACCAATACGAAGATATTTTTTTGATTTGTTATCCCCTTTGTTTACATAAATTATCTGAATTTCAGCCTTTGTGTATAGTAAGATTTCTTGAACCAAATGTTTTATTAAACTTCTCTTCATGTTTTATAAATAGCGCAAAAATTACAAGAGAGAAACGAACGAGAGGTGCCACATTGCGGTAAAAAAAAAAACATAACCACAGATTAAAATATAACTTCCAGTGAGCATAAACCTTGGCAATTTTAAACTTAGAATTACCCAACAATAAACAGCCCAGGAAAAAGATACCTAGTGAAGATTTCTCCAGGATTATCTTTATTTAATTCAAGCATTACCAGTACTGTGTGAAAAGTTCATAAAGAAATCATGAGCGAAAAAAAAAAGTAATTAACAGTCAAGGATGGCGATAATCAGTTTTTTGCAAATAATTCGTAAACCCCATCCAAAATCTTCAGGTAGTTTGAAAGTATTTACTTACGAAAATTCACACGCGTAGACAGGCACAGAGACGATATTGATGTTTACTATCGACATTTCAATTGTGGTGATTATGTGAATATTTTCATTACGCCTAGATGATGCCGTAGACAATAGCGAGGACGCTCTACTGAACAAGGAGGATGGAGAGCCAGACGCGGCGCCTTCCGATGAGCTGGAGAACTGGGAGCAGACCGTCGATGAGATACTTCAAGATGAGAATATTACCGGTAAGTTTTCACAATGGTTAGTCTACTGGATAAGCAGGCTGTAATTCAACATGGCCGCGTAGTGGACCAGATCTCTCATATTTATACAAATAAATGAAATTGTAGTTTTTTGTAATGTCAAAATAACAGATTTTAACAAAATGTTTATGAAAGTAACTTATTAAAGTAGTAGTAGTAACTTATTAAAAAAAAAAATATCATTTTTTGTCTGACTGTTTGTGCCGGTTAATCTCCGAAACGGCTAGACTAATTTTCACTGGCAGATAACTGATGTTATAAGGACTAAAATAGGTAACTTTTATTTTAGAAAAAGCCATGCGGGCGACGGCGCCGCGGGCATCAGCTACATAACTATTGTACTTCAGTATCTTTTCGGTAGTTTTAAACCTAAATTACTCATTATAACATCGTCATCGTCTCGTCAAAATCGGTTCAGCCGGACATTAGCCAAAACAAACAAACACAAAAAAAATTTTTTTTTGTTATACATACCATATATACTTTCATAATTAGTAAAAAGCTGTTATTTTGACATTACAAACAGACACTTCAATGATATTTATTTGTATAGATGTGGGCCCATGACCGCTATTGGTAACAACTTTAATGACAATTGCCAGCCATTTTAACGGTAGAACTAATGACCATTGGTGGAGAAGTGTTCTGGAGTGGAAATGTTGATAACCTGCCGATAGAGCACTGAGCTTTTTCTACAATTATATTCCATTCACAGACGCAAAGGAGGACGAACCGGCGCCCGTAGCCGAAGAACCCGTCGTGATACCAGAGCCGGAGCCAGAACCGGAACCGGTGAAGCCGCAGGAAGTGGAGAAGCCGAAGACGCCGCCCGCAGTGGCCGCCGCGGCCGACGACAAGCCGCGCGCCTCCCCGCGCGGGCGCGGCCGCGGCCGGGGCCGGGCCCGCGGCCGGTACTAACCTTCTTTTTACTTTCATCGTCCTAGGCTGCACATGCTCTTTTCATTTGGTCGCTTTTTGATGAAACTTCAGAAACATTGTGTCCCGCAACGTCTACATTTGTCGGAAACAATGTTGTGGAACAATTGTTTACCATGAATATGAGGTTAGTTTTTATCAACACTGAATTAAAAACATTAATGTTTTCGCAACACCCAAAACATGTGCTACATTTGTTTCTCTTGAATTACGGTTTTAACATGTTTCTAACAATACAGAAACATTCTATGCAGACAGCAATATGTTTTCGCAACACTAAACATGTTGTGCAACATTTGTTTCTCATGAACGACTTTATGAAGTGTATTGTCTATGACTTTAGGGCTTGTACATAAAACTGCGAATTGCTGCGATGCGATTTCGTGCGACAAGGCGTCTCCCTTCCACGATTCGGGTGACCATTCCCACAGAGTACATTTGCATATACGAGGATAGAAACATCGACGACAACGATGCAACATCGCAAGAATGCGCGATACGAATCAATTCACAAGTTCTTGCGATGCGACGTCCGAGCTCGTAGATTTTTACGACGCGAAATCGCATCGCAGTTTTGTGTACAAGCCCTTATACTCCATTTTTGGTCTGTTCATGTTGATATCCATGTGTTGTGTTAATTCGCCTCGCTTAGCATCTGTGGCACAGGACGGTGTCTGGGTAGATTTCACAAGGATTGCAAGTTGAAATTGAAACAATCACTGCCAATAAAACTACATATAGTTATATTGGCGGAGTAGTGAGGACATTTGCTATGAATCCGCCACTTTTAAGATAGTCTCTGGTTATAGAACAATCATATTATAATCAAAAAGAATGTCCAGTAGAAGAACAAAACAGCTATATTAATAATCGATTTGCAGTTTTGTTAAATTTTGTCAGTTTCTCATTGCAGTCAAATAGTTCATGTCAAGGAAAGTTTTAACATAAAACAAGACCATTTTTTTTTTTCCTTCATATTCTTCGCATCTTAGTTTGGATAGGCCTACGAAGGACTGCTCTGACTCTGTTTACACAAAAAGAGTTTCGTAGAGTGGGATAAAGCATTCGCTCTTTTGGTCTAAACCCGGTCTTTATGTGTGAAATTACATGAAAGTGTATGAGATTTACATAATATTTAGAATAACTATCACTGTTTCCGAATCTAGATTAATATTGCAATGTAAAAGCAAATATGGAAGTCTGTAGTCGTAGTAATATCATTGGGATATTATAAATGCATTTTTTTTACTCTCTATTCTCTTCTTGTTTCCATTTATAGAATAATAATTAGCATTATTTTTTAGCTACTAATCCTTTTCAGTAAAATTGATTTATTTAATAAATAATAGGATGTAATACTTTAGTATTGTGTGAATGTCAACCTATATTCATGATGCATATAAGGAGCAGAATAATATAGCAGGGACATTTACTTAAAAACTATAATTAGGTATGTAATCAAATAAGGAGTAATCTTTCAATTTTAGTATGTAAAATAATACTTTGTATGTATCTTCTTTAGGGACTGATTCAAAAATATTAAGCAGTGTGTTTATTGGGCGACAATTTCTCGCAGTATGTGTTTTATAAAAGTTGGCTAGAGATACACACGCTATGTATAATTTTTACAAGACATACAAATTCCAATAATATCTGAAGATATATACGCCTGTTGTAGTGTGTACCCGCCTTTATAATTTCGCTTACTGCTAGAGTACGGTAGCCAGCACATCAAGCACAACCTGTCAAATTTTCTTGTTCGATTTTGATCATCAACATTTTAAATTCGTTAGGAGAAATTTCACAGTTCTTGATGTGCTGGCCACTGTACAATTATTATTATACAATAGTTACTAAAAACTTAACATATATATTTCTAACACGCTAGGCTTGCGTGTTAGAAATATATATCAAGACTACTTTGTATCTCAAAATTCTTAATTATAACTAATACTAGTAACTAATATAATTATGCGTAGAAATTGTAGTAAAATTAGATAAAATAGTGTAGGCTTCCTTTTTTCTATTAGAAAATGTTTTTCACCTTCTAGCCAAAATGTTAAGAGATTGGGACTAAAAGTTTGGAAATTAGGTTCATTTTTATTTCGCGCATCTTATATAAGGGTGGAGTGTTAATGGGGTAGTCAGGAACCACTACATTTTGTCATAAATAAAGTACGATTTTTATGAATAACTAACCTACGTGTAAACTACAGCTATTATTATATTGCTCAGTTTACCTTTGTTGTGCGCTATTTATATCATTCATAATGTAATATTATGACTATTCAAATAAAATTAATCAGCAAAATTCCATGCATTGTTTTATTTTATATTTTTCTACTAACAACTTTTACCACCAGTTCTGGCGGAAAGATGAAAAAAATAAAATAAAATGAAATCCTACATGGTAATGAAGAATATAGGAAGGGGGCCCAAAAACACTGCTTCTCCTATATTATGAGGTAAGTAAACAAAAAGCAGTAATATTAAGCGTGCACATAATTGTGTTGCTTAACTTCAAACTCGGGTAAATCCAATTTTGAGAATTTTTAAGATTTTAGTACCAAATTAAAGGTCAAAAACAGACTTTTAAAACAATTTTATCAGTTTTATAAAAATCCGCATAGTTCTTGAGAAAAAAACCGTTAAAGTTATAAATTTTTATCTAATTCCGATAGATCCATGAGACAGTTTTATTCAAATGCAGATAAGTCCATGAGAGCCAATCGGCTAACCGCGTTTGTTCAACATGGCGGTCAGTCGACGTCAACCCTGCGACATTAACACCGTACGCACCCGTTTTTTATTGTTTCTTTTTAATCATAGACAGTTCCCATGGATAATGCCATTAAAATAGTTACACCGAGCAATGCCCGCAAGCAGCCTAATATAAAAATCCACACTGAGTTTTTTCAAAGATAGATTAATTGCATTCCATTAGATCGAATGAAGGTAAATCCAATCTTAATTTTACATTTTTGAAAGAGTGTATGGTTATAATACTAAATTTGCTTTATAGGATCGTTACCTTCAGTATTGTTGACTTAATAAATAAAAAACCGCCTTTTAATTCATGGAATTAAGACTGTTATCACTTTTTCTTTAATATCTCCCAAGAGGGTAAAGTGGATTTACCCGAGTTTGAAGTTAAGCAACACAATTATCCTTCCACATTCTCTCTGCCTACTAAAAGTGAAGGAAGAACTTATTGGAGGAAATATTTATTCACCTTAGTAAATGGGGATGTGGCCATAAACTACATAGATGGAAATTATTAGGCGACTACCCAAGTGTGAGGGTGGTAAAAATTGTAGAGTACAATTAACCAGGGAGGGCAGATATTGTGTTTAATTGACACACACTTGAACATGCCTTGGGTAGAAGCTTATAGTCATTGTCACTAAAGCATGGTGATTTCACGCAACCGGTGTCTCGAATTGAACACTGAAATGGAAATACGCAAGGTATCTCCAATCTGTTACATGGATGATAGTGAGATTGTAGCTAGGAATACAAAAAAAAAACTTATTTATGTAATTGTTTATTAACTTAAACCTACGTTTTATTCTACTTTTTCTTCATCAATTTTAGCATTAACTTGGTGTCGTTGATTTGTGTTTTTTGTCGTTTCTTCCTTTTTTCAACAGGTTTGGTTTTTGTGCTTGTAACTTTTGTCTGGTCTGAAGTTTTATCTTTTTTTAGTTTCTTTGATTCATTTCGTACTTTGCTAGCTGTTATGTTCTTTACGAGCTCATTATTTCCACTAACCACCGCTTCTTTTAATAAAACTTCTTTCTGGAACGTAACCTTCTTTTCTGCGTTTATTTTCTTTTTCAAGATTTTGTTCGATACTACCGGACTTGTTGCTGCAATTTTCTGACTTTTAGCGACTTTGTTTAGCGCCCTGAACTTATTCTTGCCGAATTTCACCATTTTAAATTACATTTAATTGACAATAAAACACGAAAATCGACGAATTTACACATATAATCCACATGCAACCAACAGCAACAGCACTTGACAGCCTGACTGATGTTTCATAAATGTCAGTGTCAACTGTCAACTGCCAATGCCAACCTCACTCAACGTCAGTTTATTGGTGGTCAAGCATGGAACGCATGGAATAGACCAGTTTAATTCATTTTATAGATTTACATACATTTCAAAATGAACCTTCATAAAAACGATTAAAATTAAATTATCTAACCTAACTTAATTAAATAAAACTAATAATAAACTAAAATATGTCTTCAAAAATTCCACCGCATCACTGTCGACGTCGATATGTCAGTAATGTACGGTGGCCAGCACATCAAGGGGTTTATTTATGAACGCTGCTTAAAGTTAAGTAATGACTAGCGACTGTTTAGCCATACATTTTTGACGTTTGAACGTCACTTAGCTTTAAGCAACGTTTATGAATAAACCCCCGTTTCCACAAACTGTCAAATTGTTTCGTTCGATTTTGAACTTAATTAATAAAATTATAAAGTTAAAAATTGTTTGGAGAAATTTGACAGTTTCGGGTAGCTTGATGTGCTGGCCACTGTACCCAAAATAATGTCGGCATTGCCACTTTGTATGGCAATGCTTAGCCTCTGGCCAAGCCGGTAAGGTGGCCTTGGCCCTTGGGTCAGTTCATGGGAATTGTCAGCCGTTTGAAGATTTCGATGAACAAACCATGAGCGCTCGGACCCCGTGGCTCGAGCGATTCAACCTCAAACGGCTAGAAAATATAATTACCGATAAGGTTATTATACTTTCGCTGCTAGAGGTTTTCCGCAGCCGCAGCAGCAACGCCAGCACAGCACGCCGAGTCAGGAAGATGAGATGGCGCAAAAGTATCGATACGCGTTGCGTCCCACACTCAAGACCTACCCACCTTCGATGGAACTAAAAACATGCCATCAGGGGCCTAAGTCTACTAATTTACAAACATTGCAATGGTCTCGCCATTGTGAATAGTTGAGTGTTTGTATGGCAAATCTGTCAAAAACTCACAATGAAGAGACCATTGTAACGTTTGTACATTAGTAGACTTGGCTCCCTGGTCTCTTGCCATCGTCGCGTGCCAAGCCATTGGGTTCTAATGCAGCTGGAATGCCGACGGGGACAAGAGCTAGTCGGATAATGTCATTAATGTTCGCGTGCCGCGCTAAGGGGTCATTCAAGTAGTGCGTTTGTAAGCACCAACGGGGGGTTTTTACTTTGATTATTTCTGATGACATGGGGTACCGGGGGTCTGGATGGTGATTACGTCAGCAATATTAATTTCAATCAAAATTTAGTTAATTTTGATTTGAACAAAGATGGCAACCCCATGTTCAGTGATTCCCCAAAATAATTGATATTGCTTACTCGCTCTCACGCGGTGTTTTATGATTAGAAAGACACAAAGTAGGGAAATTACTTAAATGGGCATTCAATTATAACTTGATAGTACAGTGGCCAGCACATCAAGCTACACGAAACTGTCTTTTTCCAAACGATTTTTAACCTTAAAATGTTGATGATTAAGTTCAAAATTGAACGACAAAATTTGAGTTTGTGGTAGCTAGATGTGCTAGTCACCGCACAATAAACTAAGAACTGATTAAAAACAATGTTCTGACAAGGGTGAGGTGGGGGTCCATATTTACTAAAATTTTGCTTACTTTTTACTTGAATGGACCCTAAGCGACCCGCACTTCGGCTGCAAGACAGGACGTGGTGTCCGAGGTTGTTGACAACTCCGTAACCGTAAAAGCGATGGGGAGATCAACAAGGAGCGCCGATGGTAGATATTTACAACATAATTATGTAGCCGGCAAAGGCAATAAAATACGAAACACTTTCTTCAATAATTTATTATTGTCATATCGTCTCCTTAAGACATTGCGCTTAACAGAAACATCGACACATGTAACATTGATATACAAATACATGATTAATCTACGACAAAAATATTTAAATCTAAACATATAAATATTACTAAAGAAATGAGCAAAATAAATGCGTTAAAGATTGCATCAATATTTCTGTATAAATCGAGCGCGTCTTAATTATACATTCTAAATATAAATTAAATTAAAAATTCATGTATAACGCCTACAAAATGAAATTAAAAATGTTGCTATTACAAAAATGGTACGTATTTATACGTGTTTGAGATTCTTATCGTGAGATTGTTCTTGTGTGAAGCTGCTAGTCCATAAAAGTATGCCCTATGTCTAGAAATTATCCATCACATATTATCAAGCAAGGAACCCTGGGCTTCTATAAAAGTAGTAAAGCTGCGATGATCATAATTCGTCATTGGTCAAGGGAATGAGATGTTCTTGTTATTTTTATCGCTAGAAGCTGTTTTGTCAAAAACATCAGAAACATTTTGGTAATTTTGTTTACACTTTGTTGCTTATTTGGATTGGAGCTTTTCAGGTACTGAAATCGGCTATTTATGCAGTTAACTTTTGATTACATACAAAACTTTACATTTTATACAAGCTAGTCCAATATCTATAGACTCTATATACAATGGCTCAAGATTATCATTCCAACTCCAAGGATCCATGTCAATTAAACCATTTATAGGTACCACTTTAGAATAGTCTAAGCCTAGAGTCGATCATTTAGTCAGAAAGTTGTACAGTGAATGAGCCATCGCACGTTAGAGCCAAAACACTTAATATTATAAATATTATTATTCTAACATAGCTACCTCAGGTAACTGGCAGTTGCAACTCGCAATGGAATGTTTTTGAGTATGTTCCGAACTTGTATATTTACATAATTAAAAGTAACCAAAAGAAAATCTATGTCACGATTCCTATAAAATTCATTACAACTTACAACACCTAGTATCATATCAACAACAAACAACATACAGTCGTACCTCTTAAAGAAAATTATAAAAAAATATAGGTATTATGCTATATAATAAAGCTATTAAAAAACTGGTTTTGTGTGATGCAGAAATGAATTAAAAAACGTACAATATTACTTAATCATACGTACACACGGCCACAAATCAAGCTTTAAATTTCCAGTATAAGTGGATCTCGCATTGTATAGGATTTCCGTATAATGCGAGGTCAGCCTAAACTGGAAATGTTAGCTTGATTTGTGGCCGTGTGTACACAATATTATTATCTAGTATGTTTTGCATTTAATATGTGCTCGACTATTTGCAAATATTTATACATATGATTTGCTTACGACATCCAAACATTAAAACTAAACTTATTCAACGAAAATCTAATAAAATTAATAATAAAATGTTTCTTTGGGAATGGCAACACTTAGATCTTAGTTTAGCACAGCCATACTGACAAATCAAACAAGTTTATAAAAAAAATATACTACTATAAAAAAATTAATATACCGACATAAATGTCACATAGTTATCATATCCAGTATCCTTCAACGCCACTCAATGCAGTCTCAAAGAGTGACAGCCTGGCAGGTATATCTGTACAAGGATGTATTGGCGCGTGAGCAAAATCTGAATTAAAGCCGCCATCTTGTTTTTTTTTAATACAAACAAATGTTTACCAGCAGCACCCTGTCAACGTCATTCGAGTGCCAATTTATCTGAGTTTGGCGATCGAGTCGTGGCAAAAAAAATGGCGGTACATTTAAAAAGTCTTCGTCAAATATGATTATAATCCGAAAAAAAAAATACATTTGATAATTGTAACTAGTTTGTTGATATGAGTAGGAATGTAGGATTATGTTAACATTTCAGCCTTTAATTCATGTTTTTTAAATTTGCCGCCATTTCCTTGTGGCACAACTCGCTGGCCAAACTAGCTTTGTATAATATGTTCTGCGTAGGTTCGTCCAGACCGTAAAACATGTTAAAAATAAAGGTTTGATAATCAGTCAGCCAAAGCATATTTCAAAACAATATAAATAGGTACCTAGATGGATTATTATTTAAAAATATTACCATAACATCGGTATACAAGTTTACGAAAAAAAAAAAAAAATAATAATAATAATTATAATTATTCGAGATTGTTACCGATCAAATAAAATCTTTTTTATTTATATTTCATAATTATAAAAAATAATATAAAAAAAATAAAAAATCTAAATGATTTTATAGCGCAATGTAGATAGGTACATTCCAATTTCTTCTTTTACAATAAAGGTATGTACATACCTATCACTGTTTCTTTTTGTGTCGCTGCGAAACGTTACGAAAACTAAACATTTATAAAGCTTATATAACTTTTTATACGAATACATACAATTTATTCTAAGAGTTACAGGCTTATAAAAGCTACAACTAACATTGTTATACAGGGTGTTTGGCAGAACGTTGAACATACGAAAATGGTGGATAGGTGGGGTCATCTGCTACTTACTCAGCCCTAATTTATTTGGCCCTGGACCCTGGAAATTAAAAAAAAATATTTTTTGCTTTCTTTTAGTTTCACCACTTTCTTAACTTTAAAGTGTAATTTTTATTAAAAATAAGTAAAACAGGCAATATTTTAGTTTTTTTTAATCTTTCTGTAAGTTTGAGGACTCATAACTTTTTTTCTAGCTGATATCTGAATAAAGCAATAATTTTATAAGAATCTGCCAACATTAAAGATAAAAAAAAAATTGCCTGTTTTACCCATTTTTAATACAAATTACACTTTAAAGTTAAGAAAGTGGTGAAAGCAAAAAAATTTTTTTTTTAATGTCCAGTGGACCAGGGCCAAATAAATTAGGGCTGAGTAAGTAGCAGATGACCCCACCTATCCACCATTTTCGTATGTTCAACGTTCTGCCAAACACCCTGTATAGGTATCTATGTATTGTCTATTTCAAGTAGGTGCACTTAAAATGATTTTAATTTGGAATTTTGTGGTCCCAGAAAAGGACTGAATGATTTTGTTGTTATTTTTATAAAACACTTAAATGATTTAAGAGTTGGGCAGAGGGAGAGTTGTAACCATTCTGGGTAAGTACGGTCAACTTCATATTTAGGGTCCTTCCCTTAGAAAGTTGGTCGAAACTATTAAAATACCTAATAATATTTCTTTCATTCAATAGTATGATGTGATAAAGCCTACAATCTCCTCTAATTCAAAAAAATAATAAAATTCTTCTACTCCAGAAAATAATAGGTAAAATACTTAAAAAATCAAATTGATAAATAGCTACTTAAAGTTTGTAACATAAAAACGAACGTCTGGTAACTGGGTGCACGGTAGTGTACACAGCCAAGTTCATCATTTAAAATGATACATTTTTAGTTTTACGCTAACGTCATTAAATTATAATTTGCTATTATTATGCATTTTACTTGTTACTTGTTAGCAAGTTGGCTATAAACTTATTCATTTATAGATTATTATTTAGGTAGATGTTGTTTGTTGCTTCAGACTTGCTTGCTTCAATTCTCTCGGCTAAGCCTTACGCTATTATTTTTAAAATCAAAACTTATAGAGATCTTACTTACAAAAAAAAGGAATGTATACGTCAAAGCAAGAATGTTAAAAATGTACTAAATGTGTACTAAACCTATTTTTACGTAGGTATTTTAATAACAGAATGCATGTCCCTGTTTGCGCAAAATATAATTTATTATACTTATAGTATACTTTCGGACATAGCATATTGAAGATATATACGCAACAGACACATCAGCATTTATTAAGCTGTTACCCAGACTTATAATTATTATGCACTAAGGCAGGTTCTTTATTTTAAAGATTTCATTTTCTGAGAAATGAAGAACCTAAAAAGCCTGCCTATTTAGTGCGTTATTTTCCTAACGTTTCTGGCAATATACGTTTACGTGCCCAAATATCTTTTATTTTCGTGATTTCTTCAAACTTAAAAGTTTTTCATCAGCAATAATTCGTTTTTTTTTTTTCTTTTTTATCGTCAACCATATTTGACTACTTCACGCAAATGTTAATTATTTCTATTCATTGTCTTGACTCGCTGATAAGTGCCGATGATGCTCCTTAAATACACAATGACCAATATATCTTGATGCGCGGCGCGAAATGGAACTAAATCTAAATGTACTGAATTTGACATAAAATGACACTTCGCCTTAGCAAGCAGCGCCACACTAAACTTTCAAGATATACTGGTCACTTGTAAATACTATGATGATATTTTATAATATACCTACTTACATATTTGGTAATTGAGTACATTTAATTGTATTTATATCATACAACAGTAGACGCTCATTCATTTGCGACAAAGCGCATAGAAAAACCGTTTTTGCGTCAAAAGTTACAAATGTTTGAGCGGCCTATGCCTATATTCTTATACAGTGAATAGTATAACAGTTATTTTTTTATAAAAGCACGCTTACTCCTGGCTGTTTTACTAAAACGAAAATCTACAGTAAATGTTTTTTTAATAGTTTTAAGCTTGGAAGTGAACCCAGCCAAGTTCGGTATAGTATCGCCTGCCTCGAGTCATTGCATTTTAATATTTTATTCTTCTTTTTATAATTTCGGTATACTTTACTACGCACTACTATGGCGTATTCTCATTTCTCTCAGAATAAAACAGGCAGGTGTATCGCGGCTTTACCGATGTGGTCGGATATGTTTTCGAGTGCAGTTGTCGTGGAGGGCACTCACTGGAAAATAAGATATTACGTATTAGATTTTAATTAAATTTGATGCGACTTGCGTCAAGTGATACGCGCGCGCGTCACCAGCGTGGTAATTGCATGACACACATAAGCAACCGGTTTTTATTTTGACAGTTCAACACCATTCATTGCGTTTTTTACGTTGTTGAGCAGACACATTTTTCGAACATATGAAGCAATGGATTAGCGATATCCTTAAAAATCATTCAGATTGTGATTGAAAGTGTGTTCCACAATTAGGATGCGGTTGTTAAAAACGGACAGAAAAAGCAACCTAATTACGAATTAAATTATTACGCAATTAAGGAACTGTTTCTGTCTGTCGCTCCACGCGTCACGTTGCGGTGACTCGTGGCACGCTTTAATCAACTTCTTTTATTATATTTTCTCTGCTGTCGCTGTCGCAAGACGCGTGTCGCTTAAGCGTGTATTCGTGGTCACGGGGTAAGACATTATAGTTTTTTTTATGTCCCGAAACTTACCTTCATTTTGGGACGTGCAGATAAAGTCAACTTTTGCACGAGGAGGGTAGCGCAATCTGAAAAAAAAAAAAACATCAAGGTCAAATTAATGGCTTCGAAACAATTTTAACTTGGGTTCTTTATCGTATCGTAGATCGTGGGTTCCAACTCAGACAGGCACTTTACTTCGTGTAATTTAGTTCATCACTACCGCTCTCAAACAAAATGGAGAAGGAAAACATCGTGAGGAAATCGGCATGTCTTAGAACCAAAACTTTGAAGACATGTGACATCCATCAACCCGTAATACTGTGCCCGCGTGGAGGATTATGGATTATGGCCCACTCGTCACAGAGAGGAGGCCTGTGTGTGTCCCAGCAGAGGGGAACGTTATGGGTGATTATGTTTATGCAACTTTTGATTTGTAATTTTTTTTGGGAATCACATAATATTCTGAATCAAGCTGTAAAGGCTCATAAGTATTATAATTCATGGTAACTCACTGGTGAGGGAGCTGAGCCACTTGATCCTGGTCCTGGGATGTAGCAGCAGCAGGTAGACGGGCACGGCCGTGAGGATCATGAGGCAGCCAACGCCGGTCTCCGCGGGAGACGCGAACGCTGGGAACGCGACCACCAGGATCGTGCAGATTATGTAGATCACTGGAATGGAACTTTTTAAATTAGCTGATAGTACGTTAAATCGTTATTCCACATGATGCTAGGGATTGACACTATTGAAAGCTTACTTCACCTAAGTTACCACAGTATGATTTTTACAGAACAGATTGGCTGGTGTTTAAAATTAAAAGTGAGAATTATCTTTAAGCTGGGTGGCAAACGCGCAAATCAACAAAGTTTGATTTGAACAATAGATCTATAATTTTGGGGTGTATATGATAAAGAGTATTCTATTCTATTCTAACTTGAGAATATGATATATTGAAGATTCCTGATTTAAATTTTGGATCAGATGATGGAGGTAGGTGTTTATGGGCCTCTTACCAGGGAAGAAGAGGTTGACTTTGATGGGTCGCTCAAGGTTGGGCTGTGTATACCTCAGCACCGGTAGGCACAGAACTGCCGCACCGATACTCAACTGTAACGAAAATAATATTTTTTTCTATTGTATGTCATAAATCTATAAAATGAGCTTCGTGATTCTAAGTACACCTCACACGACGTGCTAAATGAGTTAATGTGTGTGCGAATACTTTAGTCGAACACGGAAGTAGTGGTGATGTTCTACCAACAACTTTATGTTATAGAGGTAAGAGGAACAGGGTGGCAAATTCCTCAACCACAGAAAAGACAAGATCTTCCGACCACAAGGGTGTTGTGATTGGTGGGCTACTGCCTGATGGTCGGATTTCTGTATATATGCCAATCTCGCGGATAAGTTTGTTTTCGCGAGGTGACATGCGTGATTTGCGTGACACTAGGTGTATGGCGCTATAAATGGCACAAGCAGATTAAGGAGGAGGTTCAGGAGATCGGCGGCCACTGACCCACGTAGCGAAGCCCACGTAGTTGATGAGCGCGTAGATGTCGGACACGGTGAGGTACACCAGGCTCAGCAGAGCCACGGCCAGCACGGCGGCGGCCGGCGTGGCGCGCGCCGACACCATCGTCAGCATCTCCGGCATCTGGCCCTGCGCCGCGCCCGCGTAGAACAGCCTGGGCGCAACGATGGCAAACATTCAAAACCAAAATCATTTGTTCTAAGGCAGAAAATCTGCACTTTTGGACGTAAAATTATACTACAAGGCAATCCCCAAAAGACTTCACCACCTCCCAGTGCTTCAGCTGAGTAGAAGAAGTGGCACTCCAAACTCCTCAGCAGCACAATAAGTAACTAAGTAGGTATAATGCTGAACTCTTTCTTGAGTAACTCTACCTACAACTTCTGTAACTTTAATTATTTTTAAATAAAGTTAATGCTCAATTCAACACAGGAGCTCGTGACTAAGTAATAACAGCCACACGAAACGATCCATCATGAGCTACGCTTGCCGGGGTTGATCCGTGGATGGGTGAACATCTTTACATATAAATACTCCTCCGTGCCTCGAAAAGAACGTTAAACCGTTGTTCCCGGCTGTCATTCGTGGATTTTTGACAGTCGTTACAGGTCGTCAGAAGCCCGAAAGCCTGACAAATAATTTTACCAAGGGGTATAGTATTACCCAGTTACTGGGTGTTGAAGGTCAGATAGGCCGTCGCTCCATGTAAAATACTGGGATTCGGCTGGCTGCATTTAAATTAGAATCCGAACCCAACATAATTGAAAAAAGGATTTTTTTTGCTTAAATTTTCGATAGAAAGTAAACTGTGATAATGTTTTACACACAACCTTCACCACCAACCTTCATTATTTTACGAGTACATCAATTTACTTTCACAACTTTTGTCATAATTCATATTAGTTACGAGTCATAGCCACAAATCAAGCTATACATTTCCAGTTTATGCTGATCTCGCATTGTATAGGATTTCCGTACAATGAGAGGAGAGCTTATACTGGAAATGTATAACTTGATTTGTGGCCGTATGTACTACGCTTTGAAATTGGCAACTAGTTTCATTTTTCTGACTGATCGACTCCTTGACAATTCCAAAGTCCCTGTAAATAATTTAATTGAAATAAATGCTTTGATTTTGATGATGTTAAAGTTCAGCAAAGAGGTAGACCTTGAAGAAGTGAGCAGCACTCCATTGACGGCTCCGAAGGTGGAAGCTGCGACGAACAGTGGGATGGAGAGAGCGAACCAGCCGAACAGACGCTCTGCAAACGTTACCGCTACTGCTGCTGAACCCAGCACCTAGAATTTAAATGTTTAAATATTACTTGATTAGCTTCTGCCCACAACTTCATTGGCGTGTTTTTGTACTCAGCAATAGTTTACCGGTACCGTGTGGTACCGGACGTAAAGAATAGCACCAGCCCATTTCCTCCCGTGGGTATCGTAAAAGGCGACTAAGGGACTAGAGACTGGGCAGTAGCGTTCTCTATGCATTTTTAACACCATACTGCGATCGCCAACCCGCCTGCCAAGCGTGGCGATTATGGCAAATTCTCCCCTTTTGGGGGAGGCCTATGTCCAGCAGTGGACGTCTTTCGGCTGAAATGATGATGATGATGATGAATAGTTTAGCTTTCTGTCAGTGAATTTTTATTTTATTTTAAAAAACAGATCAGTAGGTAACTCCGAGAGATTACATTTTACAAACATATGAACAAATAATGTTACTTCTTTTTAATATTAGTTTAGAAATAAAGATTATGTTCTGACCATACTAATTATTTAGAAGGTAAAATATTAACAGATTTGGTGAACATTGGCGAATTTTTTGGATAACTTGGCTGTGCTCTACCGTGGTCTTGATCGTGTTGAGCCGTGGCGTTATAAAGTAAAAAAATCTAGTTGGTTTGCTAAATTATTTTATTTTACTCGTAAGTAGAATAAACTTTTAAAGTTGCCTACTTTTAAACTCTTTCGGTCAGCTTCAAAAGTACCTAAGGGGTCAGTAACATGTTAGGTGATGCATTAAAAAAAATTAAATACGAAAATAAGCTACGGAAATGAATTGTTTTCTTTTTGTGTAGTTTAATGTTTTTAATGTTCTGCCGATAATCTCTTAACCTCTCGTATGTCGTAATTACAGACATAATTCAAAACCCATTGTGTCTCGCGTAGATCTACGTTCCGTTTTCGTACGATCTATGAAGGGTTAAGTACTTAGGTATTTATTGTCTCTAGACTTAAAATAGCAATATCCGTAATTTTTATGGTGTACATAATAAAGAGTATTCTATCTATCTATCTAAGACTTAACTACCTCATAATAAAGAGTAGGTAAGGTACCTTGTACCTACTACTTTAGGCGCAAAGTAAGTGATTTCAGTAATTGTTGACTGGCTAACCTTCACTCTGCATCGGTTTATAACAACATTGATAAAAATAAACGCTTCCTCATTTTGGAAATAACAAGAATTGAGGCAAGATTTTAAGAATTGCAACTTTAAAAATGTTTGTTGGTCCTTCTCAGTATGAGTGAATGGCAAAGCAATTATGGCGTCAAAAAAATAAAATCAGTTTTCTTCCTATTCGTAATTCCGTAGTCAATTTTATTATGACGACCCGTGTGCCCGGTGGTATTTAACATCAGCAAAAATGACGAACGACTATTTCCTATTTAATCCCTTTAGGGGGTGAATACTTATTCAAAAATTCCTCCTTATTTAGCAATAAGGAAGGATTTCTAGACCTTCGTTACAAAAGAAACTCTTGTACCTACTAAACTTTATGCTTCTATGAATTTTAGATTTTTATTAAGTAGATGTTGATGATCATAGATAGAAAGATAGATAGAATACCTACTCTTTATTATGTACACCATAAAAATTACAGATATAAATGTAGAACTGTTACATAGGGTGTCACAATGGGCAGTCTTATCGCTAAAAGCGATCTTACCTCAGTAGGCGACAGCGTGGTGTAGAAGGCCACGTTGGTGAAGGTGTAGACCACGGTGACCAACGTGCAGGAGATGGCGATGGCGCGGGGGAGATTCCTCACGGGGTCCTTTAACTCCTCAATTATGAAGTTTAGGTAGTTCCTGGTGGAAAGAGAATTGATTTATCCTATCAGAATAATTATGATTTAGATGTGTCATCAATAGGTAGGTAGATACCTTTAAGCGAGAGCAACAGAAAACGTATAAGTAGCTAAGTAATTAGGGTTACAAGTTGCCCGCCCCGACCCTGGCTCGAGCCTGTAGCTTTAAATTCGTCCCCAAATAATCACAATCCGATCCAGCCCGTCTCATGCTGTTCTCCTTCCAGCGACGCCCTAAGCCAAGATCCATACCCCCGCAGGGGGTGCCTTTAGCGTGTAGTAGGGCATGCAATATCGGAAGGTTCTCAATTCCGGAACTGAGTTCCAATACTGGAGATCTGATTCCGTAATTCCGGAACTGGTAACTTTTAAAGTTTGTTTCAAATCATAGAAGATTTATAATTATATCAGTCTTTTAATCATTTTTAGTAAAAACAAATAAACAACATTAAACATCAAAAACATCATCATCATTTTTTAAACATCTTTCTCCCATAATAGGTACTCTAATTAAACATTTTAAACCGTAAAATCAACAAGGCTTTTTTATCACACAATAGAAGTCTTTTAATCATTTTTAGTAAAAAATTAAACATCTTTCGCCCTTATTACTTAACTAAACATTAGCCGTCTAGCGGCTTGTGGAAAGTTCCACAGACTAGTTTGGTTGCGTTTAGATAAATTAATAATCAAAATATCAAAAAATTATGAATATCGGAATTCCGATATTAAGTACTCCTCTCAATTCCGGAATTGAAATATCAGAAAAATTGTTATGGAATTCCTAAGGAATTGGGAATTGTTAAGATTAATTTGACAGGACTAAACTAAAATGTATCTTCTGTCCTTTTCTTAATGAAATAGAAAGAAAAAGATGCACTGAACTTAATTTAGTTTAATTTGTGAACAAGGGAATCGGCACCATTGTCAATGCTATGCTTCAGAGCACTAATTTTTGGGAAAATTCCGGCCACATATCAATGTTGAGTTTTTTAACTAGTTAGCCGATGAACCCAAAAATATTCCTTTAGAATAGTTGAGTTGTTAGAGTTAGGTTCTTACCATCCGTTATAGGCGAACAATCCCGAGTAGAATGATAGGGCGATGGAGGTCACATCATTGGTGGTGCCTTCGAAGGTGAAGTGTTGCACCTCACCTGTAAGAAGACAAATGAAGTTAACAGAACTGCGTTAGTAAATGTACAGCTAAGCGCACATTAGATACAGCCGAGTCGCGCTGCAGTGCATCTATACAAAAAAAAATGGTGGTCTGTAAAGTTGGTTTACGGACGATAGTTTTACGTGACAACGTCATAACAAAACATTGATGCGGCGCAAGCGTACAATGAGCGTAACGGGACAATGAGCGTAACGGGACATTTTCGTGCATGCAGCCGGCGTTCATCGATTTATTACACGTTGTCACGTCAAAAAGTGCGATGCGGTCAGCCTGGGCCCGATACCACAAAACTTGAAGCCACACAATTCTAACGGAAAAACCTCACAAATATGTAAATTGTAGTGATAAGTCTACAATCGACATAATTATCTTGTTTAAGTGTCTTGTATTGTCAAAATAACAGATTTTTATTAAATGCATATCCATACTATACTAATATTAATATTATAAATGTGAAAGTAACTCTGTCTGTCTGTATGTTACGTTTTCACGCCTAAACCGCTGAACCGATCGTCATGAAATTTGGCAGAGATATAGCCTGAGATATGGAGAAGGACATAGGCTACTTTTTTTACGCGATAACCGACATCCACGCGGGCGGAGCCGCGGGCAAAAGCTAGTGAAAGTATATACGATACTTATAACAAAGAAACAAGTCTTCTTTTTGTCTGTGTCTGTTTGTTACAGCTATTCTCCGAAACGGCTGGACCGATTTTGACGGGACTTTCGCTGGCAGATAGCTGATTTTAATTTTAGAAAAAACCACACGGGCGAAGCCGCGGTCAGCAGCTAGTTATTTGTAATTTCTATGTTATGCAATATTCTCTATTTCGTAGAATATCGTAGACTTGTAAAGTTTTGTTGTGCATATCGTCTTACAGTGTGCGATGGTACATACAAAATTTTCGGAAGTTGTGTAGGTGGATTACAAAATGTACGGAAGTGGTGTAGGAGAACTACAAAATGTACGGAAGTGGTATAGGACGATAAAAATGTACGGAAGTGATGTAGGAGGATTACAAAATGTACGGAAGTAGTATAGGACGATTAAAAAATGTACGGAAGTGTTGTAGGAGGATTTTTGCAATGCGGTGCGGCCCCATTTAACTTTGAGCTGCACAATACTGATCCCTAAGTCTTCACTTTTAGGTTGTCTTTATTGATTCTTCTTTATCTTCTTGACAGTGCAGCATGGTCCACAAGCTAAAACCGCGAAACTTTGTTATCAAGGATCAATAGGTATATAGGATATACAAAACTATAAACTCAATCATAGTTTCCCGACATGATCATACCTATGCTAATGAATCCTAGAGATTGGTCTCATTGAAAATCAAAACAACATAGTTTAATAACACCACTTTTAACTCTGCCGACCCTTTTAAGCAAACTTATCATGCCAAAGATATTCCTCAGTAATCCAGCATTCTATTGTAATGCCCTTTCACACGAACTGGACACAGTCCGGATTGCAGCAATCATTTAATAACGCTCTCTTTGTGGCGACGCCCACAACTCGAAGGAAGTGTGAATTGATCTTATTTGTGCATTGTGCATGTCTGATGTTTGGTCTTAGTTGATCATAAGTGAGTATGTTTCCTTGGTAACTGATCCAGCTTAGCGAAGGGTGTGGGATTTTCTGTCAGGAATTTCTCAATAAAGGCCTGCAGGTTATTTGCATAACACACTTTCTATCACAATAGGGATGATGACTAAAAAAATATTTTTTGTCCGTCATGTAGATTATCAAAAAATATTGGACACGTATTTTTTATTTTTTTACGTCATCAAAGCATTACGCTGATGCATTGAGTTCAAATGTGGCATGACGTCACTTCTCAGTAGATTTTATACGTTGCTGTGACGTAACTCCCCAAGTTTAATGTGTTTTATCTTAGTCATTTTTTATTAATATGTTATAGCAAAAAATACATGTCCATTTTATCATTATCTGATTGACGGACTAAACAGTTTTTCTTTTTTTTTACCATCGCGCAAGTCGTAAAATTTTATTGCTCTCAGCTGTAGGTAAGATAATTTTAAACGATACTATTCCTTAAGCAAATGCTTATTAAGTCAAATTCAGTTTACGCCGCGTGACAAACGTAAAAAATTTTTGCTTTGGAACAGAAGGATAATGGAGTGGTCTTGAAATTTTACTCAGTACTAACTATACCCAAAGTCTCAAATTCAGATAATTTATGTAAACAAAGGGGATAACATATCAAAAAAAATATTTTCGTAATGGTAACTCACATAAAATGGCGAAAAAAAAGGTGCCATTTTCTTTTAAGTACTGAATTTAAGAAATAGGTAATAATTAAAAAATAATCATACCGTAATTATTAAAAAAAAAAATCGGCCTTAATCAAAGTTATTAAAATAAGAAGATTTTCTGGTATAAAATATTTTATGATACTGGTAACAATGCAGGAGATCCAAACCTTTTCACATTTTTTACATCTTCAACAACACTAATATTACAACTCTCATTCATAAATTCATATTGTATGTAGCATATCTAGCCACATTTTGGATGAAAGCGGCTGTAAACTGTTTCGAATAGAAATTGATTTTGGGAGGCCTACGTAACGTCTAGCAGTGGACTTAAAAGGGCTGATTATGACGATCATATCCGACATACTACACAAAACATTGTTTGTCAACGGTATTTTGTTTGCATAGTTCTTATAATTAATTCACTTTAATCGATCATTATTTACAAAAAAAAATATGATGAAATGTTTTGCACCACTGTCCTGTCATTTTGACAGTGACATTTCTTGACATTACTTTGTTTACATAAATTATCTAGTTTTTCAGTGCTAGACGTAGGCCTCCCAAAATCGATTTCCACTCGAAACAGCTTACAGCCGTTTTCATCCAAAATGTGGCTAGATATGATACTTATAATATGAATCTACGAATGAGAGTTGTAATATTATGAGTGTTGTTGAAGACGTAAAAACATTGAAAATGTTTGGATCTCCTGCATTGTTACCAGTATCATAAAATATTTTATACCAGAAAATCTTCTTTTATTAGTAACTTTTTTCGGTTTTAAACAAAGTTATTAATAAAAGGAGATTTTCTGGTATAAAATATTTTATGATACTGGTAACAATGCAGGAGATCTAAACATTTTCACATTTTTTACATCTTCAACAACACTAATATTACAACTCTCATAAATAGATTCATATTGTAAGTAGCATATCTAGCCACATTTTGGATGAAAACGGCTGTAAACTGTTTCGATTGGAAATCGATTTTGGGACGCCTACGTTTAGCACTGAGCTTAAAAGGGCTGATTATGACTATCATATACCGTGTCTCCGACGCACTACAAAAAACATTGTTTGGCAACGGTATTTTGTTTGCATAGTTCTTATAACTAATTCACTTTAATTTTATCGATGATTATTTACAAAAACATTTAATGATGAAATGTTTTGTACCACTGTCCTGTCATTTTGACAGTGACATTTCTTGACATTACTTTGTTTACATAAATTATCAGAATTAGAGACTTTGGGTATAGTTACTTCTATCGGCAGTCCCCAAAGACTGCCCTGCAATATTTATTTTTCTTTTTTTTCATATCCCATAGCCCTAATAAGTAAAAATAATACAAAATGTCCTAGATTATGTGGTTCAAAAATGCATAGTTTGGAAGATGATTATTATCAATCATATTAATTTAGTTTAAAAATTGTCACCCGTATGACGAATTGTTACCTTTGGGACGTTGCCAAACTGATGAAACTGAGACCCTCGATGTGTGTAGGTATCTAAATTTCATTGATAAATACGAATTATTCATGTTTAAACCAATCAATAATATTTAAAGCTAAGAAAATGCGACATTGTCATAATTTCACGTAAGGGTGGTTTTCATTAATAATCATTATATATTTTGTCGAATTATTTTGTATGAAAAAAAAAAATATATATAATATAATTGAAAAATAATTCATATGCCAGTTGATTCTTTGATATGGTCTCATTCATACCCTAGAGTTATGGGATATAAAAAAAACACCTTGTATATAAAAAATTTTTGACCATAATGTAGGTGTGTCCGTTCTGCTAAACTACGTCCCATCGGCGAAGGTACATCTCTTCCTATCCCTTCGGGGAATCGCGTGATGTTATATTCAAATAAATATTTGAATATCAATCATTATTAATTAGCTACAGTACGAGTATGAACCCATTTCCGAACCGAAAACCGAACCGAACCGCGAAAAGATTTTTTTAGAAGATGCAAAAAGAAATACAACATTGTGTGTACATAAATAAATAAATACAACCGAATTGAGAACCTCCTCCTTTTTGTGAAGTCGATTAAAAAGTATTTTCGGTGTGGACGCAGGAGGCTCCCTAAATTTTATGTTAATTTGCATTATTATTCTGAAACAGTCACACAGTCACCATCCAGAGTGTAGAATGAAATTTTTGAAGCGAATCAATTGATTTCGCGGTCCACCTTCCCTTTGTGCACCCCTATACAAACAAATAAAATTGAAGCGTCTGTTTGTAATGTCAAAATACTAAATGCATATGAAAGTGCATACGATACTTATAAAAAAAAAAACAATTAAAAAAAATTGTCTCTTCGTCTGTCTGTCCTTCCGGCTTATTTTCGAAAAGGCTGGACCAATTTTGACGGTACCTTCACTGGCAGATATCTGATGTAACTTAGGAGTAACTTAGGCTACTTTGTTTTTGGAAAAAGCCACGCAGGCGAAGCTAGTTAAATAAACAAATCAATTGCAATTTCAAGGACTTTTTCATGTCCGAGAGACACAAGAAACTGTGTCTCTCCCTGTAAATTCACAGGCACTATACTCCATTTACTATAGCATTAGACAAATAACGGCTAAATAACGACAGTTATTGTGTAATATTGTTGAAATTACTGCACTTTGGAGTTATTTTTTTAATTTAAATGGTAAATAGATGAAAGTGCTTTGTATTTATCGTGAAATAACGGAGTTTATTAAACGTTTACATCGAAATAACGAAAGGGTGAGAAGTTGTCAAATTTTATAATAAATGGAGTATAGCTATGATTATGCGATGGTAATAATCCCAAATACCTATCTATAGGTACTGTAACCATAAACCTAACCAACAATAATTGGGTGTATACTGTGGGTATATGTGTACTTTTTGGTGAACAAAACTCATGGAACTCGCGTCATCGTCACCGAACGCTCTATTTACTTAGTTTTCACTTCTATCGGCACTTTTAAACGTTGCTCCACACTAGGAAGTTCTCCTGTATTGAATGTGTGTGCGTAATCCTGTGTGTTCCATTTCCTCCCGTAGATGTCATAAACGGCAACTAAGGGACTTACTAGAGAATGGGCGGCAGCGTTCTCTATGTATTTTTAACACCATACTGCGATCGCCAACCCGCCTGCCAAGTGTGGCGATAATGGCAAACCCCCCTAATTGGGGGAGTATTAGTATTATTAGTAGTTATTTTGTTCAGTAGTGGACGTCTTTCGACTAAAATAATGATGATGATGATGATGATGATCACTCGAATATTGTGTCTGTTATTTAACATCCTTCACAACCCTAAAACGCCATCCTATCTGCGACAACGCTTTTCCTACGATCGTCCTTCGGATGCACCTTGCAGGTCGCATCTTAGAAATCTCCTTAGACTCCCTCCCCACTCATCCGACTTCTACTCCTACTCATTCACTGTGCACGCGGCTCGGTTGTGGAATTCACTGCCACCTGACATTAGGGACTGCCAAACTGTTGCAGCCTTTAAAAGAAGAGTAAAGGATCACTATCTTTCTACTTCGTCATAGTTGCATATTATTATGTATTTATTATTTTCCACTACATTGTAGTTCTAAGTATATATTTGAGTGATATTTATTTTAGAAGTATATATGTAAGTATATTCTCTTATTGTATGTTTATAAGTATTTATACTAGTGTATAGCTATTTTGATTTTATGTATTTTTTTTTTTTATATCATTTTTTTTTTCTTCTACACTTACACACGTTGTCTACATCTCTATATCTACTTTCCTATCGCAGGTATGCTGGAAGAGATTTCATTAGAAATAAGCATCACCTTTGTACGTATTTTTCTGTTCCTTTCTTCTTGTCTGTTTATATGTGTGTACATAAATTGTTAAATAAATAAAATAAATAAATGATGATGGGGGGTGGTGCTATTCTTTACGTCTAGCATCACACGGCACAGTCTTCCCAAGGGGTATCGTATTACCCAGTTATTGGGGTGTGGAGGTCAGATAGGCAGGCGCTCCATGTAATACAGATGTACAGCTGTATCTAGTTAGACTGGAAGCTGACCCCAATTTACTTGGGAAAAGGCTAGGCAGATTGATTGAATTATAATAATAATTCATTTATTTTTCAGACAAAGTCATTACATTAAATTTTAAAACTAAAAATTGATGTAAAAATCACACATACACAATGAAATAATTCTCAAACATTCAAATAAAAAAACAAAAAATATATATAAGTAAACACATGTCAATCAAATCAAATATAAAATACATACAAAAATCATTCAAAAACATATTAAAAACATTATTATTATTATTATTGTATATTTTTTTCAGAATTTCTTGTATTGAATGAGTCAATGAGCACCACTGCTTAGCGGAACGTAGGTAATTGCTTGGCAATGTTTATTCATAATTTTTAAACATAACTGATTGATTCGCAGACTTATATCTAGGGCATTTTCAAGGAATATAACACAACAGGTATTTTTCATGACAATACCTTATAATTTTTGTATTAAATATTTTCCTTGTTTGAAGATTTGAAAAAATGCTTAACAGCGGTCTTTTAGCATAACAATTAGATAGGTCTAGATGATATTTACATAATTTAAAAGCGAATAGTCTTAAAATAATAATACGAGTAATATGTACGAGTATATAAAAACGAGAGGGGAAAGAATCAAAGGGCATCGAAAGATTCATCCGCATCGCTGTCAACAGGAAAAGTGCCCAAAAGGCTGGCATTGCCACGTTGTATGGCGATGCTGATTCTTTCGCCAAGAAATAGGCCAGCCTTGTCACGTGAAGAGTCGTAGCTATATATTATATTTTGTAAATGTGAGAACATTGTAGGCCTAGTAAACTGATAGATAACAACACACACATTATTGACAATTTTCTAATTTGTTAAGTACCTGGTACTTGTTGAAAGGCCTAGCTTACACTGTCCTTCCATACCTAACACTGTTATTTGAAAATATTGTAAAAGCCAATTATTTTGAAAACAGTAGGTAACTGTGGAGTTGCTTGCCGGCTCTTCTCCATAGGAAACGACCGATTGGAATCGTGCAGCTTCTGACGTTTCATAAGTGCCCATTTAGGGTTATGTGAAATCAAATATTTTGATTTTAATTTTATAGGTAGAGAGCAGAACAGCACAAGTATTAAAAAATACTTCAAATTAGATCATGAAACTTTGCATAAATGAAGATAAAATGTTTTTTTTTTTAATTTCCATTATGTTCGCCGTAAAAAGAAATTACCTAAACTATCGGCGCCTTGGAGCCTTGTCCCTGTCTCGCTTGCTCGCGGGACCGCGAGCAGTAGTGTGCGAGCGAGATAAATAGTGAGGTGGCGTTGAGGTATTAACTGTAGGGCATGCAAAAACCAGGTTGTTTAAAAAACCGGGTTTTGAGATTACAAAACCGGTGAAACCGGTTAAATCGGTTTTTCGGTTTTTTTGTTTAATTTTTTTAAAGAAATGAGAAATATTTGTGTAAAGAAATGAAAATGCTGAAGTCTAACCAAAATCCCTAGTAGCATTTTTTGTTGGCATTTAGTTGGGCCACTGACAGAGGTAAGTGGCCCAACTAAATGCCAACAAAAAATGCTACTAGGGATATATATTTTTTACGTTTATCTCACTTATTTTTATAATAATGAGCATTTGTTTGGACTAAAATAAGCTACAAGTAACTTACTGTAACAATACAAAAAGTTTATTTTCTTTATATATAACATAGAATAAAGCTTATTATTTAGGAAAATAACATAGTCTTCAGAACTTAAGGTACCTAACATACAAAATTAAGAAAATTTTGTAGGTACACAAAGGTCTAAAATCACAGAATATTAAATAACAATTTCACTGTCATAAAATACAAACAAGCAAAACCAAATAGTAAAACGTAAAATGTGATCAAAATTATTATTTAAATATCGCATAAAATAGAAGTCTTATTCCTAATTTACCTAAACATAAATCAGTCATTCTTATAGATAAAGATTACAAATTAAAGTTACCCAGCTAAACCAAATTAGTACTATTTTTTGCTTTTTAAATAAAACCATACTGATGATTTATCACCAGCGGATTTTTTTTCCACAAATTTTGTCTTTGCTGTATCGGCATTATCTACATCGCCAGCCCTCTTTATGATTTTTCTTTGTGTAAATATTAAGTGCCATTGTTGCAAACGTTCATGATCATAATCTTAAAACAATGACGGACAACTGGAAGGAAGTTTTAGGCGACGTAGTCTAGTTAAATGCACTTTAGGTGCAGAAAGGCAGAAACTCAACGACGAAGATTCAAAATTGTGTGAAACCACCGACAAACACAACATGTGCACTGAGCA
The DNA here is from genome assembly GCA_947523025.1 of Dryobota labecula. NCBI lineage: Eukaryota > Metazoa > Arthropoda > Insecta > Lepidoptera > Noctuidae > Dryobota > Dryobota labecula. Next base: position 3,562,571 of record OX383305.1, on the reverse strand, counting down.
CTCGTCTCACTCACTCATGTCACTATACATAGACTGACCGAAAAAGAAAAACCCGAAAAATCCGGTTTTTATATTTTTTTTAAACCCGGGTTTCAAATCAATCGGTTATCCGGTTTTTTCGGTTATCCGGGTATCCGGTTTGCATGCCCTAGTATTAATGATGTCCCATGTGATGTTCTGTGTGTGGCCTTTTTGGCCTCGCACAGATTTACAATGTAAATTTTGTTAGTTTTAAATGCTCAAGTTTTATTTTTTACTGTTTGTATTTCTTGTGCGTAATAGTGCGTAAATATTTTTCTTTCTTTTTTCTTTGATAGGGCGCGAGCCTATATCCATCAACCGGGAACAAATCCAGACTCCAGGCTGCTACTGATAAGTTCCAGATAAAAAACCCAATAACACTTTGCATCTGGTAATCGAACCCAGGACCTTATGCCGACCACAGAATTAGTAAAAAAGCATACAGCGTAGGTACAGTCTCTGTCAAATTTTCTCATTCGGTTTTGAACTTAGCCATCACCATTGTAAGGTTTAAAATCGTTTGGAGAAATTTTACAGTTTCGTATAACGTGATGTGCTGGCGACTGTACCGTTTTGCAAAAAATGAAATAAAAAAACAAAAAAATAGTCTTACCCTGCACAGTACCTACTACCTACCTACTACCTTTACTTTTACTTTATATATTTTCCTCGATCATCGTAATGCTAATGTCATTATTACTCTGAACACGAAAGTCTATTCAACAGTTACTTAAGGCCCAGATACATGCCAGCGACCTTGAGTGGTTAGCTTGCGTGTTCTGTACTGAGCTCACGAAGCGCGTCGTACGTCCGCCAGTAATAGGACTCGCCAATCCAGGAGCGCTGTCCCAAATAAGACGCATTATTTTTATTTTTATTTTTTATTTTTTTACATACAACGGGGAAGCTCTTGGGCCTTCATCTGTGATTATACATAAAACAAAAGGTATTTTAATAAAACACGTACACTAAAAGGTCGTATCTCAATATGAAACTTTATAAAAGGTATCAGAACATTCTAGACACATTTACCGAGGTCGCTGTTGAGCCGTTTTTCATAATTCCTTCTCAGTCACGAGATAATATTTTTATAAAGGAGTGGCGCTAGTGGACCGTGGTATGTCCTCTTAAGTATAACATCATCAAAAGTCGGTTATCGTCGCCTTAATTGAATATTTATCTCGTTAACTTTGTGCCTATCTACTCATTTTCTGCCGCAATTTATTCTGTTGAATTTTTTGGATGGTGTAATTCTGGCAATTTTTGGAGATTGGCTGAAAAAGCTATAACAATAAAGTAGCATAATCAGCCTATTAAGTTCCCATTGCTGGGCCTCTTCTAGGTGAGAGGGAGTGGGCCATAATCTACCACGCGGGTCAAGTGTGGGTTGGTAGATGTCACATGTCTTCGAATTCTTGGTTCTAGGACATGCTGGTTTCGATGTTTTCTTTCACCTTTTTGAGAGCGGTGGTGATGAAATATTTACACAAAGTAAAGTGCCTGGCTGGGTTCGAACCCACGACCTACAACTCGTAAGTCGCAGCCGGTACCACTGGTCCACCACTGCCCAACAATGAAGTATAGCGCCGGAATGAGACAGACCTTTGCTAAGTAGTGGGTTAAAAATGTTGACTTGAAAAAATAACTCTGAAGTGAATAAGTATCTAAGGGGCGGTTCTTCAAGTTGACCTCTAAGAAATGTAATTTTAATGTCATTTTATTTAGAAACGGTAAGGATTAAATACGTGAAAAAAATATATGTTGCTTTTGAGACCTTTTTGTAGGTACGTCGGGTACTCGTTACATCATTGGATAAAGTTCGCTCGATAGAAAAAAATCCAAACATACCCTTATTTTGTGGATTAAAATCATTTTATTTCAATATTATACCACATTATGTATTGAAAATCACATCAAAATAAACGTCTATGATGAGTATGATGACGTAATGTCCGTCAGGTTTAACATTGTTAATATCGTAAAACATATAATTTTCAACCTTAAATTAACGAAATTCACGGCACAATTTACTCGCGCCCCAGCTGCCACCTCTAGAACAAAAATGCACGCTCGAAGAACCTCGCCTTAACATCAGGCAGGATGAGATTGTAGCAATCAAACGCGCCCTTATAAAACCTGAATTTAAAAAAAACTTGGCAAAATATATATTTTTTACTTTTATTTTGAGATTAATCTAACTCTATAATAATTAGTCTGAGAAGCACTTGAATTCCCCCTAGTCCCTAAAGGATTAGAAGCTTTGTTGCATTTCCATAGAAGCATAATTATTTTCCTCTGGGCAAGCCGTGTACTCGATGGGGAGGAACCCCATCGGCAACAAAAATTACGAACAACCTATTACTGCTAAAGCCAATTTAACCCGGGGATGACTTTTTCCCCTATAAGGAACTCTCGTTCAAAATTTCATGTTTCTAAACCTAGCAGTTTACGCTGTGCGCTGTTTATCTGTGAATGAATTTTATATTTTGATTTTACTTTTAACATTTATAATGGTAAATTAGCCCTTGTTTTCTCCAAGTATGAGAAAGTTTTCCATAAATCTGATGACCACATGATACATCATCATGTTACTATTAGACTTGGTTGTCCAAATAACAAGAAAAAAAAACTAACAAAATATAGTTGACGAGAGAGTTGACTGATCAACTGCAGATAAAATTGGTTTTGAGGCACTGAGGCAAAGGTTTAACTGACTACCTGATACTATGTAAAAGCTAAGCGCACATAACAGCCGTATCGGGCTGCACTGCAGTACATCTCATTTCAATACAAAAACGCACGTTGCGGCCCGCCGTTATACTGTACGGTGGTGGTTCAATATAAAATGCATAAGAGACTTGTAGGAGGATTCTTGTAATGCCAACTGCGAATGCGAACTGTGACCAAATAAACGTTATTCTTTCTTCCTTTCTTTCAATGCAGTGCGCTCAAATCTGCATCAGCATAGATATTCTACCCTATTAAAAACCGAGACCTCAAGATTCAGCCGTGCACTAACTTAAAGAACCCAATCAATTAATTCCCTGTTATTTAGAATAATCTTACGGAACCAATCTTCGTTCAATCTCTGGTGGAGTGCTCAAGTGTTGACTCAATTTGCTCGAAGATTGCTCTCCATTATCAGCCGCTCTTTTCTCTGCGTCGCGTCGCCTTGAAATCATTGCTACCGGGTTTATGCGATTGACAGTATTGTAGTGTTGGGTAGGACAAGCAATTTTGACGAGTTTGTATGAGTAACTCATTCAGCTTGGTGAGGTAGTACATTGTACCACTTCAAATGAGGTGGGACAATATTACATTAATAGGACAATGTAACATCAATGGGATATTGTCCCAAAAATGTGACATTGTCCCAATAATGTCAGATTGTCCCACCGTATTTGAAGTACTAACACAAAAGACATACGAGGCTTTGAGCTGAGCTTAGAAATATGAGGGATAGGGAAAATATCATATTACTGAGTAATGCATGACTACAACAAACGCATCGTAGTTTAGACGGATGACGAATAAAATTTGTGTCTCAAATTAAATAAACAGCGTACGACATGAAATATTTCTTTTTAATAGTTAATCAAGAAAAAAATTACTAATTGTAATTTAAAAATAGCAACATTGCCACTTTTTTACCGCCGAGTCTGTTACGTCTCTCGGTGATAACCTGACCAGACTTCGAAAAAAATTATTTCCGAAGGAACACTCGTAGCAGATATGCACAGTCGTTTTTTAGCCACTTCATATAACCTACATTAATTAATAAGGTCTACTCTCCCGCCCGCACACATTCGTTCGTTCAACCGCGCTGTCCCGCTCACTTGAAGTGAACCAACGAAACGAGTCAAGACCTCCCTCGTTCGCGAGCTAGAAGTGCGACAACGACAATCCTTGCACTCGCTCGCTCACCTCACGTCAGCATTGTCAGGCCTCACTCACCTCACCACACTCACTCACTTGTCAGTTCGAGATTCATTCATTTGTATGTCACAGTGAAGCGGTACAAAATTTTATTTTGAGGTGTTGGGACATTCAGTCGTTTTGTATGGGACATTTGAGGTGCCTCTTGCATGTCCTACCCAACACTACAGTATTGTTGTTAAAAGGCTGCCTGGTCAGGATGCTTTTGTGGGCTATTGTTTGTATTGTTGTGCATGGTATTGAACGCCCATGAGTTCTATCTTTTTGTTGTTTTTTAGGTCTTGTTGAAAATTTCCGGTTTCAAAAGCAATGTTGTGTTTTTTTCCTTTATAGATGAAAGATTACTTAAGGCGAGATTCGAGCGTGCATTTTTGTTCGTGAGGTGGCAGCTGGGCCGGGTGCCGTGAATTTCGTTAATTTTGGGTTGAAAATTATATGTTTTATGATATTAACAATGTTAAACCCGACGGATATTACATCAACATAGACGTCTATTTTGATAGGATTTGCAATACATAATGTGGTATAATATTTAAATAAAATCATTTTAATCTACAAAATAAGGGTATGTTTGGTTTTTTTTTCTATCGAGCGAACTTTATCCAATTATGTAACGAGTACCCGACGTACCTACAGAAAGGTCTCAAAAGCAACATATATTTTTTTCACGTGTTTAATCATTACCGTTTCTAAATAAAACGACATTAAAATTATATTTCCTAGAGGTTAACTTGAAGAACCTCGCCTTAATTATGAATTTGTGATTACGAATAGGTGAGTAGGTGAGTGTGTGGGTTTCTATGATTGTGTCTAGATTAGTTTGTGATCTTCCTGTGCGCGTTCTTTCCGTCTTGCTTTCTGAACTAGTAATATTATAATAGCGAGTTAGTTGAATATAATACGTATGCTAGACGTTTTGGATTGCAAATAAACACCACATTATCCTTATGGCTTCTAAAAAACTGTAAGTGTTCCGGATTTTTTTCGCGAGAATGAGTGCCGTATTTTCCACGATAGGGAAAAAGTCGATAATATTGAGAGGGATAAAATTATATAGCATTTATATTTATTATATTTTATTATATTCTCCATAACTATGTATGGAGGAGCATAATACAGTACCATTTTGAATTCATGAAACATCGCTTTACTTGTGGTAACCAAGTGTACACACTGTGAATGTGTGGGCGAAGACGAGTAACGTCAGCACATAACATACACACGCAAACACACATACGCACACATCTATCTTCGCCATTGTCTCGGACGATACCGCTACCGAGAGCTCCTGCGCTTACACACACATTTACAGTGTGTTATACATTTGGTTACCACAAGTAAAGCGCGCGTCGCTTCGTGAGATAAAAATACAATATCTATTTACAAATTCAAATCCTTTATTTTTGAACGTCAAAATTAACAAGAAAATAGAATTGATATAGTTGCCCCTTCCCAAAGGTGATTTCGTATGGAGTAGAATGGGCAAAAAACTCGATAGGTAGTCTCTATTAAAATGATTTACAAAATCTATACAAATAAATAAAATTGAATTGTCAGTTTGTAATGTCAAAAAAAATTTTTTTTTGACTAAATGCATGTGAAAGTATAATTATATACATATATTTTTTAATTTTGTCTTTCTGTCGGTCTGTCTGTCTGTCTGTTTGTTCCGGCTAATCTCCGAGACGGTTAGGCTGATTTTTTCGGGACTTTCACTGGCAGATAGCTGATGTTATATGGGGTAACTCAGGTAACTTTTATTTTAGAAAAAGCAACGCGGGCAAAGCCGCGGGCAGCAGCTAGTTTAGTATAAAGTTTTAATTCTATTCATGGTCCTGGATTCCATTTCCTCTTGACGGATAATGCGTCATTCTGTTATTTTGTAACAGACGTCGTAATTGTCCCTAGAGAAGTATTTTTTTTTTTCATTTAAATGAGTGTTTGGGAAATGTCAATACGTTCGGCCCCTAGCATATGGGACCCAATGATAAGACTAAAAAGTCCACGCTCAATTTAAAGGGGAGCAAATACTACGGGGCGAAATCCCCTTGGCATTGCGCGAAAAGAGAGCAGCTCTAATAGCCAACCCTAGTAACCGTATCTGATCTTTTGAATCAATCAAAATCAAAATATTTTATCTATCTATACTAATATTATAAAGCTGAAGAGTTTGTTTGTTTGTTTGTTTGAATGCGCTAATCTCAGGAACTACTGGTTGGAATAGAAAAATTATTTTTGTGTTGAATAGTCCATTTATCGAAAAATATTATAGGCTATATAACATCACGCTACGACTAATAGAAGCGGAGCATATATGAAAAATGTTGCAAAAACGGGAAAATTTATTCTTTTTTGAAAGCTTCCTTTGCGTGCGCTGCGTAAACGGTTTAAGTTACACAAATATCATAAATGATGGAATTGTTCCTCTTTAAAAGTCCAAAAAAAAAAAATTTTCGACAGCATATGTCTGTCTTTTAAGATTGACTCACTATAACCTTTTTTTATGCTAATCAAATTTGTTCGAAATTAATGCATTATTTGCGAAGGAATTTTGTCAACATAATATTAATCCTTATCCAAATAAATATGTTATTAATCACAAGGATTTAAATGTAAATAAAATTGTCCTTGACATCGCTTGATTTCTATCAACATCTTAGGAGATAAATAACTTCGCAACAAAATAAGTGTATAGGCTATTTAACATCACGCTACGCCCCTAAGGAGCCGAGCAAAACGACAAAAAGTCGGAAAAAACGCTAAGCGAAAACGAAGTAATTGCGCGGACGGACGATGCGACGCGACGGGGTGAGTTGTGGGCCGAAATTTTACGCGGACGAAGTCGCGGGCAGAAGCTAGTGTCACATAAACCTAAATAGGTGCTTACGAAACGTCAGAAGCTAGGTGCACGGTTGGTCGTTTCCTATGAAGAAGAGCCGGCAAGAAACTCCACAGTTACTCTTTTATAAATAATTGGCCTTCACAATATTTTCAAATAACAGTGATAATAGGTATGGAAGGACAGAAGGACACTTAACAAAATAGAAAATTGTCAACAAATTTAGTCTACTAGGCCTATCAATCAACTCAGCCTATCGCAGTCCACTGCTGAACATAGGCCTCTCCCATGCTGCGCCACAACACCCTGTCCTCCGCCTTCCGCATCCAGTCTATCCCAGCCACCTTTTTGAGGTCGGCTTGCCGATACGTTGTCTCCACTCCAGGACTCGTCTGCTCCACCGGCCATCGGTCCTTCTACAAATATGGCCAGCCCACTGCCACTTCAGCTTGCTTACTCTGCAAGCTATGTCGGTAACTCTGGTTCTCTTCCGGATAATTTCATTCCTGATTTTATCCTTCAAAGAAACTTCGAGCATAGCCCGCTCCATAGCGCGCTGAGCGACTTTAAATTTGTGGACCAGCCCGACTGTCAGTGTCCACATTTCGGCACCGTATGTCATAACGGGCAGGACGCACTGGTTGAAGACCTTAGTCTTCAAACATTGCGGTATAGATGACGAAAAGACTTGACGGAGTTTTCCAAATGCTGCCCAGCCCAACCGGATCCTCCTGTCGACTTCTTTCTCAAAGTTGTGTCTACCGAGCTGGATGACTTGCCCTAGGTAGACATATTCCTTCACAACTTCGAGAAGCGACCCTTCGATGTGGATTGGACTCGGCAGGACGTGGGAAGTGTACATGACTTTCATCATGACTAGGCTGCATTGTTTTGTACTTTCATTATGACCAAAGTCTTTTTGACGTCTTCCTATCCAAGAAATGATTCTTTGTTACATTATAACAATAATAATTGAATGGCTAATCCTTCTAAGTAGTAGTAGCCAGCACTCAAAGAAAGTCGAAAGCGACGAAAATATTAAAAGCAAGTTGAAAATTCCCTAGTGTCAATTTTATTTCCCTTTAAAGTAGCAAGCGGCAATGCTACTGACGGAGAAATATTATTAGGTACCTATGTACCAGCAGCAGTAGTAGTAGTGGACTTATAGTTAATACTAGCTGGTGCCCGCAGCTTCACCCGCGTGGCTTTTTCTAAAATAAAAGTAGCCTAAGTTACTCCTTATTAACATCAACTATCTGCTAGTGAAAGTCCCGTCAAAATCAGTCCAGCCGTTTCAGAGATTTGCTGGAACAAACAGACAGACAGACGAAAGTAAAAAAAAATATATATAAGTTCCGTATTTGCTTTCATATGAGATAAAGATTTATATATAAGAGGAAGTCTGAAGGTGATACCGGTGACTGAAAGGGTGTGTGGAAATAGTGTCATGGTATGGGCATGTGATGCGGAGGAATTTATTTATTTATTTTAAGGGAAAACAAACAGTATATTAAAAATAAACAGAAGTAACTAAACAATAAACTTAACAAATATACTACCCACTACATTTTCCAGATGACAACTTAGATATTTACAAACTGAAGGCAAACGTAACTGTAGTCAGGGCAAAATTAAATATACAACAAACAACTAAAAATAACAAAACAAAACTATTGCTTGTGTATTCTATACTACGGGTCATATAAAAATAATAATAATAAAAATAATAATTCGCCAAGCATACGATCTACTGCTGATCCCTCAGAAGAAAGAGGGAAATGTCATCAGGAAAGTTTTGAGTATGAATGTGGATGGCTACGAATATATAATATACGTATACGAGGAGAAGACCAAAACGATGGATGGACTATGTGAAAGAAGGTATGGCTAGAAATGGAGTGACTACAGATGATGATTAATAGAGAAGTATGGGAGAAAAATACATGTTGCGCCGACCACAAATAAAATGGTATAATGGCAGGAGAATGATGATATCATTGATATATATGTTGATGATATGCTTTCATATGCATTTATGTAAAAGCTGTTAGTATGTCATTACAAACAGACAATTTAACTTATTTGTATATATAGACTAGCTTTTGTCCGCGGCTTCGCCCGCGTTAATGTCGGCAATTCTCCCACAGACCGGCACCGGACCGGACCGGTCCGAACCGGACCGGGATAAAAAGGATACGTTTATTCCGACTACCTGAAGACAACAAATATCTACAAAAAGACAATAAAATGAATATAGTATGTTATCCTTAAGAGATAGCCATGCCATCGCGGACTTTTCTGTAAACCTATATAAGATACATAATTCCACCATACATTTTTTTGTTATATCTCAAAGGGTTTAGACAGCGTTTTCGTTGAAAGCTCCCAGACGGCTTATTTTTTTCCGATACCTCCAACAATTATCAGTAATGTATACAAAAACTTAACAAATTATATACTAAAACCTTCCTCGAGAACCACGCTATCCATTGGTGAAAACAGCATGAAATTCGTTGTAGTCGTTTTTGAGTTTATCGCGAACAGACAGACAGACAGACGCGGCGGAGGACTTTGTTTTATAATATGTAGTGATAGTGTTGATCAATGGTCATGGTTTCTCTGAATGAGAAGAGGCCTTTGCCCTGTAGTGGGACGGTAACAGGCTAGGACAGTAACAGGCTAGGACAGTAATAGGCTAGGACAGTAATAGGCGAAGACAGTAACAGGCTAGGACAGTAACAGGCTAGGGCAGTAATACACTAGTATTATTTACATATCCCATAAGTACGGTCGGTTGGAAGAGAAAACTATTCAGTCTACCAGCAGTTGGCTAGGTGGATACTTATTTCGGTACACCGACTAACTCAGGTACTCGTAGAAGTAACAAGCAGAAATAGTAATAATATATGCATAGTAATACTCTCACAGACGAGGAATGATGCGATAAGGCAACGGTGCGGTTTAAAAGAAGATGTAGGTAGTGCCAATTTAAAAGATTATGCTTAGATGGTTTGGTCATGTTGAGAAAATGAGTGGAAGGTTACTAAAAAAAGGTCTAAAGGCAAATATGAGTGGAAACGCCGGGACGGGATGCCCTAGAACAGCGGTCGTCACACTTTTTTGGTCAAGGGCCACATATGACAATGTGAGATAGTACTGAGGGACGCACACTTGTGAATTGTATGTGTAAACAAGCAACGCGGGTGCAAGTGAATGTAAATAAAAACAGAAAAAGCAAACATTAATTTTAAGTTACTGAAGTAAAAAAAAAAAACAGTTTACACTTCACAAATTATGATGATTGATGAGTGTTTTTTTTAATATTAATTCTTCTATGTTGGCGTCTTTGGGACTACCTGCAATCCTCATGGTGTCTTCTAAGTGACTGGAAAGGCGATTGCATTTTTATTTTAAATCACATTTTCGAAAATGAAGCTTCACAGAGGTATGTTGAAGGGAATATTAAGTCAGAATAAATTGTGCGCAGTCTCGTAAACATTTATAGTTGCTAGGCACATTTCTGCAAAATTCAATGTACTCCTGCTTTTCACGATGTTCGATGATGTGCGCTTTAAGTTGTGTGTCGTATTTTACGCCATGCCGTTTAGTACTAATATTTATTATATTTATTCTGTGCCATTGCTCTGAATAGTTATAATCCATACTTAAACGTAGGTATAATTACACACATAATTACATACATTAGTAGTGTTTGTAAAATTATTTGGTTTTGTCGCGGGCCGCACAAATACCAGCGGCACCATACCAGTTTCACGACCACTGCCCTAGAAGGACATGACAATGATTATATTGGTGATGTTCTTTAGAAAGGTCAGGTGCGTGTATGATCAGAGGTATGAACGTAAATGAGTATGTTAGGATCTAGCACGTGGCGTTCTGTAGTTTCTGCCTGCCCCATGGGAAGAAGGCGTGAGCAGTAGCGGCGTTAGGGTAGGGCACGGTTGGGTGACCGCCCGCCCAAGGGCGCCAGGCATGAAGGGGCGCTCCTTCATGTCTGGTTTCCGGTCTCATCCTTCCATTGAGAATATTGGTCAGTATACCTGTAACGGTAGCGAGTGGGGAAAGGACTTTTTCTAAGCTTAAGCTGATAAAAACCTATCTGCGATCGACATTAACTCAAGCGAGATTGACAAACTTGGCAACTTTGTTGAAAACATAGACTTTGATGCCTTTATATGAGAGTTTGACGATACAGCGGCTAAAAAAGTTTAAAGTTTTATTGAAATAAACGGTTGCTTAAAAAAAAACACCTGGTTTTTATTCACATGTGTGAATTGGAGAGTAGAAAGGGGGCGCCATAGAAACCTCGCCTCGTCACTGGGCGTGAGTATATGAATGTACTCTAGCTTTTTCCCGCGGCGCCGCCCGAGTAGATGTCGGTTATCGCGTAAAAAAGTAGCCTATGTCCTTCTTCATATCCCAGACTATATCTCTGCCAAATTTCATGACGATCGGTTCGGCGGTTTAGGCGTGAAAACGTAACAGACAGAGTTACTTTCACATTTATAATATTAGGAAGTATATATATAGTAAGTATGGATAAATGTCTCACAGACGAACTTTTCACAAGCAACTCCACTAACTTCACATACGACGACTTAAATTCTAATAAAAACACAATAAAACTTAATGATGTAACACAGCTGTTTCCATTTCTAAGCGTCATATTTGCATAGTCGTAAGTAGACCACGGTCAAGTTTAAAACTATCGTGTCGCGAACGCGATTATGTAATCATAATAAACGCAATCAAATTCTTTAATGGTCTGTCTAGTCGCACTGCTCATAAAACTGGTTTCATCAGTTTCTGATAACAAATATTGTTTTGCTTTAGTGCCGAACATAACTGTTGCAATGGCCTCTTATCATATACAGAAGGATTGAGGGTTGGTTATCAAGCTTGATCTCAGAATTTTGGTGATTTTAAAGTTTCATTTAATTTAATTTTCATTTCATTTACATTTCTATTTCATTTCATTTCATTTTCAATTTGTTTAAAACTTTACATAATCAGCCTGTATTGTTCCCACTGTTGGTAAACTGGCTTCCTCTTTGTGAAAGAAGGCGAACAACGCGGCACAATGCGGGCCCATTGCGAATTGGTGGATGTCACATGTCTTTGAATTTATGGTTTTAGGACATGCCGGTTCCCTCACGCTGTTTTCCTTCACCGTTTTTGAGAGCAGTGGTGATGAAATTAGACAAAGTAACATTTCGGGCCGTTACCATTGCACTGGGTCACCACTGCTCCTCTGCTTAAAGTTTAGTCCAATCCTATATTGTCTCCTGATGTTTGCTTTTAATCGTAGGAGGTTAGTGGTGCTTTAGACTTATTTCAAAAGCAAATAATAACAAAATATGACTTGATGTGGTCACGTCAGTAGCTTATTTTTTTATTTTTTTTCAATGTTTCACAAATCGGCCAATACAGTATTACTTGCAGTGAACACAACACTGCATGCCCTAAATAGTGAACACAGCATGCACAATGTATGAGCTAGTTAAAACTAATTATAAATAAGCTTATAAATAACATGCTGCCATTGAACTAGGATTATAATCAGTCGAATGGTTGCACAGGCTCATCTTAATAATAATTTTGGCTGATGCTAAGGTCCCGGAGAAAATATCAAAATGCTGCACACTGTTGTAGCTGGAAAACATTCTATAAAATGGAGCATGTTGTTTTATATTTGTTCTGCAGTCAATCAATCAACTCAGCCGATGGCATTCCACTGCTGGACATAGGCATCTCCCAGGCTGGGCCACAATACCCTGTCCTCCGCCTTCCGCATCCAGTCTTTCCCAGCCACCTTTTTGAGGTCGTCGGTCCATCTAGCTGGGGGGCGTCCCGCACTACGCTTGCCAATACGCGGTCTCCACTCCAGGACTAGTCTGCTCCACCGGCCATCGGTCCTTCAACAAACATGGCCAGCCCACTGTCACTTCAGCTTGCTTACTCTGCAAGGTATGTCGGTAACCCCGGTTCTCTTCCGGATAATTTCATTCCTGATTTTATCCTTCAAAGAAATTCCGAGCATAGCCCGATCCAAAGAGCGCTGAGTGACCTTAAAATGATGTTTGTATGACGCTGCCACGATAACTGTCCAGATCCAGGACAAGGAAACCAGGCCCATCCAACTGCTCAGAGGGGTGAGACAGCCATATTCCCGAAACTTGTCACCAATGCGTTGGAGGACGTCTTTAAGACGCTGGACTGGACTGGACAGGGAATCAAAATAAACGGCGAGTACATCTCACACAACTTTGCCGATGACATCGTCATAATGGCAGAGACACTGGATCAGACCAGATGCTGCACAGCCTAAATGGAGCCTCTCGGCGGGTTGTCCTCGGCATGAATTTTGACAAGACGAAAGTAATGTACAATTCTCACGGCCTGCCGAGTCCAATCCACATCGAAGGGTCGTTTCTCGAAGATGTGAAGACTGTGTACCTAGGGCAAGTCATCCAGATCGGTAGATACAACTTTGTTCTGCAATAAAGCATCACAAATGTGCGCCTATTGCATAAAAGACTGCTCTGGCGTGGAACAGCAAGTTGAATTCTCTCCAGCAACCTTCACAAGCTACGTGGGCATTGATCAACTTAAACAAGTATATGATAGCTGCAGTCTTCTAGAGCATAAAGTGGTCATACTGAAGTATTCTAGCTTTGTTCCATAAGATTTGAGGTTTTTAACATAAGATAGTTGTTGTTGGTAGTATCGTGCATTTCGTTTACTCTTCTGTAAATTAGAATGGTTGCAGGATCTAGAGGTCTAAGGACCACCAACTGTTCATCATTGGTCCTTAGCTCCAGCGACGTTTCGTATTTATTCTTCGTAATATTCAGGCCAAAGAATCAATTACACATTCTCTATAACGTAATGTAACATTTGTTTAAACTGCATATTATAACATTTGTTTGAACAAATGATTTTAAATGTCCAAGGTTGATCATTGTGTTTAATCAGTAATTGAGCAAGCGTATAAACCAACTTCATATTGGACTTGGCAATTATGTATGTAGATAAAATTGTTTGCGTGGCTACTACAAAAACAAGGTGTAAACGTCCGTCGCCTGGGACCCTGAATCCTAACTATAATACCATCCTATATTCTTAACCCTATATTATACTTCTTCCTGTATTGATTCCGTGTATTTATTCTGGTTCCGTGTGTTTGCCGGACGTAAAGAATAGCACCATCCCATTTCCTCCCGTGGGTGTCGTAAAAGGCGACTAAGGGACTTACTAGAGAATGGGCAGCAGCGTTCTCTATGCATTTTTAACAGCATACTGCGATCGCCAACCCGCCTGCCAAGCGTGGCGATTATGGCAAATCCTCCTAATTGGGGGAGGCCTATGTCCAGCAGTGGACGTCTTTCAGCTGAAATGATGTATTCATTCATCTCCGTTTATATCGGCACAACTGCACAAGCTTTAAGGCTTGCTTGAAGGTTGTAGCTGCAGATACTTTCTCCGCTATAATAAAGCAATTTGTGCGAAGACCCTAGATTCTTTTTTGTGTCTAGTTGTTGAGTGGTCTTTCCTTGAATTTATTCGTCTTTAGTTTAAGTTACTAACTATAGTATTTTAAGTACAAACCTGTTATTAACAATTTATGGATCTTCTAGCTGTCCGAAATAAAATGATTTATTTAAGCTTTATACGAAAGAACCTAAAGCATTTAAGAAAGCTTGAACAAAATCAATAATTTTGTATTATTTTCGTATAAACAGTCCTTTCTTACATCCTATAGAGGTTCGAGTCCTTTATACTGCTTGGTGTTTGGCCATTATACGAAGTCTCTATTTCAAGAAATACCTCATTATTCTTCAAAAAGTGTGTTTTCTAGAAACCTATTTATACATATAGCATTATCCACCTACCCAAATCCTAACCTAATTGACCTACAAGTAGTTGTTCCGGGTCTGGCTGTTTGTGTATATGAGTTTAAAATAATGTTAAATTTACCTAATGTAATTTTTTTTTTAAATTTAATTTAATTTAATTTTTGTAAACGCACCCACAATACAAGAGAAATTCCTAGTGTGGGGCAACGTTTTTTAAAAAAAAGAAAAGAAAGAAAGAATCATCCTAAAGCGATCCGGACACTGCTGGAATACAGGCCTCCTCTTTGTGAGAGTGAGTGTGCCATAATCCACCACGTGGGCCCAGCGCGGGTTGGTGGATGTCACATGTCTTTGAATTTTTAGTTCTAAGACCTCACGATGTTTTTCTTCACCGTTTTGAGAGTCATCGTTATGAAATAAATTACACAAAGAAAAGTGCCTGCCTGGGTTCGACGACACGTAAGTCGTGGCGGCACGTAAGTTAGATGTAGCAATAATGGCCCAGTGGTTATCACTGGGCCATCACTGCTACGTATAACTTCTTTATATAACATTTTCTTGTTATAATATTTTCTACTAACACGCTGGATCATTGTTGTCCGAAAATAAAGAATATTATTATTATAACAACTAGCAACTTCTTTATATATACTCCTGCTTCATTTTTTACAACTTATAAAACATCGAGATTTCTTTATTATAAGTAAATTTAGGTCATGTGCGTAGCACTCGGACACAAGAAAACACAAAACGGATTTGGATAAATTTTGGCACCCAGATAGTTTATAACCTGAATTAACACAAAGGATACTTTTTATCCCGATATTCCCATGGAATCGAGACTTATGCGGGTGAAACCGCTAAGCGCAGCTAGTATTTATATATAAATAAAACACATACCTCTGCAAAGCTGGTAGATGCCAGCAGCGATGATGATGAAGAGCGCCAATAGCTTGGCGTACGTGAACCAGTCCTGGACCCTTGTTGCAGCGCGTACTGACCAGCAGTTCACGAATGTTAGCAGCACTGGAGACAAATACATTGTTTTTATCACTGCTAGGTTGTAGTTTAAAAAAAAAAAAATGTAAAAAAAAACTGTGTTTTACAAATAAAAACGTTGACTTGAACGGGTGTTAAAAAAGTGTTGTAAATAAAATATCTTGTATAGAGATCACTGGGATTTGCCGCTGATGAAATACAAATATCAATAACGTAAATCACTTTTTATGAATGCTGCTTTTTTGTGTTGCTTTGAATGAATTGAATTTTTTTTTTTTGTTTTTTTGTTTCTTTCTGTTGTTAGTTAAATTATCGCACGATATTCGCTAGGGCATTTAGGTGGTTAAAGACGGCATTTTAATTCGTTATTTATCACATGCAAAGTTATATTATTGACTGTTGTATTTTAGCAAACGAATCCAGTTGTTTACTTTTCATCATAATTATATTCAAAAGCGTTATATCAAAACCCTTTAGAAACCAAAAAAACACATAAAATCGTTCTGTAAAACTTGTTGCCTTCCAAGAAATGCACAATTAACTGTCGACTTCTTCTAGCTTATTTTTTTTTAATATGACGTGTAAAAGTGATTCCGAGATCCTATTTATAAAATAAAAAATAAGATTTTTTTAAAAATAATATCTTCTTGGATGTTATATTTAAATAAGTACTTTTAAAAGTCTTAAAACCTTAGGTACATACTTTATCGCAACGTTCGAATAAAAAACCTTGCATATAATACGAAAAACCTTCCACAAATATTTATTATTTTAGATTGGAAACTGGGACAAAAATATAAAATATAAGATCGTATCGGGGCGGAGAGGAATCCGGAAGCTGTTAGCTAGAACGGCTGGGGACTCGGAACTTATTAAAATAACTTGCATACTTTCTCGTAATGTGGTAAAATATGTCCGGGATGGAGGGTACTTGCTCTTAATATAACCGTGGAAAGACGTTATAAATAATGCTTTATAATAAATAAGAGCCTTTCGTAAAGCTGGTTTTTTAGTTTTCAGTAATGTTCGTCAAATATTTTCTTGCAAAACACAAACGTTATCGCTTTTCAGTGTAAATTCCGCTCAGAAAAGTGATCCCTTTATAAAAGAAAACTTTTTAATACTGTCGTTATAAAACTCATGGAATTTAGTGTGTAAATGAAGGATCCAGAATATTAGCGATTCGAAACACGTCGGTCAAAGTTCGTTACTTACCACCGCGTAAAGTGGAGCAAGGACCAAAATGTAGGTCCTTGTTATTCCATGAATTTGTTTGAAGTAATTTCATCCAACTCAGAAATTACAGAAATTCTTGATATACCCAGCGTGGCTTCGATACATCACAGGTTAGGAAATGTTCTGCGAATTTCACTTTGTGCCCCAACCACTGCCAACCTTATCTTATTCGTTTTCGTTTTCTATTCGTTAGTTAACTTTGAAGTTCTACAGAAAGGCAGTAAAACATACTCACATATGCAACAGGCCGCCAGCAGCCTGGTAGCGTTTTCAGGAGGATCACACTCCGGGAATATGGGCTTCAGCACGTACACACTGAACGTTAACGCCACAATCGCCTGGAAACAAAAATGGCGTCACATACGAAGGCAGTAAATACGATTATGATGAGTGAAGAGGGACTAAGTTAAAATTCGTAGACGTCTACGTCGTAGTATTTGCCGACGAGAGTATAAATTGCCTTGTGAAGTTACTATTACCTACATTCTATGAATTTTGTAACACGGCACATATAAAAGGGGATCATGGTCTCTAGAGCCTTTATCGCAGACGGTTTTAAAATGTTCTGTGCCCAAAATGGCTTCTTTCTTTCTCTCTAGAATACCACTGGCAAACATAAAAGTATTAAAGCCTTATGTGACAAAAATGCGCTCCACATAACACAATAAAAAATACGCACTGTGTCTCGTGCTGGGCGCCAATAAAATCTAGTAGTAAGGTCAATGCTCAATATTTTATATTATAGCTACATCAGATATATTGTCATCTCCTCTATACTTTGATCTATTCAGACAACTTCACGAACAAATAAAGTTCAATCTAGTGTTATTATCACAGAAATCCAATGAAAATAAGATTTGAATAAGTCCCAGGTCGGGTGCCAATCAAATCTAGCCGTAAGCTACATCAAATTAGTGGCATTTGCGCTATATACTAAGATCTATTCAGACAACTTTACGAACAAATAAAGTTCAATCTAGTGTCACTATATCTACAATTCAATGGAAATAGTCTTTAAATAAGTCCCGCGTTGGGCGTCAATAAGGGAGTGAAACAGATATCTGTAGCAATATTGTGTTGTCAAGTATTAAAAAAGTAAAACAATGAGGTATTCTAATATCAGTTAATTGAAGCGAATCAACCAATAAAGTTTAATGTAGGGTCTCACTAACCAAAATCCAATGGAAATAATACTTAAATAAGTCTCGCGTTGGGCGCCAATAAAGGAAAATGTCAGTAAAGCACTAAAACAAATCTCCGTACCAATGCGGTGCTGTAAAATGCGTTATCCTAATATCAGTTCATTGAACTTTATCAACCAATAAAGTTCAATCTAGTGTCTCACTAACAGAAATCCAATGGAAATAACATTTAAATAAGTCCCACGCTGGGTGCCAATAAGAGAGATTGTCAGTAAAGTAGTAAAACAAATCTCCTTAGCAATATTGTGTTGTATTCTTACAAAACATGTAAGGATATTGCGCTATTTTTATATCAGTTTATTTTTATTTTTTATATTAGTTTTTTATCTATTTTTAACATATTCAACCAATAAAGTTACGTCCTGTATCACAGTCTCACAGTAAAATAAATTCTAATGGAAATAACATAAGTCCCGTGTTGGGCGTCAATAAAGGAAAATAAGAACATCGTAGTAAAATATTTTCTCTATAGCAGTATTGTGTTGTATCCTTATAAAAAGTAAAAATATATAAGTTTCCTGCACATTTTTATTTTTTCAGTAAAGTCGTTTATCCAGTGAGCGTGGGCCATATGAAAGTATTTATTTACTTTGAGGACAATATGCGTGGGCTGATGCTTTCAGAAGCATACTAGGGTTGGTGTTCAGTTAGTGAGACAATATTTTATAGAGGTGACTTTGATAATAGATTTCTTTTACACTTATTTGAAATGATGATTATTCGAACTGTTGGCTTTTATACGCTTGAATGAATTCTCAAATATCTATTGTGAAAGTACCCAAGTTCGAAATTCACAATAATTTGGATTCGAAATGTAATTTAAACGATAATGCTGTATAAAATTATTTCCACCAAAGTCTTGAAAAATGCTGAAAGTGTGGCACCCTTAATCGGATTATATAGGGACTGACCGTGCCGCTGAAAGCTCTAATTTATATTCCATTCTTGTCTCTCCTACGCAATGAGAATACGTCATTACCCCCCGCGTCTGATGACATAGGTACTGAGCTTTAGTTATTGCGTCATACGAATATTCAAATTTCGAATCAATACAACGGCTGGTTCTGATGGTATCTTAAAAGCAATGGGTTTAACTATAAAAAACTTCTATGGACCAATAAAATAAAACAGCTATGAAAGGTAGTATAATATATTATGAGGTATGTCGAGGGTACACATCAAGGCCGAAAAGAGAATTCTAACCTAACCTAACTAACGTGAAAATCAACCCGAGTTTTTTACTGAAAGATATGGAATTTTATTTTAGATCTTGAAGGTTCTTTGCAATTCAACAGACGGGAATAAAAGTATTAATTTAATGTCAGTCAAGGTAAACCTCGGATCGTAAAAACTTATTTTTCGCACTGTTATAAATCCTGCGGTGCAAAGAATAAAGATCTGTAGTGTCGAAACAAATCGTACAAATTGTAGACAAACATCTGAAACAAAGTGTTTCAGATGATCTTTCTGTGAAATAATGTTCTTAAAACGACTTGCTGTTATCCCATAATTGCTCGTCATTAACCTTTAAAAGTTAATTAGTTTTAGTTACTTAGGTAGGTCCTATTGTTAGAATTTGTTACAAAATTACAATATTTGTTGTTCTTTAGAAATACATAGGTACGATATTTATTACCGAACCTAACTTTAATCTTTGTTTTCATTCAAATACTAAACAAAAGCAATGTAGGATGTATGTCATCTTATGAGATTTAGAATAACGAAACATAAGAATTAGAATTTTTCTCGTCTTTCCAGCGAAATTTCCACAATTGAGCCTTACCTACACCACGTCTTGAATTTGTTAGATGACAATTAACCTTCCGAATTGTGTCTTAGAATTTTGGGAAAATCTTAGGTGATAAATACGAAATTATAAAAATTGCAAAGCAGCACCAAATTCTATCTGAATTTGTGTAAGTTCTTACCTGTGAACAAGGTCTGACGATCATGCACTCAATCCATAGCCTGACGAAAGCGGCGAAAGGACCAAATGTCTCCATGATGTACGCGTAGTCAGCACCACTGAGCCGGATCATGGTGCCAAGTTCCGCGTAGCAGTATGCACCTATCTGAGGATAAGAAAAACATCTAGGTATACATATAATAAAATAGTAACGAAGTCAAAACTGTATATTGAGTATTTTAGGAAATAAAAAATTAATTGCTACGAGGTGTGGGAACGAGTCTGATGCCGAAAATATAGTTTTTAGATTTTTTGTCCTTTTTTCTGTTTCTCGGATGTATATTCCGGATTGGCGCAAAAACTGCTGAACGAATTTTAAAGCTTATAACCTGAAACATAACACATAGGGTAATTTTAATCCCGGTAGTATGATCCCGTGGGATATTTTCCGATATACACGCGGCCGAAGCCGCGTGCAAAAGCTCCTATGACACATTGGCAATACTGCAAACGCTGCTTCCTGTGCGGATAGGCCGTTCAAACATATTACGGGTTTGTGAAAACCATTTTTCGATTCAGGGATTTGTATGCAAATGGTTGTACTTGGATATGTGAAAATATTCACAGCAGTAGTATATTATATAAAGAAATTAAAAGGAAAACTATCACAGCTAAGAAAGCTTCACAAGTTACCGAGTAATAGTCAACCAACTTACATTTACAGTTGAAAAGAAAAAGTTCTCCCATACGGAATGTATGGGAGAACATGTTTTTCAACTAAATACAATGTTAAGTTTGTTCGTGGTCCGACAAGCACTTGGCCGGTTTTTTTTTTTTTCTCGTATGTAGCTGACCTATGCAAATGGCATTTTTTATACGCGCGTTCCATGAAAAGCGTGTCGACTGCGCGTCGACAGCACGTTATATGCCTTGTAAAAGCAGCTCTAGTTTTTGCGTTTTCAGCGTGTACATGCGCGTCTACGGCGCGTCAATAAAAACGCCGTGTGCTGTTTGTGTATGTGAGTGTAAATGTTTGTAAACGCACCCAAAATAGGTACAGGAGAAATTTCTAGTGTAGGGCACATAAAAAAAAAAAATATACATACCGTAACAATTGGTCTCTAAGACTGACGAACAATTTGATACCGTTAAATTAAAACTAAAAGTTGGAATTAAAAGTTCTACCTTATGCAAATGCGCTCTATAAGTACAACTTACAAGCAAGATAGAAAGGTCAAACAAACATGCATTTTGTTTTTCTCCCGGGTTTCTCCCAGTTCTAGATAAATGTACGTAAGGTACTTAAAATAAAAGTTATATCTTCATCTTTTTTTTCTATTTCTGTTTGAGCCGATTGATGTTTTAACACTAGGGCCATGGGGTCCAAGTGCTCATCGAGTATGTCGATCTTCATGTGACCAGAGGGCTGGCCTATTTTAGGTCAAAGAATCAGCATTGCCATCCAATGTGGATTGTCACATTGGATGGCAATGCTGATTCTTTGCTGCCAGCCCCCTGACAGCGATGCGGACGAATTCTGCCACCCTGTATACATTTTAGTGTTAGCTTTTATATTTTATTTAAGATAACCAGCACTTTACTGAAATAAAATATAACTTATTTATGTTAAAAAGAGATTAGAAAGAATACTACCCAGTGTGAGACAAATTTTCTGCCAATTACATTTTATGAAATCTATGGGAATGGGGCGACCGTGAATGCTCGATGTTATTACTAGTCATTAGTGACTAGATTATGTGGGTTTATAGGACCAGTAATGGTGGGAATCAGGTGCTGCCATTTTAGCGCTTTCGGGGCTAGATCTAGCGTAATTTTAGGGCAATCGACTCTTATTATTGTAGGTGTTAACTCAACGGAAAATTTAGCGCTGTAACAAAATATTGGTATCTTGATAGGTAATTTATTTAAACCCACATACATACATACACACATTTATTTTTAACGAATAATATTTTGTCAGACATTGTATTTTATCAGTAATAGTATTTTGTAGACAAATTGGCAGTAACGAAAAATATAAATTGGGGTTAGCCCAGCGCAATACAGATACCACCAAAGCCACAGTCAGGGCCATCTGGATCTGTGAGTTTCCAAAATCCATCAACAAAAGCAACCGACGGCGTCAAAGACGATTGAATTTTATCTTAACTTTTTGAAAGAACAATTTGACGAGCAATGAAGACAACATTGTTAAAATCGATACCTTTTATCCTTGAGTCAAAGAGCATAATGCAAATACTTTCACTAGGAAAGGAATGTCCATTCCTTTAAATTACTCCTTAACCCTCTTCGAAATGACTTGTAAGTTCTTGGCCTAGATTATTTTTCAAAAAACAAGACATAATGTAACAAAAGATAAGAGTATAGCCCGATTCGTCAAAATATTAGATACAGTGTATGTTGTGTAGACCGTACTTTGGGGCGTTGGCGGGGTGCTGAGGAGGTAAGCGGACGGGTGCATACTGACAACCTACAACTTTGACAGCTCCAAACGCACAGTTAGAAAAATCGAGCTAGACCTATGTATTGACAGTTAAATCACATGATACTCGTATCGGTAAAATTATGGGTAAGTACTATACAATATATGCTAATTTCGTAGCAATACTATCGATACATAGCAGGGATCTCCAACTTATTAAGGGCGACCAAATTAATATACCCCGAGAAGAAACAAATATTAATTGATAGATTTACAAAATTAAATAAGATACAGATCGTGGATGTTAACTAGCACTGAATGAAAATGCAGCCATTGAAACCAATAAAATTTGTTACTCATGAGCTGCACTCAGTTACCAAAAAAAACACTACTATACACATGGCGTGCCTCATAAATTTACACGAAATTCAAATTAAAGTTTAGATTTACGAATAAATTTTTTATTTCCTAGATAACTTTCTTAGTTACAGAAAAGAAATACCTAAAAGCTTCTCGATTCTCAAAAACGATTTCGACCAATGGAATCCTCATGTCTTTAGGATGCCCAAATATTATGAGAATATTATAAAGTTCACTATCCCTGGTGGACTATCGGTAATGTAATGTTCTGTCGGGCATGTGCTAGATAGTGCTTTGTTTATGTTATATGTGTACGTGATTTAATTATATATATATAGCACACGTGGAGATAGCAGTACCGACAGACGACTACATAATATGATTCGCTGATAACGAATGTAGTTCAGCATTCATGTTATGTAATTTATATAACGCAATACCATACACGGTTGGAGGAATAAATAGATAATAGAAAGAAAGTAAACCAGAAAATACAGAGCTCACATATGTACATGGAAGGAAGAAATATAATTTATATATATTTATTGAAATAAAGGAACACAATCTGTCGAAGTGGGAGATTACTATCCCATCCAACACCCTGTGCGAGTGTGGTGTTTCTGATCAGACCATGTCCCATTTGCTGGAGTGTCCTAAGTGCCCGTTCACTTGCACTAAAGAAGACCTAATGAACGCCACTGATGCCGCAATTAACGTGGCCACCTATTGGGCTCAAACAATATAATAACTGGGTACCATCGACACGAAAAGAAGAGGGAAATAATAATAAAAATATTAAAACCAAAATGAAAATTAGCATAATCCAAGCCAAAAACGTCCTCTTTTTTCCCATTGCAGAACAAATCATTCTCCTCATACAAAACTGAATGTTACGTAGTTTAAGTTAGCATTCATCCTATTGAAACCAAGCCAAACACGTAACGAAAAGGCCATTGTTCCTCTTCTACAAAGATTTAAGACGAACAGCGACAGATATGTGGAGCAATAAACACCACAATCGCAGGCCAGATAAAAATAAATTATTTATATCGTTTTTTTTATTACGAGTATTATGTACATTTATTTGATGGACTAGCTGCTTCCCGTGGCTTCGCCCGCGTAGCTTTTTCTAAAAATAGAAGTAGCCTCAGTTACGCCTTATAACAACGTTATCTGCCAGTGAAAGTCTTGTCAAAATTGGTCCGGCCGTTTCGGTGATTACCCCAAACAAACAGACAGCGAGACAGAAAAAAAGGTTTTTTTATTATTTATAATTATCATATATACTTTCATATGCATTTAGTAAAAAGTTGTTATTTTGACATCACAAACAGACACTTCAATTTTATAATATTTATTTGTATAAATATCAAAGTTCAAGTAGAGTCTAATTCTCACTGACCGACCCAGACGACCCCATTACTCTCCTGCAGGAGAGTCATAAGGAAACTAGTACAGTTCGTAAGAGAGTACCCACTACACGATCGTCATTCTGACCTCGCCACCGAGGCCCCGCGCGAAATCCCCGACTAAATAGTCCTCCCCGACCCTTGCCGTAAGCGAAGCGCCAGCACGCGCTATAGCTGAGCCTGTAGCTTTAAATCCCCCTGATAATAACCATAACCCTGATTTTATCCAGCCACCGACGGTCCCTTGCCATCCTCCCTCCGACGCTGCCTTAAGCCAAGGTTCGTACCCAACACGGGGTGCCCTTAGCGCGCAGTTGTTTAGCTTAAAAGTTTCTACGCCCTGGCTGGAGGCATTAAGTTTCTTTAGGAGCTTAAGGCAACCACAGGATAGTCCGGTTAAAGAGTCTCAACCTCTCATGGTTAACTCTGAGATGCTATAGTAAAAAAAAAGAGTCTAATTCTCTAGGGCTTTACTAAAGCTTTCGGTCAATTCAATCGTCATATTTTTTTTTTTTTTTTAATCCAATGATTGTACGTTTAACTGTTAAGTAAGTAGGTAACGTATTAGTCGTATTACCCAAGAAACTGGATTGTGGAATTCAGATGGGCAGACGGAAACGCTCCATATGAAATACTAGCGTTCAGCTGCATCCGGTGAAACTGGAAGCCGACCCCAACGTAGTTAAAAAAAACTGACCAAGTGCATGTAGGACCACGCACAATAAAGGGTTCCGTAGTTGGGACAAAATCCCAAGAATAAACTTAAAATTGTAGTTGAAATACATGATCTCATACATCGATATACGTGACGGTCAATTCAACTGCAAATGTAAGTTGGTTGACTATTACTCGTTATCTTGTAAAGCCTTCTTTTCTGTGATAGTTTGCCATTGAACTTCGTTATATATATTACTGCCGTGAATTTTTTCACGTATCCATAAATAACCATTTAGCTGGCACTGGACTCTCACAAAAATTTGTACTGTAAAGCTTAATATTACGCAAACGGATCCCTGAATCGAAAATGGTTTTTACAGACCCTCAATATTTTGGCCTATCCAACGATAACCCACACCAAGGGATAGGTGAGAAAAACAGATATCATCCCCAATTTACGTCGAAGGGAGGTGAGTAGGAGTGATATGTGATATGGTAATATGTACCCATGCCAAGTTACATCTTTCTAGTACTTAGAGTATTTGAGGTAAACTTGACATGGCGAAACTATAAGGACTCCTTTTTGACTACGGAACCCTAAAAAGCCTAGGCAGATGATGATAATTGATAAGGTTTCAGGATAACACTCTGAAAGCCTGAACAAGAAACCTAATGAATCGAAAGAAAGACCATTTAAAACTAGAAGTACCGAAGGACCAGAACTCAAAGCAGAAGATGAGTTTCGTGATAAAAACAATTCAATTTCACGTTCTTGAACGGAATTTATAAATAAGTAAGCTTTAACAATACAACAAGATATTTATGGAACGGCAATTTTTAATAAGTCCCTCAGAGCTTTGAAGCAATTTCAAACCACATCTGTCAGATTGTCTTATTATACTGGTTTTAAAATAAGTCGGTCCTAATAAGTCCCTTGGGGTAATCCTCTTTAAAATTATAACATGAGCAATTGTGGAAGGAAAATTAACTAGCGGATAGAGTTTAAAATATGGCTGAGAAAATCCTGTCAATTAAGCACAAAGTGGAAGACGGATATCAATAATATTTTACCTATAAAAAGGGGTAATTGCTTAACACATTACAGTAGCAATGGATTTAGTTTTGACATTTCAACAACATTCATTGCGTTATTTACATTGTTGAGCTGACAAATTTTTCGAACTTTTACAGCAATGGATTAATAATATCCTTCAAAATCATTCAAATTGTAATTAGTGTGTTACGCAATTAAGGTGCAGATTTCTTGAATGGCATCGTTTGGAAAGCTTTTCCTCCATACTTATTTAGGCCGAAAATATGCATTGCGGTTCCCCGATTACTTAGTTTGAAACGTTCTGACTTTGACTTCGTATAAATTTTGTGTTAGTAAAATTATAATGCTCACAAGGCATTTCAACTTTGTCTTGGCGTTGCTCGTGCCTATAGACGTCCGCGTCGGTAACCACTGTCCATTACTCTGCCCGCCACCAGGATTGTCAAATAACTAATATTAAAACCGAAAACTCGGCAACAGGCTCGCCACAGTCTCCTCCCCAGTCGTTATATCACGGGACTTAATAACAAAGGCGAAACGTGAGTGTACAGACTCCTATAAACGAAGAACACCTCTGCTTACCCCTTCGGGGATTGTAGGAATTAGTTTATATAAGGTGCAACATTAAAAACAACTTAAAATGACTTACCATACTGAACACTCCCGAAGCAACCCATACTAACAGACTAGCGTTAACAGATCCAGTATACTTCAGGACCCCGGTAGGTGACACGAAGATGCCACTGCCGATAATGGAGCCCACGATGACCGTAATACCATTCATCAGGGACATCTTCGCTTCCAGAGCCCCTTCGCCGGCTTCTTCATCTTTTGTTTCGGGGTCCGCTTCGGCGTCCGACTTTAGGGCTTCGCTTTCGCATTCTTCTTTACTTTTTGGTGACCTGGAAAGAAAGAAAACAGTTCAGTTATCTAGTGTTCTTTGTTTGTCGTTTTATATTAAGTTGATGCAATAGTTTAAGTTGCTAGGTAACCTTTATCAAGATAATATACTAGTTACTTCTCTGCTGACCTCGCCAGCTAAGTTTATTTATTTTTAGATATGTAATCTATTGATTTACGTAAGTGTAGGGTCAAGTATAAGATATCTAGATACTACTTATTACTTAATAGTTGTTGCACTAGGTAAACAGAAATCCAGAGAGGAACCAATATGAAAATTTTAAAAACCAGTTTGACGTTTGTCAAGCAAGAGAAACTGGTCAAATCATAAAGACCACAGCAGTTCAGTAACACGGGACGTTTGGACTGATTGGATAATATAACGTAATAGGATTTGTTACGCTATTCAAGAATAAATTGAGTGACAAAAATAGTCTGTAAGGACCTATGTCATTGGGTTGCTAGTTAGGATATTCTCTTACTTAATTATCGATATTGAAATGCAAAATAAAGTACGATTATGAATATGACGACATCTCTACCTAATCTTCGGATAACACAAACGTTTCAAGCAAGTTGTACCACCTTTATCAATCGCTTAATTGCGTGGGGACAAATCACTTGGGGTCCTTTCCCAAGAGGTCTGTCCCCACGCAATTAGAGACATCTAAACGTAGCTCAACATCCGACAGCTAAGGTGTCGATTAGAGGTAACGAGGCCCTTAATCCAGATACCCGCTCGTATCCTCGATAAACACCTACCCTAGCCTGAACCCTAGTAATTAACTTAGGTGGTGTTCATAGAAATTTTAGGTTTCGATTATCCGGAATGAAATTCCCTTTTGTATTGTCACAGACAGCTAATAAATTAGCTAATCTGTATTTAGGATAAACATGTAGTTACTTTGCCATTTTGTTCAGTAAAAGCTATTGAAATTCTTTTTGTCATTTTGTTGTAATCTTATGACTTTTTCATTTCATAGGTACTTTCTAAGATTATCTTGGACATCACTGACATCGTGAGTTAACTTAGATTTGTATAATTAATATAAGTCTGAAGTCGTCAATCCACCTTGAGCAAGCGTGGTAATCATGCCTTCTCTGTATGAGAAGACATGCCTCTGCCCTGCCAATACAGGCTGGTATTATGATTATTATTCTCTTCTAATCAAGTACTAATAATCCATATCACTATCTATACAAGAATTGGCGTCACTCATCTTGTACTCTTCATTAAAATGGAAATTAGAATCGTTATCTGCAAAAGTCAAGGTCAATCTATCAAAATCAATTCTAGTCTCAAGGAGACCGGCTGGCTAGCGGCTAGCCACAAGATGTGTTAAACTGTGTCTTCCGTACTCATATTGCAGTTGCTCCGGACACTAGTAATTCGATTAAAGACAATTTGTGAATCCAGTTTATAGTATAAAGTGGTCTTGTGGCTAAATTGGCGAGCGAGAGACGTACGAAAGATATTATGGGAGAAGCGCTAAGGCAGCCCGCGAAATTCCAATTTTCTTACGTTTTTTGTAATTTGCAGGTCAGTGTCAGGTTGTATGTTATTTATTTTGGAAGTATGTATGTAAGTATATTTTCATATTGTATGTTTATAAGTATTTAGTATCCGACTAGGCTGAGCAGCGTTCGGGAAGCTACGCAATATCTTCTCGTCCCATATACGACTTTCGTCTTAAGACACTGCGAGTGTCTCAAGACGAAAGTCTTTGACCAGTGCCAGTGATGACATATGGCACTGAAATGTGGTCGCTCACAATGGGCCTTATTAGAAAGCTAAAAGTCACCTAAAGGGCAATGGAGAGGGCTATGCTTGGATTTTTTTCCCTACGTGATCGAATCAGAAATGAAGAGATCCGCAGGAGAACTACGGTATCCGACATGGCTCGAAGAATTGCCAAACTTAAGTGGCAATGGGCAGGGCACATTGCGCGCAGAACAGATGGCCGTTGGGGCCGAAAGGTTCTGAAGTGGCGACCGCGTACCGGAAGACGTAGCGTTGGAAGGCCTTCCACAAGGTGGACCGATGACCTTATGAATGCCGCAGGAATCCGCTGGATGCGGGAAGCACAAAATCGGTCGAGGTGGCTATGCTTGGGGGAGGCCTATGTCCAGCAGTGGACGTCTTTCGTCTGAAATGATGATGATGATGAAGTATTTATCTTAATTAGTGTATAGCTATTTTGATTTTATGAAGGTATATTTTTTTCTCTTCTACTCTTACACACGTTGTCTACATCTCTATATCTACTTTCCTATCGCAGGTATGCTGGAAGAGATTTCATTAGAAATAAGCATCGCCTTTGTACGTACTTTTCTGTTTCTTTCTGCTTGTCTGTTTATATGTGTGTACATAAATTGTGAAATAAATAAACATTTTACAAATATAATGTGGCAAACTATGAGGCTGTTTATAGTTAAAACTATTTACAACTTTTATATCGTCAAAACAGTT
The DNA here is from genome assembly GCA_947523025.1 of Dryobota labecula. Lineage (NCBI taxonomy): Eukaryota > Metazoa > Arthropoda > Insecta > Lepidoptera > Noctuidae > Dryobota > Dryobota labecula. The sequence goes on along the minus strand of OX383305.1, from coordinate 3,533,262 downwards.
TTTTAAACATTCACAGAAAACTAGTCCATAGAGCAGCTCATTCAAAAGAGTTAAATACAAATCAGAGCAGTCCATGTGAATATCATTGTACAATGTTCCCAGACTTCTTTTGTGCGCGGTCAAAGGAGCGATTACGTTCAAAGAGAGCTTGTGAAAGAAACGATTCGTTGGGGTCTCACAAGGGCACATGCTTGGACCACATCTGTGTTAGATGTAGTTTTTTCGCAAGCCTTTGATCAACTTGAGCAGTAGCAAGATGTGAAAATCTTTTTCGTTTTACTTTGAGACGATTTGTTTGTGTACTGTTAGGAAGTAAAAAGTAAAATATATAGTAAAAAATATACAATTAAATATGACTCATTGATTGATTTTGTGACAAGAACTCGAAGAAGCAGAACCAGTTTGATCAGATGTATGGATATAAACGAGGCAAAATGAGGTTAGGATCGTAGCAGGTGGCGTTCTATAGTTTCGGCCTACCCCCATGGAAGAGAGACGTGAGTTTGTGTGTATGTATGTGTATGTAGCTCGAAGAACCTAGACCTACGTTATATATATATATCAATCCAATTGGACAGCAAAAACAATGTGATAAAAGGTACACACGGTTACAAATCAAGCTATCCTTTTCCAGTTTAGGCTGATCTCGCATTGTATAGGATTTCCCTACAATGAGAGGTCAGCTTATACTGGAAATGTATAGCTTGATTTGTAGCCGTGCGTACATGATTCTGAACGAAGAAAAATTTTAACGCAGAGGGCGTGGAAATTTTTCTTACGTAATTTTTTTTTAAATGTATTACCATACATTTTGACAGCGTGTCACTTTTCTTTTAAACAAGTGATGTTTTTTTGGTAACTGACGAAATATTTCTACGAATTCACGGTTGCAATTTGCGCGTCGATGTCCCAGCCATATAGTGCCTATTAGTCGTTCCTCCACAATCACGTGAGTATTCCGGCAGAATATTTCAAATTCGTCAAAAACCGGTCAGAAATAATGAGCGCGACTTATGTAACTTTTGATTTGAATAATTAGATACAGTTAATTAACATAGATATGATTATAAATAATAAGTCGCATTTCATGTCCGTCTGTGTGACCGCGTTGTTCTTCTTATTTACGCAAAGGATTTTGATGCCGTTTTCACTATCATTTAGAGAATTTATTCCGGAAAGTTATGTGTATAGCACATTAATATTAAACTTACATGTTTATTACTCCATAAGTAATTTTGTCTAGTCGTAAAAACCGTGCGAAGCAGGGGCGGGTCACTAGTTTTAGAAAAACTAAGTGGCATGAGACAATAGTAGTTAGGAAACAGGATTAGAAAGAAACGAGTTTGTGACCCACTGAACTTTTCGATAGCAATGGATTATTATTATTATATAAACACATATAATAATAATAATCCATTTATTTTAATAATCCGTTTATATTTGGTTGGAGTTCATTACAGTGGCGGCGCAAGACCTAAACTTAATGTAGGCAAGGTATATTTCGCGAGGCCCTCTGCTCTGATGGTGCAAGAAGGGAATATAAAATAAAAAATCACTTAAAATTAAATAGTTTTTTATTCATTAAGAAACAAACCTAAATGTTTACTTATACTTCTTTTGAACATTTAACAAAAATGAAAAAAAAAATTAAGAAAAAATTTAAGGAACAGAAATTTTCTACTTTTGGTTTTACTGAACTCCTTAATGATTGGTTCGTAATTTTTCTTAGATGCTATATCTGCTTCAATAGATAAAACTGCCAAAGCTGAAAGTCTTTCTTGACCCATAGTATTACTTAAATAATTTTTAATTAATTTCGATATTGAAAAGCTCCTTTCGCAGAAGCTGTACTTACAGGTATTGTTAACAAAATATAATGACAATGTATCCATTTTGGGTAAATTTCTTTCAAATCGTTCTCTATAATATATTGGAGCAGATGTTTCATGTCTTTAATAGAGTTGAGTTTGTTTAGAATTTTTTTGCTTTTCTACGGGTACAAAAAAGTTTTTTTAGTGTTGGAACAGCTTTTATTAATCGACGAACTTGTTCTAACTCTTTAAACCATCATTTAGGTATTTTATATTTTATTGAAATATTGAATGATTGTCTGCAGATGTAAGCTTTAATCCCTGGTAAAACTTAGGTAGAACACACCAAAACATATACTTAGAAAACTTGACAATTTAAAAATACAAAGCCTTAATATTAATAGCAAACTGTCGAACTCCAACAGCGCTGGTACAGATTTGGGTCAAATGGAACTGCGGAAGCTTTTAAGCACTCCGAAAGTTTGCTTCTGAGGGTTGGAGTTTCATATCGTATTGGTACCGTAATAACCGTTCAGCGAATATGGACTTCAATTATATGAATAGCATACTCTACACACACTATGGTGTGTTCTTCGAAGGAGTGGGTAGAACTTTCGGAACACAACTTTCGAGGAATAGGTGGTTACGCCATTGAAATTTCTACTACCTACTTAGTTACTGTCTACGTTCTTCGGGAATGCTGGTAAGTTCCAAGTTCCCAGTAATATAGCGAGCTTTTTAGGGCACCGTACCTCAAAAGGAAAAAACGGAACCCTTATAGAATCACTCGTGTGTCTGTCTGTCACAGCCAATTTGCTCCGAATCGACAGGATCGATTAAGTTGAAAATTGGTATACATATGAATTTCTGTCACCCAAACACGGGCGTGTAACGTAAATAAATAAATTTTGGGGGTCACTTTTGGAAATCAAATAAAAAAATAAAAAAAAGAAGAGATTTTTTTATAATTTTAAAATATAAGTTTTTAAACTGTCATGGTCACTAACATTATTATTAACATAAGCGGGATATTTACCATGTTTATTCATTGTTCTGAGTTCCCGATATTTTTTTTTTTTTTTTTGAATAAACATGGTAAATATCCCGCTTATGTTAATAATAATTTTAAAATAAATTATTTTAGAAAATAGAGGAAAATTTACCTCATAATTTTTTTTTTATGTGAATTTACAACCTCTTAACAATATCACAAATTAAACCCAATGATAATTACCCGATCTACATAACAACACAATCTTTTAACATTAATAAGACCACAGATGAAGAAACAAATCAGATATTTACTCAGAGAGAGATGAGTCTGTTATCAGTGTGTGTAGTCGGTGGAGATAGCGCCGGTCAATAGGTCAATACCGAGTTAAGTAAGTTTGGAGTTCCCGATTGCATAAAGTGCAGTGGTTAGTAGCAAGGGTACTTGATTCATAATGCTGAGATTTTGTGATTATATGACCGTCTTTATTTAGTGATTAAATTTTATCGTTTTGTTGATTCCTGCATTACCATCCAATCCAATCGGCACGGCAATCAAATCTGGGCCTCAAGTCTGCTATTACAATAGTGTCAGAATGGTCTCGCCATTGTGAGTGTTTGACAGTGTTTGTATGGCAAATCTGTCAAAAACTCACAATGGCGAGACCATTCTGACACTATTGTAATAGCAGACTTGAGGCCCTGTAGGCCATACAAATAATTTTGCTTATGGAACTAAATTTTGTGACCCAAACAGAGTAAAGGAAGACTAAAGAAACGATGAATGGACTGTAAAAGATAACAATTATGCCTAGAAAGGGGGTTACTGCTGAGATGACGACTAAGGGCCTCATCATCATCATTATCATCATTTCAGCCGAAAGACGTCCACTGCTGGACATAGGCCTCCCTCAAGCACCACCAACTCGACCGGTTCCGTGCTTCCCGCATCCAGCGGATTCCTGCGGCTTTCACAAGGTCATCAGTCCACCTTGTGGGAGGCCTTCCAACGCTATGTCTTCCGGTACTTAATACTAAAGGACTAACCACACTTATTCAGCTCAACAGAGCTGAATAAGTGTGGTTAGTCCGTAATAGAGAAGTATGGAAGAAGAAGACAAGCTCTGCCGACCCCGAATTAATTGGCCATATCCATGCCAAATTTCATGACGATTTCAGCGGTTTAGGCGTGAAAACGTTACAGACAGAGTTACTTTCACATTTATAATATTAGTATGGATTTAATTCGAGTGGTATAAATGTACTGTCCGTTGAAACAATTCAATTCAACAATTCAATTTGTTATATCAAATGTATTGGTTTTGAAATGATATGAACAGAGTGAATGCTCTCATCAGTACCAGTGACGAGTTAATTGGGGCAACTACATATCGAGGGCCGAGCGATAGGTATTAATTAATTTTGTATAATTTACTGTTTACAAATAAAGTCTTTGCGCATTCTTCCTTTCACTGGCTTTTCTTTCATAAACTCTCTCTTCTCACAATCAATTAAAAAAAGAGTCCTTGGAGTTTCTTGTCCGTGCTTATCCATAGAGATCTACGTTTTGGAATGGGCAAGCTTTAACTTTCTGACTAACTGACCGACTCCTTGACAGTTCAAAAGTGCCTGTGAATGCTTTGAATTTAAGTTCGTATTCTTTTCTCGGCTGATCTGAGGATTGCTTCTACGTCTTCGGCGGTGATTTCCGTGTCTTTAAAAAACTGTTCAGCAATATTTCTTACTCGTACTATTTTCTTTCAAGTTCGATTATCAGAACCTAACTGTCGGAATCTACAGCAGGGCAAAGACCTCCTCTGATTTGTTTAATTTGCTAATTAATTCATTAAGATCATCAAATCATTAACAGAACCGAAGGGAAGGTAATTACAATTCCAATTTGCTTCAGCGTGTAAGTAGGTCATTTATTTCGTCTGCCTTGTTAGATACGCTTCGAATTACATACACTCTTCAAGGACAAGAACCTGAAATGTTAATTCTTTAGACTCGTTAGCATTAAGTAGGTATTGGAGTATAAGATAGCTTGCTGCTTTGTTTCATTAAATAAGGTAAATCAATTTCTTCTATTCATCATAAGCCTAGCCTTTTGCCAACTATCATTCATTCACCCTCACCCTCGCACTCTCACATACTCATACATAATTTAAAAAGAAACCGGCAAAGAGCGAGTCGGACTCGCGCACCGCGGGTTCCGTACCATCAAAAATCATCAAAAAAATTACATTAGTTCCACTATCGGTCAAGAGATGGCGCTGACCTAAAACTGCAATATTAGAAAAAGTGTGCTATTTAGAGACATCGTTTTATTTTTCCTGTAATCTTTACATACATTTCTATCACAGAGAATAATTTCAGATTTTTCTCTATGCAAACTTCGGAGATAGGGGGACGGTATTTTTTTTTTACATTTTTCGTTTAAAGTCGAAAACTACAAAAAAAAAGAAAAATGTCCCAAACATTTTTCTTTATTTTAGGCCACATAGTGCAAATAGCGCTCTTTCATATGATACACCACATGTCCTAGTAGCCCCACTTCGAATTATTAAGACACCATTCAGTCGCTGTTGAAAAAAAAAATTTTTTTTTCCTTATTTGCTAAATGGACAAACGTCATCTAAAACTGTTCCAAATTTCAAGTTGATAGCAATAGTAGTTCTTAAGATATCCAGCTGTGACAGCCGGGACCTTATCGAAAACAATAAGGATCTTTTTTTGGTATTACTGAAATGATGTTTCTAATTAGGTACCTATCTATATGTATAATTTTTGGTTTTAAGTACAAACTAATTGGAAACAGGATAAATAAAAATATCTTTACTAGTGCATTGCTGAAATACAGGCAGACAAGTATCGATTTCAGTTAACGAGGTTATTGCCGAAACTTAAGTAGGTACCTAACAGCGTAATAATTTTAATAACCTTGCTAGGCATATAATTATTTAACTAATTGGGTTCAATTCAATCTACCGACTAAAAATCAGATCAGAAATCAAAAATAATTAACGTGGTGATTAAAACTACATTTTCTCACGTCGCGCGTCGGTTAGTTGTTCGATTAGCTGCCTGCAGGTACCTATGTATATATTTTTTATCTATTTGTTGTCCTTTCCGTGCGGAGTCAAGCAAGGAGACCCGTTGTCCCCTAAGCTTTTCACTGCCACTCTTGAGGAAGCCTTCAAAACTTTGGCACAAAACAGGGCAAACAAGGGATTAGTCATTGGTGAAAAAAGATTATCAAACCTGCATTTCGCCGATGACATTGTACTTTTTCTTATCAGCGACTGATTTGGGTAACATGCTCGCAGATTTGAACAAGGCAAGCCTCGAGGATATGACCATGTCGAAGATTAAAGAAATGACAAACAGCTTCAAAAGGAGACTATAGATTGGGGGTGAGGAGATTGCATATGTCCCAGACCATATCTATCTAGGCTAAATAGTCTAAAGCAGCACTGAGCTATAGAAGAGTGATATAGCTCTTTAGAGTGAAAGAGCTAATCACTCTTTTTCTTGACGTGTTTCGGCTGTATGATGAAACAAAAACAAATACACATACAAATATCAATGATCCACGAATGACAGCCGGGACCAACGGCTTAACGTGCTTTCCGAAGGACGGAGGAGTTTTGGTATATAAAGATGGTCACCCATCTACGGACTAACCCCGGCAAGCGTGGCTTAACCTGATGTATCAACCCATGCGGCTGTTATTACTTAGCCACGAAGTAGCGAGTAGTCTAATAAGTATGGATAGAATTTGCAATTTTTGTCAGTTATCAGCTCAAGACTATGTTAGACTTCTTTCTCAGTCCGCCCTCAATAAAATCAAATTCACCATAAAATTCTACGCGAGTAGACCGTACAATCGTAGTTTCATCTCATTTACAACGACACATCTGCCAAAGCAGGCGTCCTTGGCCTAGATCTACCAAAAGGGCTGGAACCCTAACTGAAAGCAGTGGACATGGGGGACGCGAGATTGTGTCGTGGATTGCGTCAGCATCACACGCCAACTTAGGGGAGGTTTTTTTTATAAAAAGATTTTATTTTAAAACTCAAAATGAGCTTTCTAAAGAAATGGTTCATTTGGTGTTCTCCGAACATTGGTGCCGATTCCCTTGTTCACAAACTAAACTAAATTTAAGTTCAGTGCATCCTTTTCTTTCTATTTCATTAAGAAAAGGAAAGAAGATAAATTTTAGTTTAGTCCTGTCAAATTAATCAGCGCTTGACGTAAATTGAAGTAATTTTAGTCGGCAAGTTTTTAATCACGTCTAAACTTGTATGGAGTAGTGAAGTGATAGGCGCTGATTTATTTGACAGGACTAAACTAAAATTTATCTTCTGTCCTTTTCTTAATGAAATAGAAAGAAAAAGATACACTGAACTTAAATTTAGTTTAGTTTGTGAACAAGGGAATCGGCACCACCTATTTAGCTGTTAATGGGAGACAGAACGTCAGTTTAAAGACAATACTCGTAGAATCGAAAAAAAGTAGTCCTATACATTTCTTCGCATCTTTTAAATCGCTGACAATAACTTATTTGCTGCACAATGAGAAGGTGAATTTAAAATTTGTTGGGAAATACTAGAACGTGAAAATATAACTCAAGAGATTTGACACGGCGGAAACCGTGGATTCAATTTATAAGTGCACTGATGAGGCTTCCTGCCTAATTCAGTTACGTTAGTAGTTCCCGCATATTAACTAATCTGTTTCATAGCATTTAACTACTAGCTATACGTACAACTTCACTTCGAGTTTATCAAGGTAAAAAAAAAACCGGATGCAAAGTAACTTCTAAATATCTTTTTGCAGGCACCAGGTTAAAGCCACTCTCCATACTCATAACCAAACTAGCTTCTGCCCGCGACTTCGTTCACGTGGAAGTCGTAAGACACCACAATATACCAGCCACATTTTAATAAAACTTCCTAGAATACTACGTTTGTAGTTTTGGTCACAGTCACAGCAGCCAAAATATACAGGAGTCAGGACTACAAGCAATAATTTCCAGTGTAAGCTGATCTCGCATTGTATAGCATTTCCTTACAATAAGAAGTCAGCTTATAAGTGAAATGTATAGCTTGATATTCTATGTGGTAGGTGTGTGCGTTTGGTTTCCGCACTTAGTCCTTCAGGTGGACCATTTTACATGGGCCATGGCGGCCATCAGTGGTTATGGGCTGGTTAGAATAAAGATGCCCCAATCAAAGCTTGTTGTTCCTTTAACAGCGACCAAACTCCGATTTTCTTGTCTTTTTCGAATTCGTGAATTCAAGGCAATTCGTGAAGGGACAATAATGATGATACGGTTAGTTATGTAGTGAATATGAGATGACGGTTATAAATATACCTAAGTACTAATTACTAACAGAAAATAAAAAGACGTTAGTTACTTCACCAACCCCAAATAAATTGGAAAAACTCATGAACATAATGAACTGAGTGACGTTACGATAATCGATAACACCAACTGGCCGTCAATAATTAATTCCCGCCGCTTTTTAGACAACAACACATATTGCAATATTATGCTATTTGTTCACCCAATTACGTAGTTACTTCGCAAATCCCAAATAAATTGGAATAACTCATGAAGATGATGAATTGAGTGACGTTACGATAATCGATACCACCAACTGGCCCCCAATAAAGAATTCCCGTGGCTTTATTACGACACCATATTGCATTATGTTCTTTCTTCTCCCAATTACCTACTCAATAAAATACATCGCTATGGCTATGTTTGTCCTTGGATCATGTCACAGGTCTCAAACGCGCCACCAAACTGAGCACATATACCTTATACTGGGTACATAGAGATAGGGGCTTTGACGTCAATAAGCCCGTACTATTGCCAAACGGCCCTTATATACCTACCCACAATGCATTGATTATCGGAAAACATGGCGCTGAAAGTTTATGGAATGCGCTTTCACGAATATGAAATTGTCCACAGGGGCTAACTAGAAGAAAGATAGGTAAGTAATAACATAACATCACGCCTGTTATCCCCGAAGGGAAAAGCAGAGGTGTACAAGTTAACGAGAAACCCTAGGAGTTTAAGACAAACTTCCTAAGAGTTTAAAGAGACATAAATATGAGCACTAGCTAGGCTTATTTAACGAGTTGCTAACCACTCAAAAAGGTTTAAGGTTTAAGAAAAACCTCAAGTTATCCCCTCAAGTTGAACTTGAATTTGGAATCGTGCGCCATTTTCGACTGTAGTTTGTTGAGTCAGCCATAGTTGGTGTACGTTCACTGGTTTCATAAATGTCTAAAACATAGACATTTACGAAAATGGTGCATTATAGCTTGGAAGAACGATTGTTAATAGTGAAGCAAAATCCACTAAAAAAAATGGGGAAAATTTCACTGTGACCATTCGCTAATTACGCGATCAAATCGGCTTGTGATGTCGACGGCAATCGTTACCGGGCCTGCCATGGCCATGTTGCACGCCGGGCCATGTTGACTGACTTTTATTGGCAAGAATTGGACGGAATGGACTTAAATGAGATGTGGTTTCAACAGGATGGCACCACCTGTCACACTGCACGCGAAACGATGACGTTGTTGCAAACCAAGTTTCCAGGTCGTGTCATCTCTCGTTTTGGAGACCAAAACTGGCCGCCAAGAAGTTGTAATTTAACTTCTTTGGATTATTTTCTCTAAGTTTTTTAAAAAGTAAGGTCTATGCACCACCACCTCATGTCCACCCAGAGACAACTGAGGAACTCAAAGAAGAAAATGCTCGCCAAATTCGTGAAATTCAGCAGCCCTTACTGCAAAATGTACTGAAAAATTTCGTCAAAAGAGTGCATTCCTGCCAACAAAGCAACGGTGGCATTAAGCTGTTTCGTTTCATGTGTAAATGTCATTACTAGCTCTGTACATATTATGAAAAAAAGAAAAAACATTTGATTAATATATTATTTTTAAGTTTTTTAAATTCAAGATCTTACTGAGACATCCTTTAGTACTCCCACATTTCGCCAGTATGTTTATTTATAAGATGCATGCAACAAGGGGCGAGCCTATTGCCATCAAACTGTCACAAATCAAGATTCCGTGCTGCTACTGAGAAATTTCTGATGGAAAAACCCGATAACACTTAAAAACTTAAAGCCCGACCTGGGAAACGAATCCAGGACTTCAAGCTCAGCAGTAGCGCTAGCGACCACTGGACCAACGAGGCAGTTAACGTTTCTCGTGATTATTTCGTTAAATTTAAATCAAAGTACTGCTATTTTTCAGCCAAACTCAATGAGCTCATCACCCTTACCTAAAGTCTTCACAGCGTACCGTACTTGGTGAGATCCCATTGCTTTTCAAGCTTTCACTCATAAATCAAAAACCTTTTACTGAAAAGGGGTTTTCTGTCGAAATGACTTGCCTTATGAGGGTCTAATTGTTCAATGAATCACGAGTTATAACGATTACGTTGTAAAGGTGTCCACCGACGCGTTTACGTTCAGTCGCCTTTTATAATTTAACCCAGCTGAAAACTGGGTAACAGAGTGACGCAAACTGAAAGTTACGTAGACATAAGTAATTAAAGGCTACTAACAAAAGGTACTCGTATTTATAAAGGCAGATGTGAGTGGAAATGCCGGGAGGAGACGCCCGAGGACATAATAAGTGACCTTATTGGTGATGTTCTAGAGAAAGGTCCGGCCAAGTGCGTGTAGGACCACGCACAATGAAGGGTTCCATAGATGCATGGGACGAATTTATCCCAAGAACAAACTGAACATTGTACGAGTATGTAGTTGAAAAACATGTTCCCCTAATACATTCCAACTACAAAACATAAGTTAGCTATTACTCGTTGTCTAAGCCTACTTTTGTGTGATAGTTTTCATTTTAATTTCATTATAATTATTTACTATAGATATATATAAAAATTCACGCCAGTAGTAGGTCCCTATATCCTATAATATAGGTACCTAGTACAGCCGTGAATTTTGTCATATCTCTGGCCATTTAGCTGGCAGGGGGGACACTAATCGACTCTAACAATAAATAGCATTTTAAAGCTTAAATCTATACAAACGGATCCCTGAATCCAAAATGGTTTTCACAGACACGCAATATTTTTGAACGGCTTATCCAGCGATATACCTACCACACTATGGGATAGACGAGAAAAAAAATTACCCTTACGTCTCGGGAGGTATCCAAAAAAAATATGATTTAAGATTTTATTTTACCACTTTTTCGGCGTGATTAATATGAATAACCATGCTAAATTACAGGTTCTCTGAGCTAAGCCGCGGACAGACAGACGGACATGTCAACTATAAGGGTTCCTTGTTGACTACGGAACTCTAAAAACAAAGGCTTTAATGCAAACAAAAGTATTTAAGATTCTATTCACTATAACCCAAAGTCTCTAATTCAGATAATTTATGTAAACAAATTAATGTCAAGAAATGTCACTGTCAAAATGACAGCACAGTGGTGCTAAACATTTTATAATATATTTTTTTTTTTCTATCTATGAAATTAAAGTGAATTAATTATAAGAACTATGCAAACAAAATACCGTTGCCAAACAATTTTTTATGTAGTGTGTCGGAGACACGGCCTATGATCGTCATAATCAGCTCTTTTAAGTCCACTACTAGACCTAGGCCTCCCAAAATCGGTTTCCACTCGAAACAGTTTACAGCCGTTTCCATCCAAAATGTGGCTAGATATGCTACATACAATAGAATCTATGAATGACAGTTTTAATATTAGTATTGTTGAAGATGTAAAAATGTGAAAATGTTTGAATCTCCTGCTTTGTTACCAGTATCATAGAATATTTTATACCAGAAAATCTCCTTTTTTAATAACTTTGTTTAAAACCGAAAATTTATAAAATAATTACGGTATGATTTTTTTTTTATTATTTCTTAAATTCAGTACTTAAAAGAAAATGGAACCTTTTTTTTTTCGTCATTTTATGTGAATTACCATTACCAAGATATTTTTTTGATATGTTATCCCCTTTGTTTACATAAATGATCTGAATTTGAGACTGGGTTATAGATTATTTTAGAGCTGTGTATTATAGTTATAAATATTCGCTATTATCCCTGACATAGCACATTTTTGTTTAATTCAAACCTATTATACATATAGGTAGTCTGTATTATTATTAACACAAACGGGATATTTACCAGGTTTACTATTTGTTATGAGTTCCCGATATTTCGGCGCTGCCGCGCTGTTGCAAGCACCATGATACGTTTGTTGTGTGTTTGTGTTTGTACGGTTGTGTTTGTGTGTTTGATATGTTTATGTTAATAATAATATTAGTGACCATGACAGTTTAAAAGGTATTCTATAGTTCGTAATCAGTTTTTTCAGCAGTTCGTTTATTTAGCATTTTATTCCTTTAATTACCGTTGCACTGACGAGGCGGCCTTGTGCGTCTGATAAAGCCGTTGATTGGCCTTCTTCTATCAGTCATAATATTATATACTTTCGCTTTGTTTGGTCCTTGATCTCAGGTTCAATAAAAAGTGAAGTAAGGAAATATTTCGCAGTGATTTTATGCTATGCAGCTTGTTTTTGTACTTCCTACAAAGATTTCTTGTTTTTTCCAAAATGTCCAAGTGGAAGTAATTAAGTCGAGGTAGGATAAAGCTAAGTACCTACTGTATTGTATTGCTTATACTTATTTGGTGGGAAAATATCTGTATCACTGTTTTTGGAACAATAAATAAATCTATCTAAACCTAAATAGTTTTGTTGATGGTTGTAGAGGAAGTTCTGCAAATTTTAGAAGGTACATATATTATGTACAAGCTGTTGCCCGCGGTGTGCACAGTGGTTTCTTCTAAAATCAAAAGTAAACTTAAAGTTACTCCTTAAAACTTCAACTATCTGTCAGTGAAAGTCCCGTCGCAATCGGTCCAGCCGTTTTGGAGATTAGCCGGAACAAACAGACAGACAATTTAAAAAAAAAAAAACGTAATTTGAATAAGCATTTAGTAAAAAGCGGTTATTTCGACTTTACTTCCATTTTATTTATTTGTAGTATGTATAGATTTATTTACCTAGGTACCTAGACTTATCTCAATTAAATCTACTTTGGATAAGTCTAGGATTAGGCTGTAATGATAGACTATCTGCCAGTCTATCATTACAGCCTATCGCAATTCAGTGCTTGCAAAGTTGCAATGATTTCTTTACTTATACTACCTACTGTACAATTTCTCTGGGTCTGAAATATAGGCTTATTAATGCTGGGCTAAAGAAAAGACAAGCAGTGTCTCAAGACGAAAGTCTTTGACCAGTGCGTGTTGCCAGTGATGACATATGGCACTGAAACGTGGTCGCTCACAATGGGCCTTATTAGAAGGCTAAAAGTCACCCAAAGGGCAATGGAGAGGGCTATGCTTGGAGTTTCCCTACGTGATCAAATTAGAAATGAATAGATCCGCAGGAGAACCAAGGTAACCGACATAGCTCGAAGAATTGCCAAACTTAAGTGGCAACGAGCAGGGCACATTGCGCGCAGAACCGATGGCCATTGGGGCCGAAAGGTTCTGGAGTGGCGACCGCGTACCGGAAGACGTAGCGTTGGAAGGCCTCCCACAAGGTGGACCGATGACCTTATGAAAGCCGCAGGAATCCACTGGATGCGACAAGCATAAAACCGATCGAGGTGGCGGTGCTTGGGGGAGGCCTATGTCCAGCAGTGGACGTCTTTCGACTGAAAAGATGATGATGAATGATAAAGAAAAGAAAGAAGCTTCAAGGAGTAGGTTATCCTTATCTCTACCTTACCTGAGCTGATGAGCAAACAGCAGCTTTACTAAAACAGCGATCACCAATTGCAAACAACAACTAAGTAAGGTACCCTGGCGCACATGTTTTAGATCGTAGTACACACTGCTCTGCTTCCAAATTATCGCAGGCAATTTGGCTAGCCACTTAAATCGATAGTATGCACTGTTAGGTCACTGGGTCGCCAGTAGGACCATCATAGATTATTAAAAACTTCTGATCAATGCAGTTCAATTAACTTAAGTTAAAAAAGCCGCACGGGTCGATCGAAGGTTAAGCTACGCTTGCCGAGGTCTGTCCGTGGATGGATGACCATCCATTACTTATCGAGACCCCTCCGTGCCTCTGAAAACACGTTAAGCCGTTGGCCGTTGGGCTGTTGGGCGGTAAAACTAGAAATGGTATAATTTTGAGTGCTAATTTATCCGAAGTGCTTCTCCTTTTGCTCTAGTTAATACCTAATCTTATATATAAAATTCTCGTGTCACAATGTTCGTTCCCGTACTCCTCCGAAACGGCTTGACCGATTCTCATGAAATTTTGTGAGCATATTGAGTAGGTCTGAGAATCGGCCAACATCTATTTTTCATATAGCTTTTGACAGAACGAAGTCTGTCGGGTCAGCTAGTTACATATAATAATCCCATTAATGCTAAGTGAAATTTAATAACATGGGACAAATTAAATGCCGATTTGGGCTAAAGGCTCCTACAAACAGGCGCGACACGCGACGTGACACTAAGGTACCGCTCGTCGCGCGACACGCGGTGCTTTTGTATCGCGTCGCGTGTCGCGCCTGTTTATAGAAGCCTTTAGTTTGTTGGTAGTTAGGTACGGTGGCCAGCACATCAAGTTACCACAAACTGTCAAAGTTTCTCGTTAGATTTTGAACTTAGAGTTTCGCCAACGAAAGCTGACCACGAAAAATTTTCTAAGCTTTTAGAATGGCAACATTTTAGGACTGACAAAATTGTCGCATAAGACGTGCGGAAAGTTGAGCGGTGAACTATCATGCGCAGAAGTAAAAAAATTGACAAACTAATTTTATTTAGCGATTAAACTTTGGTACCGATTATGACCATCCTCAAAGCGAAATATTGTAACGCCAACTTGCTGACCCACCATTGCAATACGCGAATACATAATGGTGGTTTAACAGTTCTAAATAAATACTAGGGGTACTATGGTTATTATGGTCTAAGATCTGTTGTAATATTGTACTTAGAAAGTCGATTTTATACATCTAATTATTATATAAATATGAAATACTGAAGTAAGTATCGCATGATACTTGTTCCACACCGTTGTAAGATGCGCTGGTGCCGGTGAAGAGGAAAACATAAAAGAACACTGTTTTACGAACGTTTAATAAACAATTACTTAAATTATTACAGGAAAGCAATTCGCGGTATCAACTTCTATATCTTGTCACACATGTCACCTCCTGTCAAGGATCTTTTCCATAGACAGCAAAAATGTTTTTACTTTTTAATATAATTCTGATGATATGAATATTGGTCATAAACAATATAGTGTATAGCCAGGGTAGACAGCTGTTGATTTATTAGATTTGCCGCCTGTTTTCATGGACAGTAGTTTCGTGTATCTTGATGTGCTGGCAATTGTACAGACGCCAGCACATCAAGCTACTACAAGTACAATCTGTCAAATTTCTTTAATAGATTTTCAACTTTATCACTACAGCATAAGGTTCAAGGTTGATTGCGAAAATTTGACAGTTTCGGGTAGCTTGACCTGCTGGCGTCTGTACATAATGGGCATTCAATACTACGCATCAGTGACTTGGTTTTCCTTTCCTTATTAGGTATCAATTTCGTACACTCGAAACCTTTGATTACGTTAGGGTATTATCAAACTGGTAGTAACTGTAGTTACTTTTTTTATTAAAATACAATACCTACTTAATTGAGGATAAAATAAAACTGGTACCTACCTACAATAAAATTGAGGAAAACGCACAAGACGCATGATTATAATTCTTGTGTAGATGTATTAGGCCTAGTAGAGTGTAGATTTGTTGGCACTTTTCTATTTTGTTAAGTACCTGGTAATTGTTGAAAGGCCTACACTGTCCTCCCATACCTATTATCACTGTTATTTAATAATGTTGTAAAGCCAATTCTTTTTAAAAGAGTAACCGTGGAGTTTCTTGCCGGCTCTTCTCCATAGGAAACGACTAATTGGAACGCGTGCACCTAGCTTCTGACGTTTCATAAGTGCCCATGTAGGTTTATGTGAAATAAAATATTTGATTGATTTAGTAATTTTATAAAATATGTACATACCTTTTAGGGTTCCGTAGTCAACAAGGAACCCTTATCCTACACGTAATGTGGGGACGTTATTTTTTTTTTCTCGTCTATCCGATGGTGTGGGGTATCGTTGGATAGGCCGTTCAAAAATGTTGCGGGTTTGTGATAGCGATTCAAGGATCCGTTTGCGTAATATTAAACTTTAAAGTGCTAAGTTAGAGTCAAGTGTCCCCCCCCCACTACCAGCTAAATGGTTGTATTTGGATATGTGAAAAATTCACAGCAGTAGTTTATAATAACGAAGTTAAAAGGAAAACTTTCACAGCTAAGTAGGCTTTATAAGTTACCGAATAATAGTCGACCAACTTACATGTTTTTTAACTACAATGTTAAGTTTGTTCTTGGGATAAATTCATCCCAACTACGAAACCCTCCATTGTGCGTGGTCTGACACGAACTTGGCCGGTCTTTTTTTCTTAGATTTACATAAGTCAAGATCAAGTACTTATTGTATTATTGTTTATCTACACAAGTAAATCTCGCGACAAGTTTTTATCTACACCTATTAAAATTATAAAGAGGTGAAGTTTTTGTTTGTACTAGCTTTTGCGCGCGGCTCCGCCCGCGTGGATGTCGGTTATCGCGTAAAAAGTAGCCTATGTCCTTCTCCATATCCCAGGCTATATCCCTGCCAAATTTCATGACGATCGGTACAGCGGTTTAGACGTGAAAACGTAACATACAGACAGACAGACAGACAGACAGGCTGACAGACAGTTACTTTCACATTTATAATATTAGTGTGGATGTATGATGATGATTTGAAAAATCTTTTTTGCATTTGTTAGCCCGATTCCTGAGGAAGATTTAAGGCTATTGAACATCACGGTATGGCCCTTAGCAGCATAGTAAAAAGATTTTTTTTTTAAACGCTAAGTGTAAACAAAATAAAATCGCGGGCGCGGTCGGGGGAACAAGAAATTACACGCGGGTGAAGTCGCGGGCAGAAGCAAGTATCATAATAAATTGATGGGTTTGATTTAATTAAGTTTATTTTATTCTTTTTAGGGCATTTAAATAAAGGCTTATTTTTTAAATGTTTTTTTTTTGCTTTGTGATTGTATCTACATGTTTCTTAACGTACAAACGCCAGCAGGTCAAGCTACCCGAAACTGTCAAATTTTCGCAATCAACCTTGAACCTTATACTGTAGAGGTAAAGTCGAAAATCTATTAAATAAATTTAACAGATTGTAGTAGCTTGGTGTGCTGGCGTCTGTACCTACTATTTAAAAATTCAATTGCAAGATTTGACACGAACAATCCGGCCCCAAAATCCGCGACTCTAAAACCCCGGTTCCTCAGTAAACCCTTTCATTTGATACCCATATCGGAATGCACAAAAAATAACTAGGTAGTCCGCCATCTTGGGCCGTCCGCCATATTGGATTTAGAATGACGTCAATTAGCTAACCATGCATTGTCGTTCAAACTAAACGTGTATGCCAAATTTCAGCCCGATAACTTCAGTAGAAGTGGGTGAAATATTGATTGCAAAATTCCAGGACATATAGAAAGAAGTTAAATATAAAAGCTTTTATTTTTTTTTAAAGCTTTTGACTTTTTAAAAGCTTTTAACTTTTAATAATAACAATTAAAATTGAGGAAAACGCACACGACGCATGATTAATTATAATCATGCGTCTTGTGCGTTTTCCTCAATTTTTCAGTCACATGGACCTGAAATAAGTTCCAATAGAAATATCGCTTACAAAAATCTTGTGTGGTATTGAAGACAAGGCCTTATCACCACACACAGCACTAAATTTCAGGTTTTCAGTTTTGTACATCCAAAAGAACAACTCTCTTAAAAGGACCAACTTTCACCAAAGACTTTAGGACCAGAGAACACACTTGCCAAACCCACAACGTCCTTCACAGCGGCCAAGGCAAGAATTAAATAGCTTTGCTAAATGAATTGCAGCACACACAGCAATTGAAACTGATTGATAATGAAATATCCATTCTTATTACATAAGCATTTGAAACTGTAACAGTTAAGATCAATTTGTAAGATGACGACATTACAAACTTGGATTGCTGCAAGGTATTTTAAATTTCAACCAGGAAACGACGTTCTCCGTTTAATGTTGGCTTTTATTGTACCTATTGTGTAGTTAATGGAGTGATCAATAGCTTTATTGCAGGACTTCCATTAGTTTGTAGTTTGGGTAAAAGTTGACTGAACGTATAGATTGTTTTACTTCTGGGCATAAAGGTCACTACAAAGGATTTGGTCAAAGGAAACTCTCCAAATCACAAATTGTCAGCTCTCTAAATAGAGTTAGCCCAGATTTTGGGTACGAGTTTGGCACTCTTAGTAGCATCCATCAGCTCCTGCAACGTGCAAGCAACAGGACACGCTGGACACGAGAATAAGAGCCCCATTATTTGTGGGACAGCACCACATTAACACTCGAGGGCGGACTACATTCGGGTGCGATCCTGTTCTTAACATTTTAATTTTTTTGCTTGAGTATAGTTTTCGTTGTATTCGCGCTGGTCTAATGGCGTGTGCTAGCTGACATTTAAGGCAAATAATTTAATTTACGTCACACCTGGCCATAATGTGAGTTTCACCGCACGCTACGCGTACAGTATAACTCGCATTGTGGCCAGGTGAAGACGTAAAATTGTGTACTCACCACGGGCAGTAAAAAGAAAGCTCTCTATCGCATATTTACAAATACCTGCGATTTCGGGCTTTCTTTCTTTTACAGCCCTTGGTAAGTAATGTAATATTACTGTTCTGTGTCTCGTAATGTTAATTACTTTGCATACCACCGTCGCCAGCACATCAAGTTCTTGTCAAAACTGACAAATTTACTCGTTCGATTATGCATTTTAAGATTTAAAATCGTTTGGAGTTTGACAGTTTCGTATAACCTAATGTGCTGGCCACCGTACATTGTAATGTGTAACATTGTCTGAAATAAAGATTGATTAGATTTGAATTTTGATAAACATTAGAGAGCATCTGAAACTATCCAATTTAACCAGGTTTCGATGACAGTTGATAGTCATTGCCGTCCAGAATATCCAAAAGAACTGTCTAATTTCTTCGTATTCACGAAATCACAATTACTCTACACTCCATTTACAAAGACAAATAACGGCTAAATAACGACAGTTATTGTGTAATATTGTTGAAATTACTGCACTTTAGAGTTATTTTTTAATGTAAATGGTTAATAGATTACAGTGCTTTGTATTTATTGTGAAATAACGGAGTTTATTAAACGTTTACATCGAAATAACGAAAGGGTGAGAACAGTTATTTGTCTAATGTTATAAATGGAGTATAGAGAGTAGGAAAGAGGTAGGCTAACAAAAGAAAATCATTTCAGTAACCGCTTCAGTGATTAACAATAAGAAACGGTCTGATGACGCAATCAACAGTTATCTTTTACTTTCAGCGGAAATAACTTTCTTTCAGTAACAAATAAGTAGCAAAATTTGAAACGATCAGAACATTTTAACAAGAACATTAGGTAGATATTGACCTAATCTTCTTATTGAGTGTTTGCGTGTCCAAAGTTTATAGAAAGAGCTTATGAGTATCGTAGCCGTAGCACAGTCGCCGAGTTTGAGTGAGTAATATACCTATAAGTACCTACAAGTCGGCAGCAGTGGTGGCCTAGTGGTAACGGCCCCGAGTTACGAGTTGTAGGTCGTGGGTACGAACCCAGACAGGCGCTTTACTTTGTGTAAATAATTTCATCAGCACTGCTCTCAAAACGGTGAAGAAAAACATCGTGAGGAAACCGGCACGTCCTAGAACCAAAAAGTCGAAGACGTGAAATCTACCAACCCGCACCGGGCCGCGTGGTGAATTACGGTCCACTTCCTCTCACCGAGAGGAGGCTTGTGTCCCACTCCACTCTGTGTATTATAGGAATATTATAGGCTGATTATGAGTGAGTGACCTACTAGTCGTAAAGTAAGTTAGTACCTATTTAAAATCTTGGTACCTACTATAGATACCCTCAAAAGATAGGTAAATAATAATAAATAACCGGCTAGCGGCTAGCGCCATAGCGAATTATGAAAAACGGCTCAATCAGCTGCCTCGATAAGTGTTTCTAACAACTAATTACAAAATACGATCTAGAGGAATTGGCCGTTTTTCTTTAGATCGAATTTTGTTGTTTCGTGTCTCAATATGAAACTTTATAAAAGGTATTAGAAAATTCTAGACAGACTTACCGAGGCAGCTGATTGAGCCGTTTTTCATAATTCCTTCTCAGTCACGCGATATTTTTTTAAAGGAGTGGCGCTAGTGGACCCGAGACAGCCCTCTTAAGAGCAAGCTTACAAAAAATGCAGTACATAAAGTCGAATTATTAATTCACTGGAGGAAACTGACAGGTGCTAGTTGTCACATTTTTAAATAATAAGGAAATATGTGTTGTATTCTAGACTTTTACACTTATACAATACAACACATATAATTATACATTTATTTTACACTTTATAAATCAATTAACAATACGATTACCATTACAATAAATATGACCATTTTATTACACTAAGTGACAGCTAGCACATGTCAGATTACTCCAGTGAATGATTCCACTTTCCGGATCTGAAACCGGATAGTAACGAAGAAAAAGTTGTTCAAACCCGGAGTAAAGGCTCGCACAGAATAGCGCGATACCGCGGGCGCGACAAGCAGGGCGACCCTTGTCGCGCCTGCGATATCGCGCCAGTGTATATGAGCCTTATTTACTCCGGAAAGCTCTTATCTATTGTTTGGCCGAACTTCCGATATTCTACTATTAAAAATAGGAGGAAAACTACTAAGTAGGTAATCGAACTCTGCGTTCGACTCATTTTGTTGCACATACCAATAAACTACGTGGCCAATTTTTTTTTTTTTTAGTTGGTCTGTTGGTACTGTCCCACCGCTGAGTAAAGGCCTCCCCCAAATCCTTCCAGGCATCCTTTTCTAGTGCCACCTCGGTCCAGCCCTTGCGGTACGCGTCTAGGTCGTCTCGCCACCTCTTCCTGGGCCGTCCTCGGCGGCGCCATCCTCAGGCAACCACCGTGTGGAGACTGTTGCCCAGCGGTCATTGTGCATGCGGCTGACGTGACCAGCCCAATCCCATTTCAGCTTTGCAGCCTTTTTGCCTACGTCTAGGATCCCCGTTTTGGAGCGCTGCGTGGTGTTTCGTATTCTCTATTCGTTTAACGCCCAAGATACTACGCTCCATTGGTCTTTGGCAAACCCCAAGGCGGAAATTAAGGTACTATTTGGAACCGAGCTGCCAACTGCAACAGCCTGCAATCAGCAGCTGGTTTGTATGTATTTATATGAAATGGCTTCCAAGCGCTGCACCTCATGTGCTGTCGGCAGTTGCAGTTGGCAGCTCGGTTCCAAATAGTACGTTTATGCGACTCGGTGAGCGACCAGTGTCATACATATATATGACCACTCGATCGTGTATTCGATTTCAATTTCAATCCAATAGGATACCCGATTTGTTCAAGAGTACCCATATGTTCCAGATTGGAACTGAAACTGTTTCGAGTTCGTGTTAGCTTGAGATTGGGATTGGTTTCCAGAGTAAGCCTGAGCACCGTAGGTTAGGACGGGCAAGATACACATCCAAGAGTTTTCGCTACAGGGAAATCGGTAGATCGCCCTTTTTATGCGTCTTCATGGACAAATAGTTTAGATAAATAAATTTATAGAATAACAAATTATCATATGAGTGGATATACTCATTACCTATCAACATACCATAAACAACCCATAATGTTCGCACTGCTGAGACACAGACCTCCTCTCTTTGAGAGGGAGTGGGCTGTATCTACCACGCGGGCCCAGCGCGGGTTGGTAGATGTCACATGTCTTCGAATGTTTGGTTCTACCAAACATTCGAAGACATGTGACATCTACGGTTCCCTCACGGTGTTTTTCTTCACCGTTATGAGAGCAGTGGTGATGAATATATTTACCTGCTTAATTATTACCCAATATACCAATTGCTTATCTCACATAACAACACGCCTGTATTCCCCGAAAGGTTAGGCAGATGTCCACCTACCTATAGCTGCTATTGCTTATCTCCTGTTTCTAAAAATAACATAAGTTTATATAATATTCTTTGCACCGATTGTCCGGGGCCAGCTAGGGGTCAGAGGTAAAAGACATTTTGGGGTTACACTCGGTACCCCTAGCAGAAGGGGGGTTGAGTAGGGGTGAGAAAGGGAGGCAGATCGATGATGCCACGTGTTCGTCTGACGCAAGAACCGATATTTTTAACGCGGGAAAAATGTCTTATACTTATTTATTAAAAAAAAAGGATAATGGCAAAGCTTCGTTCGAACTTTGAGTTCGAAAGTGGGAAAAACTTTTTTTCTATGTTAGGGGTTGGGTAATCGATACAAAATGGCTGTGCAGAAAATCGCAAAGCTTTTCCGAGCTTATTTATTATTTGTGACATTCCTATATCATCGTTATCATAAATCACGTCCGCGCTGATGTAATTTTATCTGCTCTTATTGGATATTTTCTAAGTGTGATAAATAAGTTCAAGGAGACGATTAGTATTCGAATATTCGTAATTATTCGTTGGCTAAAAGTTTTCAGACTAAGGTCGTCAGTAGATAAAATACGCTGCACTTTTTTTCAATTTTCAATTGAAGATAATTTGAAACCAGTACCAGTAGGTGCCTATCTACATTTGGCCAGTTAAATAATTTTTGTTATGGAATTTTAAGTCTCAAAATATAACTCTCAATTACAACAAAAAAGCTTCGCATCTAAGTTTTAGTTCGTTTTCGTAGTTATTTGTACCTACTCAAATTAATACTGTTAATATTATTTAAAATATGCTCTTGAATTATCATAGAAAATTCGACAAAATTATCCATGCCGAAATAAATGTCAAAGGTTAAAAACATTTTTTACTACCATAAAAACCGGCTCATTTGGCAAATTAATTAATTCAGGCACGTTATAAAATTAATACTTACATTTTGGTGTATTACAATATTCAATTTAATTCACAAAAAAATATTTGCAATAGAGTCACTTCACTATAACGATTTCCCGCGTTTTTCTATCAGAGCGACTTAGCCCGCCAACTGGGGCCGCGAGACTGCCGTGCGCCAAATATGAAAGAGATAGAAGGTCACTTTCGGTGGGTGCAATAGAGAGGACTGTATAGTATTGAACGGGGGATGCAAAGGGGATATAAAAAAGCAGCACATTTATCCCAGTTTTGATTGGTATTCGATTTTTTCATCTCGTAAAGATCGAATATAACTAAAAGTTATCTGGAATTGTGATTGGCTACTACAATAAATTTATAGATGGGGGATTTCTTCGAAAGTTTTACATTTTATTCAGATTTTCCCAAATAGGTAGATCACAGAGGTAGATGTACAGTGGCCAGCACATCAAGCTACACGAAACTGTCAAATTTCTCCTAACGATTTTGAACTTTAACTAGTTGATAATTAAGTTCAGAATCGAACGAAAAAATTTCACAGTTTGTGGTAACTTGATGTGCTGGCCACCGTACATAAAATACTACACTACACTAAGGTCACATTTTGTAGCATTGTAATACATAGGTCATTATTTTTATCTTTGTGTAAAAAGTTTGTTTCATCAACTTTATCGACAAGTTGATCTATAAATAGATCATAAGGTCATTTCAAATGGTTAAAAGCATTTTTTAACTAATTGATAATTATTATTTTCGAAGTTTGGTAAAATGGCCTTCTAAAGTGAACAAGTCAATAAACTGGATTATTTTATCTGTATCGTATCGTGTATAACGTGAACTGTCAAATGTTAAGAGATGTGACTACAAACAGCTGATAGCTGTGTTTTGATTGTTGAATTTTGGCATTTATTCAATTAGAATCTTTTAAAATGAGTGAAGCGCCAAGACTCATAGTGCTTTACGGCAGCCAAACCTACACGGCTCAAGAAATAGCTGAAAGAATATGGCGTACAACGAAGGTTTTGGGATTTCGTGGGCCGGTTCAAGCAATGGATGAGTATCCCATTTCTCGACTTATAAAAGAGGAATTTGCCATTTTCGTGTGTGCTACGTCTGGCCAGGGAGATGAGCCGGATAATATGAAGAGGTTCTGGAAGTTTCTTCTGCGGAAAAACCTGCCTGCCAACTCTTTGGCAAGGTTAAAGTATGGGGTGCTTGGTCTGGGTGATTCGTCGTATTTGAAGTTCAATTTCGCCGGAAAGAAGCTTCATAAGCGGCTAACGCAGTTGGGGGCAACACCATTGCTAGATATAGGTAAGAATTTATGCTTAATTCTCATTCAAAAGGAGTAAATTATTTAAGAAATGGGTATTAGAAATTGTCTGTAATATCCTTATCTGAAATTTTGCATCCAAGATTTGATTGTTATGAGATAAGGCGTAGCATTGTATCATGACAATTGGGTGCAGTTTGCAAATAATTTACTTGTTCTCTGAGTGAGTTCACAAAAACCACAATGTACATATGTAATATGTTATTGTAAATAATAAAAATGTCATTATGGCCACACTATTGAATTAGGAAATTCCTGTAATTATAGTGATGATGAGTTAATAAATAAATAAATAATATTGGCATTTCCCTGACATTCCCAGAAAAACAGGAAATAAAAATATCTAAGTTAACATTCATAGCATTTGTTATAACTTTGGTCATGCCAATGCCATCTAGATTAAAAAAACAATTTGGGTGTAATATTATGTGCACTTATTATAGTGCATACACTCCTACATTGCGTATTTATTCATAGTGTCCAATGAAATAAAAAAACATAACTCTTGCTTGTTCCAGGACTATGCGACTACCAACATGACTTAGGCCATGACGCAGTAATGGCCCCATGGCTTAAAGAATACCTGTCAATATTAAAACAATACTACCCTCATATACAAACGGATAATATCAAAACTACCTTCATTCCGCGATGGAAAGTTTCTCTAGAGAAATGTAAAGAAAGTATCAATTGTAACGGTTTGAAGGAAGATATATATTTTTCTATAGGAGTGAAGGACAAGTTTGTGGATGCTTCACTCTTGGAAGTTATGAAAAATGATAGGACTACTCATGCAACACATTTTCAGGTGAGTTCAGGATATTTTTATATGATTTTGAGGTGAGATGAGGTTTCTATATTCTCTCTTTTTTAAATTTTCTTTTAGTTTATTCTGTGTAATTTCTATTATGCTTATTTCACTGTTAACCTGTATCATCCCACTGCTGGGCAAAGGCCTTATGTCTCTTATTACTGCTTAAATATATATATGCTCTATGTTCTAACTTTTAAGATCTTGAATTTTGCAAAAGTTTTCTTATTACCCTCTGGAATTGTAACAAGACGATAATCTTTTTTTAGGATGTAAGAATGATAATGCTGAAGACCGCAGACGAAACTGAATTAAATTATAAGCCTGGAGATATATTTAATATACGTCCTCGCAACTGTAAGGAGGAAGTGGAAGATTTATTTAATATTTTCAAAGATCACAATCTTGACATAAAACCTCATTACAACTTAGTAGTAGAGGAATATCATGATGGTAAGATTTTTTCAATTAAACTTTATTTCTGAACGCGTGTGGACCACTTTTTAGTCAATACAAGTCTCAAAATAGGTGGTCCACACTCGCTTGATTTAAAAATATTATTTTGAAAACTTATTATTTCTAAACGTAACTACTATGAGAAAAAGGCATTTATTTCTGAACGCAACATTTTGCCACGTTTTGTTTCTCTGGTAATAATTTCCAAGTTATTGACACCATTTTAAATATACAAAATGATGTTTTAGTTATAATATAAAAGAATCGCCTGTATTGTGTACAACGTTATTCTTAACCATATTATTAACAATTTCGATCATTCAGACAACCATTCCATTGACAAAACAATATTTTATTTGAATGAATCGCAATTTCCAAATAAAATAACTAAACGCGTACTGAGAATGTCAAAATAAACACGTGCGGTGCTGTCACCAAATGTCACTTTTACGCCGAGTTGCTTTAGCGTGCGCTATGTTTTCATAAAATTTAATTCAGTTTCCGTGAATAAGTTTAAATACAATAAACATTGACAATGCTGCGACGACAGGCGCGTTTGCGCCGTGAATACTTGTACAGGAAGTCTGTTGAAGACAAACAAAAGAATATTCAAGCGAAAAAAGATCAACTAAAACGATGTTTGGAAGAAAACATTCCTATCCACGGAGATTTGAGGAAGGAGGCTCTAACATTACAGAAAAGAATAGACTACGAAGATAAAGGTAAGTTTTTAAAGCCCGTATATTAGTCAATGTGTGTATTTTTGTTTGTTTACAAAATGCTATCATAACCTATATCTCCTCTCATGGAGTATCAACATGCTTCGTTTAATCAAGTTTTGGAGGCCAAAATTTTGACGTTGCACGAGAAATCCTACCTTACTTTAAAAGCTGTTGCTGAACACCCGTTTTTTAAGGTATACTCTGCAAAATTTAGCAAGTTAACTGTTTAAATATTCCAAAACTTGTAAAACAAACTGACTTTTGTCTTGGCTGCTTACTAAACTACATCACCTACATCTACAAAACACCCACAATTCTAGGTCCCGAAAGAGCAGCAGTAATAGGTAGCTTCAGTGGCGGTGCGAACACACAGAGCTCCCAGGACGATGAGTACAGATATGCTGGTGTGGAGGATCCCAAGATCATGATCACCACATCTAGAGAGCCTAGTGCCAGGCTCAAGATGTTTGTTAAGGAACTTAGGTACTTTTTTTTTTTTTTTTTTGTTATTCCTCCCATTCCCACTGCTGGGTAAAGCTCCAACCTACTTACTTATACAGGGTGGCAATTTAGTTACCTGCATCCATAAAGGGGTTGATTCTATCTGTCATAATAAACAAGTTTTGCTATGAAACTCATATTCGACTCGGGGATCAAATAATAAATTCCTATACAATGTATATGTATTATTTTTTTTCACTTTTTGGATAGAAGTATATAGATGGATGCAAGTGACTAGATCGCCACCCTGTATGTTTTTTTGAATGTACAAATTTATTAGAATTTCCAAATTTGTATATTTCCTGGGTATTGATTTTCTTGTAATGTTTTTCAATCTTACTACTAGCTCAATTAAGTAAATTATAGTTTGCTAGGACTAATGAGATTTCTAAAGAAAAACATTACTAGTTTTATTTGATTACAAGTATTGCAGTGTCTTTTTCACTCGAAAAATGGGCAAAATCTCTTGACTGATGATATTGGCTAATTATAGCCAATATCATCAGTCAAGAGATTTTGCCCATTTTTCGAGTCATTGCTGTATTTCTCGATGAAACAATTTTTTTGTTGTATTTACAATTGTTGTAAATACATCAAAAAAATTGATTTACTTAAATCTGTTTTTTTGTTCCCCTGTTCACCAATCGATTCTCGAGATATCATCAAAAAAGCCATTCCATACAAAATGTCTGAGAAAATTAATTTTCATCATAATTTTGTTTTCGTGAATTTTTCGCATGTTTTTATAGTTATTCCGCTATTCGGGGCGGAGAGAAATCCAACAAATAAAAGATCATAAAAATCGGTCCAGCCGTACTTAAGTTATAAATGGTGTAACTACTTTGTTTTATATATTTAGATTCAATTCATACAATTTCTGTAGCTGTCTTTTTCAGACATGGACTTCTGAATTAATTTTTCAATCATTATATTACCCCTTTAATTTATCTTCCCAGGTTAATATTCCCAAACAGCCAGCGCATGAACCGTGGTGGCTATGAGATGTCACAGCTGATACACGCGTGTCGCGCCAACGAGGTCACAGATTTTATTGTAGTACACGAACATAGAGGTGTCCCTGATAGTCTGGTGAGTTCATGTTTACATACATATATAAACTCACGCCTTCTTCCCCATGGGGGTAGACAGAAACTGTAGATCGCCACCTGCTACGCTCCTTACATACTCCTTTTGCTTCGTTTACATTCATACATCTGGTCAAACACGCATACCGGTTAGTGCTACGCACCTGACCTTTCTGAAGAACATCACCAATTTATTCAATATGTCGTCCTAGGGTACCCCTCCCGGAGTTCATGTTTAACTGCTTTTAAAATATTAAATCAGATACTGAATGTTTTAGTTACTTAATACCTACTTAAATATAAGAAATTCTAGACAATGATGAATGACAGTGATGATTGGAAAAATCTCTTTTGTAACTTATTTACATATTATTAATCTTGTTTTAATGTCTGCACTAGAGCTAATGTGCACTGTGCTGTCCCTTTTCCATCAAGATCACAGACTTTGGAATATAAAGACGAAGCCGAAAGCTATTTATTGAAATTTTATGCGAGACTGTGTGAAGTTAGAGGCTTCAGAGCCCAAGACCTACAAATTAATTACCATTTTGCACTCCACCCATTTAGGGACCTCCATTAATAATGTGAGGTGTTTAGGGGCAGGAGGGGGTCAAGCCGAATCTCAACCAACCTCACGTGGGGGAGAGACGGAATCTCGGCAAATATTATGTTTTTTTTTTCCGTATGAAGCAGTTAAAATTTCGAGAAAACTGGATAATTATTATAAAAAATAATTCAGCAAATTATGTTTATTTAAATAAAATCAACGCAATTAAGCACAGATTAACGTTTACACAAAAATACTCATTTAAAAAAATCTCACGTAAGATTTGGGGGGAGGGTATAGCATGAGGGGGTCGAGCAAAATCGTCTTACGTAATTATTCAACCTTTGACCATGCACCCAGCGATCTTACTTATCAACATTTATGTCATCCTCAGGTAATCTGCCACCTACCATACGGCCCAACAGCGTCATTCACACTGTCAGGCGTAGTGATGCGACACGATATCCCGGACATCGGGCCAATGAGTGAACAGTTCCCACATCTAGTGTTCCATAACTTTAAGACTGAACTTGGTAAGTTAACATTATCATAACATATCAGCCTGTGGAAAGTCATTATGTAATTATTACTGTGGGTGTCCTAACAGACCAATGTTCAGCTGTAGATCTGCTGCATTATCACACCCACCACGCTACCGATTACGATCAACATTATCAGTCGACGTATATCGATTTGATCTACTAGTCAAATCTATCGATTGGCGGCGGTTGTGTTATTTTTCTATCGACATTATTTAGTTGGGTCGGTTATTTTATTACAATAAAATTTATTGTATTTGACGGCACGGTTGGCGCAGTGTTTAAGCGATTGACTGCTGCGCTGCGTGTCGCGGGTTCGATTCCCGCACGGAACAAATATTTGTACGACCTTGTTGTTCCGGGTCTGGCTGTTTGTGTATGTGAGTTTAAGGCCTGTGTTCACCAACATTCAAACCACCAGTTAGGTATTTAAACAGTTGGTTTATGTCAAATTTCCTAAGAAATTTTGAGTAAACAACCGATTAAATATCTAAACAGTTGATTAAAATGTTGGTGAACACAGGCCTAAGGGGTTTATTCATAAACGTTGCTTAAAGTTAAGTGACGTTCAAACGTCAAAAATGTATGGCTAAACAGTCGCTAGTCATTACTTAACTTTAAGCAGCGTTTATAAATAAACCCCTAAGGCCTGTGTTCACCAACATTTTAATCAACTGTTTAGATATTTAATCAGTTGTTTACTCAAAATTTCATAGGAAATTTGACATAAACCAACTGTTTAATACCTAACCGGTGGTTTGAATGTTGGTGAACACAGGCCTAAATGTTTGTAAACGCACCCACAATACAGGACAAATTCCGAATGTGGAGCAACGTAAAAAAAAAAATTTGAGCGTAGAGCGTATTGTAAAAAATTTGAGGCATTATAATTATCTACAAATACATGGTTTCGGAAGTCGCTTGCAAATCCACCAAAATATTTGTATTTATTTATTTTTCAACTTACGTCTAACGTTACAGGGTAACCTATTGCGATAGCGTACTTATCTAATCTTATTCTAACTTATAATTAATTTATTATTATAATTACATTTATACACCAATATTATAATTATATACTTTATTACATTACATTTATATTTCACATAAACCTACATGGGCACTTATGAAACGTCAGAAGCTAGGTGCACGGTTTCAATTGGTCATTTCCTATGGAGAAGAGCCAGCAAGATACTCAACGGTTACTCTTTTAAAAATAATTTACTTTTACAATATTTTCAAGTGGTACTATTAACAATTTGTTGTAATACCTATTTATGGGAGGACAGTGTAGGCCTGTCAACAACTACCAGGTACTTAACAAAATAGAAAATGTTCAACAACTCTAGTCTACTAGGTCTACAATCTCACATTCATAAAATAGAAAAGAATCTATAAGAAATACAAAAAATACAAACCAAATGACTTGATTGTCATTACAAATACAGTAGTTGAGCTGCACGATTACTGTCAAATGCGTGCACTGAATGGACAGGTCTATTCAATCTGTGTGGTTCTTTCTTCAAAAGACCATTTCAGACACCAATCTACATGGTCTTCACATGATTGGCCCAAGATTATGTCTGGACTTTAAAAGAGACTGTGACCTCTGAGTTTGTTTCGGTCTTTCTTCTCAGAGTAGTCAGATACGAAATGCCGACCTCATCTAGTTTTAAAATATGATTGACGTGTAAAAGTGTTTGTAAAAACCTACTTACAGAAATAAAATCATTTATCAGTAACAAATCGGAATAAATATCATGTAAAGAAAAACCACTAATAAAATCAAAGACACAAACTTCCGAGACAATGTATTAGAAGACACAAGTATTTAAGTAATTTCAGTAGAAAAAGTATTTTTTTATTTTGTAGCCGCCTTTTCAATAGGCTTTCTTTTAGTTTAATAGGTTATTTTTCACCTTCAACTTTTGTCTGCAGGTCTAAGAGCGATGAGTATACTGAAGTACCTGTTCCCGGTGCCGAAACCTGACTCCAAGAGAGTCATCACCTTTGCTAACAATGATGACTACATCTGCTTCAGACAACATACTTATAGGAAGGTATTGAAATCTGGCAACAATTATAAATTTTGAGTGTACGTCTGATCTGATCTGTTCCTTTAATAGTGACAAATCTGCTGTAGGATGATAAGAGACAAAAGAGATATTCGTATAACCGAATGTGAACAGTTTTTTCATACGAAAATGAACCTTATGATTCATCATCATCATCATTATTTCAGCCGCAAGACGTCCACTGCTGGACATAGGCCTCCCCCAAGCACCGCCACCTCGACCGGTTTTGTGCTTCCCGCATCCAGCTGATTCCTGCGGCTTTCATAAGGTCATCGGTCCACCTTGTGGGAGACCTTCCAACGCTATGTCTTCCGGTACGCGGTCGCCACTCCAGAACCTTTCGGCCCCAACGGCCATCTGTTCTGCGTGAAATGTGCCCTGCCCATTGCCACTTAAGTTTGGCAATTCTTCGAGCTATGTCGGTTACCTTGGTTCTCCTGCGGATCTCTTCATTTCTGATTCGATCACGTAGGGAAAAAATTCCAAGCATAGCCCTCTCCATTGCCCTTTGTGTGTTTAGCCTTCTAATAAGGTCCATTGTAAGCGACCACGTTTCAGTGCTATATGTCATCACTGGCAACACGCACTGGTCAAAGACTTTCGTCTTGAGACACTGCGGTATATGGGACGAGAAGATATTGCGTAGCTTCCCGAACGCTGCCCAGCCGAGTCGGATTCGACGATTGACCTCTTTCTCGAAGTTGGACCTACCTAACTGGTCAGTTTGTCCTAGGTAAACATACTTACTTGTCCACAACTTCGAGTGTAGCGTCTCCGATATTTATGAGAGTGGGTGTTACATGGGCATTTGACATGACCTAACCTTATTATTACCTATACATAATTTTCATAATCGAATGAAACTCTTACTTAGCACAGTAAAATCACAAATACTAATATTCTATCGTTTTTTTAAGATTTTGCTGCCTCTAGAAAACGGCATGTTCTGCAGTCCATTAAAGAATGGTCTGGATGGACCAGTCGCCTGCGTGGCTTTATCTAAAAGTAGCCTCAGTTACATGTGCGTGTGGTGTGAAAACTTTGTTAAAACTCTATGAAAATGTGCTTAGGATTTAGTGAATATTCCTAAATAATTGTGAAAGTTGAAATCAGATTTTGTGAAAGTCAAATAACCGAGTTATGGACTGTAAAGTTGGGCCCTCAGTTTCTCACATAGAGGATTGAGGACCCACCTGAACCTGATAAACTATGGACACTACAGAAAAATTCTTTATGCCAAAATCTAAGCTAATGCTAAACAAAATTTGTGAAAACAAGATATTATCGCAAAACACTGTCCTACTTTGTATATCTTCGTACAAAATGGGCCCTCAATTCTCATACACGTAAAAGTTTATTACGCAAATAAAATGAAATCATTTAACTTACAGCTACTGTTTGAAATTCTTTAGGCTACTAAATAAATTGTGAAAATTTGTGAAAGCACGAACAGATCACCACTTCTTGTTGTTTGAAAGTTACGACCTTAATTCTTTGGGAATTTTCACTAAATCCTAAGCACATTTTCAAAGAGTTTTAACAAAGGGGCCCTCACACCACACGCACATCCAGTTACTCCTTATCTCAGCTCCTTATAACATCAGCTATCTGCCAGTGAAAGTCCCGTCAAAAGCGGTCCAGCCGTTTCGTAGATAAGCCGGAACAAACAGACAGATAGACAAAAATATTAAAAATGGTTGTTTTTTAATATTTACTGTATCTTTTTTTGTTCTTTTTATTTTTACTGTCTAAACTTTCATAAATGTATTTAGTAAAAAAACTGTTATTTTGATATTACAAACAGACACTTCAATTTTATTTATTTGTATAGATATTACACTTCCAAGTAAATCAATTCAAATAAAATGAATGCGATAGTTAGTTTTTATTGAAAGTTCCGTAAATCTATACTACATTTGAACAATGACTTTTTATTTTTACAGGCCGGCAAAGAAATAGAGCTATCAGAGATCGGCCCCCGCTTCCAAATGAAGCTATACGAGATAAAACTGGGAACATTAGACTCTCTGGACGCGGCCGACACGGAGTGGGCGCTACGGCCGTACATGAACACGGCCGCTAAACGACGGTTCTTGAGCAATGAAGATGGGTGGCAGGAAGAGGAGTGATAATAAATGATTATTTATATAATTTTGAAGTTGTTTTATTGCCTATTTTTTTATGGGCCGAATTTTCCATATCCAGTTATCTTTAATCCGAGGAATAACTGTCAAAATTTCCAATGCATTTCTCGAATGAAGTTATCAGTCGATTGAAAATCGGCCCTTAGTGAATTTAATATTCATTCTTTACTTTACCTATTTTGAGCTCTTCAGGGTCGGTGAATCTTAATGAATTTTATAAAGACAGTACCGTATTGTGTATAGAAAAGCTATAATTTAAACACCCATAATGAACTTATTTTTTAAATCTCTCCAGTGGATAGACCACAGATAACTAACGTAACTGTGTCCAAACTGTTGTTTTTTTTATTATAGTCTTTTTTGCGTACTTTCGCGTCAAATAAAACTGCGGTCGGGGGACTCCCGCCAGAAACGAAGTTTCTGACGCGATACTCTCACGCCCACACTCACTCGTATATAATAAAAAGGGAGAGGGAAAAGTCGCATGGAGGGGCATAAATGCAACCCAGAACAGAAAAGGATATTGACAATTATAGAAATCGTTATATAACATATCTACCTAGCACAGGGATAGCGAACCTCTATACATCTACGTCCTATTTTCGCCAAATAACTACCCCACAAACAATCTTGACTTTGACTTATCTCAATAAAACTCTTTTTTTTTCAAACAGAAATATATCTTTACTATCTCCAGTAACAGTTTTATATTTATTTAAATGAAATAACCTACTGTGATTAGTACCGACTGTATTTATTTCTGCTGTTGCAAACTAGATGCAAAAAATACATATCAGGTTCATATTTTGTTACTTTTAGCAAAATGCAAGCTGAACTTAAAGTCTTTAATTATATAATCTTTCTGAAAATAATCACAGGCAGATGGATGGTACAGGCAGGTAGATGAAAATATCGCGCTCAGATGTATATGTTTGTTACTGTGACTTTAGACTTAAGTACCTAAATTCCTCAATTGCTACTGTGTCCAAATAATTTTGTCGCGTGCCACCAAGAGCGCGTGCCATTGGTTCACCATCCCTGACGTAGCATATAGAATCAGTTTAGCTGGCAACACGCCAAATAAGTCCCATTATAATTCTCTGCTATTTCATCATCTTCCTGCCCTTGCCGCATGTTACTTGTGGTCGGCGCAACAAGTTTCCTTTTTCCATCCTTCTCTGTCAACCGTCACGCTATAATTCACTCCCTTCTCTTTCATATCATTCCTCACACAATCCATCCATCTTTTCTTCGACCTTCCTCTCCCTCTCCATCCATCAACATTTACATTCATCACATGCGTTTCCTCCCTCCTCATCACATGCCCATACCATGCCAAACGACTTCTTTTCACCGGCGCCACTTTCAAACTTCTCCATATATACAAATCTTTGACTTTATCCATTTTCGTCACTCCACACTTGCATCTCAACATTTTCATCTTCGCTACATGCAATCTTTTTTCATCAGTCTTCTTCACGGCCCAGCATTCCGATCCATACAATACGACAGGCCTTATCACGGACTTGTCCCCCTTTAACTTAAGCGGCATCCGTGGGTCGCAAGTTGTTCCTGTGACCTGTCGCCATTATATTTTCTGCTATTTGACCATTACTATTACAGACATGCCCGTCCCAGACTTCCTAAAACAACCGCACACACTATACGAAATAGCGGAACAATATTGGGACCTCCACTGTTACCCGACGCAATACGTCTTCTCTCTTCTCGCACAAGTGTCCGACGATAAGTTAGAAAGAGAGAAGTGTATTGAACTCAGCTCCCCAGAAGGACAGGAGGACTGGCTTAATTATTGTAGAAGGCCGAAACGGACGGTTCTTGAGGTAAGTGTTGAGAAGACAAAATGTTTTTAATGCCAATTATAGCTAACAAAAAATTAACTGAGCTCATGGCTGCTGCCTTATACCTATCATCGAACAACAATTAAAGCAAAATAGACAGAACTGTCTAGATTGATGACCGCACTTAATGAGCTTCTATATTGGTAAGCTTTGCATAATATAACCACACTTTGCACCAATAGACTCTGAAAGTCCACGTTTATATATTTATTACTTCAATCAAGCACATGTAGTACAGGGGCGTTTTCATTCCTGAAATCAGCTGTTTATCGTGATCACTGAATAGTCAGAATGATCCGCGCATATACATATTTCATGCCATCACTATAGGTGTACCGTGTAGGTAATTATGGCCCATGTACGCAGCTTTTCCCAACTATGTTCGGGTCGGCTTCGAGGCTAACCGGACGCAGCTGAATACCAGTATTTTACATGGAGCGACTGTTACATATATGATTTTGTCCCTCTTGTTGTAAAGGAACAAAAGCCCAGATGCAAGGTGGTTATGTATCGAAATCGAAATACAAGGAAACAATAAACTGTTTGAAATAACATATATTTATAAAAAAATATCTCTTCCATACAACATCACACGGTAGCCTTTAGGGGTCTACCGCAATAATAAGTTATGACATTAAACCCTTACAATTTAATTTAACATGTAAAGTAGGTAGGTGACTATAATTTTCACTTATTAATGCCAGCCAGCTTAACTTCAGTATCTGACCTTCACAACCCAGTCACTGGGTAACACGATACCCCTTGACAAGACTGATTGTCAGACCTTCGGGTTTCTACCCGTAACAACTGTCAAGGATCTACAAATGACAGCCGGGCCCACGTGCTTTCCGAGGCACGGAGGGGTAAATGTGGTCACCCCTCCACGGACCAACCGCGGCAAGCGTAGCTTAACTTCATCGATCGGTCCGTGCGGCTGTTATTACCTAGCCCAAGCCCGCAGCATCATACAATCGAAATATACGTCCTTATTGCTACCAATTTCTTCCAGGTCCTCCACGACTTCCACAAATCAGCCTCAAAGCTAACCCTCGATGTAGTATTCGAGTTATTCTCCACAATCAAACCTCGTTCCTTCTCCATAGCCAGCAGTGCTTTACCCTCACAAGGACAGAACATCGACTTACTAGTGGCTGTGGTAAATTACCATACAAATTTGAAGAAACCCAGGCTTGGGTTGGCTTCGAATTGGTTAAAGAATTTGGAGGTCGGGGATCGAGTTTATGGATGGATTAAAGCTGGGACGCTTGTGTTTCCAAAAGATGCTGTGAGTATATAACTTACAGTATGAGGCCGATAGTATCGTATTGAGTTTAAAAAAACATTGTTTTAGTTGAGCGTTGTTTCTGTCGCTATACGAAAATCGAGCCTATAAAGATCACATAGCTGGGACACAGACCTCCTATCTGTGAGAGGGAGTGGACCGTAATCCACCACTTGGGCCCAGTGCAGGTTGCTCAGTGCCGTTACCGCTGGGCCACCACTGCTCTGACACTCACTAAGCTCAGGTTCTGTACTTCATTATTCTTTAGGAAATAAATTGTTTTTTTTATTTTTGGACATGATAATTGCTTGTTTTTTAATCCTCTCACTAGACTAAAAAATGTTTGTGATAAGAGTATATTGGCAGTTGCAATTAGCATAGCGAATCGGACAAATCCTTATAGCAGTTGGTTTTACCTTATGGCTTTCATCATGTTTCCAGACTACACCCCACATCCTTATCGGACCAGGCACCGGCATAGCACCCTTCAGAAGTCTCTTACAAGAGAGAGAAGTGCAAGGCACTGCTAACAAAGACGTCCATCACTTAATATTCGGATGTCGGTATAAGGAGAGAGATTTCCATTGTAGAGAAGAACTTGAAAGAATGGTAGCGGAGAATAAGCTTAGTCTGTACTGCGCTTTTTCTAGAGATCAAGAAGATAAAGTGTGAGTATGAGAAATTCTGAACTTTTTGTAGCGTTTTTGGTTCTTAAAAGGACAAATAACCAGCCCGCATGGAAACTAATAAGGATATACAATATAACGTCTTGCTTCGTGATATTATCTAGGAAGCAGGAATCCCGAATTCCTTTATAGGATATCTTAAACTCTTTTCTCGGGATCTACAGCAAAGGCTGGGTTATGTTTTTCACGCGTATCTATTATTGGATTATTTTTACCCTCGAGCATAATCGTAACGGCTGAAAGGATTTTAGATGTCAATACGAAAAGCCTTGAAAATAATAATTTTGTAGCTCTGAAGCCAATAAATAAAAAAAAATATTTTCAAGCTAATTTTTATTTTAATTTTACCAGCTATCAAATAAAAGGCTGGAGGAAACGGTCCCAAAAATAATATAACACACCAAAAGATTGAAAATAAAAAATATTGAGAAACTCAAAAAACCAGAATACAACGAAACATTTCAAAACAAGATCACTTTTCGAGCTGCCTGATGCAGATGATGGCAGTTATTTTAGTTCTATCTCAGATTTTAGAAAAGTGTTACGTTTTTACATCAAAATCGGTGTAGTAGTTGAGCCATGAACACGTACCAAAAATACTTACTACTACTACTTACTACTACTTACTTAAAGAAATAGAAAGAATAAGATGCACTGAACTTAAATTTAGTTTAGTTTGTAAACAAGGGAATCGGCACCATTGACAGTCCAGATTAGCCGGAACAAACAGACAAAATAAAAAATAAAGAAGATATTTGTACCGTAGGTATATAATTTCATATGCATTCAGTAAAAAGCTGTTATTTTGACATTACAAACAAACACTTCAATTATATTTATTTGTATAGATTATTTAACTGCAAGTTAGAAAAAATCTTACTTATATCTTTCAAAAAGCTCTGGATTCTGACTTTTTTGCCTTCCACAATATTGAACAAACATTTTAATTCTCTCCAACAGCTACGTCCAACATAAAATAGCAGAACACAGAGAGCTTCTATGGCAGTTAATAACACATCAAGCTTACATCTACATTTCGGGCAACGCAAAGAATATGCCCGACAATGTCCGAGATGCCTTCATAGAAGATGTTATTAGTAAAACTGGTGGATACAGCCTGGACGAAGCAAAGAGTATGCTTAAAAAAATTGAAGATTCTGGCCGGTTTCAAGTGGAGGCTTGGTGATGTAATTTAAGGATTTATTTTATGTAGAATTGACCAAACAAACGCACAACATTATAAGATGGGTTTAGATCAAACAAACATAGAACAAGAGCATTCTTTTCTTGATATTTTAGTATGGCTGGACCAACGAAATAATGCTCTATCACTGTTTTAACAAAAGGAATTTGTTAGAGACTCCTCCCCTCTCTACCAAATTCTTTTTCTCAAACGATTTTTATCTCCATAGAAAGTGCATTCGCTAGTTTGGTCCAAACCGACCCATATCCGACCCATTCCGTGTATCAAATACACGGAAATTCAGGATTTTTTGTCCACTTTTAGTCTTAAACATCACGATCATTACAATAAAATTGCAGTAGACTGCAGTTTTCGCTAGTTCTTTTTGTTAGATTTTCGACGCAACAAACCCAGCTTTAGAGTATAAAATGGAGTGATATTATTGTATGACAACGAACTTTCATATTTGTTTGTATATTTAGATTATAAAGTGCGCGACAACGCAATCGTTTCGTACTTCTTGCTGTTTGTATATTTTAATTGTAAAATTATGAGAGTTAGCACTCCATTTATTATGCAATCTGTGTCGCAAATTAATTTAGTACAATATTAAACGGGTGTAGGAAGTATTTTATAAGGTTAGAAGTTGAATATTTTGATTATTATTAATTTATAAATCAATCGTGATACTCCGCGTCCTATTTAAAAGCCATCGTCGCGTTCATATGTCACTTTCGGAAAACCCGGAAGGCGCCCTCTGTCGGCGCGACCACGCGTTACGGTTTCTCACTTTCTATTAGGCCGCGGGGTTAGGAGCTTGTTTGATGAAACCTCGATAGTAATAATTAACTTTGAATTTAATTATGTAACCTCTAGTTAATGCTGGGGCTACATTGGCGGGATATGGCGAATATTCGCATTATCGCAACAAGTGTGGCCGAGCAGTTCGTCGCATCGCGTAGTATTCGGGCGATGACGAATGCTTATTGCGGCACTGTCGGTAAACTGACGCGCATCAAAAGGTTTTGTCGCGACAATGTTCGCTTGCGTGGCTACACTTCGCCAGTTGAGTTGTAGCCAGACTATCCTCTATTTTACTTCGCAAGAATTATCGTCTACGTCAGCCGCACAACGGGTGAACACGTTGACTGCTTAAATGTAGACAAGACCATCGCGTATACACGATGTTTTTGTAGCGTCAACGCGACACGAATATTCGCGCGGTAATGTAGCCCCAGCATAATGGAATAGCTTTGAAGTCATTGTGTGGTTATACTGTAAAAAAACTATTTTTATTAGAAATTTTATAATAATGCTAGCTTTGTTATATATTTATATTATGTGAACAGGCAATTCTGTGATAATGTACCTTTTTACGGGTCCTTAAACAAGAAACTCTAATAGTTTCACCATGTCGGTCTGTCTGTCTGTTCGCGGTTTAGCTCAGACTCTTAGTCTAGAAAGCTGTAACTTGGTATGGGTATACATATTAATCACGCCGACAAAGTGGTAAAATAAAATCTTGTTTTTTTTTTTAAGGGTAACCCCCTATATCTACGTAAAGGATGATTTTTTTTTTCTCGTCTATCCCATGATGTGGAGTATCGTTGGATAGGCTGTTCAAAAATATTGCGGGTTTGTAAAAACCATTTTTCGATTCAGGGATCCGCGTAATATTAAGCTTTAAAGTGCTAATTATTGTTAGTGTCCCCCTGCCAGCTAAATGGTTTTATTTGGATATGTGAAAAAAATCACAGCAGTATTATATATAACTAAGTTAAAAGAAAAACTATCACATATTAGTAGGCTTCACAAGTTACCGAGTAATAATCGACCAACATACATTTACAGTTGAAAAACATGTTCTCCCATACCTACATACATGTTTTTAAACTACTAGTTTGTTCTCGGGACAAATTCATACTACGGAACCCTTCATTGTGCGTGGTCCGACACGAACTTGGCCGGTTTTTTTAATTACATGAAATAAAAAACCAAGTAAGTAATGTATTTTTCTCGTTTTATTCAATTCTTATCCTAAGACAAAGTCGAATTTATTTACATAAGAAGATCATTTCAAGATACGCGCTTCATATAAATAATATGACCCACGTTTGTTACAAAAATAGTTAGAAAACTAAAACTATAACTTTTACAAACTATAACAACTTGCAATGTTGTTTTTACCTTAAACATTATTTCCTTAGAAAATGTATTCCTAATAACTCATAGTGAAAATCTGAACCAGAACCATTACACGGAACCATTTACAATCGTTTGAACACTGCATGGGAGTCTCGAAAATTTTGTCTCTCAAATATGGACAAATTCATTCATCATTGAACTATTTTTTGCCTATCTATTCTAATATAATAAAGCTGAAGTTTGTTTTTTGTTTGAACGCGCTAATATCTGGAACAACCAGTCGGATTTGAAAAAATCTTTTTGCATTTGATAGCCCAATTCTTTAGGAAGGTACGACCCTTTGGAGCTGAGCAAAAAGAAGTAAAAAAATAACCGCTAAGCGAAAACTAAGTAATAGGGCGGGCAGGCGATGCGATGCGACGTGGTGGGTCGGGGGCCGAGAGACTGTTATATAAATGTGGCTGTTATTTTAGTATATCGTGTATCTTACGACTTCCACGCGGACGCAGTCACGGGCCGAAGCTTTACTCCATTTATTATAACATTAGACAAATAACTGTTCTCACCATTTCGTTATTTCGATGTAAACATTTAATAAACTCCGTTATTTCACGATAAATACAAAGCACTGTAATCTATTTACCATTTACATTAAAAAAATAACTCTTAAGTGTATATTAGTGTGTATTTCAACAATATTACACAATAACTGTCGTTATTTAGCCGTTATTTGTCTAATGCTATAGTAAATACGGACGGCACGGTTGGCGCAGTGGTTAAGCGATTGATTGTTGCGCTGCGTGTCGCGGATTCGATTCCCGCACGGAACAAATATTTGTATGATCTACACGTAGTTGTTCCGGGTCTGGCTGTTTGTGTATGTGAGTTTAAATGTACCCACGATACAGGAGAAATTCCTAGAGTGGAGCAACGTTTTTTTTAAAAAAAAAAAAAAAAAAATGGAGTATAGTAATGTTTAGAATTAGAAATAGGGCAAAAAGGCTACATCTTCTTGGCGTATCAATAGATACGCCCATTTTCACGTTTTAACTATATTGAATGTTTTTATTATAGTTATTATAATAATTTATTATTTTTATTCAAATATTATTTATTTTTCAATTACAAAGGAGCCCAAACAGTATCATATAGATTTACCGTCGATACGCAAAGAAGAATGACAAAGGACTTCCTTTTTATGCCATTTTATCTCGGGCACAGTGCTTTTCCATTAATTCTAATATCTCTCACTTCGGAGCTAGGAACAAAAGCCGAGAGTCTAGCTGGAGTTAGGCAGTCCCCAAAGCTTGAGGTTGTCCTATCAACGGTCAGTACATAAGCCCTAGCTGGAATTGGGCAGTCCCCAAAGCTTGAGGTTGTCCTATCAACGGTCAGTACATGGCCCTAGCTGGAACTGGGCAGTCCCCAAAGCTTGAGGTTGTCCTATCAACGGTCAGTACATAGGCCCTAGCTGGAATTGGGCAGTCCCCAAAGGTTGAGGTTGTCCTATCAATGGTCAGTACATGGCCCTAGCTGGAACTGGGCAGTCCCCAAAGCTTGAGGTTGTCCTATCAACGGTCAGTATATAGGCCCTAGCTGGAATTGGGCAGTCCCCAAAGCTTGAGGTTGTCCTATCAACATTCAGTACATAGGCCCTAGCTGGAATTGGGCAGTCCCCAAAGCTTGAGGTTGTCCTATCAACATTCAGTACATAGGCCCTAGCTGGAATTGGGCAGTCCCCAAAGCTTGAGGTTGCCGGCATCTCGTTTCCTCTCAGGTGGCTCCTTGTCTTCACACGCGAAGGCGACCAAGTACCGCGACGGGTGCCACGCTACGGTGAACGTTGACGCTTGTACGGGGATCTCGGCTACTTTCTCGCCTGAAACAGAAATTATTTTTAAGCTAGATTTTTTGTACAAAATATCGAAGAAGACTGGGCCTCATCTGCACTTGTCAAGCTGAAAGTGTTGAATTAATACAGTCATAAAAGTAGGAAAACTTAAAAAGCCTTATACATTATCCGCCTTACTTATAAACGCGGAATAAAGTTATACTATGAATAACTTCGGTATAACCATACATTTTTGACGTTTATACCTAGTATAACTTTATTCCGCGTTCATAAGTAAGGCGGTATGTATCTAGATGTAGACTGCCACAGGTAGAGTTTAACCTTTTGACCGCCACAGTCATGTATAGATGACAATCCAAAATGTGCCCAGCACGCCACAGTCACGATTACATGACAGACTTTTATACGTAAATAAAGCTCATAAAACAACATTGTTTTTTTATTTCCTTTTGCTAATTATGTTCCTTGACTCATCCTAATTTATATTAGTAGAACTTCTTTATAATTTCATCTATATATTAACATACGATGACAAAAACTAATACCAATTATAAAGTTCGAAA
Source organism: Dryobota labecula (assembly GCA_947523025.1). Taxonomy (NCBI): domain Eukaryota; kingdom Metazoa; phylum Arthropoda; class Insecta; order Lepidoptera; family Noctuidae; genus Dryobota; species Dryobota labecula. The sequence continues at coordinate 3,490,574 of OX383305.1, read as the reverse complement.
AACATAGTGCCCTCAACGCCAGTCACCATATCATCATGACACGTAGTGATGTATAATATCGACCTCGACGGTAACCTATGCTATATTTAATTTCTTTAAATTATTCTACAATATATAAATAAACTTTTGAAGTTTTATGATTGAGAAATCATGATTGAAAACATACTATATGTTAAAAAATAAATAGTTTCATATGTGCTTTATCGATATAATTCCGAACTCACTACTATTTTGTAGGTATTAATGGATGAATTCGCAGCTTGGCGCCGAGGGTACGTTTTTGCTTTTTTGACGTGGTGGTCAAAAAGTTAAAAAACCGCAGCGAATAAAAATATATTGCTTTTCAGTATAAAAAATTACAGCCCAGCTAAATTAATATTAAAGCAACTTTTACAAATTATCTAAATTATGGCTTTTGTCTTACCAGTCTCAGTGTCTCCTATATCAATGATGTGATCTTCACTGGCAGACGCAAGGAGGCGGCCGTCGAAACTGAAAGATAGTGTACGCACCGGCCATTCTAGTCTGTAAAAAAATAAAAAAATTGTGGAATCTGATAATAAAGTAGATTGGACATTTTAGTATGGACTTTGGTCCAAGTGGCGTCGGATGATGAGACCTGCTTTATTTATTTGATAATTTGAACAGCTCCATGGTACCATTTTTTTTTTATTGGCTCCGAAGTTATATAAGTATGCCAAGTTTCAGCTTAATCGGATGCCAGGAAGTTCATGAACAATAGATGACAAAAGGAGTAACTGGAAACATACGAAGGAAGCAAGCTAATATAAATTTTGTTATAAAAATATTCATTATGTTAATTAGTTAATACGCCGTAAACGGCTGAATATTATGAACTTTAAAAAATATACAGTAACAACTCTATAACAATATTCTGACAAATAAATAGACTATTACTATTTAATTGTTAGACTGTGCAACAGGTACCCATTTTTCTGAAATGAATAACTTTCTCCGTAGGCCAATTTTATAGTACCCCTAGTAAAAAAAAAACCTACATTCATGAAATACTAAATGGACTGGGTTTCATCAGCCGACGCCATTTGGACCACTTCCTGCCCGTTCTCCTTTGGGCTAAACTGTTGGCGCTTTGGCTGAGCGATGGGCTTTTACGCACCTTCTCTCGTATTTTTTGTAACATTTAGCTATACAGCAAAATAGCAAGGTAGCAGGCGACGTAAGGCAACGGTAGTCAAACTCTCTACCACCTGGAGAAAATATTAGCCTGTCAGCAACTGGCAAATATTTTCTCCATTATATAAGTGATGAGCTAAATTATTATTATTAATATTGCAGGGGCGCAGCCTTCATACAACCCGATTCCCATCGGCTTCCCTTCCGCCAAGCCCGCCCGCTTGGATAAGAAAGAAATTATATTTATGAGTTACAATGAGAAAAATTAGAGTGTAGGAAGGATCGATTTGTTGTTGCTATACTCTAAGGGCTTTACAAATAAACACGGAATAAAGTTATTCTAGGAATAACTTCGGTATATCCATAAATTTTTTGACGTTTATACCTAGCATATATAACTTCATTTTATTCTGTGTTTATTTGTATTAGGGTAACACTCAACAATGTTTTCTTATCCAAAGCCAATTTTTTTTATTGAGATCTAGTTCAATCTATCTTACCTCGAGAATACTCTCAGACAGGCCAGCTCGTTGACGTCCCATAGCGACACGAGGGCGTCAGCGGAGCCCGTGGCGAAGTACCGGCCCGTCGGGTCGTGCTCTATGCAGATACATGTGCCCGGGTGAGCCTTTAGTACTGTTTGGAGCTCTAACGATGGGTACCTAGGAAGAGTATATTTGGTAATTATTTATATTTGGACCCGGACGTCAGTTTGGTGCATAGAGTTTTTAACTATGGAAAAATAGATGACTTACTTCTGAAACAAAATACCTAGTTTTCAAGAAATACAAAATTACTATTATAAAGTTGGAATTGTTTCAAAGTAAGACTAGCAATTGTGTTGAAATGAAAGGTATAATTTTTTTTTTATCCTCAACAGCGAAGCTCTTAGCCTTCATCTCACCTGGTATGAACGGTAAGTGTTGTTCTAAGTCCGCCTGGCTAGCTACCACCATCTTATCTAAGTCTGTCGCCAAACAACAATGTTAACAACATTTGTTGTGTTTCGGCAGTTAGAGGTAAGATAGCCAGTTCCTCTGTGGTTGAGGATTCCGGGTGAAGCTCGCTTCCATCTTCGGCCTTATCATCACTTACCATCAGGTGAGATGAAGGCCAAGAGCTTCCCCGTTGGGTGTAAAAAAGAAAAAAAAAGGGATGATAAGGTCAAAAGTCAAAGCGAGCTTCACCTGGAATCCTCAACCATAGAGCAAGTGGCTATTTTACCTCTAAGTGCTGAAACACAACAAATGCTATTAACATTGTTGTTATGGCGACACAGATAAGATGGTGGTAGCTAGCCAGGCGGACTTAGAACAAGCCCTACCACCAACCAAACCAAGCAGAAATTTTTGCCCCTGCTGGGAGTCGAACCCGGGACCCCTTGGTCTGAGACAGGAGGTCTTACCACTAGACCATGTTATAAAATTAAAATTAACTGTTAAAATAAATAAAAAACTTACGACAGTATATGTACACAGCCAAGTCCATTGGTTAAGTAGAACAAGTCTGATGTGTTGTTCCAAGAGATCTCATTCACTTCAAAGTTGAACTGTTCTTCCACTACCTGGGATAAAAATAAACCAGTAAATGAGGTGATTAATTACAATACTAGTATATACTAACTTTTTCTAGAATATAATAATAAATGGCTGAAATACTCCATACAGGAATGGATCTGTGCTTTGTACTAACATAAAGGGATATGATGTCCAGCTTCTTGGCTGCAGTCTGTGCTTTTGACTCGATAGTTGAGCCGAAGTTAAGATTAGACCCTCAACTCCATGCCCAAAATCTGTAGGCTCTGCTATAGTGAAATTGAAAATAAACTAAATCATAAACCTACAACTTTATATGTCTTGGTGTCTATAAAAGAGACGAGGTCCTCTTTATTGCCCACTGCGATAGTGCTGCCGTTAGGTGACCACGCAATGTTGATGTTCTCTCCTTTGGTTGCTATGGTTGCTGCACATTTGTGTGTCCTGAAATTTATTAATTAATTTCATATTTGTAAGAATTTCATTACCACCTCAGGCTAGGTGGAGCGACGATCTCCGCAGGGTGGCTGGTAGCAGCTGGATGAGAGTTGCCGAGAATCGAGCTGAATGGCATGCAATTGGAGAGGCCTATGTCCAGCAGTGAACTGCTATAAGCTGATGATGATGAATAATTTCATTTAAAAGAGTGTCCATAGAGTTTCTTGCCCGTTCTTCTCCATAGGAACCTATTAAGCTTTGAAATGAGCAGCTAGCTTCATCTTCTATGTTAGAGGGTCTAGTTCCCACATTTAGTCCTTCAGGTGGGCCATTAGTAGATTTAGTTAGCTTCATCTTTCTGAATGAGCAACTCAAATTTGACAATTCTAAACTGTACGTAAATTGTTTAAATGAAATAAATGAGTTTATTTATTGCATGGAATATTTACGGACAAACAAAATCATTAAATAAATATATAAATAGCCATGTACCAATTGGCACAAGACTATTTATATATGTATATAATTTAAAGAGGAGGCAGCGATAAAGCAAAATAACATAAATAAATTATCAATTTATAAGCCATCAAAACTAAACCAAAACAAAAAAGAGCATCAACTACCACATGCTGTTGATGATGGTGATTAGGATGGAGGAAATAGTCATATATCTTTTTATCTATACCCACGCTATAAATCCTCTATAAAAGTTTCTGACACAGTTAGCTTATTGCCAACATTAAAACAACCGGTGTCATAGTAACCATAATATCATCCAAACGAGTGGTATATTGTTGTACTAAATTTCATTATGCAACTCCTTTGTGTTTTCGATCCCTTCCTGACTCATCAAACAAGCAGCCACATTTATTAATTTCAAAAAAAGAACCATTTCATGCATTAAAACATAAACATTATGAGGTTTATTTATAAACCCTGCTTAAAGTTAAGTAATGATTAGCGACTGTTTAACCATACATTTTTGACGTTTGAACGTCACTTAACTTTAAGCAACGTTTATGAATAAACCCCTATATATCATAAACCCACATACGTATTTTAATACCCCTTATTATACATCAGTTGCATAACTATTAATTTATAGGTCTGAGTGGTGTATCAGACATTAATAGTACATTACTTACCAAGGGCTGTAAAAGAAAGAAAGCCCGAAATCGCAAGTATTTGTGACCCAAGCCGCAGGCGAGGGCTGTAAATATGCGATAGAGGGCTTTCTTTTTTACTGCCCATGGTGAGTACACAATTTTACGTCTTCATCTGGCCACAATGCGAGTTTTATTGTACGCGTAGCGTGCGGTAAAACTCACATTATGCCAGGTGTGACGTAAAAGGTTTTTTTTTTTTTCACTTTTACTTTGATGTAGGTATGAGAGTACTTCATTTGAAAGAACTTGGGAAGAACTTATTGTAAGCTTTGACTGTTACAAAATTGTGTTGGATTCTATAAATAAATCATGAACTGGAACAATATAAACTATTTATTTACCTTGTATCCCATATTCTAACAGATTTATCTCCACTAGCTGTACTCAGCAAGTCAGGATGTGAAGCATGCCAGCATAGTTGATCAACAGACCCAGTGTGACCTCTAAATACAAAGTCTTGCACCTAAAATTACAAGGTAAATCATTATTATAAAACTCCTTTGCCTCACTACCAAAACATAACCTTACTTTTATTACAGTCTGTAAACATGAATTAACAGTGAGGCTTACCAGTCTATTTCTCTCTAACGTAAATATAGCTACGCTTTTATCAAACGACCCTGATGCCAATCGTTTACCATCACAGGACCATCCAACCGAATGCACTTTGGAAGAATGGGCAACGTATTCACGAACGAGATTGTGTGACACGAAATAATTTCGTAATTCAACTAAATCCTCTATTGGAGACTGCGTAGGTTTAGGTTCTTTCATTTTGTATCAATTTTGGTTTCTATAAACAGTAAAAACAAGCTTGGCGGCAACACTATTCACCCACCACACACAACACGACTCATTGACAATTGATTGAGTTGTTTTTTTTTTACTTCTGTCAGTTCAGTCAGATTGTTTTTTTTTTTTTGGAATTTTATGACCTGGTTACTGGACCTTTAGGTCAAACAGTCAGATTGAGAAACTGAGGCTGCATTCCGAATTGCACCGTAGACGGCGTAGATAGAGAAAACTATAGATCGCTGGTCATTTTCTATCTTACTTACACAAGAAAAAGAAAAATATATACAAGATGCTTTTAAAGAAAAGAGACAGAGCCTATCATTTTCTGTCCCTTATCGCGTGTCGCGTTTTTCAAGGACAGCACTTCAGTTGCTAAACAATGTTTGACGTTTGATACGCGTTCGAAAAGTGGTTGCGACGAAATTTTAAGTTACATATTTAATTTGTTATTTCGAAAAATACTCATTATTTTGTGTTTTTTATTGAGGATTGACTTTAGCTATTGCTGCAAAATGGTAAGGTGCAGTGTTTTTGGTTGCAAAAGCGATAGTGAGAAGAAAATTGCCGGATTGTCCTTTCATTCGTAAGTAGCTAAATATTTTAGTTTATTCGGTGAAAGACAGTGAAAGTTTTCAACTAATATGGTTTTTTAATTCTTAAAATAAATATACAGCTGTTTCAAGATAAAATGAGAGCTGAATTATGTTTTTATTATTTATTATTTATTATTCTTCACATAACCTCCAAGCTCAGTGCTGCCTACTTTTTACTCGAATACTTCCCCATTTCAGGGGAAAATTGTACGCCGATAAAATAAATTACCTTCATCAATCATTTCAGATGAATGCTTTATTACAGTGTATGTATAGCGCTGGCAGCAAATTTGTTCCACTTTTCACTGGACGTAATAATACATCTTTACCTTTTAGTATCTATTTATAGTTTAAAATATTGTATTTGTAGTAGGTATTAAAGTGTTAAAAACTTTCAGATTTCCCGCCAAACCAAAATCACTTGGATTATGAATGAAAGTGGTGATAAAATATATTTTTTCCAGATCTCAGGTTTTCTTTAAATGTTCATTTTCCCGCAGGTGAAAGAACTCCTATCCTAATAAACTATTTTGACTTATACCCAAAGTCTCTAATTCAGATAATTTATGTAAACAAAGTAATGTCACTGCCAAAATGACAGGACGGTGGTGCAAAGCATTTTATCATTTTTTTTTTGTAAATAATCATCTATAACATTAAAATGAAATAATTTTTAGAACTATGCAAACAAAATACCATTGCCAAACAATGTTTTGTGTAGTTTGTCGGAGACACGGCATTATGATCGTCATACGTGCCGATTCCCTTGTTCACAAACTAAACTAAATTTAACCGCTAACACTACGCGCGAGCGAAACGTCAACATCTGGCAAGCCGTGCCGCATACAGATGACTTAAGTTCAGTGCATCTTTTTCTTTCTATTTCATTAAGAAAAGGACAGAAGATAAATTTTAGCTAAGTCCTGTCAAATTAATCAGCGCCTGTCACTACTCCATACAAGTTTAGACGTGATTAAAAACTTGCCGACTAAAATTACGTCAATTTACGTCAAGCGCTGATTAATTTGACAGGACTAAACTAAAATTTATCTTCTGTCCTTTTCTTAATGAAATAGAAAGAAAAAGATGCACTGAACTTAAATTTAGTTTAGTTTGTGAACAAGGGAATCAGCACCATAATCAGCCCTTTTAAGTCCACTGCTAGACGTAGGCCTCCCAAAATCGATTTCCACTCAAAACAGTTTTCACCCAAAATGTGGCAAGATATGCTACTTACGATATGAATCTATGAATGAGAGTTGTAATTATTAGTGTTGTTGAAGATGTAAAAAATTTGGAAATGTTTGGATCTCCTGCATTGTTACCAGTACCATAAAATATTTTATACCAGAAAATCTCCTTTTTTTAATAACTTTGTTAAAAAATTTATAAAAATAATACGGTATGATTATTTTATAGTTATTATTTCTTAAAATCAGTACTTAAAAGAAAATTGCACCTTTTTTTTCGCCATTTTATATGAATAACCATTACGAAGATATTTTTTTTGATATGTTATCCCTTTTGTTTACATAAATGATCTGAATTTCAGACTTTGGGTATAGATGTTTTGTTTCTATTTATAAGCCCTGTGCGTTTGTACAAAGTAGATAATAGAGATTGAAAAACATCTGAACATTGAAGAACATTCGGGGTAAAATCACTTTAAAGTGGGTAACCCTAAAGTTTCAAGTACCTTGATTTTCTGTCCCTTACAGCGACACGCCAAGCAGTGGTCTATAGTTTTCTAAGTCTATGGTAGACGGAGAATGCTATAGACACCTGCAAAGCGTGACGCAGAAAGAGACAGAAAGAAAATACGTCATATATTTAGGGTTACCGTGCGAAGAAAAATTTACCCCACAATTTGTGAAACTTGAAAACAAGAGAAACACTGAGTGACACTGATGTATACCCAAAGTCTCAAATTCAGATAACTTATGTAAACAAAGGGGATAACATATCAAAAAAATATCTTCTATGGTAATTCACATAAAATAGCGAAAAAAAGGTTTCATTTTCTTTTAAGTACAGAATTGAAGAAATAATAATTAAAAATAATCATACCGTAATTATTTTTATAAATTTTCGATTTTAATTAAACAAAGTTATTAAAAAAAGGAGATTTTCTGGAAAAAAACATTTTATGATACTGGTAACAATGCTGGAGATACAAACATTTTAAAAAAAATTACATCTTCAACAACACTAATATTACAACTCTCTTTCATTGATTCATATTGCAAGTAGCATATCTAGCCACATTTTGGATAAAAACGGCTGTAAACTGTTTTGAGTGGAAATCGATTTTGGGAGGCCTACGTCTAGCACTGGACTTAAAAGGGCTGATTAGGATAATCGTATGGTCTCCGACATACTACACAAAACATTGTTTGGCAACGGTGTTTTGTTTCATAGTTCTTATAATTAATTCACTTTAATTTTAGCGATTATTTACAAAAAAAAAAATATGATAAAATGTTTTGTACCACTGTCATGTCATTTTGACAGTGACATTTCTTTGTTTACATAAATTATCTGAATTATAGACTTTGGATATAGTTACCAAAATCAATTAGTACACACGGCCACAAATCAAGCTATACATTTCCAGTTTAGGCTGATCTCTCATTGTATAGGATTTCTGTACAATGAAAAGTCAGCTTATACTGGAAAACTGTAGCTTGATTTGTGGCCGTGTGTACATAATGTGACAGTGACAATGATAAACCTGTCGAAGAGCATTGAGGTTTAAGCTAAATGTTTTCTCTAGTAGGTAATATCGTAGTATTTTTTAGTATCAGCTTATACTGGAAAGTTATAACTTGCCGTGTGTAGGTACAAGAGAATCGGCACATGTTCGAAAAGAGAGTTGTGTTAACGAACGTTAATTAACTTTGTTTTACGTTTCAATCTAAACTATTAGGTAGAATATAAGTAATTATCTGTCTTAACAAGTTCAATTAAAATCATTGATTATTATTAATATCAGTATTTTATTAGTAAGTACTAAACTAACATGCGTATTTCTGTATCTTATTTATTTATTTTATTATTTAGGTATGTACACACAGTACTTACTTACACATTCTGTTATCTTATCAGAACCAGTCCACGCACCAGGCCCATACCTACCTACAGTAGTCATTTTTAAATTGTTTTATACTTTTTAATTAAATTAAAAATCAATTGAAAATGAATTAATTGTTAACTGTAGCAAATCACTTTATGTTATAATGTGATAAATTGTTAATTACTACCACAAAAATTAACAATTAATTAATTGTTAATTGTCAATAACAATTAATTAACAAACAATTAATTATAAATAATAATAATACCAGCCTATAACTGTCCCACTGCTGGGCAAAGCCCTCTTCTCATACAGAGAAGGCATTGATCACCACGCTTGCTCAAGACGGGTTGGCGATTTCAGACTTATATTATATAAGTCCAGGTTTCCTCACGATATTTTTCCTTCACCGATGTCAGTAATGTCCAAGATAAACTCAGAAAGTACATATGAATTGAAAAAGTCACATTGGTACTTGCCCAGATTTGAACCCACAACCTCATGCATGAGAGGCGAGGCCTTAACCAACGGGCCATCATGACACACAACAATTAATTAATTAATTGGTGTTGTAATTAACAATTAATTAATTGTTGATTGTAATTTTCCACAATTACAGTTGGATCAATTGTTAGTTGTTATGGTGACAACTAACAATTAATCAATTGTTAATCTTTTTTTTTTCAGTTAAAACTTGCCCAACACTGATTCTGCGCTACGAAAACCATCCATGAAACAGGTATGGCTGCAATACAATGCTGTAGAATAGACCAGGCACAGCATCAGGAAATCAGTGGTGCTGAATTTTTTTGCATACCTACCTACATATCTTTAGATATGGTATCATCCATCAGGAACGGCGGCTTTTTTTGCTCTCTGATTTCCTTACGAATTTTTAATTCTATTATTCATGTCTAAATATCTAGTAGAAAGCAAACAATATTCTTCTGACAAACAAACTGCAATAAATTATACGAAATAATATTCAAAAATCTACTTTATTATTCTCATTATAACTCAATCACGCAAATTCACAGCAGTTAACCGATGTAATTTCGCCGCCAACACTTTAGTTGAGTATGGAAATACGCAACTGGGCCCAACCATACTATGTGCATGAATAAAATATGTAAACACTTCTCCTGAAAAATGTTACAAAAAACAGCATTAGAACATAAATATTAAAAGAGTATATTGTACGACAGCAACAATCGCGGCCCCATCACAGGAAAAATTCACAGATTAATCGGCCTATGTGCAAGAGAGTCGCGTTGACTGCGGCCAGAAACTTCAGATGCTGCTGACATCCGCAATATGCCATGACATGGTTTAAATCCCATAGGTAAGTAATAGCTCTGAGATTGCCTGATGTGGGAACCAACCCAGGACCCCACATAGAAGACGCGCTAACGACAATTGGACCAACGACTCCGAAATATTAGCCTATCAGGAAAGTGACAGCGAAGCTGACTACCCATCTGCTTCGAGAGAGTAAACAACCTAAGAGATTTCAAGAATAAGTTGAACTTACGGCAAGAGAACACTTCACTCTTGGCGGAGTCGAAATTATATGGCCCACTTGAGCGAAATCCCGCTTCAACACGTTGGAGGGCAACGCAGCCGAGCGTAATAACGTACCACATTTGTTTCTTATCATATTGTTAAAATTCACAAACAATTCTCTTGTATTTCTTGTTGGAAACTGTGACAAATTGGTATTTGAAAATCTGAGTTTTTATTTTCTCTATGAACAGAATAAGGTTTGTTTTATAGCCAGCCAGTGATTGTGCTGTGTGCATAGGACCTTTTTTCGCGCTAACGAGATATTTTTTATCAAGACTCTTTTCACCATCTTCATGTACCGCAAAGCATTCAGGGCCTCAAGTCTGCTATTACAATAGTGTCAGAATGGTCTCGCCATTGTGAGTATTTGACAGTGTTTGTATGGCAAATCTGTCAAAAACTCACAATGAAGAGACCATTCTGACACTATTGTAATAGCAGACTTGAGGCCCTGTTCATCCGTTTAGGAGCTAAAATGCTAGACAGGTTGACAGACATACGTTTTGAATCCATCCCATGGTATATAAAATAAAAAAAATAATGTACGTTTAATTTATTTGAACAAGATATCACTGTTTAAAAACTTAACATAATGAATTACGTATTCTATCTCATTACTTATTTCAATTACTGACTGTACTTACAGCTATAGTCACAAAAGCAAAAAAAAAATAACTGAAAACTTAATTAACTTATACAATTTTCTGGAAACTCGTTTATACCTTCATTTTTCTTAAAGTTGCCTTAAAAGTCTCATACAATCTCGTGTCTGCGTCGTAAGTTATTCAAAGTCGAAGGTCACAAAAATCGTTTTTTCGCGATTATCTAGGTTTCGATAGCTCCAATGATGTTAACATTTATTATACAAATTGTCGAGCATAAAATTTCCGACAAATTTTGTTCCACAATTCAACCGACTGACCGTTTTGAGATATATGTTCATGTTTTATAATATAGTTGACTACCACGTGGGCAATATCGCGGGCAGAAAGAAGCTAATCCATACTAATATTATAAATGTGAAAGTAACTGTCTGTCTGTCTGTTACGTTTTCACGCCTAAACCGCTGAACCGATCGTCATGAAATTTGGCGGAGATATAGCCTGGGATATGGAGGACATAGGCTACTTTTTTACGCGAACCGCGGACAAAAGCTAGTAGTCCATAAAAATAACGAGCCGTTCTTGTACGATTAACTGCACGTACATAAGTAGACTATAACAGAGTAGACTAGTACTGCTATGAAATAAAGGCGATGTCAAACTGTTACAATGGACGTGCGGTGGGCTGTACCATTAACACAATTCTTATCACTTAACAGATCACAGATTGTTGTGATCAACTAAAAATCATCAAAAATATTAACATTTGGGTCTAAGTCGGTCATGTTGGAAAATAATACTTATTTCTTTAGACATAAGAGTTATTTTTTTAACGTAAGGCAGTGATTGATGTCTATCAATCACTATGTCTGTCTGTCGTGATTGATGTCTGTCTGTTGATGTGTTTCAATTTTATTGAATTCAATAAAATTGGACTATTTGTACTCATAGTTATATTAAGCACAAGTTTCTCTCGTGTATCCTTTCTTAAGAACAAATTCTTTTCATTTAAGAAAGTTTCAAGAAATTCTCACAAAAGATGATCCGTACTTACTTTTATTGATGCAATGATGCAATGATGTACTTTTCCAAAATCTGCAAGTGTTTGTAAAGAGAGAAATTGGAACAATTCATAATGGCGGAACACTCTCTTATGACGAAATAGAAACTGCCTGGAGTGTTCTCTTTCAACTCTTCATCAAACTTTTTATGCGAATCAAAGGATTTTATCATAAACGTCTCGTCGTAGTGTCTAAACCAAAACTTAAATTCTGATACGTTTTCTTTATTTATCAAGGGTTCGAAATTATCTTCCCATGCAATTTTTTCTTCTATCAACTTTTTTTCTTCACGTAAAACTGTTAATGGTATTTCGTCCTCAGAATCACTTTCGTAATTCATTTTGACTAAAGGCTTCACTTTTAATTTATCAAATTCTGTACTATTTTTACATTGTTCTATCTTTCGGTTAAGTATTTGTTCTAGTTTCGGGTTGTCATGTAAACTAAAAAGGCTCGACATCTTGTCTTCTTCGAGTTTTATTTTTATGTATAATTGATTTACATCATACTTTTCTTCGTCAAACTTTGGGTCGCCTTTCGGTACTAAATCGTCTAATTTCATTTCTTCTTCTCCCTCAAATATTTTTGATTCCCAATGTTCGTTTATCTCTTCAATATCATCTGTTTCATCCAGATTTTGATCATTTTCACTTTGTTCTAGTAGATTTATCTGTGGGTTAACATTTGATTGATTTTCTATATTTTCAGTACTAATGGAACTTCTTCTACTTGATGCATCGCTGCCTTGTTTCTCATTTGCCAGGTTTGCTGTTCCATTTTGATTAGTATTACTTACATTCAACACACTGTCGGACTGATTGTTTCGAATAGCCAAACTGACTGCCTCCTGCATACGACTAATTTCATCAAATTGCTTAAGATTGTAGTAACTACTAATTAGTTCATCTACTTTCTTTCTGGCTTCAAAACTATTCACTTTAGCTCTTTTTCTGGGTTCTTTCGTTGTTTCTTCGGCTTTCCTTTTTCTAGGTTTCCTTTCTTTAGGTGTTTTATACTCAGGGGGAACTGGGCACTTATATTTTTTACAAGCACCCAGAATTAATTCTTTAATCGTTTGCTCCCTGTCAAAAGTATCTGGATTAAAAGGTGCGAATACACTTTCATCATCAGTAACGTCGCTTATACTTGCGCGATCATCGTTGAGAAAATTGTTGTGTTGTAATGGTTGATCTTCGTTATTATCATATAATTCTTCTCCATTATTTTGCTCCATTTCATCCTTTAAATCAAGTTCTTCGAATGAGTCATCGAAAATATTCTTGTCATTATCTTCTTCAGTAATGGTAAATACTTTCTTATCTTTCTTGATAGCCTGATCTGTTATTTCTACTACATTTTCAGTTTCTTCAGAAACTTTTTCATTCGCTGGATTTTCGGAATCATTAACTTCTCTGCAATCTTCTGACATACTCTGATGCGTGTCATCTACATTTTCAGATTCTTTAGGAACTTCTTTTTCATTTGCTTGATTTTCTGAATCAATAACTCTGTTATCCTGTTTTATTTGCTTATCAATTTCATCTACATTTTCAGTATCCCTAGAAACTTCTTTATCACTCAATGGGTTTTCTGAATCATATCCATGATCACTTTCTTTATCATTACTCACGTTTTGCACATCTTCACATGTAACATGTTCTTGCCTCGGTGGGTTTGTTATTAGCCAATTTCTATTTTCACAATTTTTTACAAATACCATTTCTGTTTTAGTCTTTTTCGTAACTAATGTGCCTAGAATTACGTTGCTGACTGTTTTTCTATCTTCACTAACACCTTTGATTATATTTTCTGCATTTGTGTCTATCAGCTCAAAATATTCACAAGCATAGTTCAGAGAATATTGTGTAAAATCTTCACTAAGAAGAGCTCTTATTTCTTGGTCTTGATTATGTTCTATTATAATTTCTGTATAATCATACATGGGCGTCAATGTTGGAAAAAACATATGTTTGGGTATAACTCTTCCTTCATTATCTTCAGGTATTTTATTAATCAAATTGATTGCTGTTTCGTCTCGTAAGTCTTTGTTATTTTGTGGCCTATCGTTCATGTGTTCTAGGTAAACATAATCATCAATATCCAAGCGATGCAGCTCTGCCATATGTAGGGAAGACTTACAAAGCGTTATCTTTCTAAACTGAATATAGCTGCACCATTCTCTAAAAGAAAATAGCCTCGTACTTGGTTCAGAGTATTTTCCCATCCTGTATGATTTGGAAAGATTCCTCTCATCATTTATCTTTTCCACGGCATCTGATAGCTTTTCTTCATAATCGCCATCTAGTCCAAAGCACATCTTTAGAGCGACAAGAACATAGGCCATGGCCACTCCTTCATAGTCAGGCGTATGTACCAGATGTTCTTTAGATTTGCTACTCATATCAAGAAAGTCACAACGATGGAAAAACATCAAAGAATAAACCAATGGCTTCATATCATTCGGGAGACAGAGTTCTAACAGGAAGTCATCAACAATTTTTCTCATATCAGGAACTTTTGGCGTTCCTAAGTCAAGTTTTCGTAACAAAGACATAGCTAAACTACGAACTCTAAACATATTACGTTCGGTGCTGTGTATTAACGTTTGCCACTCATCTTGTATGCTTTTAACATGAATATCCTCCGGCAGAAATCTTTGTATGTTAGAGAAATTTAAGCGCTTCTCTTTCATAAATCTAAATATGTGGTAAAGTTGTATGTCACTTTCATCAAAATTTAGTGCTAAATACAACATGGCTATAATAACGCCTTTCGTAAGGAACTTTATGTCTCGCTTGGAGCCATCCTTTATAACATTTTTGAATTTCTTTGCTCTTACTTCATTTTCTTCCACATCTGGTACAGCGTCACTGATACTATTTTTTTCGCCCATAAAACTTGATAATGCTATGTTATCATTATTTCCTCCATCATTTTTTTTTTCGAATCTGTAAAAATAAAATGTCAGTTGTCATTAGTCAAACTTGATATTATTTTAGACTAATAATATGTGAAAACAGTTTATTTTTTTTGTTTTTAACAGTTTTTTGTGATGAGGGTAGAAAGGAATAAAACAGTTTGCTGTCTGATCTCGACTTGGTATCTTTTACGAGGGCGGCACTGAAAATTTCGGGAATCAAGGAAAAGACACAACATTATTATTTAAAAATGTATTTATTGCTTTTCGAAGTATTCTCCGCGAAATTTGACACATTTTTCCATACGATGGAACCAATCATTGAAGCAACTATTCCATTCGGAACTTGGGGTCTCCAAAATGGCCGTTTTGTAGGCGTCCACAGCTTCTTCAGGTGATGAAAATCTCTGTCCACGCAATTTATTCTTTATTTTAGGGAAAGTATAGAAATCATTAGGGCAGAAATTATTAGAAATTAACTACTACTGAACTATTGAAAACGTAACATACAGACAGACAGACAGAGTTACTTTCACATTTATAATATTAGTAAGGAAGTAAGGATTAGTAAGGATAAGGATTTGTATGGATGGTACGGAACCCTTCGTGCGCGAGTCCGACTCGCACTTGGCCGGTTTTTTGTTTTTTGAACGCGCTAATCTCTGGAACTGCGAGTTGGATTTGAAAAAATCTTTTTGCATTTTACAGCCCAATTCTTGAGGAAGAATTACATGCCTAATAACTAGGACACAATTTTTTTTTAATGAAAGTTTTGCGAAAACGAAGTAAAAGCACGGGCAGGCAATGTGTTGCGACGGGGTGGGTCGGGGGAACAAGAAATTTAACGCGGACGAAGTCGCGGGCAGAAGCTAGTAAATAAATAAATACAAAAGTCGGCCCCAACCAACAGAGAGACCTTGGGTGCCTTCCTGGGCTTAAATAACTTATATGAAAAATTCCTTTTTATTGCCTAACAAGAGCACTGTGTTGGAACCACTGTATCGATTTTTAGTAGAAAGCGTTTGTGAAGGCGAAGCGTTTACTGTCGATCTTGTGATCGAACGTTGGTGGACTGTGGCTTGCAGAAAGAACTGCTTCTTGTTTGTGATTCATCGGAATACGGTCTCTGAGCGAATATTGCACACGTCATGGAGGAAGGGTCAGAGCGGCCGATGATGATAGCATCACGGACGCTACAGGCACAAGAGAGACAATATGGGCAGATTGATAAGGAGGACCTGGCTATTATAAGAGTAGTGAGTATTATACTGTAGTGAGAAAAAAACCACTTCACAAGGGCTGCTCGACGTGTTGGTGTCCGATAATGGACGTGCATTCACCTCGGATGAATTTAATAATTTTCTTAAAAAGAACGAAATTTATTATTCGATTCACCGCCGTACCACCCAGAGACTAACGGGCAGATTGAACGCACGATTAAAACATTTGAGAATAAAATAAAGAAACTAGAGAACCTGGGACATTCGATGGCAGGAGAAACTTTGCAAAGTTGTATACTATTTACGGACTGTGCCCAATAGTTCTACTAACAACACACCTGCTGAGTTACTGAATGGACGAAGATACAGGACTGCAGTGTCGAGCTTACACAGTAGCGGCGTTAGGGTAGGGCACGGTTGGGCGACTACCCAAGGGCGCCAGGCATGAAGGGGCGCTCCTTCATGTCTGGTTTCCCGTCTCGTCCTTCCATTGAGAATATTGGTCACTGTAGGTACCTGTAACGGTAGCGAGTGGGCAAAGAACTTTTTCTAAGCTTAAGCTGTTATAAACCTATCTGCGATCGACATAATCTCAATCGAGATTGACAAACTTGGCAATTTTGTCAATCGAAAAACAAATTGCAGAAAACATAGACTTTGATGATTTGAGAGTTAGACGATAGAAAGGCAATTTTTTTTAAGTTTCATTGAAATAAACAGTAGTTTAAAAAAAAACACCTGGTTTTTTTTCACGTGTGAATTGGAGTGTAGAAAGGGGGCGCCATAGAAACCTCGCCCATGGCGCCGGTAATGCTAAAACCGGCACTAAGCTTACACCCCGGCTCGACGCCGAGCAACTGGAGGCGGCGGCGCAGCGCCCGCCCGCGCGGACTTGTACGCTGATGCAACCCGTGGTCATACGCATGTACGGGCCTGAGAACAGGTGGGGTCAGGTCACCATTGAGGCGGTGGAGGGACCGGTCACTTATGTGGTGAGGACGGAAAGTTACATCGTCGTCACGCAGACCAAATACTGGCCAGACTGCCGGACACGTCTGCTAATGGTTCACCTGTCATTGACAGTCCGCCAGCCAATGATACTCCAATGACTCCAATGACTCTGAATTATCACAGGATCCGCCGATTGTGATTCCGCCGCCTGAATTATGGCCAGATATTATTCATTCATCCATTCATTTCAGCCGAAAGACGTCCACTGCTGAACGTAGGCTTTCCCCAATTGAGGGGGGGTGGGTTTGCCATAATCGCCACGCTTGGCAGGCGGGTTGGCGATCGCAGTATGGTGTTAAAAATGCATAGAGAACGCTGCTGCCCATTCTCTAGTAAGTCCCTTAGTCGCCTTTTACGACACCCGCCTGAATTATGACCAGATATTATAGGAATTCCTAATGAACGACTTAAGTGATTGCTATGTTAGAAGTAGACATTTTTGTTAAATTCGTTTTGTTATCTACTGTTGAATTTATTATTGTCTTTTCCAATCATTTGAGAGAAAGGTATGCTATGTTTGAACCTTGTTGATTTGTTTTACTTAGTTGTCAAGTGTAACATTTATTTAATGAGGGTGAAAAGAAATAAAACAGTTTGCTTTCTGATCTCGACTTGGTTGTATCTTTTAGTTTCTATGATGTAACTTTCCTTCTTTCTCGAAAAGAAAAGCCTATATTTCTCCGAAGGGTTAGGCAGAGGTGTGCCTATAGTTCACCCACATTTCGCCAGATATATCTACGACCCATGTAATAGGGGGTGAGCCTATTGCCATCAACCAGGCACAAATCCAGACACCAGACTACTATTGAGAATTTCCAGATGGAAAAACTCAATAACACTTTGCCCAACCCGGGATTAGACAACAGGACCTCATGCTCAGCAGTAGCGCTTGCGACCACTAGACCAACGAGGCAGCGCTTTGATAATGCTGTATGCAATGCTGCATACTACTGTAAAATTCAAGTTTTCACATGATACTTGAATATTTAATTTAATAATTAAGATAAAACTTACCCTAATGCATCTTTATTCTGATATTTCTTGATGTATCTAGTCCATATCCACAAGAGTTTTGTTTTAAAGCTGGGTTTAGCACCAATTGCGACCAACTCATCGGCCAAACCCAATATTACAAAGTTATATGCATGCCATTTGTACCATTCTCTACTCACTGAAAAAAAAAAAAAACATTTAAAAGATTAAATGTGTACAACGTTTTTCAATAAGTATCGAGTTTTGCACAGACCAGGGAAGCATGACACAAAAGGAAGCAGGCCTATAATCAGCAGTGGGTGGAACACTTATAATCTATACTAATATATAAAGCTGAAAGATTGTTTGTTTGTTTGGTTGAACGCGCCAATCTCAGGAACTACTGGTTCGAATTGAAAAAATATTTTAGTGTTGGATAGCCCATTTATCGAGGAAGGCTATAGGCTATATATCTACAGGCTATATCTACAGGCTTATCTATAGGCTATATATCTACGCTACGATCCTTAGAAGCCAAGCGAAAAGAACGGAAGTCAGAAAGAACGCTAAGCGATAACGAAGTTTTAGCGCGGGCGAGCGACGGGATGCGAATGCGACGCGATGGGTGGGCCGAAATTTCACGCGGACGAAGTCGCGGGCAGAAGTTAGTATTATTATATAGTGTTAATAATAATATTATGTTTTTTTTTCTCTGCTTTTATGCTGGTTTTTAGCTACATTTACAGGCCAAAGCCAAGTAAATGTAACATGTGGTCAATTTTATGGTGTGAGTGTGTTTTCTTCCTGTAACTGCATAAAATAACTTCCTGACGATTCTGCATGTGTTTAGGATTTATTATTATTTATTACGGGAGGACATATCGTTTGTCCGGAAGAATACAGTATTATGTCAAAATTTGGCACTAACTGACTTAATGATACAGTTCGACTAAAAAAAGTACGTTCTACCTTTTGAATAAGGTCAAAAATCTAAGAAAAATCAAAAAATAAATAAAAGTTATATTCAAAAGAATACAGTCGCAAGTGGTAATAAATAATTTAAGAAGTAATGTTAAAAATAACAATATATTCAGAGATAATTATAGTGCACAGGCTAATCCATAATAACAATAAAGAAACCGACTGTTTATCTTAAGAAAATACCACAATATTTGTAGCTAAAAGCTTTAATTGCTTCTCCTGAAAAAGTACGTTTTTAGAGTTAATACAGTATTCTTGCGGGCAAGCGATATAGTGGCCTAATTGGTGATGTTCTTCAGTAAGGTTAGGTACGTAACACTCGCAATCGGCGTGCGTGTACGACCAGATGTATGAACGTAAACGAAGCAAAAGGAATATGTAAGCTAGGAGCGTAGCAGGTGGCATTCTATAGTTTCTGTCTACCCCCATAGGAAGAAGGCGTGAGTTTATGTATTATGTATATATAAACACTATAAAAGGCTAAATCAATAGATAAATCCAAATTTAAAAAAATTTAGTGTCTGTTTGTAAAGTCAAAATAATAGCTTTTTAAATGCTTATGAAAGTATATACAGTACATAAAACATTTTCGTTTCAAAGTTTTGTCTGTCTGTCTGTTTGTTCTGGCTAATCTCCGAAATAGCTGGACAAATTTTGACAGGACTTTCATTGGCAGATAGCTAATGTTATAAGGAGTAACTTAGGCTACTTTTATTTTAGAAAAAGCCATGAGGGCGAAGTCTCGAGCAGCAGCTATTTAGCCAATAAAAAGGGGTATTATCTTGTGGTAACTTTGATTTCTAAAATGATTCATATAATCAGTTAATATTCTATTGTATGAATATGTACAGAGGAATCGAGTTGCAGAGGTTTTTAGAATTTTATTTTCAACATAAAGATCCTTAGACCCAAATATTCTTCAATAATAGTTAGTGTAGTACCCATAGTAACCCATGTCCCAGTGTCACAAATTGCACAACGTTATTGTTTGTCACAATAACATTGTGCAATTTGTGACATAATAATATCTGTAACTCTAATCTGTGTATGATCTGACTGCTACAAGTCTATCATAACATAGCTGAGATAAGACTAGGAAAGTAAGTAACGCTAACTAAAGGTACCACAATTAAAGAAAAAGGTTAGGAACTTGTTTTTTTGCAACAACAAAAGCGCTTGGAGTTGTGTAAAAACAACGAAAATAAACAAATAAGTAAACCAACTTACTTTCAATCGCATTTTCTTGAATTTTAACGACTTTTCTTCTCGCTCCTAGTGCAAAAGTGCCGTCTCGCAGAGCTTTTTCTTCCATCACCGTCTCGCGCACATTCGTGTTTTGAGTATTACATTCTACACAGTAATAATATCCATCTATCAATTTTAAGGCGATGCCACCACACTCTACACAGGGATCGGCAGACTGCATTTTATAAGTATAAACTAAGAAATGACCATGAAAAATAAATAAATCACATGTGATTTTTTACTCCCGCAATCGTACGCAGTGCAGTTTATTATTAAATTTGTAATGTACTATTCGTAAATCGTACGTCAATGTCAAACCACAATTTCAGTGTTGCTCTCTCAGTTGCTCTAAACAACAAAATCTCATGAGTGATATTCTCAGACACCTAAGTTTGAGAAGAAGGTTATTAGAAGGGTATTTTATAACATAAATGAAATGGACAGTTGAATAATAAACATTATAATTGCTAATTATGATAAATGCTGCAAATGTAGGTACCTAATTTATTATTTGAGATAGTAAATTAACGCACACAGTCACACAGTAATGCATCAGTCAGTGTTGCCAATTTTATTTTCCAGAGGATCGTACACTTTTCCTTAGAATACATAATAACTAAAGCTTTAGTTATTATTCTAAGACTATATAGGAAAAATCGTATTTTGCTAAGAATTGTAGAAAAAAAAATAGTACGCATGAAATTCATCATCATCATCATTTCAGCCGAAAGACGTCCACTGCTGGACACAGGCCTTCCCCAATTGGGGGGGTTTGCCATAATCGCCACGCTTGGCAGGTGGGTTGGCGATCGCAGTATGAGTGTTAAAAATGTCTAAAGAACGCTGCTGCCCATTCTCTAGTAAGTTCTTTAGTTGCCTTTTACGACACCCACGGGAAGAAATAGGGTAATGCTATTCTTTACGTCCGGCACCAGACAGAACAGTAAATGATTAATGCGTTATAATATTATAACTTAAAATCAATATTTACATTTAATATACGGTGTTTAGATAGGAACAAGGAGTGATTTTCTGGATCTTGGTTACCAGAATCGGGACACTAATTTGCCAACTAAATTCAACTAAGAAGTTTTCAAACTCAAACTCAAACTCAAAGCATTTATTTCAATTAAACCATTTACAGGCACTTTTGAACTGTCAAAGAAACGGTCAGTTAGTCAGAGTCGGCAAGTTGAAGCTAGATGCCCATTCCAATACGTAGATCACTATGGAGAAGAACGGACAAGAAACTCCAAGGACACTCTTTTAAATCAAGATATTACATAATCCTGGGTACATTATTCTTGTTGCTTCTATATGTGAGACAATGTAAAAACTAATAAAACAATTCAAAATATAAAATTACAAATTAAAAATAAGCCCTGGCAGTCAAGAGATGACCAGTCCCAACTGACGGCGCCCGTTCACGAACATGACGCATGGATCAGCACCATCCAGCTCAACCATTTTGTAGGGACCCGAATGATCCAACACACGCGCCACCATCAGTGAAACATTTAAGTGAGCATGACATACTCTCAACTGCCATGCTCTTTCAAGTCAACATAAATCATAATAACATAGTAAACGACTCCATGGTATTCACATTTACAAAATTGAAAAAATGCTGCTAAATTATACAGAACTATAGTTTGCAATGTATTTGAGAGATTAATAAAAATTTACTACCAAAAAAGAAAATAATTATTATCTATTGGAGTATTCATCAATAAAAACATGCTTAAATAAAAACAAAATAAACATTAAGTTCGTAATGTCAGAAAATAAAATAAAATAAAAAAAGGGGGAAGCAACTTCCAAGTATTCAAATTTTATTTAGTGAGCCTAAGTGGCAGTGGAGCTGGACCAGCATTTAGCCAAGCATTTTTATCTACGATATAATCATCCAACTTATAATATGCTTGTCTGCATAGTGTGCGTTTAATGCACGTTTTAAATTTCTTCTCATTTAGTTGAAGAATATCGAGTGGTATTTTATTATAACATTTTACACAGTACCCCGTTTATATATTATATTTGCTACCTATTATATAGGTCATTGCACAGTGCCATCTATGATTTTTTGTAGAATCTGAAGTCCCTTTGCAAGGTGGCCAGCACATCAAGTTATCACAATAATATGTCCAATTTTCTCGTTCGATTTTGAGCTGGTCGTATAAATACGATTTAAATTGTACGGTTGGCAACATTGTAATGCATGCTTAGATTGACGTCTAAATGATTACCATAGCAAAACAAAATCTACTAAACTAGAAGCAACCTCAAAAACGTCTTTGTACCTTGGTGTTATTTTTTTTCTAAAATATACCTAATTGTCTTTCAGAAATATGTTTTATATTTACAAAATATTATTATATAATTGTACATTTTAATTTAAAAAATAGTATTGGATTTATTGGTATGGTTAATAAATAAACGTAATTAATTTCTTATTTCGTTTTATGATGAGTATATTATTAAGAAGCTATACCAGGACATATTTGTCATTCAGCTCGTTCAAATCCTGGAATGTGCGGGTGGAAGTGCATGATGTGCAGGGAAGAAGGTGAGGCATATCCTGCGAGGGGAGATTTCCAGATTGGCCACCGCAGGTTCTGTCCAGCGGGCAGATGTTCTGCCGTGTGTATGATAAAGTCTGGAGGGGTTTGGTTATGTGTTCTTCCACAGTTCACATATCTTGACCACCGAACTGTCTTTCAAGGAGGTTGTTTTTCACAAGAATCTTTTGGGACTCTTGAAAATAAAAATAATTTAAAATTAAGTAAAAATACACAATATTTCTGTTTATGTCCTACTTTCTTTTCACACACTTTATTCATAATTCATCTGGCAGTGGCAGAAATGTCAGAATCAGAAACATTGCCATTAAAAAAATAGAATAGAATAAATTGTACAATTATTTGCAAATGACGTGAAACTAAATAAAGTTATCAGCAGGCCTACTACTGCAGGAGTTAATCTCCGTATTTAAATGGATTGTCTTTTTAAAATTTTAAAAGGTTTGATATGTATGTTCTATAGAAAAGTAAAAAAAAATAAGTTTATTGTTAAAAAATACATAACGGTTCTTTGCAGTCGGGTAAAAAATGCCATGGTAGCATTTTCAAAAAGAGATATGGCAACTGGAAAGTAGAAACACTGTACAAGTGGTAATTTTCGTAGCGTATTGCTGTCCGTCATCAATAACTCGCGTAATTCGGGCGTGTGCTCCTTTTATGATTTATTGAAATAAACTAACCGTTTTACACCACAGCCGACGCACACGAGCGTTCGCGCCGCTGTTTGCCGCTCAAAGACTGTCATGCTATCGTCCTTTCCACCACACCCCTGGCTATCGTGCATCGTAGTCGTGAACTGTTGCGTGTTTATTGCCGACGGCAGCGTTTGAGGCTGTTGTACGGGTTGGATTACGTTAATCTGTGTCTGGTGTAGTGTTATGTGTATAAGTTAGCGGCTTGCATAGTTGTGTTGTTGAGCGCGGGACACATTGATGGGCTGTGTCGTGCGCGTCTGGAAGGCGGCTGAGGGGCCGCAGCGGCGGGGTCTTGCTTCGTGGAGGGTCTACGATAAAATCAGCCACACTGGAACTGATGGAATTAGAGAATATCGTCGCGAACACTGTTTATTTGAAAGCCAGAGAGGGTAGGTACCTGATGCTTGGTTGTATGCCACTTGTTTTCAGATTCTTAGCTTTGGGTTTGCAGTTGAAGATGTTTTGAGGATTATTGTTCAATATTTGCTTGTTATTTTGCTTCTAATCGTGTTATTTGTGCAGCTTGCACACTTTAAAACACTAAAATAAACTTCATTTTTAGTTTAACTTCAAGTAAACTTGTTTTAGTCATTATATAAGAAAAGTTAAGTTTATATGACATACTAGCTGCTGCCCGCGGCTTCGAATGCGAGGCTTTTTCTAAAATAAAAGTAGCCTTAATTACTCCCTAAAACAGATATCTGCCTGTGAAATTCCCATCAAACCTATTTAGACGGGACTTTCCAAGCGTTTCGGAGATTAGCGGTAACAAACAGACAGACAGACCGCCAGATAATTTTTAAAAAAATTGTTTTGTTTTTGTTATTAGTACCATAAATACTAAACAATTTAGTAAAAAGCTGTTATGTTGACATTAGAAACGGAGACTTCGGGTTTATTTATTTGTGTAGGTTATAGTTTTTCTAAAGTTTTTATACATTTACAATTTAACTACCTACATTTTATTACTTTAACTTTGCGAAACATGGTCACAGCATCATATCAACAATAATATAAAAAAAGAGATTAATCAGAATTATTTCTATGTAGTCCATTATGTATGCAATTAAGCAAAACAGCATGTTTACTGATAAGAAAAACTACTCATAATTTCTCCTTATTAAAAAACTGCTTATTCAAACATCAACCTTATCTGCGAAACAATAAAGTCAATTATGAAAATGCACATGCACGAGTAACAGTATAAATATTGATCATTTGAAATTATAATGGAAATCAGTCTGGATGTTACGAGAATTATTCACATGTAACTAAAGTCGAATTTCACTAATGAAACTGAACGTGATCAGCACATCTAAACCGAGATCATGAGCTGTCAGTGTCATTATCGTCATGGAATATTGACAATTGCGCTCTTTATTATGATTGGTAGAACATACTAATACTGATTTGTTTTAACTTGAGGAATAAGGAAATAAAAGGAAATAAGACGTTATTAGTGAAGGTACCGTGTATTGCCAGACGTAAAGAATAGCACTACCCCATTTCCTCCCGTGGGTGTCGTAAAAGGCGACTAAGGGACTTAGAGAATGCGCAGCAGCATTCTCTATGCATTTTTAACACCATACTGCGATTGCCATCCCGCCTGCCAAGCGTGGCGATTATGGCAAACCCCCCCATTTCCTTTTTGGGGAGGCCTATGTCTAGCAGTGGACGTCTTTCGGCTGAAATGATGATGATGAAGAAGTTATTCCTTATAATATCAGCTATCTGCCAGTGAAAGACCTATTAAAATCGGCCCAGCCGTTTTGGAGATTAGCTGGAACAAACAGACAGACAAACATGCAAAAAAAATTTAATTGGCAGTCATAAGGACTGCTGACAGAAGTGAAAACACAATACTATGGAATAACTGTTTTTTATACTTAGAGCTCATGGAAAGCAGTTTGTGACGGTTGCAAACCAATAAGTTTTTCCCCTACTAAAAAGTGCTCAATAAAGAAGTTTTCACTTCAAAAAGTTATAAGCACCATACTTTCATATGTACCTTTTTATACCGTTACTAGCTTTTGCCCGTGGCTTCGCCCGCGTGGATGTCGAAAAATATCTGGCAGGAACGTACTACCGGGATTAAGAAATAATATTAATCCAGGCTAATTTCATCCCCTTTTCACCCCTTAGGTTTGAAATTCTAACAACACCGTTGCGTTAGCTTCCAACCATAAGCCTAGATAGTAAATTTAGTTATTTGTCTTCAAAAATTAAGGACTTTTTAACCCTTCGGGGGTAGAATTATCAAAAACGCTGAGATACGTATAAATCAATTTTCAATCATCAGCCTAAACACAAAATTTGAAGATCCTTACTTCAAAACTGACAGACTTTCATATAAACTTCCATCCCCTATTTTACCCTTTTAGGGGTGGAATTCCCAAAAATCCTTTCTTAGTAAACACTTACTCTTCAAAAAAGAAAAAAATATTGTAAAACTTAATGAATAAATGACTTATTGACTTATATGCATTGAATTACAAACGGACACTTTATTTATTCATTGTATATTTTGTTCCTAGAGTACATTTTTAAATTGCCAAACGTAGGTACATAGTCCCAAGTTATTACTGAATATAAAAACCATTTTCTATATTCAAACTTTATAAGCTAACGTCACAACAAAATCATCGTTAAATATCTTGACTTAAATATGCACAAGACCAGTCTTACAAACCTGTACTGTATTATTAGCAGATGCATACAAAAACATGAAATAGGTATATATTTATATACATTTATGCATATTGCCATGTTATAAGTGCCTAAGAAATCCTAATTTATGGGGCTTTTCTGCGTTTCATCTTGCAATCAGTTTCCAAATTATGAGCAGATGAGTTGAAGGATGATTTGCCAGGGGAGAGTTATTCCTCATCAGGAGCAACTCTCTTATTAGTCAAACAGATCTCTAGAGGTTATTTAATTGTAGAATGTTGTGTCTTTTGAGTCAATCTGGTATTGTGAGTTGAGCGGCCAATTGGTTGGGGACTCCCTCCAGTCTTCAGTCAGTATTTTTGTGAACAACTTGAGAAGATTAAAAAGGAAACTATGATCATCAATATTTTATCAAATAATAAATAGGCGATTGGATCAAGGGCCTGATTCAGAAGGCAGTATTCCTCGATACGTCACGCATCGTGAGGAGGTTCCTGGCTCTGTAGCCCTAGAGAGCACTGGCAACTGGACCTCACTCCCGTCACCGAGGACCACATTTTTTTTAATGGCTTATTTTATATTATATTGAAAAAATAATAATAAACAGAATAATAATTAAAACTTTATTGCCAAAAAGCATGGTGATTAAGAAAATTTTCCTTCCTCTACCCATGAAATATGCTCAATTATGCCATTTAACTGCCACAATAGGTAAAAAAAAAGGAAACAGTCAAGGCCAAAACATAAGGAATGTAATGCAATCTTCACGAGGAAGGAAATTCATTAAAGGTATGCAAATAAAACAGGACAATCTGTAAACTAATATTATAAAGAGGTAAAATTTGTTTGTAAGTTTGTATGTAGGGGGTGATCTCTTAAACTACTGAACGGATTCTAAAAATGTGAGTGGTTGACCAAAAAGGGACCTGTACGGATTGGAAGGGTTTTTTTTTTGAATTTTTGAATCTGTGGTCTTTTAGCTATCATTAATTTATAATTTTTAAAATATTAATCAATAATTTTCCCTTGAGGTCCCTTTTTGGTTAACCACTCACAAATTCATTTTGTATTTGATAGCCCAATTCCTGGAGAACGTATGCTATTTAACATCACGCTGCGACCCAAAGGAAAAAAGAAAAAAACTCAAAAAAGAACGCTATGTGAAAACGAGATAGCAGCGCGGGGGGGCAATGGGATGTGACGCAGAGGGTCGCGGGCCGAAATTTGACGCGGACAAAGTTGCGGGACAGAAGCTAGTATTTTTATAAAACTTATTTATTGCTCGGTACGTAATTTGATGGATTTATTGAAGTGCTTCAAACTTAATTAGTAATTACACATACAACATATCATCACGCCTGTATCCCCGACGGGTTAGGCAGAGGTGTACCTGCTATTCTGTAACCATCTCACCGTGATGACTTAGGTGAAGTGAGCTTGAAGTGACGTGTAATTCCACCTGATGCTTGAGATTGACACTGTTGACAACATTTCGCCAGATTTAAACACTTAATAAAATAAAAATAATAAAAACATGCTGTATAGGACTTTTCTATACAGCATGATGTTATTAATTACTAGCTGATGCCAGCGGGTTCGACCACGTGGCTTTTTTTTTTTTTTTTGGCTCAGTAGTTTCGGAGGTAAGTGGTGGGGAATGGTCAATTTTCATATATTTTCTTAAATAACTTGAAATCGATTTATTTTAAAATTATAAAAAATATCTTTAGATCCTCATAGTATTTCATTTGATATGCCAGATGGTACAGTGTGCAAAATCTTTATTTTAATTTTCTTATTAGTCTCCCAAAAGTTACGTAACACGTCTGTGTTTGGGTCACAGAAATTGATATGTGTTCACATGGCTACATATCAAGCTATACATTTCCAGTATAAGCCGACCTCTCACTCAGCTTACCCATTACACAGATCAGCTTATACTGGATAAATATAGCTTTATATGTAGCCGTGTGTACTAAATTTCAACTTAATCGGTCCATTAAGGCTCCTACAAACAGGCGCAACACGCGACGCGACACAAAGAGACCGCTCGCCGCGCGGCACGCGGTGTCTGTGTCGCGCCGCGTGTCATGCCTGTTTGAGGAGCCTTTAAGCCGCGTTTTCACTAGGGGACATTTGTTCCGCGACTCTGTCGCTCGACACAAAATTCACGTGTCCCGCGCGATGTCGTCCGACGTCGCTTGTCGCTAGTCGATGCTCTGCGAGCGTCGACACGCGCGACCTTCGTGTCCCTCTACTGTCGCCGGACAGGCTTTGAGTAGTGAGAACGTGTGTTGCTGTTTTCTGAAAATGGCAGTAGTGTGGTTCAACGAGAATACATTGAGGCGACATACTGATCACGACTGGACAATGTGAACAATTCATATGTCGCGGGACATTGTCCTACAACTTTTGCAGAGACAACTACGTGAATGTCGAGCGAAAAGTATCTGCGACATGTCGCCTAGTGAAAACGCGGCTTTAGATTCGAAGCAAATTAGCTGTGACAGATGGACAGACATACATACACACACACTAGTGATCCTATAAGGGCTCCGTTTTTTCCTTTTGATGTTGAGGTACGTAATCCTAATAACAAAATGAAAACCAGAGTCATAATATAACCTTTACATTCAGAAAACTGGGCAAAGCAGGTTTACATACATAAATCCATAACATTGAAGCAGGTATCAATGAACCTATAATTAACTACTACCTAACTTATCCTTGAGTAAGCTTCAAAAATATTTACTTAGACAGTCATCCTGTTTTAAAACAACCTACATTGTTATATTATGTTTACCTGCGTTGTGTTGCTGTAGATATTTTTAATTATGAATTATCCCGTTACAACACAGTTTTAAACATTTATTACGTGACGTGGTCATTTGGGGACAATTACCTACTATATTCTAAGCACTGATATCAGCATTGCTTTAGGTCAAAATCAAAAGTCATCAGCTATTCAAATAGGGCTCGGAATCAGCACTTATTGAACGTCAAAATTAGATAAGACAGTCCCCAAAACGCCCGCCCCTCACCACTTCCTAGTGCTTTAGCTGGGAGGAAGAAATGGCATAACAAACTCCCCAGCATTCTTATAGCAAGAAATGTATGATAGACTGCTTGAACTTGTCGACAGTCGATATGCTGCGAGTTTACCAACGAATATTGTCAAGACAATAACAACTCTTGATTAGTTGTTTTTGTGCTGTCATCTAACGACCTTGCGGAAATCACCTTGCGCACTAAATCATCAGCACCGTACTCTCTATAGTATCTTCGCATTGTCTAGCAACAAGCTTGACGTGAACTTGAAAGACACGTTCAGTTTCGCGCAGACATACGCGTTCACGCTTCTTTGCTTCGCACGTTTTCGCGGCTATTCACTGGGTTCACGCCTGTCGCGCCTTGTTCCCGTTCCAACACCGTTTTTCTTGTTCGCTTCAAAGGATTCGAAGCTAAGAAACGCGATCGTTATTCATGCTACTCGTGGAGGCTACTGAATTGCCATTGGGAACTTCATTCGGGTGCGCACGGAGATCCCGTGAAACTAGAGGTTTCTGAAGTAGGGCCATACGGTGGTAAATCAATCCAGTGCTAATTTATTTATTTATCTAACAGTTGCTTACACGTATTGTTAACACCAAAGCGCACAGTAAGCCAACAACAAACATTCAAATAAAAAAGTTCATGCAAACACTAAACACAGATTTACTGCTACACACAAATATGTCAAAATCCGGCTCCTGAGCAGTCAGGGCGTTCAGTAGATTGATTGCCTGGGTTGTGGGTGCATATCGAGCAGAATGGGTACCCACTGGCGGAGCCGCGAACAGGCAAATGTGTGATTAAAGCCTCAATGGGTTCATTGAAACCGAAGCACACTTTACTCATGTAATTATACAGGGTGATTGGAAGATGGGTGCAAAGCTTTGAGACGAAGATAGTACAGACAATTTAGAACCATTTAAGCCATGGTTGTCTTAACCTCTATAGTCGTTTTAGCTAAAAAGTCAACAAGTACAAGTCATAAGACAAAATGTCTTGAGACATGTAGAAAAGGTACATGACGTCAAAAGTGTAATTGCAGCGTTCAGGTCTCCATATCAACATGCTTATGAAAGTCCAAAGCTTTTTTTCACGGTTGGAGAGTGGAAATCCCAGGATTAACTGAAGAATAAAACGCACACCCAAAAAAAATTGCAATTAATAAAAAGTAGTCCATCTCATTAGATAAACCAGTCACACAAAAGTTAGTAAATAATACGATGCCCTTGAAATCTATGCACTAGATCCGAGTTTTAGAGTGGACTGTTGTGTAGGAGTGGCCGTGAATCTGTATGTAATCGTATATTTGCTGTAGTTGTACAGATACGGTGTAGTGACCCCCTGGGGCTTAGATGTTACGATAATCTAGATTGACTTTCAGTGAATGGATTGGCGATGTATTTTCGGTGGTAATTGCTTACTCCCCTTTTTTATGGTATGGAATTGCGAGAGTGAAAATCAGTGCAGGCGAAATCTTGCGTTTAGAGGAAGGCTCAGGTCACAGGACCACAATTGCTAAATAATTTATTTAAAAACATTGTCCTGGCATAATAATTGGACCTAGTAGTTTCACTAACATTGCATTGATAAAGAAAATGGGCATTCATTTCTGCAACTCCGATAATCATACCCCAATACCCTGAATGTGGGAATCCTTGTCAAATCCTATCCTTTTGTTGTTAGATTTCTTGCTGTTTGGACAGGGCAGCAGAGGGACAACCGGAACTATGGAAATTGCTTTCCAATTTCACATCATCACATGTCAATAATTTAAAGTTTATATTTTAAAACCATTTCGAGGTACAGAATGGGAAGTCGTTAGTTTACGATTGGAATATGCCAATAACTTTAAGTGAATATTCTTTGGGTCATTGGCACACATACAACATAAAACACACGTAATAGGCCCATTGCAATGTTGACTCTCATATCCAAATAGCGTTTAAATGAGGTAATAAAACACAAATATTAACCCAATACAAACATGACCTTGACATCTATAATCCACTAATATTTTGAGTAAAAAAAGAGAATGGCCGTTCGCTTGTAACTCAAATACACCGCCACAGACTCGTGGTAGAGCGGATTTGGACGAAAGGAACGTAAGGTAAGAAAAAGCACAAGAAGGAAGGAATTTAAACACAAAATGGCACCAAATTTTAACATAGCTAAGCATTGTTCCAGATACCAAGCCGTAGGAGTTATTTAATAGGTTACCGACGGATTTAAAATTATACATTTATAGCTCTCACCCTTTTAAAGCTAAAGTAGAAGCCTTCTTGTTGGAAAAATGTTTATAGTCGGTTTCAAAATGTATGTCAAATGATAAAAATCATCTATTCTTGAACAAGCTTTTTACTAAATTATCTTTTGACTTAAACATTGTGCTCATCACTAGGACCTGATGAAGTTGCAACTCTCAATATTTTGATATTTAATTTGACATTAGACCTAGTTGAAATATTTTAAATTAATTGACTCTTGAAGTCAGCATTTCTCATCAATTTTTATTAAGCCTTGAAATGTATGGTTTCTGCATGTGATAATTTTATGTAAGTACTTAATGTGTAATATTCTAATATTCAACACAATGCTAATTGTTATGAATAAATAAATGAAATAAGAGGCAGAAAACATTTTCGACGCCTCTTTATTTTCAACTACCTTTTGCCCGAAGCATCGCCCTCGTGGATCTCGGAAATTAACCTACGGAAACTAATTACCGAGATAAAAAAATATTAAGTCATGGTCTACCTGTGTCAAATTTAGCCGTTATGGAGGCTGAACGAATTTTGCAGTTTGAGGGTTCCGTAGTCAACAAGGAACCCTTATAGTTTCGCCATGTCCGTCTGTCTGTATGTCCGCGGCTTTAGTCAGAGTCGTAGTACTAGAAAGATATAATTTGGCATGGGTATACATATTAATCACGCCGACAAAGAAGTAAAATAAATCCGAAAAAAATAAAAAAAATTGTAGGGTACCACTTGCACGTAAAGTGCAAGTTGCTTGTCTGTGAAAATAATTTTTCGATCCAGGGTTCCGTTTGCGTAATATTAAGATTTAAAGTGCTCATTTTTGTTAGAGTCAAGTATATAACTAGAAATTATGCCGTTTCTGATGTAGTTTTCCTGAAGTAAGGACTTTTATTCTTTAGCTTTTCGGGAGATAAGTCCGAGACCAAGAGACCAGGTTTCTTGTAAGATCATTATTAAGCCCAAAGACGTCCACTGCGAACACTAGACAGAATCCTCCCTTACCTATGTTTGATCAATTTCTCCAAATTCATCATTTTCGACTCGCCTTTGAACTTATGTGACCCATAATTTCCAAGCAAACATTGTCAAGATTCGTCTGCTCAAACTTCAAAGTAAAACCTGTATAGTATCTGTAGTTAACTTGTGTAGTGTGATTTTAATTACATTCTACGCCTATGCGTGCGAACACAGCGGATAATCACAAAGTATTAGGTTTCCGGCAATGTGTTGGTTGATAGTCGGTATCCGGCTGCTATCTGGTGCAACATGCAAATAATTTGATATTTTCCAATACATAGTGTTCGCCATTGACGTAATTGATTGTTACTGGTACTTGAAAGCTTCGTCTTCCCCTCTATATGGAACTAGCTTATAGAGGTATAAGGAACAGGGTGTAAGGTTCACTCATCCTCTATTGAAAAGGGAGGATCCTCCGACCAGACGGGTGTCGCGTCTGGTGGGCAACTACCCGACGGTTGATGTCGTGATGTTGTATATTTTCTAGTCGCGCGGTAAATTCTGATTGCGCGATGCAGGATTTGTGTGACAACAGGTCTTTGATGCGTAGTTCGCATGTGGCGTTGTAGACCCACACCCGCGCCTTCGTTCCGCTGAAGTTTCTCTAACATAAAACATATCCTATGGCACTCAGCACTAGTGTAGCTTTCTATTGATTAAAGAATTTTCTTAATCGGATAAGAAGTTCTGAAGCCATTACATACAAACTTTATAATACTACTAGCTTCTGCCCGCGACTTGCCCGCGTGAATTTTCTTGTTTCCTGACCCACCCCGTCGCATCGCATCGCCTGCGCTATCACTTCGTTTTCGCTTAGCATTATTTATTACTTTTTTCTTTTTGCTCGTCTCCTAGCGTGATATTAAATAGCCATAGCCTTCCCCAAAAATTGGGCTATCAAAGACAAAAATAATTTTTCAAATCCGATTGATAGTTCCAGAAATTAGCGCGTTCAAACAAAGAAAAAAAAACCCTTCAGCTTTATTATTAGTATAGTTAGATAGTAAAGGTACAGCTAGATTGTGGTTCAGCTCGTTTAAATATAGGTGTTACCGGGATGAAAGGACCCTATGCCCATCCGATACAAAACTACCTTTGTATACTTCATCAAAATAGGCGATAAAAAAAGTTCAAACACTCTTCTAAAGATACAGACTCCATAAATTAAATAGTGAGAGTATTTATTAAAATGAATGATACCTTGACAGAAACGGTCTTGAACATCGATCGATATCGAACAAAGGGCCCTCTGTTATATGTTATCAAAGGGTAGTAGAACACAAGCTACCTTCCCTGTTTATATTATCCTTAGCTCCTAAACCAACAGACTTGTTAAGAGCAGTCAAGCAATATGCCGTGAATCCTTTGCAAACAAACAAGAACTTACTATAATCTCTATTCTTTTCTTAATTAGGGGAAGTATTTTCTTAATAAAGAAGAATTACATCTTAGAATACGTTCGATCAGCATTTGTTTCTGGTTGCGTGCCAAAGTTCTTCCTAATTCATACTATGTTCTTATTACGTTTGATGTAATGCAGTAAATAATCTTTTGCCAAAAAAATGATACTTATTTCCGACGTGATTACTTTTGGCTTTGATCAAAAAAATATTCTTTGTATATATAGATGCGACGACCCTTACAGATTTGGGGCAAAATGATAATTTTGTTTGATTTAAGTTGATTTTTTCTTACTGGAAGATTCAGCAGCAGACCGCAAATTGCATCATTTTTCCTTTTCCCGACTATTTTGGGGTCGGCTTCCAGTCTAACCGGAAGCAGCTGAATATACAGGATAAGTTAATCAGTGCGCAAATTTTTATTGGTGGTTCAGTGTCAGTAATAGAACACATTTCAATTATTTGTTCAATACTTATTTTTTTGGTCCACTTGAAATCAGCAAAATATGGATACAAACTATTCGTAGTAATATTAATGGGCGAGCGTACAACTGATAGGTACCTACTACTGCGTTCCGCTTCACTGACTGCGCCGCCGCCACCGGCGCGTTGCGCGACGAGTATCCATTAAACCTGTTCCAAAATAAACATCTTTCGTTAACGATAACTTCATTTTTTTTTGTACATATCAAAATAAGAAATAGATGTATAATAAACACCTTTAAAGTTTAATTTGTCAAAATTTGCGCTTTGATTAAAAACTTTTCCTGTAAGCGACTGCCTATTTGACCTCCACAACCCAGTTACTGGGTATTACCCAGTTACGCCTTGTTAAGACTGGTTGCCAGCCTTTCGGGCTTCTGACGACCCGTAACGACTGTCAAAGATCCACGGATGACAGCCGGGATCAACGGTCTTGGTATGTAAAAATGGTCACCCATCCACGGAACAACTGTGGCGAGCGTAGCTATACCTGATCGATCGACCCGTGCGGCTGTTACAGACCACAACCCGGAAATTGCAATAGAAGAAAATAAAGTAGGTATGACGGTCTTTGTAATAACAATTTAATTTCCTATTTTTCTTTCTTTTGACAAAGCCTTTACTCCATCTTCATGTAATTTCCCAGAGAGCTTTCATTACTTCACGTGCACTTAGTAATTGTTTTAAAATGCCGATGCGCGATGTAATTTACATGTAGTAGTAGTACGTAAAAACAGATTGATATTAATGCATTTAAGCAGAGAAAATTTATATTGCTATCAAGTTGGTAACTGGTTTTACCGGATAGCCAAATGTCATGCTGAAGGTCGAATTTGAACTATCAATTTATGTAGATACCTAGTTAGGGTAAAATATTATGTTTTTGTAGCATTTTAGTATAATCTGTTCGTTGCTACGTCTGCGTTGATTGTTTCAGACTCCGAGAGATTTACAATTGTATCTTTCTGCAGAATGTTTTTTTCTCTTTCAGACGTTCAATGCTCATTTTAGCATAAGTACTTGCGTAAAGTAAAAAAAAAAAACTATGAAAAACCCCCAATACGATATATAAATAACTATTATAGCTACAGAACTTTAATAAAATATTCCGTTTGGCTTGCTACGCTAGAAACATATTCTTCCAAAAACTTATAAGTGGCATCAAGTTCAAAAGAATCCTCTGCTAGGGTTGCCAAACATAACAAGAATAGTAGGTACTTAGGTACCTCGAGTTTTCCCATTTCCCATAGGGTTGTCTAAAAGTGTCTTGTTACCGTAGTTAATTCGCTGATGACGGTAAGGTAATAGGAGACGAGTCCTGATAGGCCTTGTCTCATTATAGGCCGGTGAATTGAGCCTGGTAATTGGACTGCTTCTGAGGATTTCTGGAACGTATTTTGTACCTATCCACTGAAAGTCTGCTGGCTTCAGTTAGGCGTTACCAATTTGTAGGACTAAAGCCGAAAAATATTTTAGTGCTGTGATACAGTCCGGATCCAGTAATTTTTAGAACATCAGAATCTAAATTACATTTTCTGGCTTCTGACTGATTGTGACTTGGCAAACTATAAAAGGATAAGTTTGATAAAAAGCGATACATAATTTATTATGTATGTGAGCAGTCTGCACTAACCAGATTTAGTATTATAGCTTTTCCGCAGACATTATAAATACCAGATAAAGAATAATTTTATCATAATGTTATTTATGTGTCTGGTATTGATCGAAATAAAAGAGTTTATCCTTTAAATCTATACTCAGCTTGTTCGTTGATTTTTATGTTTTATTTTAGCTGCTGCCCGCGTCTTCGCCCGCGCGTCTTTTTCTAAAATAATTGGTGATTTTAATGATCATAATTCAGTAAAAACATACTTATTACGGTCACGATTTTTTTATTTCTGATGAGGCCTGCTCTGGACCTCGATCTCCCTTGATGGAAAGCGATGGATGAGGTCTAAGATGGAGCGAGCGTGCCCAGAAAATACCTGTTCACTCTTGTTTTGAAGGCAGACGGGTGTTATGTGGAACGGAACACAGCTTGCAGACAGAATCATATTTTGATCCACTAACAACCTAATACTGAACTCCAAATTGCAAAAAAACGTAAGATTTGAACTTCGCGGGCTGTCCTTAAGGCGAGGTTCTTCAAGCGTGCATTTTTGTTCTAGAGGTGAGGTGAGGTGCAGATGGGCGCAAGTAAATTGTGCCGTAAATTTCGTTAATTTTGGGTTGAAAATTATATGTTTTACGATATTAACAATGTTAAACCTGACGGACATTACATCATCATAGACGTTTATTTTGATGTCATTTTCAATACATAATGTGGTATAATATTAAAATAAAATGATTTTAATCTACAAAATAAGTGTATGTTTGGATTTTTTTTCTATCGAGCGAACTTTATCCAATTATGTAATGAGTATCTACGACGTACCTACAGAAAGGTCTCAAAAGCAACATATAATTTTTTCACGTGTTTAATCATTACCGTTTCTAAATAAATTGACATTAAAATTACATTTCTTAAAAAGAAAAATATTTTGCGCCGTACTAACGTGGGACAAAAGCAGACATCAGAAGAAGAAATGCTTGAACAGTCTCCAATCTATACAAATAAATAAAATTTAAGTGTCTGTTTGTTATCTCAAATAACAACATTTCCCTAAATGCATATTTACGGTACTTATAACAAAAAAAACAATTTAAAATGTTTGCCTGTCTGTTTATTCCGGCTAATCTCCGAAAAGATTGGGCTGATTTTGACGGGACTTTCACTAGCTGATGTTATAGTACTTTTATTTTTGAATAAGCTACGCGGGCGAAGCCGCGGGCACCATGCGGGAAGCTAGTCGTGACAAAAAACGTACGATCCACCGTGGGGCTGGACAGTCAGCCCAGTTAAGAACCTTCATGTTCTTTGGCTCTTTTCGATTAACTAAGCTAAAATCAATCTGCCCAGCCTTTTCCCAACTATGTTGGGGTCGGCATCCAGTCTAACCGGAAGCAGCTGAATACCAGTATTTTACATAGAGCGACTGCCTATCTGACCTCTATAACCCATTACGAGGTAACACTATACCCTTGATCAGAATTTTGGGCCTTTAACTCAACCTTTACCCGTAACGACTGTCAAAGATCTCCGAATTGCCGGGACTAACGGCTTAATGTGCTTTCCGAGGCACGGATTTCTTATATGTAATGGATGGTCACCCATCCACGAACCGACCGCGGCAATTGTACCTGAACCTTCGATCGACCCGTGTGGCTGTTATTATTTCGCCACGAGCCCCTAAGCTAGTACTAATAAAAAATAAATATAGTTCTATTTGACTTTCCCAATTGTTGTTTTATTATAAACCCTAATTGTAACCTCTAACCCAGCCTTACACGTGCCGTACCAGTAAAGACTCGGTACTTAGATCAGTGGCTGTAATTTCCCAAGGGCCCTCAAGTTTTCCTAGAATTTCATTAAGAACTAGCTCTTGCCCTACCCGTTTGAGCTGTATGGACGAAATATGGACGTAGTAAATAACATTTTTATGACTACCCTCGTAAAACTAAGATTAAAAGAGATATTTGCGATTAAATGGGAGCTTTTATTTTGCATAAAGACTGAGTTAATGAATAATGAATGTTTTTAATTTAGTTTCTACCTTTTGCTGGACAATTTTTAGTTCAGTCACCCTTACATACGCCTTCCATTTGGTGATAAAGCCAGCGGATAAAGTAGTCTGATTTCTGTCAATTATTTCCTAGTAACTAAATAGTCAGTGAATTATTATTATGGATATACCTACAGTAGGTATATCCATAAAAATTACGCGCACATGGCTTGTCTTTGTGTCTACGCTTGAAAAAGGTTCAATATTTTCCGATCATACCAAATTTTTGCTCCTACACTAAATAAATTCCCCCAGACCTCATAAAGATGATTGGATCAAGACGAGAGGTTTTTTTTTTTTGCCCTTTAATTTCTAGCACAAACAAATATCTTTCCGTTTCAGAAGACTTCTCAATCGTCAATGTGTTTTCTGTTACAAGAACCCGAAGAGGAATAAAAATGTTTTTCTTAGAAAAAAAAATAAAAACTAAACACGCCTAAAGAACTCAATTCGTGAAACCGAATCTGTCACTCCCAGTTATTTTGGATTTTATCTTCGTTTGACCTTTGTGAGCGCTTAAAAGCAGTTTGCTTGATGTTTTTCTCATTATCGGTTTTTCTAGATCAAATACGATGATTTGAATCAAATGGAAGTAGACGAGGGTTTTACATAAATCCGTGTCTGATAGATATGGCACTGTCTTATTTGGAAGATCCTTCTTTTATTCTGTATTTCTCTCTCATCATTCTTCGACCATTAAGAAAGCAATCGATCACTTCGCCGGAAAAGTTTAACGTCAACTTAAGGACACATACAGTCAACATTGCTCGCACGTGTCTTGTAAATAACATCATATATTGTAACCTAATTTCCCCAGAGGTGGTCAGACCGCGGACGCCATGTGTCATTTGTGTTTGACATTTTGCGGGTAGGTAAAGAAATTGATTGTTTGTTCGCAAGCCAGGATAATAAAATGCGAGAAAAATTCTCGGAGATAAAAATTAAGGAAGTTGGTGACAATCGTGAAGTATGAGGGGAAGAAGTGGCCAGAAATATTTTCCCAAATAAACAGACTTAAAAGATAAAGAAAGATTACAAGTACGTGAAAAATATCTATACTAATACACCGATGCCAAAAGTCAAATCGAATCATGCAAAAAAGGTAAAAACTTCGTTAATACATTGGAAGGTTGTCAAATAAGTTAGGATAAAGAACTTGTACAGAGAAACAAGAATCCAATAAGCTAAGTGAAGATTATTCATAGAATACTAAAGACCAGTATTGAAAATACTTCTTTTGTCAATGACATTTTAAAAGCGTGTCTAAGTAAATGCTCATACAATTTGGTTTCTCTGTCTCCGTATCGTAATTTGTTAATTTGTTCCGCTCTTCTAATTATAGCATTTGTGTCACTGTATTTAGTGAGCTGGATACTTATTATCGATACTGATAGATTTATGTTTGAGAGTAATGAATGATCTGATTTGTCAAAAAAGTTTCAAATAATTGTAGCCAAGTTAGTGAAATGATCATAGAGTTTGAACGCTTCATGGTCTTCATTTATTTATTAAAACTTAAAACCGACCAGTTTCCAGATGATTTTTTAATATCAACAAGGCTGCTTATCACAATGTCAATGTCACTTTGCTAAATATTAAAAACAAAGCTCATAGTCGCACTTTATCAAGCTGAATCCTAAGGATATTCTCGAAGAGTGGGTGGATTTTATAATTACTTCACTTAGTGCATTACCCTAAGGCAAAGCTGTGGAATTTGCGCGAGAAAATGTGTGATACAATAACTACCACTTAGTTTCTTTTCCTATTCGTAATGTATGAATATCATAATTATGTACCGTGTTTCTGGCAAATAAATGACTTAGATTTCGAATTCCACGATTTTCTAGAAGCTGGGAGACTTCTTACCTCTTGGTAACCAGTAGCATAAACAGTATATTCTCTGATTATTCTATCTTCATACTTAATTATTTTTATTTTTAATGCCGTTATGCCAAGGTCATTGACTAATCTGTCCGAGAACCGAACTTTCGCATTTATTATATCACTCTGAACTTAGGTGTAGTCTAGATTACATATATATATATTATATAACATTTTTAGGTTTATTGAGTCAAAAGTTTTGAACTCTTGTATGAAGTCAATTAGAAAACTTTTATTGGTTTTTCAATCAGAAATAAATGTTGGCAATCAAAAAGTTTTAGTAATTATTTTGTTAATGTTAATTAAATTTAACATTCAGAAGTAGGTCACACAGATCGTGTGGTTGTAAAGTAATTAAATTCATCGTGAGTTTTTTTATGCGCTTCAAATGTCAAATTTTTACGATTCCGATTGGCTGCAGGCCCATTCGGTGTTGGAATGAACAAAGTTTTTATAAGTTAATTACCTTCTTATTTAACGCAGAATGCTGAATATGGACCTTCTAATAGAGTCGCTTAAATATCGCCAAACTCACTACATTTAACTAATGATTTTTTAATAACAGAAGCAATCAACGAACCGAATGATGAGACCGAAAATTTTGTATTTCTTACATTACTGTCAACATAATGAGATGAAATTAAAACACCAGCCACCCACCGTCCTAGGTCACTTAACAAAGTAATTTTCCTCAGCTTAATTGAAAAATATACGCTGCGTACTTTCTTCAGTGAATGATGAATTGTGTTTAAGGACCACGACACACAAGTAAAACCACTTAGCAAGCCGTTACTAAGTGCAACTTAGCCAAGTTACCCATTTGCTGATTGATAGCCGGCCGCGCCCCGTGCGGTTTTGTGGTCGAGGATTTACCGAGAGTGAACATACTGCAGATTTTATTAAAAGTCCAGGAATAAGAGAAATATAACTTTTCGTCACTTTCGCCTCAAGAAAATGACTGCCATATCGTTCCGAACTTTGGTTAACATTGTGGCGGTATCAACAACGCCACATGCGAACTACGCATCAAAGACCTGACGTCACAAACCCTGCATCGCGCTAT
Organism: Dryobota labecula; assembly: GCA_947523025.1. Classification (NCBI taxonomy): domain Eukaryota; kingdom Metazoa; phylum Arthropoda; class Insecta; order Lepidoptera; family Noctuidae; genus Dryobota; species Dryobota labecula. Next base: position 3,449,491 of record OX383305.1, on the reverse strand, counting down.
CAGAGTTTACCGCGCGACTAGCATATATACAACATCCCGACATCAACCGTTGGGCAGTTGCCCACCAGACACAACACACGTCTGGTCGGAGGATCCTTCCTTTACTATAGAGTACTAGCTAAATGGTTACACTAAAATGACAATATTACATGTGAATTTTAAAATCATCCCCTATTTTACCCGCTTGAGGGATCATTTCAGAAAAACTATGAAATACGGAATTCATTATTTGTTACTAAAAGCATAAATTTGAATTTTCATATTCCTAACTTAAGAAATAACAGGTTTCCCATACAAACTTTCATCCCCTATATCCCCCCTTTAGGGATATTTTTGAGACAAAAAGTAGCCTATGTCCTTCCCTGGGATGCAATCTATCGCTCTGCCAAATTTTATCGAAATCCGTTCAGTGGTTTAAGCGTGAAAAGGTAAAGGTAACAGACAGACAGAGTTACTTTCGAATTTAGAATATTAGTATGGATGAGTGAACTTTACACCCTGTTCCTCATACCTCTAAAACATTACTCTGCACTCTGCAACCATCAAATAGTTACAGAATTATGTGAAAACCTTATGGCCAATAATCATCATCATCATCATTTCAGCAGAAAGACGTCTACTGCTGGATATAGGCCTCCCCCAAATCAGGATCAATTGAATCAAATGCCATCTCAGTATTCACCCCCTTTCTAGCGCTACCTAACATTTTTGAAAGAAAGAAAGAAAAAAACATTTACATTTGTTTAGCATAGGCTAAATTGATTATTTTTTACACGCGAAGTTTAATTTTGGTCTTCATATAAGTATCCATCATCCACATTAATACTCAAAACATTTCTCAGTCGGCCAATCGCTGGCCTATTTAAATTCATCAGTTTGTGTACTACCTTATCATTACTTAATTGTCATTAAAATGAATGTATCAGTGTCGCATTACTCATGCTCGAGCTCTGTCGGGTGATTTATTACTATACTCTGATAATTTTGCCTTAATTGAGATCTTATTTAGTTGAGCCGGCCATGTGTAGTGTTGTCGCCCCATCTTAGGGGTAACTAGTGTTCTTGATTGACAGTGAAGGCTTTAAGTATGTATTTGGAATTAAAATTGTAAGCTGCAAAAATATGCATTTGATTGTAGGTGTGCTTAGCTTGAACTGTCAAGTTTGATATAGAGAACGGAATAAATTAGTTTATTTATATAGACTTGATACGTCGTCAATATACGACAGTATCCCAAGCATCTATTTGAAAGATGTTCTTTGTTCGTTTTTGCCTATTTCGATTGAAAAAGGTGCACTATTATAAGTTAACACATTGTATCAACTATGTATGTCACTGGTTTGTATGTATGTGCTATGTATGTTTGGCTTATTCCACTAATCCCCCTGAGAGAATCCCCCTCAGTGGAAAAAACTGAACCATAATGTAAAATAATCACTTTCAGGGGATCTTGGAATAAGTTATTTTTTGTTTTTTCAATTCTAGTTTTCCCCCCTTAGCGGGATTATCAGGGGTGAATTCTAGACTGTTTTCAGATTCCACTTTTCCTCCTAAGGGGGATTTTCAGGGGGGATTTGTGGAATAAGCCATTATTTTGTACCTTTTTACGACTCTATTGTAATTTGATGATAAGCCGACACTTAATCTAAACTTTGATAGTAATATAAGAAGAAAATTAACTTCTCGGTTATTCCTTTTTTTATCGTCTTAAGTAAACCATCACTATTACTTTTTAATTAAACGTTGCAAATGCAGCTCATACTTATTATCTCTATTACTCATACAGCTCATATTTGTCCATCAATGAAATGATTCTAGAAAAAATGCAGTCGTATCATTAAGGACTAATTGCCATAGCTAACGACAGTGAAATAGGCAGCGGTGTTGTCGTATGTAGATCTTTTCGCACCATTTTAATGAATTTTCCGGTTGTATTGTCAATAAGGCTAATGCGAACTGAACGGAAAGTTATGTCGGTACATTTAACGATTAGAAAGAACATAATCGCCGAATTGAGACTTCGTTTAGTTAGGTTTTGCTAAAGAACTCTGCGTTAAAATCTTAGGTGCCATCGCCACAAAAAAGTCGATCCATATTTCTCAAAAAATACCAGACATTCGACTATTCCGATGCTAATACAATAAAATACTTTTACGTAACCTCTTTAGACAGAAGGGTGCGTGGGCTCTTAAGTTTTAGGTCTTTTTATCAAAAAAAATGTTGAGGGGCGGACGTATCCGTGGATCGATAGAAGCTTGTCCCAGTATCTCCAAAGTCCTTGGCAATAATGTCGTACATAGGACATATTCCGTTTTTATTTTTATTACGAGTTATTGCTATTATATAAGCCAAATATATGTCTTCAAAACCAAGTAATTTTTCCGATAGTGTGTGAAAGAGAAACATAGCCAAAGTTATGGTTTATTCATGCTGATTTGATAATAAAGTAAAACATAAAAATGTGGAATATATCAGAATACGCACGCGTTTTGAGATAAGGAAAAGTTTCTTTATGATCCTGTCAACCTAGTTTGGCCTTTGTAAATTCGACTACAATTTCTGAGCAGCAATGATTTACTTCTTAAATGTTTTTTTTTATCTGTCTAAGAGTTTAGTCACCTCTTAGATCACAATTCCTATAATAGTTACAACGGTAACCGTTTATGGTACCGTTATTATGAATCATTAAGGTCGGTACTCATTGGTTTTATCAGGCACTTGCAACGGTTCGGAGTGAGCATGTTGCGTAACACCTTTTTACGCAATATCTTGATAAAAGCGTTTATTAACCATAATCTTTGATGTTGTTATTTTATTCTTCTTCTTAGCGTATCGCTGGCAGAAAGCTCAAATTATTTTTATTGATATTTCGAATGCATCGTTTAAATTATAAATTCTGATCGTGCCATTCCAAATGGTTAACTTATTAATAAGTTAGACTTATATTCACGGTCGTAACAGAAAACCAGTTATTTTAGCATTTTTCATTTGATTTAACTCAATGTTTTGAGTGTTAATGCCTTGCTAGTTGCACCACAACTGGGCACACCTTTTTCTAAACTCTTTGTTTATTTCAAGATTATCTCATTGTTTATTTATTTCTTAAGAAATAAGCAGGACCTTTGTACTGAAATTATAATGATATCGTATCTCTATGTATTTAACTGTGTGTACATAAATAATAAAATAAATAAATAAATAAGATTGAAAACATGATTCAAAATTCAATTTTGGGTTGTTTAGGCTTTTATTAACAAGGCTGTTATAAAGAGCTATTGAAGAAGAGATTTGACCCATTTATCAATTGTTGTACAAGTCTCAAGGACGGAGGGCCCTCTGAGAATGTACTGACAATGGTTTCAAATTAAGGCTCTTGAGTTAACGAAAACAGCCCAACTACGATGAATAGAAAGGCTCGGAGTTAAGATTTGTTCTTATTGTGTTATAGTCAATCTATTTTGTACGGTAAACGTTGGATTTGTTGGCGAAGTTGAAAATATACTCTGTTGTCAAGTACAACTTCTGATTTCTAAAAGCCTTTAGTCAATTTATTTGTAAAGATTTTAGTAGATTTAACACTTTTGGTTGATGTATTCACGATAATAATGTCAAATGACTACAAGTTGAGTCGTGGTGGCGGAGTCTTTTGGTTTATCCCAAGGACCTACGAATATTCTGAATGCAGGTTGAATATTTGTGAGATCGAGAGTAGTGGAGGCCCAGTTGTAACGGCCGCGACTTACGAATTGTATGTAGGTCGTAGGTTCGAACCAAGACTGGGCACGCCACAATTGTGGCGATAAGTCCCCTCTTCGAGGAGTGGCTAGAGAGGCGCCACGGCGTCCTCACCTTTCGCCTGACACAGGTCCTCACTGGACACGGTTGTTTCGGGAGGTTCCTGTTTCGGATTAGGCGGGAGGAAACGCCCGGGTGTTACCACTGTGTGGATCGCCCGGAGGACACGGTGGAGCATACGATGGAGGTCTGCCCGGCGTGGGCAGAGCACCGCCGTGTCCTCACGGAGGCGATTGGCGGCGGCGATCTCTCGCGTCCCGTCCTGGTCCAGGCCATGGTCCGGAGCGAGAGTGCATGGGAAGCAGTCACCTCCTTCTGCGAAGTAGTAATGCTCGCGAAGGAGGAGGCGGAACGCGTGAGGGAGCGGCAGTCTGTGCGCCCTACGCCCCTAGTTGCCGCAGGAGACACCCTGGGCGGCGGGAATTGGTAGCCGATTCCCGGCCACCGTAGGCGCGGGCTTGCGGACGGCGAGCTATGGACATTGTTGAGCTATGGTGATAAAACGCTACTTCATCATTGACATCATGCTCAACACGACTTCACCAATTTTTGGACAGGAAACCATACTTACAAAAATTGTATGTACCTAGTTCTGTAATAAATCCGTGCTGAGTGTGCTGACCCTAATAAAACTCCCAGATCCGGACTCATGATGAAACAACTTATCGACATCACGAAGGTCCACGGTTTTACTTGCAAATATTTTTAGTTAATTGCGTTTCATATCATTAGAGATATCAAAATAAGCAAATCAGGCACCTCTTTCAGAGGCTGTCAAAAACACCTTGAAAGGGTCAGACCAGACCGCGGTCGATCGACATTTTGACATATTTTGAGATGATGACATATTTTGAGGCGACGGTCGATGACGATCGCGCGCGGTCTGGTTTCACTGTTTCTGTATTCCCCGAATGGCTAAACAGGTGTACCTATACTACACTCACATTTCGCCAATTATGTTAAAGTCCCATGTAATAGGGGCGAGCCTATTGCCCTCATCCGGGCACAAATCCAAACTCCGAGGTACTACTGAGAAATTCCAGAAGGGAAAACCCAATAACACTGGCCGACTCGTGAATCGAACGCAGGACCTCATGTTCAGCAGTAGCGCTTGCGAACACTACTTAGACCAGCGATGCAATCTCAGTCAACCATACTTAACACTTTCAATGCCAAAAACCCAGCATATGGGTCTAAAAATAATTCTATCGCGTGCCCAAAACCCGCATCCGAGTCGTCGCTGTAGGTAGCTATTGATGACTTCTGTACATGACGCGTCGTGGGCATACAGCGACGACTCGGATGCGGGTTTTGGGCACGCGATAGAATTATTTTTAGACCCATATGCTGGGTTTTCGGCATTGAAAGTGTTAAATATGTACGGAGTGTTTCAATATGGAGGGACCGGGTATATTTAAATTGTAATAAAAGCACATTGAGTATTTACAATGATTAGATTATATTTTCTTTTTTTGAAGGCTTACTTTTGGGAATTATGTATGGGATACCATATCATTTAAATTACCACCTCTGCTTCGTATCGTGAATACGAGAGGTCCAATTTTCCATCACTTTTTGGCACCTCTATTTCATTGATGACTCTTTGTGATGTTACTCTTTAGGTCTTCGACAGTTCTTGGCATGTTTCCAGTGTTTTCATATAACCCCACAAAAGATTATTAAGAGGCGTTGAATCACATGATTCTGGAGGCTATGTCTTGTCTCCGAATCTTGAGATGAGGAACCCGTTGAATTTATTTTTCAATAAATTGACAACGTGAAACGTTTGACGTATTGAACCACCGTTTTGATAATACACTTGAAAATTGAAATGCCGGAAATTTTATGACTCATCTGTCAAAAATTCTGTTTTTACCCATAGACAAACTAATATGGCCGCCATCAGATGTCAAAGATACCTTGTCCCTATAGAAAAACCTTGTAGTTCTGTAACAAATCCGTGCCGACCCTAATAAACTCCCAGATCCCACACTCATGATGAAACAAGTGTTCATTATTTAAACGTCATTATAAAATATGATTTGAAACCCACGAGGAGACCCACTTTTGATTGAATTCATTTATAAATCATGACGTTCGAAGTTCGAACGAACTCGCATGGCCGCTGTCGCAAACAAGTTTTGTTATTGTTTTTGGGATATGGAAAGTAGTCCTAAATAATAGTGGATTAAGAGGATTGATCTTATTTACTCTAGCTGTTTGCTCGCGACATCGTTTGCGAAGCTTTTGGAATTGCCCATACAATTCCTCATTTCGTTCTTCTCTTATATGAGTTTATTACAAATCGAATTCCAATTCTTTATTAGTGGCTTTTGTGAATATGATATTTATTCAGATATGTTACTGTAGTTATAATTGCAATCATGTCATTAAATATTTTATATACTTACATTATTTTCTATTTTGTTAAGTACCTGGTAATTGTTGAAAGGCCTACACTGTCCTCCCATACCTATTATCACTGTTATTTGATGATATTGTAAAGCCAATTATTTTTTAAAGATTAACCGTGGAGTTTCTTGCCGGCTCTTCTCCATAGGAAACGACTAATTGGAACCGTGCACCTAGCTTCTGACGTTTCATAAGTGCCCATGTAGGTTTATGTGAAATAAAATATTTTGATTTTTGTTTTTATTCTTAGTTCTTCTTTCCTCCTTCAGAGTTCAAGCATACTGTCATCAATATCGGTTCAGTCATTTAGCCCTGAAAACGTAATAGACAGATTCACTTTCATTCATGTTAAACTTACTAGTATTGCTTTTCATTTCGTTAGTAGCTGAAATGCTGACCGTTTCAGTTTCGGCCGCAATCCATTTGAAGTTGCAGCGGAAACCGAAACCACATTTGAGATGAATTGCGTCGCGTTCTATAACGTTTAACTTCACTTTTATGTTTCTGTTCTCGTTTCTTTTAGGTTTCACTTTTTCAAGCTATATCTTCTAGTGTAGTGTAGTGTTGTAGTGTTGTTGGGTTTTTCCATAAGTGATTTCTCAGTAGCAGCCCGGAGTTTGGATCTGTTCCGGGTTGATGGCAATAGGCTCCCCTTACAAGGCGTGATGTTATCTTCTGCTCTTCAACATTATTTTGAAAGTAGTCGCCATCGGTTAAAAGGTCATTGGCTCTTAAATGATCAGTGTCAAGTTCCTATAATGGTCACGTATTCTTCTGATAAAAATGCAAAGTAAGTCGATAAATTATAATGCATTGAATATTTAGGAAAAATGTGTTATTAATATTAATATTTGATGTTTTTTTTTACCAATTTATTCAATCTCTTGACGTCATTGGTTGGCAGCTCATTTTCAAGAATTTGGTGATTTATTTTATTATACAGCTATTTGTTTAATAATAACTTGATCGGTTGCCATCCGAATTTCATTGGTCGTTATGGGGACTCGGTAGGGCAAAATTGTGTTGCAGAGATCAATGTAACATATTCACCTGCTCATAGTCAGGCTAGAAATTGACTTTAAAATATTGAGGAAAAACCTTAGAAGTAAAAAATTCGGCAACTTATCGTGAGGTTGGGGTTATCGATTCGACCTATGACGTTTTTCTGCTAGGAAATTCTCAATAAATGTAATCCGATACTGGAACTGTGTCCGATAAAGTGGGCCGACAGGGGGCGTGCCTATCACCACTTACTGAGTAACTTACGGAGTTATAACGTCAGCAGGGAACTAGGGGTTCTTCATAAAATTTTATTTGCTTGCCAGTTTCAGCACTGGAAACAGCCGATTAATTCAAAATAATAGTAGTAGGTTATTTGTGAAAGAGCTCGTTTGGGTAAGTACTGGCGGCTACCACCATACCTATTTTTGCCGCATAAATCTATTGCTGTTCCAATTTGCAGGGTATGAGCACATGAGTAAAGAAATGGAACAGAGACCATACAACCGCGCTATGATAAGTACACTACTACAAGCACGAGGCACGTGTGAGCGTACCACTGGCGGATTCGTCGTGTACGTAGAGAAACCGGTTTATACCGGCTCGGGCAGTTGAATAATAGCTCTGGACTGCGCTTACGGGTCGCGCGTCGTGTTCATCTGCGTTTCACGTTTTAATTTAATAAAGAAGAATAGTGTTTTAATATTTAAAAAAAATTAAATAAATGGTTTACTGTACTGTGTGTATGAACAATAGTTGAAGGAATAAAACATCATCTGTGAATGACTGAACTTGATCTAATTGTAAACTATCATTGTGTTTTTATTTCAATTCAAATATATCCTATTGAAAACCCCTGTAGTTTACGTAGTCTGACTGCGGTGACCACTTAGCATCAGAAGGGCTGTGGACTTTTTAGCCGGAACTGTGACGTTATAGTATTTTTAGTTAGTTTTTAGTTCCGGCTAGACAAAAATAGAAGAGAATTAAAACGAAATGCAATAACAGAAAAGTAACTAGATATAACGAGTCTACCATAATTCTGTCTAATCTCTTTCTAAGATCACACGCTGGCAGCAATATCGTTAATTAAGATGGTGAGTAATCTGCGAATCCCCGAAACTCGGCAAATGAAGTTACGCTCATCCAAAAACGAAACAGAAATGTTTATTTTAAACTGCGTATATATTTCAATTTGGCCGTAAATTAGCTCGTTTGAAGAGTGCGCATGGGCCGCGAGTGTGGTCGTAAAACCGTGGTCGCGAACTCGCAACCAGCTAAATTACGTGGTTGCATACTTGCGTTTATTTAATTTATTGCTCGTAAAATTGTAATTAGTTAGGTGAGCAAGTTTACTGTATATGTGGTTATTATTGCTGGCGAGATATTGGTTAATAATTTTTTCTCTACTTAATTGTAAAATTGATCGATCTTGGCAAAAATGAAACAGGTTATAAAGCAGTGATACATATTTACCTAAAGTTAATTTTTGGCTAAGAAATTATGGAAGGGGCGGCGGCGTCTTAAGTTTGTTTTTTCTTAGTAGTTTCATTTGGTAGAGGAAGCTTGCGCGGTGCCCGTATAATTTTTTTTAACTTTGTTTGGGTAGTTATTGAGTTAGATTCGATACTCCTTAATTCATATTATGTATTTTCATGATGTTATAGTATTTTCTGCCACTGTTGTTAACATAGCAAGTAGTGGTATACGAAATGGTGAGGGGTAGGTACTAAAAAAAAAACCAAACGAATTAAAAAAAAAACACTAATGAATTGAAAAATAACTTTAATTTCGGAAGTCGGTGGCAAAAACATAAAATATAGTCCAAACCCTATCGAAGAAAAGTTTTTTTTTTTTTTTTTCATTATTTATAGGTATTGGATAACCCCATAATCTTTTATCACTAAATTAGTATAACGATAATTATGAATATGTTCATTTTATTATTAGAAAAAAGTCATTAGTGCTGCAACGTACCGCTCCCGACATAGATAAGGATCTGAGATTAATTAAAACACCTTTTTATATACATTGCGATTCTTATCTAGTTGATAAAACTGGTATACCTAGAGAAAGTCTCATGTGTGTGTCCGAAGTATTATTTGCGAGTTGTTATTAATTATATTTTTAATTGTTGTTCTGTTAACTTCATTGAAAGTATCATTCTTTGTTGAATAACGACGAATGATACTTTCAATTAAATTAATGAATTATTTTAGCAAGTTTTCTATTAGCTTGTTGACTAGCGGGGTAATTGCATGACACACTGTCAGTAGGAACGGGTTTCAGTTTGACAGTTAAACTAAATTCATTGCGTTGTTTACGTCGATGAGCTGACAAATTCTTTGAACATATGAAGCAATGGATTAGCAATATCCTTCAAAATCATTCAGATTATGATTGATTGTGTGTTACGCAATTAAGGTGCAGGTTGTTTGTTTATATCTAAACTAGTGTTAGCCCACGGCTTCGCCAGCGTGGACGTCGGTAATTATCCCACAGGAATATACTATCGGGATAAAAAAGTCTACTGTCCTAACCCAGGTCTACCTATGTGCCAAATTTTCATTCAAGTTCAGATATTATACTTGTAAACATAGATTACACATACACAGGTGTGTGAGATGTTACATTTTTGTAAGTTCTCTATTGCTTTGCCATTAGGCGTAAGTACAAATATTAGTACCAATTTGAATTAATTCATTATTCATTTCATAATATCCAATAATAATTATAGAAAGATTGAAGATTGTTGGATAAATCAATATAATATTCTCCTGACAATTAATTAAATTTCAAATAAAAACTGCAATGTCAAAACAAGTACCTACTAAATTAATAAAATATTTCAAAAATGTCAACAATGAAAATTAATATAAAATAGAAATGTCAAATGCATGCAACAAAATTAATAAAATCTAGCCAGAATGTCGACATTTAAAACTTATAGTGTAATGTCAATTAGGTAATTTATATCAAATATATGCAAGAATGTCAAAAAAAAAAAAAAAGAGATATGATGACATTTAAGGCATATTAGCTAAAGGAGGGATTATAGAACTGTCATCTAAATAGTCCTTTATTGAATAGTAACATTGATTGATTAAAATTTTCGTAAGTACACTTTTGAATTTGTCCAGATTTATTGATTTTAATGCCTCGAGCAGCTTGTTAAATATTTTTAATAGAACAGAATATAATTATCTTTATTCAAGTACGAGTATCAAGACTCAAAAATGATTAGCAAGACTTACAACTATAATATACATATAATATAAAACTTTATTTCGGGTGGCATAGACCCATAGAAAACTTAATCTAAACCTAAACTTAATACACATTTACTGAGCTACAAGTTTTATTGGCATGACTCGCCACACCTACACAAGACTTGACCCACTGGTTTTGAAAGGGACAGTCAAAACGTACAGCGAATGCGTTCAGAATGACGTTGTTACTACCCCGTATACGAGCTAGCAGGGAAGATGCTTTTTTCGCATGATGGCCTGAAAACCATCTGTGCGCGCCTCAGCAAACATGCCAGACGCGCTGCACCGCCACGGCAGACCCAACAACCTTCTGAACGCATTATTGTACTGCGTGCGCAGGGCTCTGTAGGCTCGCTGCGTATATCTCACCCACAGGCCGCTTAAGTAGAAGGATTGGCAATAAGCTTTGAATAGCGTAACTTTCACTTCTCTCGTGCATCGTGCGAACCTGCGTGTGAGCATATTAGCTCTCACCGCCAGAGCCCTGCGCTCCCGCTCAACATCCTCATCGTCCCTGAGGTCACTAGTCACAATGTGAACCAGATATTTAAAAGCTTGAACCTGCTTTAGGGCTATTCCATTGAGAAATACAGGAGGCACATAGGTAGGCTGTTCTTTGCCTGATTAAAAATACTAAGATTTCACTATTTTTAGAGTTATATTGTAACCCATGCGCCTTTATTAGTAACAACTGAGAATTCACAAAAACAAACAAATAGTAGTGGATCACCGCTGTGGCAACCCATGTGAGATGGCACAACAGTGACCCACGAAAACACAGTCTAAGCGACTTGAAATCATACTTAGGATTCTGTTGGAGCTGCTCCACACCCTGTGCACCACGGAAGCGCTCCTTTTGCGCATGGTTGTGTGAAAAAATCTACATGCGCATCAGCGAACATCCCCAACGCACTACAGAAACGGGGCAGGCCCACCAACATCCTAAACGCGTTTATTATACTGAACGCGGCGAGCGTTGTACGATCTTTGCGTACCGACATTAAAAAAAGTTTGCGATCACTTTGAAAAATCGAAATCTTTTTTGTTAGTTACGGTAGATTATATTATGATTCGGCTCGCCTGACTTAAACCCAATAGAGCACGCGTGGAATGCTCTTAAGCGAGCTGTTTGGAACCGTCAGCCACGTGCCCAGACAGTGCCAGAGCTCAGGGAAGCCGCTATTCAAAAATGGGACAGGTTACCCCAAGATAATGCTGGATAACTTTATTCTCAGCATGCCCAGGAGGATCACCGCATGTGTTCGAGCCAGGGAGGAATATTATATTGAATATAAACCATTTATTAATAAATTGTTGTTTAATTTTTGGTTAAACAGTCTTTTTCTTTCTATCAAATTTCTGTTACATTTCTGGTACATTATGATTAATTTACTCAATTTTTTTTTATAAAAAATAAAAAATAAATGTTTTTTTTATTTTTATTTCAAACGGTATTTCTATTTAAAGAAAACACATAATAAAACATTTTTCTTGATAAAGTTTAATTTAAAAAATTATATCAGCTTATGCTAGTGATGACAAACTTTTTTTGATGTCTAGCCCACAGGCTGCTAGTGTAAAAGGACGTACAGTAGGCTCGAAATCCGTTCAGCCGTGAAAAGGTAACAAACAAATAGACAGACAGACAGAGTTACTTTCGCATTTGTAACATTATTAGCTGGTGCTTGCGGCTTCGCACGAGTGGTTTTTTTTTTAAATAAAAGTTAAAAGTGTAACTGTCCAATCCTGTTACCCTCCAACTGCAGGGCAAAGGCCTCTTCTCATTCAGAGAAGGGATGAGCATTTATCACCACTTTTGCTCATGGCGGGTTGGCGCTTTCAGACTGATATTAACTACTAGCTCCTGCCCGCGACTTCAACCGTGTGGCTTTTTCTAAAATAAAAGTAGGTAAGTCTAAATTACTCTTTAGGCGCCATCTCCACGGGCGAAAAAATCGCGGGTAGGTATAACATCAGCTGATTAGAGAATGGGCAGCAGCGTTCTCTATGCATTGTTAACACCATACTGCGATCGCGTCTGACCGCCTGCGAAGCGTGGCGATTATGACAAACTACCCCCCCCCCCCCCCTTAGGGGGAGGCCTAGGTATGTCCAGCATTGGACGTCTTTCGACTGAAATGATGATGATGATGATAAAATTTAGGCTTTTTTCTAAAATAAAAGTAGCCTTAACTCCGTGTAACATCAGCTATCTGCCAGTGAAAGTCCCGTCAAAATTGGTCCAGCCGTTCATTTTAGAGATTAGCCGGAACAAACAGGCAGACAGACAAAATGTAAAAAAAGAAATTATGATAAGTACAGTATACTTTCATATGCATTTAGTGAAAAGCTGTTATTTTGACATTACAAACAGATAATTACATTTTATTTATTTGTGTAGATTAAGAATGGAAAGTATGGATATTATGGATGTAGGTAGTTTCCGCAGATTCATTGAGACTTCATTTTACTCCAGAAATGACGCTTTATCTTTAGCTGTGTGTCATATTTGGAGAAACTTTGAAATGATATTCGATCGATAACAAGTTCTGATAAGAAATTGTCTCCGGGTGCTGTTACTAGCAGCGTTTTATCGTGAAATTAGAGAGGCTTCACTTTAGGCGCCAAATTAGAGAGGCTCCACTCTAGGCGCCAAGTTATACTGTATACGACCTAAAATAAATTCATTTTTTCCTTGGCATTTGAAATTAGAAGTGTGGCACACCACACTTTTATATAAAACATTATTTTCACTTTTTTATTTTATGAAATTGTATATTGTATTTCACGAACTGTTCCCAAATAAACGTCATTCTTTCTTTCTCGGTCAACAATTTTGTAATAAATGTTTTCGCCACCATAAAAACACCACAAAATACTGCTTAGTTTTGCTACTGTTCTGCAAATAAACAAACATTTTAAAACAAACCGGCCAAGTGCGTGTCGGACCATGCACAGTGAAGGGTTCCATAGTTGGGATGAGTTTATTCCAAGAACAAACTTAACATTGTAATTGAAAACAAGTTCTCCCGTTCATTTCAACTGCAAATGTAAGTTTGTACGCACAATATTGAGAGATTTACCATAATATATTAAGACCATAGACTTCTTATAGGTTTTCCTGTAATCTATAAGTATACTATTAAATGAACAATTATGTTTTTTTTTTTTTTCAAAATTGTAGGCTCAGTAGTGTCGGAGATAAGGGGAATGGTAATTTTCATCTATTTTCTTAATTAACTTAATATTATTAAAAGAATTGTGAAATCCTTACAATGAGCCCTTTCATTCAATATGTCACACACAGTCGATATGAACAGTTTACAAACTTTTTTTAAAATTTTCTGATTTGCCCTCCAAATGTGACCCCCATATTCAATTTTTTTTTATTTACGTTACTCGTCCGTGTTTGGGTTACAGATGTTCATATGTGTACCAAATATCAACTTAATCGGTCCAGTAGATTCGGAGCAAATCGGCTGTGACAGACGGACAGACAGACACACGAGTGATCCTATAAAGGTTCCGCTTTTTCCTTTTAAGGACCCTAAAAACATCCTTGTTCCTAGCAAGGTTCACGGTCTACGATATTCAAAACAAGCCTTTATGTTCACAATACTTAGTACGTTTTTTTGTTTGTTTCAGGAGGTTCCGATAGCAATAAGGGCAAGAGCAAGAAGTGGCGGAAAATCCTCCAGTTTCCACACATATCACAATGTTTAGATATAAAAACAAAAATAGGTAAGTCTTTATTATCTTTACGTAATGTTTCGAGCTAAGATATAATGTTAAAGATTACGGTGCTCGTGCGAATTAGGCTTCATGCCTTCATCTGTATGATACATCGTCGCAACGTAAGCTGTTTTTGTAACTGGGATGCAATTAAAACTTTTAGTTCCGTCTAGTAAATCATCAAGGTAAAAACTCAATTTTTTTTATCCCACAACTCGACCAAACACCAGGAAATCGCTGGACGCTCATGCTAAAAGTTTCATGTACGGCGTACGTGCTTACTCACAAGTGTTCAACCGAATCAAAAGCCCTGAGTTCAAATCCCGATGAACTATTGTGGTGACCCCATTCAACCGGTACCAGTTGCGTGGGTTGATAAGCGGCTTAAACATTTCTATGTCTTCCTAACTTCCAACTTAGCGCTGAGTTTACCCATTGTCTGGTGCACAATTAGGGTGCTTTTCATTTGAACGACTGTTGTGCCATGGAGGAGCGATTATCGCCGCTTCATGCAACCGCCGGCGATTAATGAGAAGCTAGTACAGCTAGCAACTAAAACCGGCCAAGTGCGTGTCGGACCACGCGCAATGAAGGGTTCCGTAGTTGGTATGAATTTATCCCAAGAACAAACTTAACATTGTAGTTGAAAAACATGTTCTTCCACATGGAACGTATGGGAGAACCTATACATACAGTTGAAAAACACGTTCTCCCAATGTATGGGACATTGAGAGAACGTGTTTTTCAACTGTAAATGTAAGTTGGTCGACTATTATTCGGTAACTTGTGAAGCCTACTTAGCTGTGATAGTTTTCCTTTTAACTTCTTTATACAGGACAAGTTTTTAATCAGTGCGCAAATTTTGACAAATTAAACCTAAACTTGTTTTATTATACACCTATTTCTTATTTGGATATGTCTTATTAAAAAAAAAATTAAGTTATCGTTAACGAAAAATGTTTATTTTGAAACTGGTATAATGGATACTCGTCGCGCATCGCGCCGGCGGGCGGTGCGGCGACGAGCGATTACTCACTGGTATGCGTATGTACCAAGTGTGAGTCTCAGCGAGTATTCTAATCGCCAGGCGAGTGTCGCTGAGCGAACACTGTTTGATAGCTCTTGTCGCTGCGAAAAACGAGTATCCGCCGGTGGTGTGAACAGTCAGCGACCAACTAAGCCTAAATGGATGTAAGACCAAAGTCACAAAGTGGTTATTGACACTGAGTTACGATACGACTGAGGATTTACTATGTGTATCAATTGCTTAACCTAATGTAGTTAATAAAGTTATATATTTATAATTATATTTATACAGACTTACATAAACACAAGTTTTCACCAAATTTATCTCTCTCTCAATACATACACATATACATACCCCCCCACATTGGTACTTTAATAGGCAACTTCATATATCTCATATACTGCATTTGCTAGCAAGTAGTTATCTTATTAATAATATACTGTGCTCGTCTTACAGCTACTGTTAAATGTTCAAATTATAGGCGAGGACGCTGGCACCCTAAACACAAGTTAAATCTTACTCTGGGTGCCAGAGTTCATCTAAAACACTCTTTGTCTTAGTTGTAACCCTGCATTTTGTTTTATTATGTGTTTTTTGTACAATTGAAGTAAATAAAAAATATTATTATTATTATTATTTAACTATTAATATATGTATCTCTTTCACATAAACGGGACCTAGAATTTTTTTGGGCGAGAATATCTTTGATATCTAGTCGCTCGCTCGTCAGTGGTGTGTAGGTGCCTCATGTCATGGAGTTGGAAGAAATAGAATGCCAAAATCGCATGCTGTCGTTATTCAGTTGCTATTGGAAGATACTTTAACTGCTTGTCTGTAAACAGGCGTTATGCACGCTGCAAGTTACTGATACTGAAACCCTATAGTTGACCTGTCAAAATGAAACCCATTCCTACTGAGTGTGTCACGCAATTACCTCGCTATTGTTTCATGAGCATTCTTTTACATTCAGAAATATATGTCGCGACTGTTTTGAATGCAGATATCCTGCTAAAATCTCCCAAATCAGAATCTGTCTCAGCAGTTTTTTGTTATGAAGAGCTGTTTGGCACATCCCATGTTTTTGTTTTGTTCCGTTGGTAAGTCAACAGGATCATAAATATTTGCTATGGTAGTCAGGCAAACACTTCAGTTTTATAGAGCCTACCGTCATTTATAGCTTCACAGCCTAAATACGTTGTAACTCCGACGAGAAAATTATTCGTAAGAATGTTTGATTCGAGTCTGAAGATTGATTGGTTTCCGATATCGGATTGTTTTTTTTATGAGGAGCCCGGGTAACCTGGGCTTTATTATTGACCTTGGGACTTGGGTGGATTTGGGATTGGTTGAAATCGAAAACAAACAAAATTTTCTTTTTGACGATAAATATCGTTGAAGTTTAATACCTTATAGTCCCGATGCCATAATTACCTAAAGGGCCGTCAGTAGGAACTGGTAATGTTGCTGCCACGGCTTATTTTAATTTAATACCTATTTGAATTGTTTTTTTAAATCTATTTATTACGGACTCTTTTAACGTTATTCTTCGTTCTCACGTCACGTATAATTTTAACATAAGTGATGTAACAACATTTTGTACTATACTTTGATTTAAAAGACTTTCCGTGGAGTTTATTACTCGTTCTTCTCCATAGGTACCTACCACGTTTTAGAATGGGTAACTACTAGCTTTATCTTTCTGACTGACCGACCCCTTGTCAATTCAAAAGTGCCTGTAGTTGGTTTATTTGAAATAAAAGCTTTTAGTTTGAGTAAATATTTCCCATCATTAGGAGCATAGATGCTGTTAATCTACATATAGTATTTTGATGGGATCTCGCCTGTAATCCACATTTTACCAGATGATGATGATAATTGATGGCATTATAGGATGTGTATTGTCTGTGAAATCTGGATGGTAGTGGATTTCTGAGTTAGATAGTCTGAAGTAGGTTTAATCTACTAGTCCCACTGTAGGGCAACAGGAACAAAGTATGTAACAAGGAAATTTAAAATTAAAGTAAGCCCAAGGGCTTCCCCCGTCGACCTGTATTATTATCCATCGGTTACCTACGGGAAAAAGTGCTCAATATTTAGTTAGTAACCACAAATCTATATTTAATGATTTACATGCACGTTCAACAATGCATCGTAGATAGGAAGTTATTACGTCAATACACAATGTTCTTACCTACCTCGAATTAGTTTTAGATAATAGGTAGGAGTGTGCTTGGAGTTTGCTGTATTGCTTGGAGTTTGTTTGTTTTTTGTTTGTGTTTGCTTGTTTGTTTGTTTGTGTGTTTGTTTGTTTGTTTTATGTTCTTTGGCCGTTTTGCGTGGATGTGACGCATATTTTCCCCCAGCTTGTTTTTATTTTTTGTGTTTGTGTTCTTTTTTTTGTGTCATGTTTACCGCAAATAAATGTTTTTTCTTTTTTTCTAGTTTCTCTGAAGTATAGAATCAGAAATGAAATTATCCGGAAAACAACCGGAGTTACCGACATAGCTTGCAGAGTAAGCAAGCTGGGCATAAGGATGGCATTAAAAGCAAAAAAGTGGTTAAAATACCAACTGTTTACTGCAGTTGCCATTTGTCATGCCACCAACGCAATAGAAGTCAAAATCGGTTGAACGGATTGTAAAAAAGGTTTTCTTAAATGTCTAATGTTATATAAAATGGCGTACTTATAGGTAAATTAGAGTTTTTTTTACGGATTGATTCTGAGATTAGAATGCGAGCGTTCGGAAATACCCCTTTATTCAAGCGATGAAGTCTTTACAACATCCACGGTCCCATGCCAAGACTTTCGGTAAGATAGGGAGTGACCTATCCAGGCGATGAAGTCCAGACTTCAGGACCAATCATGGTTTCAAGACCGCTATAAATTCGATTCGATCTAAGCTACGATTGGATTTTAACTTCGTTCACGAAATTAAGACGAAGTTTCAATTTCAGTTGGCTGCAATTAAACTGTAATCAAGTTTGGTCGGGATTTGGTACCGTATTTCATTTCGCCATTGTACTCATAATTTCCGTTTTATCGATTATTCCGTTCGTTAAGTTCCAACTTTGGGGAGGAAAGTCTATTCAATCTTACGAGGAAGTTTTAGTTTTGGGTTTCAATTGGGCTAAGTCCAATAGTGATTCCCCTGGCTTTTGTCAGTTTGTACTATGTTGTAATCATGAGGTCAGGGCCTCAAGTCTGCTATTACAGTAGTGTCAGAATGGTCTCGCCATTGTGAGTATTTGACAGTGTTTGTATGGCAAATCTGTCAAAAACTCACAAAGAAGAGACCATTGCAACGTTTGTACATTAGTAGACTTGGCCTCCAGGATCGTAGTACTCGCAACCGGCGTGCGTGTATGACTACATGTATGAATGTAAACGAAGCAAAAGGAGTAAGTAAGGATCGTAGCAAGTGGCGTTCTGTAGTTTCTGCCTACCTCCATAGGAAAAGGCGTGAGTTTATGTATATATATATGCATGTGTACTAATCATTGAAACCTTAAGATGCTCCCTCACCTGGAGCATTCGCCTGTAATGTAACATTGCAGATTCGATTTCGAGCATTACATTACAGTACTGCCTCCCTGACTTGACGAACATTCGCCTGTAATGTAACATTTCAGATTCGATTTCGAGCATTACATTACAGTACTGCCTCCCTGACTTGACGAGCATTCGCCTGTAATATAACATTTCAGATTCAATTTTGAGCATTACATTACAATACTGCCTCCCTGACTGACGAACATTCGCCTGTAATGGAACATTAGATATGATTTTGTTGAGCATTTAGTTGATTCCACAATGTCAGACGAAGCGCTCGTTGAGCTGAGCGCTGCAATATTGATTCGACGTTAATCTTTACAAAAAAAAAAAAAAAAAAACAGAAGAAACGCTATTGGTGCCATGAATTATTTCAAAACCGACAAAATACAGGCGGTTTTGATATTTTACAAAGAGTCAACCGACCCATAAGTAAAAAAATGTTGTTACAAGTTGTATCAAAATATTACATAATTATTGTATCATCAACTTGCACACTGTAATGCTCGGTTCTCCTCCCTCACTGATGTAATGCTCGACTCTGTAACGTTACATTACAGGCTAATGCTCCAAGTGGGGGAGCACCTTAACCTAAACCGTCCACACTAATCGTCAACTGATACGATAGTATAAGCATGATTTTAGACTTCTAAGGGCTGCAGTTTATATCCGCAGAATCTAATCTCCACGTACAAACCGGTAAGTCGGTTCGTCTCCAACCTACCCTTTCTATAGGTACCCAAGTATAAGATTCCAAATTAGTGCCATGTTTTAAAAAGCTATAGGTAATCGATTGTTTTAATCATTTCAATGAAAATTGGTAAAAAAAGGCTACTACGTTTCGCAATCTGGCACCCGTAAAGCCTCGTTCAGTCCTTGACGTGTAACGCTTTTGAAAGATCAATGGATATTATTCATTGTCAAAAGGAGGTCCAGTATTCGTTATCATAAATTATGTGGATCAGAAAAGGCGTACGTTAATGGATTTTTATGTTTTGGGCACAATTTTGAGACGAATATTTGTTGCTAAACGAGATTTTCCACATCTTATGTGATTTTTTTTGGACTACACAGTAAGTCGCTTGGGTTGATCGAAGATTAGCTACGCTTACCGCGGTCGGTTCGTGGATGGGTGGTGACCATCCATTACATATCTAGAAAGCCGTTGGTCGTGGCTATCATTTAAAGATCTTTGACAGTCGTTACGGAAAAGTCAGAAGCCCAAAAGTCTGACAACCAGTCTTACCAAGGGCACAAATAATATAATTCTGCGTACAGATACCCAATCTCAAAGAAATGATACCTCTCTTAAGTATGGCTATTGAGCTGGCTTTTTTTCTTCCTCCATTTTTATTACTGATGGCAGCATCAGCGTCTCACTAATTGCCAACGCCAGCTAGGAGTCGGCCTCAGAAATGACGGAAACAGAATTGATGTTGACAGACAAAATAGCTACCTACTTTTAAAAACGTTTCATGCAATCCTTTTGTATAGAAAGTTTTATAGTTCCAGGTTCAGTAAAATTAAAAAACAAAAGATAATTATGTATGAAAAACATGTTACTAGAATTCTTTTAAATTCTTAAAATCTTATCTCATCTATTGTAAAGAGCTCTAAACAAAATGATTGACATCATTCTATGGGTTCGAAATGAAGTAAATGACTTCATTTATCTTTTTTGTTGAAAATACATGATTTATGAGTGTAAATAGATAAATCAACATACACAAGGAAGAACCTAAATCTCCCATTTAAAGCCCCCCACACACTGGCGCGATATCGCGGGCGTGAAAGCGCAACGGGACGTTTTCGTGCATGCAGCGTTCAACGTTTTACGATTCATCGTTCAACGATTTATTAGACGTTGTCACGTCAAAAATCATCAAAATCGGTCCAGTCGTTTAGGAGGAGTTCAGTCACATACACACGCACAGAAGAATTATATAACTATAAAAAGATAGATGTATAGATTTTGAATAATTCTGTTCCTATGGGAGAGCATCGCAATAGACTGGGAGCAAATTTCACCAATCAA
Source organism: Dryobota labecula (assembly GCA_947523025.1). Lineage (NCBI taxonomy): Eukaryota > Metazoa > Arthropoda > Insecta > Lepidoptera > Noctuidae > Dryobota > Dryobota labecula. Next base: position 3,428,672 of record OX383305.1, on the reverse strand, counting down.
AAAATCATTGCTGTGGAATATTGGCTGTGCACGTAGCACAGCCAATATTCCACAGCAATGATGACACTGACATTCTTGAACTCGATTTAGATCATTGCGTTCAGTTTTATTGGTGAAATTCGCCCTCAGTCTATAGTTTCTGCAATATAGCAAAGATTTTTAATCGTAAAAATTCAGTACATCCCTACCATTCCCTTCAGGAATCCCAAGTAATGTCTAACAATAAAACTTCAATAGGCAATAACACAAAACACGTGTATTCCAAGGAATTCTTCAGAATTACATTTCTATTGCCGACATTCCTCAAAGGCGGGGTCCAAAGTATTTTTCATTTGCTCGCTTCATACTTTCTCTCTCTTGCACACATACAATGTGATAAAGACGTAGGCTGGCTGTGTTTTCAGTTTTAACGAGTCTTTTGGACCGGCCGCGCTTGATCCACTCTATTTTGTTAGCTTCTACTCATTCAGATCAGTTATTTAGTTCCGGAATAGTTACATTTAGATTCCTGAGGGGTAATTGCGGCATTTAGTTTGACTCTTTTAATGGCAATGCCTTTCATTTTGACAGTTCAACAACATTCATTGCGTTATTTACGTTGTTTGCAGACGAATTTATCAAACATATGAAGCAATGGTTTAGGAATATCCTTTAAAATCCGATGGTGATTGATAGTGGGTTACGTCTTATTTTCTAAAATGTAAACCTATCTATTTATGTAGACTATAAATAGAGTTACCATTATTGTTCGGCACTGATACGGGACAAAATTTGTTAAAATTAATTAAAAATCTGAATTACGTGAGCTACTAATATAATAATAATTGTTATTATTTATTTATTTCAGACTATATACACATACAAGTACACACAATCCATATGTTATTAGTAACAATGACTTAAAAACTATGTTAGTAACACTTACAACTATAATGCATCTTGCTGATAATGGTTTATTATCATAAAATAATCAAAAGTTTAATAATCAAGTGTTACTAATAAAATTAACTGATCCTCCAAACACGTTAAATACTACACTGCTTGAGAAGCAGATCCAGCGGCCTTACTCCCGAAAACGATTCGAGTTTGATTTTGATTCCGATTCGATTTCGTTTCTGATCCGAACTCGATTTAAAACTTAAAACTGACCGAAGTTAGTTTCGCTTCGAACCACCGTACGATCGTGCGCTAGTGTTGGATTCAAGAGTATTGATCGGCATTTAAATCGAACCCAATTCGATTGATTCAGAACTCGATGCTGTCGGGAGTAAGGCCCCAGAAGCGAGTTCGAATCGGAATCGAAATCAAACTCGAATCGTTTTTGGGAGTAAGGCCCCAGGAATCTTTTTCGCCCAGTCATATATTGAAGTAGATTTTTGTTTCTTAATGATTTATTTATCTTTTTTCATGTAACCATAAAATTGGGCCATGTAGTGCCTGTTGAACTAATGTTCAACAGGCACTGAGTGAGTGATCGATGCGACCCGCGACGCTACGATGCAGAGTGGCCACACTCTCACTAGACTCATCACGCGCACCTGCGTCTCCCGCACACAGTATTTCTTGCTCCCTGCACCGCTCGGCGCCTCATTCCGACCTCGCCGCCGAGGCCCATCGCGAAATCTCCGACTAAATAGTCCGCCCCGACCCTTGCTCGTAAGCGAAGCGCGAGCCCACGCCGTAGCTGAGCCTGTAGCTATAAATTCCCCTGATAATAATCATAACCCTGATTTTATCCAGCCATCGTCGCGTCGGTCCCTTGCCATCCTCCTTCCGACTCTGCCCTAAGTCGAGGTTCGTACCCCACAGGTGCCCAAAGCGCACAGTCGTTTAGTTTATAAGTTTTTGCGCCCTGGCTGGAGGCTTTAAGTTTTTAGGAGCTTAAGGCAACCACTGGAAAGACCGGTTAAAGAGTCACGACCTCTATAGGTGAAATAAGAGAAAAAAAAAAAAACGGCGCCTAGACTCCACGCGTATTTTGAAGAAAATGGGAATAAAACGGGACAATTAGCAATACGAGACACGTTATAAATAGGTTGACAGTCCCGTATATAGGACACGTATGGCAACCCTAACTATAAAGAAATGCAAAGCACTGTTTTTGGCAAATAAATTAGTGAAATTGGGGCGCTCATTTCGATCAACCAAATATATTGAAACAATCGGATAAAAGCTTTCGAACCTAAAGCTTTTTTTAACATTTACCGAAATAAATATTTCCATGTGGCCAACCCATATTGTACTGTCAATTTTCCATAAAATACCCAACAAGGTCGTACAAGTGCCTTAAACTTAATACTTGAACGAAACATTTATTTTCTCAGTGGGTATTTATTGAAGGAAAACCGACTCTTATTGCTATGTTGCTCACGTTCAATGCCGAAGTACGTGGACTTGAGAATCGACCTGATATTGAGTCTAGGGTTACAGTTTATTATTAGTTTGTCTGCCTGAGGTAACCCACAAATGCTTCAAATACTTAGGGCTTCAGATCTGGGTATTAGAAGATAAGTTGTTGTAATAACTGAATTACTCGGGAAACCTGGTTCAGACACCAGCCGGCATGATTGTGATTGCGTTACATACTTACAGTAGCAATGGCTTTCATTTTGACAGACAATTTTTTTAGAGCAGACAAGTTTTTGAACATATGAAGCAACTAGCTTTTACCCGCGGCTCCGCCCGCGTGGATGTCGGCGATCGCGTAAAATAGTAGCCTATGTCCTTTTCCATATCTCAGGCTATGTCTCTACCTTTCATGACGATCGGTTCAGCGGTTTAGGCGTGAAAACGTAACATGCAGACAGGCAGACAGAGTTACTTTCAACATTTATAATATTACTAGCTTATGCCCGCGGCTCGGCCCGCGTGATTGACGGTTATCGCATAAAAAACTAGCCTATGTCCTCTATATCCCAGGTTATATCTCTGCCAAATTTCATGACAATCGGTTCAGCGGTTTAGGCGTCAAAACATAACGGACAGACAGAGATACTTTCAGATTTATGATATTAACTAGCTTTTGCCCGCGGCTCCGCCCGAGTGGATGTCGGTTATCGCGTAAAAAAGTAGCCTATGTCCTTCTCCATATCTCAGGCTATATCTGTGCTAAATTTCATGACGATCAGTTCCGCGGTTTAGGTGTGAAAATGTAACAGACAGAGTTACTTTCACATTTATAATATTAACTAGCTTTTGCCCGCGGCTCCGCCCGCGTGAATGTCGGTTATCGCGTAAAAAAGTAGCATATGTCCTTCTCCATATCTAAGGCTATATCTCTGCCAAATTTCATGACGATCGGTTCAGCGGTTCAGGCGTGAAAACGTAACATACAGACAGACAGACAGACAGACAGATAGACAGACAGACAGACAGACAGACAGACAGACAGACAGAGTTACTTTCACATTTATAATATTAGTATGGATATACAATATGAGTAAATTAGTAAATATTAGTAAATTAGTAATTAGGGTGCAGGTTTCCCGAATATTTCAGTTCTATCCAAGATGAAATGTTGATTGTAGATAGGTATTGCTAGCATCCAAACAGTTTCAACCGTTTAACGAGATGTCTTAGACCTTATTAGGGTAGGCTTTCAACGTAATTTATAGATGTGTGCGCTGAATACTGAGTTTAGAGAGACGACAAGCAAGTCTCCATACAGGGGTGGCAGATTTTGGCATTATGAAAATGAGAAAAAGCTTAAATTGAATATCTTGCAGTACTTGAGATGGTCCGAAGTCAACTACTTTGAAGAAGATTACAGACTTGAGCCAGATATAGTTAAGCTTGAAGTCTATCCAAATTGGTCCACTGGAGACTCATGCTGTACTAGTATACTTAGCCATTTGGCAAGCAGGGTGCTTTTCATTCACTTAAGGCCCAGATATATGCCAGTGACCTTGAGTGGTTAGCTTGCGTGTTCTGTACTAAGCTCACGCAACGCGTCGTACGTCCAGCCGGTAATAGGACTCGCCCATCCAAGAGCGCAGTCCCAAATAAAACGCATTATTAATTTATTACACATAAAACAAAAGGTATTTTAATAAAACACGTATACATACCTACTAAAAGATCAATAATTAAATTATCTTTCAAAAGGTCAAGGTTTCAAAAAAATATGCATGATTCTCATTTTGCGTGATTCTCAGTTTTTTATCCACGTTAGACATAACTTTACAAATTAATTTCACTATGTTATATAGAAATACGTGTAATCTAAAGTATTCACATATTAAGTTATAAGGAAATTGCTCTAATTTAACATATATTTTTTCAAATTTTTTACACTACTACTCGTTTAGACGTGATCTTCAGTATAAGATCATTAAAAGTCGGCTATCGTAGCCTTAACAAAATACCCCAATCATGCCAATTTAAAAAAAATCGTCGTTTTACATTTTGATATGTGATTGAAAGTTATTTATTTCTATTGTTTACTTCAAAAATATTACTTGTATAAGTATATCGTTTATATGCGCCATATTGACCCCATTGTCCGCTTTATCCGAGTACATTGGTGCCCGGTGCACTCATTGTTACCAATTGAACGTTTTATATTAATTACGTAAATGGTTTTACATCAAATAATGAAAAGTAAGGTATGTTTTTCCTATTTCAGCGGTTCTTTCAGCTTGTGGTATTCATAGTCCCTGATCAAGTCTGCAAATAATAGACCATTTTCTCTATCAGTTTTGTAATAGTGAGTAACGCTTGCTTTAAACAACTTATTTAATCTTCTTGTTTGCCATTAGCTGAATACTGTGTTCCGATCTCGAACCTTTCTGTCATGTGTAGTAGATCTAGACACATCGTTGTCATTTCATTTTCATTTCAATGATTCAATATCTTTGTCGGGTATCACAGCTCGACTACATTATATACTCATCGCTTTCTAGATCTTACTTAATATTGTAATACGTATTTTAGAAGTGAATCACAAACACACTCTGCTTCAATTGAACCTTTGATACACAATGAACTTCATTGAAATAATTACGTTAAACTAAACCCATTGAACAAAAACACAATAAAAAAAATAAAGTAACAAAGAATGAAAGAAAACTACATTGATTAGAGACAAAACATCACAAGTTAATATACACAGTCTCAACCTCAACATTCATACAACATATGAGTAGTTTTAACGTATACATTTATACAAGTAATCATGACGTATACTGTTATTTAAAAAATAAATATAAATTAAAGCTCTCCCATGTGAATACTTACAGCGCATGCGTGAAGGGTGGCCATGTTTATAAAATTACTAGCTTTTGCTCGCGGCTCCGCCCGCCTAGATGTCGGTTATCGCGTAAAAAAGTAGCCTATGTCCGTCTCCATATCCCAGGCTATATCTCTGCCAAATTTTATGACGATCGGTTCAGCGGTTTAGGCGTGAAAAGGTAACATACAGACAGACAGACAGGCAGACAGACAGAGTTACTTTCACATTTATAATATTAGTATGGATAAGTTTTATGTAGACTTTGTTATGACCAGTCATTTATAATGACTGTGGTAACTATCCACCTGTTACTGTTAACCTATATCATCCCACTGCTGGGCAAAGGCTTCTCGCCATGACTTCCAGTGCTAATGTGGACCACTGGTCGTTTATTTTGTCCAGATCGTCCCGCAATCTTCTACGGGGTCTGAAGCGATACCTTCTGGCTGTCTCAGGTCTCCACATAGCGGTTAGTTTGGCCCACAGCTCATCGGGAACCTATCGTTATGAAATTTGACTGAATATGAAAAAAGACATAGGCTACTTTTTATCCTGGGTATTTGTATGAAATACAAAATACATAAAGTCGCAGCCCACAAGCAACAGCTAGTAGTTGAATAATTTTAGATGATAATTCTGATGTAAGATCAGAATCAGATCAGGTGATAATGAATGATGATGGTTTAGTCGATGCAGAATGGATGAATAATGGCGATTAATGCATGGAATTTATTGCTTGGATGTCGGAAATGTCGGGAGGGGACGCCACAGAAGGTCACATGTTGACCTTATCGCTGAATTCCTTTAAAAAGGTTTGAATCGTACGTACATTATGTACTACCAAAGGGCTCCGATGTTCTTAAAAATAAATTGAATGTAGATGAAGTGAAATTGATAAGCACAGATCAAGCGTACTGGAACCGAGAACAATATCGAAAAATATGTTTCGTAATAAAGAGTTCTACATAATCTGAAATAATCGTATTGTAATTGATCATAAATATACAATGATTCGGCGAATCAGACATACATTACCGTGCTTATATTTTCTTATTACACTTAGATTGGTCTTTTTTTATCCGAATGAATGAAGTATGTAGGTACTCGTAATAAAGACATTGGATATATGGACACAACTTTTTATTGATTTTGCCCCTTCCTAGACTGTTTTTTTCTCCTCTAAGAATAGTGCCTGCTAGTTTAGCTGCTTCCGTATTTTTGATCAATATCCAAGCAGTATTTTTAGTTTTGGATCCGTCTGTAGATTAACTTTGCTCAGTAGGAATGGGTTCCATTTTGACAGTTCAACAACATTCATTGCGTTATTTACGTTGCTGGGCAGACATATTTTTCGAACATATGAAGCAATGGATTAGCAATATGCTTCAAAATAATTCAGATTGCGATTGATAGTGCGTTACGCAATTAGGGTGCTGTTAGAATATCAGCAATTTAAGCTCGCAAGTACCATGAGAAAGGCTGTAATTTGGATAGGTTACGGAAGCGGACAGCAAAACGCTTGAACACTTATGTTTGTAAACGAAGTGTGTTGAGTGGCAACGGGCCTCTATTCCACTCTTCCCCGTTTCCGCTCTCCATATTAAACGAGACTTAAAGCCAAGTGTCTTTGGAGAGCGGTGCCGATTTAACTGACAGGCACAGCGAGGCGTTAAGGACGGCCCTGTGCATCGTGACCAGAATTAACACCACAATTTCCAGTATTGAACATTCACCAACAGATACATTAATCAAATACCCTCATTAAGTTCCAGTACGCAGAACTGTAAAACTCGCGATCTTCATCAAGACCTTTGTACACAAATTGCCACACAAATTGTAACTAATGTCTGACACAAATTTTCTTCCTCTTGTCACTTGAAGAAGGAATTTCGTAATTAATGTTTGCCACGCTGATGTTAACGTATTACGCATGTATAAGCTATCTAATATGATGATCTTATTGGCAACTCAGAAGTGTCTGTTTTCAGGGTTAAGAGCTCAATTACCGCGAATGGACGAAAATTTGTATTTCCTCTACCGCTGCGGCTTAGTATTCCCAACCAAGCCTGTGTTTTATCCTCAGATTATACAGATAATTTTCTAGGTTTTATTTGTTCCGAGTAATCTCAGTTATAACCTCGTTATAAGTAAAGTATAGTCATTCATTTCCCATTCTGCGAGGAAAATTACTTTAATGAGAAATACAGCACCATCATAATATATCTATTAATAACGACATACTACGGTTTATCACATATCATCACCGAGTCCGTGTCAGCATGGTGGCTATGTAAATGTGCCATCACAATTGTGTGTTGTGGCTATATAACATAGGAAAATGCACAAATCCCTTTTTAGTAGATCTCAGTTATTAAAATAAGCTTGAATTGTTTCCAGAATGGTTTCCTCTCTATGAAATAAAACGTAATTTCTTCAAAGATGAAACGCAGCTGATCCCAAATCTCTTCAACATTGATATATTTCAGGCGTGAAGTTACGTTAAGTATACTACAGTATATGAATACATGTAGCGATATTGAACCCGTAAACTTGGAAAGTATTTTCCCTCATGTTTGTGCATGTGATTTGTACTCGTAACAGCACTCACGACAGTGTGAAACATTTATAGACACACTATGTACACAAACGTAGTCTATATCCGTATATTGAGTTTCAGGAGCGGATACTCGTTGTTTACTTGTCGCGAATCGGATCGGGGTTGTTGTGTAAAAAATGACTGTTACAAACTGTTGTCATGTTTTGTTCAGTGCATAAATGGTGGTAGGGTGACCTGTAGTTAGCGTTTGATGAGCATACATTCTAATTTACTTCGTCTTTTCAGAGAATTCTGGTGTTACTTTCATTTTTAGGTCTTATCTCATCACACATTCCTGTAATTGTGCAATCTAGCCACTAATATCCTAGGACCACAATAGTAATTAACTGAAATAGGAGATACGATTTACGGTGTGTCACAGGGTATTGTCTTGGGACCAAAAATAATAGAGTTTAGCGAAAATAGGTGTGTCGTAAAAGAGTTTCTTTCAGTGTCGTTATTTCTCTTAGGACAGATTTAAATGAATAAATACATAAAGCTGTTTTCTTTGTTCTTCACTTGTTCTGAAAGTCTCTTAAAGCGTTTATTGATCTAAACGTAATTCAATGAAACATTCCTCCACCTTTCATAAAATGAAATGAAACTTCGTGACGGACCGTTATCAGTGAAATTGTTATGAGATCAAACAATTGACATACTTCTTCACTCATTCTAAAGTAGGTTTTGCGTTTTGTTGCGTTCAAGTTTGGGATATTCAAAAAGCGTTTAGCATTAAATTTAAATTCTTATGGGCACAGTTACTGTAGTGGGAGGATGTCCCTACTTATTACATCGCGATGGGTGCTTCAGGGCGAGGTAGGGCTGTCACAGCCGAAATAATTTGTTACATTATAAATGATCTCGGACGGAAAATTAGAATTATATTGGATTTCTCGACGTTGTTGAATAATTTTGAGGATTTAATTTTCGTGTTGTATATTTTGCCTTAAGTGATGATGGCGACCTAGAAACGTCTTATTTCGTTTACCTTCTTGTCAATTTCTTTAAGAGAAAACCAAATCAAGTTAAAAAAATAAACAATGGAGGAGAATAATGGTTGGATAATAACGATGAGGTAAATGTATGAGGAAAACATAGATTCCTATAATAAAAATAACCTGAATAACAATACAACTATTGACAAACATAGCTGACATACAAAGTATAACAATAACCCATTAAATACAACTTTTACTACTACCCTCATATACAAAACTTAGTTCAATAGTTACAATAGCAGCCCTACAAATATTTTTTGTCGCAATCGGCCGCGACCGTCAAACGTGGTAACAGTCGTCGACGGTAAACATTCAGTTTTAGTACACAATTCTGTTATAAATAGTCCAAAGAAGGCAATGAAATGGGGCCACCCTTCTTTGTGAACTGTTTTTTTCTTCAGGATTATTTTGGACATGAAATAGGATTGTACAGAAGGATCAGTTGATCGTTATGTTATAAAGTGAGTGGCATCACTTTTTATGTCCCTTATGAAAGGAAAGATGACCTACGAGACATCAAAGAGGACCTCGCTGTTGCGTTTAGTATTGTAACTACTTGTCGCTAGGACATAACCTATTATGATTACTCTTCTTTGAATAAAACTAAGCTGGCCTATTGGGTCGCATATTTGTTCTTTTGATAATTCAATGGCTTGTTCGGTCATCACCTTGTCTAAGTCCGTAATATTCACAGTTAAACGTAGATGATTAGTCATATTGTTATTTTCTTCTTGTAATGCCTTCTCTAGTATCCATTTGGTACACCCAGATTACATCTGAACTTTTCTGTATCCGTTGTGTACCTAATTCTGAAAAACTCTTCATGTTTTACTTCTTGCATATCGTCGGTGTACTGCAAGAACTCATTAAGTGCCATAGTCAAAACTTGAAATAAGCAATTAATTAGTTTTAAAGAAAGCTTTACTTGATGAATTTTTGCCATTAATGCAGTAAACCGACGATAGCATCAAAACAATTGTTTTACCAAAAGCTGTTGTTACTAACCACTACGTACGAGGCCGATCGAAAACAAATTTCTTTTTCAGCCGAACATTAAATCGAAATTCGGCTCGAGAAAAGGTTTTTGTTTGGCGATAGGTTTTTCTTTTGTAAAAGTAAACAGTAAAAGAATTGCAATGTCAATTCTTTTAATCATTCCATTTATTTAACCGTTAAAACTGTCGTACACACAAAACTTCATAGTTTTTTCAAAAACATAATTATAAATAATGATATTATATGCGAGAAAAAGCATTATTTCTGCATTTTCTCAGTTACTGTGCTTTGAGTTGTTAAAACTATGCATTTTCTCTGAACAAATTAATTGTAAGTGTTGCTTTGCCGGTGGCGCATATTATTTTTCGGTCACTGACAATAAAATATTTTTGGAAAAGGATATTTCGGTCGATAATTTCCGAATGCCGAAAACGAAATTTGGTTTTATTAGTTTAGTTTAGTCCTTCTGTCTTGAAACATATTTTGTTAAAAGAGAGTATGAGGGTATGAATATTTTAGTTTAAAGACGTGTCATAAATGTGAAACATGAGTATGTTAGTCTGAACACGTGTATCGTTTGTCTGAAGCCCCCTGTAATGTGTGATACGACCTAAAGTAAAGCTATTTACGTAAGGGCGCTCCCTCACCGGAGCAATTCGCCTGTAATGTAACATTCCAAGATTTGATTTTGAGCATATTACCTTACAATACTGCCTCACTGCACTCCCGTGGGTGTCGTTAAAGGCGACTAAGGGACTAGAGAATGTGCAGCAGCGTTCTCTATGCATTTTTAATACCATACTGCGATCGCAACCCGCCTGCCAAGCGTGGCGATTATGGCAAACCCCCCCAATTGGGAGAGGCCAATGTCCAGCAGTGGACGTCTTTCTGCTGAAATGATGATAATGATGACTGCCTCACTGACTGACCAGCTTTCGCCTGTAATATAACAATCCAAGATTCGATTTTGAGCATTATCTTACAATACTGGCTCAAGACTAGAAAGAAAGTAAAAAAGAAAGAAAAAGTATTTATTGTGACTCGCACAGGAAGATCACAAACTAATAAACACACAATCACAAAAATATATAAAAAATAAAATAAAAAGAGAGTCCTGTACGAGGCCAAAAGGCTCCTATCTCAGCATGATGCTGCGACATTTAAAATAAGTGCCGCAGCGCTGGTATTCTGATAGGGACTGATGAGCATTCGCTTGTAATGTAACAATCCAAAATTCGATAAGATTTGCATTCATGTTACAAATTGTATCACGGGTGCTCCCACTCACTATTGTTACATTACAGGCGAATGGTCCGGGTGAACGTATTATTACAGGTTGCACACTGTAATGCTCGGTTCTCCTCACTCACTGATGTAATGCTCGAATCTGAACTCATTACGCTATATTAAGACGCTTCCTTACCGAGAGCATTCGCCTATGCTCTCGGTGAGAAAGCGCCTTAATATTCCACCTAATATCCGCGAAGTGGATTGTAATCAAAGTTTGTTATTTAAAAGGCCCTTTGTAAAAGGGGTTTAGCTAATAACTTTTATAACAATTATTTCCTAGCAAAAAATATCCAGGGACGACTTTCCAGGAAATAACGAGGACTTAAATTCCGCAGATTATTAGGTATACCAATGAATTCTACATAGTTGTAAAACGTTTATACAAATATTATATAGAAATAAATAAAATTGAAGTGTCTGTTTGTAATGTCGAAATAATAGCTTATTAGAAAATGCATTTATGCATGTTTTTATGGTACTTATAACAAAAAAAAGGTATTTTTTTTGTCTATCTATCTATCTGTCTGTTTGTTCCGGCTAGTCTCCGAAACGGCTTACCCGATTTTGACGGGACTTTTACTGGCAGATAGCTGATGTTAAAAGGAGTAAGTTAGGCTATTTTTATTTAAGAAAAATTCACGCGGGCGAAGCCGCGGGCAGCAGTTAGTTCTTTATAGAGAAAAACGAAGTATCGTTTTTCTCTGGTCAGCCTATCACAGTGGATTATTGGAAAGACGTCTTTTCCCGATGTAGGAGTACATAGTAATCGCCGCTTTCGCTAGATTAGCACGTTCGGCAAACCGATAGATAACCGTAACTGAGAAAAGTATCTATCCTATGTCCTAACCCTGGTCACGATCTACCCATGTGCCAGATTTTATTCAAATCCGTTCAGCCGTTTTAGCGTGAAAGCATAACAAACAAATAAACAAACTAACTTTCGCATTTATAATATTAGTTAGGATTAGGGTAACAACTAGTCCTGTTCTTAATCAGAGGCTAATTAATAACAGTCACGCAAGTCAGAAAACATTAAGTTTCTGAAACATACCGCCTGAAAAAAGTAGTCTAGTTGACTTGGTTTATAGGATCGCCAAGACATCACATCGTCAGGAAACCAGCATGACTGAGAGATATTTCTCGACGGCATGTGAAACCAAGTCAGAGGCCCATGAGCGCCATAAAAACTCTGACACCAAGTTAGTCACTAACTACCAGGGTTCGCCGATATATATCAGCGGATATATATCATGATATATATCACGATTTATATCAATTGATTTTTATCTTGATATATATCAACAGATTTTTTCCTCCTAGTTTTTTCTGAACTAAAAATTTTGGAGATTAATGTTTACCCTGGCAACACGTAGCGAAAAACTACAATTCAGAATAATCAACTTTTTACTTTTTTATGATTACAAATTATTATTAAAATTTGTTGATTTATCTCACAAACAAATGAAGATTATTATAATAATAGGTACTGGTTTTTTTAAGTGTTCATTAAAAAAATATTTCTTAAATAAACACTAATTCTTTTGTTACTATTTTTAAATAAAAAATGTGGTAATTTGACACTTGTATTATTTTACAAATTCCTTTCACATTTTTAAGTGTTTAATCCCCGTACAGAATGAAATTCGCTTCTTTTTCTTGGCCTGGATATATATCCGATATAGGTATATAAAAAACCGGTCAAGGACGAGTCGGACTCGCGCACCGAGGGTTCCGTACCATCATAATTATATAGCTTCATAAGCTTCATTCGTATAAGTAGGACCTAAATAGTTACGTGCCCAGGAAAAACTACAACTGTGCTTTCCCCAAAGCAATCTGCGAGTAGGTAGGAAGGAGGATATTTTGGTTGTGAACCGCGAAATGTCTTTAAATTTTCATCGGCGAGGCCTATATTCGTCAGTTAATTTTTAACACTGCGGTGTAGAATATTGCAGTTTTAGGTCAGCGCCATCTATTCACAGATAAAGGAACTAATGTAATTTTTGTTGATTTCTGAAAAAGTGTGCTATTTAGAGACATAGTTTTATTTTTCCTGTAATCTTTACATAAGCTTCTATCATATAGAATAATTTCAGTTTTTCTCTATGCAAACTTCGGAGATAAGGGGGGAATGATATTTTTTTTTTAATTTTTCATCAAAAGTCGAAAACTATGCGGCCTAAAGAAAAAAGAAAAAATGTTTGAGAATGTGTGAACAGCGCTCTTTCATATGATATCCCACATGCCTTAGTAGCGGCGTTTCGATTTTTTAAGACCACCTTTCAGTCCCTGTTGCAAAAAAAATAAAAACTTTTTTGTTTCTTTCTTATTTGCAAAATAGTTGGGCATATGTCATCTAAAACTATCCTAAATTTCAAGTTGATAGCATCAGTAGTTCTTGAGATATTCAGCTGTGACAGACAGACAGACAGACAAACAGACTGAGTCACACCATAAGGGTTCCTTTTTACCATTTTGGTACGGAACCCTAAAAATCGGATTTTTGATATTTATTATAAAAATCGGATTTTTTCGAACCCTGCTAACTATACGTAAAAGAAAGGAAGAGCATGATAGTTTCTCGTTCCTTATCAGTGTGACCGTGTGTGTGATTGCCCTTTAGTGGAATAAATACAAACTCAAAAGTCATTTATTAAAATTTTACTGAGAATCAGCACTTTTTGAACGTTAAAATTAGGATAAATCCAGGATAGATGCCACACTTTTTGAAATTACTTTATATCTCTTTGTACAAAAAGCAAGATTCTTTATTTGTAAAACGGTTGGTTTATTATCTTCAAATTTATGAAAGGAATAAACATTATCTTTGATATTTCCAGAGTATTGGCGATTTTTGCGAACCTCTAAATTTTGGGACAACTATCCCATAAAGGAGATAGTTGCCTAATCCATGTAAATTACGTTTAGAATAGATGCCCCGTCGAGAAAGAGGACATTTATCCCGCAAAAACTTTGATCGCATCTAGCCGTCCCATGCAATTGCACAGAGACATGCAACACGGTCAACTTAGTTGTAGTTGGAGTCTCTCGATAGGTAAATAAAATTACATGTGTTTCATTCGCGAAACTAGAGTAATTGCAATCAAGGCCACTGCGGCATTTATCCTGGATTTACCCTTCATAAGACAGTCTCACAAAATGACCGCCCTTCACCACTTCCTAGTGCTTTAGCTGGGAAGAAGAAGTGGCGCAACAAACTCCCCAGCAGGTCCGCTTAGTAATGTTATAACTTACTGCGGTACCTAGGGTTGCCAAATTTTTTATACCAAGTTAGTTTGCCTCTAAAAATATGGCGAAAAAATATAGTAGGTTTCAAAAACATTTTTATTCTTTAAATGCATATTTTTTGGTACTATGAACCTTTATTAACAGGTTTTTTATTATTAATGTCTCGTAACTATTTTTACACTCTAAATTAAGGTTAAAAAATACCATTACTTAGCTTTTATGAGATTAATACTGGCCTTACTGCGATCATCTCGCCATTTGTATTGAAATAAAAATATAGTAGATTCGCCTGCTATATGTTTTCTTTAGAAATATAGTATTTAGGCCTCTAATATAGCAGGATACTATATTATATAGTAGGGTTGGCAACCCTAGCGGTACCCTAAATAATATTTAACTTACCAACTTGGGTGGTAATACCAATAAAGGAGTAGAAAATAACATAATATAAATAAATATTACATAAGTTTATGACCAGGGTCTATACAACATACCGCCGTTATTTCTACCACAAGAGATCGTCTCTGAAATTATGTACTGGAATAAGGGTTTTGTTTCGAAGTACACTGTATAGGGTATACAGTGATATAAAATAATATATTTGAGGTAATAATTACTTCTCTCTCTTATGGACAGACACTATACAAAAATGGTTAGGTATACTGGCGTGGTGAAAAGCCAGGCAGCAATCTTATTCAACTTTATTTTCCTATCTATGTTTCTGAAGAGACAATAGTGCGCGTGAAAATTGTTTAGGAATTACTCTCTTCCGAATCCGATCTCTGTGACCCAAGACCTAGGACCTTCAAGATAAAGAAAGAAATAAAAGAAAGACAAATATTTTATTTGGGACACGCACAAGAAATACAAACAGTAAAAAAAAAAAAATTACATTGTGAACCTGTGCGAAGCCAAAAAGGCCACAATCTCAGCATAATGCTGCGATATTTAAAAAATAAATTCACAGCGCTGGTATTCTGATAGGGCCCGCAGTAATGCCACGGACACACCTACGGAAATCTATAAGACCCACTAGGAGATAAAAAAATAAGTGGCAATAAAATATAATTTATAGAAACAACAATTAAATAAAAACCGTAATGGTACACACGGCTACTTATACAGTTTAAGCTGATCTCTCATTATATGGAAATCCTATACAATGCGAGACCAGCTTAAATTAGATTTGTATAGCTTGATATGTAGCCGTGTGTACATACAATATATAAAATATTACGATAAGATCGATCAATCTTCACCGTACCAACATCATTACGTGTTCTTTAAGGTTCCAGTTACGTCCATTTTATGAAGCTTCGAAGACATTACCACAGAAAGAAAGAATAACTTTTATTTGGCAACCGTTCATGAAACAGTCAGCCTAGCCTTTTCCCAAGTATGTTGGGGTCGGCTTTCAGTCTAAATGGATGCAGCTAAATACCAGTATTTTACATGGAGCGACTGTCTATCTGATCTCCACAACCCAGTTACTGGATACGAGTTACCCCTTGGTAAGACTGGTTGTCAGACTTTTGGGCTTCTGATTATTACCTGTAACGACTATCAAACATATTAGCCACGAGCCTCTCTCAACAGAGGATGAAACGCAAAAAAATAAAATTATGAAATGCTTTAAGAGCAGGTTTCCATCACTGGAAAAAATTGTCCTTTATAACAAAAGAAACTAACTAACTACACTAGGAAGACTCCAAAGAAATTCCCGAGAAATAACACTAACAAGTAACATTCAACGTATTCCAGAGAATGTTAAAAGTGTCTCGTTACCTGTAACGACTTTAATTAGAAGAAAAAACGACAGCTGTAATTATCTTAATCGGCTTACTTATCATCACATTCATAGGAAGAAAGATTTACTTGGAACTTGCGGAAGAATACCTTGAATCAAGGATTAAAGAGAAAAAGCTAAAAGGAACTTCATATATCCTACATAACACCAGTCGTCAGGGAAGCGTTCTCATAGTGATCACCAGGGCTAACAGAATTCCGGTTGAAAGAAAGAAAGAAAGAAGGAATGTGAAAGTATTTATTGGGAATGCTGCTGTGCTTATTGATAGGAACTGCCCCATTCTTTGCTGAGAATCAAAATGAGCATAATTGCTTTTAAAATAAACCAGCGACAAAATCATCAAACAACTTCTTCGTCTTAAGTTAAGGCGACGATTACCGACTTTTAATGATTTTTTACTGAAGATTACGTCTAAACGAGTAGTATTAATGATTATGAAAAAATATATGTTAAATTAGAGCATTTTCTTAATAACTTAATGTATGAATATTTTAGTTAATGTTTATAATACATAGTGAAATTAATTTGTAAAGTTATGTCAAACGCGGATAAAAAACTGAGAATCACGCAACATCTATCAAGCATATTTTTCTGAAACCTTCAACTTTTTAAAGAAAAAGACCTTTTGTTTTATATAATTATAAGATATGGGACAGCGCTCCTAGATGGGCGAGTCCTATTACTGGCTTTTTTTTTTGTGTGGGAAATTATTAAATAACTTCTCCCGCTCTGGGCGGAGCAGGAGGGCGTGTCAAACTTTTACCGACTAAAACCCACCCGTGTTCCTTCAGTTGCCTGTGTGCATAGGCCACGGTATCCCTTTCGGAAAAACCCGCAACCCTGGCAGGCATCGGTCTTAGTGGACCCCGTCAGTTCGTGCTGACATCTCGATGAGGCACGCGTGGAACACAACGCGCCGTCGACCCGGGCCTGCTCCTTACCGAATGGCGAGCTGCCCATAGCTCGCCGTCCGCAAGCCCGCGCCTACGTCCTATAACTGGCTGGACGTACGACGTGTTGCGTGAGCTCAGTTCAGAACCACTCAAGGTCGCTGGCATATATCTGCGTCTTAATGAACATCATGGAATTTGAACTCCATTTAGCTCCTTCATTCAATATACTCATCCAAAATAAAAAAAGAAATGGAGCAAAGAATTTCCAGACAAGGAGCCACACTGAATGGACGTCTTATTTCATAGTCAGTATAGTCACGTCTAATGACTGTCTTCAAAAGGGGCATTTTACAAGCTCGGCTTCTCGACCTTTCTAAAGGCACTTAGCCGTGGCATACACTTGCTGATGCTCACGGACTCATTATGTACTTTCTCTGGTATTAGCATACGTTATTGTCACACTATTGTGCGTAAGAAGTGTATAATTTTCTGATGAGCCTAATGTACCACGGAAGAGCACTGATTTCTAAGATAGGTACAGGTTTTTACCTAGTCTGGAATTCAGGAGTTTAGCTGTCTACTCATTTACATTATTGGTATCCTAGTTCGTAGGAATATGCCTGTATTAGGCTATATTTTATTGAGTCCAAATAAACGTTATAATTATTATTAAAAAAAAAATGTCTTAGACATATCTCGGGACCTTAGAGATCCCCCGGACATTTGGAAGGCGTACGAGCGGCCGAAGCCAACTCGTAGAGGCCCGTGAGACGCTTTTAATTAAATGAAGCGCCAACCGACGATTATCCCTGTACGCACTATGCAAGTCCACCCAAGGACAACCCCTGGTTGGTGTAGGACTATTGCAGGATATGGAAACAAATATATTTGACTATGCTAAAGTGGACTGGTTACCTAAAAATACTGGAATATTTCCTTCCTCCGAGCACGTTTTCTCTTGCGAATCTCCACTCAAGCGGGCCAATAAAGGCAAGAATGAGATGGGAGCTCAGTTCCTCGTCAGTGTTCACTACAGCCGACCAATAAAGGCAAGCCAGAGATGAGGAACATGACTTCTCCCGGAAGGTAGGGTCTGTGGGGTCGCTACTGCCCAACAGCTCGCCACATGCTGCCCTGCGGGTTTATGTATCTCTTTTGGTTTGCCTCCTCACCCTAGCCTTAAAGACTTCGGCAAATTAAACATTACCGGCACAGACCTAGAGTTCGGAGCGCGCAAGCCCCACCACGACGTCGACGTAGAGATACGGCGGTGGGGTCATTATTATTATAGTTTTCTGATGAGCGTATAATAAGCGCATTTGGGCTCAACTCTCTTTCACCAGACAAAATAGGCGATTTTGTCGTCTTTAAAGACTCATCTTGCAAACCTCTGCATTCTAATAGAGACCGTCCTCCGGCACCGGCACAATAAGTTTCTATGGCAGCCAATTTGGGCCACTAAGATCAGGCTATGCCTTGTTTGTGGCCCACGGCTATTTCTTCAAGTGTTTATTTCTGCAAAGGTCAGAGAACTCTGCTCATTGTGAATTGTTTCTATTTATGTAATAATACCTTACTTGTGTGTGTCAATATTTTTGGAATGAAGTTCCTTATCGCACGTTAAACTCTGCACACTTTTTTCGGCCCAGGTCTCAGCCAAGTGTGCAAAAGCGATAGGAACTTCGTTCCAACCAGCACCCTAATTGCGTAAACATATTATCAATCACAATCTGAATGATTTTGAAGCAGATTGCTAATCCATTGCTTCATATATTCGAAAAAATTTGTTTGCTCAACAACTTAAATAACGATATGAATGTTGTTGGAACTGTCCAAATGAAACTCATTTCTACTGATAGTGGGTTACACAATTACCCCGTGACTTAAATTAAAATGTGAATCACTGAACTTGTTCAAACCGCACCTGCTTGATCGTCAATTTACTACTGAACTCGCTACTTAACTTTTTTTGTTTGTTTTATTTTTGTTATTATATTCGGTGCTTGTTACCTAACCTTAGTGTAAGGTGCGTCAATATTTACACTGACACTTCCTACCCCATAATCTACCATAACACGTTGATATTCTGTTATCCTCGTATCTGTGATACCCATAGTAATCCCTAGACAATACCCCTGTAATTATAACGGAGCCTCTCATCGTGTAACAGAATTACAGGCCACGTTAAATTGGAGAAGTGTGTTGTATGTTTAATTCCGAGTTTGTACAACGTATATTTTGTTAAATTTTATGTTAGAACGTAAGCTGTCGAAAATAAGCCGTTCTTTCATGAGGTGTATAAAATGCGGGCGAGTTTATGTCTGAAGAAAGCTCCTACATACTGCTATTACTTCGCTAATCCGTTTGTTATGAGTTCGTTTGTTATCTGTTGATTATTTCAGTATTACAACTCATAACGTTTCGTTGTACTGGATTATTTAATGTCTCGAGTTTTATGTCCAAAAAATGTCTGCTTTGTTTCGTACAGATCGTTGCAGTCAGTAATATAATATCTTACATACTAAACTCACGCTTTCTTTTCATGGGGGTAGGCAGAAACTGCAGTTCGCCACCTGCTACGATCGTTACATATTCCTTTTGCTTCGTTTACGTTCATACATCTGAGGCTATAGTGTGAATAACTATCTCGACTTTACGCATAGACCGCGTTTTCAGCACTCTGATTGGTGAAGGGCCAGTCGGAGGCTAAACGGAGCACCGAACGGAGTCGATGCGTAAAATCGAGATGGACTCACACTTGGGCCTCTAGTCATACACAAAGGCCGTTTGCGAGTCCTACCTTTCTGAATATCTTATTTCTCTTTAAATGCTTGAAAAGGATGAAAAGGTAGGCTGTGGAGCCTACACTACGGTTTGATAATAGCAAAGATAAACACACTAGGGAAATATAAAACACGGAATAAGAGGCCTGATTTCTACATAAGCTTGACAGTTTCACAACCGAAGGATTTTGAAGGAAATTCCTAATCCATTGCTTCATATGTTTGAAAAATTTGTCTGCTCGGCGATGTAAATAACGCAATGAATGTTGTCGAACTGTCAAAATGAAACCCATTTTTAGTGGGCTACGCAATTACCCCGTTGGATGTTTATTATCAATTTTATACGGAACTGCATACTAAACCCCTTCATGCCTTACAGCGCGACTTCATTAATAAACAATGGATGCTGTCCATCAAGTCGTTACACATAAGCCCTGACCTGATTCAGTCCACGTTACAGCTTAAGACTGACGGGAAACCTTGGGGTGGAATAACTTATCGGGTGTAAACAATGTGGGTGTCTATTCCTTGTGTATCTTTTAATAAAACTTTTTTGACGTGAATACGTCTTTAAATTTGCTTCCATAGTGGGAGGCAATTCAGTAAACTGATGATAAAATACGACGTGTTTTATAAGGAACTTTTCACTTTTTGTATGGAAAAAAATATTACCTACATGTTGAGTTTTAGGGGTTTATGAGTTTCTAAACGGGGGTCGAAATTTTCATTATTTTTGCGATAGGGACGCACCATTTTCGAGATATATGCAAAAGAAAAAAAATATATATATCGTCCCTTTATTGGTAAAACCGATTATCTACACTTTTTTTCAAAAATGAGTTATTGACACCAAGCTACTCAACTTTTTGAGCTCTATCTACAGGTAAAACCGATTTTTCGATACGATGCATAGTTTCCGAGATAGATACGCAAAAAAACAATTATAATACAAGTTTTTAGGTAACATCTGCATTCAATAACAGCTAAAGTCTTTAACTTGTACGATTTTTTTGAAGCCTTGCAATCAAAAACACATTCAGTTTCATATCTTATTTTAGTTGCAATTTGCTTACACTCTGAACATACTGTAGCATTGTACTAATACAAATTAAAAAGTCAAAGTCAAAGTCAAATAATTTATTTCAAATAGGCACGAAGATGCACTTTTGAACGTCAAAAATTACATGAATAGTTAATTGATTCTAGTTGCGCCTTCCAAAATGTAGTTATGTATGGAGAAGAATGGGCAAGAAACTCCATACTTACTCTTTTAAAATGTTAACAATAGTTTGTATACATTAATTAATATTTATAGGTGAAGACTATGTACCTAGAATAAAAAAATAAAAAATATAAAAAAATTCATCAAAATTACTTACCACAATTGGTAAAAAGAATGAAAAGTGAAGTAATAACAGAAAAATTAATAAATGCGATAGGTACATGGTGCTCACATATTTACAAACATTGTATATGATTTCCCAAAAAAAAATAAAAAATAAAAACAACATATAATAAGTCAGTGTGTGAGTTAAAATATTAATCACAGAAAATAAAATTAATATCATAAAAATTATAAATTATACAGTTAAATTAGCAACCAGTTTGATTTTGTCTAGACTCTAAATTGTCCTATGGAGCAGGACCAGCATGTTTCCAAGCATTCTTATCTTGGATATAATCCTCTAATTTGTAATATGCTTGTTTACAAAGTGTACTTTTAATATGAGTTTTAAATTTTCTTTCATTTAATTGTAATATATCAGAAGGTATTTTATTGTAACATTTAACACAGTACCCCATAAATACTTTAGATGGTTCTGGTTTTGCTGAATTATTGGAAAGTACTTGAATCTTACACATTAAAAAGAAAGTAAGTAGTTCTACTTGCTTTTAACAGAACATAATCCTTCGCACTTGTGCAGATTTTAGTTTAATTAAAAGAAATTAAGCAGCTTTATTTGTTTTTCCACAACATCAGAGATCGTATCGTTTAGATTTAAATACAAGTTTTTTTTATTATCTAGGGCATCTTTTCTGTCTGCTACTTTCGATTTGCAGGCAATTCTACAATTGCCATGCACTGATGTTGGTCTCCTTTACTATACAAGAAAATTAACTTTATACAATTTAACGCTTTACGAAAGTGCGCCTGCTAACGAAGCTTATTGTTTTGTATGGTCCGAGATAAATGGTAAAAAGGGATGTTCAGAAATCGGAACTATTTTGTGTCACTATTTAATGAAATGTGTACCAGAGGAAGTCACGGAAGTCAGTTTGTTCTCTGACACATGTGGAGGACAAAATAGGAATCAATTCGTGGCTGCTATCCTATTGTGGGTAATTCAAAACAGCAACCACTTACAAATCATAGAACACAAGTTCTTAGAGTCAGGTCACAGTTACATGGAAGCTGACTCAATGCACAGTGCGATTGAGTCTGCCAAGAAAAATGTTGATCTTTTTTGTATGACTGACTGGATTAACATTTTCAAACGTGCTAGATCAAAAAAAAAAAAATACAGGAAAAACACAAAGACTATAACAAAAAATTGTTATCAAGTCAAGGAATTTAAATACAATGAATACTTGAAAAAATTGGCCAATACAATAATTTTGAATAGAACCAAAAACACAGATGGACAGCAAGTGAAATGGTTGAAAATAAAACGGATGAAGTACATAAAAGGAGACAAAAAATATACTATAACTATGGCATGTCAAATTCATTTATGGCAATTGATGTAACTGCTTCAGACACACAAAATAAGATTACTATAAATTCAGCATCGACATCTTCAGCACATGGACACCACAGCTATGCAACAAGAAACAAAGCAAAGCGATTGCCAGCGGAACAGGTAATTGAACTACCAACTACCTCGGAACTCCAGTTCCCACCGCTAGAACAATTGTATGATGGACCTCTTCCAATAACGGAAGCTAAGAAAAAAGATCTCATTAATCTATGTGAGAAGGGGGTTATACCCGAAGAGTACCATGGATGGTACAGAAGTTTTCTTGTAGATAGGGATCGCATTGAACGCGTCCCTGATGTGGCCGCCTCTGAAGAGTCACAATCTGAATCATCTGTGGACTCATCAGCTGATGAATGAAAGATACATTATTTTTGTTTTTCTAAGTATACTAAACAATTTGTGAAAACATGAATTAATTTCATGGTTTCACAAATTGTTTTGTATAAGTACTTAGATAGAAAATCTAAATTAATTCATTTTTTCACAAATTGTTTTGTATACTTAGATAAAAATAAAAAGTTACTAATAAAGTTGATTATTTCCTAATACATACGAGTATATCATTCTTATTATTTTCCTACTTTATTCAGTTTTTACTTTCATGTAAGTAGGTAATGATTTTTTGGTATTTTTGTAATTATAAAAATAAACCAGGCTTGCTGTAGTTCGTTGTATGAACATTTTGCAGATAGTCTACCACAATTCTTAATTTTACTCAAGCAAAACCAATTATCATTTTTTAAATTTCAATTTGTAGAATGTTTCAGAGTGTTATTTTTACAGTTGTTTTTGGTACCTTAATACTTTCTTCGAAAGGTTACGGTGAAGCTATAAGATAAGCTCAAAGTCATTTAATTAATGATATATAATGCTTATGTCGTTATTCAGGAAAACCCAACTAAATGACCTCCCTGGAGATAGTTTTTGGCATTTTTTCAAGCATTATCAATGAAGTACTTCCATTTTTATGATTTACAAACATACTTTATTAATTTTTTCATTATAATTATATGATTGCAGGTAAGATATATGTAATTTAGTTACATAATTATTCTGTCAAACTTTTAAATCATGATTGCCACAAGTTTAGTTTTCGGTAGATAATCGGTTTTACCAATAACGGGACGATATATAAGTACAGTACTGTTTTTGCACCAGAAGTCGAGGTGTTGGTGTGAATTTTAGTTCATGAAAACTAATTTTATTCCACACCTTTTTAATCGCGATTAAAAATAGTCAGTAAAAGTTAGAAAATCTAAATTTTAAAAACGTCAAATTCAGAATAGCAAAATTGCCATTTTCAGTAAATTAAAAACTCAATACCATCTTACTGCTGTCAAACTATAGTTAAGTTGTGTCACTTTAGTCAATTTCAGAATAGGAAATCGTCGTTTGAAAGGAATAAACTAAATTTTTGTGATTTTTAGTCTAGTTTAGAGAATTTTGTGACAAGGGAATCGGCACCATTATCTATCATCTACATCCAAAATTTAATTTTACCACGCTCAAAGATACGGATCAAAAAAATCGTTACAAAGAAAATATTGCCCGTAACGTACACGTAAAACACACGGCCGTGTCCACGACACAACCACACCAAGACTTTTGTTTTATTTGCTGTGGTGTATGGAAATTGTCATGTTTTCTTACGAATCCTGAGCGGTAGGATAAGAAAGCTCATATTAATATTATTTAAAAAATCTAAGGCACGTTGCAGATCCTGCGCAGTTGAAGCAAATTTATTGCACACTCTGTCAGTCGCTTGCGTATTGTATACCTACTCTTCATGGCGAGGTGCGGTAAAGACTGCGATAAAGCCATTAGAGATCGCCCAACGTGAAATAGTTCTAAATTCAACATTAAAGATGTAACTAATCTTTTGTAACAATATTATTTAAAATAGTGTCCATGGAGTTCCTTGCCCATTCTTCTCCATAGGTACTTACTACGCTTTGGAATGGGCAACTAGCTTCATATTTCTGACTGACCGACTCCTTGACAATTCAAAAGTGCTTGTAAATGGTTTAATTAAAATAAATGCTTTGAGCTTGAGTTTTGAGTTTGAATTATAGACAATTAATTATGCCAAAATACTTGGCTACAATTGTCATTTAAGTGAGCAAACGTGTGTAAGTTTGAGTAATAAATAATATCAAAGCCGGGAGGCAAAGATAGACTAAACAAAACCCAAGAATACACAAAACAGAAACTTAATTGAAGCTGCGACTCCGCGCCTCAAATTCTCTCCTACTCTTGATGCTTATCACAAAGACTCAGACAATATTGTATATTATGAATACATGCGTAATTCTAAAGACAAATGGCATTCGTCTGATTATGTTATTCTAAACTAGGTTTTGCAGACGGATATGCTCGAGTGGAATTCGGAAAAGGACATGTTATCAATTCTGGAATAACCAATCATGAGATTCGCTTTATGATCGGTGAATGTATCTCAAAGGTTGCTTGTTCTATTGGCAGTTTGACACAAAACAAGCTTAGGATTTCAAGTTAGGTTCCGGCTGGTGTGAATAACAAGCTTAAAAACTTGTTTTAATTATCATAATCTATACATAATTATGTATTATAAATTAAAGTTGCTCATCGTCTTCGTGTCTGCCTGTGACCACCTTGTTCTTCTAAATTACGCGACGGATTTTGGTGCGGTTTTCAACATCATTTAGATAATTTATTCCGAAAGGGGTATGTGTATAGAATTTAATACTAGCTGGTACCGGAGGCTTCGGCCGCGTGACTTTTTCTTAAATAAAAGTAGCCTAAGTTACTCCTTATAACGTCAGATATCTGCCAGTGAAAGTCCCGTCAAAATCGGTCCAGCCGTTTCGGAGATTAGCCGGAACAAACCGACAGACAGATAGACCGACCTATAGACAAAAAAAGGTTATAATTTCCTTATATACCTACTTTCATATGCATAAGTAAAAAGTTGTTTTATTTTTTATATTACAAACATTTTATTTGTTTGTATAGATATGTAGATATTATTATGTAATGAAGAATTCAACATGTTTTGTTAACGGAAGAATAAAGCAGGGGCGGGTTGCTAGTCAAAGTATTAAAAATACCAGCCAAGTGCGTGTCGGACGGATAAATTTATCCCAAGAACAAACTTAACATTGTAGTTAAATAACATGTTCTTCCATACATTTCAACTGCAAATATAAGTTGGTCGACTAGTAGGTACTCGTTAACTTGTAAAGCCTACTTAGGTAGCTGTGATAGTTTTCCTTTTAACTTCGTTATGTATACTACTGCTGTATACCCATGCCAAATTACAGCTTTCTAGTACTAAGAGTCTCTGAGCTAAGCCGCGGACAGACAGACAGACAGACGGTCATGGCGAAACTATTAGGGTTCTTTGTTGACTACGAAACCCTAAAAAACGATAATTAATAAAAAAGATAGAAATAATCATTTAAATGCATGATTTCGTAACCCCATTTAGCTACCAAGTCTAGTTTTTGAGTAATATATTTTTCAGGAATATTTTGTTGGAGTGAAAACTTCTTTAGGCGCGTTGTGCACTTTTTGGGTGAAGAAAAATCATGGAACTCGCGTCATCGTCACCGAACGCTTTCCATGAGCTATATATGTGTGTATACTGTGTATGTATGTGTACTTTTTGGGTGAACAAAAATCATGGAACTCGCGTCAACGCTCGAAATTAATAATCTAATAGCTCGACGATCCAATTCACAAGTTACTTAGTTTTCACTTCAATGGCCGTCCCCAAAGACTGCCCATTTTTTTTTGAGTAATATTATTTATAAATGATTATTTCTATCAGCATTTTTAATAAAAATGTGATGTCCGAAAAATTGTCCTCATAAAACACTGCGCGCTGGCGCTGCAACAAAAAACGAATCATTCGACCAGTAGGCCAGTGGATCATAAAAAAATTCTCAGTAACGGAGAGGTCTTGGGGTTCAATTGCAGTAATCAAATAAAGCGTTAAGTATTTATCATGGGGCGTTTGATCGTGACTCATGGTCTTAGCGTCCGAGGTTCTTCCATCCGAATATTTGTCTGTCTTTGTACCAACATACTGTAGATTCTTTGTATAATATAAATGCTACATACAGGTTTTGTGTTTTGACGTATGTGTACATGTTAACGTTACGCAAATTTAATTAATGCTTGGATTAATCGTAATCCAACGAAGCTTTCGAAGACTTAGAAAAGCCGCAGAGGTTTTCGTATTAAACCCTTGGAGATTTATTCTTGTAACGGAATTTTATGAGAAATCTCATTAGTATACTTATTTGTGCGATTAGATTGACTTTGGGTAAGGTTCAAGTTGAACTTTGAACTTTAATTTTACTCTAAACAATTTGTTTCCATTTCATCTTGGTTTATAGGTATCTAAAATATCTAGACAGCATACTTATCTGTTTTCTGAATGTCGGTATCTACTGCCATAAGCTTTTACAATTATCGTTGGCAACGTATAAAAGGGTTCTCCGATACGGCTACCCATCTAACATTTAACCGCAGCAATCAATCAACCCTGACCACCAATTAAACGACAGTTAAGACGCCAAATGAACCAGTAAATTGAACTGAAACTAAGTACTTTTACTTGATGCGGAAAATATCTGCGTCTAAATGGTCAATAAATTCGGATTTAAGTGCCCAAGTAGATACGCAGGGCAATAGAAAGGACTTGTTCGGGTTACGAGATATAACAGTAAAAGTAATATGTAGTTAAAACTTATGCCGACCGATAGGGCAGAGGTCAGTAATGGCCGACGTTACAGGACCAAAAACATTTGCCTTTTGTTTTCTGAATTGGGTTGTACAGGCTGACGAAATCGAATTTTCGTAGGACCAAACTGTTGGTGCGGGAAGAAGGACCAAATATGTACCGCCATTTACAGATCCCCTATGTCCTCAACGACGTGCCGTTTGGTGTCGGACGTAAAAAATAGCACCACCCTATTTCCAACCGTTGGGTGTCGTAAAACTCGACTAAGGGACTTACGAGAGAATGGGCAGCAGCGTTCTTAGCGATTATGGTAACCCCCCCCCACCTTTGGGGGAGGCCTATGTCCAGCAGTGGACGTCTTTCGGATGAAATTATGATGTCCTCAACTAGTTACTATAATTCGAGTTTTGATTAGTGTAAATGTTTTTGTCTTGAAGCTTACTATCTCAAAGCCATGTTTATCAGTTGAGGGCGTCCATTAATTACGTGAGGTGTTTAGTTTGGGGTTTTTGTTTTGGGGGGAGGGGTCGATTCGAATCTCACCCAATTCCACATGGAGGAGAGCGAGTCTCGGCAAATATTAAGTAATATTTTTCCCGTAATAAACAGTGTAAAACTGCGAGAAAACTGGGTAATTATTATAAAATAGAAAAACTTTTTTTTAAAACATTCATTCATTCATTAAAAATAAAAATAAACTAATGGCTTTATAATTAAGCAAATTATCGCGCGGAGGGTAAAAAAATCTCCGCACGTAATTAATGGACGCCCAAATCAAAATCTTTTATTAATGGAGTTTGACGTCACATGACAAAGACACGTAGAACAAGTGTCTATAAGTTTCGTAACACCCGAGATGTTTAGGTGCACTTAAAAACGCCCTTGTGATAAACCCGAATTGCAATATGCTGAGCTGTTAAATTTTATATGATCTTCATCCCCAAAAGTTGAATATGTTACACTAGTGTTACATTATACTCGACAATATTTTGTATTCGAACTGAGTCTAGCGTTTTTTGAGAAGTGATCTCTAAGAAGAAAAACAGATGGGGAAAGGTCAAGGATTCGTTAAGTCAAGATAGTGAAAACATGACCGCGTTACAGAATGGTATGCACTTAAGGCGAAAGCGTCAGGGCACTCCTATGTTTTTGACGTGAATAAATCTTTAAATATGCTTCTATGGTGGGAGGCATTTCAGAAAACTGATGATAGCAAAATCGGGGGATACAGTTTGGTGTTGCAACTATATATGGTGTATATATTCATACACGAAATATTTTAAGAGGACCATCTATAAGTGGTAAAGAAGCCATGGAAACGATATTTTTTTTAAATCTGAATATATTATTTAATAAATTAAATAATTTAAAATTACTTGATATGGATGATAAATTATCAAAATTCACCGCGCTCGTGCCGCAACCGTCGCCGCGTCCGGGCGGGTCATTCATAGAATATGTAAAATTTTGGAAAATGCAACTCCTTTGCAAAATGTCTCAAGCAATTTTAAAACTATAATAATTATGTAAAAATATAAAACACTTAGATAAAAAAAAAGCCTGCTATGGCTTTTTTACTATCTATAGATGGTCCTCTTAAAATATTTCGTGTTTGAATAGATACAACTTATATATCTATGATCTAGAATTCTAGATCCAAAGTTTAATTACACCGCTCGATAGAAAATATTACCAGTTAAGTACACGTATTCACGTAAATCACACGGCCGTGTCCAGGACATAGCCACACCTCGAGTTTTTTTGCAATTTCAAGGTCATTATTAGGTTGTATATTGATCAAAATATGATTCGCGACCGTGACATGCATGTATTTACAAAATCATAACCACTAAAATCATCAATACAACCTTCTAAGTTCATATTACCGTATTCAATAACTCATCATCATCATCATCATTTCAGCCGAAAGACGTCCACTGCTGGACATAAGCCTCCCCCAATTGGGGGGGTTTGCCATAATCGCCACGCTTGGCAGGCGGGTTGGCGATCGAAGTGTGGTGTTAAAAACGCATAGAGAACGCTGCTGCCCATTCTCTAGTAAGTCCCTTAGTCGCCTTTTACGACACCCACGGGAGGAAATAGGATGGTGCTATTCTTTACGTCCGGTACCACACGGTACAAAAAAAAAATAGAACCCTAAAAGTCATGATTTAATAAAATAGTTAATAGGATTTTATGAACTTAGAGAGTTGTTTGATGATTTTTATGATAATAATTCTATAAATAAATGTTACGGTCACGAATCATTTCGTTGGTTACCCTGGCGCTCCTCCCTTAAGTAAGCCTGTCCCGACAGCTGGCACGCAAGATTGATTAATCGGAATGGTCAATTGTTAAACAAACCGCCTTCAGTAACTCAATACTAACGAAGACGGCGTGTTTACCATATTTACTAACCGGCTCTCGTTTAGCTTACTAATTAATGTTGTAACAGTAACTTGATGTTTGGTCTAGTGGGGTAATTGCGTAACACATAATGGCAATGCCTTTCATTTTGACAATTAAATGACATTCAGTGCACCTTTTGAAAGAAAGCAAGAAACATATTTTTATTTCGGACATGCTCAGGAAATACAAACACTAAAAAAGGAGCATTTAAAACTAAATACAAAGCAAAATATAAATACATCCATACTTCCATACTACTATTATAAATGTGAAAGTAACTCTGTCTGTCTGGCTGTCTGTCTATATGTTACGTTTTCACGCCTAAAGTGCTGAACCGATCGTCATGAAATTTGGCAGAGATATAGCCTGGGATATGGAGAAGTACATGGGCTACTTTTTTACGCGATAACCGACATCCACGCGGGCGGAGCCGCGGGCAAAAGCTAGTATTTATATAAAAAAAAAACGAACTTTTCAACCATGAGAGAGATTAGCAATTTCCTTCGAATTGTGATTGACAGTACCTTATTACGCAATTGGGATGGTGCTGGGTACTATGATTTCCAGTTCGGGCAAAATGTTATTGGGATTTTTCATCAAGAATTTTTTAGAAGCAGCCTGGAGTCTGAATTTGTGTTCATGGCAAAAGGTGCCATGATTTTGGTCATTATTAATGTGTCATGAATTATGTCTTTTGTTGGAGATCCTTCTTTACCTATATTTATACATTTTTTTTGTCTGTCTGCCTGTCAACGGCTGGACCTATTTTGACGGGACTTTCACTGGCAGACAGCTGATGTTATATGGAGTAACATACGCTGCTTTTATTTTAGAAAAAGCCATGCGGGCGAAGCCGCTGTCAGCAGCTAGTAAATAAATAAAATGCTTGTTCTCTTTATCATGGAAGTTAAAGCCTAACTGCCGAAATGTTAGTTTACTTCCTTAAAATTTGAGGAAAGCAGACGCGATTTTATGTTTCAGTTGCTTGCAACACATGCATGACATTTCGTTAGATCTTTGTCATGGCCTCTTGTTTGAAGTGCTCTTACGTTGAGCATTTCGTGAGGACTGGAGCGTCAACGATTAGTTTGGAGACCTTTGACTGGAATGTTGCAACTACCTCGGTACTTCACTTCTTACCAACATAGTTGGTTCGTCACGGTGTAGCTCGCTGACATTTAGCATCGATGAAATATTTTCCGAGTCATGGATGGTATTAGTATCTCATTTTTACATAAATGCTGATTGTTTTCGTGCTTCTAATGTACAAACAGTAGGCCTAGCGCAAACGCACGGAGTAAACATAGCTAAATTTCGAAAGATTTTTAAATAAAAACTACCCGGTACCTACATAATATAATGGTGATGATGTGGTTGTCGAAAATTCAAACAAAATGTGTTGCCAACCGTACTTTATAATAAAGTACTTACCCTACTTTCTTTTCGATAAATATACTTTTGCACTTATACTACAATATATTACTTTTTGATACTTTTGCATAAAAATAACGTACGCGAAAATACTTTATTTCTAACCTTTATTGTGTAAAACGAACTCATATGGGTACTGAACTTATAAGTCAAAAAAGAAAATCTATTAATAAAGATAAAGAATTTTCAGAGAAAAATATAGTTGTGTTTAAGACAAACCAGTTGTGTTGACAAATGGCAATATACTTAAAAATGCATCTGATAGCATACCAAATGTAAAAAAAAAATATTTCTTATTTTGTCTCTGTTCCCGCCACTTGAGTTTTCACTGAGAGTTTTTTCGGTAATAACCTGAAGTGGCGAGAAGAGAGAAATAGATCGCAAATTTAATGAAAAATTAGTGATTTATTTATTTATTTGAATCAAAATTTCGGTTGTAAAACTAGCTTTCAAAGACAGCAAAAATTTGTTAGCGTTTTTCCCAAAAATGTGTTTATATAGGAATAAAAACTTATTTAAATTTGAAAAATCCTATTTTCTTCCAAATACTTTTTTTCCTATTCAAAGAAGTTGATACATACTTTATTTTTCTCAAAAAAAGTTGGCAACCCTAGTTGCATTTTGATTTAAAATTGTTATTATGTATGTCGCGCGTTCGTGCTAGGGCACTCAGGACTTTTATCATAATTCAACCTGTAATATAATGTATCTGGTTATAGAATTTACTTTTCTTAACACTCTTCTGCTTACGTCACATATCTAAGCTAGGTTTTTCGATAGAATTCAATTTAGATCTGCCATCTTCACTTCAGTGTGCTTCAGTTAACAATTTTAACTCTGCGTTCAGTGTTAGAACTTATTGTTTTTCATTTGTTTAAGCATTAATCTGTTGTTTCTTCTTCAGTTCTGCACCAGATAAATAATTTATGAGGCCAGAGATTTAGAGAGCAATGGTGGCCCAATAGTATAGGGAGAGGAAGGCCCAAAAAAATATGGATGGATTGTGTGAGGAATGATATGAAAGAGAAGGGAGTGAATGATAGAGTGACGGTTGACAGGGGGGAATGGAAAAAGAAAACGTGTTGCGCCGACTCCAAGTAACATGGGACAAGGGCAGGAAGAAGAAGAGGTGGCCCAATAGTGGCAGGCGCTTTACTTTGTGTAAATTATTTCATCACCACTGCTCTCAAAACGGTGAAGAAAAACTTCGTGAAGAAACCGGTATGTCCTAGAACAAAAAATTCGAAGACATGTGACATCTACCAACCCGCACTGGGCTGGCGTAGTGGATTACGGCCCACTCTCTCTCAGGACTGTGTCTCAGTAGTGGGAAGATTATATGCTGATTAAGTATTATATATTTATGATATTACTAGCTGACCCGACAGACTTCGTTCTGTCAAAAGCTTTTTGATTCTGGCAGTTTGTCTACGCGCAAAGAAAAATAGTAGCCAAAAAGTTACATTAGGAGACAGTTACTTACATAAGATTACATTAGAAAAGTAAATAAGGTCGTTTTCTTATATTTTTTTTTACTTACTTTTTTCTTACATAAGAACCTTCTGACAATAACAAACACAACAAAAAAATAATTAGCGAAATCGGTCCAGCCATTCGCAAATTGTTGTTATTTTTTTCATTTTTTTTCACCGTTTTAACCTTCCCTGGACTACGGCAAACATCTCAAAACAGCTAAATCGGCCCAGCCGTTCTCGAGTTTTAGCGAGACGAACAGCAATTGATTTTTATATATATAGATAATATCTTTACCTATATCATTCTATTTGTTAAGTGTGGACTGCAAATCAATAGTGCTCCGCAGTCTAAATAGTCAACAGCTTCCGACATCCCTTGAATTCAGCTGAATATAGCAATTGTCGATGATGTGAGGAACATCAGAAATAGTTCAGGAGTACATCAAACATCGGATGTTTTGAAATGTAACGAAATTGGGTAATCACGTAGTTACGACTTTCAAAACAGACTTTCCGACAGACGGTCGCGAATTTACATTTGAAATCTTGTATTTTGGTCGCGGAATGTGTATTGTCCAGAATAAGTATCGTAAATCAACATACACTTAAATGATAAATGATAAATGATTTTATTTCTGTAAGTAGGTTTTTACAAACACTTTTACACGTCAATCAAATTTTAAAACTAGATGAGGTCGGCATTTCGTATCTGACTACTCTGAGAAGAACACACTTGATTCGTATCTATATGCAATACCTTGTCTAGCAGTACAAAATGTTATTGGGTTTTTCCACCTGGAATTTCTCAGTAGTCGCTTGAAGTCTGGTCTGGATTTGTGCCTGGTTGAAGGCAAAAGTTTTTTTTTTTTAATTAGCAGGAGTGAGAAATCCTCATGGACGCCCAGACTGCCTCACTGTATATGCAATACCTTGTCTAGCAGTACAAAATGTTATTGGGTTTTTCCACCTGGAATTTCTCAGTAGTCGCTTGAAGTCTGGTCTGGATTTGTGCCTGGTTGAAGGCAAAAGTTTTTTTTTTTTAATTAGCAGGAGTGAGAAATCCTCATGGACGCCCAGACTGCCTCACTGGTGAGCCATTCTGGGCAGTGCCGGACTCTTACCGGCTAAAACCCACTCCTGCCTTTGCTGCGTGTCCCTTTGACATGATCAGATACCTTTTTTTTGGCAATGATTTTTGATTGTCGTCGTTCTGTTTTTTACTTTATCATTGTCAGTCAGGGTTTGCCAACGTGCGATGGAGCGCAGTATTCTAGGCGTCAAATTGACAGATCGTATTCGCAATACCACACTGCGCTCCAAAACACAGATTACTGACGTTGTTCAACAAGCCGCTAAGCTGAAGTGGGACTAGGCTGGCCACGTCTGCCGTATGCCCAATGAACTGTGGGCCAAAATTACCACTATGTGGAGCCCTGACACAGCAAGAAGGCGCCGCGGCAGACCCCGTAGAAGATGGCGGGACGAGCTGGAGAAAACAAACGACCAGTGGTCCACATTAGCCCTGGATCGTAAGAGCTGGAAGTCATGGGGAGAGGCCTTTGCCCAGCAGTGGGATGATGCAGGCTAACAGTAACAGTAATTGTCAGTCCTGTTTTAGGGCTGGACCCTATTACATGGGACTGAAACATAACTGGCGAAATGTGGGTATATCTCTCCCTAACCCTTCGGGCAGGTGTGATGTTATGTATGTGTACTTAAGTGAAGTTTAAAGCTTGTGTCTCGGACTTTGGCTTGCCTAGTTCTACTACTCATCTATTTCACAAAATAAAATAAATTCACTAATAGACAACGCACAGCCTTCCGCTGGGTCTAGAAGTATGAAATTTTGCACAAGAGTTTCTTAGACAACAAAGGTTTTTTTTTTAAATGCTTTATATAAAGAATTCTGTTCTCGATAAGTGTGTGACCGAATAGGTCATAATTAATTACAATCTAGCCTTTAAATCAAAGCAATTTAATCTAACTTAAAGTTTTATGTGATAATTATTTTAAAACTTAGAATAGTGTTTAGGGCGCTTATACTTAGATACACAATAAAAAATAAAAAATCTGGTAAGACAAAATCACTACAAATCAGCTAAAAACTCACTTCTAAGAAAATAAAGATGTGAAGGTAAACTGGTTTTATATTTTTATATACTATCCTCTAAGTTGTTAATATTTTAGATATTTGAGCAAACGTGAGTAGGTGCCAGTAAGCATATTGCATTTGTTCGTTCGCTGTCAACTATATTTACATCTTATTGCCTAGAATTGTGGTTTTGCTGTGTGAATTAATTCTTTTACGGAATCAAAACACGGAATATTTCTGTTTGATAATGGTGCCAAAAAAAAAATCCTTAAAAAATTCCTAATCAATACTGTTATTTTTTATCTAAGCCTGTCTCCCCGTCCTGTAAACAGTGCCGGATTAAGCAAGCGCGGGGCCCGTAGCAAATACTATCGATGGGCCCTTGATCTGGGGCCCAAGTCTGCTATTTTTATAAATTCGTCACTCTAACACGATCCCATTGTCATTTTGCTAAAAGTTCGTAATCTGCTAAATTCATAATTCATCGGGGCCCCCTTTTGCGCGGGGCCCGTAGCAATTGCTACTCTTGCTACGAGGTTAATCCGGCACTGCCTGTAAATGTAACAATTTAATTGCTAGACTCATACACGAAGAAGACTTCAGTGCGACTTAAAAAGAGACTCGAGCTCTCATGTAATATTCAAGAGCTCGTAGAGAATTTTAGTCTTGGAGTCCTGTTGTTATGAGTCGAGTATTGTAATTCATCATCCGAGTCCGTTTATGAAGGACTCGAAGACTCGTGTTCTTTGCAATACTAAGTGAGATGGGCCCGTCGCGTACTTGTAACTTCATACCAAAACTGCGGAGGGTCCCATCTGTATTAATCTATGCCCATAGGAACCTACCTTTTGGAACTTGAATAAATTTTATTTCCGTGTTTTGACGTTCAAAAGTGCCAGTCTTTAATTTGCCTTGACTTTTGACCTCTGAGTTTGTTTCACCATTTCTTCTCAGGGGTAAAAGTGATTCCGATATCCTATTTACCGAATAAACGATTTTATTATATTTCATATGGAAGCTCATTGTTTTTGCTGATAAAAAATCCCATCGGGAAGACGGCTAGTATATTAGTATCTTTATCTCCAAGAATTGACCTCCCATCGACCCCTCCTAAAATGCAATCTATGCGGATATAAGGACCACGTTCTGAATATAATATTCCGCCGAGCTTTCTATTATATTACTAAACCTACGTGGTACAATTCCCGAATAAAGTCGATCGATAAACTTTCCTTACTTTTCTTACTCGGATGATATTAGTTTCTACTCGGACATCTCCCTCTCCCCTACACTCCATTTTTATAGCGAACAATTCATTCCTCTCTTGGAAACTTGTTTTGCGTCCTGTTATGCCGAAAACATCACTATTCATATATTATACGTAATATTGTTGCAATACTTTCTAAAGACGACTAGTCAATGAAACTAGGTACGTAGTGAACTTTGTTGTGGAATTGTGGTGTAACGGTCAGGAGGGCAGCGAGAAAGTGCAGACATACTTAGCTGCTACACTTAAAAATCCAGACTAAACAATGCCAGGCCTATTTAGCATTCATCATATGCCTAGCCTTCTCCCAAATATGTTGGGGTCGGCCTATCTGACCTTTACAACCCAGTTACTGGATAACACGATACCCCTTGGTAAGACTGGTTCACAGACTCCCGGGCTTCTGACGACTCTTAACAACTGTGAAAGATCTACAAATGACAGCTGGGACCATCGGCTTTACGTGCTTTCCGAGGCACGGAGGTGTCTTTGTATGTATCATCCATCCACGGAACAACCGCGGCAAGCGTAGCTTAACCTGATCGATCGATCCGTGCGGTTGTTATTACTTAGCAGCACTGTGGCGGCATCTACAACGCCACATGCGAACTACGCATCAAAAAGATCTGACGTCACAAATCCTGCATCGCGCAATCAGAGTTTACCGCGCGACTAGCTTATATACAACATCCCGACATCAACCGTTGGGCAGTTGCCTACCAGACACAATACCCGTCTGGTCGGAAGATCCTCCCTTTTTCATATAGTATGAGTGAATTTTACACCCTGTCCCTCATACCTCTATAGCACTATCAATTCGAATTTGGCTGGGTGGGTTAGTTCGCTACTGGTACAGAAGACCGCTGGCCTAGATAGCGTAATTCGGAGTTTCAATAGAATAAGAGGCCAGCTTATACTGGTGTTGTTATCACTGACGTCCGGTCATTCTAGTGGTTGTAAGGATTCCGTACCGAAAGAAAAAAAACGGTATCCTTATAGGGTCACTCGTGTGCCTATCTGTATGTCCGTCTGTCAATTTGCTCTGATTCTAATGGACCGATTAAGTTGAAATGTGGTACACATATCAATTTCTGTGACTCAAACACGGACGTGTAGTGTAACGTTAATCAATTAATTATGAATATGGGGGTCACTTTTGAGAGAGAAATAAGATAATTTAAAAATATTGTTTTGCGCACTCTACCATGTGACGTATCAAATGAAAGGGCTTACTGTGAGGGTCTCAAGTATATATTTATTTTATAAATATAAAATTAATAAATAAAAGCTATTAATGAAAATTGTTGAAAATTTACCATCCCCCTTGAAAGATTTGAAAATAATGCAGAAAATGGTTCTATAGATACGTCTATAGATTAAAGGAAAACCTATCAGAATTTTTGGTCTTAAAATAACATGGTAAATCTCCCAATATTGTCTGTTAAACTAACATTTACAGTCGGAATGTATGGGAGAACATGTTTTTCATCTACAATGTTTCTTATTGTTTGTTCTTGGGATAAATTCATCCCAACTACGAGACCCTTCATTTTGCTTGTTCGAACACGCACTTGGCCGGTTTTTAACTGGTCCTATTACCATCAGATTGCATTATCCATCGTGAGTGTTTTGAGTCATTTATTAAAAAATTTAAGCTTCACTCATTGTTACTGGATCAACTAAATGTAGAAAAACATTTTCGAAGTCTGTTCTTTACACGAGTTACAAATACATCCCACCATTTTATTTAAATCGTCACCAAAAAGGAAAGTTTCTACAATCTCTGAATTTATTCAGCATTAATTCTAAAATTTACGATGTTCAGATTACGCTCTTTGTCCCTATTAAAGATAACTTGAGCCCTGGACTAAAATGGCCTACTTTATTATTCAAGGCAGGTTCCAAGCAAAATAGTTTGTTTGTTTTATCTTAGTTATCTCCAATAACTACTAAAAAGTAAGTTGGCTTAATAAAGTGTACGTTTATTGTCCAGTTTACTGTTTTATTCGAAAATATTGTTCACGGCCTGCTGAGTAGCAAAAAATTATAAAATTTTATGAAGAAAGAT
This sequence comes from Dryobota labecula, assembly GCA_947523025.1. Taxonomy (NCBI): domain Eukaryota; kingdom Metazoa; phylum Arthropoda; class Insecta; order Lepidoptera; family Noctuidae; genus Dryobota; species Dryobota labecula. The sequence continues at coordinate 3,390,603 of OX383305.1, read as the reverse complement.
AAGTGTGTATTTGTCTTTTCTCCATCCACAAGTGCTTCATCTAACTAAAGAATATTAGATGTAAAAACGTCTGTAAAAAAATATGGAACAGTAAAAAAAATAGAACCGACCACCTGTTATATTAATAGAGCTATAACTTGCCGAATGTGGTGATTATTTGGCCGTTTCCATAGGGAAATCATAACCAAGTACATATTGCTTTCCATAGCTCTGTAAGGAATTATTTGGTACAAAAAATTGTGTAGAAATGATCGTGTCATTTATATCTATGACGCGAATCACGTTTAGTAATTTTACGGTTTTTATTTTGCGTAAATTATTCACCTGGCAAATTACGTTCTGTCATGTTACGTAACATGACCCTATCATTTAGACCTTTAGCAGCTTTAGAGACATCAACACCTATTTCTCCGCTTTCCTCATCCAGTCCATCGCTACTGCCGTTAAAACATAAGTCTACCTCAACAAAACCACATTCATTTAAGTTATCCCCAGTTCCATCAAAACCAGTACCTTTCCATTCCATACCCAACGTTTCCCCAAATTAGGTAACTCATTAGATTATCGCGCATATCTCGTGGCTTGGTGCCACAATTGTTCGCGCCTTGAATAACTATGTGATGTAGATAAATTGATTTGCGGCGTCTGTATGTTTTCCTACTTCTTATTGTGTTACCGCTTCCAGGGTTCTCACTTCAAGTTTCTGGTCTTTTGATCCGCAAGCTTTGAAGTATAGGATTTAAGTATCTTAAAGGTACCTATTATAAAAATATTGTCATCATTAGCCCGTGTTTAAATTTATTTCACATAAACATACTTGGGCACTTACTCGTATTAAATAAAACGTCAGAAGCTAGGTCCACCGTTCCAACTGGTCGGTAAGAAACTCCACGGTTACTCTTTTAAAAATAGTTAATTTTTACAATGTTTTCAAATTACGCTATTAAAAGGTATCGGAGGACAGTTTAGGCCTGTCAACAAATACTAGGTAAGTACTTACAAGACTACCATACTAAAATTACGTCTGGTGAGTATTGTGGGCGCAATATGTTTTTGGTCTTATCTAACCATATCACCAAGAACAGTAAAATTGCTTTTCTCGAAACATTGATTACATACTCGTAACATCTAAGGAAGTTGACCTCCATAAATGAAGATAGATTTCTCCCAAGGGATTAAATACCATCAGCAAAGCGCGGATGTGATACTCGTCTTCCAATTCTCATGAGAATTTATTGCGTGAAGATTCTATATCATGTTATTCTACATTTCGTTTCGCATTAACCACCTTACTTAATTGCTTAAGCAGTTAACTGATAGTTCTGATGCCCTCTTTATTAACTGATGCTCATTCTAGGTTTATAGCTTCTAAAGTAGCTTCGACCTGGTTTACCAAAGACACATCGGGAAGGCGAATTTGAAAACAGCTATAATTTTCTGATTTATTTTCTCTTTTCATATTTTTATTAGCACCCATTATGGCCAACTATGGGAAACTTTTTTATTGTTTTCAAACATGCGATGTTTAAAAGCGAAAAGAAATGGTATCTTCAAATCTAGATTGTACATATTACTTATATTTCTTCAATAATGTGAGACGTTATTGGTATATTTTAGTAGTTCGGTCTATATAAAACATTTTTATGTCTCCTAACTTTTTAATCGCTTTGGCCAATGTTAGCCCCCGAATCGAGCGAGCTTTTCAAATGTGGCAAAGCTTTGTACCAGCAAAAAACAAAATCTACTCATAATATCTCTCTAGCTAATCTCTGGAACTACTAGTCAGATTTGAAAAAATCTTTGTGTTTGATTGCCCAATTATTGAGGAAGGCAATAGGATATTTAACATAACGCTAGGATCTTTAGAAGCCGAGCAAAAATAAAAAAAGTCAGAAAGAACGCTAAGTGAAAACGAAGTAATAGCGCGGGCAAGCAATGCGATGCGACGGGGTGGGACTGGGGAACAAGTAATTTCACGCGGGCGAAGTCGCGAACAGAGCTAGTAAAAGATTAAATTGTTTCATATGCCTTGCCCTCGATGTCAACTGTAGCGTTAAACGTGGCTGTATACACATTGTTACCCATGTTTGTTGTCTCGGGTGATAGATGGCGTCAGTATCGATAATCTCGGGACAAATTCTAGCTTAGAGTATTGTAGGGGACTCTTCGAATGAAACTAGTGGTCGAGGTACTTCTTCTTTATTCTTGCTTCTTCAAGTGACGGCCGCCGACTGACTACAGTCTCACAATGGCGCCTTATTTATACAATTTTGGCTAATGAACAATCATTCAACTAGCGCCCTCTACTGGACACGCCTATATTACGTAATTTATTATTGACCAATCAGAGCCAAGCAAACAAAAAGCGACACTAAGCTTTAGTGCATCGAAACTTTACCGTAACGAGGACCGTTCTACTTTCTTATTAAACTTTCCCTTGAATTCAGGCACCTCGCTATGATAAATTCACAAAAACATATGACAAAATACTAATTAGAATCTAACTAGACTAACTACAAGCAATGGGATCATATTTCCTATAAAATAACACTAATTAGACTCTTATAGGTCTTATACAAATTAAATTAGAGACACATAAAAACATCGTTCATATTCACTATACTTACATGATTCTAAGTTCTAGTTATTCTAAAATATAGCTCTATTTGAGAGTCTTAACACTTTAAAACACTCATTCACACTCGAATATGTCTCTTATAAGAGTCTTTCACTTTATAACACTTATTTACACTGATTAAGCGTCTCTTTAGCACTTTAGCACTGAATGTCCATGTTCACTAATCTCACTACGTTGAGCCTTCGCGGACGGCGTCGCCAACAGTCTCCCCCTCGGTGTCTTGCACCTCAGCTCGCAGGGGCGACGTCGCTGGCACGATCACGACCAGCCGGGATGCTGGCCGCCGCAGTACGCCCGCCGAGGTGCGGACGTCGACGATCCGGGTTCTTCCATCTGGCCCGGGGTAGGTCGCGCTGATCTCGCCGCGTGGCCACGAGCAACGTGGCAGGGTGTGGTCCACCAGCAGGACAAGGTCGCCGACGGTGGGATCCCGGTAATGGGGACCCTGGAAGTACCGGGGTGAGAGCGTGGGTAGGTACTCTCGCACCCATCTGGCCCAGAAGTGGTCGGCCAGGCGCTGGGATGTCCTCCAAGATGGAGAACCGATGAGCTCGGAGTCGTCGAATGAGCCGAACAAATGGGCTCCGCTGGACCTCCCAATAAGGAAGTGGTTGGGAGTCAGTGCTTCTTCTTCATTGGGGTCTGTGTTCACGGCGAATAGTGGCCGTGAGTTGACCACATGTTCGGCCTCAAGCAGCAGGGTGTGCAGAACCTCTTCCCTCGGTCTTCTTTCGTGGAGCGTCGCTGCCAGTGCGGTCTTGACGGTGCGCACCAGCCGTTCCCATGAGCCGCCCATGTTTGGGGCTCCCGGGGGGATGAACCTCCATACTATGCCGATCTTGTTGGTAGCCGCTTGAAAGGCCTCTTGAAGTTCGCGACTTGCACCTATGAAGTTGGTGCCGTTGTCGCTCATGATGACTTTGGGAGTGCCTCTTCTGGCGATCATTCGTCTCAAGGCCATTATCATGGAGTCGGTCGTCAGTGATGCGGCCAACTCTAGGTGAACTGCGCGCGTCGTCATGCACGTAAACAGAGCGCCCCATCTCTTCTCGACGCGTCGTCCCACGGTGACCAGTAGTGGACCGAAGTAGTCCACGCCCACACATGTGAAGGGAGGGCTCGTCCTTGACAGCCTTTCTTGTGGTAGGTCGCCCTGGGGTGCCAGTTCCGGTGCCTTTCTCTTCAGCTTGCACCACCCGCAGTCTCTTGCTGTCGCCTTGACAATGTTTCTCAACCCAGGAATCCAGTATCTTTGCCGCAGCTCGTTCATAACTGTCTGATGATTTCCGTGGTTCAATCGCTCGTGCACATGCTTCACTAGTAGTTGAGTGATTCTGTGACGTCCGTCCAACACGATAGGGTTCTTGTAGGCGGCCGTTAGGTACTTAGCCGCGCCTATGCGGGTCGATAACCTTATCAAGCCATCTTCAATCTTGACAGCGAAGTTCTTGAGCTTGTGAGCGTGGTCGCTCCGTTTTCTTAGGGCGGCTAACTCTTCTGGGTAGCTATCTTCCTGGACGCGTTGAATAAGAAGTCGTTCGGCCTTCTCGACGTACAGTGCCGACTTCTGACGAAGGTTCAATTCTTCGCTCCTTTTCTTCATGACGAACGGCTTCTTGTCCTTTTTCTGTGGCTTCTTCCAGGCTGGATCACGTTCTTTCTTGGTGATTCTTCTGGTGCTGAGTGTTTTGTGGGCAATGCTTCTTTTGAAAGCGTCCACAACCTGTAGGAATCTTGCTGTCGCGTGCAACAATCTTGTCCACCGCGAGAATCTTCCTGGCTCTGGAACGATGGTAGGCGCGACTTTTCTCGCGCTCAACGTGACGGCGTTCGGCTTCTCTTCTCCGGTGTCCTTGACGGGTTCCTTATCTTCTTGTGGCCATTCTTCTTGACCTGCGTAAAGGAATGACGGCCCCGTGAACCATCGATGTTCTTTCCCGAAGTCTTTGGGCGCGTCTCGTGTAGCGTCGTCCGCAACGTTATGCTTCGTAGGTACCCATCGCCATTCTCTGTGTCTGGTTAATTCTTCGATCTCGGCGAGTCGATGCGCGACGAATGGCTTGTACCTTCTGGGGTCCGACTTGATCCATGCTAGCGCAGTCTTCGAATCTGACCAGAAGTGTCTTCTTGTGACGCGTAGGTCCAACTCTTGCTGTACGTTCGTGGCGAGTCTACTACCCAGGAGACAGGCTTGCAGCTCCAACCTAGGGATCGATGTGGGCTTCAGTGGCGTCACTCTTGCTTTCGCCGCCAGGAGCTTCACTTCCACTCGTCCGTCGACGCTCTGTGTGCGCCAATACACCGCGCACGCGTAGGCCTTCTCGCTGGCGTCGCAGAATGTGTGGAGCTCCCCCTCGTCGACGACTCTTGCTAGACAGCGCGGGATACTCAGGCCCACCAATTTCTTGAGGTCTTGTAGCCATTTGGACCATTCTTCTTCTCTTGCAGGTGGCACTTTCTCGTCCCATTCCACGCCGCTTCTCCAAAGATTTTGCAGCATGATCTTGCCTTGGATCGTGATGGGAGCAGCCAAGCCGAGCGGGTCGAACACTGTCATGACTGCGCTCGTTGCTTCCCTCTTCGTAGGTGCGCGCCTGCCGTCGATGGCTTCTTCTGGAGTGTTTCTTAACGTCAGCGTGAAGTGTAGACTATCTTCTTTCACGTTCCAATTCAGCCCAAGGGTCCTCTCCACCTGGTCCTTTTGCTCACCCAGTCGAACTGTACCCGCGCTATCCCCGGAGTGAAGTTCTTCTAGCACCTCTGGATGATTGCTCGCCCAGCCTCGTAGGAAGAACCCTCCTTTCTTGTGTACAGCGTCGACTTCACTGGCGACTCTTCTTGCTGTCGCCACGTCTGGATAGCTTGCCAAGTAGTCGTCCATGTAATGGTTGCGTGTGATCGCCCTTGTCGCCTCTGGAAACTGATTCTCGAACTCGCTGGCGTTCTTGTTCTTGACGTATATCGCCGTACATGGAGATGACGCGGCCCCGAATATCAATGACGTCATCCTGTATTCCTTGTCTTGCCACAGGAATCGAAGACTGTCTCTGTCTTCCTCGTTAATCTTCACGCGCAGGAACATTTCTTTGATGTCCGCCACTACAGCTACTGCACTTTGACGAAACCGTAGCAATACTCCAAACAATGATTGCAGTAGGTCGGGTCCGGCTAGTAGCGCGTCGTTGAGTGATCTTCCATTTGACTTAGCCGCGGCGTCGAAGACCAATCTCATCTTCTTCTTCTGTGGGTGGACGACCGCGAAGTGTGGCAAGTACCAAGTCCTCGGGGAGGTAGCTTCTTCCTTGGCCTCCTCTGCATACTCGCTGACGATCAAGTTGTTGATCTGTTCTTCATATTTCTTCTGAAATTCTTCATCCTTTAAGAATCTCTTCTGTATTCCTTTCAAGCGTCGCGCAGCTGTCGTCTTGCTTTCAGGTAGTTGCTCGTCTTCTGTCTTCCAGATGAGCCCCGTGCTGAATCTCCCGTCGGTCAGCCTTTTCGTAGTGGCGTCCAGGACTTGTAGCGCGCGTTGATCGATGTCATTAGACGGCTTCTTGGCGGCGATTCCTAGCGCCTCGACGTCGAAATGATCTCTTATTAGCTTCTCTAAGTGATCGTCCTTGGCGCTGGGTTGTGTGACGAGATGATTCACGACTCTGACTGGAGTGCTGCTGCTTGACCGTACTCCGTGTAGTACCCATCCCAGCTGCGTTCTTGAGGCGACTGGCTTGCTGCGATGACCATGCTTGACCTCTTGCGAGACGATGAGATTCCAGTTGTCTTGACCTATGAGCACCGACGGCTTGGCATTGGGGTACTTCAGTTGGTCTTGCATTTCTTCTAGATGCTCGCATCCTTCCAGATCCTTTTCGTTGACTTCTTGAGGCGTCAAGTGCAGGTTCTTCACAGTGTACCCGGACAACTTCTCGATGTTACGGCTGAACATACCGCGAATCTTGATGTCAATCTTCTTAGATTTCTGGTCCATGCGGTGGCCGCCTACGCCTTCTATTCGCAGCACCTCTTCTGGCCCTTGTGCCCCGATCTTCTCTACGACGAAGTCTTCAATCAATGTGACCGTAGAGCCTTCATCCATGAGGGCGTAGACGCAGGCGTTTCCTTCTGGTCCCATTAATTCCACAGGAACAATCTTCAGGTACGCTTTTGATACTGTCCGCGCCGCGTTGACCGTGGAGGCTATCGTCTGGGCCGTTGTTTCTTGAGTCGGCTGCTTCGTTGTCTCTTCGTAGTGCAGCAGCGGATGATGACCCTTCTTGCATTTGCCGCATGGTTTCGCTTTGCAGTTGAATCTTCGATGCCTTCCTTCCAGGCACTTGTAGCACAGTCCAGACTTCTTAGCTTGCTCCCACTTCTCTTTGATGGACGCTTCGCTGAACTTCTTGCACTTCGGAAGAGTATGTTCGCCGTTGCATTGTGGGCAGGTACTCTTCTCGCGTTCCTTCTTGCAGTCTTCTTTGCAGGAACATACCGTAGCCGACTTCGTCTTGCGTTCGTGTTCGTCTTCAGAGTCATCTTCTGATGTGTAGCCTCCTTGCTTCTTGGCAGCTCGAGTAGTATGCACGCCGCGAGATCCCCCAGGACGCGTTCTGAATTTCATGCCTTCTTTCTTCACTCTTGATCCCGTAAACTCGTGCATCTCGAATTGATCCACCATGTTGTTGAAGAAATGCATGAGGCTCAGAAGTATGGGTTCATCTTCTTCTTCTTTCTTCGCTCTATACTCGTACCACTTGAAGCGCACCAACGTACACATCTTCTCGATGATTCTGCTTGAAATATCGCTTGAGTGCAGGTAACTCTGTTTCTTCATTTGCTTCACGACGCTAACGGTGTTGGACACTGCCCCGGCGTAGCGCACCAACTCTCTTGCATCTTCTGACATGGGAGGGAGCTTCTCTATGTTCTCTATCTCGCTTCTAATGAGATAAGTCGGTCGTCCGAAACGGCGCTCCAATGCAGTCATCACTTCTTGCGGGTCGATTTGAGTGAATAATAACGATTTCACTGCTTCTTTCGCTTTGCCCTTGACGGCTCTTCTCAATCTTCCCATGTTTTCTATGTCCGAGAAGAGCGTGCAGGTATCTTCGTAAGTCGCTTTGAACGCCATCCAATCGCTGGCGTCGCCCTCGAAATGGTGTAGCTCGCTGACATACTTCGGCGCGCGCTGCATGAATGATGACGTCTTGTTCTCCGACGTGGCCTTGACTGCTTGAAGAATCGCTTCTGCCAGCTGGTTGGTGTGACTCTGTGCGGCGGTCGCGGTCTCTGGGGCGGGCAACCCACTTGGCGGCTCCCCCTCGTTGCGCTCCGCACTCTTCGTCGTCGACACCCATGCCGCAGTTGCTTTGGCTGCGGCGGCTTCGGCTTCGACGTCTTCTTGTTCTTGGTCACTAAGGTCCGTGTCATCTTCTGCGCGCGCCAGTTCCAGCTTGGTACTAGCGAGCTTAGTCTTGATTCGTATTTCTTCTAGCTGCAACTTTTCGAGTTCCAAACGAGCTTCTAATTCCTTCTTCTTGCTGGAATTCTTCTTAGAAACTGACTTGGGCTGCTTCTTGCATTTTTCCACCATGGTGGCGTCGGCGTCTTCGACCACGGTCGTGTCTTCAGTCGCCGCGGTGCCGTCGGTCACTGTCTCAGACGTGGCACCCGACGATGTTTCGCCGCCGCTGGTTTCTTCTTCAGTATTTGACCTCGTGCTATCTCCTTTTCGGCTTCGCGTCATCATTTCTAGCTTCGGGACGAGTGACTTCTAATTCAATCTTCCCAGCAAATCCCGACGAATCTTCAATAGGAAATCTTCCTGCTTCCAAGTCGCGACGCACCTAAGGTACTTTTCTTCCGTAGCGCAAGTAGCGGCGGGCCCGCTTGCCTTGAAGATTACGTGCCCTAATCCAAAGTCGTGCTTGAGCGTGGATTCGACGCGGGGTTCCGATGAAATGATGGACGCAGCAATGATTCTTCTAGATCAGCTTCTCTTGTCGTTGTTCGTGGCCAGTCGTTGCTTAGTGTGGTCGTTTAACGTTTTATGACGTACGATTTTGACAAAACTGCTAAGAAACACACGTTTCTGACTCTGTATAAGAAATAAGCACGACCACACGTAAGGCTGACCAGACGATAGCACGATTCTTCTATTCTTCAACAGCGGCGGGACTCTTGTATTCTTCAACAGCGGCGGGACTGCATTTCTTCTGGCTTCAGTCTTGAATCCGGCTCTCGAAGGACCATGAATTGTAGGGGACTCTTCGAATGAAACTAGTGGTCGAGGTACTTCTTCTTTATTCTTGCTTCTTCAAGTGACGGCCGCCGACTGACTACAGTCTCACAATGGCGCCTTATTTATACAATTTTGGCTAATGAACAATCATTCAACTAGCGCCCTCTACTGGACACGCCTATATTACGTAATTTATTATTGACCAATCAGAGCCAAGCAAACAAAAAGCGACACTAAGCTTTAGTGCATCGAAACTTTACCGTAACGAGGACCGTTCTACTTTCTTATTAAACTTTCCCTTGAATTCAGGCACCTCGCTATGATAAATTCACAAAAACATATGACAAAATACTAATTAGAATCTAACTAGACTAACTACAAGCAATGGGATCATATTTCCTATAAAATAACACTAATTAGACTCTTATAGGTCTTATACAAATTAAATTAGAGACACATAAAAACATCGTTCATATTCACTATACTTACATGATTCTAAGTTCTAGTTATTCTAAAATATAGCTCTATTTGAGAGTCTTAACACTTTAAAACACTCATTCACACTCGAATATGTCTCTTATAAGAGTCTTTCACTTTATAACACTTATTTACACTGATTAAGCGTCTCTTTAGCACTTTAGCACTGAATGTCCATGTTCACTAATCTCACTACGTTGAGCCTTCGCGGACGGCGTCGCCAACAAGTATGTATGAGACAAGCGGTAAATAATGTCGAAGACTAGAAGTTTAAACTGAAAGGAGTGCACGCTGACGAAGAAAAATTTGTAGGAAGGAATCCAATACGGATTCGATACGTAAATCAATTGTGTCAAGTGAATGCAAAACCGCACTAATTCATAAAAGATTTTTGGTATTTCCCCACGCATTTATAACGAAGTACCTAATGTTATTAAAAATATGACTGTTTCAAATTTAAAAGGGCACTAAAAGAAAATAATTGAAAAAAATTATAACATAATTGACGACTTCTTTGAATCACTCACTGATTGACATGCTATTATTCCAATTGACATTTTTTATTACCTTTTTATTACCTTGTTGACATTTGACATTTTTACTGTAATTCGAACGATTTGGTATTAGTTTTTATTTTGTTAGGTATTATAATTTCCTAATTGAATAATGTCTTTTCTGTGTAAATTAAATATGATTTGCAATCCCGTATGTGTGACTGTAGAACATGGAGGACTTTTATAATAAAAAATTACATAATTATGTACTAGTTACCCATACCGTATACCGCAAAGTAATAAATGATTTGATGCTTTGCCTAAACTGAATCATGCCCAAGCATGTTCCTCTGGTTTATTGTTAAAACTCGAAGTCGCAGAAGCCACATAAAAACAAGCACAAAGTACATAAATATAACGGTAATGCTAGAATAAATATTAACGGTACGGCGCGGCCACAAATTTTTAAATGATAAAGTATATCTTGCTATAAATTGCCCGACAGCTTTCAAAGCAAGAGTGAACAGGCATTTTCTGGGCTCGCTCGTTCCATCGAAGACTTCATCCGTCGCTTTTCACCAGGCGGGATCGAGGTCAATGGAACGTCTCTGAAAACATCTAATTAATCAAAGCAATAGAGTCTATCTGCAAAATTAAAACAACTTTTAAATCGGTCCTTTTCTGGATAAAACGTCAACTGCTTCAGCGCTCTACAGCTTATCCATACTCTCAAAATCCCTCAATGTTTTTCCGTCGACATTGTGATAAATATTTTCCTAGTTTACGTAAGCCTGCGATTGGAATAAATCCGCTTTTCTCTGATGCCTTTATTTTTATTGCGATCCCTACATTCAGCGTTTCGATCAAATGTTCGTTTGACTTCGGGGGCAGTCGGATCCCTTCGGGTACCTATTGGGACTTTCCAATCCCTTTGACACTGATTTCCGAAGTGGGTATCGGGAATAGGTTTAGTTTGCTACTTAAAACTTGTCTCTCTGGTAATTTGATTTTGGGATGCTTTGAGTGCTATTGGTTCATGTTAATTCATCTATCTTTATATATCTCAAAATTTGCAGAGGTCTTTCTAGAAAGTATTGCCTTCATATGGAAAAAAACTGTTGTAAGACAGATCTAATGTAGCAATTTGGTCGGTACTGAGATTCTTATTTATTTATGTAATCTGCTTTCTTTCTCTCAGTCTTCACAACAAATGTTTTGCTTCCTTCATTTGTCTTTCTGAGTGTTTTTGCTAATATCAAAATCTTATTTCTATCTTCTTCACATTCTTCAGAGAAAGTTATTATTGCATGTCTGCTATTTTTGTTACTTCTACCAATGATTCATGGATCTACTAACAGCAGCTGATTGTCAATACGGCTGTAATTGATCCCAATCAATATGACACAAACGATGAGACACTTAATATTGGACCAGCGTGTCCTGTTGTCCCAGCAGTGGTGAGCCAGCAGTAATGGCTGCGATTTACGGGTTGTAGGTCATAGATTCGATCCCAGACAGGCGCTTTGCTTTGTGTAAATAATTTCATCAGCACTGCTCTCAAAACGGTGAAGGAAAACATCGTGAGGAAACCGGCAAGTCCTAGAGCCAAAAGTTGGAAGACATGTAACATCTACTAACCCGCACTGAGCCCGCGTAGTGGATTACGGCCCACTCCCTCTCGCCTAAAGGAGGTCTATGTCCCGCAGTGGGAACACTAATAACACGTAGGCTAGGGTTGCCATAGAAGTTTACGTACTGACCGGGACATTAACAGTAAGTGACTGAAAATATCAAAGTAAAAGAAAAAAAAAACCATAAAAAACCATTAAATTTTTCAATCATATAAAAATTATGAAAAAAGCGTCTGTTTTGTAGCCATAAGATTGATTTAACATTACGAAAAGGGGTAACTTTGTGATTTTTTTGTATAGAAAAAAGATAATCTAATCGTGTTATTAAAAGGGACTGCATATCCGCCATGCAGATCGTTAAATAAAACACATATATTTTTTTCAGAATTTTATACCACTGGTTTCTCATGGATTCTAAAAACTAGTAATCGTGGTCTCTGTCGGATCATATCGCCTTGAATTCAATTACCGGGACATTTTGTAGATTATCCGGGACTCACCGGTCTAGAACTTCTGGTTCTAGACCGGTGCCATGTCCTGGTGTGCTGGCACGGATGGCAACCCTAACGTAGGCTGATATGTTGTGTCCTGTTACGAGAACAGATGGATGCTACTGAAGGTGCCAAACTCGTAACCAAATTCTGGGCCGACTCAATTTAGATTGCCATCGACACGCTAGGAAGAGATATTAGGTTCATCTTAGTTGCGCGCGTTCCGTGTATGTTTACATCTTAGGGCCTGTGCACACCATGTTTTTTAAACGCGCCGTTGACGCGCGTTTGTAGCGATACAGACGCGATACGCACGCGAGTCAGATAAAACTATAGGATAAAAGCGCACCGTCGTCGACGCACGTTTCTAAAACGCGCGTCACGGCGCGTTTAAAAAACGTGTGCTCAGGCCCTTAGCTGTGTTAAATTATTAGCGATAACCTTATACTTTTGGAATATTTTTGTGTGTTGTAACTTTTTTGCCTAAACTGTACGTTAATCTTTTTAAATTAGTTAAATATTTCTCATGTAAGTGAAATTTCTTATGGGAAATAAAGATATCTCAAACCCGGTCTCGAACTCCTGATCCCAGCCATACACAGAGAGATATAGGACTCTCTAGTTACTAACAGTGTAATGAAATCGATCATACATCTACTGAGAACTTTGCCTCCGATCTATACAAATCAATAAAATTAAAGTGTGTTTGACAAGGAGGAAAGGAGAGACAAGGAAAAAGGACAGTAGTTAATTACAAAATATAACGTGCAATTTAATCGTTTTACAAAGAAAAGGGATACTTACTACTTAGCCTTATCCTAAACAAGAATTAAGTATGAAGTCATTGACACATTACATGAAATTTATTACTTTTCCTCTTTATTTATATGCAAATCTATTATTTCACGGAATTATAGTCACTGTATTGTTTCAAAGTTTATAGTTTTTTCCTTGAAGACAAACCGAACATAACCAAAACTATTATGATATTTGGTTAACCAGCATTACACATTGTCTTTTAACAATCCTCCATCCGTTATGATAAATGCCTATACGTGCCGTTGGATTTTCAACTTCCGATGCTAAGCCCTGCGTTGAAAATTCAACAGATTCGTTCATTTCGATATTGCCTAGAGTTAGTGAAAACGGGCATAAAGTTTATAGGTGCCTATAGAGACAAAAAAAATTACGAGAGAAAAAAGAAACAATTTCTGTCCTGGGCCTTTCTCGACTCTTTTTTTATCCTTTTTTTTTAATATGTTTATTTATCTCCACAAATTACATTCTTATCTAGATAAATAATTATATTAAGTTGACAGATATGTAGACAAATGTAATTTGTGGGAGATCTGGAGTCCTAAACTAAGCCTAGGCTTGTATTTTAGAATAGTACATTACTTACCAAGGGCTGTAAAAGAAAGAAAGCCCAAAATCGCAGGTATTTGTGACCCGAGCCGCAGACGAGTGTTGTAAATATGCGATGGAGGGCTTTCTTTTTGACTGCCCGTGCGGCCGTTTTGAGTAGGTACACAATTTTACGTCTTCACCTGGCCACAATGCGCCAGGTGTGACGTAATATATTATTATCTACGCCCATGCTATAAATCCTCTATAAAAGTTTCTGAAACAGCTTATTGCCAACATTAAAACACCCAGTGTCATAGTAACCATAATAGCATCCAAACGGGAGTTATAATGTTGTACTGAATTTCATAACGCAACTCCTTTGCTTTTACGAGGATGATGGTCCCTTACTTACTCATCTGTTTGATGGGTAAGGAAGGGATCATCATCCTCCCTTCCATTCTCACTACTCAATTCGTGGTATCTTTATTAATTTCAAAAAAAAAACATTGTCATGCACGCGCGTTCCACTATACTATACCATAGCGTCGTATCCCGCCATTTTTGTTCGATATTAGTATTGCAAAAACTGTTTCAGAACCTTTTATAGAGGATTCATGTCATGGGTGTAGATAAAGTCTTGTATGCAACTGTAATAATTAGGTATTAAAACATTCAGTGATACTATTATCACACTCTGCTTCGCCTCGTGTGATATACCCACATTCGTGTTTTAATACCCCTTATTATAAAACAGTTGCATAAATAACTATTATGGTATAGCAGAACCATTATCATCGTCATTTGCTTAGCCTTCTCCCAAGTATGTTGGGGTCAGCTTCCAGTCTAACCGGATGCAACTGAATACCAGTATTTTACATGAAGCGACTGCCTATCATCAGGAACATTATATTAATGTGAAATCTGAATGTTATGGGAAGCTGAACCGATGTTTAATACCATCTGCTACCCAAGCAAATGAAGGCCTTTCAAAATGAAATCTCTGATCAAAGGACCATTCCATACACTACATCTATTAAGGCGCTATGTTCCGGCGTTCGAGCCGACTGAAGTAGTCTCGCGAAGTCGCGATAGGTTTCCTTGCGCATTTGGTAGGTATTTAAACTTAATAATTATTTAAGTCATGTTATCAAGACAAACTCATCGAATTGTGCTCAACAATCTTACTATCTTTTAATAAAAAAAAAAAAAAAAAACTTTTAGCTATGAGGTTACTAAAGAGTCGATTAAACATTATAAAAAAGGGTTTTTGTTTTTTTTTTGCTACAGCAAAGTTCATGTCCGCCAGATCCTATAAGATTTTTTTTTTTTTCAGAATTTTATAACTCTGTTTTTTATGTTGTGGGTCATGGGTCAAAAAACTAGCAAGCGCGGTCTCAGTCGGATCATACCGCCTTAATACGAAAATAGGATTCAATACTGTTTTATTTCTTTAGGCGTAAAATTCCCTCATTTTATGCTCGCTTACACGCTAACCGGGTGCTTAAGCGTTTAAGAACCAGTAAACGTTCGACAAATATTATTACATGTTGTAAATTATTATAGGGGTAATTTTTTCGTGTTAGTATAAAGTGGATAACCAAACATTCTAAGGCATGTGACTAGTAACGACGTTTGAAACGAAATCAATGTCAATAAAAAAAATGATAAAAAATATTGAAATTTGGATGCGTAATTTAAATTTCAATACGTTTTATCGTTTTTTTTTGTTTGTTAAATTTCTGTGTTTATTGTTCTAGTATGATAAGTTTACTTCAAATGTGATAGACCAATTTCTTTCTAGGTTAATAAAAAATCTATGCCATAGGCTTTTCAAGACAATAAATAATGTCATCCGGTATTTGGTAAAATTTTGTATGAAAACTGGAAACGTCATTACTAGTCATTAGATAAACGGTTTATTTTACTTTCGTATTGTCGTCTCCACCTTAATTCATAATCTTAATATAATGTTCCCACTGCTGGGACATAGGCCAGTAAGCCTCCTCTCTGTGAGAGGGAGTGGGCCATATTCCACATCCACCGTATCGGTGTATTCAAAAGTTTAGTCACTATAGCCAGAGAGGCTCATGGCTAAATGATAACAGCCGCAGGGAGTCAGTCTGCCAGGGTTGCGGGTTTGTCCGAAAGGGATACCGTGCCCTGGCACACAGGCAACTGAAGGAACACGAGTGGGTTTTAGTCAGTAAAAGTCTGACACGCCCTCCCGCTCCGCCCAGAGCGGGAGAAGTTATTTGAAAATTTCCCACCCAAAAAAAGGGGGGGGGGCGATCTTCAAGGTTAAGCAACGCTTGCCGAGGTCGGTCCATGGATGGGTGACCATCCATTAATTACACCCCTATACCACCCCATACCGAGACCCCTCCGTACCTCAGAAAGGACGGTAAGGTCCATCAGAATGTTTAATTGATATGAAGTTATTTTACACAAATCTATTCATTATTGACGAATTACCATTATTTTTGTGCAACCGTACTATTTTATTTATTTTATTAAACACCACTATATAATTACCTATATCTAATAATTTTTTAAACAAATATATAGTCGAGTTTATTTTTATTTCGCTACACAATCACAAATCTATTTTTACTTAAATATTTGTACACATTATATATTACACACATTATAAAACTGATTAACATCCGTAAGACGTCCTCGCAACACAAGGTCTAGTTGAAAACCAGCGTCAGGCACTAGTTGGCTGGCATTTATGCTGAACTGGGCCCATTTGGCGTAGCCGCGAGGCACACATTTCTATTTTAAGTTTTTTCTGTCTTTTTTGTGTTCTGTGTCAGTATTGTGTGCCTTAAACTGCGTCAAATAAATTTATTTTCTTTCTTTCTTTGTAAGCAGTTGGTTTCCGTTTGTCACTCGTAGATCTTTGACAGTCATTACCGGTAGTCAGAAGCCCGTCAGTCCTACAACCAGTCTTGCTAAGGGTCATCGTGTTAACCGGTAACTGGGTTGTGGAGGTCAGATAGGCACGTCAGGAAGTTTGTTTGAAACATCACTTTTTTAGTTTCGATGCTAGGATTTGTTTGATGGTTCCAAAATCCGCATTCGTATTGCCAGTGTTTTCATTTATTGTCATATTGTTGTCTCTACATTGCGGATTAACTAAGTAGAAACAAGTTTTAGGTACAGATGACAACTGACAGTCTGTGAAGATCATTCTCACCTTCAAATTTATGAGCACGATTGTCATGCCCACTTGAGGAAATTAGGCATTGAGAATGACTCGTTCGTTTAACAAACCATTTCGTAGAGGCAAGTCATCATACCTCCACGAAAAACTAGGACAAAAAAAGGACAGATTTTCTGGAAAGTCGCAGTGGTAAAAACGTACTTTAGTTTTCCAGCAAGCAGACGAGTCCAATCTGTTCTTTCATAACGCTAGATACCCTCAATATGTCTAGCCTTTTCCCAACTATGTTGGAATTGTCTTCCAGTCTAATCGGGTACAGCTGAATACCGGTATTTTACTTGGAGCTGCCTATCTGACCTCCACAAACCAGTTACTGGGAAACACGATACCCCTTGGTAAGACTGGAAGTCAGGCATTAGGGCTTTTTACCCGTAACGACTGTCAAAAATGATGAATGAGTAATCAGGTATCTTCTGGGCACGCTCGTTCCATCATAGACCTCATCCATCAGGCGGGATCGAAATCAAGAGCAGGACCAATCAGTAGTAAAACTAAAAAAATAATTAATGGTCACCCATCCTGTAACCGACCGCGAGAGCTTAGCTTAACCTTCGATCGACCCGTATGGCTGTTATAACTTAGCCACGAGCCCCTCAACACTAGTCACCCTACGGTGTACAAATAAAATATAGCCGCGTGGCATTAACGAGCCAACTTCGTTCGTCCACCTAGTTCCGATGAAAGAACACTTGTACGGTGTCAAGGACGTGTTCCCTGTTTCTGCAAACCTTGGTATATAGGTCCTAAGGTACGAGAAATACAGATTGAGCCCAGAAAATATCGGGTTTCGCGGTCCTCGTGTTACAAATGAAATGAGGTTCCGGGAAATGAATGTCGAAGCCTGTTAGTACCTTCAGATTGTAGACTGAACGTTGTTAAAACATTGGTACATAGACACAGGTTTCACACACATGCGACATGGTTATACAGTTTCTTCTTAGAAAAACGGTGGCTGAAAACATGGAGCCGGCTTGAGTGAAATTAATTTGATGCTGCTAATTGAATTTTCTGGTCCTTTGATTAGCAAAACATTTGTTTGATGGACAAACATTTTGCGTTTTTTAAGAGCTTTGATGTTTAAATAATAAGGTGAACCGATGACCTAGTGAAAGCCGCAGGAATCCGCTGGATGCGGGAAGCACAGAATCGGTCGAAGTGGCTGTGTTTGGGGGAGACCCTATGTCCAGCAGTGGACGTATTCCGGCTGAAATGATGATGAAATACGAAATTGTTTCACAAAATAAAAACATTCACTGTCCATGCCAAGGTTGCCTGGAAGAGATCGCAGTATGCGATAAGGCCGCCCATTGTATATTTTGTAGTGTATAAGTTTTCTTTTCTTTTGTTATGTGTAATCTGATGTACAATAAAGTATATATAAATAAATAAATAAATAAATAATTCTACAGTAACACCCTAGAGTACCAAAAAATGCGCGACAGCCGAGCCATTAGCCATTATCTTCAATGTCGTCAACTCCACTCAATTGAAACTAAAATTGCCGATATCGATACTTACTTGCTTCAATAAAACATCCTTAGACGATAAATTACAATGAAAGCTTTCATACTAAAACAACAAAAGCAATTGAAATATTCAGAACGATTGAAACTGCTGCTGTAAAAGTATAACAATAATATGCTATAGAAAACCGAGAAGATTGATCTCTATAAAGAAACATTTGCCAAATCTGCTGTCGTAAGGCAATGTTCCGCCATTACCTTTTGATTAATAGCAGACCTACGGGTAAATGGTATTAATATTTATCTTCGCTCTTATTGGAACCAACTAGACCATGGGTAACCAACCAGTAGGGCGCGCCCCACTGGGTGGGGGTGTAGACTGAACCGAAGGGGGCGCGGCGACTTCAAAAATAAACTGCACCAAAAATATTTCGAAAAAAAAATCGTTTCTTAGTATTAAAAAAAAATGTTTTCATGCTAACAACCCTGAGGTAACCAAGTAACATGATTATTTGGTTACTTATAGGTCACTACCTATAAAATAATCATGTTACTTGACATTATCATTGCGCAGTTGCGCTCCTTTTTGTGTTACTCAACAGCAACGGGTGCGTAATAGTAATATTTATGTTAATTTAAAAATATTTGCCACTCAGGAAGGTGGTAGCGGTGCTGTAGCCCTGATACACATAAAATGACAATTGATCGCAATTGATTTCATTTTGACAGTTCACCCAAGTTCATTGCGTTATTTACCTTGTTGAACAGACGAATTTTTCAAACCTATGAAGCAATGGATTTGCAATAGGGTGCTGGGTGTGCTATTACAGCGCGTACGACCTATGTATATTAAATAATCGCCACTCTGACTACTACGTACCACGTACTATTTAAAGAAAAATAATCCGATCCAGTCTGTCCCTTGCTGTCCTCCCCAGCGACGCCCTAAGCAGAGGTCCGTAACCCACAGGGGGTGCCGCGCGTAGTCGCTTAGTTTATGAATTTATGCCCTGGTCGCTCATTTTATTGAGGCATCCTCAGGTAAGTCCGATAAACAGACAACAACGTCTTAGGTTGACCAGCGGGATGCCATACATAAAAAAAAAAAACCTATTTAGATAAAAGTTTCGCCTATCACCAATTACAATGTAAATTTTATAGACTCATTACCAGTTATTATCAGCCCAATAACTAGTCCCACCATAATCCATTCGCGTGTAAAAAAACTAGGTTAGTCAATTAATACATTTGAATTGTAAATAACTCTTTGTATCTAATTGGGGAGGGACGCGGTCTCCTTGCAATTGATATCAATTAGAAATAATTAATTAATAGTTCCGAACATCGACCCCCTCTGGTGTCGTGTGGTTAATAAATCTAAAGGGGTTAAGTTTGACTAGGTTGGCGTTTGGTTATGCTTGCGCCAATATGTGTTAACTGATTGTATTTGCAAGCTGAAGTGGCGGTGGGCCGGCCATATTAGCCGTAGAACCGATGACGTTGGGGTAGACGTGTTCTTGAGTGTAGACCGCGAATTGGCAAACGAAAGGTAGGACACCCTCAGGCTAGGTGGAGCGACGATCTTCGCAGAGTGGCTGGTAGCAGCTGGATCAGAGTAAAAGCTCGCGCATGTACACTTTCTGCTAAATAAAAATGACACGCGAGAGTCCAATAGACGACGAGTATCGACTCACGAACCAATCGCACGCAGCTCGGCGCCCCTAGGCTTCTTCATTCCGCCAAAGAGACCTAAAAATTTACTACTGCGCAGATGTCAGTTTGTGCTCGCGACTCATGCCGGTTACTATATCTCCACAATTACTTGTGTTAGTTCTCGATAGCTATTTATTAAGGGTCCAAAACCATCCAAACATCCTGAAAAGACAAGAAGAAGAAGAAGTGAATAAGAGACGTATGTATTCTCCAGCGAAAAAGAGAATATGTGTACGTATGTGTAGGTAGGTATTAGTGCAGTAACTATTTTCCACGGAAACATGTCACTAAAATAAAGACCTAACTTATTTATGAGCAGTTTGTATGCTTAGTACTCGCTCGTCCAACGGAAAAACCGAGTGAAAAGACAATTCCATTAAACTGATGGAGTTGGAGAGTTAAAATTACATATGTATGTAGTTTTAATTGAATGTCTTTTATATAGCCGCCCCTTACTCGTGCTCGTAAAGTTTACCCCACGGTATGGTAGCGACATCTAGGTGTGGGTTGTATGAAACGTAGACACGTGTGTGGTAGGTTTTAAGAGCGCACCGAGGAAACGATACGTAATTGCAAAGTAATTGCGTTCGTTTGATCCCTTGCTGCATCGTTATTACTCAACCTTTAGTTATGCAATTAATATGTAAGATATTTAAGGATTCACTCTATAAATCGTATACTTTAGAAACACGATTACTTGTAGTTTCCTCTATAGAAAAAAAATTCAAAGTAATGTCTAAAAAACAAAATAAACCCTTAATATGGCGTAAGTACTTCACGAAAGGTCATCAGTTTTTTAACAATAACAAAACTACATGCTTTCCATAACGTATACATTTTACATTTTCAAAATGTGTATTTGTTTTAATAATACGGAGGAAATACCTTAATTAGCCACCCTTCCATCAATTAGCGCCAAAAGCTCGGTGCGCCCTTAATGTTGGTCAACGTGGGGATATATGATAAAGGACCAACGGGATAATAGCGTATATCTGTTCTTGTCTATCGGTAACTGTAGGTTTGCGACTGTGATCATACTGATCACAGATGTGTGAGTTTTGGTGCATGTAATCGTGCGCCGAGCCCAGGTTTACAGATTGCGATGTTAGCGCGTAACATATCTTCCTCCTTTTAATATATCAATGCTCCCAAACATTTCTTCCAATTAAAGCACTCTGGAAAAACCAACATCTTGTTGGCTGAGCGATCAGAAAATCCAGGATTAACCTAAATCCTGAGCGGAGTCATAGCTTTGACTTATATATAGTTCGAAAAAAGGCAGATTAGACTCCGTTAGAAAAGGTTTTATCTACGATTCGGGCCTGAGTCTAAAAAAGATAGGGCAAGCGCTGTCGACTGCTCTTCTAGTATCATGAAATTAAAAACCGGTCAGGAGCGTGTCGGACCACGCACAATGAAAGGTTTCGTGGTTTGTATGAATTTATCCCAAGAACATACTTAAAATATGTAAATGTATGTTGGTCGACTATTACTCAGTAACTTGTAAAGCCTACTTAGCTGTGATAGTTTTCCTTTTAACTTTGTTATCACTACATATTATAAAACAAAGTCCTCCGCCGCGTCTGTCTGTCTGTCTGTCTGTCTGTCTGTCTGTCTGTTCGCGATAAACTCAAATACTACTGCACCGATTCTCATGCTGTTTTCACCAATGGATAGCTTGGTTCTCTAGGAAGGTTTTAGTATATAATTTGTTATGTTTTTGTATGCATTTTTGTATGAATTAACGATATTTGTTGGAGGTGTCGGAAAAAAATAAGCCGTCTGGGAGCTTTCAACGAAAACGCTGTCTAAACCCTTTGAGATATAACAAAATAATGTATGGTGGAATTGTGTATCATAAAAAGGTCTTCAAAAAAGTCCGCGATGGCATATGTCTATCTCTTAAGGATAACATACTATATCCATTTTATTGACTTTTTGTAGGTATTTGTTTGCCGAATTTAACTCTTGGAAATACGATTACGATAACAATACGCTATAATATCAGTAGCTATTAGCCAAATTATGTTCGTAGATAAATAAGCTAGCTACTTACGTGTATTTCAAACAGTATACAAGAATATTTATCATAAAAACATTACTAAACACGGCGGCCTTATGATCAAAATTTGTGCATTCCAAAACTTTCGTTACTTTTTCACTGACATATTTATCACTTTTCGATAAACTAACACTCAATACGAAATCTACACTTATTTCTCAGTAATTCTGTATAAGATTCTTCTAAGATTAAACCGTTTTCTCATTGAATCCATTACTTTTAGCACGTATAACCTTGATGAATGTTTACATTAAGCATCGCGTCACACCGCCACACGACCACAGAGTATAGACGTATTTTGTTTTCTTTTTTCGTTCGTTTAGTGGTGTTCCCGCTAAAATGTCAACCGGTCAATTATTAGTCGATTAATCGAATTCTACATCCAGATCGTGTTGCAAGTACAAAATAAATGTCTAATATTTCGTCCAATTGCGAACGTGACCCTGAGAAAAGTTAGTACTTACGTGAATTATTCTAAAATTATTATTTGTGTCGCAATTTTATTTCGTGTTGTATTTGGTACAATTGATTGCTTTAAGAATTTGAGTGAAATTTCGTATTTTGATTTTGTGTTTGTTATCTTTAGGTAAAGACTCATTCACGTTCAGAACATAAGTACTTTTACTATATTAAATCATTTGTTTCGGTTTCTATTCACATAGTGTTCATGAAGAAACCATAAAACCATAGTTATTATTGTGAAATGTTAAAAGTTTGATGTCAAGCTCGATAGATGGCGTTGACGTCGAAATAGATCTCGCTATGGTTTCGTTACCGCGATTTGGTTGGGGTCTCACAATTTTAATTTAATATACCAGCTTAGATCAGTACACAATTGTGGTTTTATTTTCAACCCTATTAGTGTGCACATTAGTTCGATAGTTCAACTCATTACCAGCTCGGTAATAAACACATAGTGAGTCACATTAAAATTAATATTAAGTTAGAATTTTGAGATATAGCCTGGGATATGGAGAGGGTAGTACATAGGGTACTTTTTTATGCGATAACCGACATCCACGCGGGCGAAGCCGCGGGCAAAAGCTAGTATATATATATATGACGGAATGTTCGTGCGCGTGAGACACCACGTGTCGCTGCTGATCCGTCATCTGTTGGTCATCATGGGCGTGTACATGCAGGTGTTTGAAAAATAATACTCGCAAAATAACACACTTAATTTACTCACAAATATGGCCACAAAACTTAACCATAAAAAAATAATGATTACCTACATTGATTATTATTATCATGTGTAAGGCAAATCATTAAGCTTGCATTTAGAGCCAATGGATTTGGACATGTGCACCGCGTGACGATCGCATCAAAAGTGATCGCCACCGCCGCCATGACACTCACAACCCCATTCGGTGTTACCCGGTCTAAATAAAAATACCACTAATGAAATAAATTCTAAACCACAGAGTAAAAATAATCGATTACAACTTTGAAAAAGTGTTACAATAAATCGAGTAAATCATCGCGTGCCGACATATACTACTGCTGTGATTTTTTTTTCACATATGCAAGTTGTATAACCATTTAGCTGGCAGGGGGCGGACACTTGACTCTAACAAAAATTGGCAATTCAAATCTTAATATTACGCAAATGGTTTGACAAACCCGCAATATTTTTAACGACCTATCCAACGATACCCCACACTATGGGACAGACGAGAAAATATCATACCCACTTTATGTGTAGGGGAGGAACCCTCAAAAAAAAAAAAAAAAACAAGATTTTATTTAGCCACTTTGCCGGCGTGATTAATAGGTATAAGAGCGCCTTCACACTAGCGTTTATCCAGCGTAGGCGTTCGATAAACGTATACGCAGCGCGGACGCCGTGACTACGCGGCGTCTGCGTCGCGTTTTCAGTGCAAGGGTAAATGCATACGCTGCGTTAGCGCCGCAAGTGCGCGACGCATGTGCCGCGTTACTACAGCGGTACAGACGCCAGCAGGTCAAGCTACCCGAAACTATTTTCGCAATCAACGTTGAACCTTATACTGTAGTGATAAAGTTGAAAATCTATTAAAGAAATTTGACAGATTGTAGTAGCTTGATGTACTGGCGTCTGTACAATCCTGTTCACATTCGTCCTCTCCCCGCTACCCGGAGCCGCGCGCCCTTGTGCACCCGTTGATTTGTTCATTCGTAGTCAAGCTATATCCGAAACGACAACGCAATTGTGTGACGTCTGCGCCGCGTTAGCGCAGCGTTCCACTGACTCCAGAGGAGACGCTGCAACAACACGACACGACGCCAGCGCCGCGTATTCGCGGCGTCTGCGTTGGACAAACGCTAGTGTGAAGGCGCTCTTACTCATGCTAAATTACAGCTTTCTAGTACAAGGGTTTCTGAGTTAAACCGCGGACAGACAGGCAGACGGACAGACGGATATGGCGAAACTATAAGGGTTCCTTTTTGACTACTGAACCTTAAAAACAGATATAAAAGTAGATAATTTAAACGAAACCTTATCTAAATTGATAATATCAAAGCTCGAAATGGTCCTTCTAAAAGGTTCGTAGAATCTGGGCCGTTTTATTTGTCTGAGTAGAAATAACAAAGAATTTATTGCTGCAAAGAATATATACGCGATTGTCCTTTGATCGTTAAGGGGAAGCCCACGAAATTCAAGTAGTCGTACGTTTTTTTAAATTATTTTTTTTCAATTTGGTGTTCGGTGTCAGGTTTTATGTTCATTAAAATATGATTCGCGAGAGCAACAAAATATATGACAGAATTAAAATAATCAGAATCACAAATCCTGAAGTTAGAATTGGCCTCAAACGTCATGATTTCATTCTGATAGCCATTTAATAGGGTAATATGAACTTAGAGATAGACGTGTATTGATGATTTTTATGATTATACTTCTATAAATAAATATTTGATACGACCGCAAATTATACACAGTCAAATTTATCGTTTAAATCCTCGTAAGGGATCATTGTACTCATCATTATGAATAACTTTTACTATGGGACCAAACCTGCTGTTCCATACATTTTGACTGTCTTATGCGAACATAAATGCGTCTATTTCATAGCCTAGCAAGGAGCAGCACGCAGCAGCACGTCACCCACTTGATTGTCAGAGATTCAATTCTATCCACTTTGTGATAACTGTTACATGTACTACAATCTGTTTTGGATAAATAAAGATTATTATTATTATTATTTTATATACGTTTATATATCTCGGGACCCTGGGGTCCCGGACCTTTGGAAGGCGTACGAGGGGCCGAAGCCAACTCGCAGAGGCCCTTTAGACAATTTTAAATGGAATGAGGCACCAACCGACGATTATCCCTGTACGCACTATGCAAGTGCACCCAAGGACAACCCCCGGTTGGTGTAGGACTATTGTAGGATATGGAAACAAATATATTGGACTATGGGTTTGGGTGGCTAAAATGGACTGGTTACCTAAAACTATGGAAGGACTATGGCCCCTGCCTGATCAATGCTTTATTGTACACGGATAAAATGGCAGGGGATGACTTGCACACTCCTTAATGGGCCCCCGGAAACAGTCGCTAGCACATAGTGACGTAGCGACAAGGGGGCAACATATCCTGAGGTGCTCGAGGAGTGGAGAGGTATTCCACGACTCTCAGAACAATCCAAGAGCCCGGAAGATGGTCAAGATCCCTACAAGCACTTATTGGAATACTTCCTTCCTCCGAACACGTTTGCTCTTGCGAATCTCCACTCAAGCCGGCCAATAAAGGCAAGCCAGAGATGAGGAACATGACTTCTCCCGGGATATAGGGTCCGTGGGGTCGCAACTGCCCAACAGCTCGCCACATGCTGCCCTGCGGGTTTCTGTATCTCTCTTGGTCTGGCTCCTCACCCAAGACATGTTCCGGTAAAGTAAATTTCCACCGGCACAGACCCAGAGTTCGGAGCGCGCAAGCCCCACCACGACGTCAACGTAGAGATACGGATTATTATAAATGTAGGGAATAGCTGATTTTTTTTTCGCGATCTATTGTTGCTACCTATTTATCACAATAAAGATATTGATTGATTGAAAATACCGCGAAATTGTTCTAAAAGGTTCCAAGAATACCGACCTTCGCTGGCGAAAAGTGTTACCGAAAAAAGAAAAGCAAGTCCCATACGAGTCTATAATAAAATCGTAATGAAGCCGTGTTTGTTCATTCAATATTTACTAAAGAAACAATTACTTGGCAATATTCGCAGAATACGATCGCCGAAAGCAATCTCGTCTGTTTATCGTGCTGTAAATGGAAATGTAGGTACTCAGTATTCTCATCTGGGAATATTAGGATAAGTGTACAGATGTTCGTCATGTGGCGTGTATTGTTAAGTCAGACGTCCATTTTCTTTTTTCATGAGGTTTTTATCCGATTGGTCCATTGGTTGATTTCCTTTTGAGGCAGAACAGACAAAAGATGATCGGCTTAATTATTTAGGCCTTATGAAAAACAGAGGATTGGAACTGAGTAGGATACACGATTTAGCCACAGAGTAAAGAAACGGAACAGAGACAAAGCTTCTAAAGAGCGTGCAAAATTGATAACTATTTTGGTAGAACTGGCACAGAAGGATAAAACTAAATAAACAGACCGTTAATCAGCTTACATGTTTCAATCTATAAACATAATTATTCAATCACTAATAGGTCGGTAGGTATTACCTAAGTATTTCAAATCATAAACACTAATCATCTGGCATGAATTGTACAAAAAAAGGTCTCAAATAGTCGTTATTTTTGTTCTTGAACGCACCGTTTACGAGACAGGTAGGTCCTACCCATTCTGTGCAACTCACTAAAAAACCATTTACGGCCAATGCCAAAACTTTTTGGCACCACCGGGTTGAGTTTTCTTTCGATGTTGAGCTATGAGGTACCTATCTATCTACTAAAAATTAAAAATAATAAATTATAATCAAGTTCAGTCATTAAAAAAAAAAATGTTTCCTTCAACTATAGTTCATTCACACAGTACAGTAAACCATATTTTACAAAAAAATTACATTAAAACACTATTATTCTTTACTCATGTGCTATTATTCAATTAAAACGAAGCGTCAACAAACACGACGCGCGACGCGTAGCCCTGAGCGATTCAACTGGCCGAGCCTATATAAACCGGTTCCGGTCAGTGGTACGCACATACGCGCCTCATGCTTGTAGTAGTGTATCTATAGCTATATATCTACCGCGGTTGTATGAAGCTTTGTCTCTGTTCCGTTTCTTTACTCATGTGATTCAGCGTCATCGACCCGAGCGTGACGGGTGGATTTCGTTCACTGTTCAGAAGCGTAAAGTACGTCTAAAGAAGTTTTCACTTCAGAAATTGCTAGCGTAAGAGATCTTCTTCATTCAAATTTTAATCCTTACATAGGAACAAAGAACCTTACTGCATTTGGATGATGTTCAGGGATAGGAAGATACCACAATGCTTGAAAACCAAATTATATGAACAATGTGTCTTGCCTACCATGCTATATGGGACCGAGACATGAACGCTCACTAATGAGACTGTGTACAAAGTCCAAGTCGCACAAAGGGCGCGCTAGGCCTATCACTGAAAGACCGAGTCCGTAGGTAACCCAGAGATCCGACATAGGACTATAGTTCAAGACGTAGGACTACGGGTAGGGACTCTGAAATGGAGGCACTTGGGCACTTGGCTAGATGTAGTGATGGCAGTTGGAGCGGAACCCTAACGGAATGTTTGCCGAGAAACGGTAGAAGGAGCGTGTGCAGACCAACGGCCAGGTGGACGACCTACAGAAGAACGAAGATGAGACTGCACGAACCAGGAAAGCATGGCACAATAATGCTATAGGTGGAATATATCTGTAAAGGTAGGATACCGTAGCTAGTGTTTTACTTAAATGAAATACAATTTGATTGGTAATGAAGTATGGCTAAGATAATTTGAATAGGAGGAACGTCAACCATATCATCATCTGCCGATCTTCATATAGTTGGGAAAAGGCTAGGCTTTTTCCACCTTTTATTAAGGTCGGCTTCTAGTCTCACCGGATGCAGCTGAATACTAGTATTTTACAAGGAACTACCGCCTATCTGACCTCCACAACCCAGTAACTGGGTAATACGATACCGCTTTAAGACTTTCGGGCTTCTGACGACCCGTAACTACTGTCAAAGATCTACGAATAACAGCTGGGACCAACGGCTTAACGGTGCTTTTCGGCGCGTAGGGTTCTTGGTATGTAAATATGTCTCCTTTCTACGGACTGATCGCGGCAAGCGTACCTCAACTTGATCGAACGGCCAATTAATTACTTACCCACGAGCCACGAATAAAGGAGTGGGAATCCTTTTATTTAACATCTTTACGGGTTTCCTACAATATTGTATGGGATTAAGAAAGATAATCCTACAACTGATGGGCTCAGTACGAACTGTGTGTAAACGATGGCGCTCCTAACTATTGTTTATTATTTCGCGTTGCTTCCGGAGACAGAACGGGCCGTAAGTTATGCGTTGCTCGTAAAACAATGTCTGGTCTTTCTGTGGGCGTTTCGTCGAGATTACTTTTTGTTAGATGATATTTCTTCTAACAAAAAGTACGAATGCTTACATAAGGTACGAATGTAATTTCGTGAAGTTCAAAGGGAAGAGCATATAGGTCGGAATACCAGACTTTACTCATAACTCACCCGCTTACTATAATGGATGCAGCTATTTATTTAGGGGAAAGTGTCTGCTTAGAAGGTACAAACGTACAGTTTTCCTACAGAAGCGCTTATGACATGGCAAACCTTGCAAGAACCTTGAATTCACCAGATTATGACTGCCAAGTTACAGCCAATATCTGGATGAGACATTCACAAGCTTCGTTCCAAATGTGTTCCAATTTCTTAACCCGGCACAAATCCCTTTAACGGCTCGAAGGCCTTCAGTCCCCAACATTGGTTTCCCCTATAGAGATCGTTCAGCTAAGTATAAAGGTCGCTACATACTGGACGGCGGCGTTAGAACATGATGGAACGTGGTATAATGAAAACACGGATGAGAGTTTAATGCATACGGACCGTGACAGTGATTCGAAAGTAACGTGCTAATGTGGAGAAAAAGAAATGAAAAGCTCTCCGGAGTGACAGGCGCGACTGTGTATAAGTACGCAGCGGAATAACGGACGGAATACTCGGGATGTAGCGCATGCGGGGCGGGACGTGTACATCGTCACCGACAATATTTTTCCCGTCCCGTGGGTGCCACGTCGCCGTCCCGTCCGTGCACCCGTGACGTTACATGATCCATGGTATAATAATATATATTATTATAGAATACCATGACAAGATCTTTCGTATACATTTGAAACGGACTTCAAAAAAGGTGGTTCTCAATACGGTGGTTTTTTTTTAATGTTTGTTACCTCAGAACTCCGTTTATGAACCGATTTGGAAAATTCTTTTTTTATTTGAAAGGGTATGCTTCCAGATAGGTCCCTTTTTGATCAAAATTCAGTTCTGATGATGGAATCCATGAGGAATTGAATGAACTCCTTAAATTTTATAGGCATACAAATAGCGATTTTTATATTTTCATCTACAGGTCAAGCATTTGCATTCAGAAAGTATCATTTGGTGAAGTGGAACTGATAAAGCAGACCACAGATGGCCACCGGAACTCCTGAATTATAAGTATTTCACGGGTGGCGATAAGATATCTCGATTAAAATAGTTAAGAGACTATGATGAAGCAAAAATAAATAGTTCTGAACAAAATGGTAACATCAAACTAATCTGATGATAAAGACGGAAGGTACGCACTGGAACTCCTTAATACTTAAAACAATGTATTCTAGCCGTTTTTGGGCATATAGGAATTGGCATGAGATAAATAAATAAATAAATATATATATATATATATCTATAAATAATTTTTAACCGACTTCAAAAAAAGGAGGACGTTCTCAATTTTTTGCTAGGGTAGTTTTTGAGTTAGCTTCAATAATAAGTATTTAATCCACTCGGTATATGTTGATGAAGTTATAAAACTTTCCGTTACTGTTGTTTACATAGCAAGTAGTGGTAAAAAAATTGGTGTGGGGTAGGTACCACAACTAAAAAGTGAAAAATAAAAAACTTTTTTATAATAAAATATAATAAAATTTGGAAACAACGTTTTATAGAATACCATTAAGATAAAAAAAAAAAAAACTAAAAAGTGAAAAATAACTTTAATTTCGGAAGTCGGTGGCAAAAAACGAAAATACAGAACCAATGACACCGACTTCCGAAATTAAAATTATTTTTCACATTTTAGTGTTTTTTTGGAAGCTGGTTGTTTCTTTTTTTTTTTTTATTCTATAAGTAAAACGATGTTTCCAAAATAGTCGTCCCATTCTGTCTGGACCTTTACTTTAGTTGTTAGCGTTACCCTTCCCCCATGTCCGCCATAGTTGTTACTTTGCCAACATTCTGCATTATGTATGTTTCGTTATTTCTTTTTGCAACTTTAGATAGTTTCGCTGATACCAGGCGCTGACAGTCAATCCCATTATTTTTTTGTTATTATTTGTAAGCTGCATCTATTTCAAGGAATTTTTCCTTGCTGTTTGTTAAGGAAATGTATCAACGACGTCCAGACTGATGTTTATACCTATTGAATGTGAATTAATTTAATATAATTATTGGTTAAGTAATTAAAAGACAATTCAATTTAAATTTAAAATGTTGTTCGGGGTTATAATGAAAATTATATTGTTTGGAATTGTGACGCAAACTTAAAAACTAGGAACGTCTGCGTCATCGGCTAAGTACTTAATTGCTATATTAACAGTAGACTAGCACAGAAAATCATACCCAACAACTATAAACATCATCATCTGCCTAGACTTTTCCTTTTTTGTTGAGGTCAGCTTCCAGTCTTACCACTTGGTAAGACTGGTTGGTACAGACTAAGTCAAAGATTTACAAATGACAGCCGGGACCATCGGCTTAACGTGCTTTCCGAGGCATGGAGAAGCCTAGATAAGTAATGGATGGGCACCCATCTACAGAACGACCTCGGTAAACGCAGCTTTACCTTCGATCGACCCATTCGGATGTAGTGCTTAGCCACGAGCAACAACTAAAACCATTCACTTGGAAATCACGACTATACGATGCGTAAAATACGACAGTCTTTCTCAAGATCACTTCGACCTAGACTTCTAATCCATTACACAAACATTCATACTAATAACGTCCAATAAAAATATAGTTGAGGAAGTACCGAAGTTATTAGATACTCTAGCGATCGGCAAATCTTCAGATAAGAAAAATCGAATATTGTCATAAACTAAGGACGAATTTCACCAATGAAACTGAACGCGATCAGCTTAACTAAACTGCATCTAAGAGTTCGGCAAATCTTCAGTTATGAGAATCGAATATGGTCATAAACTAAGGACGAATTTCACCAATAATATTTAACACGATCAGCATAACTAAACCGAGAGAGTTGTCAGTGTCATCAATGATGTGGAATATTGATACTGAGAGCTTTTGAACACGGTGTAATGTGCTGAACGGGTTCTGTCTCTTTGGTGAAATTCGCCCTTAGTCTTATCATAAACCATTGGAATAGAGTTCATATGCGAATCACATACCTACTATACGACGCCATCGCTCCGGCCATGTATGCATAATCTTTTCGCGGACAACCCCACGACTTACTTTATGCTATTATAATATAAGTACTTTATGCTATGATGATCTCGCTTTGTATAAGTTTTCCGTACAACGATAGGTCAGCTTATGGAGGCCATACACGTTAGGGTATGCATGATGGTTTTAGTCGTGCATGCATAACTGACAGGCAAACCCTAGCGTGTATGTGATAAAACTGTACAGTTTTATACTGGAAATGTATAGCTTGATATGTAGCCGTGTGTACATAAGCGTTAGATTCATTTATCGGACAAATAAATTGAATTAGGTCAGGTGCGTAGTACTCGCAACCGGCATGCATGTATGACCAGAGGCGATTGTATAACACACTATCAGTAGGAATCGGTTTCATTTTGACAGTTCAACAACATTCATTGCGTTATTTACGTTGATGAGCTGACAAATTTTTCGAACATTTATGAAGCAATGGATTAGCAATCTGCTTCGAAATTCTTCGGTTGTGAACTGTCAGGCTGATGTAGAAATTAGGCCTCTTATTCCAGGTCTTATATTTCCCTAGTGTATTTATCTTTGCTATTATCAAATTGTAGTGTAGGCTCCACAGCCTAGCATAGCATCAGTGAGATTGCGATTGGTTTGTGGCGGTATCAACAACGCCACATGCGAACTACGCATCAAAGCCCTGACGTCACAAATCCTGCATCGCGCTATCAGAGTTTACCGCGCGACTAGCATATATACAACATCTCGACATCAACCGTTGGGTAGTTGCCCACCAGACACAACACCCGTCTGGTCGGAGGATCCTCCCTTTACTAAAGAGTATGAGTGAACTTTACACCCTGTTCCTCATAACTCTAAATGTAACTCTAAAGGTTGTGTATTACGCAATTAGGGTACTGATGTATCAATGTATGTAAAGGAATATTAAGGAGCTTAGCAGCTGGCGTCCTATAGTTTCTGCCTACCCCCATGGCAAGAAGGCGTGTATGTATGTAAATTGAATAACTATGCCGTAAGAAAGGGGTTGAAATATAGCCCAGAGCTTAACAAACTACTGCCAAAGTTTGATGTTTATGTGTTCGAAAGTTTGTAACTCAATCACCCTGTAATGGCTGAATGGATTTGCTAAAAAGTTAGCCTAGGGAGGATCGTCCCAGACAGGTTTAGCCGCAGGCAAAGCTTGTAGATAAATTGGCTGATCTGTCTTATCTATACATTTTCAGGTGAATTATTGAATAACGGCGCACGAAATTCAACTAGAAATTGCTCGTTAACTTCCTTTTATCTCACAATATCATTTGATAAGAGTATCGTAATTCAGATGAAACGTCTACCCCAGACGTGTTCTTGAGTGGAGACCGCTAATTGGCAAATGTGAGGTACGACGCCCTCAGGCTAGGTGGAGCGACGATCTTCACACGGTGGCTGGTAGCAGCTGGATGAGAGTTGCTGATTGGCGTGCAATTGGAGAGGCCTAAGTCCAGCAGTGGACTGCTGTACGCTGATGTTGATAATGATTGTAATTCACATAATGAAAAACAAGTTTAATTATGCTAGAAGCGTTTTAAATTGTTATAGTTAAAATCAAATCAAAAGAATTTATTTTATATAAACCTACATGGCCTCTTTGCAAAAATAATTTGAGGTTTTGGAGAATATTTTACGTTTTCCTTCCACAAATCGCGTTATCGGGCCCCGTGTCATCGATATGGCGGCAGCTACGCCCCTGCAACTCATTCTATCGCAGTCATAAGAAGAACCTCCACGAGTGACTGACTTTACTCCATCGACCGTCAGCCTAGCCGTGCTTGCTGGCCAGCCTATGGCAGGGCTCTCGTTTATAGGATTACTAAACCGTTTCTCTGTCTAACCCTTATCCACCCAATGCTGAATTTTAATAGTTCTCCTTTATTGTAAGCATTGACATATATATTACCTATTTATATCAATGATTGTAAGCCATTATTTCCAGTTTTTATCCCGTTTGTCACTGGCCTTTCCCATTGTTTGGTGATATTGAAGACTAGCTTCTGCCCGCGTGTAATCAACTATATCGTATGGCATTCAGCAATAGTGCCTCAGTGTGATAGCTTTCTGTCAGTGAAGAAAAAATATATAATCGTATCAGTACTTCCAGAGATTACCTCTTGCAAACAAACCAAAAAACAATAGGGTGATGACAAAAAAAAGTTTTGTCCGTCATTTAGATTATAAAAAAATATTGGACACGTATTTTTTCTTTTTTTACGTAATCAAAACATTACGGCGATACATTGAGTTCAAATGTGGCATGACGTCACTTCTCACTAGATTTTATACTGAGCTGTGACGTTACGAGCCCAATAATTAATTTTAATGTGTTTTATCTAAGTCATTTTTTATTAATATGATAAAGCAAAAAATACGTTTCTAATATTTTTTTATTATCTGACTGACGGACTAAACAGTTTTTCTTTTTTTTACCCTGGAATCATCTCTATTCTACCTATTTATAATATTGTTTCGATGTACTAATTATGTGTTGTTTCCTTGTTCCAGATGTAGGTTACGACTACGTGGTAGACCAGCAGCCGATAGGCAAGCTGCTGTTCCGACAGTTCTGCGAGAGGAACAGGCCTCAGTATCACAAGTACAATAACTTTCTAGATGCGGTAAGTATTCATAGAATGAATGATTTTTTAAATTATTTTTGTCATAGTATTTACCCCTGCGTGTAAACTTTTCTCTAGTTTTTTAAAAGTTCCTCTGCAAAGTAAGACCAGAATCGGAAATATTGGCTGCATGAAAACCATGTACCAAAGCAAAACGCAAAACAAAACGAGTCTGGTTTTCTTGCTCATGCACGTAAGAAGCATACTGAGTCTGGGTTAACAGTTTTCTTGCTCATGCATCTAAGAAAAGAAGCATACTGAGTCTGGGTTAAGAGTTTTCTTGCTCATGCACCTAAGTTTGATTTTTAAATGCGACAGCTAAGTTCAATTCATTTCCAAGTTTTCTGCTCCCTTTCAATAGCCATATTTCCACCCTGAATGCTGACCTCCGCATAACAAAACAAAATTGGCAACAAAACAACTGTATCAAACAAACATATTTATTCGAATAGTGACCTAAAAAGAACCTCTGATGGCCATTCGGTTTGCGGTATCGAATCGATATGCGATATTTAGATGTGGTGACAATACAGTCCCCAATACCGATTTATCGAAAACATGAAACGAACCGATATAAATATGTGCGTAACAGGATTGTCCCGCATTCCCCTATAGTTATCATCAAAATCATTTTCTGTCTCTTTAGATTTTTCGATAAAACTGTAACCTTTCGGTACTAATGGTTCAGTTCAGTTGTTAAAAAACCTTACTCAGAAGGAATGAAAAACAAATGATATCCTTATGTCCTGATTGGTCCAGTCCTCTGCGATAGGTTTAATTAAACTATGTGTATGTATGTTTATACATTGAAGGTTGTAGGTACTATGTCCCTTTTCCTAATGTTCAGTCTTTTGAGTTCCATTAATATCATTTACATTTCTTAAATTCGACACCTCGTTTGAGGCTATCAAAACACACCCTAAACATTGTCTTTTCATTATTACCAACTATTTTGTAGTACACCAACGAACACAAATGGTCGAAGGTCCACGGTTTTACTTGCAAATATTTTTAGTTAATTGTGTTTCATATCATTAGAGACATCAAAATAAGCATACCAGGCACCTCTTTCAGAGGCTGTCGAAACACCCTGAAAGGGTTAGACCAGACCGCGGTCGATCGACATTTTGACATATTTTGAGATGATGACATATTTTGAGGCGACGGTCGATGTCGATCGCGCGCGGTCTGGTTCCACCCTAACACTTGTCTCTCCAACACCACCAAAAACTTTGTATGAGTCAGATAACACCAATGTTCGAAGGTCCATAGTTTTGCTTGCAGACTGACAGGTACGAGGTTGAGGTGGACGAGACGCGTGCGATGCTCGCGGCTGACGTGTTCGGCAGGTACCTGAAGACTGACGACTGTGAGGCGGTGACCGACGTGGTCAGCCGGCAGGTCATTGATGAAGCCAGTGCGACGATAGATGGTGAGTAATAATAATTTAATAATAAACAAACCTACACCTTGAATCTGCAATAGAAATACTGACGGCAGAGGCATTATCACGTCCATCATTTAGAGAGTGCGCGGGAGCTCCACGACCTGATCCCACCATCGCTCTTTTATTACCGGACTACCAGACGTATTGCAGGGTACCATGCATACTTGGTTGATATCCCGCCCAGTCGAACTCAGCGGGTCTCCTCTAATGCCCACAGCAAAATTGTGGAACTCTGTTAGCGTCTGTGTTCCCTTCCACATATAACCCGTCTGCTTTTAAAGCAAGAGTGAACAGGCATCTTCTGGTCACGCTCGTTCCACCTTAGACTTCATCCATCGCTTTCTATCAGGCGAGATCGTGGTCAACACACCATGACACGAAACAGATAGCCAGACTAAGAGTATTCTTTCAATCAAAATCACACATAAGCAAAATCCATTAAGCCATAGCTATGAACGATATCAGCTATTCGCTTAACCTAAACGAACAAATAGGGTCAAACACACTAGCAAATAACATGCCACTAAAATCAGGCATATAATCATTTGAGCATAACAAATGTGCTGCACTAACATCTGAACTAATGTAAAATATTCAATCACAAGCACCAGCGAAAGAGAGAGAGCTGCCAGCTGGAGAAGCACAAATTGGATGCATATAATATGTAAATACATACGAAAAGAAGTTCTTAATAATACTAATGAATTACTATCTTGAATTTATGCAAGCCTAGTACTTTTTGATAGGTTATTGCTCAGAACTTGTGCACAACGTGTCGTGAATGTGCGAAGCCGAGGCACCGCTAGTTGAAGGATAAAGCCAGAATAGAATAAAATAGAATACTCTTTATTATGTTCACCATCTGAATTACAGTGTTATAAATACTACTAAACCAGATGGTAAGTTTTCATAAGAAGAATTTAGATAGAGTAATTAGAGTCGCGTATGCAAGGACCGGTCGCAGGTTCCTTTGTGTAAATTTTCTCACCACTGCTCTCAAAACTGTGAAGGAAAACATCGTGAGGAAACTGGCAAGTCCTAGAACCAAAAATTCTAAGACATGTGACATCTACTAACCCGCACTGGGCCTGCGTGGTGGATTACGGCCCATTCCCTCTCACCGAGAGGAGTCCTGTGTCCTTGCAGTGGGAACATTATAGGCAGATTATGATGCAAGGACCAACGACGTAAAACACCTGGTCCTAAGTAGCCTTAGATAGAAGTGGAAAGAGCATACATAGCCTTTGCCGTACAGTGGGACAAAACTTGAATAATAATAATAGCCAAGAGCCTCGAACAACACCTGACGCGTTTCTCGTTAGGCAGCTGGATCACTTGATCCAGAAAGCGGTACTACTGGACACGGGGCGTATCGTAAGGTTCCTCTCTCAAGAGCCCTGACCACCGGTAGCTTGGACTCGATACCGGTGGGCTACAATTTTTATATGTTTTTATAAAAATAATTAAAAAAATTAATATGTATACATAATAAAAAGACTAGCATTTATCCCAGTGATGTATAAAAATGTATATCGTAGATACATAATCAGATAAGAAACACGATGCTCAAGTATTTGATGGAAGAATCGATGTTTAATTTGATGAAGCATGTCATAGGTATGTTGTGAAAAGGGGTAAGAAAAGGGACGAGGAAACATAAAAAGAGGAGATCATACTAACTTATCGTCCGGCTATCGTAAAAGGCGTCATTTATGATGTTATCAATGGGAAAAGAGAAGGGTATGCAGTAATATGATCTTTCTGATAAGATATCTGATCACGCACTTGTCTGATAACAGATGATAGGTAATCAATGAAGATGTATTTTAGATTAAATCTCTAGTGGTTGGCTCTCATGTTTTTCAACCGCGTATAAAAAGACCAGCATATTTTGCCGTTGGCGAAAGAAAATAAAATATTTACGAAGTACAGTCTAATCTATGTCTTCTTTCTTGGAACAACCTTGTTTGGCGTTTAGCGCAGTATGATTTGGAGCAGTGGTGGCTTAGTGGTTACGGTTAGTACTTACGAGTTGTAGGTCGTAGGTTCGAACCCAGGCGGCCGTTTTTCTTTGTGTAAATACTTTCATCACCACTACTCTCAAAACGGTGAAGGAACACATCGTGAGGAAACCGGCATGTCCTTGAACCAAAAATGCGAAGACATGCGACATATACCAACCCGCACTGAGCTCGCGTGGTAGATTACAGTCCAGTCCCTCTTGAAGAGAGAAGGCTGTGTCCCATCAGGGGGAACAATATAAGCTGATTATGCAGTCTGATTTTTTCATCATTACTACACCAATGTCGAAAACTATCTTTCAATTCTCCAATACATTTTCTCCTTTCCAGGCGGCTCTAGAGACATATTCATAGAATGCGTGCGATGCGTCAAAAGCTTTCTTGCGGGCGCGCCGTTCGCCGAGTTCGAGCGCTCTATGTACTTCCACCGGTATCTGCAATGGAAGTGGCTGGAGGCACAGCCGGTGACGCAGCACACGTTCCGAATGTACCGAGTACTCGGCAAGGGAGGCTTCGGGGAGGTCTGCGCTTGTCAGGTAAGAAAGAAAGAAAATAAATTTATTCGCTACAGATTAAAAGGGACACTGCAAGGTACGTGGGGCTGAGGTTATTTGATCTTCAAGGCCTTCTTGTGTGTCCATGGCTCACACAAGAAGGCCTTGAAGGTCACACTTGAAAACATGTATTTCATGTTATCAAGTGTTTCATCGTTTACGGAACAGCACCACATTAGCAGTCCAGGAGAGCTGATCAAAGTTTTCAAGGCAGGGTTGTCAAAGTCGCTTGCAGAGGCTTGCCAGGTAAACTCGGAAATGAAATTCGATATCAAAAATCTAAACAAAGAAATGTCAATGTCAAAGTGACGTTTCCCGGGTAGTCAACATTTCCCTAGTCATTCTAATTATTTGATTTGCAAGCACGCTGAAGCGGCGTGTCAAAATGACACATTTTGTAGCCTAAGGTCCCGTCGTAGTAGGTACGTCTATTTTATTACGCGTGAACACTATTTTACGCGACAGCAAAATAAACATAAACGTAAAATACAATGGAGAAAAACATAACAACAAATAAAAACTCAGAGGACATTCAATCACGACAAAAGGCAGAAACCGAATGACATGACAGAACAGTATCGCTTTCCTCTATGGCCGAATGATCAAAACAAAATAGCGAACAATAGGGACGCCAAATTTCATCGATTATTAGGATATCGCAATATTATTTACGATGTTTTTAACGATTCTCTTGTTTACAAGGAAATACATTTTGTAAATAGAAAATAATAAATGAATGTCCAAATGTTTAGAGCTTTTACTTTATTGCCAGTATCATAAAAATTATTTCCACGATTTTATTTCAATCAGGTAAATTTATGTTTGGATAGTAGTTTACGTAACTTTTAAGCTGAAAACTGTGTGCAATATTATATTATACCTGTTTAAGATGAGCCTACAGTTTTAACACTGTATTAAAGTACTTTTCGACGAACTACACAATTGAGGTTATTATTTCAAATTGACAACACTTTTGTTTACATTTTTGATCTCGAATTTCATTTCCGAGTTCAGATGGGGCTATTTGATAGGTATTTATTCAGGGTCATCCTACGACCATAAAGCAAAAACAGTAGAGTAGGCTTCGACAGTCGTTACAGGTAGTGAGAAGTCCGAAAGTCTGACAACCAAGTAGGTATTATCAAGGGGTATCGTGTTACCCAGTAACTGAGTTGAGCGAATGCCTATCTGACCTAACACTCTCTGGGTTGTGGAGATCAGATAGGCAGTCGCTCCATATAAAATACTGATATTCTACTGCAGACTGAAAGCCGACGTCAATATAGTTGAAAAAAGGCTAGGCAGATTATGAGCAGAGGTGGCAACTCGACCAGTGGGGTAATTGCGTTACACACTTCAGTAGCAATGGTTTCATTTTGACAGTTAAACAACATTCATTGCGTTATTTACGTTCTGAGCGGACAATTTTTTTGGGCATATGAAGCAATGGATTAGCAATATCCTTAAAATCATTCAGATTGTAATTGATAGTGTTACGTAATTAGGGTGCTGCCACTGCTCTTATGCCGTGACAGAACGGGCTATATACGAAAACGCTCATTGTAGTTGGCCAGTAGTGCGGGCCAATCAATGAATGAAAATAAATAAAAGTCATGATCGTTATTTAGGGCCTTATCACACTGGCGATTTGCAAGCGAGTCCGCAGCGAGCTACCCGCAAGTTTGCAGAGAGCGCGCGGCGAACACGCCGCAAAGACGCCGCGGCCCGGGTGCGCAGCGAGCTCGTTGCGCTCTTGCCTCGCTTTGAACTCGCTTGCTTTCGCTTGCTCGCCAGTGTGATAAGGCCCTTAAATTCAGTATCAATTAATTGTGGCTTTCCTGAATTTTAATAGGTAATTGATAATAATTTATTAGATAAATTAATAAATGAAACGCAAATTATCTTACATAAATTCCATTTGGAATTTTGCCTAAGTATAGATCTGTGATTTATGTTTCGTTATCTTTACATTATTACTGAGTTTGTCAACCTAGTAATAATCTGTGTCTGACTTTCACACAAAAGAATACTAGCTCCATATTTCTAGGCCTAAATTCAGCAAGAATTTTTTCTCATACCGATCAGTCATTATTTTTAGTAAAATGTCTCGACTTAAGAGTGATGACTTAAGGCGGTATTATCCCACAAAGACCGCGCTTACTAGTTTTTTTTTTAATCCATGGAAAACATACAAAATAGTGTTATAAAATTATGAAAAACAAAAAAAAAGAAGATTTATTATTTAAGGATCTGGCGGACATGTAATCATTTTTAATAACACGGTTAGATTAACTTTGCTCGATTGAAAAAAACCCCAAAGTTACCCCTTTCCGTAATGTTTAATAAATCTCATAGCTACAAGAGGTTTTTTTCTTATTTTTTGTATAAATGAAAAGGTGGTAGGTAAGATTGTTTAGCGCAATTTGCTAAATATGTCTTGATAAAATGATTAAAATAATTACTAAGTATGTTTAAATACCTACCAAATGCACAAGGTACCTTCTTCAGTCGGCTCGAGCGCCGGATTATAGCACCTTAAAGGTCGTTGCTAGTAGCCACTATTGTTAAGTAGGTACCTACTTGTTTACACAAGATTCCACTTACTTGGGTCGCAGCCAAGACAGGAACCTCATCAATTTCAGAAATAAATTATTTATCAACATATATTAATGTTTTAGTTTT
Organism: Dryobota labecula; assembly: GCA_947523025.1. Lineage (NCBI taxonomy): Eukaryota > Metazoa > Arthropoda > Insecta > Lepidoptera > Noctuidae > Dryobota > Dryobota labecula. Next base: position 3,349,833 of record OX383305.1, on the reverse strand, counting down.
ATAATCATATTTTTCCGGTTCAAAACCACAATTGTTATTGTCAAATGTCAATTGACGTACCTACATAAGTATAGCTAGACGAAAATAGATTACATACTGGGATTACAAGCTACAATATTACTTCAACACGTGAGTGTTGAAGTACCTAATATTGTAGGTACAAGTTTTTCGAAAAGTCAGAAATAAAAACCCTTTGCAAAAGCATGCACTTAATTATATAAGATAGTACAGTTTATCTAAATGATAATTTATATTAGAAAGGCAGGCTTTTTTATTATTTTTGATTTGAAACATCTATAGGCGCGCCTTGGGGGTAAAACCGACTCGTATGCCGTGACGGCAAACGGCATGACGCTCTCTTATGATGACCCAAAGTCTATACAATTAAAAATATTTATTGGTCTTGTATTTATATTCTGTTTATATCATTGTAATAAGAATAATAAGAAAATATACCTGTTTATATTTTCTCCATATTTATATAATGGTTTTATTTAATTATAAATTTCGATGTTCCACGTCTGCCGGCCAACTTTTTTTAAATATTATCGTACTAGCTGTTGCCCGCGGCTCCGCCCGCGTGGATGTCGGTTATCGCGTAAAAAAGTAGCCTATGTCCGTTTCCATATCCCAGACTATATCTCTGCCAAATTTCATGACGATCGGTTCAGCGGTTTAGGCGTGAAAACGTAACATACAGACAGACAGACAGAGTTACTTTCACATTTATAATATTAGTATGGATTAGTATATTAGTATTAGTATGGATTTGTTTTATCAAAATACGCGCTTGGACGTGGAGTTGCGGACACCAGCTGCAGCCCGATATACTATACTACTATTCATTTTATTTGTCACTGTGTAATATTTGTAAGCCGTTACTGTGGCAGGACTCACAGATACTCTTATAATTTGTAACTTCTTATATCCTGTGTATTTGATTTAATTTGAGAAACGTTTGGTAATAAGGCTTTTTACATATTCCAGGTCCGAGCAACAGGGAAAATGTACGCCTGCAAGAAATTAGAAAAGAAACGCATAAAGAAACGCAAAGGCGAAGCAATGGTGCTGATAGAGAAACAAATACTGCAGCGAATCAACTCGCGCTTCGTCGTGAACCTTGCGTATGCATACGAGACCAAGGACGCGCTCTGTTTAGTGCTCACTATCATGAACGGTCAGTATTATTAGTTCACACAACACTACATTTAAAAGTAACAGTTTTAAAGAGTAACGGTGGAGTTTCTTGCCCATTCTTCTACATACGAAACTACTTTTTGTAAGGGGCAAATAGAATCAGTTTTATTTCCTTGTAAATTTTGAAGTTCAAAAGTACCATTTGAAATAAATGCTTTGACTTTGACTTTTGAGCTTCCCACTACTTCGACCGCGCTGAAGTCGAAAAGCAGTCAACTCTACTTAATAAAAATATTAAATGTACTGAAATACAGCGCACAGCCTAAAACGCTGGGTCTAGAAATTTCATATACAGGTTGTCTTTGAAAACAATCGAGAAAATTTAAGGGAGTGTTCTTCCCAATCAATATAAACAACTTTTAGGTGCTATGGGACCAACTTCCAATTCGCAAAAAAAAATATGACTAAGTAAATAAAATGATCCGATTGGGTATGTGGTGCGCTTATAAGGTAAAGTCAATATTTTTTTTCATGTTTGCTGGGCCACATGGCATGAAAAAGGGCAGGCCTATGCCCAGCAGTGGGACTGGTATGTGCGTGGTAGGCTTATAAAAAAAAGTACGTTCTTAATCGTTTTTTTTTTATTGGTTTCCAGGTGGTGACCTAAAGTTCCACATCTACAACATGTGCGGCGCCGACACGGGGCTCGGGCTAGAGCGCGCGAGGTTCTACGCGGCGCAGGTCGCGTGCGGACTGGAACACTTGCACAAGATGGGCATCGTGTATAGGTACGTGACCTCCACATCTACCAGCTGACTTCAGTAAATCCTCTTTTAGAATTGGCAAACCGGGCTATGCCCACGAAGTATTAACCTGTTAAAAGTCCTAATTATTTACTGATACGCGCCTTCCTCCTTCCCCTTTCTCCGGGGAGTGTTATAACAACAGATAATTATTAACTATGTAGAAATCTTTAAAAAAAAAAATCATTTTATGATGACATTTCCAGAGACTGCAAACCAGAGAACATTCTGCTAGACGACGCCGGCCACGTGCGAATATCTGACCTCGGGCTCGCGGTGGATGTGCCGGAGGGAGGCAGTGTGCGGGGCAGGGTCGGGACTGTTGGCTATATGGCGCCTGAGGTGAGTGAGCATGTTATCTACATTATGAACTTGCTGAAATTCAACAAAAATAACAAATATTTAGATTTGCCACGCTAAGGACAATACACTGACAATGCACCTCAATATGACCTAGTCGCGCGATCAGTCAAGTCGCGTTTGTTTGTCAAAATTCATATAAACGACCGTGTCGATCGCGTACTCGCGCCACGATCACCTATGGTCAGGACGCGGGGTAAGATGAAGTCATCAAATGTGATAAGAAGTAGAGAAAGAATGAAATGGTTGGTCATATTGGAGTCGCTGAGTTGTCTCAAGTTTTCAGAAGTGATCTTGCATATTTCTTTGAATATTCCAAAATAAATACCATTAAAATTTTAGTGTATCATTTTGACAAAGAGATTAGTAATAATACGTACATTCATACATCAAAGAATATTACTAATATTCTCCAGATACTCATAAATTCTTTACTAATTTCAGGTGATAGACAATGAGAGGTATACCTACAGTCCGGATTGGTTCTCATTCGGCTGTCTCGCATACGAGATGATCGAAGGTCGCGCGCCCTTCCGCGCGCGCAAGGAGAAGGTCAAGCGGGAAGAGGTCGATCGGAGGGTCAAGGTCAGATTTTATGTAATGATGAGTTCAATTTAGTAAGTTATAAATTACATATTTTATAGACACTCCAATATGGTCGATTACTGCAAAAGCAGAAAAATATAATAAAACTTAGTTCTGATAAATTAAGAGATGGAAATGTCGTCAAAATTTACAAAATTAATTTATTGTAGATTTATCGTCTCTTCTCTGTAAAATTTACATTATTTCCCCAAATATAACATGATTTTTCCTTTTACGGACAATAGTAAGCTATTTGGCAGCTTCGTTTAACGATGATTATTTTCTTGTCGATTTTTTGAAAATTTATTTCCACTTGATAAAAACCTGACGTTAAATCTATCAATGTATGTAGAATTGCTTTATCAAGATGTAATCTGACATTGACGTTGATGCGGTGTGTAATTCTCTACACCGCAATTTTTTAACAAGTGTGTATCTTTCTGCAATTTAAAAACTAAAGACTTAATTTTCCTTTCTTTTCCTAAATTCCCCAGCACGAACAAGAAAAATACTCGTCAAAGTTCAGTGAATGCGCTAGAGCGTTATGTTCAGCCCTACTCACCAAGTCTCCGGCGTCCCGTCTCGGATGTAGCGCGGGGAGGAGAGGCGCTACGCAAGTGAAGGCGCATCGGTTCTTCGCGAATTTGAACTGGGCGAGATTGGATGCTGGGATGGTTGATGCTCCTTTTGTGCCTGATGTAAGTATAGTTGTAATTTAACAGTTGTTAAAACTAATACGCTAAGGAAGACTGCGTTTTTTAAATTATCTTAAGTTAGTACGAAAAATTAATTCAACGTAATTTATCCTCTTTCCAGCCACACGCGGTCTATGCAAAAGACGTCCTCGACATAGAACAGTTCAGCACGGTGAAGGGAGTGAACCTAGACGCTGGAGATGATACGTTCTACGGCAAGTTCAACACGGGATCAGTTAGCATACCGTGGCAGACAGAGATGATTGAAACTGGATGCTTCAAGGAACTGAATGTGTTTGCTAGAGGTAATGTTACGTAGCGCGACATAATTATAACTACAGATTGGATAATCGGATGGATATCTAATGTGAGATATGAGAGATGATTTACTCGATCATTCAGAAATCTTAGAATAATATTTGTAATTTACTTGTACTTATTGTTTGTAGGTGAAGACAGTAAGGAGTGTGCAACGGTAGACCTACAGCTTGTACCAGCGACAACGACGCCGGAAGAGGAGAAGGGATGCTTTTTATTCGCCAGACGAGTATGTTGACTAAAAATCATTTAATTTAATAATAATAATAATGTATACTGGGTCATTGGTAAAACACTAACAACTTTGAAGGACGGCATTACTAATATTATTAAAAACAACTATTGTTACATGACTTTAAATAATTCATCAGAATTTTAGAATTTTTCTGTTCAAGGGTCTATGACACTGAATAGAGGCGTCTAATTGCAAACCCCGCTAAAACGATTTTTCTGGATATTGAGTTATTGATGAGTTTTAAATTCAATCAAATGTAATCGCACTCCTTGCTGCACAACACATTTACACAAGTCTCCATTGGTCCGCCATACTATTCGTAAGATCACTTGGTGCAAAAGCAAGCGCTGTGATTGGTTGTTTTCGTTGTAGAGGAATTTGAATTTTACCCATGCCATTTATAGTGGATTTTGTTACCAAGCATAAGGTTGGAGGCTCAATTTAGTACTGTTAGGCCCGTATTACAGAACGTCACTGAATACTTAAGCATTACTCAAAACTAGATTTAACCAATCAAATGGCTTGAATCTAGTCTTAAGTAATGCTTGAGTATTGAGTGACGTTCTGTAATACGGGCCTTAGAGAGAGATTTGCTCGGAAATGAGTTTGTCACTTAGTACAGAATTGAGAAAACTTTCAAAAGAGAGAATAAAGTCGGTTTTAAGGTAAAATCGTTTTAGCGGGGTTTGCAATTAGAAAGCCTCAATAGTGCGAATTCCGCCAGTAGGAAATTGCAAGTAGATTTTGATGTTATTCACTTTGTCCATCTGTAGTAAGAATACTTAACTGTCTGTGATTAAAAATAATAATTTCTATCCCACAGGTACTATGTCCACAAAAGAAAGTATCAGCCCGTCTGCGCGCAGTGCCCGTCCCCGAGCACTTGCTGTTGCCCTCGTCGCCCGCGCCCCCGGCGCCCCCGCCCGCGCCCCCCGCGCCCCTCACCGCGCCCCCCGCCCCCCCGACCGCGCCCCCCGCGCCCCCGGCCGCGCCCCCGCCGCTCAGCTGACCGCCCGCGACCGACATAAACGATGACATCCCGAACTTGGATACTGCTGACGACACATAGAATTTGACCCTATGTATGTTTGCACTTTCAAGTGTACAGATAGGTGTACAAGTAAGCAGAAATAAAATTATTTTGCTGAAAAACCTGAGAGTAAGTTTTATCGAGTCACTTTTCACATGAAAACAATAAAAATACGGTGTCGGTTGCTGGAAAATCATGATAGTTTGAAGTCTCAACGCTCAAAATTAGAATTTTGAACCAGAAAGTGTGGTACTGTAATGGTAATGGTACTGTAATGGAGGAGTTTTGTAGCAATATTTCATGCTTTTAAAACTAAACAATGACAATTGCACGTCCCTTGACAGCAATGAGATTGTATAAGAAAGAAAAATACTAAATAATAATGATTTCAAAGACATTGTATTTAATCACACATAAACTCATTTTTTTTTGTTATTCTCATATAGTACACACATTATTTATTGATTTTAATGGCGTAAAATGTATGACTTAATGTGGCGTGAATTGTGTAGAAGTGTGTTGGCTGGGCACACTGCCGTGCGTCTTTCGGCATAAAAACTTTATTAAAAACAAATAAATGTCAAATAACATTTTCTTTTTTTTGTACCAAAAGTTATCGTTAACAATAATATCGTTTTCAAAATAAACATCTTTATGTTTATTTTGAAACTAGTTTATTGGATACACGCCGCGCGCGCATTGAAGCGGAACACAGTTGTAGGTACCTATCAGCTGTGTGCCCGCGCAATTCGCCAACGTAGGTATTTAAGCAGGTTATTCATCGCTAATTTTATCAGGTTTGAACTAGTTTTTAGGGTTTCGTACCTAAATGGTAAAACGGGACCATATTGCTAAGACTCAGTTGTACGTCCGTCCGTCTGTCACCAGGCTGTATCTCATGAACCGTGATAGTTAGACAGTTGAAATGTTCACAGATGATGTATTTCTGTTGCCGCTATAACAACAAATACTAAAAAACAGAATAAAATTAATATTTAAGGGGACTCCCATACAACAAACGTGATTTTTTTTGCCGTTTTTATAGATAATTGTACGGAACCCTTCGTGCGCGAGTCCGACTCGCACTTGGCCGGTTTTTTAAGTTTAGGCCGCGACCTGAAGTTATTTGGTGCGTTATTTGCGCCGGCGCACGCGCCCATTGATATTATTACGAATAGATTGTGTCCATAATTTGCTGATTTCAAGTCGGACAAAAAAAAGTATTGTACAAATAATTGAAATGTGTTCTATTACTGATACTGAACCACCAAAAAAAAATTACGCACTGGATAAAAAAAAAACCTGTAAAAATACTGCATATTTGTGGTTTGTTGACGAAAACTACGACAGACAATCAAATTTAATTAATTCTGAAATAAATGACTCAATAATATTAATTTCTATACAATTGACGCTACATTAAAAATAAAGCTTCGGGCTCCCAAGTCTTATGCAGTCTCGAAAAGTAATCGTGGTTTGATTGTAATTGTCAAAAGAAATTGGAACCTGTATACGTAGAAATATGATGCATTTCTCCTTGTACCTGTGGGTTAGTGTTTCGGCTTCGAGTTTTTGAATACATGGGAGCTTGCGTATGTTGTTATTTACGTATTTTCGTTTCTTTTGTCTTTTATCTTTGATCTCTGATGTAACTTTCTTTGAAAGTCGCTCAGAAGTCCGTTTTTTCATAATTTTGAAAATTGATAAGTTAATACATTAACTGTTATATGAATAAAATCAACGTGTCTGGGCCGCAAGTCTGCTATTACAATAGTGTCAGAATGGTCTCTTCATTGTGAGTTTTTGACAGATTTGCCATACAAACACTGTCAAATACTCACAATGGCGAGACCATTCTGACACTATTGTAATAGCAGACTTGAGGCCCTGGTTAGTTGTCTGTTACATTGATATGAGCTTACATAATTTGTATGTTTATGCATTATCTTCATCCCCAATTCTGGACAAAACCCTCCTAAGATTTGTAGTAATTTCAGGATAGAGCCATTTCCAAAAATCTATTTCTTCTTCTGCTAAGTCTCTTATGGTTAGGCATAAGTGCTTACTTAGCCCTTTATTAGTGTCCAATCATTATTTACTACAGAAAACAATCAATTTATATTTTTGATACATTTGAATGTAAATAGGTATAAAAACAACATAAGCAAGTAAAGTGAATATAATAATGTTGACGATACGTAAACAATTTAGTGTCACCTGTTAGAAAAGAAAACATGAACAATTTCGTTTTTAGTTCAATTATTTATGTTGGCAATTGTAAAGGTAACGGCGTCAAAGAACTAGGGGTGAATCATTACGAACTTGCGTTATTAACCTCTCGTATGCTGTAATTACAGACACAATAGGGATGATGACTAAACAAATATTTTTTGTCCGTCATGTAGATTATTAAAAAATATTGGACACGTATTTTTTCTTTTTTACGCAATCAAAACATTACGGCGATACATTGAGTTCAAATGTGGCATGACGTCACTTCTCATTAGATTTTATACTGAGCTGTGACGTAACGAGCCCCCACTCCCCAAGTTTAATGTGTTTTATCTAAGTATTTTTTTATTAATATGATAAAGCAAAAAATACGTGTCTAATATTTTTTTATTATCTGATTGACGGACTAAACAGTTTCCCTTTTTTATTTACCCAGGCATCATCCCTATTAAAAAATCATTGTTTCTCGCGTGGATCCACATTCCGGCTATGAAAGGTTAATTTGATTCATACAAGAAGTCTTTCAAATAAAACCATACATATGCTTTGGATCTTGGCGTTTGACGTAGCTATAAGCCAGAATGACATATTTGACGCGACGCTTACAATTGCCAATAATAACGCTTGGGGCTACACTTACAGGGCTGAAACTGCGTGAAGCGGGCGCCCGCGACGGGTGTCCGTCGCGTGTCTACGCGCGTAGACAAGCAGGTGGGCTCCGTGGGCAGTTAACTACCCGTAGTTTAATTTTAACGGTGTGCATGTACAGTCGTTTCGATGGAGAACATAGCAAAGAAAAAAAAAAAAAAAACGATAGCCAGTAAGCTGGCACTACCGAGCCATGCGCGTGCCCCCGCGACGTACGTCCGCGCGGGGCACCGCGACGGAGTACTTTTGTATGGAACCGCGCGGGCGTCCGTTTCACGCAGTTTCAGGCCACAGGGTTTTGATGAAAGTGTTACCATCCTGAAAATAGCCTTACCCTAAACAACCTAATAATAAAGGCTGATTAATAAGATTTTTGCGACGATTAGTTAATAACAAGCAAACATGATCAGTCTGATTACAAAAAAAAAAGTAGCTTAAACCTTTCAGCCAGTTTTTGTATTGAGAATCGTATTCCAACTGAGATAAATTTCTTAATACAAAATTGACAACCTTGTCGCGGGATTAAAATCAGTTTATGGATTTGATTTTTAACGTTGTCCGAATAAAGTTCGAGATTCAATAATTGCTCCTGCCCTGGGTCTAAAACCTTTTAATGTAATTAAGCTTTTGTTAACGGAATACCAGACGTACAGCTTGGCTATAAAGAGTAGAAATTAAATAAAATGGAACTAAAAAAATTCCATACTAAATTGTTGCCATGTTTAAGCATTTTACGTCAAAAATGTGACAGTTACGTAGAAAGTGGCGCCCTCATTTAATTTCTACTCTTTTATGTCGCACTGTACTGCAGGGTATCATCCGCACTTGGTTGATATCCCGTCAAGTCGTACTCAGCGCTTCTTCTTCACATTTATTAAAGTGTGGAACTCTCTGCTAGCGTCTGTGTTCCCTTCCAAATATAATCCGTCTGCCTTCAAAGCAAGAGTGAACATCTTCTGGGCACGGTCGTTCCATCATAGACCTCATCGCTTTCCATCAAGCGAGATCGAGGTCAAGAGCAGGCACAATCAGTAATAAAAAATAAAAAATGCGGAATTGACACAGATTTGATACTACACAAAATATATCTGCAAAACTTTGTAAGTGCAGTCACAAGATATTTCTCGTGTGGATGACTGATATTATTCTGTGACCATTATGCATTTAGCTCAATAGTAACCGCGGAGTATTATTACACGAACAAAAAATATTATTATAACGTTATTCTATTATTGTCATGTATTTTATATTATTATTTATTTATTATCATCGTACTATTGTGAGTAATCTGTCAATGTTGATATTATTCATCGAAAGTTTTGTTTTGTATGAATATGTATTTTATAGGGTTGTTTTTTATGTTGGTGACGTAACGAAAATTGAAATAGTGTTGGGAAAAATGATTACTTTGTTTAGATAAATCGATCTTAACTACTCTTTTCATACTTCAAAACTGTTGCCTATTTTAATTGAATGGTGTGTGTCTGTATGTCACCAACATAACTAAATATCGATGCCAATCTAACGTTTTAGAAGGGATGTCCCATTGTTTTACCAAGTAGTCAAAGTATATACTTTTTACGACTTATTATATACATTTTTATGATACGTACGTACGTTTACATAATATTATTATACTTAGAACGTTTTTTTAAAGGTTCATTTTCAAAAAAATGGCTGATGAGATATAATACTTAAATATTTCCTATTGATGGCTTTATTAACGTTCAGATTCAAGGCCACGGAATGTATGGGATAACTCTTAGATAAGCATGACATATGTCTCAGAAAATGTTATGTATTACTAAGAATTAATCCAGAAATGCAATATATTATGAATGTTAAGAAATCAGATATTAATGTCCGTGCTTTGCAAGTTAACTAAGTAGACTTTATTGTCAACTATTTTTATTAATAATCCTACAAACGGTGCACAAAGTAAAAAGTGTGTGTGTGTCAGCTCCGACGTACGACTGGAGTCTACACCTTAATATATATATATAATATATACTTACACGCAGCTGTCGCGCAGCGTCTTTCCATTCTATACAAGGCCAGAACGCAAGGGTGTGAAACTAATCGCGTATATATTGGAAGTCACTTTTTTACTAATTTCAATTCTATACAAGAGTAGTGCGCAAATACTCGCGTATACTTCGTAGTAACATAATCAATTACCTTACTCCATAACATACAGTGCCAGTACGCATACTAAAATGCAATAATTTCTAAGTAGTCGAGATGGTTAAAATAAACTCACACTAGGGCCTCTGACCTGTAGGTTAGGTTAGAACTGTGACCAATAACAGAAACAGTACTCTCTTTCTTCTCCTTTAAAACTTTTGTCAGGCGTGATGTAGTATAGTTTGGAACCAGTCGGTACGCGTCCACGTTACAAACTATACACGAGCAGTACGCAAAATACGTGTATACATTGTAATCGCAGATTTAAAAATAGCATCACAATGTATACGCGAGCAGTTTCCCATGGTTGCGTTCTGGCCTTGTATAGATTGCAAAGACGCTGTCGCGCAGCATACCCTGTACACGTCGGCTGTATACAAGTATACACATGCATGATTTCAAAGTGAAAGGTACGCAAGGTACGTTGCGCAGAAGAATATAACGTTTTTGAGTTAACGCTTGTATTAATTTCACTCATAAAATTTCCATACCTTATATGAAAATCGATTCTTAAGGAGTAAAATCCAAAAAAAAAAAAACAAATATCAGATCCAAAAAGTTTCAGAACTTAAAAGATAAAATCTAAAGCAATAACTAGCAACAGTAATGTCTACTTAGTAAGCTTGTCTAGATAAATATAAACAAGTCATCCGCCTCATATAAGTCACTTAAAAGCTAGATAGTGTATAATCGAGCAATAATAATGAAACGAATAGAAGAAATCTATGGAATCTAAGTATTTAGTTGTTTTCGTCTGTCGTGTAGCGCCAAATTAAAAAAAAAAGTGATGTAAGTGATCGAGGAAAAGAGAAAGAAAAAAAGTGAATTTTTATTTGTAAAAAAATGGGTAATTTCGTGTCCCTTCTTAAAGATTGTGAAAAAATAATGTCGCACAAAATATTGGAAAACTTTTTCGTCGTATTGTACATTGCCAATTCACTTCCAATGTTTGTATTAGTGATAAGTATTGATGCATTTTGATGTGTAACTTTTATTGTTATTGAATATTTCGATGCCTGTTGTCTTTACGAGGCTGATCGCGTGTGGGAGGGAACAGGTTTTAAAATTATTTAGGTTGACGGCTCGACGAGCTATAAAAGGCCATTTTCATTAGCCTTATGAGCACATTTTAGCTTAGTACGAAATATAGGAATATTAGACATTGTGTTCCGAAAAGAAGGATTTTTTGACAAATTATTACGGGTTTGATAAATGTTCCAAACTTGGCTTGTTAAAGCCTTAACAAAATAATTAGTTCTAAGAAGCTATTACTAACATTAGTAGTTATAATAAAATGCTTGCGATACTAAAAATGATATCATAGTATCCATTATGAAATTAGGTTAGCCGTAGGAGACCATTTTGGAGATAATTTAGAAGAAAAAAAAAACATGGTTTATTTTACTTGGAGCCCGTTGACTCATTTGGCCCCTTAGGATAAATTGGGTCTTTTGAGCAATGATCCATTTGGGTGAAGAAAAAATTTGCAAGCAATTGATGTAAGAGTACCTAAAATCATTAAGAATATATTGCAGGTTTCTTTCTGGATGATAGTTATAGACGGAGGAACACCTGGCATCCATTAAAAAAATTGCATAATTGTTTACTCTTTATAAAATGTGAATAAAATATTTTTATAAAACTCTCGCCGCCCCTGCCACACGCTTTCGTTACTTGCCTCCCGTTTTTAATCGTCAGTCAGGCTCTATACTTCGCACCCTAGACATTCGTGGCCATCTTGTATTTTCATTATATGAAATCACACGAATGTTTACGGAAAAAGCCGAAGTGTAGCGCCTAGATTAGGCATGCAAGGGTAATCGTGTAAAACAAGTCATCTCGCTACGATTTTTTGTTTCATTCGCACAAAATGAATGGTTTCACTCCTTCACTCATTCATTTGGTTCAATTCAGTCGTTTGTAATTCAGGGATTTTTTGGGGTGAGATTGACTGTATGTTTAAAGCAATGTTGGCATTTTAATCGTCATGTTGGTTCGACACATATAGTTACTGAGGGTAAAATGTAGGAAATGAGCTACAAATTATACCTATAAAATTTTTCGTAATTTTGAGGTCACATAAAAAGTACTGAAATGTAAAATTTTCCGTCCGGAAAACTTTGAACTTACAGTCGGCCTTTACAAATAATCTATGAATGAGTGAATGGAAGGAGTGAAGTCGTTCAATGGCTCACGCTCCTATTCGATGTAAGCAATTATTCAGATATTGACTTTATAAACTTATTTTTGTTTTATAAACAAATACTTTGTTGCCAGTTGATTGTAAAATGAGGCGAAATTCAATCGTACATTAAAATCGTAATAAAATATTTTGAGTAATATGAATTAATTATTTCGTGATTTTTATGAGCGATTTAAGTTTAACATTTAGGCACTAAGGTGGCAATCCGTCTTTTCTTATCTTTGAACTTTACTATGCAATGTCGACACGCTATGAATTTGTATCATAGAGGTTTTAGACGTAGATTAGGCAGGTAATACCAAGATTGAAATCGTCAGATTTGCCCTCACCTTAATTAGGTCGAGCTGAAGTGTATAAATATAGAGTTTGAGCTCAAACATGCCGCATGAAACGATCGATACGATTAACAGTATGAGTGACCGAGACAACACTATTCAAATATCATTGTCATCGAAATAAATACGTGACCACCTTTGGACGCGGTCAAGTGAATCTTAACGATTTAAATCTTTGGGCTAGAGAGATAAATTATAAAAAGGTATACTGTCAAGGAAGAAAGAGATGGAACATAATTTGGCCTTGCCATCTTCGGCTGTCCTACTCAATTAAGGACCGCTCTGTATTCCGTCTCTTTCTAATCTGTAGCTGTGTATATTACCTTAACTGCGTGTCAGCTTATAAAAAATGTTACATTGCATATAAGTTATAGTGTTACCATCCATAATGCATTTTTATTTAAGTTATGTTAATAAGTAATTAGAACAGTTTATTTTAAAACTAAGTTGTAGAGTCAATATCAGAACGCACGTAAGTTGAGCCAGAATGCTCGGTTTGATGAGCTAGACTCAACAATGCTCAACTTGGGAGCTCAATTGTACAGATTTCTTTAGTATTCGAAGTTACTTTTAGGGCAGTCATTGAGCTATAGTGTTGTCTGTGAACATTGTTTTAAACGATAATGGCTTAACACAATGAGTAGCGAGTTCTTGACGTACATTGACAGATTTTTTACTGTATACTCTTAATAGATTGAAATTTTTCATATAATAGCAGCAATGTATGCCAAAAAGTCGGCGCCAATTTGTGCTAGAGTAAAACTAACTTTGTATAAAAGACAGTGAAATTAATGCCAATATATTCTTATGAAACATAGTTTTATTAGTATCAATATAACGTCGTTAAATTGTGATGACTTTTAAATATATAAAATAGTGTGTCTTGTTACAACGACGTTCACAGATAACAGTTTTAAATAAGCATTTAAGCAAAAATGTATGTGTCACCGAATTTTTGTAAGAATTTATATATAATAATGATTAATTAATTAGTATCATACCTGTATCATACTCATTTGATGCATTTTCGACTAAGTGTATTGAAGTGTAGTAGCATGATATGCAATAAGTTCGGCTGACTTCGGGTTTACGGAGATTATCGAACGAACTAAGAAGAAAAAAGTACTACAGTTATGAGATGAGAGTACAAAAATGTAATATCCTCATTAAAATTGTTATCTATTCAAAGGATCAATAAAAAAAAAAAAACGCTGCTAAAGAAAAAACAAGTTTATCAGCCATCTTCTTTCCATTCGGCAATTTCCGTCACCCGAACCAACCCGAAGTAGATGGCGTATCATGCTACTGCATCGTGTTGCGCACGCGGTTGCAATGCAACCGCAACGCGTTGCTGTATCTAGCTTCATAGTGTTATGGTTAGCTTTCCTTCATACTGTTAGTCGTTATTGCAGTATTTTGATGCAAATATTATTATTTAATAAGCATATTCGTAAATAAATTGACTCCGATATAGAATGTGTGTTTTCTTTACAAACCTTTTGTTTGAAACACTTTTAAGGTTCCGTACCTCAAAAGTAAAAACGGAACCCTTATAGGATCACTCGTCTGTCTGTCTGTCTATCCGTCTGTCACAGCCAATTTGCTCCGAATCTACTGGACCGATTAAGTTGAAATTTGGTATACATATGAATTTCTGTGACCGAAACACGGATGTGTAACGCAAATAAATGAATTTTGAATAAGGGGGTCACACTTTTAGAGGCAAATTAGAAAACATTAATAAAAAGTTTTGCAAACTGTACCGTGTGACATATACATAAGGATTTCAGTTTTATTTTTTAATAATAATTTCAAAGGTAATAAAATAGATACAAAATCATTCCCCTAGCTCCGAAATTACTGACACTAAATAAAAAAATGACAGGAAAACCTATAAGAGGTCTATAGTCTTAATATAACATGGTAAATCTCTCAATATTGTGCGCACAAACTTACATTTCGGTTTAAAGACATTTATTTCTCAAAGAACAAATTACAGTTCAATTAACTTAACTAAATTAATAATACGTTGTAGTTTATATTACGCCGTTCAAGCCATCTAAGAAACAGAACACCATAGTTCCATTTCTAAAATATAGCAAGTACCCATGTTCCAAAGTCTAAATAAAATACAAAACAGTTCAAGCCAAACTTATATGTGTCCAATATAAAAAAGCTAAACTTGTATATCTAATATATAATTCCTTAGGCCTTTTTTAAATGTTGGTATGCTTGTACACTCTCTGACTTTTTTGGGTAATTTATTGTATAGTCGAACCCCCTCATACTGTATAGTTTTCCTGCCGCACATGGTTCTCACTCTTGGTACTTCTAGGTCGTCTTGATTACGGGTATTATGAGTCTTTTGTGTAAATGGAATATTTGTGTGTATGTTGGTCTTAAGGATCTTTCGGATAGTCATGCAAGTATGGTATGTATACAATTGTTGTAGGTTAAATAATTTTGTTTTTTTGTAGAGTGATTCTGTAGGAGTATAGTAGTTGTAATTGAAAAGGACTTTGATGATTTTATTTTGTGTTCGTTGTAGGTGTTGTTGATTGGTTTTTGCAGCTTGTCCCCATACTTGGATCAGATATTCCAGATGCGGCTTGACTAGCGTGTTGTAAATAGTATGTTTGATCTTGTAGGGTACGCTTTTTGCAATGTTTCGTATGGCTCCGGTTAGTGGGAGTATTCGAGATCTTACGTAGTCAATATGCGCTCTGAATGTTAACTTACTGTCCACAATTAGGCCCAAATACTTTTCATGCGTTGATTTTCGTAACGGTTGGTTATTGAGTGTGAGATTTGGGAATGCTGGTATTTTTTTATTTTTCGCCGCGAAAATTATGTAGGCAGTTTTACTGACATTCATAGTCAGAAGGTTTTGACTAAGCCATACATTCAAAACATTAAGGTCTGTCTGTGTCTCTGAGATAATATCAGTGATGGAATAGCCAAAATAAAAAAGACGTGTCGTCTGCATACAGTGATATGTGTCCAGTTAGTCCAGCGGTACTAATGTCATTAATATATATGAGGAAAAGCAATGGACCCAGGACCGATCCCTGAGGTACTCCGCACTGTGTATTTGCCGGGGCACTTGCAAATTTATCAAGTTTGACGATCAGTTGCCGATTATTAAGATAAGACTCAAACATTTTGTAGGCTGTAGAAGTAATTCCTATTATTTTTAGCTTTTTCAGAAGGATGTCATGGCTAACAGTATCAAATGCTTTTTTTATGTCTATAAAAACACCTAGAACCAATTGTTTTTTGTCTATATTATCTTTTATTTTAGTAATTAAATCAACAGTAGCCGAAAGTGTATTCGAGTGTGGACGAAAGCCATATTGGTGCGAGTAAAGAAAGTTGGTATTGATTAGATGTTTAAATAAGCGCGTGTATAAAACTTGTTCAAATATTTTAGAAACAACTGGCAACACTGAAATTGGTCGGTAGTTCCCGGGATCGGTCCTAGTTCCAGACTTGTATATAGGGGTTACTTTAGCTATTTTAAGACTGTCCGGAAACACACCACTGTCAAAGCAACCGTTTATGCAATTAGTTAAGTTAGTTAAAATTAGGTGCTTAATGCATTTTATAGATTTTGTAGTTATTCCATCAATTCCACAGCTGGTATCATTATCCAAATTATCTATTATTTTGGATATCTCATCCTCAGTGCAATGTTCTAAAATGGTAAGTTGGAGGTCTATATCCGGCGCATTTAAAGTTTTAAATGAGAGAACTTGTTTTTCAACTACAATGTTAAGTTTGTTCTTGAGATAAATTCATCCCAACTACGGAACCCTTCATTGTGTGTGGTCCGACACGCCCTTGGCAAGTTTATTTTTTTTGTATGGTGGCTTCACAGTTTGTCATTTCATTCAATATTAAAATCTGAGTAAATGAAGGTAGGGGGAGGGTATGTTGATCACAGACTCAAGATTAGACACCAAATAAAAAGTTAGGTTTTCATAAAGTCGTCTTTTAAGGTGACGCTAGTCAGTCATTCTTCCATACTAACGTCGTATGGGGTTTACTCCACTGTTTGACAGTGTACATTCAAAAATATATTTGAAAACTTGTCCCGTCATTATCTAGCCCTGTAGGGAAACGGAATAAAAAATCGTTTGAAAGTTCTTCTTTTCGTGTCGATGGTAACTCTTAGTTACTTTTTTTATTTATTTTTATATTGTATGAGCCCAGTACGTGGCCACGTTGATTCTTTAGGTCATCCGAGGTGCAGGTGAACGGGCATTTAGGGCACTCTATCAAGTGGGGCATGGTCTGATCTTTGAAAGTTATGAGCGTCGAAACTTCCATATTTCAACGCATCTTTGGGCGTAAATATGTAACTCCCGGAGTATGAAATTGGCAAAATTGTTACCGTACACGGATAGATAAATTTATTCAAGAATTCAAATAACTATTTTGAATAAATCACATCAGTGGTTTTTCATAATATCTATCTATATACACCGAAAGGTCTATGCGTTCGTTTTCGTTATAAATCATCGTCTATCTCATACCTTTTCTCATACGATGTTAGGTGAAATAGCATGCATGTAGCGGTATCTACAACGCCACATGCAAACTACGCATCAAGACCTGACGTCACAAATCCTGCATCGCGCAATCAGAGTTTACCCGCGCGACTAGCATATATACAACATCCCGACATCAACCGTCGGGCAGTTGCCCACCAGACACGACATCCGTCTTGTCGGAGCATCCTCCCTTTTCTATGGAGGATGAGTGAAATTTACACCCTGTTCCTCATACCTCTATATGAATATTAGCCACGCCCACTAACAAGTTCCGTTCCGAACCGTCGTTTGACTAGCGCAACGTTAACAGTTCTGCGGACCTAATAAAAAAAAAAAATACTAGGCACATATAGGAGTTTATTCATAAACGTTGCTTAAAGTTAAGTAATGATTACCGACTGTTTAACCATACATTTTTGACGTTTGAACGTCACTTAACTTTAAGCATCGTTTATAAATAAACCCCTTTAACTCAAGTTATTATTAATTAACAACTCACGATCGAAATTCAACAATTTATTAAACATAAATAACAGTTGGACAGAACATCTAATAGTAAAATCAGAATTATACAAAAATGCACCACAATCTATTCTACTTAGCACTTAAAACTAATAAAGATCAAAATCTCAAATATATTAGATAAGGAAGCAAACTATTACCCTAGAAGAAATGACAGTCTTTTCGTTAATTTTAATATTAAACTTTTATACAGGGTCTGTTTAAATTATAGGTTTTGCTCTGAAGGATGGTGCGGGTGACATTAGACGAACCGGTCCTTTTCAGTCTTGAACGTTACCGCGATTTACATGCCTGAATATTTTAGCTGCACCTTAAATATTATAGTCGTAAAATACGGAATCAGTAATAACTGTAGTAAATAAAATAAATTCACTCAGCCAAAATGTCTACAAATAAAAACAAATTGAAAGAAAAATGAAGCAAAGTGTGTAATGCAGCAATGCGTAATGTAACGCCATAGACATGTTTAGTGATGGGATGTATTGCTACGATGGATAGTAGATATATTATTATAGAAAAAAAAAAGTTTAAGTATTTATACATTTTAAAAACAAATAACAGTATGGCAAATGGAAATACATGTCCCATACAAGGCGGTAGAACTCGTACTGACGTAAAATGGCCGCCGACGCACGGCCCCACATGGTAAAAATGTTACCACGAACAAAATTCATTTTTTTTCTTCTAAATAACGGTTGTCCTTTGAATAGTTTAAAAAAAAAATGTTTTGTATTAAATACATATTTTAAAATAAATTACATAATAAAATTGTCTAGTTTCTTCTTTTTACTTTTAATTAAGCAAAATTCTTGTTACTAATAACGTTGCCTTGCCTATGGAATTTGTGAAGGAAATAACAGATTTATATTTTATAATAATAAAGAGAACGAGATTCTTGCTGTGAGAATCGTTATCGATAAATTTGACTTGCATAATGTCACTGACCTAGTCATGCTATACTAACATCTGTCACCCGCACCAAGCTACACCGTATAAAGTGTAGTTAGCGAAACTCAGCAGACGTGGTGGGTATCGGTATTTAAACACGATAAAACAAAAAAAATAAAAAAATACAAAAACTTTTATTTTTAATTCATACTTCAAGTGACAACATAACAAGAGGTCGTCGAATCCAAAAAAAAAAAAATCTAATTGTATTATGTTTAATCTTTTTTAGAATGTCGATCACCGATCACGTCACAAGTTTCACTAGCTAATTTAATTTGACCTTGTATAAATACGAGTCGCGAATTATCGTCAATTGATTAGAAAATATGTAAAACTACGATGAAGATGATTATAAAGTATTAAATATTGTAATATATGAATAACATCAATATAAATGAGGATTGTTTCGTCAAATAAACATATTTCCATAAAAAAATAAATGCAAATTCGAAAAATTTTAAAAGGAAGTTTCAATAAAAAATAAAAAAAGATTTTTGATTAGATACTCAAATGTGAAATGCTGTAAAATAACTAAAATGCGTTTACGAAAATCTTTAAATGGAAGTTTCATTAAAAATAAAAATAAATTATATTTGAATAGAAATTCATATGTGAAATTCTGTAAAATAACTGTCTAGGAAATCTGCACCCCAATCGCGTAACACTTTCATTCCCAATCCGAAGGATTTTATAGGAAATTCCTAATCCATTGCTGTTGATCCATCCATGTTTGAAAAATTCGTTTGCCCGACGACGTAAATAACGCAATGAATTTTGTCGAATTGTCAAAATGGAAATTAATTGGAATTGTTATTGTGTTACGCAATAACCACACAAAACCCCAGTTTTTATCTTCTCATTTTTTCATTCTAACTTACAGCAAAAAAAAGGAGGCGAAATATCAAAAAATTCATCCGCATTACTGTCAACAGGAAAAGTGCCCAAAAGGCTGGCAGCATTTCCACGTTGTATGACAATGCAGATTCTTTGACCCTTTTTTATATATTTGTACATATTATTATTTTTATTTTGCCCGTTTGCTTTTCATATTATGTAAAACTAGCTTTTGCCTGGGGCTTCGCCCGCGTGGATGTCGGTTATCGCGTAAAAAAGTAGCTTATGTTCTTCTCCATATCCCAGGTTATATCTTTGTCAAATTTCATGACGATCGGTTCAGCGGTTTAGGCGTGAAAACGTTACTTTAACATTTATAATATTAGTATGGATAAATAAAGTGTAACTTCAATTTATGTGGCAATTATAAACTTACAGCTACTGAGCTCAAGCTAAAGCACTCATTCAGAAAACAATACAACGCGTTCATACATTAAAATCGCTGGTACTAATATGGCATTATATTATTGCACACATTAGAAATCCACACAAATGATTTCTAAGCTATGTTAATGTCTTAATATATTTCTAAGTTCTTTATAAAACTGCGTTCCTTTAAATATTTCGATATGTTTGTTTTATAGCCATAACATTTTTAAAACCCATATTCGAATGAAATCACTCATTAAACACTAAAGCTGATATCAGACGCTTCACTCGAGTGAATGGTCATAGTTATCTCAATCCAAGTTCAAACAGTCAAATTTTCTCGTTCGATTTCATTTTTCGATAATGCGGTAGGCGAGTGAAAGACGCCGATTGCCGAAATCCAATATCGTTTGATCGGTTTACTAATAAATTCATTTCACACTTTTGATTCATTTTGTGTGAAGAGAGATGAAGGACAAAAATGAACAATAGGTGAAGTTTCTGTTATCTGCTTACAGACCAAAGCTGTAACTAACTCTAAAATGGTTCTTTAGAATATAATTCTCTATACACTACTTCAATTCTAAAACCGGTTTCTTTCTAACCAAATTCTACAATAAAATCTCAAATCGGAACTACGCAGCTGTAACCTTCTTCTTTTGAGCCTTTTTCTTCTTTTCTTGAACGTTTTTCTGTTCAGCCTGTACATTCTTTCTCTGATCTGTCTGTAAAACCTTTTTCTCATAGATTCTTTGGAACAAAACAAATTTTCCACTTTGAATGTTCTTCGTTTCATAGATGGCGCCATTGAGCCTCCAAGATGGCGTCTCGCAGTGTTGCCAGCTCCTACAATCCTTACCAATTAGTAGTTTATCTAATAATTTTGTCGTCATCTCTGGTATGATCGGCTGTAGTATTATTCCACAAATTCTTAGCGTTTCCATAGTAATGTGTAGGATACAGTCGAGTTCTTTCTGACTCTCTGGTTTCTTGCGTAACTCCCACGGTTTGGTGTTTTCGAAGAAGACGTTTGCGATGTGCAACACTTTAATGACGGCGTCAACAGCTTTGTAAAAGTGGTAGTTTTTGTAGTGAGTGTGGCATATTTCTGCGGGAGAAAGAAATTACACATAAGAATTTGGTGAATCTTGTCACATTTGATAAGATTCTAGCTGTAGGTCTACATTGTGTTGATGACTAACTTTAGTTTTGAGAAATGTTAGGTACAAAGAATAAGCATCTTAAATTTTTAATGAATAACAATAATTATATCGCTTTTCCTGAAAGGTAGACAACAGGTTAGAAAGAACGAAAGAAATAAAGAAAATACGTTTATTTGCGGTAAACATGACGCAAAGAAAGTACACAAACATGAAAAGAGCTAGTTGGGAGCAAATATGCGTCACATCCACGCAAAACGTCCATCGCTCAGCATAATGCTGCGACCCTATGCGAGACAGAGCTGCAGCGCTCGTTTTCAGCGAGAGCCGGCGTTGACGTGATGATGTCAACCGGTGCAGCATATAATGAGATAAAAAAAAAAAATACAATACTTAGTTCTAAAAGTTTATATAAATTTAAAATGGCAACATTCCGTTCCGTCGGTAACGACTGAAATACTCGTGCGTCGTTGGAATAATGTAATCTGTGCATGCAGCTGTTATAAGGTTAGGTAGGTTCTCTCTTATCCATATATGTCAAAAGAACTTTCAAGACAATATGATTACATTTAAAGGAGATAAGTTGACAAATGCATAAGTCATACAGCACATAAACAATAGAAAACTCGACGTATTGCATGTCAGTTTCTACAGTAAACAAGATCAAATTCATCCTCATAATTCATCCTTCTGCAAGGATCTATACTTGGTCCAACATTGTTATTAAGTCTCATATAACTAGGTTATTTTTCAAGGACATGTAAAACTCAACCGACAATCTCCACATACTCCATCAGTATAGTCGCGTATTGGTTGGTATCTATCTTCAGCGACATGAAGTGAACTCGTACCACGTGCCTAACTTAGCTAAATGTATCTTGGCAGTCTTAAGGACATAGAATGACAAGAAAATACTGACAAATGCTTGCACTGACTGGTCAGGTCCACTCAAATCTGTGTGTTTCTTACCTCAAAAGACCATTTCAGATACATGGTCCTTACATGATCTGACCAAGATGATGTCTAGACTTTAAAAGAGACTTTGACCTCGTGAGTTTTTTTCCGCCATTTCTTCTCAGGGCTAGTCAGATAGGAAATGTCGCCAAAATCTAACAATTTTTTTTTATTTGACATGTAAGAGTGATTTTGATATCCTATTTACAGAATAAACAATTTCATTTAATTACAAAAACCAATAAAAATGCAGCAAATAAACATCGAATTTCTAGTTTTCCCACAAGGTTCAATACTAGGTCCAACACTGTGTCATGTAATTCGAGTTTTCCGATTCGATCCGATAAAACACTTACCAGGCAAAGTCTCAACATACTCCATCAGCATAGTGGCATGTTGGTTGGTAGTAACGGACGCGAGCTCCTTGGCGTGCAGCGCGGGGAACTCGTGGCGCGGGTTGAGCGCCGCGCCGCAGCAGCGCGACGCGAGGTTGCCGAGCGTGTCGGCCAGCTCCGAGTTGGCTACGTTTATAAGCTTCGTTTCGCTGTAGTCTGGAAATAACCAAAAACATATCTAAGCCTTTTTTTAAGACAGGAAAGTTTTGAATGAAACTAGTTTTACCGAAGCTGAGTCTCGTCAAGGCTGGAATTTTATCGCAATACTATCTGCTGCCCACGACTACGCCCGCGTTGCTTTTCTAAAAATAAAAATAGTCTAAGTTAAAGTCTCCTTAAAGTCCCGTCAAAACCGGTCCAGCCGTTTCAAAGATTAGTCGGAACAAACAGAAAAAATAAAATATATATATATTTACCGTATATTACTTTCATGAGCATTTAGTAAAAAGCTATTATTTTGACATTTCAAACATACACTTATTTTTTTTTTATTTGTACAGATTGTTGAAGATGGCAAGAAAGATTTCAATCATTAAAGCAGCCACTAACTATACAATGTGTAACTGAACTCATGCACATTATGAAAGTAATTTGTTCAGAATCGTTTACTGAATCGACTTCTGTCATTTTTAATATAGGTAATTTTTATCCCAAAAATAATTAAAACTACAAAAATTACAGTAAAACTTCCGCTATAAGGTCAAAACAAACCAAAATGGATGACTACGTTAGACCCTTATAAGTGTACGACTGTGTGCGTGCGTAGATTTGTAAAGTGACCACAATTTTCTCCCACAATTAGTATAACTAATTTAATAAATAAACAATATTTTTATACATCTATACTAATATTATAAAGCTGAAGAGTTTGTTTGAACGCGCTAATCTCAGGAACTTACTGGTTGGAAATGAAAAATTATTTTTGTGTCGGATAGTCCATATATCTAGGAAGGTTATATGGCTATATAACATCACGCTACGGTTATAGGCCATATAACATCACGCTACGGTTATATGCTGTATAACATCACACTACGACCATACTTATAATTATACTTATCTATACTAATATTATAAAGCTGAAGAGTTTGTTTGTTTGAACACGCTTATCTCAGGAACTACTGGTTCGAATTGAAAAATTATTTTAATGTTGAATAGCCCATATATCGAGGATGGCTATAGGCTATATAACATCACGCTACGATCCTTAAGATCCAAGCGAAAATAACAAAAGTCAGAAAGAACGCTCAGCGATAACGAAATCATAGCGCGGGCGAGCGACGGAATGTGACGTGATGGGTGGGCCGAAATTTCACGCGGACGAAGTCGCGGACAGAAGCTAGTATAAGTATAAATTCAATGTATGTATTATGCTTATTTGCTAGCCGTGAAAACCTATAATTGGCTTCATGTTTCTTATGCCAGTATATTTATTGTATTTATGTAAAGCTGTTGGTTTTCCATGTCAGTCCGTTTTTTCGTGGCAGTCCCGTGGGCAAGGAGGGACCTCCTTGCCCACGGGACTGCCTCGTGGGCAAACATCCTTGCCCAGCGATTTGGACATCTTACTATACTAATAATACAAGATGTTAGGGACAGCCCTCCGCAAACTAACAGGGTGCATTCAGCTCCTTATTTGTAATCATATTCCACCGGAATTTTACTCAGGAAATTTTTCATTTTTTTAAACATTTTTTTTAGTTACTATTCCTTTATTTAAATGTAAAATTAAATTCTCTGTATGCAGCACTCCATGTAAGCAAATAATTAGCTAAAAAAAAAAACAGCAATGTATTTTGAAATACACCAACGAACGACGCGAATCAACTGTTCACTTTGTGCCTAGCTACAGAGTTCATCAAACTCGCCGCGCCCCGTGGCGGGGAGGGCGGCTGAAGGCTCGCTGCGCTGCCGTTCGCTATGTGCGTTTTAACGATACATTGCGTGTTTATTGGATTCCCATACCGTTCCTGAAATAATTTCATGCACCGGTCATCTTAGTATGATATACTGAATTCACTCCATCAGTCTGCGGAGGGCTGTCCCTTACACCCTGTATATTCTCTAGCGTCACTCACCATTATAGGTTGTCTCAACAGCAGTTACCTCAGTCCGTCACTGCTCACGGGACTGCCTCGTGGACTAACCACGTTGCCCAGAGATTTGGACATCTTACTATACAAATAATATACTCACTAGCGTCACTCGCCATCGTAGCTTCTCTCAACAGCAGATATCTCAGTGCCTCGTTGCCCACGGCACTGCCTCGCGGGCAAACCACGTTGCCCAGTGACTTGGACATCTTACTGCCATCCACTGTCCAGTGCGAGTGGCAGACGAGACGACGCGGGGGGTGCCATTTGATGGCCATAAGGAAGGCTGGCCAGTAAATGCCGTGGAATCTGGGGAATGTAGAAGATGGGGTGGGTTTTTGTAACTGGTCTGTACTAGGTGACTTGATGTGAAAATATGGGATAGCTTTATTGTCTTAATTTTTAGTTATCAGGTAAATAATTGGCCAAGTGCGTGTCGGACCACGCACACTGAAAGATTCCGTAGTTGGGATGAATTTATCCCAAGAACAAACTTAACATTGCAGTTGAAATACATTTTCTCCCATACATTCCAACTGCAAATGTAAGTTTGTACGTACAATACTGAGAATTTTATCATTTTGTTATTTTAAGACCATGGACTTATAGGTTTTTTCTGTAATCTATAAGTTTTTTATAGAACTGTTTTAGGTATTTATTTTCAAAAATGTACGCTCAGTAGTTTCGGAGAAAAGGGGCGAATGGTAAATTATCATATATTTTTCATAAATAACTTTACCACTATTTATTTTAAAATGTTAAATTAATAAAAAATTGAGACCCTCACAGTAAGCCTTTCCATTTAATGTGTCACACCGAGTTACACGGTACAGTCAGTAAAACTTTTTTTTTTAATTTTCTAATTTGTCTCCCAAAAGTGAGTCGTGCACAAGTAACGAGAAAATTTTGAATATGGGGATTCATTTATTTACGTTACACGTCCGTGCTTAGTACAGAAATAATATGTAAGTATACCAAATCTCAAACTTAATCGACCATTAGATTCGGAGCAAATTGGCTGTGACTGACGGACAGACAGACACACGAGTCCCTACTACTAGCTACTAGGGGTGATCCTATAAGGGTTTCCGTTGTTTCATTCGGACATACGGAACCCTAAAAATTACGTAATAACTTTTTTTTATTTTTATTTATGCCTTCTGTTTAATGCAATCTGTCCTGGGACATTAATAACATAATATTGCTAGAAAATGTATCTTCACTTTAGTATATCCTTGCCCACAACATGCACGTCAGCTGGCCAGGCTCTCAGTGACTTCATGTGTCTCTCGTCAGGGTAGCCCGCCACTGTCAGGTAGTTGATCAGTGCATCTAACCAAACGTATATACTTTGTTCTTCGTCATCAGGCACCTGTAAAGAAGAGAAGAGTCAAATTAATTCCTAGGCCTTTTTAAAATAATATCTGGCGAGGGCCATATCCATTATTTTCCATAAAATAAATACAAAAATGCGAAATAATCCATACTATCCATACTAATATTATAAATATGAAAGTAACTCTGTCTGTCTGTCTGTATGTTACGTTTTCACGCCTAAACTGCAGAACCGATCGTTATGAAATTTGGCAGAGATGTAGCCTGCGATAAGGAGAAGGACATAGGCTACTTTTTTATGCGATAACTAATATCCTCGCGGGCGGAGCCGTGAGCAAAAGCTAGTTAATCATAAATGCGTGAGTTTGTTTGTTTGTTACGCTTTCAGGCTAAAACGGCTGAACTGATTTGGATGAAATTTGGCACACGGGTAGACCATGACCTGGAGAAGGACGTAGGACGACTTTTCAACCTGTAACGCAGACGAAGTCGCGGCAATAGCTAGTTAATAATAAATTAAATTAAACAAGCTAAGAATTTAAAGGGGTAACAATCAGATGTATTTTCTGGGCAGATTTCGACAGAAAAAGTACAAAATAGAGTAGGGGAAAAGGGATGTTTTATCCAGAAGAGAGACCACATAGTTCTTTAACAAGTCTGGTATTAAGCATTGCCAATAATTATTACTCTGCGAAAAAGTTGATGGACTCAAAGACCTTTATGTAATTTATTATTATTTAATAGAGTGACAAAAAAAATATTTTATTTCACATAAACCTACATGGGCACTTATGAAACGTCATAAGCTAGGTGCACGGTTCCAATTAGTCGTTTCCGATGGAGAAGAGCCGGCAAGAAACTCCACGGTTACTCTTTTAAAAATAATGACATACCCGTATCGCCCAGTGCACTCTGTTGGACGGCCGACTGACCGATATATCGGGTAGGTACGCATCACCTTCCAACATCTCTTGTAGTTGCTTCTGAAACTTGGATGGAGTTATTACGCCGTCTGTGAACAAAAGTCACAATTTTAAAGGTTTGTTTTAGGGCTCCGTGCAAACGGGACTTTAAAAGGTTACACCAACTAACTGCTACACCATGAGACAGATGTTTTTATTCAATAGATGATTATTTAAATTTTAAACAGACGCGATGTATAACTTTATTTTACGATCACTTATTCAAATTATAATTATGGACATTATTTATAAATCAAATCAATAAATTGATGAACGGTCTTGACTATGAGCTTATATCTAATGAACTAATTTAATATTTTTTGTAATGTTAATGTGCCTAATTAATTAATAACGAAGCAAGACTGTAAATTTATTTTTTATGTTTATGATGTGTGACTAATGACTAATGATAATGATATTGATGTAATTTCATAATACTGAGACGAATCTGCCAATTTCTTGTGTATGTGATCTCGAGCTTTCACTTTAAATGTGAACTGATTGATTCTAGTTGCGCCTTCCAAAAGGTAGTTTCGCATGGAGAAGAATGGGCAAGATACTCCACCGTTACTCATTATTACAACATTACTATACCAAAGTAAAATTTCAAGTACTACTATAGTTAAGTTAGCTAGTACTATCAATAATTTTCGTAAAAACGGTACTGAATAAATTTCGCCGAAAGTGTACATGTGCGAGCTTGTCCCCACTACTGTCCATCTGTGCTCACGACTCCTGCCGGTTATTATAACAGTGTTACCAATTCCCGTTAGTGAGTGATAGCGTAAGAATTAAACTAGACAAAAGTATGTATCTGGCGAAAGTGTAAATACACCTTGTGTTTACACTTTCGTCAGATAGATACTTTTTGAACTGGCTATAGTTGTAAATATTGCATACCATTTTTCAGCCATTCCTGTAGATGTGACTTGAAGGCGCTCAGCCTGAACATGTAGTTTGTTTCTTCGGTCCATTCCACTTTGTGGCCAGATTCTATTGACACTTTTACCTGCATTATCAAACAATACAGGATAAGTTTAAAAGGAGTGCGTATATTTTAGGAGGTAATCAGGCGTATTTTTGAACTCACTCTACATATCAAGCTATAAATGTCCAGTTTATCTGATCTCGCATTGTATAGGTCAGCTTATACTGCAAATGTATAGCTTGTTATGTAGCCGTGTGTAACTATGTACTACGAGTATGTTCATCTGTTCCCTATTATTTTTAAGACTAATGTACTATGATTGATTAGTGTTTGGTATCTAATGAAAGGTCTTAAGGAGAAGACTGATGAATTTTCCCATACCAAAGAAGTAGGAAACTTACACTCAATGATCCCAAACTCCAAAATATTTGAAATAAAAATGAAAGTTAAAAACTAAAACCCCACTACGACAAATGTGCCAACTAAAAAGGTATAAACAAGACATCATAGACACATTAAAAATCCGGAGTCACACGTAATTTGTTCGATTTAAGCGTTAGTCTGGTCAATCCAGCCTGATTAGTGGCCTTAATTACATGAGGTGTGATTCCGGATTTTCAATTTAATTAACTTCTAACTTCTATGTTCTATGTTAGAGGGTTTGGTTTCCGCATTTTGTCCTTAAGATGGACCATTGTGCGTGTAACTTTAAACTTTAAATAACTTACATTCTCCCCATCCCTGAGTTCATCTTTGACATGTGTCTCGGGCACAAACGCTTCATCGTTGACGCTGTACCAGCCGCTGTATTTAGATTTGTATACGTAATCCTTTCTTACAAGCTTGTTCTGTAAATAAAATAGTAGACAAGACAACTTTTAAAATCAGACTCATACAGTAATCAATGAGTTTGGCTGATAGAGATGTATGGAAAATTATGACAAATAAATTGGGATGAGTGTAGGAGGATCATGAATCTGACAGATGCATGCCCTTATATTAGAAAATCGTTTAGTGTTGTGCTACCAATACTATATATTATATCATCAATTTCACATGTTCTCCAGGTTAAGTACGGTTGCCACGGTTGGTCCGTGAATGGGTGACCATCTTTACATACCAAGATCCCTCCGTGCTTCGGAAAGCACGTTAAGCCGTTGGTCCTGGGTGTCGTTCGTGGACCCTTGACAGTCGTTACGGGTCGTCAGAAGCCCGTAATAAAGTCTGACAACCAATCTTACCGAGGGGTATCATAGTACCCAGTAACTGGGTTGTAAAGGTTAAATAGGCTGTCGCTTCATGTAAAATACTGGTATTCAGCTGCATCCGGGTAGACTGGAAGCTAATCCCAACATATGTAGTTGGGAAAAGGCTATGCAAATGATATCATCAATTTCATACAATAATAGTACATTATTGCAAAGGCCGGGAAATAGGCAATTGCAGGTCGAGTATGAGTTTGAAGGCCAAGCCGTAGACGAGGACTTCACTAATACGAGACAGGCAATTGCCATTTCCGCCGAGGCATATATAGTGCTTTTCTCAAAAGAATGCAGGGAAATAAGACATACTTTCATGTATTTATCTTTTGACTTCGCTGGAAGCAGGTTTTCCATTGCCAATTTGGCTTCTGATTTTAAATCTGGTGGAGTACAATCAATCTCCATTTCACTCTCTGAACCGCTGGAATTCATTTTAATTATTAAATTTATAGTATTTAATCAACAAATCAAGACGAATTTCCAGCTTTTTCGCCAATTTTCTATTTGTCATCTGTGCCGAAAGGCAAACGCTTATATGGCTATACAGCTACGTGAACGCAATTTATGTTAAGCAAATTGACTTACTTTGGTATGCCAAGAATGATAAGAGATCCAATCAAAGAGTATTTATTAACCCAAGCACGCCGTTTCATACAACATTGCTGGAGCGTTGTAATGTTCCAAATTCAAAAAATGCTCCTGCAATGGATTGATTTTCTTTGTCCGTAAATTCGATACTTCGCGTTCTTTTTTCGAAAATAATGACAATATTTCCATGCATGTTTGAGAAAAAACATTTGATTACGAAATGTTCCATCGCAAAGGTAGGTAAATACAACTTACACGGAGTTAAAGCGATTTATTGGTTGAGTGATACTTCAGACATAAATAAATTCACATATCTATGAAGTATCATCACTCTTAAACAATCAACGTGAACCTTATGTGGTTCATGGGACAGGGAAGTTGTTAAATATAGTGTAGTTTTCATTGGAAGTAAAAATGGCTTTATGATCTTTATATTGCCATTCTAAAACCAACCTAGCACCCCTGTTCCTATTGTTTATATTCAATCTTTTTGCATAAGTTTAAAAAAATTGGAAAATCCAAAAGTGCACGTCTCTTAACGCTCGTTTAATTTATAAAAAATCGTCGATATAATTAAACTACATATATTGAATTAGACTGTGATTTTCAATAGGCCTTAATTTATGAGGATTCTGAAGCGCATGAAAAAAATAAAATAGATTCGATACGTTAAGTTTTTCGGGCGTTTTAAATTTATATGGCTAACGGTATAACTTTAATACATGGATTCATACTACAGACAAACTGACGGATTTTTTTTTTAATTAGCTTTTTCTTTATAATATGTAAAATTTACGTTTTTAGGAGTATCTAATGTTACAAAAAAAGTGTTCTTCTTGATATATTATTATGTGAACTCATATTACCCAGAAAGTGCAATATATAATTATACGATAGAAGCAATTTAAGTCGAGAAAATTGCTTGACCTTAACACGTTGGGAGTAAAGCACTACCTCAAACGCTCCGCGTTGTGAGGCATGCAATAAGGTCTCACCCAAAAATGCCTGACAGCTTTCTTATGCCTCTCCTCAGTGGTTCGTATGAAGTCTGTATAATCAACATTGAACTCCTTGAACAGCTCCTTGTATTCATTGGATATGCTGGTGCAGTACTCTGGTAAGGAGAGCTTGGCTTTAGCAGCAGCTTGCTGTATCTTAGTGCCGTGTTCGTCTGTGCCTGGAAGGTAAGTTTCAAATGATTATGTACAGGTTTGCGTTATAGCCATGTTTAACGAAGTGACGTCACGCGTTTTTACGCGAACTTTGAAAAGCAATTTATATATTATACTAGCTTCTGCCCGCGACTTCGTCCACGTAAAATTTCGACCCACAACCCACTCCGTGGTATCGCATCGCCCGCCCGCGCAATTACTTCGTTTTCGCCTAGCGTTCTTTCCGACTTTTTGTCGTTTTGCTCAGCTCCTACAGGTTGTAGCGTGATGTTATATAACCATCCTTCCTAAAGAATTGGGCTATCCAAAACTAAATGAATTTTTCAATTCCTGAGATTAGCGCGTTCAACCAAACAAACTCTTCAGCTTTATAATATTACTAGCTTTACCCAGCCCGGCTCCGCACGGGTAACACTAACTATCTACCCTCTACCCTACTTAGCGTACCTACCTACCTTACCTTCCTAAATAAAAAACAACCCCCTACCAGGGCCGGCTTTACCTATGGTGCAGGGTGTGCGGCGCACACGGGCGCAGGTTTCCAGGGGTCCAGGGGTCTACCTGTCTACCCGCGGGTCCTCGGGGGCGCATCGCAAACGAAGAGAATGAGCTTCCCAACATCATTTGTAATTGCACCATTTTCACCCAAATTTCCGATCACTAAGGATAATGTGTGTAAGTATTCCATTTTGATCGCGCGCCAACTAGAGGGCGCCAGGGTATTGATTGCACCCGGGCGCTACATGGGCTAGAGCCGGCGCTGCCCCCTACCCTACCCTTTCTATCTACCTACCTACCTTACCCTACCTATCCTACCCTACCTACCTATCTACTCTACCCTACCTACCTACTCTACCCTACCACCCTAATCTACCTAATACCTTCCCTGGCGCATACAACATTGACATTATGACGTATGGTTTGTTTGAATTTAACAATTCCTTGCTGAACAACTGAAGGTAACCTTTTTTTTTTTCGTATGTTCGAACCCAGACAGGTAAATTGTTTCATCACCACTGCTCTCAAAACGGTGAAGGAAAACTTCGTGAGGAAACCGGTATGTCCTAGAACCAAAATTTCGAAGACATGTGACATCTACCAACCCGCAGTGGTGGACTGCGGCCCACTCCCTCTCGAAGAGAGGAGGCTTATGTCTCAGCAGGGGGAACATTATACGCTCATTATGCTAAGGTAGATGATGATTATGCCAATACCAGTATGAGTTCTCTTGGTACTCAATGATTACCTGTGCTAAATATGACATGACTGTCCGGGTTGGTGAGTTTCTCAAACCGCTGTATTGCATCCGCTACTACCGCTGTGTAGAGGTGACCCAAGTGGGGAGCTGTAACAAAGAATAATAGGTTTTCTAAGTACAGATTTGAGTCACAAAGTGAATAATTGAGACATATAGGTGCTAAGACAGCAACATCCTATTTTTCAACAATAACAACTTTGATTTTTTTTTTCACTGTTGCCCCACACTAGGAGTTTCTTCTGTATTGTGGGTGTGTTTACAAACATTTAAACTCACATACACAAACAGCCAGACCCGAAACAACTACTTGTAGATCATACAAATATTTGTTCCGTGCGGGAATCAAACCCGCGACACGCAGCGCAGCAGTCAATCGCTTAACCACTGCCCCAACCGTGCCGTCATAATGCAGTCTGTCAATGTTAAATCGGCTTCATTGTTTGACTTAATAATTTTGTAGCAAAAACAGCAACATCTTATGTAAATTACTGTTGAAATTATAGGTTTGCAGCAAAAACAGCAATATATAATAGTAACTGCACTGCTTTGAAACCAAAAATATTGTTTACCATTTTGGTATAACTGGATGTTGATACGTTTGCATCTATATGACTCAATTTATTTAAAACAAAAGCACAGACACAAGCGTGATTTTATGTTTTGCAAAACAAAAACAGTGGTACAATAATAATAATGAAAAAGAAAGAAAAATTGGTTTATTGCCACAGCTTTGCTTATGAAAAGGTTTGTTAACTTAATAAATGATAATAAAGCATATTATATCAACAGTAAGTTGTAAATGTTCAAATCAAATCAAATTATTTTATTGTGGGCATAGGTTATACAGACAGATGTTAGGTAAATTACAGATCCATTATGTCCTGCCTAATAGGCATACAATAATAAATTATGTCAACATGCAACATATCAAAAATTTCATCGTTCATCACATTAAAGCAAATCTTACAAAATAAGAATAAGGTGTTGTAATACAGGTGACAGATCATAGTAGGTACTAATTATTAAGAAAATCTTGGATTTTGAAGTTCAAACTATTGAGTGTTGATTTACTTTCATTTCCTGTTTGTAATAAAACCTTGAACTTGATCTAGAAAATGTGTTTCAAATATTTTGCCATTCTGTTTTAAAAATAATAAAAAATATTGTGAAATGTTTTTCACTTACCCGCATTCACATAAAATATCGGTGTGGTGATATAAAACGGAGTTTTTTGCACAACAGAAGAAAGTAAACGCAATGTTAATCTCATTTTCTTGGAAAATTACCTACCACTTGCAATGTTTACCCAGCTGATTATCAGTGAGGTTATGATAGCAACTGTAAACTTTGAGTGTCAACTCTTGTTTGTATAATGCAGCGATGCGTCCCTTTCATTTGCTGCTACTCATAATTCATTATTTACAAACTCAAGTAAATAAATGAATGCGCTCAAATTCAATGACAACAACCGATCCGCAACTGAATAAAGGACAAAATGTCAAATGAAAGCTATGCGGTATTTTATGATGACCTATCTTTTTAGAACATTTCACCGCATGTGCATGCACTTTCAATTCAATCGCATTATATGCGTTCCGTTTTAAAATAACAAGTGACACAGATTTATGAGTGAAATTAATATATAAAAAAATACTAACTGCACCAATTTGAATACATTTTGTTTCTAACATAAATAATAGGCATTAATAGACTGTTAAAAAAAGAAAAAAATGCGTTATTTTTACATACATTCCTTCTTGTCAAAACTGTTGAATTCTGCGTAGAATGGCAGATTCGATTATAAAGTTACACGATCAGGAAAAAATGTCACTCAATTATAAAGTGCGTCGTGATAACAACTGACTTTTCAATTTTGTTGCATTCTGAAGTTGAATCAATGAAAGGACAGATCGCAGTCGTGCGAATTTGTTGTGATGTGATAAAAAACGCGAAATAGAAGTATAAAATAAACTGTGTTAATAAAAAAGCCGCAAAATGTCTTATGGAAAGATTGTTATTATGGCTTGTGGCAGTTTCAGCCCTCCGACTTATATGCATCTTCGCATGTTCGGTAAGTAATTGGAAATCGAACGTGAAATGCGCAATTATTTTGCATTTTTCATTAATTTTATTGCAGTGAACTTGAACTATCGACCTTTAGCATTTACAATAGATGTAACTTCATCGTACTGTGTAGTTTCTATGATAAAGTTATTGAAATCTTATTAAATATGACTCCATTTATTTGCTCAAGGTTTCATAACAGAATTTTGTTAATATTTTATTACTTTTCTAGAAATTGCCAAAGATTACATCCACACCCTGAACTTGGGTAATGTGGTTGGAGGTTTGGTGTGCCCTGTGCATGATGCTTATGGGAAGAAGGAGTTGGTGCCTGCTCCCCACAGGTACAATGTTTAAAACCATCCTATTTATTATATATTTATTTACATTTGAATAACTTAACACGTTGACTGTCCAAGCAAAATTTACTATGTACCACGAGACATCCATATTTTTTTTATCGATATTACTTTTTTCTTTTATTTTTGTAATTTTCTTGTATCCTTGTCTATACGCCTACAAAAATATTTTTTCTACTTCAAACATCCAACTCACAAAAGCCAATGTAATTTGAATGACCTAATGCATTACATGTAATGCATAAACGTCATGGCTGAGTCAGAAATGCAGTCAACGTGTTAATATAACAATTTAATGCTTATAAATTTTTAGGAATATCTTACACAACAAAAATCAGGATTCAGATATAAAGTACATTAGTGCATAAGATTTTTTTTTAATTATTAGGTAGTTGGTTTGTTCATTTTCTCATATAGGCTTTAAGGAAATCCTCATGGTTTAACTCTACACCTTCCTTCAAATTGTTTACCCTATGTTAGCAATAATAATAATAGGTAGTAATTTTGTGTTAAACTTTAAATAGAACTGATTCAGGCAGGTCATTCAAGTGTTTAATTTAGTACTAGCTTCTATAGTATACTCATATACTATAGAAGCTAGTACTAAAATAACAAATTATTGCATTACATACCTACATACATTAACTCACATCTTTCTATGGGGGTGGACAGATTATAGAATGCCACCTGCTATGCTTCTTACCTTACATACTCCTTTTGCTTTTTAGAGGTATGAGGAACAGGGTGTAAAGTTCACTCATACTCTATAGTAAAGGGAGGATCCTCCGACCAGACGGGTGTTGTGTCTGGTGAGCAGCTGCCCAACTGTTGATGTCGGGATGTTGCATATATGCTAGTCAGGCGGTAAACTCTGATAGCGCGATGCAGGATTTGTGACGTCAGGTCTTTGATGCGTAGTCCGCATGTGGCGTTGTTGATACCGCCACATTACTCCCCTCCAGAGACCGGAGGTCGATAGTGGGCTGAGTCAGTGCATATGATGCTTGCCAGGTCCAGTTGTGGTTCCAGTGAGTCGGAACCGGGTGCCGCATAGTTCACGGTGAGTCGGAACTGTCTGCGGTGCTTCCCCAGTGAGTCGGGGTGGCGCTGCGTTTTTGATCCAGCGAATCGGACGTCGTACAGCGCCGGGTTGAGGCTGACTGCTGGCGTTGACCAGAAGAGCATTGCAGGGCTCTGCTTGTGGACCGGCCGAAAGTGCAGTGTGCTGTGCCAAGGTCGCTGATGAGGCTGAGGGTGATGACCAGGTATGCGCGTTCGCTGCATGCTGGTGGTCAGGATACCTGTTGAAGCCGTGGGTGCTGGCTGGCTGTGTGACTCGCCGCTCGAAAGCTTGAGGAAGTGATGGATGACGTCACGCTGAAGTAGTTGCACGAAGGCTGCGCTAATGTCCATGTTCGGGATCACCAATTTAGAGGTATGAGGAACAGGGTGTAAAGTTCACTCATACTCTGTGGAAAAGGGAGGATCCTCCGACTAGACGGGTATTATGTCTGGTGGGCTACACCTTGCCATCGCGCGCGGCGGATGGGTAAGCGCCGTCATTTTGAGGTCGTTTAGTATAAATTTTGTCTCGGAGAGGCTACGACGTTCGTTTGAGTTTCAATCGTCAGCTCTCGTCAAGATCTATCGATCGCGTATATAAAACATTAGTGTGAAATAGTTATCGTGAATATACAGAGTCATTGATAAAACAGTAACAATCTCTCAGGACTATACAAAATTGAACTGTGTTAGATAGAACAACGAAATCTTGAAGGTTTGTTTTTGGTAAATGTATTATGTTTTGTAAAAAGTCATAGAACAAAAGTTGTTGTTTATGATGTTAATAATACAGTCCTGTAAGGTTGTTAGTGTTTTACCAATTAAACACCTGTCCTGTCCTGTACCTACAAAGTGTTAAAAAAATGTCCGCCTATACTCGTTTACAAACATTTTAACTCACATACACAAAAATTAATCTTAAATCCATACTAATATTATAAATGTGAAAGTAACTCTGTCTGTCCGTCTGTATGTTACGTTTTCACGCCTAAACCGCTGAACCGATCGTCGTGAAATTTGGCAGAGATTTAGCCTGGGCTATGGAGAAGGACATAGGCCACTTTTTTACGCGATAACCGACATCCACGCGGGTGGAGCCGCGGGCAAAAGCTAGTTAACATATAATAAAGAAATCTCGATGTTTTGTCAACTCATAAAAACTGTGCGAAGCAGGGGTAGGGTCTTACATAAATCACATATTTGCCAAATACATATTATCTCAGTTGACACAGATAGTAAGACAATAATTATTATCACAGCAGACAGTTCAAGGTGCTGATGATAATGTATTGCGTATAAGTACACACACACTAAAATTAAATATGTAATGTTAGTTTGCAAAATGTTAGTACTTTTTCTAAAACTTCATCTACCTTCTTAACCGTCGCATACTGAAAATACTGAAGTATTTAAAGGATTAATATTGATTTCAGGATAGCTATGTTGAAGTTAGCATTGAGGTCATCATCATGGGTGAAGATATCAGAATGGGAGACACAACAGTCAGGATGGACAAGGACCAGAGTAACACTACAGCATCATCAGGTAATACCATCATCTGCCTAGGTTTTTCTCAATTATGTTAGGGTCGGCTTCCAGTCTTACCAGATGCAGCTGGCTGGTGTGGTCAGATAGGTACCTAGTCACTCCATTTAAAATACTGGTATCATCAGGTAATAATGCCTCCTCATCATTTAAAATTGTCTAAAGGGCCTCTGCGAGTAGGCTTCGGCCCCTCGTACGCCTTCGAAAGTTCCGGGACCCCAGAGTCCCGAGATATGTCAAAGACATTTCAAAATAATGTTAATAATTTATTTAATGAACAGACAACTATGTCTAAGGGGTCTCCGCAAGTTGGCTTCTGCCTCTCGTACGCCTTCCAAAGTTCCGGGACCCCAGAGTCCCGAGATATGTCAAAAGACATTTCAAAATAATTATAATATTTTTTTTATTGAACAGATAACTAGATCCAAATTACAAAAATACTTGCAATTCTAGATGTTAGTATCAATTTAACTTATTTGCTATGTTAGTACTCAAATTCTACTACTGACAATAAGCCCGGTTATAATAAGACCGGTTTCAATAAGGTCCCTCATTATGGGGCTCTCATCAGCAATAGCTACCATCAGAATAATTTTTTTTAGAAGCAAGAATCCAAAGGGACAATTTAAAGAAAAGATATGGGCTGTGTGAAAGATGATATGGATAAAAATAGAGTGATTAACGAGATGACTTCTGATAGAGAAGACATGATGCGCTGACCCCAAATAAATTTGGATAAGGGCAACAGAATGGTGATGAAGCAAGAATTCTTATCGGCAATTATAGGCCACAGAGGGACACCAATGGCGGAGGGTGGCTAGGATTTGTCGTTGGTTGAAATTAGCCGTGACGAGGGGCGAAACTTAAACAATCAGTGCATGTTCGGCAGACAGTCTTGCTACCACATTGTTGACTAGTTAATGTGCTTCAATCCACTCAGCCTATCGCAGTCCACTGCTGAACATAGGCCTCTCCCATACTGCGCCACAACACCCTGTCCTACGCCTTCCGCATCCAGTCTGTCTCAGCCACCTTTTTGAAAGCCCACTGCCACTTCAGCTTGCTTACTCTGCAAGCTATGTCGGTAACTCCGGTTCTCTTCCGGATAATTTCATTCCTAATTTTATCCTTCAAAGAAACTCCGAGCATAGTCCGCTCCATAGCGCGCTGAGCGACTTTAAATTTGTGGACCGGCCCGACTGTTTCGGTAATTGTTTACCACTTCAGTAACTAGTCTGATAAATTGTGTGTGAGAATGTGGGGATTTATGAAGCCATGCCGTATATTTTCTCAATGAATCGAGCAGGAGCTCGTGGCTAAGTAATAACAGCCGCACGGGTCTATCCATTGTTGGTCCGTGGATGACTCCTCCGTGCCTCGGATAGCACGTTAAGCCATTGGTCCCGGCTGTCATTCGTGTATCTTTGACAGTCGTTACGAGTCGTCCGAAGCCCGAAAGTCTGACAACCAGTCTTACCAAGGGGTATCGTATTACCCAGTAGCTGAGTTGTGTAGATCAGATAGTGGTCGCTTCATTTAACGTCAAGCGCTGATTAATTTGACAGGACTAGACTAAAATTTATCTTCTGTCCTTTTCTTAATGAAATAGAAAGAAAAAGATGCACTGAACTTAAATTTTGTTTAGTTTGTGAACAAGGGAATCGGCACCAATGACATCACAAATTGGTTCTAGATAAAATGTAAGGACTGAGTACAATAATGATTACTTGTAAAAAATTGCTTATTGAAATGTCGTCATAGAACACATCATTCATGGGTATACATTTTGATTGATAAGATTAAGTATATTTTCATTACTCA
The DNA here is from genome assembly GCA_947523025.1 of Dryobota labecula. Taxonomy (NCBI): domain Eukaryota; kingdom Metazoa; phylum Arthropoda; class Insecta; order Lepidoptera; family Noctuidae; genus Dryobota; species Dryobota labecula. The sequence continues at coordinate 3,310,824 of OX383305.1, read as the reverse complement.
AGATAAATACTTATTCAAAGTCTGGAAGTATTAAAACTGGATTCTTCAGTATTGAACCTTGACACATGTTATTAAGGTTCTTTATTGAAAATTCGAGGACTTTAATGCAATTTTTACACATTGTTGTGTCAATGTTAAAATTGTTGTATCATGGTGATAGTTCCATAGAACGATGTACCTTCATCAGACTGTGATGGTAGCTGGCGTTTTGCAGTATTTGGAAAATGTGCCATTATATAGAAACGGTGCGCTTCTATTCTCGGTAGAATACGTGCTAGGTCCCGTCCTAGCATCTGTGATAGGTGGGCCAGCCCCACGCTGGCTCAGTCAGTAGGTGTCAGTCGTTTCAATTTTGTGTATAGAGTGTATTTTTTACTAACATTAGGTTAAGATTTTTACTAACAACATTATGGATCTTGTAATTTGATCTGAAATAAAATTTATTATTATTATTATTACTAGTATATATATAGATCCGCAAAAAAACTTGTGATAAACAATTAAATTCTTGCTCCCAGGACACAATAAACAACTACCTAACAGGACAGAACGACCCGGACCCGCCATCATGGCTACCGGACGACATCCTCAACCTCAACAGTTTTGATGAACCAGACAACTTGATGGAGAAGCTGAACGGTAACGTTCAAGATGGCGTCACTGTGAAGCTATTGTGTGGGGCTGATCTGTTGGAGTCATTCGCTACACCTGGGTTGTGGTCGGATGAGGATGTGAGTATGATTTATTTACTATTATGGTTATTTTTTTGAGAAAAACTTACACACTATTACATATGTGGCGGCATCTATATCGCCACATGCAAACTACGCATCACACTATCTCTTGGTAAGAGTTTGTGAACGTGGTTTGGTGATGAAGAGGCCTCTATAGAATACTTGCTGTGTCAAATGTTTTTTTGGTGGCTCTTGGTTGCAAGGAATCTCCCATGACGGATCCGTTAGTATGGAGGAGTTTTTTCCACGCGGCTTGGCTTGGCTAGGCTTCCGTTGACAAAACGGTGCTCGTGTTAAGCCTGCAGGAGCCAGTACACATACCTTTGTACCTAATGTCGAACTCTTTTCATTTAGTTTTTATATGTTTCCTCCATGTAAGTCGCTGGTCTAGATGTATACCAAGGTTTTTGCTGCAGTCGTTTTGTGGGAGTTTTTTATGACCAAGTTTCACCGGTGGACAGTGCTGGTGTCTAAGTGTGAAACTAAGTACCTACTTCTGACAAGTTTTTAGAACTTTTTTGATAAGACAATATTAAAGATCATTATTTGCCCAACTACTTTGAATTCAACTTTCAGTGTAAGTTATACTGAAAGTAGAACTAAATGAAGTACCTACTATTTATTAACGTTATGCCGTTTATTTTCAGTTGGAGAACATAGTGGGTCGTCACGGACTTGTGGTAGTGACTCGCGCAGGCTGCGACCCCGGACGGTTCATATACGAATCGGACATGCTCTACAAACACAGGGTACAGTACAGAAATTCAGAATGACGCTCACCATAACCATATTATTTCAGTATAATATCTTGATAGCCATTTTTTTTTTTACCTTTTCCCACACTAGGAATTTCTCCTGTATCGTGGGTGCGTTTACAAACATTTAAACTCACATACACAAACAGCAAACAATATTGTTGATTGTTATACCGCATTTACACATGAGTGCTCGGGACTCGCCTCGCCTTTCGACTAACGCCTTTGTTTGGCGAGATATTCGTATGGCTTTAGGCTACACGAGTGACCGTTTATACATTCGCGTCTATTCATTTCTACTTCAGCTCGAAGTGGACGACGTCGTCATTCTAGTGGCTTTTGCATTGACTTTGCATATAGACAAAACCAATTCAAACCATATTGGTTAGTAAATGTGGTCCTCTCCTGCACCTGATTTTAATGATGCCAGCTTCTTGCGTCGATGTGTCCGAAAAGGAGCCATCAAAGATTTATTTTTTTATTTTTACGAGTAAATCGTTCACTGCTACTCCCATTACTTCTGATATCAGCAGAAATACAATGCTTGGACAACCAAAGCAATGTATTATTTCTGCTTATCCTTATGATGAGTATGTTTGGGATTCCAAATGACTGGCTGACATTGGTAAAGCTCCAAAAACATCATAACTTTATTGTTACTCCAGTCCATTTTGTTATGTTGCTTAATAGGTCGTTTGCCACGAAATGAACTAGAAAGTGAATGTGTAAACACTAGTTCGTCTCACCACTCTTTTCCCTTTGACTCGTGTCCAAAAAACCGCTGCCGACGCGAAACACGAGGCGAATGACGAACCACCGTTGTTTACATATTCGTGGTCGTGCCTCGACTCGCCGCTCGCCTCATCATTCGCGCGAATGTGAAAATGCGGCTTTAAGGTACGCGTCCATTGGCCCACGCTGGACGCACGGCACGCAACGGATTTTAGTTTGCTTTGTATGATTTTTCATAGCGCTGCGTCCATTATCCGCGTTGCCCGCATTGAATTTATGGACAAAAAATGCGTAGCTGCTGACATCGCCCACTGCCGCACGTGTTGTTTTGTTTTACCTGAGCTTAAGACAAAAAAAAAAATGATATAAAGGTATGAAGAATTATACAATTTAAAACATTCACATTATTTTAATGTGCAAAGAAGAGACAATATCTAAGAACAAAAAAAAAAAAAAAAAATCATGTTTTTTTTTTTTTTTAATCTTTCTTCATCATGAAGTAAATCGGGAACAAATAATGAAAGATATTCTCAAAAAATTAGTCGCTTCAAATTGATATTATGAACCCACTTTCTACGTTTAGTTTTACGTTTTTCTTTATCTTCCAACAAGCAACTAATAATAATAATATCTTCGTCAATCTCCATGACCGAATACTTCAACTCACGACTAGAAAACACTCGTAACTAAACAAAAAGTCCGGATACAGTGGACGCATGACATCGGCAAATCCGTTCAATCCGTTGCGGGCCGTGCGTGCGGTGCGTCCGGCGCGGGCCAATGGACGCCTACCTTTAGAGAATGCTTTAGGCATAAGTCCGCCTATGTTTGGTCTGTTTCAAAAGTATCTGATAAAAGTGTAAATAGACTCGAGATTTTAAACTTCACAACAATTTTACTGTCGAATGAAAATAATCATTCAGGGGGATGCGGTAAGGTAACCCGCGAAATTCAAATTTTCTTACGTTTTTGCAATTAGCAGGTCAGTCAGGTTGTATGTTGATTAAAATATGATTCGCGACCGTTTATGTTGTTTGAATGTTATGGTGATACCCGTAGTGTAACTATATTTTTTGGCAATAGTCTACTATTGCCAAAAAATATAGATACACTACTGGGGGCCAAGTCTACTAATGTACAAACGTTGCAATGGTCTCTTCATTGTGAGTTTTTGACAGATTTGCCATACAAACACTGTCAAATACTCACAATGGCAAGACCATTGCAACGTTTGTAAATTAGTAGACTTAGGCCCCTGGGCCTCAAGTCTGCTATTACAATAGTGTCAGAATGGTCTCGCCATTGTGCGTATTTGACAGTGTTTGTATGGCAAATCTGTCAAAAACTCACAATGAAGAGACCATTCTGACACTATTGTAATAGCAGACTTGAGGCCCTGGTGTCTACACCACTGACGCCACTACGCCGGCCGTGGGACAAGTGTCTTATGTGTGAAACCTTTTTGTTTCCAGAATAACGTAATCCTAGTAACAAACTACATTGCAAATGAAGTAAGTTCAACTCAAATCAGGCGGCTTGTTCGTCGTGGCGAGAGCGCTAAGTACCTCACAGATGACGCAGTTCTCGCGTATGTAAGACAACACAAATTATATGGAGCACCGCATTGCGTGACGTGAGTAACTGTACTTTTAAAACGCCTAGAGAATAGTTGAGCAATTTAATTGCCTAGGGAATGGCCGGGCAATTTTATTGCCTGGAGAATGGCCGAGCAAACTTGCGTGATGGATGGTTGAGCAATTTTTATTACCCGAGAAATGTGCATAAAATTTTATTTTTTATTTTATGAAACCGTCATTTAATCGGAATATATTGATTTATGTTATTTTATTAGTTCTGTTTTTTTTACTAAGTATTTTGTATTGTTTTATGATACTTAATTTATACTTTTTATCTTTTCTCACAAATAACGACATAATTCACATTTCTTTACGTCGGCTTTTGTTTGATTTGCAACACAATGTTTTTCTATGTTGATTTTATAGTCCTTTAGTTATCTATTATTATTTTCTAGTTTTATTTGTTATTTTAGATATTATAAAATGAAAAATAACTGAAAGTCAAATATTTAAGTTTAGTAGGTAGGTACTTAAATGTAAATATTTTCCGTTCAGTTTAGACATTAGAATTTTTATTTTTATAGAAATATTGTTTTTACTTTTTATACTCGTACAGATTTTTATAGAAATAAATAAACGATTGATTATGGTTATTTCCTTGTTTCTTTTTATGTTTAATAAAATACAAATAAAATAAAGAAAGAAGAAGAAAAAAAAAAAAAAAAAACATGTAACTTCCAAGTTTCTGTAACGAAAACATTTACGGCTGAATCACATTTTCTAAAATCACTACACAAAAAACTATATGTTAATCCCATTTAAAAAGATATCTTTTTAGGAATTATCGTCCTAGCTTTAAGTTGTATTTTTAAGTGATGTCATACTTATACTAACACTAAAACTCTTTTCATGCTGCCTGGAACAGTGAGTATAAAATCCTTAACGAGTTAATCGCTAGTTACGACAAACGGTCACCACAAGACGTCATCATGGCGTCACCTGAAGAAACCAGTTTCAAGAACATTCTCATCTCAATCAGAGACAAACCTTCTATAATCGACGAGACTATAACCGTCAAAAGACCAAGAAAATCCAACTTCCTCATGCCCAACTCCCATACTGATTCTGTTAGCCCTGTCTGTGGGCCTTTAAAACCCAAAATGGCGTATCTCGACAAAGTCCCTTCGACATATGTCCCAGGAAAAGCGGTCAAAATCGTCAGCGATGCAAACGAACACAAAATTGACAAGGTAACTTTTGATACGACATATACCTCTCTCGATAGTTACTTATGCAAGGATTCCGACTTCGATCTCTACAAAAGACGGGTAAGTGAAGGTAATGTTGAGAAAGTTGAAGTCGAGGCTTCCAAAAAACGTTGTTCGTCGACTATAAGGAAGTTGAAGCCGGAGGAAATGAAGAAGAGTAAGTCGGAAGTCAGTAAGTTATGTGATAAGGTGAAGAGTATTAAGATTAAGGATAATTCGGGAAGGAACTATAAGACGCGTAGTTGTAACGATATTGTTAGGTTGATTCTGACGAAGCATGGGATACACGTTATTAGTGATACGGAGGCTATAGTTTAAAGATTTTCATTTCTAAGATGATTTAGGGTGAGATTCTACTGAGAGATAAACAGGCATAATTTTTTGGAGTGTTGTGATTTTATTACCATACCTTAAATTATAGATTTTTCAATAACTTTCAGTTGAATCTCAACTTAACTCATTTACAACTTCGCAAAATCGAATTGCCAGAAAAATTACGGCATTTCACCAGATACTTGATACAGTCAATTTTTGTGGAATTGTACGTTTCTATAATTTCAAAATTTAACACAAATTAAATTTAATTTAATTAAATTTAAGGTGGCAAGTAAACTAAAAATCTTGCAAAAAGAAATGTTTTTGGTCGAACAGTTTTTCTAGAAAATGTCTTCCAAAATATGAATTTATTTGTCAATTTGCATTTAAGCCGGTTGCATCAACTTCTGACTGACTTTACAATTTTTTAATATAAATGGGACTTTTAACATTTCATCAAGTTATGGAGTTTCATGTTATACAAAATATATTAATTCGCATCTGCCCCTCGATTCAGAACTCCACGAGAACTCTGATGTTCGATTCAATGAGATACCTTATTTTGTCATTTATTTTAATCCACAAAAAGTCGTAACTCGTATGCGTTAACTAGTGGACATATGCATGGGATTTGACGTCATACAGGAATAAGAAGACGTACAGAAATTAAATAATTTACAAGTCTTAAGTCGTAATTGAATCGGTTCGTTATCGAACTTTTGAATCAGAGGGCTATCTAAACTGTGAGTTAATTCTTAACAAAGTATAAAAAAGCTAGCTTGCATTTTGGCAAATTTATAGTTTCATGCCCAGTTAATTTTATCTTAGAATAATATCAATAATTGATAACTCTTTTGATAAGCTATTTCATGTGTAAACAAATGGAATTTATATTAAAGCTATTAATGTTCTATACATCAAAATATAATCACTTGTAAATAAACGTATTTGTAATCAAATACTCTTTTTTTGTAATACCATACTTTTAATATATTAAGATGTTTAAATCTAGAATATTGTTAGTAATAGGTATTTAAGTGCCACACTCACAGTCACTTAATTAAACATTCATCTTATTGCTTAGATTAATTTGTTAATGGACTCTGAGTGCGGCTGTAAATGTTGTTTCTTTAGATAATCATGTTTCTATACATTTATTATGGAATTATTATAGAAGGTATACTTTAAAAGAGAGAGTTATACACATAAGTTTATTATACAATATGCATGTATGTTCTTAAAATATTATCATAATATTAGATAATTAAAATTAAATACATTTCCTATAAACAGGAGATTTAACTTAATGGAATTTAAAATTATGGGATTTTAAAATTTATTCCTTTTTTATTTGTAAATAATAAATAAACTCGCAATTAAAAATATAAACCTTAACAAGTATTAATAAAGCACATTTTTACATTAAAGCCAAATGTCAGAGCACAAAGTATTAAAATATAAGATTGAGGTTTCAATGTTTTTTAAAGTCAAATACATATTTTATACATTTCTTTAAATCCTTACTAATATTATAAATGTGAAAGTAACTCTGTCTATCTGTCTGTCTGTATGATGTTACGTTTTCACGTCTAAACCGCTGACCCGATCGTCATGAAATTTGGCAGAAATATAGCCTGGGATATGGAGGACATAGGCTACTTTTTTACGCGATAACCGACATCTACGTGGGCGGAGCCGCGGGCAAAAGCTAGTTTCTAAATAAAAATGGTTCCTCAAACAAATGCTGTGGCCTCTAAACTGCCCCTTAACACGTGCAATTAAATTTTTTACTGCTTTAATACTTTCCTAAGCCAAATTTAATGTTTAAGATAATTATCATGTCAAAATATTCATTAGGCATATAATACATGTTTATCAATGTGTATTATCTATTAGGTATTTAAGTTATTGAAAATCTAATAAGTTTTATTTTAATGTCAAGATGACGTACAGTACAACAATTTTCTTAATGTCCCTCGGCAAACTTTGTGTTTCGTCAGTCGTCGGATTTCATGCACTGGGTGCAGATTGGACGCTCTCAATCGACTTGGAAGTCGATTGAGAGCGTCCGGTCTCCACCAAGTGCAGTTGTACTGTATTCAGTTAAATAATTAAAGATCTCTAATGAAAAGTATGCGTTTCGGAAAATATCGTCTATCTTCGAGAGTACGAACGCGCGATGGTGAGATTTAATATAGAGCTGCTACAACCATGGAAATTCTTGCCCATTTTGTATTGTCTTGTCTACAAAATTCATCATCATTTCAGCCGAAAGACGTCCACTGTTGAACATAGGCCTCCCCCAAGCACCAACATTTCGACCGGTTCTTTGCATTCCGCATCGAGCGTATTCCTGCGGCCTACACAAGGTCATCGGTTCACCATGTGAGAGGCCTTCCAACGCTACGTCTTCGGGTACGCGGTCGCCACTCCAGAACCTTTCGGCCCCATCGGCCATCTGTTCTGCGAGCAATGTGCCCTGCCCATTGCCTCTTAAGTTTGGCAATTCTTCGAGCTATGTTGCACAAAATATGAATTATAAAAAAAAACAATATATACAATTAGTATAAAAACTTAAAAATTATTATCAACTCCATGCAATTCCAATAAAATTTTCAAAACTTATGACGATCTACGATTGGAGTGGGTAATCTGACACGGAGAAAACTTTACAGTACACAAACATCCAATTATAAGTGCACTACTACAAAGTGCGGCAGGACAAAAGTTAGAAGCTTTGCCTCTGTGCAATACTCTGTGGCGCGACGTTCGTGCTTATACGGAAACACGAAGATTACTGAAGCGCATACCTTTTCTGGTTTAACTGTATTATGTTATATGTAGTACTTACTTCATATTCATGTTTTGTAGCAGTATTTATAAATAGTGCCAATTTATTAACGTTCCTATTTATTGTTTTCTTGCATGAAATTATTACATTAATTTTATAGTATAGAAAGAATAGCATGAAAATATAGTATTGTTAATTCGATATACTGTCTCTTGAATTTATTAAATTATAAATGTTACAGTATTCAATAGGTATACATGTTTAAAAATAGTTTGTTAATGTTAGGTTAGTATTAAAAATAATATGCTCATGAATTTCTAGAAGAAATGATAATATTTATCGATATTGCGGGATTCTTTTTTAGTTTCTATTGCCATTATAATGGTGTTTTGTTTGCTAAGCGCCCGCTTATCGCTTGGCTTGTGGCCAAGCATGAGAACCACTATTTTACTTCCTTCTTATTGTTTTATGTTCAACGCAGGACTGCTTTAAATGCCGTAAACAGAGTACTTAATTAACTGTTCCAGTTGAGGAAGAAACGAGAATACATAATATCTACGTCTTGGAAATAAATAAATTAACACGTTTTCAGCTGAGAAATAATGTTCAACCTTGCTGTCTATGTGAATTATTACTATATAAAACTGTATGGCGTTTTGATTCCCTATAATACATTTATTTTTAGCATGTTTTATTGATGTTGCTTCCCATAGATTTTTTTATGTGTTCAAAAGTAATTATTGTCCCTTTATCCATAGATTATTCATTCTGTATGTCTTGCCCCCATGGACTTAGAAATGAGATATGATGATGAAAATACATCCGAATAAAAAATCATATAATTTACAATGTCTTTTTTTAAAGGTTAGAGTACTTTTAATTGACTTCAAGAAAAGGAGGAAGTTCTCAATTCGTTCCGTATTTCTTAAATGAACATTTTTCCGTTGGTAAACACGGGCTCTTAGACAAATCTTCTCAATTCTAGGTCCATATTTTTAATACCCCTTTTTATTTTTCTCCTAACATGGGTGTTGTATGCGTAGGGAGGCGGCTGCGCGTTGTAGCTGACGTGTTGTGCGCGCCGACGAGACGGCAACGTCAAGCCGCCGTAGCGAGCTCGTAGCAACTCCGTATCGAGCATAGCGGGGAGGGCGGAGCGCGCACACCCTATCTAGTTTTAGATATAAGTTTTGTCTACATTGCTATAAGGATCTTTTGGCACCCAAATGACAGGGAGGCGCCGATGGTGACCATTTTTGAAATTGTTTGTGGAAATTGTATTGAAAAACAAGATGGCTGCGTTAGCTTTTTGCCACGCGCCAAAAGAACCTTGTAGCGCTATACGTAGTGCCTATTGTGTCCACTAGTTTGACATTTCGAATTTGGAAGTTTTTATTTTGGGGTTGTTGTCTAATTTATTGTGTAATTGTTTTTTTTTTTAATGTTGTCAGTCAAAAAAAAAAAAAAAATATATTGTTAAAAATAATTTCAATTTTTTATGTATTTAAAAAATAAATATCATTAAAATGCAATGGAATGTGATAAAAGTTGTGGCAAAGTAAAATATTTTTGGAGGATATATACAATTGACGTATTTAATTTATACGTGCTCAATATTTGCATGAACATGCAAAACTAAGTATTTTTGGGTTCCTATAAAATAATGTTATTTTGTTATTAAAAGGTAAATGATACAGTATCAACTAGTGGACACATACTTAACGGCTTGTTTGAAGCTTTCGTGGAAAACCTGCATGAGATGTTTGTATGTTCCCCATTTTTTGTAGATTTTGTTGGGTGAATTCAATATGAGTTAAGTCGAGGCGAATGAAGCTTTTTTGTGAAGACTTTATCATGACCTTGTTAGTGAGACTAAATTCTGCTTTGTTACAATGGTCAATTTGAGTTTAGAAGTCTTGGGTCAGATTTGCGGTAGCTGAAGAATATATAGTAAATTTGAAGAATACACAGTAAAATTGAAGAATATACAGTAAGTTTGAAGAATATGTAGTAAATTTGAAGAATGTACAGAAAATTAAAAAAAAATATCGTCACTCGTTCAGATGAGTGTGGATAGGAGTAAGTGAATCTCCTTTACTGCATACGTATTTCTTTTGCCGTTTTTAGTTCTAGTATATTATTTGAAGTAATATCCTGTCTTCCTGGCAACGTAAAGTCTAAAGCTTCTTCTATCATCTTAAGGGTATTCCACACAGTTTCAATCAGCCATCGCTGCGGTTCAGAACCAGCCTTAGCTTTGTGTCTGACCGTACTAGCGCTTCGATACTTAGTCAATATCAGCCTTATCTGCCTGATTAGGTCAATTTATTGTAATGCCGTACAACGACTATGCAACTCTATTTGGTAGCTTCTAAAGTCTATATTCGGAAATCTAATTTTCACGTCAAGAAGAATTTTCTTGACGAAAAATTTAAAATTAATGTCTTTTTAACTGAGCTGCACAATCGTTTTTCCTATAAGTAATCAATGAGTCTTAGCCATAGCATGTTTTACCCTGTGTCCTAGTACAGGCGATCTTCGCGAATATTTATCACAATTTTTTTTTGGAAAACTGCGTCGTTCGCCGAACAAAATGATCGCGACGCTCGCTTATGTCAGAACACCGCCTTAGGCTTATTATGTACTTCCCTTTATTATTTAAGTAGTAGCATTTTGTATGAATGAGTTTTTAATACCAGCTAAGTTTTCATATTAAAGAGCTAACGAGAGTAATTATAAAAATGAAAATCTAATGATGCTTTACAGAAAAGTCTTTGTGCTTAATGCTATTTGAAAATTGTGTTGGTGTGACGAAAACTTGTCTTATTTTACACTTTATGCAAGTAAATACAATCCTTGTATGTTTAGAATGGGATTAAATATGAAACCTTGTAAGTGGTAACTTGAAAACAGATAATTCCATTATTGTAAATGTGAGTTTATTGATTGCGCTGATGCGACAAGGGAAGAATATTAAGAAATACTTTATATTTTATTATATTTGGCAGGGATAGCTGTTCCAAAAGGTTCCAAAAATTATGATATCCCATTTTGATCACGTAAAGATTGTAAATTAAAATAATTGTTTTCTTAAATTCCTTGCTAATTAAAGCATGGAGTCTTTTAAGATTTTGTGATTTTAACAAATATCTATTGTAGGTTTTCGGCTAGTGATTTTAAATAAAAGTTAAGTTCAAATATTTCCGTTTATTACAAAAAGGTTACAAAGAATATTATGTACAAAATGTGATAAATAAATTATACATTGACAAATCTTGTTATAAATTACAGTTATTCTTGTAAGTGTAATATCTATAAATCCTGTTTCATTTTTGTTTGTATAAACTACATGGAAATAGTTACTATTATGAATGATTGATATGATTTAAATCCTTTTTCATTTTGTTATAGTCATGCATATGAAATGTGTACTTAATTTTAAGGATCTGATTAGTTAACTTATTATTTTAAAGACTAGCCAGTGTTGAATGACATGTAAATGACGTTCACAAATATTAACAGCCAATCAAAAAACCTACAGTATTTTTGCCTCATGAAGCGACGCGCGCTATACTCGTGATAACCAAGTGTACAAATTTTCTGTGAACGTGTGCGTGAAGATGAGTAGGGTCAGCACATAACACACACACTTTCGACTTTGCCCGTGTCTCGGACGGAGAACTCATGGGCTTACGCACATATTCACAGCGTCTTTGTACACTTGTTTATCTAAATCTGTTGCCGCTAAAAAAAGTCATTCGCCATCGTCAATTTGTAACAGATTTTTAGTAATCGTGAGATATAATACACTACTCAAAGCAATTTCAAAGTAACATTTGGCCTGTCATTTTTTTGGTCACACAAACCTGGCTAGGGCTGTGACAGCAGAAAACTTAATCCCTATGTTCCTTGGCTTTTTAATGTTTAGCTTTAAAGAGACATTACACCGATATTCCTTGTTCGATGCTGTAGAAAAAATAGGCATAAAAATATTTAAATCACTTAAAACAAGTATTTTATTAATCTGCTTAGCTTTGAATAACTCTGGATATTCCACATTGATGATAACATCAAAATAATTGGTTTTAGGATTCCGGAATAGCTGAAGAATTGCTTGCAGTTTTGCAAAGTAATGGTTTTATGAGAGAACATGGCCGTTTCTGAGAAAGTATGTTTTTATCAATGTTATTTTTGGTCAGATCAGATTCAGCAAAATAATAGATTTAATAGTTTTTAAACTACGTTAAATACTTTGTCAAAATATTTGTAAAGATTTGAATATTATAATTTTGCTAAAAGTAACTTAGCAAGAATAGCGTAATTTGCAGGGAAAAAAAATGCTTTTCTACAGTGTCTTAGTAAAATAGCCAAACTACCTTACATTCTCAAGTGAATTTATTCCTTTAGTGTAATAGTCATATTCTATGTTGTATTTAGAACTATACGTTGTATTTTTACGCATAGCTGGCTTTTATTAGTATGTTTTTAGCTGCAGTAACTTATTATCACTTTGTGGTCTAAACGTATCAATTTCATACAATATTTTACGTTTCTCCAGTATATATTTATTTATACTAAATCCAAAGTAAATTTATTCATGTTAGGCTGGGAATCGGCACTTTTCGAACGTCAAAATCACTTATGAAAGTCCCAACTAACCCCTTCTTAATATGCTCCAGAAAACACATAACAAAATAAATTTTACACTACGAAACATACAATAAGCGGCCGTATCGCTTTCTGCGATCTCTTCCAGGCAACCTGTATGTAAAGGGTGTAGCGATAAGGGTTATATCAAATCTGTACTAATAATATAGTGAGAGCGAGTTTTGTGAGTTTGTGTATATGTGGAGGGAATCTCCGGAAGCACAGCTCCTATTTGAAAAATTCTTTCACCGTTTGAATGGAACATTATTCCAGATGGACATAGGCTATATATTATATAAATATATATTTACGAAAAGAAGTACTTCGTAATATTAGTGATAATGCTATCTTGAATTCGTGGAAGCTACACTATGTGCCAGCGACCGTTTTCGGGAGCCCATTATTGAGTGTGCAAGTCACCCCCTGCCATTTTATCTGTGTATTGTATATAAATCATTGGTCAGGCAGTGGCCAGTCTTTCCATAGTTCTAGGTAACCAGTCCACTTAAGCCACCCAAACCCATAATCCAATATCGTTGTTTCCATATCCTGCAATAGTCCTGCACCAACCGGGGGTTGTCCTTGGGTGCACTTGCACTGTGCATACAGGGATAATCGGCGGTTGGTGCCTCCTCCTCGTATGCCTTCCAAAGGTCCAGATCCCAGAGTCCCGAGATATGTCCGAAATTTCAAAATATTAATAATTAAACTAACCAATTGGCCTTTTAAGCGCGTTAGAACTTTTAGGTCACATCCTGTATTCTGAGTGTTTAATGTTTGTTTTTGTTTAATGTAAGAAATTACATTAAACACTCACAGATGGAATAAATTTGTCTTTTCTATTCCCAGGGCAAGTGATACATTGTGAAATTGAAACGTTTATAGACAAAACAAAGATTTGTATGGCTAAAAATACAAAACGAATAAAAGTAAATGCACACTATAAAAATATATTGTTAAAATCTTCAACATCGAAACGTATCACTAAAAGTAAGTGAAGTCATTGTGATTATAATATTTATGATTGATTTAATAGGAATTTTAATTTGTAACTTCATTTAGTGTTATTTGTATAACGATTTTTTTGTAAAAGTTGTGTTATTTGTAAATCAGTTCTTTGTAAAAGTTGGCGCCGATATGTCATAAATTGATGCGCGATTTCAGCTATGTAAAACCACTGATTGTATAGTATGGTTTTTACATAGATGACCTGGCGCTGTGACTATGGCATTGACATTTGTCATTGTTAAGCTAGGGTTTCCTAGGAAAGCGGTTCTGTCACATTGTGTTCGTCATGAAAATCAGCCATTTTCACCAGTATTTGACATTAAGGTGACAAAAAACGCTCTGTATTTCGAGTATTGTGTGACCGTTGTCCGCTTTCTTAAGACGGGTCCGCTACGCCATTTTTTTTTCAAAACAACATGTTAGCTAAACACGTTACCAAAATAGCCAGCCAGCTGCGACTTTTAGAGTAAACAATGTTTTTGTTAGAAAATCTCTTTTCAAAAATACGTTCCCACGAGGTAGACGTGTCTGCTGTTCTAGCAATAGTAGATTTAGTTCTACAAAGAAGACAAAGAAATAGATTTTTGGTATCCAAAAAGGCATCTTGCTTTTTATGTTTATTTTTATAATCAACTAGCTTTTGCCCGCGGCTTCGCTCACGATAATTTAGAATTTGACAATCGATTCGGGTTAAAACACTACTAAAGTTTTTATAATAATATAGTTCAATCATGATTAGAAAGACAAGTGCCGCCATATATTATCATATGAACGTTATTGTTGTTTTCCTCGGGAACAGTACTTTTTTTCGGGATGAAAGGTACCCTATGTCCGTTTCTGTACGCCTGACAACGTATATGCAAAATTTCAGGATGATCGGTTCAATGGTTTAGGAGTGAAAAGGTAACAAACAAACAAAAAAAATTACTTTCGCATTTATAATATTAGTTAGGATTGATGTAGCGTTCCATAGCAGCACTGGTCTGTCTCGAATTAATTACAAAGTATTTTCTTTATTCCACTCCAAAACTGCACTTGAAACTTTAAAAATTGTCTCAAAACGTCTTCGTCTGGAGAGCAGTGTGAAAACACGAAATGAGTGACTTCACCCCTCGGCTGCGCAGGCGAGGCGGGTGATGTTATCAGTTCGTCGCGGTAAACATGATAATATGTTATTGTGTTTTTGCTAACAAAACAGTTAGGCCACGCCCCCAAATCGGTTACCATGTGTTTGTTAAACACGAGAACATGCCGCAGCGGACCAGTCTTTAGGAAACCAAAGCATTAGCAATACTAAACGCTGTTGCAGTGACAAGCATTACAAAAGCTCCAACATGCGGTCAGTGTATGTGAAATCACAAAAGGTGCAACTTGCGGTCAATGTATATGAAGTCACAAAAGCTGCAAGATGCGGTCAGTGATGTGAAGTCACAAAAGCTGCAACATGCAGTCAGTGTTCGTAAAGTATATTTGTCATTTAAAGTTATTGTTCTTATATTCATAGTTCACATACAACCATGTATTAATAACATACTACAAAACTATGTAATAAAAAGTTTCTTCCTTAGCGGTTGTAAGTTTGATTTCGGGTTGGCGACTTTTAATTTCGTTAAAAATTATTATCAAGACCAAATAGCCTAGTATTTGTTTTTGTTAATAAAATTTGAATCCTTGATATATATATATTGGCATAACTTAACATAGTGATGTTTTATAACCGACTTCTAAAAGAGGTTCTTAAACTTTCATAACGTGGATCAACGCGAGACACAATTGGGTTTTTAATTGTGTCTGTAATTATGACATACGAGAGGTTAATACATATTTGTTTTTAATTCGAGATCAATTTTAAGAGTTTTCACTGATAGCGATAGATAGATAGATATAAATATTCGTTTTTTTTAATCAGTATTACCCCCTTGGGTGCCTCCTTGATAAGAAACCAATTATGGTACTTTTGTAGTTTACTTTATCTTCTCTGAATAGTTTTGCAAAGATATCAGTTAGCTAAAACATCTGTTCAGTTAAACATATATACATGCTGTAATCAGTTAAAATCAACATATTAAAGTCGCCGCCTTGTCGCTAACCGTACATTTACAAAAACACTGTTTAAATTGATAATAATAACCGCTTCGAAACGTTACCAATGAATGTATAAATAATGCTTAATAACATCAAAATAAAATGGTTTATTTATTTACATTTTTGTTTTATTTACAAACTTACATTATAGATATTCATTTATTTATTTTCTTGACTTGTTTAATATTGACCATAAAATCACGCCAGTAATCCTCTAAAGGGTTAGGCAGCCAAAACGTAAAGAAAATACATACTTATTCTACTTAAGGGGGAAGCGTCAGAGTAGCCCACGAAGTTCAGAATTATAATCATTAGAATCAGTAATGGCTCAATAGGTCCCTCGGGTAAGTGTGTCTAGAATTTTCTAATACCTACCATTTATAAAGTTTTATATTGAGACACGAAGCAACAAAATACGATCTAGAATTCTATAGGAATCTGGCCGTTTTTCTTTAGATCGAATTTTGTTGCTTCGTGTCTCAATATGAAACTTTATAAAAGGTATTAGAAAATTCTAGATACACTTGCCGAGGTTGCTGATTGAGCAGTTTTACAAAATTCCTTCTCAGTCACGAGATAATATGTTTCTAAAGGAGTGGCGTTAGTGGACGGGTGATAGCCCTCTTAAGTTAGTACAATCCTAAAAGTCATGATTTCATGAAATAGTCATTCAATCAGATTATACGAATGGAGTTGTATTAGGTACTGATTCTAATGATTATAATTCTGAAAATACATGTTTGTTACGGCCGCGAATCATATTTAGATTAAATACAACCTGATACTGACCTGCAAATTGCAAAAAACGTAAGAAAATTTGAATTTCGCGGGCTATCCTGACGCTTCCCCCTTAACAGGGCTTCTGGAAACTCAGTACCGTCAACTGTGGCTTCTTTACTTTCTATGAGCAACTTTACCCATGAGTACTGTACTTAAATATCTCTCGATTACTAAAAATCTATTACAAATAGTCAACTTTCCTACTTTTGTACTGCTTTGATAATAAATGGCAGCAACAGATTTTTAGTAATCGAGAGATATTTAAGTACAGTACTCATTGGTAAAGTTGCTCATGGAAAGTAAAGATGCCATAGTTGACCGTACCTATTCTGTTGGAAAGGTACTGTCACCATGGTTGGTCTGAATGGCTTTCAAGATACCCAGAACTTCTCTAGCATATTCTTAAGGTGATTGCATCGATATACGGTGGCCAGCACATCAAGCTAACCACAAGCTGTCAAATTTTTTCGTTCGGTTTTGAGCTTAATCATCAACATTTTTAAAGTTTAAAATCGTTAGGAGAATTTTGACAGTTTCTTGTAGCTTGATGTGCTGGCTACTGTATATATACACACGGCTACAGATCAAGCTATACATTTCCAGTATAAACTGATCTCGCAATGTATAGGATTTTAATACAGTGAGAAGTCAGCATAAACTGGAAATGTATAGCTTCATTTGTAGCCGTTATTAAATGTGACGTTTTTCTTGAATTTCGCGGGCTACATTTGCTTCCCCCTTAAGTTGTAGGTAGGCAGGCTAAATGGTAGTCTCATGAACTTATTGAATAATCACAAAAAATTAAAGTAACAAAAATTACTACTCCATGTTTAGCACTACCAATTTGAAAAACCTTTTAAATTCTAAATGAAATGAAATCGTAAAACTAAAATGGCTATGAATGTTAATTATAGTAGACTAGGAACAGAGTATGATAGGTTAATTTAAATTGAGTGTAAGCTTACAAACTATTATAAATTAATTAATTTCATTAAAACGGTTAAAAACCAATTACAATAATTACGGTGAAAGCGTCAGGGTAGCCCGCAAAATTTAAATTTTGTTAGTGGTTAGTGTCAGGATAATAAATATGATTCGCGGCCGTAACTAATATTTATTTATAGATTAAAATCATAAAAATCATCGATACAACTCTTCAAGTTCATATTACCTTATTGAATGCCAATTTCATGAAATCATGACATTTGAGGCCAATTCTAACTTAAGGAGTTGTATTGCCGATTCTAATGATTATAATTCTGTAAAGCCATATTTGTAACTGTCGCGAATCATGTTTTAATCAACATAGAACCTGACATTGACCTGCTAATCACAAAAAACCTAAGATAAATCGAATTTAACTGGCTACCCTGACGCTTTCGCCGCTTAACCCATAAAGACAAAGTTTATTCATACCTATACTCCATTTACTATAGAACTGCATTAGAAAAATAATGGCTAAATAACGACAGTTGTTGTGTAATATTGTTGAAATTACTGCACTTTAGAGTTATTTTTTTAAATGTAAATGGTAAATAGATTACAGTGCTTTGTATTTATCGTGAAATAACGGAGTTTATTAAACGTTTACATCGAAATAACGAAAGGGTGAGAACAGTTAAAAATAACGTGTGACTGTGAGCCACGAAATGCGAGCATGGACTGGATAAAAGAATGCAACCACATACAATGTAGGTGGGTCATTCTCAGGACATTCATTATTTGTTTGACTTCGGTGGCAATTTTTTTTTTTTACATTTAGTCATAACTAACATGAAATATCAAATCTAGAGTTAATTTAAAACATATTAGTAGTACTCTAGATTTGATATTTCATGTTAGTTATGCTTTAATGTAAAAAAAAAAATTGCCACCAAAGTCAAACAAATAATGAATGTCCTGAGAATGACCCAGGTAATAAATAAAGAAAAATACAACAATCATTTTCATTCTAATACAATTAATTACAAAAAAAAAAAAAAAAAAATATCTCAACGTTTATAACACAACAAAAACTTAATTTTCAAATTCGGGAAAAAATATGATAAGACGCACAAATACCAAAATAAATACTAACCATTTGACCAGGGCCTCAAGTCTGCTATTACAATAGTGTCAGAATGGTCTCTTCATTGTGAGTTTTTGACAGATTTGCCATACAAAATGGTCTCGCCATTGTGAGTATTTGACAGTGTATTTGACTTGAGGCCCTGTAGTCACAAATAGATGACAAACCAAATTAATAATTATAATTTAATAATATCAGACTCGTCAATAAGTCTTGAGCTTTTTGTGAAACATAAGAATAAAAAACAGTTACATAATGAATGGCAATTGTTGAAATTGCCTTATTACAGAGGCAATATTTTATTGTGAATGTGATTTCTTGCATCATCTCGAACTGAACTATTTCAACCAATAAATTTTGTAATACTACCCTAATTTTTCTTAACAGCAGCTTTCACTGGTTCGGGACATTGACACCAAGGAGTCCGATTCTTATCGCAAATGAGTTCCACATTCAACACAGTGACATTTAACCCATCCACTGCTACAGTGTGTGTGTTGAGCAGTTTGTATTGCACATCGTGCAAGCCTGTGTGGCGGTCGCGATGGCGGGTTACTTCGCGTTGGTTGAAGCATTTTCGCATGTCGCGCTTACGGTAGGTTTTGTCGTGGATATGTCTGGAATGAGATGATAAGATGGTTAGGAGGTTGAATTTTGTTGAGTTTGGCAAAGAAAAGGCAACTATGTGTGAGTGTTATGATAGGTGACTACAGTCCTTTCACAGCTGTTACCCGACTACGGCATAGCCAAAGGAGGGTTGTGATTTTAACAGGCTATGTATGTATGCAATGGAGCGCAGCATAATAGGTGTCAAGCGAACCAACCGCGTCAGAAACACTATCCTGTGTTCCATAACTCAAGTAGCTGATGTTAGAGAAAAAACAGCCAGGCTGAAGTGGGAGTGGGCCGGATACGTCGCACGAATGCACCCGGAGAGATGGGCGAAGATCGTCACTTACTGGACGCTTGAGGGAGGACATCGCCGTCGAGACGACCGTGGCGAAAGTAGTGTGACAATCTTACCGTGTTTGTGGGGCCAACATGGAACATGGAGAATCGCTCAAGACAGAGAGATTTGGAAGGAAAAAGGGGAGGTCTTTGCCCAGCAGTGGAACACAATATAGGCTATTAAAAAAACTGTAAGTATGTTATGTTCATCTGTTCACTCATAAATCCTAAGCACCTCATCGTATTATGAGGTATCGTTGACAGCGTCATGTTGTTCCGCGGGTTATATTCTTTAAGACTTCACATAAAATCCAAGATGGCGGCTTATAGCGGATGTAAAGGGATACCGAAAAAATCAGGTTATTCGTTATATCGTGTTTGGTATCTAATGAAAGATCGTAAGGAGTACTTTCTGCAAATATATTGGTTAGGTATTAAATATTAAAGTAATATTGAGCCTCAAGAGACAGGAGAGTAATGTATTATGTTAAAGATTACATTGCCATGAATTTTCGATAGGAAGCAATAAATGCTGGGGTTTCTTCTTCGGATGTGATGTATGGAAATTATATAAGAAAGTTTACTGTTGAATTTTCCCAAACCAAAGAACTGGGTGGAGAAATGTACTCATACCTTCAACGATCCCAAACCACAAAATAATAATAATAAAAATGAAAGTTAAAAACTAAAAACTACGACAAAAACACCAACAAAAAAGGTGTACACAAGATATCACAATCACATACATACAAATTAAAAATTCGCTGGGTTTTAGTTTTTAACTTAAATTTTTTTCAGACTTTGCATCATTGTCAACATCACAGTGTTCTTTATTGTGGTTAAAATAAATTTGCAAGAGGGTTAAGCCGCAGAAGTTACTTACATAAAAATCTTGAGAAGTTGTACTTATGCATAAACTCAATGAGTTTGAGTTTATGCATAAGTACATCTTCTGCATTATTTCACTTATGCATTTATTTCAATTAAACCATTTACAGGCATTTTTGAATTGACAAAGAGTTGGTCAGTTAGTCAGAAAGTTGAAAAAGTTGCCCATTTCAAAATGTAGATCTCTTTGGAGAAGAATGGACATGAAACTCCATAATTATAACCATTTATTTGCAATAGGTATTGGTACAGTGTTGGTCTTAAAGAACACCAATTCCATATTCAAACAGGAATTAAAAAAAAAAAACATTGTAAAGGATAAGTACTCACCTAAAAGTATTGTCTATTCCAGTAGTAATATTGCTTGGTCGCATCACAGTCAAGTTAGCGTCTTTTAATCTCACATAAAACTCATCATCTTCCAATCCCCATCCCCAATAATTATTAGACATACCATTTACTAATTCATAGTGTTCTCTCTTCACTAACAAAATACCTCCAATAAAAGTTTCATAGTGGTACTTAGGATGAGTCTGTGGTGTTGATATATGCACAGGCCCAGCTAAGGGATAATCATACTTTAAATTGTCATTCATAGGCAGCAAGTCCACGTCATGCATCGCTATGTAATCATAGTCTTTCTGCGAATATTTAAACCCAACATTTATCAACGAAGCTCTGTTGAAGCGATTGTTGTCTTTCTGCTGCACTATGAATATGTGAAATGGTATTTTTTGACGGTTTAGGAAGCTGTACATGTGAGGGATGAATTCTAGAAGCTCCTCGAAACGGTCTCGGAAAGGCACGAGCACCGCTAGACGTTTTTTCGGCAGTTCCTTCGAAGTTATTCGTTGTCGCACTGGGTTAGGTAAGGCCTCTTTTTCTGTGGAAATTATTGCATTGATTAATTAATAATCATTTTCAATATAAGCTACATATAGTATAGTTTATATTTTTGTATTAAACTTACCGTATCGAATAGGTAAAGCTGCTAAATAACAACCCATTACAAAAGTTAATATCAAACAAAGACCGAGACATTTCGAAGCTGTTAATCTGTAACCCATTACATTAATCCTTCGACTCATTTATGCTTATTGTCAAATATTTAATGGTATATTATTTAAGCACATTATTTTTACGTGGACAATACAATTTAATTTATAAATCGTTTAATTCGTAAACTGTGTTGTTATCGTTGAAAAGTTGACAAATTAGACATTGGCAGTGACAGTTATGAAAACGTCAGAGTTGTGTTGACGCTACGTTTGTATTTACGAAGTCAAGTAGCAAGCAAAATATTAGATTAAAATTATACTCCAAAAATATTTTATTTGAGTGTGTAGCTCTTCATAATAATCTCGAAAATATTTTGATGCTAGTAATTTTATATTTATTGCATAACAAAGAGTTTTGTCAAACTTCAAGGCATTTATGACAAGTTACCTTGTTATTGTTTTAAATTGAAAATTACAGGAATCGCGTATTATTTGTTTACAATAAAGGTAGTCATTGTTACAGATTAGATAGTCCTTTTTTCACCAAAAGTTTTAGTTGTTAGCATAGCGAACACAGAATTTATCTAATTCGCAAACATGTAGGTACTGATACTGGTTATCGCCGAAAATGATAACTCCATGTTATTATGAAAAACATGGAGTAACTTCTTTCTGTCCTGCCATTCGTTCCAATTGTTAAAAGAGCGCGGCTATTTAAATACTGCTTGAAGTGACTTGCTTCACTTGTCTATCGTCTGGATTATAGCCATACCAAGAGCATGCATCCATACTATCCATACTAATCCATACTAATATTATAAATGTGAAAGTAACTCTGTCTGTCTGTCTGTCTATCTATCTATCTGTCTGTCTGTCTGTCTGTATGTTACGTTTTCACGCCTAAACCGCTGAACCGATCGTCATGAAATTTGGCAGAGATAGAGCCTGGGATATGGAGAAGGACATAGGCTACTTTTTTACGCGATAACCGATATCCACGCGGGTGGAGCCGCGGGAAAAAAGCTAGTATAATATAACGGTAGATACATGGATCTAATGACGCGTGGCCACAATCGAAACTAGCGCTGCCATCTTGTTTTATTTTTCAATACAATTTCTGTGACAATTTTTCAAATGATTATCAACAACGTACCCCTATCAATGTAATTCAGGTGCCAAAAGATCCTTGTAGCAGTGTATACACCCTTCCTTCATTGTGTGCATCTGCCAATTAGGTACTCTGCCCATTAGCCTAGGTGGTGGACCCGTATTAAAGTTGTCACAACAAGTGGTCGAGTGTATCCTTCCTGTGTTTTTTGGCTTTGACTTTCCAGCCAGCCTCTAAGTTTGCGAGATCCTTGCACATAGCTGTCTAAGCATGGTTCTGTCTCCGTCGTTTAGCCTTCCGCTTTCGAGCAAAAGTTTGGGCGTTGTAGGTTTCTGATTCATCTATTCCTACCTACCCCTGCCCAAAAGTTGCTATACCCAAAGTCTCTAATTCAGATAATTTATGTAAACAAAGTAATGTCAAGAAATGTCACTGTCAAAATGACAGGACACTGGTGCAAAACATTTTATCATTATTTTTTTTTTGTAAATAATCATCTATGAAATTAAAGTGAATTAATATAAGAACTATGCAAACAAAATACCGTTGCCAAACAATGTTTTATGTAGTGTGTCGGAGACACGGCCTATGATCGTCATAATCAGCTCTTTTAAGTCCACTGCTAGACGTAGGCCTCCCAAAATCGATTTCCACTCGAAACAGTTTACAGCCGTTTTCATCCAAAATGTGGCTAGATATGCTACATACAATATGAATCTATGAATAAGACTTGTAATATAAGTATTGTTGAAGATGTAAAAAATGTGAAAATGTTTCGATCTCCTGCATTGTTACCATCATAAAATATTTTATACCAGAAAATCTCCTTGTTTTAATAACTTTGTTTAAAACCGAAAATTTATAAAAATTATTACGGTATGATTATTTTTTAATTATTGTTTTTTAAATTCAGTACTTAAAAGAAAATGGAACCTTTTTTTTTCGCCATATTATGTGAATTACCATTACCAAGATATTTTTTTGATATGTTATCCCCTTTGTTTACATAAATGATCTGAATTTGAGACTTTGGGTATAGGTAGGAAGTTTCCTACGATCAGTCATCCAACACCTAATAAAAACAAAAACCTTCCAATAATTTCCCGATAAGGTCTTCAAGTTAACGATAGCATGACTCAGAGATGTCTGCTTCAGATAAAGCTAGACAAAGACTACGTCTTTTCCTTAAACAACAGCTAATAACTCTAAATTCAAAGAAAAATATAATGATTGCATAGTTTACAAACATATAGTAAGTAGGTATCTAACTACCGACCAATTGATTATCTATAAAACTAAATGAGTTTGGAAACAATGGTATATACCAACCATCATCCTTGTACCCAAACTATTATAACAATAAGTGGTCCATAATAACGATTAGTGCAACATTATGAAAAATAATTAACCCCCACCATATTTCAAAATGGAAACAATAGCTAATCACGGCCATATTGTGTCCACCGACCAGTATTAATTTTGTGGCGGTTCAAAATGGCGTGCGTAGAGGTCGTTTCTTGTCGATTAATTAGCAATTCAAACATATTTAGCTTAATAACAACGTCTAAACTTGGTTTCGATCGCTTTTACGGGTAATTAAATGCTTTCCTAACCATAATTTTATATTTTAGGTCAGTGAGTTAGGTACCATTTAAAAGATGGCGGGCTATTTTCCCGCGCGGTAGGGCGGGGACGAACAATTTTATCGATGGTTTTTATTTTAGTTTTTACTAAGGATATGACCAGCTGGAAAGATGTCTTTTTAAGAGGCGTACCAATTGAATAAATCAAGCACAAGTAAAGAGATCCAGACTTTTTGTCTAATGTAGGGACTAAAGATGTAAAACATAGATATCTATGTATACTGCATTGCCTAATATCACTTGAAATAATGAAATACTAAGGCCTGTGTTCACCAACATTCAAACCACCGGTTAGGTTAGGAACAGTTGGTTTATGTCAAATTTCCTGGCCTGTGTTCACCAACATTTAAATCAACTGTTTAGATATTTAATCAGTTGTTTACTCAAAATTTCTTAGGAAATTTGACATGAACCAACTGTTTAAATACCTAACCGGTGGTTTGAATGTTGGAGAAATTTTGAGTAAACAACTGATTAAATATCTAAACAGTTGATTTAAATGTTGGTGAACACAGGCCTTAGGAAGATTGACACAATATTTAGAATGGTACTGACCTTCCTACCAGTGAAATGAAAAATCTGACCAAGCCGCCTCTCTAGCCCAGCGCAGCGGGGTAACTGCGTATCACATATATACCTAGACATTGGGTTTCATTTTGACAGTTTAACAACATTAGTTGCGATATTTACGTTGTTGAACAGACCAATTTTTCGAACTTAAGATATAGGAACATAAGCAATATCCTTCAAAATCATGCAGGTTGTGATCGATAGTGTGCAGGGGATTTAATAAAGCATTGCCTTAAGGCGAAAGCGTCAGGGTTGCCCGCGAAATTTTAATTTTCTTAAGTGTTTTGCAATTTTCAGGTCAATATCAGGTTGTATGTTGATCTAAATATGATTCACGGCCGTATCAAATATTTATTCATAGAATTATAATCATAAAAATCATCAATACAACTCTCTAAGTTAATATGATCCTATTGAATGGCTATTTCATGACATCATGACTTTTAGGATTACACTAACATAAGGAGTTGTATTACTGATTCTAATGATTATAATTCTGTAATTACATATTTGTTACGGACGCGAAACATACCTACTTTAATCAACATACACCCAGGGCCTCAAGTCTGCTATTACAATAGTGTCAGAATGGTCTCGCCATTGTGAGTATTTGACAGTGTTTGTATGGCAAATCTGTCAAAAACTCACAATGAAGAGACCATTCTGACACTATTGTAATAGCAGACTTGAGGCCCAGACAATGAGCTGCCAATTGTAAAAAACGTAAGAAAATTTTAATTTCGTGGGCTGTCTTAGCGCTTTCCCCTTATGGAACCTCTATCTGTATGGTATAAGTAGAAATGGTTGAAATTATTGTTTTAGAACAAAGAATACTCTTCCGCAGATGATTTCTTTGCCGTAAACTTAGCTAATTGACACGATAACAACTTACTTAATGCAACGGATAATAAACAAGAAAATTAACAATAGAAATAAATAAAAGCCGTTCATGATACTAACTCATTTATTTTTATTTCAGTAATTGTTAAACTTTTCTCTACAAAAAAATATAATTACACAAAATCATTATTATTTGCACAAACTGTGATAGGAATTCCGTATCTCTTGTAGAATTTTTAATTGCAATACATACCGACAGAGAGCGAGCGCCATTTTACCTCGTGTGTACGAATTAACAACAATTAAATACGAGCGCCGCTCACGGCACGAAATGTCAACAATAAATATCAATTTAACGCACACTAACAGCACAAAGCAACACAATTAATTACCTAAACTTTTTATAACCACCTAATTACATGGTTCGCTCGAACGGCCACGCTCGAGTTGCCAGCCACAAAAACTTAAGCTCCCCCAAATTAACGAATAAAAACAAAATTTGTGTTTTCGTATTACAATAAAAATCGTAAAATATTTGATGTTGTTTTATTGTGCTTTCCACGGAGTAATTACTGTCAATTAAACAAGGTTTTATTATTTATTTACGTTTTCCGCATCGTTTGCACATTTATTCTTTTATGAGCTGTGTTTTATGGTGGTTTTTGTAGATTAATTATCTGAGAAACAAAAACTCAACACAATTGAATATTCTATAATCTATGTAAACTTACAAGCAGTAGGTATTGGAGAAGTTGCAAGCGCTAACTTGCGTCCAGGAATCTACGTTTCAGGGATATTCATTGTTTTTATTTCCTACTAGCCAAGTTCATGCATATTAAGTATGAATTGTCGCTTAATTTTTCAAAAATATTCCCAACATTACGGTAAAACTTCCCTCGCGCCGAATGAGCCTTGCCCATGTCCGGCGGGCGGGCGATAAAAAAAATAAAAAAACAAATACGCTCCGTTTTACCCAGCAATACATCAACGTCTCTAGTTAAAGATAAGTCCACTAAATACCTACTTTCAACGAGTGAGTTACGTCTTAGTTAAAAGTAATTAAGAATAAGTAGTTAGAATTGGTACCGTGGCGTTTCTATGTTTATATTTCAAATAATAATTGACTGTTTCGAACTGGCTGGAGTAATTAACGGACAGAGAACTGGGGATTCTGAATGCGTTATTTATATACAGCCTAGAGGTACGGGTGTGTTTTAATGAGTGTGTTCATGTTATTGTTTGAATTGCGTTTCCGAACGTGTTCGAAGTTCGAAAGCAATATTTTTTTTTAAATCAATTCTTTTTAAATGCGCGCTATTCTTATTTGTAATTTTATGTGTATTGGATTGTGTTGATTCTGTAAGCTATCTAGGTAATTTGTTCTAGGATAGTTAAAGATAATAAACACTCGCGGTTTGAATTTATAGTCAAAGGTACATTGAAGAATATAGATCGCAATTAATATGGTTAACAAATTGTTGGACTTAAATGTTTTGCATTAATTAAATAAATGGAATATTACCATGACGCTTATAATCGTTAGATACTGGGCGGAGTTGTAATTACAGTTGATTCATTAGAGCAGATATGTTCTCGAAAGTTGGATTATGTACAGAAGATGCTGACAACGCCCAGTTTCCTTTCATACCTACTTCCTACATGCCGGTAAAACTGACAGGGTACTATCTTGATACCTAGTGTATCTAATTATCCCTAAATAAATAGGGTTGCCAAGTCTTAAAACCGAAAAGCCGGACAACTTTAGCCGGACATTTGGGTAAAAAGGCCGGATACCCTTAATTTTTTAGTAAGTCAATTGCGGAGCGAAGCTACTAGAGTGAGGTGGAGATGAAGAGTGGCGGGGCGGCGGGGGCGCCGGGAGGACAGTGCTAGTCCGCTCAATTGCGCTAGCGATACAAGGTGAGGCTGGCGGATCGGAAACCAACACATACTCATGCATGACAAATGTAAATTTGGTAAATTTAAAGCCTAACAAAAGCCGGACAAGCCGGTAACCGTCTAATTTGGCCGCACACGCAATCGAAAAGCCTGACTGTGTCCGGCTTTATCCAGACGCAAGTACCTACCTAAGTAAGAAGAATAGATTCCAATGTTTAGGTTGATCGTTGTAGATTTTCCACAGGCAGATGGGTAGGTAACTAGATTTTACAGTCGCAAATGATGTCTACTTTGTCTTCAGGCCGTTGTCTGACTGATATTGGTTTAAATCATTGGCTGTCAAGAACATGTAAGTATCCACTTTGTTTGCGGTACAGGTATCGATGATGTGCAAAAATATTGCGTTTCACCACAGAATAAAACCTTTATACAAAACCTACTTAGTTTAGCGCATAAACCATGTTTAAGAGCTGTCAGTGTCATTATTTTCAATGGAATATTGACACTCGCACAGCTCTTGAACGCAGTTTAGATGTGCTGATCGCGTTCAGTTTCATTGGTGAAATCAGCCCTAAAATATTCCGTCCACTGAACACAGAGAAACACCATGATAATACCTCATAAATAAACAAGCGTAGAAATTAACTTTTTATTCACATTTTTATTACATTTCACACAAATTATTGTCAATTTACGGTCACTATATCATCGAATAACCGTTAATGTCGTTCTAATTCGATAATTACGAAAAAAACGTAATGAAAATCGATTCCCGCCAATTACAGACGCCATTTTGACATCTGTCATGTAAAGAGTTCGGATGCACGAAGGACTTAATGCTTAGTACTTAATAAAATGAACAGGTAATGTCTCCACCTGCTTTGAGGCAGGGCAATAAATTGAAATAATATAATACGTGCCTGCCTACTTAATCAATACATAAGTAGATTTTTAATTAAAGGTAATTTCATGTGGAGCCCTTACGTTTTTATTGTACGTTATATTATTATATAGGTTAAAATTAGAAAAACCAAGATGCTCGTAGCCTAGCAATTGGTCTGCATATTATGCAGTAATGATGTACTTAATCAAACTACATAAAAACCTGTATAAAATTAAAAATACTAGATTCTGTAGGTATGTGCACGCGCGTCGACTGCCTCGTTGGTCCAGTGGCCGCAAGCGCTACAGTTGAGCATGAGGTCCTGGGTTCGATTCCCAGGTCGGGCAAAATGTTATTGGGTTTTTCCATCATTCATTTCTTAGTAGCAGCCGGAGTCTGAAATTGTGCCCGGTTGATGGCAATAAGATCGCCCCCTATTACATGGAACTTAAACATAACTGTCGAAATGTGGGTGTCCACTGTAGGTACTATAGGTACTATCGGGGACATCCGAATCGGACCACCATAAAGACTATTCTTGTTTGCAGCGCTCGGCCGCTATAGTAACGTTTACCTACGCTCTTCAATCAATAGCATCGCAGCATCAGATTTTTGTTGTTTTTGAAAAAGATAAACAAAAGGATCTTAAAAAACAAACCTAGGTGGTCAGATATCTGTGATTATTATAACAGAGCCTGAGAAATGTATGTAAACAAAAGTTTTTTTTATTGGTCGTCGCAAAAATGGGCGCTAAACAGATGTGGACATCCGTGAGCACGGTATTTTGTTTTAAAAGTGGACCGATTCTGATGTCCCCGATAGTAGGTACACCTCTGCCTAACCCTTTGGGGATTGCAGGCGTGATGTGTAGGTACCTACATAATTATTATCTACTACGTTGTGTGGCACAAAGTACGGAGTTCCGTTTCGTTACTGATGTGGTTGCTACAGTTATTAAGAAGTGCTTACGCGTCGTGCCTACGCTATGCTAGATACCTAGGCCGCGCCTACGCAGCGGGCCTACGACGGGCCTACGCCGCGCCTACGCAGCGGGCCTACGACGGGCCTACGCCGCGCCTACGCAGCGGGCCTACGACGGGCCTACGCCGCGCCTACGCAGCGGGCCTACGACGGGCCTACGCCGCGCCTACGCAGCGGGCCTATGCCGCGCCTACGCAGCGGGCCTACGACGGGCCTACGCCGCGCCTACGCAGCGGGCCTACGACGGACCTACGCCGCGCCTACGCAGCGGGCCTATGCCGCGCCTACGCAGCGGGCCTACGACGGGCCTACGCCGCGCCTACGCAGCGGGCCTACGACGGGCCTACGCTGCGCCGTTGCTACGCCGCGCCATGCCTCCGTTTTGCTTACGCAGCGTGTATGTCACAATCACGATTAAGCGCAGTGACTGCGTTGTTGCTTGCTACGTTGCTATAGGTACCCAAAGTCTCAAATTCAGATAATTTATGTAAACAAAGGGGATAACATATCAAAAAAAAAAAATCTTCGTAATGGTAATTCACATAAAATGGCGAAAAAAAAAGGTTCCATGTACTTTTAAGTACTGATTTTAAGAAATAATAATTAAAAAGGAGATTTTCTGGTATAAAATATTTTATGATACTGGTAACAATGCAGGAGATCAAAATATTTTAATTTTTTTACATCTTCAACAATACTAATATTACAACTCTCATTTATAGATTCACACTGTAAGTAGCATATCTAGCCACATTTTGGTTGAAAATGGCTGTAAACTGTTTCGAGTGGAAATCGATTTTGAGAGGCCTACGTCTAGCAGTGGATTTCAAAGGGCTGATTTTGACGATCATAGGCCGTGTCTCCGACACACTACACAAAACATTGTTTGGCAACGGTATTTTGTTTGCACAGTTCTTATAATTAATTCACTTAAATTTTATAGATGATAATTTACAAAAAAAAAATATGATAAAATGTTTTGTACCACTGTAATGTCATTTTGACAATGAAATTTCTTGACATTACTTTGTTTACATAAATTATCTGAATTAGAGACTTTGTGTATAGGTTTTTTCACGCTGTTTGGTATAATTTCTACCGTATGCCGTGGGCCTTTCTAGATTGTAATCCCATATTAAGTTTTATCGTAGAAGTTTCTCGTAATATAATGACTGACTGACTGAGAATGACTAACGAGAATAAACTATTAATACCTTGTTAGTAAGTGTCTCAAGGACAAAACAATCATAACTTTATACTTATTATACCTTATACAAAGAAGATCAACAGAATGAAAAAGTTTGGGAGAACAATCGTACTGTCAAAAAGAAAAATTCAAAATTCAAAAATTCAAGTCTTTTATTCATATTAGGCTGAGAATCAGCACTTTTCGAACGTCAAAATTACATAAGACTGTGGCGGCATCTACAACGCCACATGCGAACTACGTATCAAAGACCTGACGTCACAAATCCTGCATCGCGCTATCAGAGTTTACCGTGCGACTAGCATACATATATACAACATCCCGACATCAACCGTTGGGCAGTTGCCAACCAGACACAATACCCGCCTGGTAGGAGGAATAGAGGATGAGTGAACTTTACATCCTGTTCCTCATAACTCTATAAGACAGTCCCCCAAAACACCCACCCTTCACCACTTCCTAGTGGAAGAAGTGGCGCAACAAACTCCCCAGCACAGCTGTCTGTTCAGATAGAAAAACTTGAGTCTATACAATATTTTGAACCTATTCAAAGTAATTAACATTACAAGAGACAGAACAGTAAATATATTTTTTAGCCCTATGTCAGCCAACACACGCCAATCGAACATCAAGCAACCTAGTTTTATATAGGTACTAGCTTCTACCCGCGACTTCTTTCGCGCTGAAGTCGTAAGACAATACAATAAACTAAAATGACAGTCATACTTGGGAGCCTCGCTATTACTTCGTTTTCGCTGAGCGTTTTTTTCTGATTTTATTTCTTTTTATTTAGCATAAGCATAATCAGCCTGTAATATTCCCACTCCTGGAAGTCAGGCCTCCTCTCGGTGAGAGGAAGTGGGCCGGAAGTCCACCACGCGGGCCCAGTGCGTTGGTAGATGTCACATGTCTTCGAATTTTTGGTTCTAGGACATGCTGGTTTCCTCATGATGTTTTCCTTCTCCGTTTTGAGAGCAGTGGTGATGAAACAATTTACACAAAGTGAAGCGCCTGTCTGGGTTCGAACCTACGACCTACAACTCGTAAGTCATGGTCGTTTCCACCGGGCCACCACCTGCTCTTCAAGGCCAAAGCGTGCAATGGTGTTATTTAAAACCTTCCTCAAGAATTGGGCTATCATTATATATTCTTAACAAAATATTTGTTCAAATCCGACTGGTAGTCCCAGAAGAAAAAAAAAAAGAACAAACAAACTCTTCAGCTTTATTATTAGTATAGATTTGTGAGGTATCCTTAATCTATTGTGAGGTATCCTAAATCTATACATACAAATAAATAAAATTGAAGTGTCTGTTTGTAATATCAAAATAACAGCTTTTTACGCGCGTGCAGCAGCTAGTGATATAATAAAATATACCTAACATTTTATTTAAAAACAAAAAATATATAAACTGTGTTCACTTATTGGCGCTGGCCATTTCATTTTCTTATGGCATATTTTGGCATATTGCCAAGTGTCGTTTGGCGCCAATACTGAGTGAATCCTGCTTGTTATGTACTTATTTTACATTTAAATTAGATACTTAAGTTATTTATTGAATAAGTAACATGTAAGGTACAGTGGTATATTGTAAACGTGCCTTGAAGTAAAATTGGTTTATTATGATTATTACGCTGACGGGTTTAACTTTGATATTAAAACACTACTACAAATATGTTGGGTCAGCTTCCAGTCTAACTGCATGCAACTGAATACCAGTAATTTTGCATAAAGCGACTGCCTATCTGACCTCCATAACCCAGTTAAAGGCTAATAAGATACCCCTTGGTAAGACTGGTTGTCAGACTTCCTGGCTTTTGACTACCCGTAACGACTGTCAAAGATATATCTATCTAGTAATTGTCTTGGTGGCGCGTGTGTTGGATCATTTAGCTCCCTTCAAAATGGTTGAGCTGAATGGTGCTAATCCATGCGTTATGTTCGTGAATGGGCGCCGTCAGTTGGGACTGGTCATCTCTTAGCTGCCACGGCTTAGTTTTTCTTTAATTTTTATTAAGAAAATTTCATTTTTTTTACCCTCTTATTCAAAATTCATTTATTTTCGTTAACACGTACGTGTTTGGGTCACACAAATTAATGTGTGCCAAATTTTAACTTAATTGGTTCATTCGATTCGGAGCAAATTGGCTGTGACAGACAGACACACGAGTGATACAATAAGGGTTCCGTTTTTCATTCAGAACCCTAAAACACCTAAAAGCCATGGCCGGTTTTTTTTTTGGGTAAAAATAACTAACATAGCGTTTAAGTCTTGGTAGGTACATCATATCATCATAACAGCCGAAAGACGTCCACTGCTGGACATAGGCCTCCCCCAATTGGGGGGGTTTGCCATAATCGCCACGCTTGGCAGGCGGGTTGGCGATCGCAGTATGGTGTTAAAAATGCATAGAGAACCGTGCTGCCCATTCTCTAGAAAGACCCTTAGTCGCCTTTTACGACTCCCACGGGAGGAAATGGGATGGTGCTATTCTTTTCGTCCGGCGCCACACGGAACCAGGTTGTAGGAACTTGGTAGATACAGTACTATTATTTTCTAGATTGATGGAAATTGGTCGGATCCGGCCGGATTGCAATCCCTAGTAGCGTCGTCTTGTTGAAATCAAATGTTGTTTAATGTCGATATCAATACTCAATACTCAATATATTTATTGCTTCCACATGTGAACTTAGGTGGTAGGTTTTACAAAGATATGATCATTGTGGACCCTGTCGGGCACGGCAAAAGTAGGAGAGAGGAAGAGGGGCTTTTATTTGACTACTTAGTTGTTATAATAATAATATTGAATAGGTGTTGTGATTATTAACATATAACATGTTATTTAAAATTTGTCATTTAAGTATTCATTGATATTGTAATAGCATTTAGATAACAGAAATTGTTTTAATTTATTTATGAATGTATAAAGTTTTTGTTCTTCTTTAATTTTTTCTGGTAATTTATTATAAATTTCACATCTAGATAGCTCCATAAAAAAGATGAAATAATTTTTTCGTAATTTTCGACGTGTGTTCGTTAATTCGTAAAACGTTTGCACGATTTCTGTTCGTTCTAACGCGAAACGCTCCATTAGTAATTTTACATGTGTCAACATGAAGTATAATTTATTTTTTCTTTGACTTATAAATACTTCTAAGTCGATTGTGAGCGTCCGGTCTCCACTAAGTGCAAAGGGCAACTGCTAGAAATCCGACGACTGACGAAACACGAATTTTGCCGAGAGACATTAAGAAAATAGTTATGCCTTACCTTCTTACTAAGCTACATACTCGGTACCTCCTACATCTACTCTTTAGTAGGTACCTACCTAACTAAACTAGGTACCTAGCACATTGATTACACAAGCGACCACACCGGGTGCTACATAAAACACTATTACACGAAGCTGTACAGTCCGTTAAACAGCAATAAAATAAAATCAAAACATTTTCTCATTATATTGAGAACGGAAGTAAAAACAGCAATTACGAATTATTAAATTAATCTCGAACGCATTTGTTGAGCGCACCGCTCGATCGTAAATGGCATGTTTTACAAAATGGCCGATGTTGTTCGTGCTTTCGATGATTAAATATCGATGTCGATGATTGTGGGCGCAGCACTATTTGTATTTTGTTCGATTTTTCATTAATGATCTGATTGTTTAGTAAGAGATAACTAGATAACTTTATCCATCTTTTTATGTATGAATAACCAGGAACAGCTATGATCTGTTATAAATATCTAGGTTTCCAGTCTAAGCAGCGGGGTAATTGCGTAACACACAGTAGCAATGGCTTTCATTTTGATAGTTCAACAACATTCATTGCTTTATTACGTTGTTGAGCAGACAAATTTTCCGAACATATGAAGCAATGGATTAGCAATACCCTTCAAACTCATTCGGATTGTGATTTATAGTGTGTTACGCTATTAGGGTGCTGGACTTCGGATGTAATGGGTGTTCCAAAAGTACATAAGATAGGATTTGAACTTCGTTCTATTTTCGAAATATTCAAGATGGCGTATTGAAATATCTCATACGTAATTTTGACACATGTAAAATTAATAGGTAAGCGTTCAAGAAAAGGACGAACAGAAATCGTGCAAACGTTTTACGAATTAACGAACACACGTCGAAAATTACGAGGAAAATGATTTCATCTTTTTTATGGAGCAAGCTGGACGATATCAACATAAACAATTTGGTTTCAACAAGATGGCGCTACGTGCCACACAGCGACTCTAACAATCGCTTTGCTATAAAGAGAGGTTTCCAAATCGCGTAATTTCACGAAGAGGCGATGTCAATTGGCCTCCGAGATCTTGCGATCTGACGCCACTGGATTTCTTTCTTTGGGGCTACGTCAAAGTTAAGTGAGGTCTACGCGAACGACCCATAAAACATTGACGACTTGAAACACAATATTCGCCTAGTTATTGGTGAAACAAGCCGCGAAATTTGAGAAAATGTAATGAAAAACTTCGGCAAAAGAATCGGCATTTGCAAAAATTCCATGTTGCGATCCGTTGGTAGATATTCCTTTCAAATAAAATTATACATACAAGTCTCATCTTAAAAATAAAATTACGAAGAAATTCCAAAAATTCCTCTCAATATATTCCAAAAATACTACATACTAAGTTTTACTAATTGAGACTTAAAACTAACTTCAGTTGAGAAGTTAGTTTTAAGTCTCAATTAGTAAAACGTCATTTCTACTTATATTATTTTACTTGACTTACACAAAAGCCCGAAGTCTGTTAAGAGTCTATACCTACAACCTCAGCACCACCTCACTCTGTATCTCGCTCGCACACTATTGCTACCGGTCACGCGAGCAAGCGAGACAGGGCGGCAGGGAAAAGGCTCCAAGGCGCCTATAGTTTAGGTAATTTCGTTTTACGGTGAAAATAATGGTCATTTAAAAAAAGTAAATAACATAAGACCTGCTTTATAGTTAGTTCAGTTAATATGCAAAGTTTCATTATCTAATTTGAAGTATTTTTTAATACCAGCGGTTTATTCTTGGGTTTGTACCTCCAAACCTTTGGATTTTTTTCTATGGAGAAAATTTTATGGAATCGTGTTTTCGGCTAACATAGTACTTAACATTAATCCTCAACTTTACCATATATTTATTTCAAAATTAATGCTGCAGTATTTTCGACATAACGGAGGATCATGCTAAGCCATTTGAGGTAGTATAGGCCCTTAAGTAAGCGTGCTAACTCATATTTCTGTCTTAGTTTGTTATAATCATAATTCAAAATTTAAAAACATAGGTTTTGAAGAAAAAACTAACTGTCGGACGATTTGTTAACCGTTGTTATTGTGTTCTGGCATTCGTTTAGCAGTAAAGTATTATTTTTTAAACAGTTACTAAGTTGAAGTTGCCATTCTTCCCATAATGACTCCCACATTTTACGTAAACTGATTGGCTGGCAATACTGGAATGTTTCTAGTACTCTTTGGTCCTCATAAGTTCTGTTTTCAAATTGGCTACCTATGAAAGAATTAAGAGAAAAGAACATAATTATAATCCTACATTTATCTATAATTATTTTTATTCGTTTGTTAACTTGTCTATATGTACATTTTTACTAAGGTTTAATTTCTCTTCTTTTTTGTTTTTAACTGATTTGAGTTTCTCAAAAATGGTGACTTGTTTTTTGATTGTGACTTGCACAAACAAAAACTTTTTTACAAAAAAAAAAAAAAAAAAAACTGACTTCCATAAAAAAAAAAAACACTAAAAGGTGAAAAATTTTGATTTCGGAAGTCGGTGTCTTTGGTTCTGTATTTCCGTTTTTTGCCACCGACTTCCGAAATTAAAGTTTTGTATTTACATTTTTTTTAATGTGACTTGTTTTTTGATTGTGACTTGCACAATCAAAAAACAACTCCAAAACCTTTTTTACAAAAAAAAAAAAAAAATTATACATAACTTCCATAAAGAAAAAAAAAAAAAAACACTAAAAGGTGAAAAACTTTAACTACTATTTTTTCTTTGTTTTTATTTTATGTTTATGTATCAGGATTATGAAAATGATAATCGCCCAAAAGAAAGTCATTAAGTCATGCATGACATCTCGAAGTCATGTCAATAAACGATATGACTTGGAGAACAAAGTTTCAGTTTATCTTTTGTTTATGAAAAAATTGTTTTGGGCGACTGTCTATTGTAGTCATGGCTCGCCTAGCTCTTAGCCTACAAAACAGTCTGTACCAAAACGGATGGCGTGTTTAGATATTATCAAATTACACTCGAATAACAACGTTGGCCCTTCAAAAGGTTAATGTTGTCTGCGCCCTTTTATTCACAGCTACCTATTTAGATAAAACTGTGGATTTTACACTATCTCGATTAAATTATCTGTCTAGTTAGGTAGGTATGTACCTACAGACGAAACGAATTATAGCTCCCGTTCTATTGCTTGTTGGAGCATTTTCGACTTTGATTAGGTACTGTTCTCAGAAACGAGGTCGAAATAAATTAGTTTTCATTGAAGCTTGACTTGAGGAGATAGACATTAGAAACATTCAGGTAATTATTTTAGTTCAATACCTAGTTATAGTTATCTGCGCTGAAGTATTTGGAAATCTCTTAATAGGTAGTAGCTAGGCTGCTGGGGAGTTTGTTGCGCCACTTCTTCGTCCCAGCTACAGCACTAGGTAGTGGTGAAGGGGGGGCGTTTTGGGGGACTGTCTTATATAATTTTGACGTTCGAAAAGTGCTGATTCTCAGCCTAATTTGAATAAATGCCTTGATTTCAAGTAATAATGACGAATTAATTTATCTAATTTAATTTAATTTATTCAATGTAATTATCTAATAGTAATTTCTAATAATGATTTGTATTTTGTAACTCCCAAAATACCTACTTAACATAACTTAATAATAATAATAATAGTACCTACCTAATGTTTACTTGACTATGACATGTAGTCACTATGGGTGAAATGTATTTGTATTTCTGTGTACCTACTTATGCAATGCCTGAAATAAAAATGATTTGATTTTGATTTTTTGATTTTTGATTTGATTTGTAGAGTAGGTACACCCATTTTCATTATTGAATTATTGACAGAAATTAAAATATTCTTTTATCAAGAAATCAATTCGAATTATTATTATGTACCTACCTATCTAAAGTAGGTTGGTACAACATAATAATAATTTGATGCACATTTTCATGCCGAAGAAAATATTGAAGTTTTCTTTACATAAAAATTAATAGTGAACCAAGTGATTACACAGACATGCTGTAATCTTGGTTTGACTCATTATCATCATCATTTCAGCCGAAAGACGTCCACTGCTGGCCATATACTCTCCCCTAAGCACCGCCACTTCGACCGGTTCTGTGCTTCCCGCGCATCCAGGGGATTCCTGCAGCCTTCACAAGGTCATCGGTCCACCTTGTGGGATGCCTTCCAACGCTACGTCTTCCGGTACGCGGTCGCCACTCCAGAACCTTTCGGCCCTAACGGCCATCTGTTCTCCGAGCAATGTGCCCTGCCCACTGCCACTTATAAGTTTGGCAATTCTTCGAGCTATGTCGGTTACTTTGGTTCTCCTGCGGATCTCTTAATTTCTGATTCGATCACGCAGGGAAATTCGAAGCATAGACCTCATTGCCCTTTAGGGGACAAGTTTCATTGCCATAGGTCATCACTGGCAACACGCACTGGTCAAAGATTTTCGTCTTGAGACACTGCGGTATGTGGGACGAGAAGAACGCTGCCCAGCCGAGTCAGATTCGACGGTTGACCTCTTTCTCGAAGTTGGACTTACCTAACTGGACAGTTTGTCCTAAGGTAAACATACTCGTCCACAACTTCGAGTGTAGCGTCTCCGATCTTCATGAGAGTGGGTGTGACATGGGCATTTGATTATTTTGGTTTGACTATGTAACTTTAAAACATGCTGAAAAACATTAACCAAATATCATCACGCTCATTTCCCAGCGGAGTTAAGCCTAGGGGTAATGCCCTATCTCCCCAAGTTCCAAGTTCCCCAAAAATTTTATTATTTACTTAAAGTTGTACGACTCTGTCTTGACCGAAATCATGAATGCTTATGTTACGTATTGTATAATGTTATTTGTTATTATTTGAGAGAACCAATGGAGTAAAAATCGTAATCTTTTTATTTGGTCGATTCCTGTGATATTTATTACAGAACATTCAAATTGTGATTGTCAAAGATAGTTTAGTTTCAATGTCTGTTTCAAATGCCGATTGTTATCATATCGAGAATCACTGTTCTTTTTTTGTTTTTTTTTTTTTTTTTTAATTTGACATTAAGTATGTGATTAATAGTCTACATGATGTGTTTACATACAACTTTCCTAAGCTAAATAATTGTTTGCTGGGTGCACCTCCAACACACCCTAAATTCTTTCCTTACACTAAATTTTTCCCTAAAACAACCTGGATACATTCCTAACTCACCCTCTGGATATATCCCTAACACACCCTGGATATAATCTCGAACACATCTAAAAACAAACAGCACAAATTATACAGAGGTACATAGAGAAAATATATCTTCCAAAATAAGGTTAATTTTAACTAGATACTGATTTTATTTTATTGGAACACTTTTAGACACGTCAGTACGAGGACTGGGGGCCAAGTCTACTAATGTACAAACGTTGCAATGGTCTCTTCATTGTGAGTTTTTGACAGAGTTGCCATACAAACACTGTCAAATACTCACAATGGCGAGACCATTGCAACGTTTTTAAATTAGTAGACTTAGGCCCCAGGGCCTCAAGTCTGCTATTACAATAGTGTCAGAATGGTCTCTTCGTTGTGAGTTTTTGACAGATTTGCCATACAAACACTGTCAAATACTCACAATGGCGAGACCATTCTGACACTATCGTAATAGCAGACTTGAGGCCCTGGTCAAGTGTGAACTTTATGTACAAATAATTTAACTTTTTGTCTTGGGGACATTGAGAATGAATGTATGAAAAATCATTTTGGGGAACTTGGAACTTGGGGAGAAAGGGCATCACCCAAGCCAAGCACAGCTAAAATCCCTGCTACTATTTTGGTAACGGAAAACAATTAATTAAATAGTGTGGTGCAAGTATGGATATAGTTCCCAAGTGTCGCTAAAGTGTCGGCCGCCCGCGACGTCGAGCGCCCACCCGCACCTATTGTTTGCCAGCCACGTTTTTATGATTGATGCTATTAGTGATGCGTCTGTTATATCGATAAAAAAGTCGATGGATTTAACTTCCGTAAGATTAATTGGTTTTGTGAGAGTGGATAATTGAGATGGTGCTTGATGTTATTATAATTGTCGTGGTTGTGATTGCGTTGTAGACTTAGAGATAAAAACACTAGATGATAAATGCTTAATTTTCTACTAGGTATATTTACGATTGTACCTATTGATG
Organism: Dryobota labecula; assembly: GCA_947523025.1. Taxonomy (NCBI): domain Eukaryota; kingdom Metazoa; phylum Arthropoda; class Insecta; order Lepidoptera; family Noctuidae; genus Dryobota; species Dryobota labecula. The sequence goes on along the minus strand of OX383305.1, from coordinate 3,270,680 downwards.
TGATAATCAAAATGATTTAGGGGAGATGATTTCACTGAAATAAAATTATATGTTACAATTTAATTCTGATGTATTTATTTAGGTACCTACTTATGGTCTAGGTAGTTGGTACCTACCTATAGTCCTTTCATACATATTTTACCTCTAATTTTGTATCACTGTCAAAATCAACCTTATTGTCGTTGCAATAAGGTTGCCATTGGGTTGCCGCTTGGGTTGCTGTTAGAGGTACAATAACTGTGAAAGGACTAACTTATTTTACTTGAACGGTAAGTAATAAGTTTTCACAGCGCATTTGCAATACACATATTAACAAGTTTTCTCCCCGACTAAACATACTATAATAACATATAGCTGTTGTCCGCAGCTTCGTCCGCATGGAATTTTCTGAAATAAAAGCCTTAGCCTAAGTTACTCCTTATAACATCAGCTATCTGCCAGTGAGAATCCCGTCAAAATCGGTCCCGCAATTTCTGAGATTAGCCGAAACAAACAGACAGACAAAAAATTATAAAATTGTTTTTAGGGTTCCGTATCCAAAGGGTAAAACGGGACCCTATTACTAAGACTCCGCTGTCCGTCCGTTTGTCACCAGGCTGTATCTCATGAACCGTGATAGTAAGACAGTTGAAATTTTTACAGATGATGTATTTCTGTTACCGCTATAACAGCAAAAAAGCAGAACAAAATAAATATTTCAGGGGGCTCCCATACAACAAACGTGATTTTTTGCTCGTTTTTGCTCGATATTGGCAACAGGTCGACGCTTGAATATTCACAGAATATTTAGTTATATATTCACTTTAAAACTAAATAATTAAATTAAAATAAAACAAATATTTAAGGGGGGCTTCCATACAACAGACATGATTTTTTTTAATTTTAAATATTTAAGGGAGCTCCCATACAACAGACATGATTTTTTTGCCGTTTTTATAGATAATGGTACGGAAGCCTTCGTGCGTGAGTCCGACTCGTACTTGGCCGGTTTTTTTTTTGTTATAACTACCGTTTAAGCATTTAGTAAAAATCTGGTATTGTGACATTACAAACAGACACTTCAATTTTATTTATTTGTATAGATTACTTAGGTATAGGCATGCAGTAGGTATAGTAACGAGAAAGTTATAATTAATTCACCAGTTACTGAAGCATGATTACTAAAGACAAGATAAGTTTAAATTAAAAGCTCCCTATAATCATTGTAATTTTAAACCCTATGACTATATCCATAGAATAGTTAAAGATATTATCTACAGTTTAATATCCTACTGGTGCTAATAAGTAATAACAGGTCTAAGCTAGCTGCTTTAAGTAATATCATTTTAATCTTGCATGAATAGTTACATAACTTATATGTACCTACAGTCAGTTACTGCGATAAGCTGACCCCCCTTGGCTCAAATGTTTGAGGTTTTTTGACTAACAAATCGTATGATTATCATATTTTTCTAGTTTTGTATAGATTTCGTATAGGTATTTAAATAAAATTAAGAATTATAAATTCTATCGATTCTTATTCTAAAAAATCTGAACCATACAGGATAAGTTTAAAAGAATTGCGTATATTTTAAGCTAGGAGGTAATCAGGTGCATAAAACTGAACAACTTTCCCCAAGGAACATAGGTCGAAATCTTAAAATTGAAAATCGATTTTTCATACAAAGTGACTGGTCACGAGACTTATGTTTGTATGAGAAGTTGATTTTTATTTTTTAGATTTCGACCTATGTTCCTTGGGGAGAGTTGTTCAGTTTTATGCATCTGATTACCAACAAAAATATACGCACTCCTTTTAAACTTATCCTGTATATGCAAGGGCGGGTCAGCTAATTGCAGTAACTGACTGTACTATCGTGGGCACGAAAATGTAACCACCTTGAATACAATAATAATATCCCGTGCACACTATAACCACATCTGTTTACCGCCCATTTCTGCGACGACCAATAAAATAAAATAGTTTAAATAAAATTCTCAGGCTCTGTTACAATGATCATGTTCACAGAAGTCTGACAATCTCAGTTGTTTTTTTTTTAAACAAGGGGTCAGATTTTTTTTATGCTGCGATGCTATTGGTTGATGAGCGTAGATAAGCGTTACTATAGTGGCTGAGCGCTGCAAGCAGGAATAGTCTTTACGGTGGTCCGATGTCCGAGACCGCGATGGTACATACTATGTACTATTACTTACCTAAGTTACAAAAAAAAAAAACAATATCCACGCAGAGACGACCGAACATTAACAGCGCCTTTATGTCGTAGCGGTAGGAGCTATTTTCGCCGAGCAAGAGTACCTACCACTGATATGCGATTGACTGTACCATTGCATATTTACTTGTTCTTTTGTAAAGAATTACTCAAAATTGAGTAAACTTATTAAAAAAGAAGCATAAAATTAATATCATGTAAAATTAACCAACTAATGTGACAAAGAATGTGCAAAATCATGTTTGAATGAAATTATTTCCAAAGTTACAAAAATCTTTTTAATCACCGATATTGACACCACCCATCCCTACTGCATCGACAATCGGCAACCACTGAAGCGCAACACTACACTGCATTTATGCGCGTAAGCTTTTAACCGAGGTTCGCTGCTTAGCGTCCATTACACCGCTGTAGGTCACTTAAGAGTTAAGCAGCACAATTATAACTCAAAGCGTTACCCCGAGCAATACCTTGCGATATTTTCATATTGAGACACGAAGCAACAAAATTCGATCTAAATAAAAACGTCCATATTCCCGTATAGATCGAATTTTGTTGCTTCGTGTCTCAATATGAAACTTTATAAAAGGTATTAGAAAATTCTAGACACACCGATATAGTTGATTGAGCCGTTTTTCATAATTCGTTCTCAGTCACGAGATAATATGTTTTTAAAGGAGTGGCGCTAGTGGACCGGTGACAACGCTCTTAATGATTCTCCAGTTATCTAGTTAACTGTAAAACAATACCCTCCTTTAGAACTACGTGATTTACTAAGCTAGAATATTTTAAATTATGTTTATATTTCATAGTGAAATTAATTTGTAAATTTATGTCTAACGCGGATAAAAAACCGAGAATCACGCAAAATCTATCAAACGTATTTTTCTAAAACCTTCACCTTTTTAAAGATAATTTAATTATTGATCTTTTAGTATACGTGTTTTATTAAAAAAACCTTTTGTTTTATGTAAAATAAATTAATAATTCGTCTTATTTGAGACAGCACTCCTGGATGGGCGAGTCTTATTACTGGCTTTTTTTTTGTGTGGGTAATTATCAAATAACTTCTCCCGCTCTGGGCGGAGTGTCAGACTTACCTACTGACTATAATCCACCAGTGTTCCTTCAGTTGCTTTTGTGCCACGGTATCCCTTTCGGAGAAACCCGCAACCCTGGCAGGCATCGGTTTTTGTGGACGCCGTCAGTTGGTGCTGTCATCTCTTTGAGGCGTGCGTGGAACACAACGCGCCGTCGACTCGGGCGACGAGCTGCCCATTGCTCGCCGTCCGCAAGCCCGCGCCTACATCATATTACTGACTGAACGTAGGACGCGTTACGTCAGCTCAGTACAGAACACGCAAGCTAACCACTCAAGGTCACTGGCATATATCTGCGTTTTGTAGATAAACTTCACATGGGAGGTAAACTTGGCCCAGGGTCTCCTTATGACTGCTGCTGCAATGAAAGATAAATGGGGACATTGAAACAATTCTGTTCCGGGCATAGACGCATTTGATTGGTTTTTTCATTCTAGTAGGTAGCTTCTTGCCCTTGAATACCAAAATCTCCCTTGCTCAAACTCTCATACAACCCATCATTGACTACGCTGATGCCTGTTGTTTGGATGCCACTGAGGAGCTTTTAAATAAACTTGAGCGTTTGCAAAATATATGTATTCGTTTTGTTTTTAACCTTAAAAAGTATGATCACGTTTCTATCTATCGCAAGATACTCAATACTTACCTATTCGACTTCGCAGGAACACTCGAATATTGTGTCTGCTATTTAACATCCTTCACAACCCTAAAACGCCATCCTATCTGCGACAACGCTTTTCCTACGATCGTCCTTCGGATGCACCTTGCAGGTCGCATCTTAGAAATCTCCTTAGACACCCTCCCCACTCATCCGACTTCTACTCCTACTCATTCACTGTGCACGCGGCTCGGTTGTGGAATTCACTGCCACCTGACATTAGGGACTGCCAAACTGTTGCAGCCTTTAAAAGAAGAGTAAAAGATCATTATCTTTTTATTCGTCATAGTTGCATATTATTATGTATTTATAATTTTCCACTACATTGTAGTTCTAAGTATATATTTGAGTGATATTTATTTTAGAAGTATGTATATAAGTATATTCTCTTATTGTATGTTTATAAGTATTTATATTAATGTATAGCTATTTTGATTTTCTGTATACTAATTATTTTATTTTTTCTCTTCTACACTTACACACGATGTCTACATCTCTATATCTACTTTCCTATCGCAGGTATCCTGGAAGAGATTTCATTAGAAATAAGCATCACTTTTGTACGTATTTTTCTGTTCCTTTCTTCTTGTCTGTTTATATGTGTGTACATAAATTGTTAAATAAATAAATAAATAGGCATGATCAGCCTGTAATATTCCCACTGCTAGGACTCAGGCCTCCTCTCTATGAGAGGGAGTGGGCCATAATTCACCACGCGGGCCCACTGCGTTGGTAGAAGTCACATGTCTTCGAATTTTTGGTCCTAGGACATGCCGGTTTCCTCAAGATGTTTTTCTTCACCGTTTTGAGAGCAGTAGTGATGATACGCAGTCAAATTTAATTCGTTTAAATCCTCATAAGGGATCATTGTGCAGACGCCAGCACATCAAGCTACTACAATCTGTCAAATTTCTTTAAAAGATTTTCAACTTTATCACTACAGCATAAGGTTCAAGGTTGATTGCAAAAATTTGACAGTTTCGGGTAGCTTGACCTGCTGGCGTCTGTTACTCATCATTATGAATAACTTTTGTTATCTATCTTCTATCTATGGGAGCAAACCTGAAATCGCGAAAAAAAAATCAGCTGTTCCCTATATTTTGACTGTCTTATGCGAACATAAATCTAGGGAATAGCTGATTTTTTTTTTCGCGATTTCAGATAGGTCCCATAGTAAAAGTTGTTTATAATGATGAGTACAATGATCTCTTATGAGGATTTAAATGAATTTAATTTGATCCTGTATAATTTACACAAAGCAAAGCGCTTGTCTGGGTTCGAACCTACCTTACCTACCTACAGCTCGTAAGTCGAGTATTCTAATTTGACTATAACTCAAACCCTATCAAAATCGAAGGTCAAAATAAAGTCATTAAATTATTAGGATCGACTATACGCACCTACCAAAGTTAACAATCAAATTACAAGTTTCCTTACCAAGCAAATATAAAACTACATACAATTACCACAAGACTATTGAATCAGTCTATTATCACGCCTCGTTTTAAGGGAGCGGCCAGAGTCGTGACCACATTTGAATAACTGAATACCACTTGCGTTCAATTCAAAGGTGTTATAGTGTTACAGAAGATTTGATTTTATCTGAGCTGAATCCAAGATGGCGGCGTAATGGGCGATAACTACGTGATTATTTGTTCGGGGCTATGGGAATGTTTGTTGAAGCTATCAGCTGATAATATCACGTCTTTATTTCTATGAGGGGTAGGCAGAGGTGTAACATAGGTATCTTTATTTCGCCAGAGAAGTATAAGTCCCATGTAGTTTTAGCTGGGAAGAAGTGGCGCAACAAACTCCCCAGTAGAAACCAACAATAACTACCTAAGTTAATTTCCGTGTTGTTCCGACAAACTTTGAGCCCGTTTTAAGGCTCCTACAAACAGGCGCGACACGCGACGCGGCACAAAGACACCACGTGCTGCGCGACGACCTTTAAGGTGGTATGATCCGACAGAGACCGCACTTACTAGTTTTTTTAATCCATGGGAAACATAAATAACAGTGTTATTAAATTCTGAAAAAAAGATATATCTTATGTAAGAATTTGGAGAACATGCAACGCTTTTAATAACACGATTAGATTTACTTTGCTGGATAAAAAAAAAAAACCCAAAGTTACTCCTTTTCGTAATGTTTAATCAATCTCATAGCTACAAAACACACGTTTTCTTCTTATTTTTTATATACTTAAGAGGCTACCGAGCGCACAGTGGCGCCCTCATCGTTATTTCGGTGATTTCTTTTATTTTAGAATGAAAATGCAGAAAATAAGCTCGTCAAGTTGTGCTTCACAAGACTATACGTTATTATTACTACAAACAGTAGTTTTAAATTGTTATGTTTTATTGTAATCATTAAAACGGAGCTTAGTGGCCACTATTTTCCGTTTTTATTATTATATTAAATCACCGAAATAACGATGAGGGCACCATTGTGCACTCGGCGTAGTCTTAAATGAAAAGGTAGTAAGATTGTTTAGCACAATTCGCTGAGTTTGTCTTAAAATGATTAAATCATTTTTCTTTAATTGTTTTATTAAATTTAAATCAAACTAAAAAAAAATCTGCCATGCCCTTTATCGTTGTTTTTATATTTATTTTTATCATAACTTTATAGTAGATACAAATATTATATTTAGTCGTAATACTGCGAATAGAAAATAATTGACATTTAGTAATTACCAAAGTAGTTTTGAGTAAATACCAAAATAACTTTGACGGCATGGTTGGCGTAGGTAGTGGTTTTAAGCGATTGACTGCTGCGCTGCGTGTCGCGGGTTCGATTCCCGCACGGTACAAATATTTGTATGACCTACAAATAGTTGTTGTTCCGGGTCTGGCTGTTTGTGTTTGTGAGTTTAAATGTTTGTAAACGTACCCACAATACAGGAAAAATTCCTAGTGAGGGGTAACATTAAAAAAAAAAATAAACAAAAAAAATTGCATACATGTACTTATAACAAAGATAAATGCTTGGCTGAAAAAAAATTGTAGATACTTTGATTTAAATTTTAATAAAATAATCACTTAAAACCTTTAGTTACGCGACGTTGCCAGCCCACGCGGGATCAACGCTCTTAACCCATATCTAAGTGTGAAAGCAGTGCTATTTGTTAGAAGAAAGTACTAAAAGAACAAAAGGTTGGCAGGAAGTCTTCAATTACCAAAAGTACACACTGTAATGGGAATGATTGCCTCAATCACCACGCTTGGTGATGGCTGATTGTTGGGTGATGTAACCAGGTTACAGGTTAGATGCTGCAGTATTGCCTTTAAACATGGGTAGATGTTATGTGCATATGTAGCTTTTTACGGCCACGTGAATAACACTTATATGTATACAAAGTTGTTTTGTGGAGAATGATGTGTATACAATATAATAGGCATACCTACATACTTTAGGTACTACGAGTATACATACATACAGTGCTTTTATTAAGTTATTGTTCTGCTGAATAAAATTTATTTTGAAGTAATATTAATATGTACAAGTATATTTAAAAAAAAAAACCGGCCAAGTGCGTGTCGGACCACGCACAATGAAGGGTTTCGTAGTTGGTATGAATTTATCCCAAGAACAAACAAAACTTAACATCATAGTTGAAAATACGGAATGTATGGGAGAACATGTTTTTCCACTGTAAAAATGTAAGTTGGTTGACTATTACTCGGTAACTTGTGACGCCTACTTGGCTGTGATAGTTTTCCTTTTAACTTCGTTATATATACTACTGCTGTGTTTTTTTTTACATATCCAAGTACGACTATTTAGCTAGTAGGGGGACACGCACACTTAACTATAACAACAATTAGCAATTTAAAGCCTAATATTTCAGAAACGGATCCCTTAATTGGAAAATTGTTTTTTCAAACCCGCAATATTTTTGAAAGACCCATCCAACAATACCCCACACTATAGGGTAAACGAAAAAAAAAAAAAACATCCCCACTACATGTGGGGATGGGTTGTGGTTGCTTCCATCTTTCCGGCGGAGATGAGCGTAGAAAATATAAAAAATATGTATTTATATATATATACATATATATATATATATATATATATATATAATATATTGTTTTGTTTAAATATTTTGTATGCATACCTACTGCAGTTGGTGTACCAAATTATTATTATGAAGTGAAGTGCATAGAAAGTGTGGACAAGAGTTTTTAATTGTATTTTGATGGTATTTTTTATTGTATTTTTTTATTTTTTCATGTTAGTCAACGGATGTGCGTAATGTATACCTATTTTTGTGGTCGTAACACTGCATTGGCGTTATAGCTGTTAAGGTGTTATGTATGTAATTTTGAATAAATAAATAAATAAAAATATTAATATTATTTTTTATTCATTTATTTATATACCTGCGATAGGAAAGCAGATATAGAGATGTAGATTTAAAAACGATTTAAATTTTTACTAGTTGCTGCCCGCTGCTTGGCACGCGTGGCTTTTTGTAAAATAAATGAGTACCTAGGTACCTACTTTCGCTGTGAGTTTCATAGCGAAATTTGTTTTGTATGACGGGTAGAATCACCCCCTTGACGGATGCTGGTGATTAAATCGCAGCCCTGTATAGTTTAATAGACATAAGAGCCTAATAGTTTGCAATTATGGCCGGTAGGTAGCTACCTATAATACACATATCTATGTAGTCGTTTAGAAGTGCCCAATCAACATAAATGACTTTATTTTAGCTTAAACTGTTAACAGCAGACTTTACACAGGTATCCTACATACTTAAAGCAATTTTCTAGCATTAAGTTAAAGGTACTTACAATGTGCGCCGTAATAGAGCAATAGAGTGAGAGTAGGTACCTCATAATGGTGTTCCCTCTGCTGAGACATAGGCCTCTTCTTTCTGTTCGAGGGAGTGGGCCGTACCTAATCCACCAAGCGAGCCCAGTGCGGGTCGGTAGATCTCACATGTCTCATTTATTTTTGTTCTAGGCAGGGTTCGCCGATATATATCAGCGGATATATATCATGATATATGTCACGATATATATCAATTGATTTTTTCCTGTCTTCTGAACTAAAATTTTTGGAGATTAATGTTTACCCTGGCAACACGTAGCGAAAAACTATAATTCAGAATAATTTACTTTTTTATGATTAAAAATTATTATTAAAATTAGTTGATTTATCTCACAAACAAATGAAGATTATTATAATAATAGGTACCTACTTGTTTTTTAAGTGTTCATTAAAAAATTATTTCTCAAATAAACACTAATTCTTTTATTACTTTTTTAAAATAAAATATGTGGTAATTTGACACATATTATTTTACAAACTCCTCTCACATTTTTAAGTATTTAATCCCCTTACAGAATTAAATTTGCTTCTTTTTCTTAGCCTGGATATATATCGGATATATATCCGATTTATATTAAAAAAAAACGATTTTTGATATTTATTATAAAAATCGGATTTTTTCGAATCCTGGTTCTAGGACATGCCGGTTTTCTCAATATGTTTTCTTCCACCGTTTTGAGAGCAGTGGTGATGAAATTTACACAAAGTAAAGCACCGGTCTTCGAACCCACGACCTACTACTACTCGTAAGACGCTGCCGTTACCACTGGGCCTAGGTAGGAACTACCTACTCTGATAAATCTAGCATAGGTACTTAGATTTTTCTAAGTCTAGCTAGAGTAGGGTTGCCATTCGTCCCGGTACACCGGGACATGTCACCCGTCTAGAACTTCTGTCCCGGTCGTCCCGGTTAATTTACAAAATGTCCCGGTAATTCAATTTAAGGCTATATGATCCGACAGAGACCGCGATTACAAGTTTTTAGAATACATGGGAAACCTAAAAACAGTGGTATAAAATTCTGAAAAAAATATATGTGTTTTATTTAAGGATTTGGCAGATATGCAGTCGCTTTTAATGACACGATTAGATTAGCTTTTCTCGATAGGAAACAAAATCACAAAGTTTCCTTTTCTTTCCTTTTCGTAACGCTAAATCAATCTCATGGCTACAAAACAGACCCTTTTTTCATAATTTTTATATGATTAAAAAATTAAACGGTAATAAATATGTTACTTTTTTCTTTTACTTGGATATTTTCAGTCACTTACAGCAGTAAGTGACTGAAAATATCCAAGTAAAAGAAGAAGCTTAAGGAATGACCGGGACATTAGCAAATGTCCCGGTCATTCCTTAAGCTTCTATGGCAACCCTAAGCTAGGGTGATCCTGAGATCACTCTCAAAGCTATGAAGCTTTGTAGGTATTCCTACAAACTGCTCTAGGATATCTTGACTGTGTTATTGGTCTCACAAATATTCTTTCCATGCGACCAAACATACCAGACGTACCGTTGGAAGGCGTCCCACAAGGTGGACCGATGACCTTGTGAAAGCCGCAGGAATCTGCTGGATGCGGGAAGCACAGAACTGGTCGAAATGGTGGTGCTTGAGGGAGGCCTATACCCAGCAATGGAGGTCTTTCGGTTGGAATGTTGATGATAATGAAACATACCATATTCTTTACATAAATCACAATTCGCCAATATTAGAAATCCCAAATTGTTTCAGCGACAAAATTCGATTAACACTTTTATTTTATGTCAATTATCGAGCTAAATTTAATTAAATACGGAATTCATGTTATAAGAAATTAAAAGAATGTTAACGAAGTATTACCGTTTGAGCACCTATGCATTGAGCACCAAAGGTAGGTATTCTCAAATGGGAATACCTTAACATAGGTGCTCTATCGGGAATACTCCATATTAACTCTTAGCTAAGTATTATATGAACCGCTGATATAGATTGTATATGAAAGAAAGAAAGAATAACGTTTATTTGAACACAGTTCGTGAAACACAAAAGAAAAAAGTGAAAATAATGTTTTAATTTTTTGACAATAAATCGCACATTGATAAGAAGACCGTCACTATACGAAAAATGATGTTTAAAAAATCTGTTATATAAAAATACTTTTTCATTAAATTAAAAATACATTGCAGTCGTCTTTAATGCTCTCTGCAATAAAAATCATAAAATGATATCGATTTTTTATACTTTCTGGTGAAAAACTCGTACTTACTGTTTGGTAAAACTTTAAACGCTTCTACTGAAAAAATAGCTTTTTTGGTTAGTGTCACTTTTCTTATCAATGTGCGAAATGTTAAATAAATGCTTGTGCAAATTTGTACGCTTATAACTGTTAAGCAAAAACATGTACCTATGCTCTTGTTATTTTGTATTTAACTATACCCAAAGTCTCAAATTCAGATAATTTATGTAAACAAAGGGGATAACATATCAAAATCAAAAAAATATCTTCCTAATGGTAATTCACATAAAATGGCGACAAAAAAAGGTTCCATTTTCTTTTAAGTACTGAATTTAAGAAATAATAATTAAAAAATAATCATACCGTATTAATTTTTATAAATTTTCGGTTTTAAACAAAGTTATTAAAAAAAGGAGATTTTCTGGTATAAAATGTTTTATAATACTGGTAACAATGCAGGAGATCGAAACATTTAAACATTTTTTACATCTTCAACAACACTAATATTACAACTCTCATTCATAGATTCATATTGTATGTACTCGTAGCATATCTAGCCACATTTTGGATGAAAACGGCTGTAAACTGTTTCGAGTGGAAATCGATTTTGGGTGGCCTATGTCTAGCAGTGGACTTAAAAGTGCTGATTATGACGATCATAGGCCGTGTCTCGGACACACTACACAAAACATTGTTTGGCAACGGTATTTTGTTTGCACAGTTCTTATAATTAATTCAGTTTAATTTCATAGATGATTACTTACAAAAAAAAATAATGATAAAATGTTTTGCACCACTGTCCTGTCATTTTTACAGTGAAATTTCTTGTGATTACTTTGTTTACAAAAATTATCTGAATTAGAGACTTTGGGTATAGGGATGCCGCGATACGCCTTTTTGCCGATATGATACCGATACCGATGCTCTTATAAAAATATCGGCGATACCGATACCGATACGCTTATTGAATTCAAAAATGAAGGTAAAATTAATAAGACACAAGTCAGTTTATTTTTATAATTAATATAAAAAGAACAAATAACAGGACAAACTAAATAACACCGTTTAAAACTATAGACAGGTTGAGATTCGTTAATTGTTTTAGTAATTAAAATTAACATTGATGTTAAAAGTATCATTGAATCGGCCATAAAAATATCGCCGATGCCGATATATCGGTAAACTTCGAGTATCGCCGTTATATCGGCATCGGTATCGGTATCGGATGCATCCATAATTTTAACGATCTTAAAAATACATTTTAAACAAGTAACTATTATTCTTATTCTTAACAACAATGTTGTGTGCCTCACGGCTGCGTCAAAAAGATTCATAATTCAGGATTAATGCCAGACAAATGCTGTCTGACGCTGGTTTTCTAATGATTCTGTAGAAACAAGTGACGGAGTACAAACAGTGAATCAAATAATTTTGTTGCAATTTAGATAATGTGTAAAAGAAGCAGTGTTAATTGAATTTTGTCACTGACCGTAGGTAATAAGAGAAGAGCTTGCAGAAAAAGTAGAGTTAAAAGTGTGTAGAGTTGTAGAACCTTCAAATGTTTGTGAAAACTGAATGTTACCTAGATAGGCCAACAATACGTATGACGAGCGAACTACCGGTTAAATTATACCGAGACTTATTAATTGATAGTCTACCCTCAGAAATAAACAAATGTAGGTATTACACATAAAAATATTAAATGTAACCTTAAGCAATATTATTTAAGTATTATGTAGGAATGATTGTAACTATTCAAATAATTGGACGGAGGTGTTATATATGTGGCTTCTTTGCTTCGACTTCATTCATTCTCTCATTTACTTCTTTTCTACATTGTCATGTTATCCGATATTCACTGTCATAAGTAATAAAATATTTAGTCTAAATGATGAATATAATTACTTAATAAGAAAATATCGGTAATAACGCGTAGCTATAAAATGCTTCATTGCATAGTTTGATATTGAGATAAACTCATGATAGCACAAGTTTAAACATTAGTGGTTTATGGTTGCTATTTAATATGTAATCCTGTGTTCTTTTGAATAAATGATAAATAAATAAATTTAAATAAAAAAGGTGGGTAAGTAGGGAACTGCTGTTAAAATTTTATCAATTGGTTATTTTCTTCGCCCTACTAACGCTATCAGCTGCCTACTATCTTAGGGTCGGCTTCCAGTCTAACCAGATGCCAGCTGAATACCAGTATTTTACATGTAGCGAGTGCCTATCTGACATCCACAACCTAGTTACTCGGTAATACCCTTTGGTATTGGTTGTCAGACTTTCGGGCTTCCGACGATCCGTAATGACTGCCAAACATCCACGAATGACAGCCGGGACCAAGCGCTTAACGTGCTTTCCGAGGCACGGAGGGGTCTTGGTATGTAAAGATGCTTACCCATTCCCGGAACAACCGTCGTCCGTGCGGCTGTTATTACATAGCCATTGCACCTACCTATACTTACTAATACCACTATCACTTAAGCCAAGTAAGAAAAGGTTTAAACGCATAACTATCCAATGAAAAAAAAATAAAAAAGATTGGGGAAGTTGATTTCTAGATATTATTTTATTTGACATACAATATTTGGCATGCCTAAAGTATGTCATCAAGGTAAGCCCAATTTGGTCCTTAGATACTAATTTGTATTGACTACGGCTTTGAGGCGAAAAAACTAAATTGTTTTTGATTATCTTCATTGTAGTTTTTTTCAATGATTTAATTGTTTTTTTTTTCGCCTAAATAATTTAAGACAGATATTGAAAATGATAATTACTTAGGCATAGTTATTCCTTAAATATTATTTATTCGTAAGTTACTTACTTTATGTAAAATAAATGAAGTAGATATCTAGCGACCTGTGTAGGTAAGTCCACAATAAAAACGAATAAAATAAAAAATAGTCTTTCTAAAAAGGCTTTATCAAAATATTTGTACCCATATTGTACCCATTTCAATGTTTCTTAATGAATAGGTAGGTATCATAAAGTAACCAATCTGTATTTTATAAACAAAAATCAATCACAACGCACCACAGACTATAAAGCATAACAATTTTAATTAAAAAATCAACTATTTACCAAACACTGTTTAGTTTATAATGGTGGAAAATATCCGTGAAATTCAAACTTTATCGTGTTTCATTAAAATTTAATTCAACTACATAAGAAAACGATCGTACGGCCGCTGCAACAAATTATTTTATTATCGTTAAAAATATTAAACCGAACGCGACTATAAACGTCCGCCATTTTGTAAGAATCAATTATTGGCGGGAATCGCTGAAAAATCCACGTTTATCTCGCGACATTAAGCTAATAAAGCATCGGACTTAATTAAAAAGTATTACACCGTGCGAAGGCGAGCGGAGCGGGCGAGCGCAGCGCGAGCCGACTAGCCCAAAACGAGCAAGTCGACCGCGATTACCCACCCAATCGACACCTTAATTGAATCATAACCAACTAAATTCAAAAGCACCACTCGACGCGTTTCGCGCCACAAATCTGGTGTAATACGCCATACGGCCGGCTAAATCACAAGCTCTTAACTCAAACCGCCCACTGGGAAAGCGTTCCAAATTCAAATAACACCTCTACACGCCTGCTGGCCAATCACGCAGTAGACATTCAAATAAAGAGTGCAGCTCAGTCGATCAGTCGCCACCCCTCGGTAAATACCGTCCAATAGGAGGTGAGGAGTCCATGTTCGTTATTTTTTTTCCATGTCGACGGGCGTCTCGTGAGTGCGGAGGGCTCATTCGGCCTCGCGCCGCCTTGGCGTTCGTATCGCGCGCTCGCGTCACGATGGATTGTGTTCTGTGTGACATGTGCTTCTGATTTGGTGTATTATTTTTTTTGTGACGGACCCGTTGTGTGTAAAAGCATGATGCCTCTCGCACCGACCCCTGTGGTGGCGGTGCCATCGAAGCCGAAGATAGGATTTAGTATAGACAGTATAGTGGGTGGTTCGGAGCGGCCGAAGCATGCGTCGCCGCCGCTGGCGAGTCCTGGCTCCCCTTCGCCGGTTGCGTCCCCAAGAAGTCCTTCCCCCAGACCTTTGTTGAGGCCCAGTGCGTTGCCTGCGGTGTTTCCTTCTCCTGAGTTGAAGAGGCTGCCGTATTTGGACGCCCAGAGTCATCACCACCAGTTTCTGGCGCACTTCCAAGGAGCTGCTCTTGCCGCGGCTTTGGCACACCAGCAGCAGGGTTTTGGAGGACCACTGCCGCCACATCCGCCCCCGCACCCTCAACCGCCTGTCCCCCGGGAGTCTTACACGCTGTACCCCTGGCTCATCAACAGGCACGGCAGGATATTCCCACACAGGTTTCCTGGAGGTAAGTCCTAATGATTAACTTCTGCTTTTCTTCTGTCCGATAGGATCACAAGACCAAAATTTGTTCCTCTGAGTTTAATCCATGCAGCTGATCAGTTTCACAAAGTGATTAGGATAGAGGTTTTCGTTTTTCAAACCGGCTGCAGGATATTTTACAAAGGACCAAATGCTATTTTTGACATTCCTATGAGGAAAATGCAGTTGGTCTTGGCAACATTGAATGCAGTGCCTTTATGGGCATAGAATTGCAGCAATTAACTCCTGTTCCCAATAATCCTGATGTTCTGTGTGTTTGGGCTCGCCAAACACATTGATTCTTGCAAATTAGCTCCATCATAAAGCCATTCGTCATCTTGCGGTTGGACCGAGAAAAAACCCAAGCCTATTTATACAGATTTAGTTCAAGCATTTGCAGTTTTCATTCAGAAAGCTGTTTTCGTCATGAATAGGGTACAGCAGTTGAAACATGGTAAAAAGTTTTTGAATTCTGACGTTGCGTAGAAGATGGATGATTGATTCTAAAATCTTTCACCGAAAAATAAACCATGGGACCATGATTTCTTTGGGCTGTGCTTCAAACCGCATTTTTTAAAATTCCGCAGAATTAAGATAACACAAAAAATACAAAGAGAAATACTTGTAATACCCATCTTACTCGTACTAATGTGATGGTCTTAAAAATAAACTTTGAATATGTAATCACTTGATTAATCATCAAACTTTTTATATTGATACTTACGGTACAAGAGCTATTAAAGTTAATATTAAAAAAAAAAAAAAAAACATAATATTCCCACAAATATTTATCCAGTTAAGCTATATACCTAATTTATTATAACGACTTCATGAGAAGTCTCACATTATTTTTTGTTGCCCAAATCCAGGTCATGTCTTTGAAAAAAAAAACTTTACAATCTGATCCAAAAAACATACAAAGAAATGTGCTAAGCCATATTTGTCAGTTTCTGAATTTGGTGAAACCCAGGACTCTTCCTGAACGGATGAATGGTGCGAAAGATGATATTATCTAGAAATAGTAAATATTGAAGCGGCAGATGATGCATGGAAAGAGAAAACATACTGCGCTCATCACAAAAAATTGGGATACGGGCAGGAAGATGCGTTTTGAGTCTTCCGCAAATTCCTTTTCTGAATCATTGCTATGATCCGCATCATTTTGCGGAGTCTTAGCATGCATACAAGATTTATAGGGTACAATATGTATAGAAACACAACAGGCATCCATTCTATTGAGGTCATGTCACCGTTAAGACCTTTTTTGTCTACATTTGCTGGTGTTATGCCAATATCCTTCGTAGGTTTTTCCTGACGTACAGCTGGCAATTGCTTTTAGTACTTACAATTCAAAGCATTGAAACAAAATGGCAGCGCAGGATCCTTCCATATTCAAATTGCGGGGTTCCCTTTTACTAATGTTGGTCTTTTTATTGAGTTTTTGCATGGCTCTCTCATCTGCCTGCTTTACAGATTTTAGTTCAGATAAAGTAGTGATCTGTCTGTATGATTTTTGGCTTGCAGTTTTTGCGGTCAAAATTTATATTTCTGCTCCAGTGTCATTATAACATTGTCCTTTTGATCACTTGGCTTGATTCTTAAATCTTTAACTATATCTCAGGTTTCACTGCCGTAAGGCCGTAAGGTCGAAAAATCTCTTGAGGGAACTCTTTTTTTTAATGATCATGTCATCATCAAACACTGACAACATAACGCACATCCTAGCATTAGTTAATTGCGTTTTCAATGATCCAATTAGTTTCATGATTCAAATTATTCAATAATAAGAATTTTTAATGTCGAATTTGGAGCTGATTTGAATTTCCGGCGGCATTTTGGCAATTGACAATTAAAAACCAGATATATTAAGAATTCAGGTGTTAAGATATTTGAATATAATCTACATTTTTATTTTTAGTACCGTTAAACTTTGTCTGAATGTACCGACGCGTTTTTTCACAGCGTTTTTTTTTTTTGCGGAGTATGATAAAATCTTATTATTCTATTCAGAACACATTTCATACCTACTGATTTTTATTTTCTTAATTAGAACATGATTAGAACCTATTTACTATCCACTACCAGTTTAATATTTTCAAAATGGCGGTTTTATTCCGGCCATTCGTTATGAAATGTTATAAAACGCCCATTAGGCACTTAGTTATTAAAAGGGAAGTCCATTTACTTGTGCATTTAATTATCTCTCATTGAGGTTGCATAAGCCTTTAAATGGATTACACACATTTTCAATTATTCAACAGATTTTCATTTCCTGCGTACAAATTTCCTAATAGTGACGTGTTTATTCGATTAATTTGGAATAAATATCGATATTAATTGGTTGTATTGTTGTCGATAATATGCGTGGGTGTAGGTAGTTGTTCTTGTACGTTTGTTTTCGAATGTATGGACGGTTGTGAAGATCAATTGTAGGGTACAGTGGATGTATACGATGGGGTGGTAACCTATCATTACTAATGCACTTTCGTGAGCAATAAATCATCAAGTTATAGCTGCTTGTTAACGAAAAGTATCATGAGATATTTGTGTTTGTACCGCATAAGCGTTTTTTAGGGTTCCGTACTCAAAGACTGCCATCGGGACTCTATTGCTAAGGATCTGCTGTCCGTCTGTCACAGGGCTGTGTCTTTGACCCGTTATAGGTAGACACTTGAAATTTTTACAGAGTGTGTACCACTATGACCGCTATAACAAAAAAAAAAAAATATGTTGTGTTAAATATTGTACTGTGGTACGGACAGAACCCTTCGTATCCGAGTTCGATTTGCACTTGACCGCTTGTTTCTTCTGTTCTCTTCATAATACGTAAGCAAGACTGACACGATCACATTTTTTTTACAACAAAATAGACTTTTTTTTTCTAAAAAGATTATCGATTTGCCCGGGCGTCGCGTGTAAAGATACGTCGTTGACAGAATTAAAATGTTTAAAAAAAGTAGTAGCTTATCGGAACACGAAGCCATTATGATAAAAAGCCCGTTATCTGAGTACGTTGAGATCGTTGTCTTTGCTTGTAAAAAGAAAGTTACAGATTAATTCGTTTGGCGCGAAAATAAAGCTGTATGTTTTTGTTACTTGGCATTTCGTGAGGTTGCTTTTATTTTTTTGTTGGTATTAGTTGGTTAGTCTGACATTTAAGAATTATTTTATTTTCCTCGTTACTTTCCTCCTGCTGTAACTGCCTCGTGGGTCATGAAGTCCTGGGTCCGAAACCCGGGTTGACGGGCAAGGTGTTTTGGGTTTTTCCAATTAGGGATTCTCTGTAGCAACTTGGAGTCTGAATTTGTGCCCGGTTGATGGAAATTAGGCTCGCCCCCTATTACATGGAACTTACATGGCGAAATGTAGGTGTTCTGTAGGTACCTACACCTCTGCTTAATCCTTAGGGGAATACGGGCGTGGTGTTATGTTTTTTTATTTTCCTTTTTTGTGTTCTTTAATCTTTGTTACTTTTATTAATGGCAGTGATCTTTCGGAGCAGATATCAGTAAATATGCCAATCTGTCAATTATTTAGTTACAATGATAGAAATCGTGATCTTCTTCTGTTAGTTTATTGAAGATTTGACAGGTCAAAGTTAGATTATGTCGAACCAAGATAAGAAAATGTAATTTTAGTTGTTTATTTATACATTTATAAAAATAGACAGATGTTTAAATACTTTGATTGGCATTTTCTTTTAAAGACCAATAGGTTATAATATAAAGTGTGGTTACTAAGAGTCATTGAAGGCGACCATAGAGCTTTTTTTTTTGATCCGCGTTTGTTTGACGTTCAAAGAGGTTTTAATAAGTTTGTTTATTCCTATTGTCTTGTTGAAGTCAGATTATCCTTTTAAGCTTCTTTACTTGTTTAAATTTTACCGTTGAGCTATCTTGGTTAATTAAGAAAATTACCGTTATTTCGTTCGTTTTAGCTATATCAACGGCTTTTTGTTTGAGTCTTTGTATACTTACAGGTTTTTAAGTTCAACTATGGAATGGTTTTTTTGAGTAAGTACTTCTTTTTGAGCCTTTATTGTTACGGTTAAGTCCCTACGTTAATACATTTTTTGTTGTAAATATATTTTTTGTTTTGGTTTGAACCCTTTAAATTTTTGTCTTTAAGATGACCGTGATAAAGTGGCCATTTTGATTACACTGAAAAATATTAAAAAAAGTATAATAATGTAATAATAATAGAATAATTAATAATTAAAAAAATAAATTAAATATATTATAATTATTTTGTAATTATTTTTTATTATTTTATTTTAATGTATGTGTGTCTATGGACTGTGAATGTCTGAATTAAATAAATTATTATTATTATTTTAATTATAATTTTTATTTTAACACATTGACTGCCGCCGCGGTCACCGGTGACCGCTAAAAATAGTTTTTCTATTGTGTCTGTTGTCTGACAGTCAAAGCCTTAATAATTAAGTACATTAATTTTTTGCTGTGTTAATATAATATACAGGACTATATTATTTTTTATTATTTTAATATCGTAAAAACTGTATTGTCACAAATAAGAACATTCACAAGAATTTGATACATAAATACAGTATTTATTTATTTTGCTTTAGGCTACTGAAACTGATACCCAAACTAAGCTAGGGCTTGTTTCAGTGGGAGTCAGATTTCAAACGTGGAGATCGTGTCAACGTGAAAGTCGTGACGTAATTTATTATTATTACCTACGAGTACTACCTACCTACCTGATTAGGGGAAAAGGATGGGTACACTACATTAATACGAAAAACTTAATTCGTACAGTCACAAATATGAATTTCAAAATACCGATTTTCATAATTCCGAATGGTTCAAAATTCCTAATATAACAACTCCGATTTATCATCCATCCTATTTTTATAATTCCAAAATTTCAATATTCCTAACATTTATAATTACTATTCTCAAAATACCGAGTTTCAATAGATCGAATAACAATAAGTCCAACTTAATGATAATTCGAAATATCAAAAATACGAATTCCGATTATTAAAGTACCGATTAATTAGAATTCCGAAATAAAAACGCCTTGTAAAACCTTGTGATTCATCAAAAATAGAGGGGATCTTTAATGTTCACAGTTCTAACCTAACCCAAATGATTCACCAACAATGGAGGGGATCTGGCGCACGGTGGCCGCTACCACGGCACGCTCGCTGCGCTCGCTCGCCTTCGCACTTTAATGGTCACAGTTCTAACCTAACCTAACCCAAATGATTCACCAACAATAGAGGGGATCTGCAGCATTTTAGCAGTTTATTCGAAGTATTGAAAATCGAAATGTCGTTTTTCGGACCGAGAACCCATCGAGCATTTGATTCTTCGAACGTATGAAAGTCGGAAAACAAACAAATCGCATTTACGACTTTTGGTAAATTAAATTTCGTGAATTTTAATAATAGACATTATAATTCTTAGGTATTATGAAAATCGGACTTTTGAACATCGGAACATCGAAATTTGGAATAAAATATTTCGGAGTATTTGGGTGTTCCCGAAAGGATACATATAGGTAATCTAGGCTGTCTTGCCTAGATGATTAAGAGGGCTATATAGGTCCACTAGGGTACACGAAGCAACAAAATACGATTGAGAGGAATGTGGCCGTTTTTCTTTAGAATGAATTTTGTTGCTTCGTATCTCAATATGAAACTTTATAAAAGGTATTAGAAAATTCTAGTCACACCGAGGTATTTGTTAAGCCGTTTTTCATAATTCCTTCTCAATCACGAGATAATATTTTTTGACCCATATGCGCCTTCTTAAAATGACAGTAAGTGGCCTTAAAAGTAACTTTTTAAGTAATTTTATAATTGTTAGAACATTAAATAAACATATACCACAACCACACAGACAGAATATTGTGACAGATGAAAATCTTCAGCGACCTTTAGATACAGTCAGTGGCGTATTTTAAGATTCAGCGCCCCTGGGCTGTAGGGTTTGCCGCCCCATAAATTAAATGAAAAAGAGCAAAACATTTAATCATAAAATAAAATCTATTAGTGTGTTGATGTGAGCTGAGAATGATGATAATTAATGAAAAAATTAAAAAGGCCACACAAAGCAATAAACACCATTTATTAAAAAAAAAATCCGATGGGCAGATTGGTTAACAAATTCGTCAATGACACTGTCATAATTAACGGATCAGCTAGCGGAGAGCAGCAGTCGAGTCAGCTTCTATATTCAGAATAGCTAAACTGTTTAAACGTTCTTCGCTTAAACACGAACGGATATGATGGTAGTATGATGGTAGTCAGCCCCGCGTCTTGATGTCTATCAAACTTACAACCGAGTTGTAGTTTTTGTTAATTAGATAGGTTTTTTTTTATTTCTTCAGGGATAATAAGTCAAAAAAGCTGAGCGAGCAGCCTGCCGCCTCGGGCCATGGCCCTTTTGGCCCTAGGGTAAATACGCCCCTGGATACAGTCGTCGGTCGAGAGCATGCGTTACTGACACCTGTCATTAGGACAATTTCTAGTTGTACTATGGATCAAATTCGCAAAACGCATCATTATAGTATGAAACTGACAGGTGTCAAGAACGCATTCCTTCGATAGACTGGACTGTACTATCGCGGACAGACGAATCGGCTCACTTTTAAAACAAAATCCCGTGCTCACGGTGCTCTCTGTTTACCTTCCCTTTTTGCATCGACCAATTTGCCAAAAAAAAAAAAAATGGAATATTTTGTTTAAATAAATATATCTGCCTCTGTTACAATGATCGATCACAGATGTCTGACCATCCTTTTTCGACTAATAGGAATAGAACAATAAAGTAGGTACCCAACTCGACCGAGAACCGCTGCAAGCAGAAATAGTCCTTACGGTGGTCCGATTCCGTTGTCCGCGATAGTACTACATACATATACGAATGAAGCTGTGGGCTAAAACTAGTTTAACATTAAAAAAATATAACTTATACCTATTCTAAATTCCGCCTACAAGAGATTTCACAGAGAAACTGTATCATCTACATCTAACATCCATGTTTCTACATAAATCATAATTATAATATATGTAAATACATAGGCATGTATATAAGCCGTCGCAGATATACACAATTAATATGTTTTATAACTCATATTAATGAAGTCAATTAAAATTTTATGATTTAATTACAACGTAGCGTTCGTAATTAGTTGTTGTTGCTTCTTGCGTGCTTTTAGTCTTCTTTTTAGGGTTCTTTAGTGAAAAGAGAAAGCCTTTTTAGTTTTTTTGAATAATTTTATACATTTCTAGCCTGTCTGTTTTTAGTCCCAGGCGGGGCGCCAATAGGACCGTATTTCCAGGATGACTTTTGTCAACAATTTTTTTTTTCACTAGATTTTTTTAAAATCTTTTATTGTAATTATCTATACTGAACAGTACATGTCTACTTTCACCGTATTCATATTTCATAATCTGGGTTTTAACAATTTGTTTGTTGCATTATTTAATATGATTAGCAGCCATTGGTATGTGTAAACAATGATAATTTCTAATCTTCATCTATAATAATATTATAAAGACAAAATTTGTTTGTAAGTTTGTATGTAGGGGGTAATCTCTGAAGCTACTGAACAGATTCTGAAATTTCGTTTTGTTTTTGATAGCCAAATTCCTGGAGAAGGTTATAGGCTATTTAACATCACGCTGCGACCCTAAGGAGTCGGGCAATAAGAAAAAAAGTGAGGAAGAACGCTATGTGAAAACGAAGTAATAGCGCGGGTGGGCAACGGGATGTGACGCGGAGGGTAGGGCGTAACTTCACGCAGACGAAGTCGCGGGACAGAAGCTAGTTATATATACAGGGTGTGGCGTAAATAGTGGTCCAACGTTCAGCTAACAAATACCAAAATTTAAAAAAAATATAGGTCAATATACTTTTTTTTTATTGAAAAATTGACTCCTTGCTTTACTAATTTGGCTGTAATTTTTAGAAAATAAAATAATAACCTAAAAAATAATAATAATAAATAATAATAACTATTTTATATAGGTTGTGGCGTAAATATTGGTCCAACGTTTAGGAGTCGATACACGATATAAATATTTTTGTAAGAATTTATAAAAAATTATGCAATAAGTTTATCAATAAATAGTTAGGTACTTGATTAGGTATGTTGACACGGGCAATGGTAAGTCTCTTCTGGGAATTAGTCTTCTTAATACCTACATATTTCCAGAACCTATAATAATTGTGTATGAAGAGCGCACTTAAGAAAGAAGTGTCTCATTGTTCTATTACACACTTTTTTCTCCTCGCTTAGTCCAAAGAGCATAGATATTACCAGCCTATAAACAAAATAAGACATTTCAAGAGACTGAACATCGGAACACAACCGTAATGACTTGACATCATGATCAGAATAAATTGCTTACTGTTCTCTTCTACAATATTTAGTATTTAGTTAACCAAACTCTAAGATGAGACTAGAGATACATGAAAGATTATTTATTTAATATTTTTATTTATTAAAACTTTATGCACAAGTAAAAACTGTACAAAGGCGGACTTAATGCCTTGGGAATTATCTACCAGTCTACCTTAGGGTGATGCAAAGACAATACACAGTAGCTGCAATAACAGATAGCAATTTAGAAGATATTTATAACTAAGATATAAGAATAAATACATACATACAACAAAAAATTTAAAGTTATAAGAGATAAACAAGAAAATCTACAACGACTTAATTCTGAGACGAATCTGCCAACTTCTTGTGTATGTACTCTCGAGCTTTCACTTTAAATGTGAACTGATTGGTTACCGTCCTGATATTCTGAGGGAGCGCATTCCAAAGGAAAACCGCCTGGACAAAGAAAGAAGACTTTATAAAACCAGAGCGATGAGAAGGACAGCGAAGAAGACGATTATTCTCGGACCGAAAATTCTTGCTGTGTGCAGCGCATAAATATTGACAAAGAGAAGTCAGATAAGAAGGAGAAGTGGGTTTGTGAAGGAGAGAAAACAGGGTTGTCAAAGCCCTCAACGCTCTGCGCTGCCGGATAGGCAACCACTTTAAAAGCGATCGATGTGCGGATACATGATCGTACTTGCGGAGATTCAGTAATTATGTCATACATCGCACTACCGGTTTCTAGAAATCAATTAGAGAAAATTATTTATTGTTGAACACAACATGATCTTTGAACCTAAACGACTGTAGTATTAATTTTAGATCTATCTGTGCCTATAAGCACTTTGTACTGGCTCTTACAACGTTTTTCATGACTAAATTGCTACACAATTTAGTCATCTACCAAAAAATAGCGAAAATGTCTGGAAAAGTGTTTTTTTTTTTTTATCCTCAACGGTGAAGCTGTTGGCCTTCTTCTCATCTAATGGTAAGTGATGATAAGGCCGAAGGTGGAAGCGAGCTTCACCCGGAATCCTTAACCACAGAGGAACTGGCTATCATACCTTTAACTGCCGAAACACAACAAGTGCTGTTAACATTGTTGTTATGGCGACACATTTAGATAAGATGGAGGTAGCTAGCCAGGCGGACTTGAACAAGCCCTACCACCACCTAAATCGAGCGATTTTTTTTGCCGACAGCGCTCTTCAATCTAAAATTCTAAATATGTAGTCTAATAATAGTGTTAGTTATGTATGACTTCAAGGAGACTTTAAAACAAGTACCTACATAGTAATAAAACTATTTTGAAACAATATCATGGTAGTTTGACCCGATCGTGCTCTGTTTCATTACTGTATCCCCGATAGCCTATAGCCTGAATACATTGTAACTATCGGCCCATTAGCTGCAATTAAAATTGTGATAACATAATTATGATGATAACGACATGAATTTATAGTTTCTTGTCTCTTTTACGATGTGTCCCGGATTTGTGTGGAAGATTTTCGTTTTTTCGGCGCGAGTTTATATATAGATATTTATATATACTCGATTGTACACGAGATTATACATTACAAAAAGAAAAACTTATACACTACAAAATACCTATACAATGGGCGGCCTCATCGCTTACTGCGCTTACTTAGTTAGTTTTTTTTTTTTAATATTTTGACGCTGTGATCATGACAGTGTGTTCGATTTTTTGTCTATGGTTTGTTTGATAGTTCTTTTTCTTATAGAGTGCGGGTGTTCTTATTAATACAAAAAAGGTTTTCCTTCTTATAAATAGAGTTAAATTATTTGCTTTTTTTTTAAGTTCTTTGTTATTTTGGCGGGTGATGAGCAGTGTGCAAATATTGGCTTTTGAATTCAGGAGGTTTCGTTCCTAAGTAATGTTTGAGTGATCAATATAGTGTTTAAATGACTAATACAGGCTGACATTAAGATCATATAATAATTATTATAAAACAAAATCCCCCCGCCGCCATCTGTCTGTCTGATCGCGATAAACCCAAAAACTCGTGGAAGTGATTCACGAGGAAGGTTTTATTTCGGAAAAACGTTTCCGTGGGATGATTTCCGACCTCCACGCGGGCGATGCCGCGGCCATAAGCTACTTTTTAATATTTGTACCGGTTATTTGACATATTATATGTCATGAAATTGACACAAAAGCTAGGTTTTTCAACGAAAGACATTCTACTTGATATTAAACACCATTTTTATCTATATACTCAATTAAATAGATTACTTACAATGAAAACAGTCGCCCCTACCGTTCTCAAGTAATCTACAACTACCCTACTCTATTTCACACCATTATTTAAGTCAACAAAGGGCCGCCATCATAATTTGTCCCTCCTTCCGTACAGTAAATATGCATAATAAACTCCATGGATTAGTTGCTTTAACATCCACATTTTTATCTGCGACCCAATGTTATTTTTATGAACCCGACGACATTGTAAAGAACTCGATTTTAATTAAACTGGCTTAACGCGCACAGCCCGTCAAAATCGTCACAAAAAGGGGGAAATAATAAAAATAAAATATTTTTTTCATACAAAACTAATAAGCGTTTTGACAAAGAAGGTTTTATGTGAGCGAGCGGGACCCGGCTCCCGATTATCAACTGACGCCATTGTTATTCGAAATTTGATTATTTTATAGTGTTGCTCTTTAGTCGATTAGTTTATTTTTTAAGTATTTTATTTGGTTCAATTTGATCTCGTTGCCTGTTGAGTTAACGGGCTACATAAACGATATTATGTTGTTTCTCATTAGCATCAGTATCTTTTTTTTTCTCTCTCGTTATCATTGAGGTAGAAAGTTAAGATAAGGCAAAAAATATGCTTTATGCAATTATACTCAAACTTTCTATGCCAATAAAAAGATTAATAGATAAATTAACTGACGCAGATAATCGCAGATATTTGTGCCTAATCATACCTATGATTCATAAAAAAATACTTGTTTGAACTACTGGTCGTGAGAGCTCGTCATATATACGCTTCGTTTAAATCGCCACGCTAATTAGATGCTTATTTGCATGTCATTATCAATCGGCCTACTTATCGATACTTGCACATCACTATCTGCCTCGTTATACATGTTGGTAGCACAGCTTGTCACATCTTTCGTTACGCGGGCTTTTTTCTTAATTACCACATATTGTTAAATCACGTGTTTTTTTTTTTTCAAACCATATTTCCACTAAAAGGATTGAATAGCTTATAATTGGCCGTAATTTGAGCTTACTTTGTTGTCGGTCGACTGCGACGATTAACTGACGTTAAAAAGCAACGATTTATAATGATTGTTATGTTGGTAACTTTGAGTGGGCAGCCATTTTGTTAGTGATGCGATCGGTAGTTAGACAAATGATTTACAATGTCGACGGCTTCGGAGAGCCACGAAAACTATGATTAATTAACTTGAGTTATTGCAGTTGCCCGCTGGAGATAATGGGAATCGTATTAGAAGTTTGTTTTATTTGTTTTGGGAGATAATTTTTAAAGCTTATCAACTTTTTTTGGTCGTCGCCACATTAAAAAGTTGATGTTTAATTAAAAGAGTGTGGCCGAAATGAAGTATCATACGGTAGTATCTGAAATCCTTAACGATTTCACGGTCCATCATCGTTTAATATAAATGGTATAATAAACTCTATCTTGGAGCTTATTTTAAGTGATGACGTGCATTTTCAATTCATAATTTCTGTTTAATTGTGTTTGCTATCAAAAAAATCATTCATTAAAAAGTTCAGCGCGCAGTGACCTTACAACGACGGCTTTAATTACGATATTAAAATATATTTTTTTGGGTAAATCAGTTTATCGTTTTCTGTGTGATATAGTTTTAATGAATTTATCTTCAGCTTGTAGTTTTATGAACGTCAATATAATTATCTGCCACGAAGTCGTAAAACAAAAAGTTTATGTGTTTTGTGACACCCCCACGGGTTATCTGGAAGATAAGGATGTTTGTGATTTCAATTACTTAAGTAATAGTGTCAGTCTTAAATTATTTTTCCATTCGATAATTATTTGCCCTGAAACTAATTTAACTAGTAAAAAAATCTCCTGTTTTTGCCTCATTTAAGTTAAAATAGTTTTATAACTGACAACAGCGACAGCCAGCATTTGTTATCATTGCATGTTGAACACAATTCCTTTGCCAACGTTATATAGGGCACTTTATCAGATCGCTGCTAATAGCGACTAATAAGTCACAAGTAGGTAGTCCAAACGTAAAGACTAAAGACTAGTGTGAAACACATTATAGAAATAAATTGCCTCACTTTTGCAAAACCCGTGTGTTATCACGCAAAACGCACATTTGCGTTGACATAAACGTACCAGGTAATTAAATTGTCGTTATTCAGCAATTATATACTTTATATAAGCTGTTTATTGTTGGTATTTTTACTTATATGGGCTTAATGAGTTTAGCAATGTCTAAGTTTACGTAATTATGTTTAGGGTTATGGCGCGGTGATGTCTTTATTATCAGAAGAATATTTAGCTGGGAACAGATGCATAATGTATTGGCATTGACATTTTCTTATGGCTCTGTTCAAATAGTTATCAATTTCAAATGTACAATGTTTCATATTCTTATCTTCCGGCGCCCTCCAGTTGTAAAAATTTGTAACAGTTTATTACTGTATTTAAAAGAGACCACAGGATGATAATTTCCTTTTAAAAAGTAGGTAATTTTTTGCCACCTGTTAAAGCACTTAAGACCACCAATTGACACTTTGACAGTACCTACATTCAACTCACCATAGTCATTTGTATGGTATTAATTGACAAAACCGAATGTAAATTGACATTTGTCAATTCTTTAGGGAATTAAGTATAGGTACACACCTAACTGCCTGTCAATTAACAATGATTGGTTGGCTCCCCAAATTATGTCATCAATTAGATGATACGTTATGTAATCACTTTGCCACAACGCAAAGGTTAGGGCTTAGTGTCAATCATTGTGAAATACTATCTGTTTCGCGTCTTCACTTATCGCTACGCCATTTTCTCATGCAAATATGTTATTTGCCCACATCATTGTTGCCAAATTTAATTCTATTCGTATCGGAAACCATCGAACCTTTTTGAAAGTTTCGTTTAAATATTGAATTTTCGGCTTTTTTGTTCCTATTTGTATTTCGATTTTACTTGAAGGATTCGTTAACAACTTTAACTTGAGGTTAAAGACTGACAGCTAATTAAAAAGCAGTAGTTAAACGTTTCATAAAGTTTAAAGTAAATAAGACGTACCTACCTAAATAAAAGTACGTAGTAACTCATTCTGTCACAGCCACGATTATCACAGAAAGCCATCATACGCAAGAGAGTTGTCAAAATTCAATTCTTGAAAAAATTAAAGACTTTTTCATACACTTACAGTTATTTTAACTTTAATTACAGGCATTTATTGAAGGTAACATATTTATCATTGACATTAATAGTATTGTAAGCGCGACAATGTAAGTGGAAATACCTTGGATTATGACAGTTTTATCTCGCTCACAAAGTAATCTCCTCATTAAAACTCACCGGCGAATAATAAATAAAAATAAACGATAACATCTCAATTTTAATGTCTCGACCAACAATGACGTTGCATGTAATTGATATTGTACCTTAAATATTACATTATAAACGCACGACCATTATAAAAAGGCACATTGTGGAATTGTGTGCGTGGAATCGTGGATGGGAGAAGATAGGTCCGGGTAAAATGGTTGTGTGCAATTATAATGTCATTAGCAAATGTCAGGACGTCGCCACAAGGCCACTGCGTGCGGAACGCGTACGCAGCCACCCACGGGTAATATTATTCCTCATAACTAATGGCCTATTAAAGTTCCAAGTTGGACGAGGCCTTTAGCATGACTGTTATTTTGATATGAGGCCTAAATTGGTTCAGTAATCTACAAGTAATTGTTTGGAGTGGGCGTGTCAGTTTTTAATTATAATTATATAATTGCTTTTGTAGTACAGAAGTTTCAAAACCGGTAGTGGCACTTTGAATAGAACCATTATGGGAGTGGGAAAGCGAGGGAAATATATAGCATGATACTCGTCATGGAACATAAAGCGAGCTTTGTGTTAATTTGATTTAATATACCTACGCTTTAATTATTTTATTAATATATTCTTGTCGCCAATTTGCATAAAAAGAGCGCAACCACTTGGTACGAATCATGATCATGACTCATTCATAGAACAAACAACTCAATCAAGAACCTATTTGTCACCACAATGTGAATGGATGAAGTGAATCCATTCTCAGTACGTCTACATACATTAACGTGTAAATATGCGAATTACATTAGCATCCTGCTGATTACGATCTATAACCCGCAAAACATATAATAATAGGTACCTATTTTACTAACGCTAAAGTACTATTGTGCAAATCTAACAAACGTCAAATTTCAACACAGAACTAAATAGCATTTATAAAGCAGAAACACTCGACTGTATAATTTGTGGTGTTTCATTACTTCATATTTCTTAGTACGTAGAAATAACATAAGTGGATGATGGATTATCCTCCTGGGGCAGCGGTCGTTTAGTGGTAATCTTTGTTTAATTTAATTTTAATAGTCTGTACGCCACTACAAGGATAGTGCGCGCGGAATTTTATACATGGTTCTTTTTTCGAATTCTATTTTGTGAACGGCCAGAACTTTAGGAAGTGTCAGTGTTTATGGTTAAATGGTGTGACCGAAACAATTTTCGAAAACTTAATAATACCGTATTACTTTTGTAGTCGATTCCATCATCATTTCAATTATAAATATAAATTACCGGTATTTAAAAATCTCATCATTGATTTAACGCTTAAACTGCAGTCATTGTACGTTCTATAAACTTATGAATTATTTATTCATGTAAAGAATTTTATATTTAAAATTCAATATGTGTGTATAATGACAATTTTATTATTGTTCTTGTCATGTCTGCTTGCCCATATAAGTTGTATCAATCGTAGTTGTCAATGTAAGAATAATTACGCTTATTTAGAAACGATTACCGTGTCCAATATTTCTTGAAACTTCTTGGCGGCACTACTTGTGAAGTGAAATGTCATTGAGCTGTCAAAAATGATACATTTTAAATTTTAGTTCCGTACTTTGCCGCGTGTCAAAATGAACTGGCCAGTATAATAAATTATTAAATCTATAACTGTAGTCCTTTTCCGTGTTATTAGAATACTAGAAAAGTAAATCAGTTGCATGTCTAGTATGTCTACACTTTCATTTAAGTATTGCTGTTGACTTTGCGTCTGTAATTATATGGTCGCAAAGTCAAACATATTTTTAAAATTACATAGCTCACGATAACTATCATTACGGCGCATTTTTTAAGTTATGGATGTGGACACAACATGTTTTTAATTTATTTTTCTCTATAAGAATTTACACCTTGGCGCTGGCTACTGTGATTAACTTGAGACCATTCAAAAGTAAATTGACTTGCAAATTATGGTCTTATTTAAGAAACTGCATTGACTTTGAAAGATAATTATTAGAAAAAAATTCTTACCTAAACCTTCAGCTAAAAATAACTAGGTTCGTGTAGGCGAAAGGAGTGACCTTTCCATAACTATATATTTTACTCTAGGGGAAAATACTACTACGGAACCTACTACGCTTTGGAGTGGGCAACTACCTTCATCTTTCTGATTGACCGACCCCTTGACAATTCAAAACTGCCTGTAATTGGTTTATCTATACATCTATACATACTATATACATACAAATAAATAAAATTTAAATATCTGTTTGTAATGTCAAAATAACAACTTTTTGCTAAATGCACATGAAAGTATAAACATGCCTATAAAAACAACAAAAAAAAAAAAAACAATAACATTTTGTTGTGTCTGTCTATCTGTTTGTTCCGACTAACCCCCGAGGCTGGACCGATATTGATAGGACTTTCACTGGCAGATGCTGATATTAGAAGGCGTAACTAAGGCTACTTTTATTGTAGCAAAAACCACGCGAGCTAAGTCGGGCAGCAGTTAGTTTAAATTAAATACTTTGAGTGTTCATTGTTATGCTAACAACAAACCTTTGTCCCCAGGTCCAGATATCCCCGGTTTCCTGCTTCAGCCATTCCGCAAGCCGAAGCGAATCAGAACCGCTTTCTCACCATCACAGCTTTTGAAATTAGAACACGCGTTTGAGAAGAATCATTACGTCGTGGGAGCGGAAAGAAAACAGCTTGCGCAGGCGTTGAGCCTCACAGAGACACAGGTTAGTTTGATGCCTATTGGCCCGTCTTTTGTTTTTGATCTTTGGCGTTTTGATGAATGGAATAAGAGGACTGGTCTGTAAAAATCTTAACGTAAAAGTTTTGTTGAACTGAGCCTATTCTGTGAAAATTTCGGTAAAGTGAGCTCGAAGTGAACTGTCATCTACCTGCCGCTAGGGATTGACAGCTCACTTCACATAAGTTTTCACGGTGAGATTTTAAAGAATACATCGGCTAGTATTCAGAGGATACATTTAAGTGCACTTTTTGACCTATAAATTGTACAAAATAGTCACATGGCTTGTGTGACAATTTTGTACAATACGAGTACCAAGGTCAAAAAATTCAACAAGGTGTTTATAAGAGAATTTCCCTATCAGTAAGAAATTACTGGTAAGGTAATTATGATGTCCTTTCTCTTATGAGTACTTAATATACCTACATTTTCTTTAGTTTTTCTTTGATTTATTTATTTATTTAACAATTTATGTACACACGTATAAACAGACAGAAGAAACAGAAAAATACGTACGAAGGTGATGGTTATTTCTAATGAAATCTCTTCCAGCATACCTGCGATAGGAAAGTAGATAAAGAGATGTAGACAACGTGTGTAAGAGTAGAAGAGAAAAAAATATACATAAAATCAAAATAGCTATACACTAATATAAATACTTATAAACATACAATAAGAGAATATACTTACATACATACTTCTAAAATAAATATCACTCAAATATATACTTAGAACTACAATGTAGTGTAAAATAATAAATACATAATAATATGTAACTATGACGAAGTGGAAAGATAGTGATCTTTTACTTTTCTTTAAAGGCTGCAACAGTTTGGCAGTCCCTAATTATCACAAATAAGTTATTCTTATTCATAAATAGCTACATTTAAGCATAATTTATTTGTGAAACAGGTAGTTGCATTCAAAGATTTTAAAAATTAGGTAGTGCGCTATGTTTTACGAGCAGTGGTAGCCCAGTGGTAACGGCCGTGACTTATGAGTTGTAGGTCGTAGGTTCGAACCCAGACAGGGGCTTTACTTTGTGTAAATTGTATCATCACCACTGCCCTCAAACCGGTGAAGGAAAACATCATGAGGAAACCGGCAAGTCCTAGAGCCAAAAATTCGAAGACATGTGAGCAGACATGTGAGTACCAACCCGCACTGTGCCCGCGTGGTGGATTTAAAGCCCACTACCTCTAATCGAGTCTCTCGATGAGGGGAAGGGTCTGTGTCTCACAGTTGGGACACAGACCAGGAGCTCTGAGTCCCAGCTGTGAGACACAGACCCACATTATAGGCTGACTAGCTTTTGCCCGCGGCTCCGCCCGCGTGGATATCGGTTAACGCGTAAAAAAGTAGCCTATGTCCTTCTCCATATCCCAGGCTATATCTCTGACAAATTTCATGACGATCGGTTTAGCGGTTTAGGCGTGAAAACGTAACATACAGACAGACAGGCAGAGTTACTTTCACATTTATAATATTAAGTATGGATGTCCTAGAACCCAGAAGTCGAAGATAAGTGACATCCACCAACCCACACTGGGCAGCGTAGTGAGCTACGGCCCACTCCCTCTCACAAACACAAGAAAGAAAGAAAAATGCGTTTAATGGCATTACAGCAAAAAATACACTTTAAAACCATAAAAAACAGAAGACAATGATTATAATGCCAAAAGGGCCTCAGCTCTGCATAATGTCAGATGACACACAAGGTGTAGGTACCACCTGACGCTGATTTTCAGCTGCAACCCACGAGTACCATACACTAGAATAATAAAAACATTTAATAAGTAAGTGAAAAATAAAAACATAAGTGATAAATGATAAATGATTTTATTTCTGTAAGTAGGTTTTTACAAACACTTTTACACGTCAATCATATTTTAAAACTAGATGAGGTCGGCATTTCGTATCTGACTACTCTGAGAAGAAAGACCGAAACAAACTCAGAGGTCACAGTCTCTTTTAAAGTCCAGACATAATCTTGGTCAAGTGTGTCCGTTTCCGTTTTAATAAATAAATTAAGATAAATTAAAGAGAGAGAAAATTGGTCCAGCCGTTTGAGCGTAAAGAACAGACAAACATACACACACACTCACAAACTTTCGCCTTTATAATATTAGTGTGATATGATACTTAATAATAGTGTGATGTGTTAATAATAATTATAAATAAATTTTATAATATAATAAATTGATGGATTTGATTTAATTTAAAGTTTATTTATACATTATTTTGTTAGGTATATCTCAAAGGGCAATTTTTTTATTTTTTTCCGACACTTCCAACAAATATCGTTAATGTATCTATACAAAAATGTGTACAAAAACTTAACAAATTATATCGCTCCTTAAATACAAAAGCACCACAAGTCAAAATAAGCAAATTATACTCGTACAGGCGCGGCATTTGCAAAAATAATTTGGATTATTTTATGATTTTTGTATAAACTATGTGTAATACGTAGACTTCTTTTTGTATCAAAAGACGCGTAATTAAAAAGCCTATTTTTCAATAAAGCAATCTTAACAATACCTCGAATGGACTCTGGAAAAAATTACTGAATGCCAAATGACTGTTGACAACTGACAATATGGTACTTTTGCGCGGAACTCAGTTACAGAAACGGTACAAAACAAAACTAACGTGTGTGCGTGTATGGGTGTTTTTGATCATAAAACGACGGCTGTTTTAGCGAAACATTAAAGTTTCATCGTTTAAGATGCATTTTATGCAAAAAAATCAGTTTTGATATTTTTTGAAATGTGTGACTTTTGTATTTAAGGAACGATATACTAAAACCTTCCTCAAGAACCACGCTATCCATTGGTGAAAACAGCATGAAAATCGGTGCAGAAGTTTTTGAGTTTATCGCGAACAGACAGACAGACGCGGCGGAGGACTTTGTTTTATAATATTTAATGATAAGTAGAGTACCTAATCAGCAGTCATTAGCTGAAACAGCTTATTAGAACCTAAACTTTGTCGCTATTCTCTTACGAAATACCTAAGACAAAGTGTGTGAGACATATTACTCAGATTGATAAAACAAATAAAATAATGTCGTAATTAACGTAGCTATTTGTTAAAAACATCCCGATTATTATTTTATTTATTATAATTAATATCTTTAAGGTCAAAAGTCGCAGCGTCATAGATTGCTGTCAATTTAATTTGACATCTTGCTCCATACATTATTAAAAATAACGCTTCATAATAATTTGCGAGCATTTAGTTGTTATCATAATGTAAAGTAAATAATTGAAGTATTAATTAGATATCATGAGATTGTAATAAAATTTATTTATGGTTGTTTTATCTGTAGTATGAGATAAAAGTAGCTTCTGGGTCATACAACGAACATACTTATAATGTTTTAAGTATATTATATGCTTTTGAGATAAGTATCAACATACTGGCAGATGCGTTTAGAAACTTTGTAGCAGTTAAGGCTATTCTATCATTTCCGACTGTATCTACCTAATAACTACCTACACAAATAAATAAAATTGAAGATTGTGTTTGTATTGTCAAAATAACAGCCATTTACTAAATGCAAATGAGAGTATAAAGGGTACTAAAAAAAATATTTTTTTGCCTGGTTGTCGGTCTGTCTGTCTGTCAGTTTGTTCCGGCTAATCTCCGAAACGGCTGAACTGATTTTGATAGGACTTGCACTGGCAGATAGCTGATGTTATAAGGAGTATATTTATTTTGGAAAAAGCCACGCGGGCGTAGCAGCGAGCAGCAGCTGTATAAGGTGTATCTATTCATATACGAAATATTTTAAGAGGAACATCTGTAAGTGGTAAAAAGCCATAGCAGCGAATTTTTTATTTATTAATTGTGTATATTTTTACATAATTATTACAATTTTAAAATTGCTTGAGACATTTATGCAAAGGAGTTGCATTTTCCAAAATTTTACTTATTCTATGAATGACCCGCCCGGACGCAAAGACGGTTGCGGCACGAACGCGGTGAATTTTGATAATTAATCATCATATCAAGTAATTTTAAATTAGAAGCCATGGAAAAGATTTTTTTTTAAATCTTTTAATATTATTTAAAAAATTATTTAAATAATATACTAAGATTTAAAAAAAAAATCTTTTCCATGGCTTCTTTACCACCTAGTAGGTGTATCTCTTAAAATATTTCGTGTTTGAATAGATACAGCCTATATAGTTGACTAATAAATTATTAATATATGGATATCGCTTCAAGGTATGGAAACATAAAGTCCCTTCTATTTACTTTTCACTATAAAGATGGTCCTATCTCACAAAGTTACCATAACAATTATTTTCATGATTAATGACGGCTGTTAACGAATATTGAAATACTGTAATTACAGTGTTTAAAAGGGTAATGTAAACATTTCAGATTAAATGAGATGATAGGTTTTAAATACCAGGCTGATATTTTGATCCTACTTATGTATTGACTATGTACCTATAGCACACGTATTGAAAATTAAAAAATTATATATAATGCAATGCATGTGTATCCATGGTGAAGTTAAAATTTGTAGTAGAGGGAAGCTGAAGAAAAAATTGTTCAGTTCTCATAATCTAAACGTAATTTATAATGCGCACAGCAAAGGAGTGGAAGTCTCTGCCTGCGTCTGTTTCCAAACGCATACAACCCTAATCTATTCAAAGTGAGAGTGAACAGGCTTCTTCTGGGTAAGCTCACTCCATCGTAGACTTTGTCTCTGTCACCCAGACCTAGACTAAAGTCAAGAGCAAACCCATAGTAAAATAAAAATTAAAACTCTTTAATCCGTGATAAGACATTTAAAAATAATGGCAGCTGCAGTAAACAATTGATATTGTAACCACTTTTTTGCTTTTAATGTCATCCTTATGCCTACGGAATAGAAGTCAAAATCGCTTGAACGGACTGTAAAAAAGATTTACTTAAATGTCTAATCTTATTTCAAATGGAGTACCTATAGATAAGATCAAAATAAATATAGTAACTAATTTTTTTATGTCATTCCTTTATTTTTCTAAAAACGCCAAATGTAGTCGGAATTATTTATGTAATCAAAAAAAAAAATTGGCATTTTTGTAATGTCTATGTCCAATGTCTATGTTAGAGAGTTTGGTTTCCGCACTTAGTCCTTCAGATGGACCATTGTGCGTGGGCCATGGCGGCCGTCGATGGTTATTCCAACCAGCCCACCTCCTTCCAGAAGCTAATCACGTCTCCTAGTCTGTTCAGAACATCGGTAAAGGATCTGGGTGCCCCGAGGGTTTCTGTTCTAATCTGGGTGACGCCTGTGCATTCGAAGAGCACATACGCAACGGTTTCTTCCGCTTCCATGCAGGCCCTGCACAGAGGGCTGTCCGTTATCCGTTTTTGTAATGTTTTTAATCTTATGATGTTCTAAACGGATATTCAATATCTGTAATGTGATGTGATACATACAAAGGTGTAAGAAGAATGGTTGTTCCGAAGGGAAACCGATAGGAAACGGGTTGTATGGAGGCTGCGCCCCTGATGTGTGTAGCTTCCAGTCAAAATAAATATACATGTATATCTGCGTAGCGTTTTAATCTGGATATCAGTTTTTTACATGGAGCGACTGCCTATCTGACCTCCGAAACCAAGTTACTGGGTAACATGACACCCCTTGGCAAGATTGGTGGATTGTTGGTCAGACTTTCTGGCTTCTGACTACCCGTAACGTTTGGCGTTGCTTAACCCTGCAGATCAACCCCTACTGCTGTTATTACTTAGCCACGAGCCCCTCCTGTTAAAATAAATATATGTCATTAAAAATAAGTGGACAGTAAATAGCTCAAAACGATTTATAAGTCACGGATTTAAAATAAAAATAAATTAATAAACCGTGCGACATTAAATATTCTTTATTTGCACATTGACCACGTCAACTCATAAAAACTTCGGAATTGATATAATTATTTTGCTCTAGCAACACAATTAATAAAATGGTTTACGGTGTATTTTTTGCGTCACCTGTTGTAAGTTTTATAATTAATTAACACGCGATTAAAAGAAAGTTTAAGCAATATTAAATAACATACTTTACGAGTATTTTCGCTAATACACGAACTGATGTTTGGTAGAAAATGTATTTGATGATGCTGGTAACCCAGCCGTGGAGAGTAAAAAGTAACTTATTAATGCTTTAAAATAATGTACGTAATTTTGACTTAGTTACATCATTATTATTAAGGGTAAAGATACCCTTAGGTGTGTGTAGCATAACTTATTAATGCAGAAAATATGACCGCTAATTAAGTAATAATTAATTATATATAATCGTAGCGCCCGTAGTTTTAATGGAGTTCTGTATACACTTTGAATTTGTCCTACTGCCTAACCTAAGCATAAGCCTAATTAATGTGGCGGCATCTATAACGGCACATGCGAACTACGCATCAAAGACCTGACGTCACACAAATCCTGTATCGCGCAATCAGAGTTTACCGCGCGTCTAGCATATATACAACATCCTGACATCAGACACAACACCGTTCTGGTCGGAGGATCCTCCCTTTTCTATAGAGGATGAGTGAACTTTACACCCTGTTCCTCATACCTCTATAATTAGAACGAGTTCGACCAAACTTTTGTATCTACATATTTTTGTAGTACTACTCGTACATAATAAAATGTTAAAATTGTAGCTGCAGCAAAAATCACAGCAGCTTTTCCGTAGTTATGATGTATGTAGTTGTAAACCCTGAAATTACAACTACATACATCATAATTTTGGAGGAAACCATGTAATGTTAATACATTTGATTATTATGCTCTACAAAACATGCAGATTTGACCGCGCTGTTTCGTCATTAGACTCGCTTCACTTCACTATGATCTAAATTCCAATAAAACCCATGTTAGCCACATTCTCACGTCCACCGATGGATGTCTAAATTAGTACCTACTTATTTGATACTAGCGTCTGACCACGATAAAATATGTTAATCGATCGATCAGGTTAAGCTACGCTTGCTGCGGTTGGTCCATGGATGGGTGACCATCTTTACATATATCGAGACCCCTCTGTGCCTCGGAAAGCAAGTTAAGTCGTTGGTCCCGGCTGTCATTCGTGGATCTTTGACAGTCGATACGGGTCGCCAGAAGCCCGAAAGTCTGACAACCAGTCTTACCAAGAGGTATCGTATTACCCAATAATTGGGTTGTGGAGGTCAGATAGGCAGTCGCTCCATATGATACCAACATAGAAAAAGGCTAGGCAGATTGATTTTTAATACAGGCAGAAACTAGTTCAACGACAGCTTACCTCAAATTGACCTTTTCACCTTCCAGCAGTACCAACAATGATGAGTACATAATCAAAGTCATAGAGGATTAAGTGAAATAATTACCGACATTATCGTAACAATGAAATCGCGATAAGAGTATCAAGCGTTGCGTCTAATTGTTCGAAACTGAGCGAAAAAACCGCTTTAATTATTGGATCATTAGGCGTTGGCGTGCGTGCGCGCAGGTACCGTCGACAACTGCAGTAGCTGTAACTTAAGTAGGTGTTTTTTTCTATTGTATCTGTCGATTTCTTTATCTCGTGTTTTGTTTTATGGGTAATTTGTTTATCTGGTTGGTTAATGATACTGATTTGATTAAGTTTTGTGTTGATAGAGGTTTTCTTTGTCCGTTTTGTAGAGTAGTTTTGGCATTTGAACAGGCCATAGAGCACGGAGACGCCTCGAACGCCTCGAGGACTGCTAGAGGCAGCATTGTTAACACTGTGTCACCGTTTACTTGCACTAAGACACAAATGATGCACCTATATGAATTGACGGCTTTGAAGGCGGTCCGTGACAAGAGTTGTGCGTTCAACGCACCTCGGCGCCACGAATTTTATTATTTCTGTCATCTCTAGGCGCTGCCACTGGCAGCGATTTCGTACTCTATTGAACAGTTAGTGTTCGAACTGAGTGCAAGCTCGAGTCGAGCGTCCCGCGGGGTGGCGCGTGCGGCGTTCATGTTAAACACATACAATCCCTCGCGAATGTTCTGAGTGGCGGCGAGCGTCGCGGAGAATAATCTTTCGCCGCTTACACGCGACCCAAAACGCCCCGCTGCACGCCTTTTCACTCAGGCCGTACACTTATTGTTATGACCTTTTCTCTTTTCCGAATAGATCCTATTCCCTCACATCTATTACAGAAAATTCCTTATCTTCATTTTGTATAGCTTTGTCTTGTCTTTCTTGTCCTGTCTTAAGCTAGAATTCAGGGAAAAGTTCTCTAGAAAAGTAGTAATTTGGATTTCTGTCCCCAAAGTAGCATTGTATTCTCTGGATTCAAAGTCAAAGTCAAATCATTTATTTCAAATAGGCACATAAAAAGCACTTTTGAACGTCAAAATTCACAGAAAAATATAAATTGATTCTGGTTGCCCCTTCCAAAAGGTAGTTTCTTAAGGAGAAGAATAGGCAAGAAACACCACCGTCACTTTATAATTATAATTATATATGAAGACGATGCACCTAGGCTAAAATTACTACATCACAATAGGTAAAAAGAATTAAAAATGAAGCAATGACAGATAAATTAATTATTTGATAGATACATGGTGCTTACACTGCTCACATATTAACAAACATTGTAAAAATAGTCGATTTTCTTAAATTTTATAATATAGGTAAAGATTTATAGTAAAATCGGGTATTTGTCCCTGTTAAACAGATGCGATAGTTTTTTAAATTAAGGGGTTTATTCATAAACGTTGCTTAAAGTTAAGTGACGTTCAAACGTCAAAAATGTATGGTTAAACAGTCGCTAATCATTACTTAAATTTAAGCAGCGTTTATGAATAAACCCCTTAATCTCTAAAGCCAGCCACATATCATTTATCACTTCGGTACTGTAGGTTTTAGGGTGTGGCAAGGATACCGCTTTCCTTCAGGCAGGTTCACGAAAAAACTTGACCGATATGATTATTTTGTAAGAATCGCTAATTGATTAATTTGCTATCCGTCCGTAGAGTTACCAATCGACCGGGTGTGGTCAGTTACTAATACTAATAGCTCAACCTAGTTTCTAAACACATTTGCGATGTTTTTTCAACTCATTAAGTCAGTACTATGTTAGCTGTAATTGTTTGATTTATTTCCAGTTTTCAGCTATTTTGTGTCAGTCTGTAGAACGCGAAAATTGATTGTGTCTGAGGTGATGGCGACGTCTATTTTAATGATTTTGTGAGGATATTTTGTATTGCATGGCTGTAGAAAGAGAATTTTAGCTTTGAGGTCTCGAGAGTCATTGCCAAGATTTGCAAATATAGCTAGAATCGAAGGTTTAAGTTAGATCGATATAGCCTGACTGTTTTATAATGAGCCATCGTTACATTTCAGCATGGAGGCCATCAAATTACAGTCATCGTTCATTATAAAATCACAAACGTGGGATAATTTGGTAGCCAGGTCTAAGATGATATTTTAGGATCACAATCAGAAACCACAAAAAGCCGTAACAAACAACATGCCCGAATATTTCAAATTTGAGTCAATTTCAGTCATGTTCGATTCAAATAAGTCGAATAACATTATAAGCTAGTACCTGATTACAGGAAAAATATATTTTCTCGCGCAACCATCGTTCCAGTATCTACCTATCATTTAGGGACTACCCTTCGATCAATAAATAATACATGTATTTTGAAGAAATTACACCTCTGCTCTCCTTTAGAATTAAAGGCGTATTGTGAAGACAAAACAAATATTACACAACAAACAACTATCTAATTATTATTAAAACGTACTAGTTCTTTCTAACTCGATAAATGTTGGAAACTACCAATTTGGTAGAAAAAAAAAAAGACATGGACATGGCTACACAGTTGATTAAGGCAGCCAGTAGGAAATTAGCGCCACGGCTAATCGCATCATGCAACACTGGTGATGAAACAAAAAATGTGGAGCGATTCATAGATGGATGCACTGGTTCTGTATGTTGAGTTATTATTTTATTGCTGTAGAAGGAAATTTTTAGAATTATAGATTCTTTCATTTCATTGTATTTTTCACTGATCATCATTATATCGGTTCTATAAGTCACAGGTACCGATCTTGTTTATTTTCGGGTTTAAAACTGGAATTTCCTTGTTTAAAAAAAAAAAAAACTGTCTTGTGGAAATTAAAAGTGTGCTCATCAGTGTCATAATTTGACGAAGTTATTAGTGAATTATAATAGTGCACGTGCTTATCGTTTAGGCCCAATTCAAGTTTCTTAAGAGGCAAAAAGCTGCTGTTAACTTTTCACCATCAAATTCTACAAGACTCCAAAGTAGGAATGGTATTCATACCTTCGTAGCTACAAAAATAATTCTCTTCATTAACACATTTCGAACCTACGGAATCCTAAAAAAAACGTCTTTCCATCAACATCAAAGCAGCAATCATTATATCCCGTCACAACTACACATTACCATAGAGAATTATAGAGTAATGAGGCTTGAAAGCCGATCTAATTTATGGTACTTAGGTGATGAGCACCGTGCTTTTATACGGTTATGTTTAAATATTGAGTTCAATTGTAGAAGAATTTACATGTTAAATGAAAATTATTTGTAATTAGGTGTGGTTTAATTAATAGCAGCTGCTTGTTTATGTTCGTTGAGGACCGTTAGTTATGGTTTGAGTAGAAAGTTAGGAGACCATAGACAATGCCGCCTTCCGATTCAATTATTTTGAACATGTCTTTAGTATGTTTTCTAATATAATACAGGAAAATATAGGAAAAAAACTGTTTTTTTTTATATTTTAAGTAAGCAAAGTACTTTTCTACTATTCACGCTACAATTATGTCAACTTGTTGTTTACACAATACTTTTGCGTCTCTGAAACTCCTGAAAACTGTATCGATGCAACTAAATATAAGTAAACCTTCTATATTACGTCACTGATGAAATACGTAAGTAAATAGTAAAGTAGTGACATGCGGTTCTACTCAAGCCATTCCATAAAACTTTTTGTCTGTTTCTTCTTTTGTATTACGTGTTAAAGCCTGCTATTGATTTTAAAGTATCTAAAGTGGCAGTAATTGTGTGTATGTAGGGTGTCGATTATAATACGCATTGCACGTCGATTAATATTGGATGCAGAACTTGAGCACCGTAATTACCTTTTTTTCTGTATTTATCAATAAAAAGGCTTAATGTACCTAGTGTTTGAACAGTGTAGAAAATATTTTAATACTATATTTGACCAAGGTATAGCGGCAAACACATTGCAGTAAAACCAAACCAAAAAAAAAAAGAATGGTCAAATTAAATTAATATCCTTTCTAGAAAATAACAATGACTGGAGACATTAGACAAAGCAGATTGACCGATAAATTGGTCTCGACATTTTTAGATGTTTTTCGACACTAACACTATTTAGAAGAAATCAATGAACTATAATGGCAACACAAACAAGTGTAAACATACAACCATCGAGGTTTATAATCCAATATGTTTTTTTTTTAAAGGCAAGCCGCGATGACGTACAGCCAAGACAGGTTATACTCGATACAAGTAATTTTATATTATTAACTAAATTACACGCAGCTGGCCTGTTCGTATGTTCGTATATAGTCGACTATTAAGATAAAATGTTTACCATACTTAATTCGATTATTGGAACTCGAGAAAACGTAATTTTTGAGGGAAATGCTCCTTGGCTGTTTTTTTATACCTTTGCTCGTTATGTTGGTTTATATTTTTTTTAATTAGTCATAATTTCTCAC
Source organism: Dryobota labecula (assembly GCA_947523025.1). Lineage (NCBI taxonomy): Eukaryota > Metazoa > Arthropoda > Insecta > Lepidoptera > Noctuidae > Dryobota > Dryobota labecula. The sequence continues at coordinate 3,226,915 of OX383305.1, read as the reverse complement.
ATATGGCGGCGCTGCGTTGTTAACGTGTTCGATTTTTGAAGTTTAAATGTGCATTCTCCATTATGAGCGTGGATTTTTATCGATATTTTTAATTTTATTTGAAAGTTTAATTTTTGTTTTCGATTACTGGCACGTTTCTCGAATATTTATTATTGTTGTGAAACTAATATCATAATATTTTGTCATTGACTAGTACTTTGTTTTAAATAATCGTGCTATATAACTAAATGCAGCTGCATATTATTTAATTTTTACGTAATATTTGATACAGGTGTGCTCTTAATTTCACACCTTCGCTGCGAAATTATCAGCACTAAAATGATTTAAAATGATAATGTTTGAGGTGTTAAAAATACAAATTCGTGCCATTTTAATGCTTTACTTTTATTTTATTTATTAAAATGCTGACATTGAATCAAAGACTGGGACAACCTACACTCACCTGCAAAATTGCATGGATACCTTAGTGTTTATTTTCCAGTGAACGTTTGAGTTCAAATTTTCGAAAATAGAACTAGCTTTCGCTTTTCGCTTCACACGATTTTGTTTCTGTACTGTCCATGGATTTTTGCAGTCGACCGTACCTTATTTTTAAAGATTATCCTTTTTTATGAAAGGATTATTCAAAGGGTTATTCAAGCGTATGCTTATATAAATGAATTATTTTTCTAGACATTGTAAGAGGAGCTACTGGTTATACATATCATTAAAGCACCCAAAACCGTTTTTCTCCATTCCAATAGCTACTACTAGAATTAAATTTACGAAAACGCTTTATATTCTCTCCAATTCCACCTACTGTTTATTTAAGTCCGAATCAACATAAAAACTCGCTATCTATTCGCAGAACAAAAAATAACGCTCGAATCTCAAAAACCTATTTCGATTACGTCTCAATTGAGCAAATAAAAAAGGTAGCAAATATTTATTTTGTTCCTGCGCATGCGTGATATTGGGGGCGTAGCTCTACGGAGTCCTACCGCGGAGTTAACACGGTCCCCCGTGGGGGGCGCGAATAAGGGGACGCTTTTGAAATGAAATTCTTTTTATGAAAAAAAAAAAGTGTAGGTAACTGCTAATTAAGTCAGGTTTCTTTCATTTTTTTTTGTCTATGGTATAACAATGGATGTTTCTTGTCTGCATGAAAAAGAGTTTATACACTGTAGCGCAAATTTCAGGCTTTCTTAAATAATATGTAAATGGTAGAATCTTTAGCGATATCATAGTGTAGAATGTAAACCGATGTTTTACAAATACCTACCTGTAATAAAAACGTTGACTTTGACTTTGAAAAGAAATGTCCCTGGATTTTTTTGAAGAGTGTCCTTAGAATTTCAGGGTATCAAGAAGTTGAGGATCTCTGGTCTCTTAGATAGATTCTATACGTCAGTAGGTACTACATACTTATTCAGTAAACAAATTACATCTGAAACAAATTATAAAAATGAAAAAAAAAAAAAAAATATATAAACAACAAAATCTTAAATCTTCAAACATAATCATAAGTCTGCGTAGCATACGAGTATAATATATATAATAATATAATAACTTTTTGAAATTATTTAATACATAACATACACACATAGGTATCTTCCATTACCATCATACGTACCAAACAAAATATACCTAAACGATAAATCATCCACCATTAAAACGGTATGTCCCGTCCCGTATTCCACTTACGACTTTTAATGTCGGAAATCGACACGCGTTCGAACCGTGTACGGTTTTATTACCGAACGTTCCGGTACTGACGAAGTTTCGTATGTCCGGTCACCGGTAGTGTAATTGCAGCGGAATTTAACATTATAACTAACGTCTATATTGTCTATGGTTCTGATTGAAGTCACTGAACTTTGTTTCGTGTTTATTAAATTAATATAACTGCAGCTATAAATCGTTTTTATTGGATTTGCATAATGGCTAGATAGATTTATTTTGTTAAAGATTTTGCGTAGGAAATGATTTAATTTAATTTACGCTCAGAGAAAAAGATGAAAAAAAAAATAATGATATTGATTGTTTATAAATGGAATGACTTTGTTAATGGTCGGATTCCTGTTTTTTTCTGCCTACTAATTTAAATCGGGGAAATCTACCTAACGGTTTTTTCTGCCAAAATACATCGACTAATTACAAATAGCTGGCAGGCTAGTTACCTACTTACTAATACTTATTAGAATACATAATACAAATGAGCATCTATGTATGTAAGTTGGAGTTATTTGTTAAAACTTAACCCTTATCTATCCTCTTCGTACAACACTCGAATTAAATCTTATTTATTTATTTCATTATTTATTTCCACACAATAAAATACATAGAGATACGACATAATTATAATTTGAATACAAAGGTCTTAGTTACCGCCAATTTCCACCAAACAAATTCAACGATTACTGAAAATAATTCTGTGCTTCACTAATGGCGAACGGAAGCGACGTAAGCGGGCGCTTTTCCACATCCGGCCGGTACCTACTCGATTATCGACTCCTGCGTTTTATCGTGCAATGCCATCACTTAGGCAAAGGAAATTCGCGTTAAGCCTCGTTGTTTGTGAAGGTGAATTGATGGGTTAATTTTAACTTCATGTTTGTTTTTCTTGACTGGCCTATTTGTTGAGGAACGCTTTGGTGATGAGCTTTCGTCTATGAAATTGGAATGGTTTTAATTGATGTTGTCTTTGAAAGTGTTCATAGAGGTTTTATGAAGGCTTGAACTCGTTGATTGTGTCTAGTGATGTTGAGTGAGGATGTGGTTGATGAAAAGTCATGCTTGCTTTGAATTGAAGATAAGTACCTTTAAGTTTAGTAGGTACTGTAGTTCCGCAGCCCTGGTACCGGGTTGTATGAAGCGTAGCTGTCAATAAAAAGCTGTGCTGAATTTTATATATTTATTTTCAAGGAGTCGTGTTCAATTTTGTGCGACCTAAACAAATCTACCTTACAATGAACGATCGCCTCTTCTACAATTTTTAAACTGATTCTAAATCAATTTCAACTAGAATAATTTGTCTGCCACCCTACATGATGTAAGGCTTACCTTACATCATGCAGGCTGGCAGACAAATTATTATTAAAGAATTGTCTGCAAAAGGGAACCCTTACATTGTAAGGAAATAGGAGAATTCCTTTTATAAAAAGCAAGAATCGTATTTGCTAGTTATCTACGGTAAAAAAAAAGTATTTTTACTATAAACAGGAATAGGTACCTACTACCTCAATGAATTATTATTTTTATTTTAGTCTTCGACGACAAACCAATTCAAAAGCCAAGCTAGAAAAACCGTAACAAAATCAAAAATGAAGAAACTCAAAGCCTCAATAATCTAAACCCAGGTTCAAATACAAGCTCGCTAATTCGCTATGATTACTTAGCACAAAACGCCAAAATGGCGGCCATGTAATAAAGAAATTCGACCATTAATCAACGGTACCTACGGGCCAAAAACCAGTTCACACACGAATAATAACAGCCAATTTGAGTGATGTTGTCTCTTTTACACAGGGCGCCATGATTTTTCATAGGGTTAGAAAATTGACATTGACAGCCGTCTGTCAAACAACTGTCAGTTTTTCGGTTTTGGCGGGAAAACTGAAGCCTGAAATAGAAAAACAGAAACGGGCATAATTTTCGGTGGTAGTGTTAAAATAAGGTGTAACTTAGTTGCTAATGTGCAAAAGGAATAATATTTTTTGTCTCATTTGTTCTTTTACCCTCTAAGTCCCTAAAGTTTCAAGGGTTGCCACCGAAAAAATATTCCACTCACTTATTCCTAACCGAATCACTTTATTAACATCCAATTAAAGCTCGCCAACCCTACAAATATCTAACAACCCCAATTTGTCACTCAAATGTCCCTTTCTAAACTATATCTGTCCTTTTCCCTCGCTAATGGAGCTACAATAAAGTAATACGACGATCCGTTTAAATTTTCCTCCAAATTCGCGCGGCATTCTTAATTGCGTATCTCCCCTATTCGTTTCTATCTCTTTCTAACGCGTGGAAGCTTGTATAAGTCTGTCTCGCTTACTAATCCGTAGGGGAACGCCATAATCGGGCACATAAGCACTTAATCGCATTTCGGGCCATGTTGAATGACACCCCTATTTATTTAGTACGGGTATCATTGTACGGATCCCTTTTCCTATTATAACGATTGTTTGTGGAGACTTATGACTTTTATTTAACGACCAGCGTTGTTAGACCTCTTTTGTTGGTATAATACAGTTTTATGAGGGTTCATTTTACGGTAGTTTTGTGCGTATGAGCAGATGCGTCGTGTAAAACGAATTAAAGTTTATTGTTGTTGTAACGCGAAGTGGTAGTACATTAAATTTGCATCAGAATGTGATAATTGTTTGATGGCCCGTCTCGTTGCGAATTTTTTGAGGTTTAATACTCGTTTGTGTTTTTCGGAATGGGAAATGAGTGTGTTTTAGAATTAATGGTATGTTATGTTTGTAGAAGAGACCCAAATTTTTAACTCTAGAGTTCAGGCATCTATTTAAAGACATTTATTTAGAATTGAAAATATCACAGAACTACATTTTATTATAAAATCCGAATTAACTGCACTGAAACAATGTTAAATTAAGCTGAGTGAGTAGAAACCTATAGAAATACATAAAAAAGAACATCATAACTAAAAACATACCTAGATCACCGTAGATTGACATTGGATTTCTCAAAAAGCCACTCCTAAAAAGACTTAAAGGTTCAAAACATAATACACACAAAAATAAATCTTATAAAAATAAACCTTAACCCTACAACATCAACGTAAAATGATACAAAATTACATAGTACCGTACACATCCCCAGGGGTACAAAAGACCGTATGATGGATGCGAGCGGCGAATAACCCGTAACCGGCAAATGGGCCTATGGGACCGGCGGCACAAGGGTTGAATGGAGAAGCCTGATAGGGTCTTTGAATTATGTAATTGTAATAAAATGTATGATGTTTGATCTTGCAAGGAAGTATTAGATGATATTGATGTGGTTGGAAAGGAAATGGATGCAGATTTGGATGTGGATTTTCAGTAGATTGAATAATGACAATATCTGTTTACTTCACCTATAAATATTAATTAATGTATACAAACTATTTTTAACATTTTAAAAAAGTAAGTATGGAGTTTCTTGCCCATTCTTCTCCATACATAACTACATTTTGGAAGGCGCAACTAGAATCAATTAACTATTCATGTAATTTTTGACGTTCAAAAGTGCATCTTCGTGCCTATTTGAAATAAATTATTTGACTTTGACTTTGACTTTGACTTGTTCGGATAAGTTAGGTACTATTTGGGGCACCTAGAGTCAAATAACAGATGCCTGGGATATAGGTAAATTAGAATATTGTCATGAAAGTTCTGTATTTGGTCTTTTTATGTCCAAGTCCATTATATAAAGAAAATTAGGAATAACTATGCAGTGAAACAGAGCACACGGGCATGGGTGATAAACACGGCTGCGTCTCACAAAAGGAATAATAAGAAAAAGGAAATACTTAAAGAGTAGGTTCCAAAAGATTTAACACAAATTGGGTAACATTTTACGTAGTTAAACACACAACACCATTCTCTACAGCATTAGTTACTACTATAATTATCATGGTTAAGACGTTCGAAGTAAAATCTTCATGTGACTCTGGCATTCACACAAAGGATGCAATAATATCCATTTTGTTATTAAGTAAACTTTGATTTACAATGACTAAACACAGGTTAAAAAGCTATTGTAAGAACAGTGGAGAGTCGTTAAAATTCGCATAAAATTTAAAAGGTAAGAAGAGCTGAAGTGTTCTGTACGTACTTTGGCAGTATGTTTATATAAGGAGACGGTACCTACCAACTAAACTTCTTCATAATAAAAATTGTGATGAAAGTACCCGAACAGTGCAACATTATTTCGGCCTTTTTTGATACCGGTCCGAATATAATGCCTTGCGGTACTCTTGCCGTTAATGTATGATATCTTGGTGGTTTTCTCTCATATCACCACAAACTATACGAGAATATTAGCTCATATTTACTACTTGTTGTATTATCATTGAGAATTTGCGCAAAGCCTTAACTACTCAAAACCAGCGAAAGCCTTCGAACTCTAAACTGCGTAGAAAGGCAAATAAAGATCTAAAATTATGTCCCTTTTACTAAAGACATAAGTATCGTGTCGTAAACGTTACGTAGGCTATAACAGCTGTACTTGTAAACGGCAACCGGTCATTTGGACTCATATGTGAAACACTTAAGGCTGCGTGCAGACCTGAGTCAGTCTTTAAAATGTATAGAAAATCTCGACTCAGGTCTAAACTGAGTTTAGATCAATAATGGCGCGCACAATTGCAACAGAACTTGCACACAGTCAAAAGTTGTCAGTTATGTATACAGTGGCATCAAGCTACAAGAAACTGACAAATTTCTCCAAACGATTTCAAACTTAAAAATTTTGATGATTAAGTTCAGAATCGAACGAGAAAATTTGACACTTTGTGGTAATTTGATGTGCTGGCCACCGTACTTAAAAAACAGTTTTGGACATAAGACAAATTCTGTCTATGATAGAGAAAACTGTTTTGGCTCAGGCATGCACAGTCTTAGAATATGTATTACTTTGTTTGTTACGAATAAGCAGCATCAGTTCACATGGAATTATGTTAGATATTTGTACGAGAATCGATGCCAACTTTGTATAATTTTGATTGATATTGTTTTGTTTTGACAATCTTGATGATAATAAGCGCTATTTAGTGAGTTCTTGCGTCGATCTTTAAAATTTATTTTTAGCTCGTGGCTCACTCCAGTTTAGAGACTTCATTTTTATTTGGTTTTAAGTGGTTTGTGAGGCCACAAACGATTGAGATTTATGACGTCTTCTGTCAAATAACCTTCCAGAAATATTAAGTACATATAAGTAGGTAATTCACATCACAATAAAAAAAAAAACAAATGTGAATGTTTTCATTTCCCGGGAATGAATTTAATTCAAAGAGCGTTTGAAAATGAGGATTACAAAAGTGACCATCTTAGCATGACGCTTTATTTAAAAAGCTTTTTTTTATACAAAGTGACATTTCTTTTCACGATATTTGACATTGCACCGCAGAAATCCTTCTACAATCTGTCATTTTGTTTTTCGTTTCTAACGATCTTTGTCTAGGTCCTTTTTTGTGTAGACTATTTCAGAAGAAAGTTTTCTATCCCAAACTGTCAAAATCACTCTGACAACAGACAGTTGTCTAAGGTTAGTGGAGACCATTTGGTCGCCATCCTAAAGACAGTAGAAACCTTTCTAAACTGTCTACACGAAACGTCATTTTTGTCTACTTTTCGTCGATAAAACGCTGCTCGTGCTAAACCTGCATGATGTTGCTATGCTTCTCAACTACATATATCTCAAACTTTGAACTTCTTCAAACATTTTGTTTTTTCTCTCACATAGATCTTTCTAGGATAAACAACGTCACGATACATAGTGTACCTACTCCCCTCTTCCACGCACCATTACTCGTAACAAAAGGGTGGCATCGGAACTAACTTGATTGATATTTGATGTCGATATATGAAAGGTAATGTAGCGTGTCTGTCGCAGTATGGGACCTTATAATTGAGGGGGAGACGCCATTAAGCCGTGAACTTTTAATATTTATCATTTTTCTCTCACGGTTCTGGTTGGAAATCTGGGAAAGTTGGTACTCTGGGCCAGTTAAGTATTACTTCAATCGGTTTTTGTTCAGTTGTGTGAAAGGTTTACGATGTTTCGTTTATTTATTTATTTGTTTGTTTCATGTTTGTTTTATTGTTTATTTGTTTCATGTTCTTTCACTGTTGTAACATTTTTGTATGTAGTTGTACTACGTTTTTGCGTTTTTAGGGTTTAGTCAACAACGAACCCTTATAGTCTTGCCATGTCCGTCTATCTGTCTGTCTGTCCGCGGCTTAGCTCAAAGACTCTTAGTACTAGAAAGCTGTAATTTGGCACGGATATACATACCGGTAGAACGGGGCTATTTGGATTTTCGGGGGTTATTTGGAATAAAGTAATTGTAAGATTTGAGTTAACATTTATACGTGTATGCAATCTAGGTAATATAACTGCAAAAGAGTGATTTACACTACAATTTAAAATACGCGTAAAATGTATATTCTTCATTTTCCTATAATTAATTTCAAATAACAAGTCAAAAAAACCGGCCAAATGCGAGTCGGACTCTCGCACGAAGGGTTCCGTACCATTATCTATCCAAACGGCAAAAAAATCATGTCTGTTGTATGCGAGCCCCCTTAAATATTTATTTTATTCTGTTTTTTTTTGTATTTCTTGTTAGTGGCAACAGAAATACATCATATGTGAAAATTTCAACTGTCTTAACTGTCACGGTTTATGAGATACAGCCTGGTGACAGACGGACGGACGGACAGAGGAGTCTTAGTAATAGGGTCCCGTTTTACCCTTTGGGTACGGAACCCTAAAAAGCAGATAAAAGTCCCGTTTAATGAAAGTATAGAGTTCAATTATAGGAATCACTATAACACTAAAATGTTTGATAGAAAATCGTACAAAAACCAAAGTTAATAGCTTATTCCCTTGTAAATTTTTATCAGTAATAAACTAAATTGTGATTTGTAACTTGTACGGAATTGTAAGGTGCCATAAACGTACGATTGCATCAATTTCACGCCAATCCGTTGTAACTAACATGGCGATTGACTGTTTTTACCGTCGCATTCAATTTTTAATGGAAATCCTGATAACTTATTGCTTTCGACTATAAAAATATAATCATATATACGTTTCTACCTAATTCTAGATAATCTTATGTTGTGGAAAATTTTCTGAGGATTATTATGCTTTTTGATTCTAGACGGAAAAGTTTGCTGTAGAAACTATAACATTATGTTTTAATAAATAATAGCCATCGTTCCTACATACTATGTAACTAATAATATCAAAAATCCTACCTATTATTTGTCTTCATTTGATTAATTTTGTCACGATTTACAAATAAAGGCTCCTACAAACAGGCGCGACACGCGAAGCGACACAAAGAGACCGCTCGTCACGCAGCACGTGGAGTCTATGTGTATATGTCTGTAGGAGGTTTAAGGGTTTGGCAAAAGCAATGCACTTAAATTGGCATAAGAACCTTGTATTTCTTCCAGAACAAAAGCAAAGTTAAAATTATTATCAGCAATTACCCTTTATTGTATGACTCATTCACTATAATAAACCACATTGGAGACAATTCAAAATATAAACCAATTCCTAACCTAAATAAGCGTAATGTACAACCTTATCTCCATTTTTGGCAGAATAACAGATATACAGTCTCCATGCATTAGTTACAATATCTCAAAAGCGTACTGGCTGGGTAGAACGTGAATACATTTCGCAAGCCATTAACCACGTGACAAATTGTCTTACAAAATGGCTGCCGACGTTTTTTGGGCGGGAAATCTGTTGTTGGTGCGCAGAAAAATTCGACAACGAATTTTTCTTTCAATAGCTTGTGATATATGATTGGAGGGGTCGCATTGAATAGTTTTTTATTGGCTAGTTCCTTTAATCCTTTATCGCTGTTCGTCGACCATGAAATGATGTTATGATTTGTGTTTTCTATTTTGTTTTGTTGTTACTCCAACAGTTTTAGTTTTAACTATGCATAACATTTGTTTTATTTTTGGCCAGAACGAAGAATCCATTGATGAGTCTTTCATTGCCATGAAAACCAATTTATTTTCACTTGTGTTATCCAAACTAAACTCACAAAGTAATGTTTGGGCATCTTTACTTATCAGAACAGTAATTAAAGGCCCTATAATAACCCAATGTTTTTTTGTTAACAGGTAAAAGTTTGGTTCCAAAACAGAAGAACGAAACACAAACGAATGCAGCAAGAAGAAGAAGCAAAGACTGGAGGCAAATCAGGTTCCTCAAATATGAAGCCAGATGATGGCAGTCAACTTAACAACTCCTACGAAGAAGATGATGAGGAACTCATCGATATGGACATGGACGAACTCAGTGAAAGTGAGAATGAAACGTAAGACAGTGGAATAAGTGATAAAACGTGTAAATATTAATGTAATCTAGATGTTTAGAGTATAGTTTTATTTATTTATGATTTAAAAGAGATTTTAGCACTGGCGAGGATGAGATGGGGTCTATAGCCTTATTTCGACTGACAATGACTTTGGTATTAGAAAAGCGAATGTAAAGAAAGTTACGTCTGAATTTGGATTGCGTGAAATGAGTTGATTTATGAATACATTTCATCTCGATTAGAATAGGCAATTTTTTATAGACCAAGTCCAAGAATTTGTCATCAATTATCTTAATTTCAATAATTAATTTAGGCACTTAGCATGTCGCAATCAAATTCGCAAGTTTTAATTAAAATTTATTTGATTACTAAACCTCGTTTATCAACAGTCGACATGATCAATCTTCAAAAAGTGGGCGTTAGTTGGTGTTTGCAATAATTTATATCAATTCTAAAGCCATTAAACCAGCCACATCATTAAATCAAATTTATAAAACGGTTTCAAAATGGCTTCCCGGGGTCTTGTTAGCGTCACGGCTTATTAGATAACAAAATTGGCCGTATTATAATAGTTTTTGGGGTTTAAATTAATTAAAAATGGCTCTTTTTTGATGTTCATCCAGTGATGTGGGTATAATTAGACATTTTAGATTTGAAACGTTGATAGGCAGGGTCTGTGGTTTCTCAACGAGCGCTGTCAACGATGGACAAGGATACCAATACACGAGTTACTGGTGGTAGAGAGAGATAGGTGTAATATAGAGATGAAGGCGATTATGGGTGCGTTCAGGGCCCTATTATTAAGAGATGCGTTCGAAAACTATCGCGTTCTCGAATCGCGTTTCGTAATTGCTCGCGACGTAACCAAATTGTTTTCGAGTCGTTGACGATTGTTCTCCACGACTATTTGTCTACGCGTTAGGAATTTATCGATAGAGATCTTTTTGTTGTTGATGATTTCTTTGACGCGTTGCTTAACTGTTTAGTTTGACTAACGACGTGTCTGGACTATTGTTTTAATGTGTCACATTCTTTTTATGAGTTTGTAAGCCTGTATTATTATGGCCATTATCAATTTGGAAGACCAGTTTTTATTATGGAAATAATGTTTTGGATTCGTTGCCGTGATTCCGAAAATAAAAATGAGTTCACTCGCGAGCGGCCATTTTATGGCGATTATAGTTGAATGCTTAAATCTGTACGGTCAATTAATCGATTAGCAACTAAGAATTCGCTTAGTTAAAATCGATTGCTGACAAAATGCATGGTTTAGCGGAAAAACTTTGGTTTGTTTGTTGTTCAAAGATATGACATGTTTGGTCTAAGATTTCTATTCATAATTTTCTCGAATTTAAACTATCCAAGTTCAGTTCTCATTGGACTGTTTACTATGTTCCTTCACTAGGCTGTAGCCTTTAAACCCGAGTTTAAACGAGCGATTATAAGGCTAATTTGTATTTTGCTTTCCGTCTTTTGTTCATGTGATTTACGATTACGAGTATCGAGTTCTCGCCGAATCGATTTACCGAGTGAATCGATTTTAAAAACAAACTATTTTGTTTTTGCTCGGTACCCGCGTGTGGTTTTGCCATGTTGTTACAAAATGTAGTTTTGAAAACATGCGGTGGTAATATATTTTTAATTGCGTGGCTTTATTGTGAGAAAGTTGATTTTTATGAAGTAAGTAAAGAAACCTGCCAGTTCCTTTGTTATGATGCTACAAATGACTAAATATTTCCTTAACAACTCTACCAAAGATTCGAGTTTCAAATATTTTCAATAAAAAGATTAACCGAATTCTTTAGTCGAATAAAAATAAAAATCGAACATCGGAATTCGCTAACTACCACACTATTCGGTTCAAATGCGCGATTTAAAAAAGCAAAAAAAAAAAAAACAGGCATGGTACCAAACCGCTTGGCTCCACGCCATTCGTAATTTGAAATCTAGATTCCATTTTCAGCTCAATTAACTCTTAGTCGATTTTAATTATCGATTTTATTCATTAAGTGTTTGCGATTAGCGGGCATGTCGATATTTTACGATGTATTCTTTCGTAAAAGTTCGTTTTTAATTACATTCGCATTGATTGCTTTTAACTCGCTGATTATGTGACATTATAAGGTTTATTGGAGTCATTGGATGTTGAGATAAGGCTATTCGATTTTTGAATTGACTTCGACATAAGAATTTTGAGTGATGCTCATTGTTTTTGACATAAATTAATGTTGTAAAATGGACCGATTTCAACAAAAAAATCATGATGTTTATTTCATAACTAAGTCAAAATAAATACTTCTCAGATTGATGTACTTAATATAAGTTAAAATTTTAAATGTTTATTACGTATGTAATTTCAGAAAAAAAAAACTGCTTTGTTGAAATTGGTCGTTGGTACTTATAGCTCAAAATTGAGTAGCAATACACATGAAAGTAAAGCATATTACATACTATAAAGTTAACAATTCGCTCAAATATAGTAGTTTTATTAAGCCAGTTCCTTTAGAGTAATAATATGTTATGTGAATAAAAATATCTAACAACTTTGTGCAGTATTATAATAATTCTACATCTTGACGTTGGTTCTCTAACCACATGATGTCAGTTCACGTCAGGAATCCTGACTGTTTGTAATTTGACGTCAAAATGTCAAACGCAGCGTTTTGAGCTGAAATGTTAATAATAAAAATATGTCATTGTGTAATTTATATTATGATTTCCAAAAAGTAATTTAAATAACTTGTCGTCAATTTAGATAAAACTAAAAATACTATTATTGTTTTAATTTTTTTGATGTTTAAATGCATAATAAAATGGAGATCAACGGTAACCGATATTAACATACGCTACTTTTGCTATCAATATTTAAAATTCAAAAGACTTTTTTATAATAAAAACAATTTATTTATTTCTTGAGAAATATGTGGCTGTCAGTATAATTGGATTTTAAATAATTTAATAAAAACTGGAAACTACTGAACGCGGACCGACATGTGTTTTTTAAAGAAAATATTCTTATTTAAACTTCATGATCATTTGTGAAGACATGAAGATTGTATAAATTGTATTCGCGTAATGGCGTCTTTTTTACAATACATGTACTACTTTAAACTAATGGCTCGAAATAAGAATAGGAGACTTTAAAATGTATAAACAAGTACCTACCTTAACAAAAGTGATGGAAGTGAAATTAGTTTGACAACTTTGACAGTTAAACGCTAAACGTCAAATTAGCGAAAAGATCAATCCTATTTTTATTTTGGTCGCATCGAAAGTTAAAGATATTGAAGGAGGAGGTCCTTCTATTAAGGTTGCGCCAATCGACAGCTCTATAGAAAACTGTGTGTTGGAAAATAACATCTGTCACATTTATGAAGCTTGCTATTGAGGTAGATTTTCCTATAGATACCTATGCATCTAGTTTTTATCCTTAATTCTCACAGAAGTAATCTTCATCGATATCATGCTTAACTTTGGATATATGACGTCAAACATTGGAGTAACCACCCCACAATGTTTGTGTAGAAAGAAATACTGACTAGCGCAGCCTTAAGAGCCAGGTTTGTGCGTTAATGAAATGACTCTTATGTTCGCTGGCTCAATTGCAACAATAGGTCTGTGAGATGTAATGTCAAGTAAAAAAGTGAGTTCTGATTTTTGTACCATTATTGAATTTCATCATGTAATGAAAATCAATATTTCACCATTTTATTAGATATCTGAAATATACCGTTTCATGAAAGGCTGATCAACTCCGCTCACACACAGTCAAATCGTTGAAATAAATAATAACAGCCAGTGAAATCACTTGACATGAGATTTCACAACATTAATTTTCAATAGAATTTCAGGTAAATCGGGGGTAGACAGACATCGGAAACTACACTTTTATCTATTGTATCTTTGAGAGATCCCACACACCTTGTCGGCGTTACTTAAAGCATGCAAATGTGGTTTGCAGCCTAAATGGACTACCCAATAGGCTTCAGAAATATTTTAACATTATAAAGCAAACTCGTGCGCGCCCCCGGCACCGCCTGCTTTTAACAATAGCCATAACTTCCTTTTCAACTTTAAAGACCAGTGAGATCGCTTCAAGCGTTCCCATTCATTCGTTCTCAATCATTCACATGTTGACAGATGGTGAGACGAGAAAATTGACCGATTTATTTAATTGTAAGAAAAAATAAAAGGAAACAGAAAATTGTAAATAAAACTATTTATTTCTTACTTTGTACTTAATATGGAACTTATGTGTAAGGTTGGGCGCATATGGAGCACTAGCAATTTGTTGAACAGAACGGTTTTTAGTGGTCATCACTTTTCTAAAGGTTTTGTTCAGGTGAAAAGGTTTTCTTTAAAGTTAAACTTATTCTTATCCTTTTCTTTAGATAACACAAAAGGACAATTTAAATTGTTGGTCCAAGCACCATTTGGTGATGAAAAATATAAATAACAAAATTACTGTACTTACAAGGCTATAAATAGTCTTTTACACCGCGTTTTGTTCCGTCTACTAGGCAATCTTTTTGCCGATTGCCTAGTAGACAGCCCTACATCAATCTTGTCAAATGTGACGCAGTTGAAGTTAGTTTGACAACTTTGACAGCTAAACGTCAAACAAAGACGTCAAATTAGCGAAAATATCAAGCCTAATTTAAGGCAAATAATTGCTTTGATGAAATTTTCAATGAGAAGTAGAAACAATTGATTGCCTAGATTTAAAAAGTCACTCCATTTGCGCCCAACCGTTAGTATTGTAAATGTCCCTTGAATAAAAAATAAATGTTCCTTCTCCTGGTTAATGCCACTGAAACAGTTTGTAAATAATTAACTAACGTTAACAATCTTATAGGCTAGTTGTACATTCTCTTTATTTAAATCAAACATAGTAAAACTGTACATATATGTGTGTTTAGATGTAAAAGAATACAGTTTAAGTGTATTTGTGTGTATATCGAGTAACTTCTCTTCGTGACTGTACCCAATGATATTATAAGTAAAACTGGCCAAGTAAGAGTCGGACTCGCACATGAAGGGTTCCGTACCGTATTAGGATCTAGCAAAAAACGCTGAAATAACTGGTGACTCCTTCAATTTTTAAATTTATTAAATTTTCATAATTTTTTGTCATTATGAAATTAGAAATACACAATCTGGGAAAATTTCAACTGTCTACCTATTATAGTTCATGAGATACAGCCCGCTGATAGGCAGACGGACGAATGCACAGCGGAGGCTTAGCATTAGGATTCGAAAAAAAAGGTAGATAGGTTATCTACCAAACATTCAATCTTCAAAAACGGCACAATGTCATTATATTAGATGACACGCGGAAGTAGGACAGCATGTCGTAATTATAGGGAGCGAAAAAGAGACAAGGCGATACGTAACTAGGCTAGTTAGCAAAGTTTTGACGTATCACTTGCTAATAACCCATCTACCTCTTTTTACTTATAATATCATTGACTGTACCCCTGTAATGTTTCGTTCTAACTCAATACGAAAATGTAGTAATTTAAAATCAACGAGTGATATATAAAATATATGTTTTTACTCATTTAGTTGGTGGTTTTCTTTGTTTTTTGTGTCCTTTTTATATTTAGGAGTTTGTGATGTGTCAGCGATGCTGCTTCGACAGAAGACTCAATTTTGCATATATAAAATTGGCATGGATAAATATCGCATAACAAATAGGAGGTTTATAAAGAATTCAGAGGTATCATATCGCGGTTAGAGAATACAGTCCCGGCCGTTTTCTAGTCCCGAAAATCTCGGGATTGAACTTGGCTAATCCCGACATTTTCAGGATTGCCAGGTTCATGGTCAGGTTTCTGAAATATTAGGCTTTAAAATGCTAATTTCTGTTAGAGTCAAGTGTCTCCCCCCCTGCCAGCTAAACGGTTTCGCATAGGTGTAAAAATTCACGATAGTAGTATATATAACGAAGTTAAAAGGGAAACTTCACAGCTAAGTAAGCTTTTCAAGTTTACGAGTAATAGTCGACCAACTTAAATTTGCGGGAAAATGTTTTTCAACATTTTCCCCATACAATCTGTATAGGAGAGCATGTTTCTCAACTACAATGTTAAGTTTGTTCTTGGGATAAATTCATGCGAACTACGGAACCCTTCCGGCCGGTTTATTTTAATTTAAATTTAAATATGGTTCCTATTGGAAAACCCTGTGGAAGAATTTTGTCTCATGTCAAAGTTTTTTAATACATTTTGACAATGTTGACAACACTCTGTTTTGATGCAAATCATTGCTTTCATAGAGCGTTATTAGTCTGTTTTGAAGACACTCTTGATTTAAGTCTGCACAGCCTAAAGCTAGAAGATATGCCTCGACATAATACAGTGTGAGTCTTTATAATGTGCACATATCGAAATGAGGGAATCTATGCTTAAGGGTCCGTGCACGAAAAAAACTCTTTTGGCAATTTCTTATCTAATTGTGAGAAAACTTGAAATAATAGAAACATTAAGTCTGTGTAACTATAAAAGTACAGTTTTCATGGTGCTAAACCATTCGTGTCAGTCACAGCAGCTTTTAATAGTTTCATCATTTTTGTGCTCTCCAAAATATAGTTTATTTCGCCATGGATTTACTTAATGAAGATATTGTATAATCATTAAATAAAATTTTGATTATATTTCAAGGATAGCTGAAGACTAATTTGTGATTTTTAAATTTCTTGATATGATTTGCTAAATAATAGGAAAAATATATATTACTGACGAGGTTTAAAACAAAAAAAGGTTTTTTCAATATTATTTTTCTGCTATATTTTGTATGGAAGTTGAAAAAAGTGGTTCCGCCACATGCAAGAAGAGCATATATATTTTTTAATGTTCAAAATCAAAAGTAGTTTCTTGTAGAATGATGATCAAATGTCAGTCTCGCGTCATTTTTTCGGAAAACTTGTTGCAAATATTAGTGATTTACCGTAAATACTTAATTTATTTGAAAAATCCCTTTCAGCCACATGCAAAACAAAGAACACGACTTTTCAAATCTCAAATAATTTTGTTTAAATTATTTTTCCCTTTCTCACAACCAATGAACAAAATTGATGAAAATCAGTCGATTTCGTGCACGGCCTCTTAATTTAATCTACGGAAAAAAAAAAAAAAAAATCTAAATATGTTATTTTATTTTTTATGGAATTAAAAAAAATATATATTGTTCCCAGTGTAAACAAAACGGTGTAACTTTTAAACTAAATGATCTATCTCTATAATATCTATATATATAATATCTACCCTCAATTGAAAAGAAACATGTTTTTTTAACAAAAATCTGTTTTTTTTTTTCATCATTTTATACAATAATTGTAAAATTTCTCAATAAGGGTGTCTTATTGAGAAATTTAAAAAATAAAAAATAAAAATTCCATAAAAAATAAAAAATAAAAATTTAGATTTTTTTGCATTTTTTTCCGTAGATAAAATTAAGCATAGATTCCCTCATTTCGATATGTGCACATTATAAAGACTCACACGGTATAGACAATAATTAGTTTCACATATTGTAATGTAGCATAAACACAGATATTTAACAATCTGGTTAAGACTGCAAGCTGACCCCGACATACCAACTTAGGAAAAGTCTACTAGAATGATGATGATTGACTTAAATACTAAAATACTTCACGTGTTTAAGTAAATGGCAGTAAACGGCTATAGCTTAACGGGTAAAGTGCGCACTAACTACTGAAAGGTCACGGGTTCAAGACTTAGAATTATACTGCCTTATACGCGTCTCATTTAATTTATAATCGGGGATGCTGTTAAAGTTCAGAGTTTTAGCAGAAAAGTCAGTTGTTAGAATATTTACTTAAATTAGTTGTTTAGATGTTATTTAAAAGAATCAAAATCAAAATATTTTATTTCACATAAACCTACATGGGCACTTATGAAACGTCAGAAGCTAAGTTATTTGTCAAATGCTATAGTAAATGGAGTATATATCAAATGGGGTAATTGCGTCACAGCACACCAGCAGTTCTTACAGTTCAACAAGATTCAGTATGTTATTAACGTTGTTGAATGAATGAATGAAAAACCCAGCGTGGTTTGACAAGACTCGATTACTCCAATGAACCCAAAGATTCACACTAGAGAACATTGCATATCAAGGACCGGGGGGCGCGATAATCAATCAAAATCAAAATATTTCACATAAACCTATGTACATGGGCACTTATGAAACGTCAGAAGCTAGGTGCACGGTTCCAATTAGTCGTTTCCGATGGAGAAGAGCCGGCAAGAAACTCCACGGTTACTCTTTAAATTATTTAAAATAATTGGCTTTTACAATATTTTCAAATAACAGTGTTAATAGGTATGGAAGGACAGCGTAGGCCTTTCAAAAATTACCAAGTACTTAACAAAATAGAAAAGTGCCAACAAATCTACAATCTACTAGGCCTACAACGTTCTCACATTCACAAAATAGAAAATAATCTAAAATATATACCTATATATACAATATATTAAAATGAAAACCTATTTAAAACAACTGGCATGATTGCCATTACAACTACAGTAACAAATCTGAATAAATATCATGTCCACAAAAGCCACAAATAAACAATTGGAATTCGATTTGTAGGTAAATAATGTCAAATAATGAAAAGATTATGTCAAGGAAGTAAGTACATACCATCACGCCCTTATTCCCCAAAGGGTTAGGCAGAGGTATACCCACATTTCGCCAGTTATGTTTATGTCCCATGTAATAGGGGGCGAGCGTATTGTAACCGGGTTACAAATCCAGATGCCGGGCTGATACTGAGATATTCCAGATGGAAAAACTCAAAAAAACTTTCCTTAAACTTTTAGTTGTTGTGTTGTTGTAGTTGTTGTTGTTGTGGAATTTGTTTGTAGTTGTTGTTTATCTGTAGACAACGCCCTGGGTTCTTGCTCTATATCTGCATCGTCTTTCAGATCAGAAGCCATCGTATGTCCAAGATATTTTAAATATTCCATCTTCTTCAGTGGTGTTCCACATAATTTTATGGCAAATGTCACTGTCGGGAATTTTCCTCTAATTAAATACTATCTTGAGTTCATGCAAGCCTATAGTAGGGTAAATCCAGGATAGATGCCAGGATAGATACTTTTTGAAATTACTTTATATCTCTTTGTACAAAAAGCAAGATTCTTTATTTGTAAAACGGGTAGGTACTTTGGTTTATTATCTTCAAATTTATGAAAGGAATAAACATTATCTTTGATAAATTCAACATTATAATAAATAAATAAAAAAATAAAATAAAAATAAAAATAAAAATAAAAATCATTTATTTTCAGGCGTCGGCGGCCCATAGCAAGCATTATAGATGTAACTAATATTTTGTAACATTTTAATTTAAAAGAGTGTCCATAGAGTTTCTTGCCTGTTCTTCTCCATAGGTATCTACTACGCTTTGGAATGGGCATGTAGCTTCATTTTATTTACTGACCGACTCCTTGACAATTCAAAAGTGCCTGTAAATGGTTTAATTGAAATAACTGATCCCTAGTAGCATTTTTGTTGGCGTTTGGTTGGGCCACATACCTCTGAAGTTGGCCCAACTAAATGCCAACGGAAAATGCTACTAGGGATTTGAGTTTGAGTTTTGAGTTTTGATATTTCCAGAGTAGGTATTGGCGATTTTTGCGGACCTCTAAATTTTAGGACAACTATCCCTTATAGGGGATAGTTGCCTAATCACTGTAAATTACTTTTAGAATAGATACCCCGTCGAGAAAGAGGACATTTATCTCGCAAAAACTTTGATTGCACCTAGCCGTCCCATGCAATCGCACGGAGACATGCAACATGGTCAACTTAGTTGTAATAGTTGCAGTCTCTCGATAGATAAATAAAATGACATGTGTTTCATTCGCGAAACTAGAGTAATTGCAATCAAGGCACCTATCCCACTGCGGCATCTATCCTGGGCCTCAAGTCTGCTATTACAATAGTGTCAGAATGGTCTCGCCATTGTGAGTATTTGACAGTGTTTGTATGGCAAATCTGTCAAAAACTCACAATGAAGAGACCATTCTGACACTATTGTAATAGCAGACTTGAGGCCCTGGATTTACCCTACTTTTTGTTAGGTTGCTGTTCACAACTTGTGCACAGCGTCTCGTGAACGGAATACCGTCGTCTTGTTTATATGTCGGAACCCTACAGATTTCCTAACCGTATATAGATATGTATGGCAAGTTTATTGTTATAGTTTGACTTAGTAATCAGACATTAACGGCAACCATCGCCAACTCCACAAACAACGTAAAGCCAGGGGAAATCCTTCTCATTTAAATATCCAAAGTCGAAACTAGCAACATAAAGAAATTGGCAAACGACCACACATATAGACATGACGTCACGCGTCGATATGATGACAACACTAGCGCCGCGCGATGAATGCAGAGTAGGGACGTGACACAACTAATAATCAACTATCGATATGTAGGAAATTTTCGGTAAAACCTTTTTATTATCTTTTTGAACTTTTGTTTGTGGTATGACATTTTGTGTAGAGTTATCAGATTGGCTTTTATGGCGAAATGAATCGTGAGGAGTTTGATGATGATCGGTTAAGGAAAAGTGTGAGGTCTTCATCAAGGAGTTTCGGCATATACTAGTATGTTACCTTCACGGTAGTCATGTGTTTTTATTGGTGTTGGTACAGATTGTAATCGGATTTCAAACGTATGTTTAGTAAAAAACAAAAGTGGCATTTAGTAGCTTTTGAGGTGCATCGTGTGGTTACCGGCTAAGAATAGTTGTTTGCCTTGGGTTTCATAAAAAGGGACTTACTTAAAATGAAAATAAATTAAAATGATTTAATTATTATTAAATTATATGTTTAAAATAGTTAATAATATTGAATAATTAATAATAATTATTAATATTTTAAATAATTATTCAATATTGTTAATAATTTATTATTTTATATTCATTATTTAAATTTTGAAGCAAACCAGAGGCCTGCGCTATCAATAAAGGAGACTGCTTAATAACGAATCTAACATTACTGTACACAATTCCATAATTATACTTGCGTGCCAAGTATAGTTTCAAGAAGTGATTGGAATAAAAAAAAAATTTGGTTACTTATAGGTACTAAAGGATCCTAACGTGAAATTATAAATAACAACCTTATATAAGGTATTTTTATCGATAACATATCTAGACCAGACTTGCAGACTTGGAGTCCTAAAGTATTTCGTCCACTCCTTGCTCTATCGAAGCAGACAGCCTCAAAAATATGTATACATCGACAAGAGCGCATTTAATTGTCTACAATCTTTGATCCATACTTAATATTGAATCTATGTGTAGCCATTATGGAACACATATTGTAGAAAAATTATAATTATAGATAATGGAAATTATGTTGAGATGAAGCAGGAAAAATAAAAAATATAGTCTGGAACTGTAAAATACGTTTGTATTCCGAGGATTAAAAAAGCACAAATGAATTCTTGTATAATACATATTTTGAAGCTGACTATACACAGCTCTCTCTCGCCAATGCATTGTCTTGCTCTATAATTGCTCAAGCCGGGGTAAAAGAGCTAGGCCCTAAATAGGAGGACTGTTCAAGCACAGAGACGAGAAGAACCTTCCCATCAGCTGGTCAGACGAGTGTCAAAAATATCACGGGGTTCTTGATTCAAGAACTGAAATCGCTAAAATAACTATGAAATATAACAAAGAAAATAAATTATTAAACAAATAAATGTAATTATATCTCTAGTAAAATATAGAGTGATTGTTTTAAAGAAAGGGAATAATTATGAATTAGGAATGTTATACAAGGTGATTGGAAGATGGGTGCAAAGCTTTAAGGCGAAGATAGTACAGACAATTTAGAATCATTTAAGCCTTGGTTGTTTTAGACGAAGTCTTACCAATTTTAATTTTAATATGGTTTAAAAAACGTATTGATAAAAAAAAAAAAATCTGAACTTTAAATGTCTGTAAAAGAAATTCCTAATGACACAGAAGCCTAAAATATGTTTTTCTGGATTGCTTACACATTATTTTAATTAAATAAAAAATAAAAATAAAAAATTATCTTTAAATTTGGCCATAATTATGCAGTTTACATAAAATATTGGAAATTTCAGAAAACATATTTTTTTTTTGTTAAGACTTCGTATAAGACAACCATGGCTTAAATAGTTCAAAATTGTCTGTACTATCTTCGCCTCAAAGCTTTGAACCCATCTTCCAATCACCATGTATATTATGAATTTTGTTTGCATGCAATTTTTATATTATTGCTAGCTGCACCCGGCAACGTAAAGTAAAAAAGTGTTTGGTCGAACTTTTTTTTTGGCTAAAAACCCTCGCGGGCTTCCTCAAAACACCCTACCAAAGTTTCATCACAATCTGATCAATGGTTTAGGAACGCATTGAAACATTGATTTCTATTTTTATAGAAGATTATTGTAAATCAAACCGCAAAAAATAAAAGGCAATTTTATTTTATTTATTTATAACTCCAATTAGGTACTACAAAGAACTATCTTTGTAGGTATACTACCTAAGCTTATTATGCAATGGCTATTGTAAAGGTTGAAGGAAGGTGTAAAAAATGGCAATATGTGGTTAGGTTATCTTTTCCCATCTCTGCTTAACTCGGTTCTCACACACATATAAGATAGATTAAAGTGGAATCAACCAAAAAAATAAGGCAATTTATTTTCTTATTCGACTAAAGTGCGGTGACCACTGACGCATGAAAAGTCAAATAGTTAAAAGGATTACTTAGCAGGTAAGTGTGTTCGAATCCCGGATGATGTAAGCCAATTTTCCACGAAGCGATGCGGGTGGCACATTATAAGGATATTAAAAGATTTTACAAACAAACTTAAGATAAGTTTTTTTAAGGTTTTGGAAAGTCACAGTGTCTGCACCGCCTTTTTGGCGGCAGATTTTAAATGATTAGATTAACTTTTGTTAATCTGGAGTTAACTGGACATTTTTTCGCTAACTGCGTTTAGTTAACCGCACTGTTTAATGAATAGGGCAGGGAGTTAATGTAATACTTAAAAAAAAGCACTTAACTTGTTTGCTGAGACAAGATTAGTCCCAAAGGATAATTGGCTTTTCTTTGACTACTAATGCAATATCTGTTGTTACTTAAGTATCAAACTAGCAGTCGATCCACCTAGTCTACTTACTGCGCCTTAACGGGGTCATGTACAAGTTTTAGCCTGTAACTATATGTACATTGTGCAAATAAATTAATAAATACAAATAAGTTTTTGAGGCCATGGGAAACATAAAAAACAGTGATAAAATATTCTGAAACAAAAAAAATATATATATATATATCTTATTTATGGATATAGCGATATGCAATTGTTTTTAATAACACGATTAGATTAACTTAGCTTAACACGATTAGATTAACTTAGCTGGATAGAAAAAATCTCAAAATTACTCTTTTTCGTAACATTTAATCAATCTGATAGCTTCAAAACAGTTTATTTTTTTCTTATTTATTATATTAATGAATAGGTAGTAAGATTGTTTAGCACAATTCGCTGAGTTTGTCTTGATAATATTATTAAAATAATTACAGTGTTTAAACATGTACAAAATGCGCGAGGCAACTACTCGCAACTTCGCAAGCCTACTTCAGACGGCTCGAGCGCAAATATGGCGCCTTAAGAGTGTTCATCCCGCACGGGCTGGCAACGTCGCCGTCGCATTGCCTGGTTTTTCGTGATTATTTCATTAAATTTAAATAAAAGTAATGTTTTTTTTAAACCATGCACTAGATCGTTGTATTTTATAATTATTTTTAACATTTACTTTATAGTAAATACAAATATTTAGTCGTAATACAGTAATACTGCAAATCCATACTAATATTATAAATGTGAAAGTAACTCTGTCAGTCTGCCTGTTACGTTTTCACGCCTTAACCGCTGAACCAATCATCATGAAAGTTGACAGAAATATAGCCTGGGATATGTAGAAGGACATAGGCTACTTTTTTACGTGATAACCGACATCCACGCGGGCGGAGCCGCGGGCAAAAGCTAGTAGAAAATAAATATCACTTATGCAATTTTTATGAGTAAATACAAAAGTAACAAAAGCATACATACTTATAAATACAAAAGATCTAGTGATTGGCAGGTAAAAACAGTACTTTGGTTTTTCAATAAAAACCTCTAGAAATGCGACGTTGCCAGCCCGCGACGGATGAATGCTCTTAAGATGCAATGTCTAATGTGCTTATTACACTCTTCAAACCAGATCACTGCAATGCTGACAGATAGGTACAGAATGGTGGTAGTAAAGAACTTTTATAGGGCTCTACTAGGTATGGATGGTCTTATAGAGGTATGAGGAACAGGGTGTAGAGTTCACTCATACTCTATGGTAAAGGGAGTATCCTCCGATCAGACGGGTGTTGTGTCTGGTGGGCAACTGCCCAACGGTTGATGTCGGGATGTTGTATATATGCTAGTCGCGCGGTAAACTCTGGTAGCTCTGATAGTCTTTGATGCGTAGTTAGCATGTGGCGTTGTTGATACCGCCACAGTCTATCTATTGATAGTTTCTTGACTTAGATTTCTAGAGGACTTACCATTTCAGTTTATAACACTGTTAACGAACGGAACTCATACCCTGCTGTAGCCATTCACTGCAGCCAACGAGGAATCGTGAACAATGGTTAAAATTCAAGAAAGAAATCACTAAATACTTTTCAAAACCCACAAAATTAATTAAAAGGAGAAATAGAAATTGAGAGAGAAAATGTTATGTTGTTTTAAAAGTGCGGCAAATGACAAAAATCGATGACAAAGGTTGTAAGAAAGAGGATTACAATCCTTGTGTCTTTTGAAGTATTTTATTAGGCTTTTCAAAATGGCGGTTTTTGCGAATTGACTTTGTGTTTTTTTAATACATATTAAAGCTGTTACTTTTTGCTAAATGGATGTTTTAAATCTTCAAATAATCTCTGAGCCCAGTTAATCGTTTTAAGGATTGGTTTGACAGGAAACTAAACCCTTTTAGTAATTGTTTAGTTCTCCCGTTTTAATTTTGTACCGCTTTCAGTAATCTTTCTTCAAAAGTTATTATTATTTTATTAACAATGTAAGCGGCAACGATCGTTTTATTGTCTGATAAGATGAAGTTCTTTTGACGTCAATTTAAGACCGACAGTTCATGTTTCATTTCTAGTACCTATATGAATATAATCCAGCATTGCGTATAAGCAGGAACGCCCCTTACGCCTAATTTTATTTAGGTATTAAGTTTTGTTTTCATTTTTTTTTGTTCGAGTTCAGTTTTCATTGTATTTGTTGGTTAATATATTGGTGTATGCTAGCTGAAATATGCCAAATAATGTAATTTAATGTTCTGTGTCTCGTAATGTTAATTACGTTGCATACCTATTATTGTATAGAATCTAGTTTTTCTAACTGGACAGACAGCTGTGCTGCTGGGGAAATATTTGTTGCGCCACTTCTTCTTCCCAGCTAAAGCACTAGGAAGTGGTGAAGGGCGGGCGTTTTGGGACACCGTCTTATGTAATTTTGGCATTCGAGAAAATCCCCCAAAAAAAAAGCCTTCTTTGAATAAATGACTTTTGATTTTGATTTCGATACTACTTAAATCGAAATCAATCCTTGAATTGAGGCGAAAATGTAAGCGTATTCAATAATAATATTTTATACTTAATATTAACATTTATAATATTTAATTTAAACTTAAACTCGGAACAGTAGTGGCTTCATCTTTAACTCCCCACGACCTTAGTTCTTTCTGCTGAAATTTAAGATGGCTGGCATTAATAAGTGACAATTATAACCTACTTTATAAATGTTAACTTAAATTGTATGGGTTTAATATCATATCTTATTATTGCGGAAGATCCCTAAAGGCTACCGTGTTTATTGTTGTATGAAGGAGATATGTTGTTATAAATATAGGTTATTTCAAACAGCTTGTTGTTTTCTTCCATTTCAATACATAACCATCTTGCATCAGGGGTTTTGTTCCTTTACATTCGGAGGGGCAAAATCTAATATGTAACAGTGGCACTTTATAATTTAATCGAAGCGTGTATGAATTTTTCAACCAACCGTAGTAAGTTAAACTCATCATCATCATCATTTCAGCCGAAAGACGTCCACTGCTTAACATAGGCCTCCCGCAATTGGGGGGGTTTGCCATAATCGCCACGCTTGGCAGGCGGGTTGTCGATCGCAGTATGGTGTTAAAATGCATGGAGAACGCTGCTGCCCATTCTCTAGTAAGTCTCTTAGTCGCCTTTTACGACACCCACGGGAGGAAATGGGCTGGTGCTATTCTTTACGTCCGGCATCACAAGTTAAACTATGATTGGTAAATATAACGAACCATTGTACATACGTTGTAGTAACTAGAGGTAAGGTATATTAAAATAAACATAATTAAATGTAACGATTGGTAAGCAAGTCATAGATACCGGACGTTATTTAATGAACAAGGCGCCAAACAAACACTGTGAGCTAAGCTATTAATTAGTAAGTCACTACGACGGCTGGTATATTAAGTTATCTGTCAGTATTGTTACAAATGATGAGATCTCTACGTCAAGTTGTTATAGAGTTATCTCTGTATCTAGGGTGGGGTACAAGTTAAAAGAACTATACTCCATTAGATAAATAACTGTTCTCACCCTTTCGTTATTTCGATGTAAACGTTTAATAAACTCCGTTATTTCACGATCAATAGAAAGCACTGTAATCTATTTACCATTTACATTAAAACAATTACTCTAAAGTGCAGTAATTTCAACAATATTACACAATAACTGTCGTTATTTAGCCGTTATTTGTCTAATGATATAAATTTATCGCGTTTATCCCATCACATCTGTGAAGTTTCGCTAGCTAAGTAAGAAGTGACCTTGACTTATCAGTGGGACGTTTAAGAAAAAATAACAAAAGCTAGATTATTGGAATCTACTTCATCTGCCAATGGCTGTAAATGGGCCATCACTTCATCAGTATGTCCACGCTAGAAGAATTAAACCCAGTACCGAGGAATTGGGCAACCAGCACTGCTTTTCAGTCAGCTCTCCTACTGGAAATCTCGAAGACAAAACACCACCATTTCAGCCGAAAAACGTCCACTGCTTGACATAGGCCTCCCCCAATTGGGGTGGGAGGGGGGGGGGGTTATGCCATAATCGCCACGCTTGGCAGGCGGGTTGGCGATCGCAGTATGGTGTTAAAAATGCATAGAGAACGCTGCTGTCCATTCTCTAGTAAGTCCCTTAGTCGCCGTTTACGACACCCACGGGAGGAAATGGAGTGGTGCTATTCTTTACGTCCACACGGCATCACACGTCACAAAACACCTATTTTAAATAAAAATAACGAAGTCGCAAACGACTTCCGCGTGGGTTGAAGAAATATTAACACCGCAACCAGCTTATCCTTTGCACCACACGCTAACGGTGTACCCCAGAGCGTGCTGATGACCTGTGACTTATATTAATATAACCGTCCAACAAGGCTGAGCACTATTATTGTAGACTGACAATGACTAGCGAGGCATCTCGCTATCATTTCCATCTATAACGTCTGCCCACTGCTGGGCTAACTTTGTTGAGCAAAAAAGATTAGCAATTGTTAGATAGCATTTGTTTTTTTTGTAAAACCTCTCGTTGCCTCGTTAGTCTAGTGGTCATAAGCGCTACTGCTGAGCATGAGGTCCTGGGTTCGTTTCCCAGGTCGTGAAAAGTGTTATTGGGTTTTTCTATCTGAAATTTCTCAGTAGCAGCACGGAGGCTGGATTTGTGCCTGTTTGATGGTAATAGGCTCGCCCCCTATTACATGGGACTCAAACATAACTAACGAAATGTGGGTGTATTATAGGTACCTCTCTGCCCTACCTTTCGGGGAAACAAGCCGTGAAGTTATGTTTAGTAAATGTTTAATCGTTTCAGTATTTACTGTCAAAGTCAAAGTCAAATAGTTTATTTCAAATAGGCACGAAGATGCACTTTTGAACGTCAAAAATTACATGTCTTCTCACTAATCTAGCTTTTGATGTTACTTTTTGGATAAGTTCTAACTAACTGTAACTTTTTTGTTTAACTTAAGTCATCGATGATCCTGATTCTTAGAGTTTGCAGTTTGTCATAAAGTTAACTGCAGTTATAAATCATTATTTGTCAGTTGTATATTGTTGCTTCTGTCTCCAATTTCGTATTTCGTTTTATGTTTCCAATTCTCAAATATATATTTTTTGTTTGTACGGTTATTCCTTAAAAAATACCCAGGTTGTCGTTGCTGAAAAAACAAAACAACAATAAATTGTTTAACAAGCAACAAATTCTTAAGAGACAACAGCTAACTAATGTGTACCTTTCAATCACATAACATTGACCAATCAAAACACGCTAATACACTAATTAATAACTTTAAAATCATTATGTTTCGGTGTACATCACAGAAAAATCTACCAAAATAAGACTACCAATCCGAAAATATTTTTTTACTCTTACAACACTGGAGTTAAAGTTGAAAATCATTTTGACAGCTGTTGTCATAATTTTGTCGATGGTCGGCGACATGTTTGACATGTGTCAAGAGTGACCGCGCTTTAATTAATTATGGTCATTGAACATCAATGTGAAACATTTTTTAAGGTCCATACGAGATCTTGAGATTTTTTTGACCATAGGTAAATGTGATAGAAATCAACCTTTAATTCCAGTTAAGATTTAGTTATTGTATTTCGCACTACGGTTTTCAGACAACTAGATCAATCCTCAGAGCGACTGTTACAAAAATTGCACTAGGCTGGAAATACACAATGAAGAAAATGTGATATTATCTATTTTCATGAAGTAAACTCTCTGTTAGTTGTTGCACAAAATAATAGTCAATCATAATATTAATGAGTATTAAAATGATAGTTTTCCTACCTATTTACAACTTGGAAGTTACAGCTATCTTTAAATCAAATAAACCTTACAAGTCAACAGTCAATAACCAAACAGATTAACAGAAACAGATATACCTAATACTAAATTAACTATTCGCCTTAACACTTAAACCGCTGTCAACGTTCCAAGATTAAGCGATACTAACCAGCAAATAGGCAAACTTATCTATGCAGCTACAAAATTCACATTCGCTCAACAATCCTTCAAAAATAGAGGCCGTTTTTCGGATTTGGAACTGTAATGTTAAAATAGTTTCGTACTTGTTCTGATAATTTGATTAGGTTATCTAGATGAGCCGTCGATCAATGTGTGACGTCATTTTGAGTCAACCAATCACTGGTCGAGATTCAAATGTTTGGAATACGCAGCCATTTTGATGCGTAAGAGAAATGCGTGGAAAATAAAATAGACGGAAAAGCGGTACCGTTATTCATCCAGCGCGATTGATTGCTCATGGTTTCATGAGTTTCCCTTCAATAATTTATAACTGAAAGTTACGTTTTTTCACTGTTCCAGTCCTGGACCAGGACCTCCCTCCACTCCTTCCATCTTGCGCGAGCGCTCGCGTCCTCATCTTCCCGCTATCTCCTACGAGGCTTGCTGTGACTCCGCCGCACTGTCTCAGGGCACCAATTCTGTGCTATTTGGGCCCAAAGTTACCTTAGTCACTAAATATATTTAGGTAGGTTTAATTACCCAAAGATAATATGGCAGCCAAGCTTTCTACTGGCTACTCAACCAATAAAGAGAAGGAAGTGAAGGCTATCTCTCTAATTAGACGTTACATTCTGAACGATAAAGTCTTTTGTTACGAACAGAATACTGCGAAGATGATTACCCATTGACCAATAACTAGTAACCAGTAACGGGTTACTTAAATATCACCTATAACGTAATTATTCAGCCTTCAATGTATAAAGTTATCATACGTTACCACACGCCATTTAATAAACCAATAAACTTTAAATAAGCGTCATTATGTGTGATTGGCGATCGTGAATGCATGTAGCAACATTATGGCACGTTATTATAACTGGCAACACTGTTATTGTGGTGTGGCAACACTCTCACAGACTGTGTTATTGGTAGCTCTATGGTTCTTTATTTGAAAATTAAATTGGCAGTTGCATGATATTGATGCCCCATTGTTTTTTGTTTTGTTCATTATTAGTATGTTTGCATAGTACGAGTATACTTTTGTTTTATGAGAGAAACTAATCTGTTTATTATTATTGTTATTTTCTTGCTGTTTTATCACAAACCGATGTGCTGTAAGTAGGTACTGTTTTTTAATAGTTTTTTGATAACAGCAATTCCCGTATTTTTAAGAACGATCGGATTCCAAACTAAGTAACAAAAAAAAAAAAAAAAAACTAATCCATATAAAAATCGGTTCCGTAGTTGGGACGAAGTTATCCCAAGAACAAACTTAACATTGTAGTTGAAAAACATGTTCTCCCATACATTCCAACTGCAAATGTAAGTTTGTACGCACTATATTGAGAGATTTACTATGTTATTTTTAGACCATAGACTTCTTATAGGTTTTCCTATAATCTAAAGTAAAGTACTATTATTATCTGTATTTTGTTGAAAAATGTAGGCTCAGTAGTTTCAGTATTTTCATATATTTTCTCAAATAATTTTAAAACTATTTATTTTAAAATTATAAAAAAAAATGAGTCACAGTTTTTAAAATTTTCTCATTTGCCCCCAAAAGTGACCCCCATATTCATAATTCATTTATTTACGTTCACGTCCGTTTTTGGGTCACAGAAATTCATTTGTATACCAAATTTTAACGTAAAATCGGTCAATTAGATTTCAAGCAAATTGGCTGGGCCAGATGGACAGACAGACAGTCACGAGTGATCCTGTAAGAGTTCCGTTTTTCATTCGAACGTACGGATCCCAAAATATTTGACATGTTGAGAAGAAAACATTTTGAACATTTTATAGGATTGGATTTCAGATCTTCGTTTAATTAGCAAATAAATCCATAAACAGTATTAAAACCTTCACCCAGCCACTAAAAAACCTCTTAAGGCTACATTTTTTCCGCCTACCCACTTAGGTAACTCTATAATTTTCTAATAGTTACCTACAAAATATATGACTAATAGTCGGTAAGTGCGTCCCGACAGGTAAGGGGCGTATTCATGGGAAATTACCCCGAAAATGGGGATTTAAACACCCACTTAACCCATCAGCGAGTGCTGCCCTCTAAATGGGATAGCGCCGGGAGTATGTGTCCATTGGGCTACGAGAAAATACACTATTTTATTAGAAGGTAAGTTAAGGTGGTTTGGCGGTAAACTACGAAGAAAGAAAAATACGAAAAAAAAAATATATACTTGGAGATGATGGCACGGCGCGCGGCCAGACGAGCAGAAGAGAACATCAAAGCTAAGGCCCGCATAGGCACCTTACCGAGGTAACTGGAAGTCACTTTATCGAAGTACCTTTTTTCCATTATTAATAAGAACTGACGTTCTTAATAATTAATTACAATCTAGCCTAATTGACTAATAAGCAATTTAACTCTAACTTATTATTTTACGTGATAGATTACATCACTAAGAATAGTGTCAATTTGCACTTTTACATAGCACTTTCTTAGAGTCTGGTAATTAATAAAAACACTTTGTTCACGTGTTACATGTACAGCACAGCATTGTTACTATTATGCATTCACTGTTTATATACTACATTAACTCAAAAGGTTCTCTTTAGCCTACGCACTATGTCCGTGTTGTCTAGCAGCTGAATTGCCTCAACATTCACATGTCGGTGAAGTCTGTGTTCGTGGGCTTCAGCAAATTTTTGGGTGATGGTGGTGACGAGTTCCATTTTAAGGTCACGGTGTAGGTCATCATTTCTAATGTACCATGGTGCATTAACAACATCCCTGAGTACTTTATTTTGGAATTGTTGGATTATTTTAACATTGCTTCCTTTAGTACAAAAAAAAAAACATGGAAATGATAGCACGGCGCGCGGCGGGACGAGCAGAACAGAACATCAAAGCTAAGGCCCACATAAGCACCTTACCGAGGTAACTGGAAGTCACTTTATCGAAGTACCTGGACGTCATTGTCCCTTCTGTCAAACTGTAAGAAGAGAAAGGGTTATAAATAGCAGGGGAGAGCATCTTCGCTTGCGTTCCTAAACGCAAGGCTGTGTAGTGTATGTTTGGTCACCTCTCTGATCTCTTACTTGATGTCGTCATCATTGTCCGTATGTATTGCCTTATTTATAGATACCGCATCTATCGTAAAAGATCATCAATTTATTGTGACAGTTTAAGACTCACCAGTCCACTAGTGCCACTCCTTAAAAAAAATATTATCTCGTGACTGAGAAGGAATTATGAAAAACGGCTCAATATGGAACCTCGGTAAGTGTGTCTAGAATTTTCTAATACCTTTTATAAAGTTTCATATTGAGACACGAAGCAACAAAATACGATCTAGAGGAACGTATTTCAGACCTTAGAGTGTCTTTAGATTGAATTTTGTTGCTTCGTGTGTCAATATGAAACTTTATAAAAGGTATTAGAAAATTTTAGACACACCGAGGGAGCTGATTGAGCCGTTTTTTCTCATATGACTTTATTAATTTATTACTTTCTTACATGTACTTAGGAACCACAATTTCAAACCTCTACTTTCTAATCCAGGTTTCAACAGTAAGTATTTAATGTGAAAAATGACATTTTTGGCTTTGTACTAAGTATCTGTCTGAAGTCTGGAGTAAAGTTGCTGCAAACTAAAACTCTTTTTTATATTTTAGATTAAGTTTTAGTTATAAATTTTACTGTAAACTTAAAAAACCGGTTGTCTGTAAAGTTAGTTTACGGAAGATAGTTTAACGTGAGAACGTCATAACAAAACAGAACAAACGAGCGTAACGGTAAAATGAGCGTAACGGGACAATGAGCGTAACGGGACAATGAGTCATCCTTTTTCGTGCATGCAGCCGGCGTTCATCGATTAAAAAGATGTGGTCCAGTCAAAAAAAAAAAATCGGTTTAAATCGTAAATCGGTGGTCCAGGTCCGGACAGCTGTCAGCCATTAGGTGACTTCTGAAAATCGTATCGTGTGTTCCATATATCTTTCATAAATGGAACACACGATACGATTCTACCTTCCGTGACCAGCTCCACAAAACAATGAGCACACTCCCAACAGTTTAGACCTCCAACAATTTATATAAATACGAATATCGTTAACTAGAGTATCATCCAAAACTTTCATTATAAGTTAATTTATTAGTTAATAGGCATTATTTCCTGCAGCATTGTCTTAACTGACAGATGTTGAGGTTAAACGCAGTTTAAATTGGTTGATTTGGTTAGGGGATGCGTTTGCGCATGTTTTCTTGCACCTTTACGTTTTTGATCGGAGTTTAATAAGGTGGTTTAGGGACTAATCAGGTGGGTGCAACATTTTTGAAGTGGGACTCAAACGGTATTTTATTTTGATGACTTGGAAATTAATACTTATTAATAATACGCATTTTACGTTTTCAGAGATAAATGAAGGCTGATTTTATGGCAGAGCTCTTTGTGACCCCTTTTTTCCTGCTGTTAGGTATAGGTACTTATATATATAATTGGTTGGTGCCTCATTCAATTACTTATGATATCCTAAAGTACCTAACAAAAAAAAAAAAAAAATGCCGTCGAAAAATTCCTCCCCATTGCTGTCGACTGGTTATGTACCCAAGAGATTGGCGGCATTACCACATTGGCAATGCTTAGTCTCTGGCCAAGGTTAAAGCCAGCCCTTGGGTCACGGGAAGTGTCAACCAGCCTTTTGCAGATTTCGTTAAACAAACCATGACTACACGGACCCCACGGCCCGAGGGTTTCAACCCCATACGGTTCGATAATATAATTACCGATGTTACTATACTTTCGCCGCTTGAGGTTTTCCGCAGCCGCAACAGCAGTGCCAGCACAGCACCCCGAACCAGGAAGATGGGATGGCGCAAGAGTATCGACACCAGTTGCATCCCACACTAAAGGCCTACCCACCTTCCAAGGAAATAAAGACATGCCGTCCGGTCTCCATTGGCCATTGGGTTCTAATACAGCTGGAACGCCGACGGTGACTAGAGCTCGTCGGATGATGTCATTAATGTTCAAGTGCCGCGCTAAACGACCCGCACTTCGGCTACAGGATAGGCCGTGGTGTCCGAGGCTGTTGACAACTTCGCCACAGTGACAGCAATGAGGAGAACAACAAGGAGCGCCGCAGTCAGAGACGCAGGAAATTGAATTTGCCTCTTTCCATTCAAATATTCTAATGGGCCTCTGCGAGTTGCCTTCGGCCCCTCGTACGTCCAAAGATCTTGGACCCAGGATCCCGAGAAATATCAAAGATAATAATAATAATCACTCCCACTTCCCCTAGTTATCTAGCCCCCCACTTTCAGTACATTTGTGTCAACCACAATAAAAATCTACGATCATCAAATAATCGCCTTCTTCAATATCAAACTCACCGCACAGACTTTATTCACTCTTCCTTCTTCGTTCAGTCTATCTCTCTGTGGAATGCGCTCCCTCTGGAAATCAGGATGGCAACCAACCGATTATCATTTAAAGTAAAAGTTCGCGAGCACATTCGTAAGAAGCTGGCAGAATCATCACAACGTTAATGTTTTCCCATTGTTTGTCTTATTTCTTTTAGTATATTCGTGTATTTATGTATAATTCGTGCTTGTATTTATATAGAAATTGGAAATTTAGTACACAGGTGCACTCACTCTTCCCTCCTAGCCTTTTCCTAATAGGGACGATGACAAAAAAAAAATTTTGTCCGTCAAGTAGATTATTAAAAAATATTGGACCCGTATTTTTTCTTTTTATCCGTAATCAAAAAATGACTTAGATAAAACACATTAAAATCGGGGAGTGGGGGCTCGTTACGTCACAGCTACGTATAAAATCTTCTGAGAAGTGACGTTATGCCACATTTGAACTCAATGTATCGCCATTGAGTTATTTTTTTTTTTTTTTTATTAATATGATAAAGCAAAAAATACGTGTCAAATATTTTTATATTATCTGATTGACGGACTAAACAGTTTTTCATTTTTTTTTTACCCAGGACGCATCCATACTAAGTTGAGTTCAGTACCAGTATTTTACATTGAGCGACGGCCTATCTGACCTCTTCAACCCAGTACCAGTACCAAGGGTACTGGTAGTACCAGTACCCTTGGTAAGACTGGTTGTCAGCCTTTTTGGGCTTTTGACTATCCGTAATGACTGTCAAAGATAGTAACGAACGACAGCCGGGACCAACAGCTTAACGTGCTTTTCGAGGCACGGAGGAGTCTCAGTATGTAATGGATGGTCACCCATCCACAAACTGATCGCGGTAAGCGTAGCTTAACCTTCGATCGGCCTTACTACGTTAACAATAATGTTAAGAACCAACAAGGCTCAATAAAAATACCTTCACATACTCGATCTTCACTCGTTTACGGCCAATAATCACATACACATGTAAAGGGGTTGTAAAATCATGCGCCCCATTAACCAATTGTGTCGGCTAGTTGATCTAAATGGGGTGAGAACCACCCCTTACTAATATGTCTCGAGATACCGAGCTTGTTGGTGTAGGTGTGTGGGCATGGGTAAGTGTGTGTGTTAAGGGGCAGATTGAAGAGGTTGGGTGTCAATAAATTCAATATTTCATTTTCGTTACAGAATTTAAGAAGAAACTTATTGTGTACTTAACGGTCTCAGATAAATAGTCCGCTTCAGGTAATATTGTCTGTATATTTAACATGAAATTACTTTCTCCTGTAAAAGGATTTTCCAATCAGCGAGGTTGATAACGCTCGTGGTGACTCCTCCAAATCTACCCTAAAACTTTTTAACTATGCAAACTGGGGCCTTTACATGATAGTGCTTAATTATTCAATTAAAAATACCAGTTAATTTAATCCGTTAGGTATTCGGCCAAAAAAATTCAATCGTAATACATTAGAAAGTAATGCTTCTAAACCTATGTCAGATTAAATTCACACTTTAATTCCCATTAAAAATACAAAAACCCGCAGCGATCAAGCTTCACCTTAACCTGACTCCTAAAGGGTGTGTGAGTTAAACATAAACACACTATACACCCGTCGCGAGTGTGTGTCTGTAAGTTGGTGTGAGTAACCAAGAACAACTTGTTTGTTCAAAGATTTAATACTCAGTAAATTTCTTTAAGTTTACCTGACGGACGCGCTTGCCAAATAGAGGTGCGAAGGCACATTTTGTATTTGAAATAAATACAATTTGAGTTATTGGATTTTGAAAGTTCAGTGGACAAATGTAAAGGGAGCGTTAAAGGTATGAAGATAGTGTTAATAGTTTAAAGACATAGTCACAAATACCAACTTGCTGCACTTGACGTGGTGGAGCGCAGAGCGAAAAGGCGTTATAGGCGACGAAACGTTGGTGTCTAGGCTTCACAGCCTGGTTCATCGGCATAATGTTGCTTGGCTGTCGGTTTCACAGACTGTACTTCGGAGAGTGTGCGCAGGAGCTCCACGACCTGATTCCACCATCGCCCTTTTATTACTAGACTACTAGACGTACTGCAGGGTAACATGCGAACTTGGTTGATATCCCGTCCAGTCGTAGGTACTCAGCACTTCTCCTCCACATTTATTATGCGCACAGCCAAAGTGTGGAACTCTCTGCTAGCGACTGTGTTCCCTTCTACACAGTCTGCCTTTAAAGCAAGAGTGAACGGGCATCTTCTGGGCGCGCTCGTTCCATCATATACCTCATCCATCGCTTTTCATCAGGCGGGATCGAAACAGCAGGCCTAATCAATAATAAAAATAAAAATCTTTAAGTAATTTTCTGTAATATAGAATTCATTTTTTGACAACGACTAGACCTAACGAATAATTATAGCAAAAAAACAAGACTAATCTTAAAATTATGGAACAAAAACGGAAAAATATTAAAAACACATTGCTCTATGTATACTTAGAACACGGTGCTAAACATAAGAAGAAACTGAAAGTATATTAGTGATAAAGTCGCAAACCTTCTCGCAAAGCCAATATATAAAAAATAAAGAAAGTAGCTCCGCTCCTCAATTAAAAATTTACAAATCGCTACCTCTATTATCTGCAAACAATAAAATCCAACACATCACACACACTAACTCAATAAAATAAGATACAAAAAACTCAGCTACACCCTTACCCGCGAGTTCAACTTAATTGGATATATCATAGACGTCTGTTTGCGCATGGCAATTGATTGCAGCATAACAACATGTCGGCAAATTGCCGAGACGTGCGACAGAGACAACACGACACTTTAAACCATGAAGGTGTAAGATAGAAAGAGACGGAAGCAGTTCGACAGCGTCGTTTTTAAGTTGAGCTTTGCGCAGTAACGAGACAGTGGCGAAAATAAAAAGACTTAAATATTTATTTTTAAAGGCGATTATTTTGGTTTAAAACCATTTAATCATGACTGCTATAACGAGCGAGTTAGCCCGAAGGTTTTCTAAATCATTTATTATAATTGACCAATAAAATGTTAATTTTTATAATTATGGCCCTATTGGGAGTTCGATTTTTATTAGTGTGGTAAGGTGTGCTTGATATTTTATTTTGGGTTAATTTCTGGTGTGGGGGAAGAAATATCACTTGGCTTAAAATAGGTGGGTATATTGCTGGCCCCCGGCTACGAAACGTAATAATTTCTTGACTCGGCCCGTGTTGATATTTATCTTGTTTAACTAAGGGATTCAGGTGGATCGGTCAAAGGATCAACCTGTTAGGTATTGCTTTTAAAAGTACTCTTTCCCGGGTGATCGGAAAGAGTTATTTTGTGTTAAACTAGATGCTTACCTCCATGTCATACAAGTTAATAGCAAGTTAATGATTTTTTTGACGTTTTGTTTTTTTAGGTTTAATGAGGACTAACACTTAAAAAAATTGGCTGAATATCGCTAGAGTGGAGTTAAAAAACGTTTCTTTTACGCTGCACAAACGCTTCTTTTACGCTGCACAAACACTTCTTTTACGCTGCACAAACGCTTCTTTTACGCTGCACAAACGCTTCTTTTACGCTGCACAAACGTTTCTTTTATGTTGTTTCGACGCAAAAAAACACTAGGTAGGTACTGAAAAGTCACTACTATCACGCTGAAAAAGTTTGGGGTCATCTATACAAATAAATAAAATTAAGGTGTCTATTTGTAATGCCAAAATAACATGTTTTTACTAAATGCTTAAGAAAGTATATACGGCACTTGTAACATTTTTTTTTTCAAATATTTGTCTGTCTGTCTGTCTGTTTGTTTCGGCTAATCTCCGAAATAGCTGGACCGATTTTGACGGCACTTTCACTGGCAGATAGCTGCTGTTATAAGGAGTAACTAAGGCTTTATTTTAGAAAAAGCCACGCAGGCGAGGCTGCGGGCAACAGCTAGTTCGTTGGGGTCAGCTTCCAGTCTAACCGAAACCAGCTGAATACCAGTATTTTACATGGAGCACTGCCATCTGACCAGTAACTGGGTAATACGATACCCCTTGGTAAGACTGGTTGTCAGACTTTCGGACTTCTGACGACCCGTAACGACTGTCAAAGATTCACGTATAACAGCCGGACCAACGGCTTAACGTGCTTTCAGAGGCACGGAGTGGTCTCGGTATGTAAAGATGGTTACCCATCCACGGACCAACCCCGGCAAGCGTAGCTTAACCTGATCGATCGATCCGTGCGGCTGTTATTACTTAGCCAGAAGCACAGCCACATAGCTAGTTCTGAATATAAACACTTTATAAGGTGACCCATGACGCTCAAAAGCAGAAGAGCTCGTAAAGTTATACACACAAAAACGCTAAATAGAGATGGACCGAAAACTACTAGAGCGACACTGAAGAAAAGTTGAAAAAAAAAAAAAAAAAATTGGTAAACTCAAACTCAAAGCATTTATTTCA
This sequence comes from Dryobota labecula, assembly GCA_947523025.1. Lineage (NCBI taxonomy): Eukaryota > Metazoa > Arthropoda > Insecta > Lepidoptera > Noctuidae > Dryobota > Dryobota labecula. The sequence continues at coordinate 3,187,912 of OX383305.1, read as the reverse complement.
AATAAACCAATTACAGGCACTTTTGAATTGTCAAGAGGTCGGTTAGTCAGAAAGATGAAGCTAGTTGCACATTCCAAAGCGTAGTAGGTTCCTATGGAGAAGAACGGGCAAGAAATTCCACGGACACTCTTTTAAAACAAAATATTGTTATAAAATATGGGTTACATCATTCATGTTGTAGTTATACATGTGAGTACAATGTAGAAAGACGTGCACGTTAGATGCGTCCGTAATAAAAACAATTCAACAATTAAAATAAATTAATATAAGCCGTGGCAGCTAAGAGATGCAGTTATGAGGACTGCCGACAGATATGAAAACTAAAATTTTGGAATAACTAACAGTCTCGCCCAAAATGTCACGAGCATGTCACGCATTTCGGTGACGCGAACCCATAAGTTTTATCCCTACCAAAAATCGCTCAACGCGGCTAAAGAAGGTTTCATTTCAAAAAATGGTTTACATGTCGATACTTTTAATAAACAGTTTTACGTTCTCGTTCGCTCCACCCAGTGTAAGTAACATTAATTTAATTGCCACAAGATGGCGGCACACAAATTTAATTATTTTGAGAGCGTTTAAATGATCGTAACGAGCACCTTTGAGGGTTTTATTATTGGAACACTTGAGAATTTGTCTTGAAGATTGAAAGCAATATCTTTATCTATTAAAGGGAATCGTATTTTATAGGATTAACTGCCTCGTTGGTCGTTGCGCGCAAGCGCTACTGCTGAGCATCAGGGCCTCAAGTCTGCTATTACCATAGTGTCAGAATGGACTATCATTGATTTCATAATTGTTGATTTTGACAAGTTTGGTAATCTACTAACAAAATGGCCTCATTATGACTTTCCAATGGTCAGCCACTGACGCTCCATTGAAAGAATTGGTCATCTCGTACATAATGACAAATGAAACTTCCTACTAAAGTTCCAACTTCCTACTACTTCAGATTGCTTATAACACTAATAAATAATATGTAAAAATAAATATGAAATATAAATGAAATCTGGCATGAATAAATCATGTTCAAAATGCCACTGTAATACAATTCTATTACGAGACCATTGACCGACCAATGATCGACCATTATGAATTTAGCAGATTACGAACTTTTAGCAAAATGACAATGGGATCGTGTTGGAGTGACGAATTTATAAAAATAGCAGACTTGGGCCCCTGCTCCTGGGTTCGATTCCTAGGTCGGGCAGTGTTATAGGGTTTGTGGCGGCATCTTCAACGTCACATGCGAATTCGCATGTAACGTTGAAGGTCACACACATCACAAAAATCCTGCATCTCGCAATCAGAATTTACCGCGCGACTAGAATATATGCAACATTCCGACATCAACTGCTGGGCAGTTGCCCACCAGGCAACACCCGTCTGGTCGCAGAATCCTCCCTTTTCAATAGAGCATGAGTGAACATTACACCCTGTTCCTCATACCTCTATACTAGTGACCCCGACGTGATATGCACACGCAACCTTCCCGAAACCTCTATAGGTTTTTCCTTGAGGAATATCTCGATAGCAATAGGTTGATGGCAATAGGCTCGCCCCCTATTACTTGGGACTTTAACATAACTGGCGAAATGTGGGTGTACTATAGGTACGGTGGCCAGCACATCAAGTTACCACAAACTGTCAGATTTCCTCATTCGATTTTGAACTTAATCATCAACATTTTATAGTTTAAAATCGTTTGGTGAAATTTGACAGTCTCGTGTAGCTTGATGTGCTGGCCACTGTACAACTCTGCCTAACCCTTCGAGGATTATAGGCGTGATTTTATGTAATGAATGTGAGAACTGTGTAGTGTGGAAAATCATATACAATGTTTGTAAATATGTGAGCACCATGTACCTACCTATCGCATTTATTAATTTTTCTGTCATTACTTCACTTTTCATTCTTTTTACCAATTGTGGTAAGTAATTTTTATTCTAGGTACATCGTCTTAACCTATAATTATTAACTAATGTATACAAACTATTGTTAACATTTTAAAAGAGTAAGTATGGAGTTTCTTGCCCATTCTTCTCCATACATATCTACCTTTTGGAAGGGGCAACTAGAATCAATTAACAATTTATGTAATTTTTGACGTTCAAAAGTGTTTTACGTGCCAATCCATACTAATATTATAAGTGTGAAAGTAACTCTGTCTGTCTGTCTGTATGTTACGTTTTCACGCCTAAACCGCTGAACCGATCGTCATGAAATTTGGCAGAGATATAGCCTATGTCCTTCTACATGATGATGTTGATCTACGCGGGCGGGGCCGCGGGCAAAAGCTAGTTTGAAATAAATGATTTGTGTTTGACTTTTGTGAGAACTGGAATATAGATTGTTTTATAGAAGAAAGAAGAAAAAAAGAAGAAAAATATTTAATTTGAGACACGCACAGGAAATAAAAACTTACATTGTAAACAACAGCAAAAAACATAACAGTAAAAGAACTGCGAGGCCAAAAAGGCTTCTCCTATCTCAGCATAATAATTTCAATACTAAGTGTTGCTAAATTGAAGAAAATGTTGTCTAATGGCTTCTTCGAGCGTAAATAGTCTTTTTGTTTTGTGTTATTTAAATAGTCTATTTTCAATTTTCTGTTTCATATTATTTATAAACTACATGTGGAAACTTGTAATTGGCCTTATTTTGCATAAAATATTTCTTACTGTATCCGTTCATTATTATTATTAATTAGTTTATTTCAGATCAAAATTAATCCATAAAATGACAAATTATAAAAATACATAGAAAAATACAAATAATAAAATAAAATACAGAGAAATAAATTATTACAATTACAATACCATTACTTATAATTACCTATTGTGTTAGTGAAATCTTATGAACTATGTTAGTCAACACCCATCACAATATGCATCCATTTGTTCTGGATGGGGCAATCCGCACGAGATACAACCATCTGCAGGATACTGTTGCTACTGCCTCGCACGCGCTGCAATAAGGAGGCTACTTTCTTCCCTATTACCGCATGAAAGCCGTCCGTCCGCGCCTCTGCAAACATTCCGAACGCACTGCAATAACGAGGCAGCTGCATAAGCATCCAGTTAAGCTGTAAGTTTTCCTAAAAATAAAATAAATAACGCTGCGATATTTAAAAAATAAATACCGTATTGCTGGTATTCTGATAGGGCTCGCAGTGATTCCATGGACACACCTACGGACATCTATATGTAGGAGATTAAAAATAATATTATATATATATATATATATATATATATATATATAATTTAGGAAAACAACATATATAAACTGTAATTAGGTACATTGATACAATAGACAGTAGTCAATGGTACAATAATACACGATAGTAGTGGTATATTGATGCCAATATCCCTTTAATCCCAAGCTGAAGTGACAGTAGGCTGGCTATGTTTGTCGAAGGACCCATGGCTAGTGGAGCAGACGAGTCCTGGAGTGAAGACTGCGTATCGGCAAGCGTAGTGTGGATATGCGTGGTGCTCAATAAGGGACCTCGGTAAGTGTGTCTAAAATTTTCTAGTACTTTTTATAAAGTTTTATATTGACACGAAGCAACAAAATACGAGCTAGAGCAATGTCCGCTTGTCTTTAGATCGTAATTTGTTGCTTCGTGTCTCAATATGAAGCTTTATAAAAGGTATTAGAAAATTCTAGACACACCTGTAGAAACAACCAGAATTGAAACAGCAGGATAGTTAAGTAAGCGTTTTAATCATTTCAATTTACAATAAATGCTTATTATTTCTAGGAATATCTTCTAGCAAATAATTACGTGTCGGCTTTTTAGAATCGACTGCTCGCCATGAGCTCAAGAACAAGAATAATCTTCGAAAGGAATCGTTTCTGCCTGGTCGTAGACTAATCCCCACTACCAAGCCACTACCGCACTAAACCAACGGAACTTCTGACTCAGTGTTGCCAGTAAAACAATTAAGTGTGTATCAAGTCAAAAAAAAAAAAGTTTACACACCGAAGTTCCTTATTGAGCCGTTTTTCATAATTCCTTCTCATGAGAATTACCGAATTAATTAGTCACGAGATAACAAAATAAATAAAGGAGTGGCGTTAGTGGACCGTTGTACGCTCTTAAAGGCGCTGTCAATGGAAATTGTTGCCACGTAAATTGTACCGATCTATTTCACAACAAAAAATTTGAGCTCATGAACCGAATTTTCTACCCTACATTGTAACAACTTCATTCTGTTGTCTTACAACTCCACCCTCCAAAAACCCAGACTTCTAATAAAATAAAGAATGAATAGAAATTGGGGAGGGTTTCATCAAAATTCATGGAATATCTACAATTTATTCATGCAGTCTCGTTGTCGAGTCGTTTCATATGATATTGTTTCTGATGGTATACGTTTGTTTACAAAACTCTTTTGTTTTCCAGATTTGCTTTTGTTTATTTATTTAGAGGTAAAACATCTTTTACAGTCCAGCCGTTGAGAGAATGCGTTCTTGATATCAAATTGTAGGTACTTTGAGTTTAATTTAATAAAATAATCGCGATAAACCTCTAGAAATGCGACTTTGTCAGGCCGCGACGGATGCACGCTCTTAAAGTTCTGTACCTCAGAGGTATACAACATTATGTGATGAAACGAAAATTTTACAGGAGAGGCAAAAATGCGCGGAGTGAAACTTCGAATGATATACAGGGTGGAAACTTTCATCGGGGCAGTAAGGGGAAGTACCTTATCCGTTGCAGCTACACGAAAATGGTCTTAGGAGACTATCCATAATTTTTTATGGAATTTTGATCCCCATTCACAGATTTTCAAAAAAATGTACAGTTAGCAAGAAAGTTGTCATTTTACACAAAAACATTTTTGGATGCCAATCGATCCTGTTTCTAATACTAATTAAAAACTTCTATGGGACCAACCATCGTTGGAGTACTCAAAAAGTAACAAATTGCAAAAAACTTTTCCCGTACATTTTGTGTGAAAATTTTACGCAAAAGCTTTTTTAGTGACGGTTGAGATCTTTTCGTTGACTGAATAAAAAGATAAGTTTAAAAACAATTCGAATTTCGAACTCGAATTTTATTCGTCAAAATGGCGGTCACTTCGAGCACTTGATATCGTAGGGCAAGAAACAGCAAGATTTTAAATAAGAATAACATCATCAAGTTATGTTAGTTCATAAAAAAAGAAAATTAATACGCCTTCTTTTTGATATGTGTAAAATTCTACGTGATCATTTGTCTTTTATTTTATTTGTTGTATTTCAGTTACACAGATTCTTTACAAAATGTAAGGGAAAAGTTTTTTGCAATTTGTGACTTTTTGAGTACTCCAACGATGGTTGGTCCGATATAAATTTTTAATCAGAAACAGGATCGATTGGCATCAAACAATGTTTTTGTGTATAATGACAATATTCTTGCTAACTGTAATTTTTTTTGAAAATCTGTGAATGGGGATCAAAATCCCATAAAAAAATATGGATAGTCTCCTAAGACCATTTTCGTGTAGCTGCAACGGATAAGGTATTTCCCCTTACTGCCCCGCTGAAAGTTTCCACCCTGTATATATATTTTTTATTTTATTTTATTTTTTTATTGTGTTTTGCAAAACTAATACTGTTGAGTTCAACAGTATTTTTTATTATTATTAGATGAATCTTATCGTCATTTGAGGTCCTATACCCATTCATTAGACGGATTTAATGTCTTATACGATTGGATATTTCTTTTCATAGATGTCATACTCGTAGGACTATGTCGTATACCAGTATGTAGAACTGGTTATTGCGATTTTAGTGTTGCAAGAAACTAATTTTCGAAAAAAATGAAGTTACTATTGTATACCTCTGAGGTACAGAGTTGTAACAGTTAACTTTATAAACAAATACGGAACCCAGCGATCGGCGCTTTAAAAACACATCACAGTTTTTTTTTTTTTGGGGTTCCGCAATCAATATTATTATTTGAATGGAAATATATATTTTATTGGAAGCAATTTTAATGTAATATAAATAAAATACACGCACAGAACCAGCCAACGAAATCTGATCGCCGCCGCCGATTAAAAATAAAACTTTTGCTAAACGGTTGAGGAATACTGCGGATGACTGGGCCAAGAGTAAAACTGGTTAATGCTCCTACAAACAGGCGCGACACGCGACGCGACACAAAGTAAGTAAGGTTAATATAATATTATTATCAGAGATCGGAATAGGTAGAGCTAATTTACCTAAACTTCGAGGAAGGAAGTAACATAGAGTGGATAATACCTCCTCTAAAATCCCGGAATAATTATAATGACGCTTAAATCCCGGGATTTAAAAACCACGAATTATTTATTGGACTTTATTTATAGTTACAAATTATTGATTTGAAAAATCATATAACATTTTACTATTGTACTAAAACTATTATATTAAAGAGCTGTTTTAGTAATTTTAGTACGTAAACTTAAAAAAAATGTTATATATGATTCTTTAAATCTATTATTTGTTACTATAAATAAAAGAAAGAAAGAAATAAAAAGTATTTAAGTATTGTGACTCGCACTGGAAGATCACAAACTAAACACAATTGTAAAAGTATAAAAAATAAAAACAGAGTTCTGTACGAGGCCAAAAGGCTCCTATCTCAGCATGATGCTGCGAAATTTAAAAAAATAAGTAATTATATAGTCAGTGTGTAAGGAGCGTAGCAGGTGGCGTTCTATAGTTTCTGCCTACCCACATGGAAAAAGGCGTGAGTTTATGTATGTATGTATAAATAAAGTCCAATAATAGATTTAAATGAGAAACGATTTTATTTCTGTAAGTAGGTTTTTACAAACACTTTTACACGTCAATTATATTTTAAAACTAGATGAGGTCGGCGTTTCATATCTGACTACTCTGAGAAGAAAGACCGAAACAAACTCAGAGGTCACAGTCTCTTTTATGTCCAAACATAATCTTGGTCAAATCATGTGAAGACCATGTAGATTGGTGTCTGAAATGGTCTTTTGAAGAAAGAACCACACAGATTGAGTGGACCTATCCATTCAGTGCACGCATTTGTCAGTAATCGTGCAGCTCAACTTAGAACATAAGGAGCTCAACGATTCGACGAACAATACCAATGAAAGGACATTTGGGCAGGCCGTATAAATTACTCAGACTGCCATACCATGATCAAAAAAAAAATAAAAATAAAAAAGACCCACATAGTCTTCACATTCACAATAATTAAAATAATAACATTATACTTCACAAGTAAATATTCATGTCAATGTGTATAAAGCAATCACAATAAAAAAAGTTTAAATATGTAAAATTTGGACCAGCTCAATCCCAAGCCTTTTTGTCCTCAATATAATCTTTAATAGTATAAAAGGCTTTCTGGCACAACTTACGTTTAATGAATGATTTGAATTTATTAATGCTTAGATCTTGAACGTGGCTTGGAAGTTTATTGTAAAAGCGTATACATTGACATCTGAACGAACGACCTATTTTCTTGAGCCGTGTTTTAGGTACAACATACATGTCTTTGTTCCTAGTAACGTTTTTAAAAATCGTTAAAAAACGTCATTATAATTATTCCGGGATTTTAGAGGAGGTATTATCCACTCTACGTTACTTCCTTCCTCGAAGTTTAGGTAAATTAGCTCTAGCTATTCCGATTTCTGGCTTATTATACACATCGTGTACCTGTGGTGCATACACACTTGTGCACTATAATATCTCCCGCGTCGATAGGTGTTCTCCGCTGAGATAAGTCGCCATGACCGAAATTCGATCTGGAGGACTATTATTATTACTCATACCACGTAATAAATCAATCTCAAGTTATACCTCTCCAAAAAGCCACAGTATTCACCGACCGTTCGCCAAATTGGTCCGCAACACGTCTCGATACAGCAAACAACTCACACATAGGACCGTGTCGAAATAAATAAATATCGCGCTTCTCGTAAACATGCAGCGACTGACTTTAACAGCGAGCCTTTGTGAGCTGTGTTAGAGATCTGTATGAGGAACTGGAGAATTTGAGGGCTCTTGTATGGGTTTTTGGCAAATGCAAGGTCTAATGGCAATAGTATGGCCGCGCGTCAATGGTAGCAAAACTATTATACTCCATTTATTATAACATTAGACAAATAACTGTTCTCACCCTTTCGTTATTTCGATGTAAACGTTTAATAAACTCCGTTATTTCACGATATATACAAAGCACTGTAATCTATTTACCATTTTACAATCGAAAAATAACTTTAAAGTGCAGTAATTTCAACAATATTACACAATAACTGTCGTTATTTAGCCGTTATTTGTCTAATGCTATAGTAAATGGAGTATAAATGAATTGACTGAAAATATGTAGGTACTGAACCCAGAACAAACAATGATACAGCCTAACCAATTCTTATCATTGAGAAAATTAATTTTTGCATTATAATGCACCACCGTTTTGTCTCTGGTCCGCTTCGAGATTAAACGATTGTCCGTTATTTAGAGCCTTTGCGAACACGTTTTTATTAAATTCCGAATGAAGGACCATAGAGTCATTTTGTTTTTATGCGAGAATTGTTTTTTAAAACGGCAACACTATATGGTATTTAATGATGTAATTTTCGCGAAAGGTACACATATTGTATTATTTTATTTTGTTTTTTATTCTTTTGTTTGCTTGCGCTTAAAATATTAATCGGTTTTCAAGTTTTCGGTTTCGGTGAATGAGTCATTTAGGAGCATTGTTACTTTATTTGTTGTTTTTTAGGGTTCCGTACCAATATGTTAAAAAGGAACCTTTTTAGAGTCACTCAGTCTGTCTGTCCGTCTGTTATAGCTGGATATCTCAAGAACTACTAATGACATCAACTTGAAATTTGGAATCGTTTTATATGACGTTTGCCCAACAATTTTGCAAATAAGAAAGAAATGTTTTTTATATTTTTTTGCAACATGGACTGAAGGAAAAGGTCTTAAAAATTCGAAGTGGGGCTACTAGGGCATGTGGGGCCGTATCATATGTAAGAGCAATATTCGCACATTCTCAAAAAAAAAAAAAAAAAAACAGTTCTTTTCATTTTTAACGTACACTACTACGTACTATGAGGAACAACGGAATCGGAACAAATAAAAAAAAAAAAAAACCGGGCTCATGGATATCCACGTCTGTTTACCACCCCTTTTTACGAAGACCAATAAAAAAACTTTTTTAAATACATTTCTCAAGGTCTGTTACAATGATCAAATCAGATGCTGGTTGATGAGCGTAGGTAAGTGTCTAGGTAATAGTCCTTATGGTGGTATCCAGTAGTTAGATATATAGTTTAAAATACTCAATTCCACACACAAATAATTCTTTAGAAAATAAGATTAGCCGTTACCATTATTATACATAACCTACTTACTGTAACTAAAGCAGCTGCTACATTTTTTCACGCTCCCAGATCAAAATACCGAAAAGAGATGCTCTAAAATAAATAAAAACAATATCTTCACGCCATCTCTATTTTAATTAAAAAAAAAGAATAAAAAATACACCTTACCAGCCAGCAAGTGTACAAAAAAAAGTATATATTCTACTTAATCATTGCCTCATAAACAGCAGGTATATTAAAAAATAATTTGAATTCGGAATAAACCTCTTTAGGACCAGACCCTCGTCATTTTTGGGGCCTAATTTAGGTCCGAAAACACTAACGTGTAGGTGTTATAACAAATTGACAATCTCTAAAGGATATCAATAAAATAAAACACATTTTTATGTGGATACTAACAAACTGAAATTAAGATCTTTTAAACAAAGTGTTCATACGACACTTTTGCCCTCAGCTTTTGAATCCAACTAACTCCACACATGTCGTTCCCACACCAATCAAATTACAACCTAGTTTGCAAGGCGACAGACCTTTAATTCGCATAAAATCTCCCTCAGGTTACGCCATTTTGATTAAAGCCAGTTTCAATCTGATTGTCACTTCAAGAGATGGCAATAAAAAGCCAATAAAGTCTGGTACAGACCAGCGAATGCTAATAATCTTATAATAGTGTCCGCTATAACACATCTCACGGTAACGGAGGCCATAAGGCAGTTATACACTGCCATATTTTGCACTCGCATTTGCAATAAAATAATTAGTTTCAGGTAATTATTTTGAATATCGTTAGCTGGTGTAAATTGTATTTCTTGGTGTTTGTTTTTGTACTCGTAGATTGCTTGGGGCGAATTATTGAACAGTTTTGGTGTAATTTTTTTCGATTCCTTTTACCTGACTGCTAAGGAAGGGATAAGTTATTCGCGAGTATCTTGTAGGTGCCACTACTAATGGCCCCTGCGTAAAATATCGATAGGTGTCCAATATGGAATACGTCGTTTTTGTTCATAAGAGTGTTTAAGAACTTTATTTGAAGAGTTTTGATGATTCTGATTGTGAGTTGTCTTAAAAGGGAGTAGGATTAAGCTATTGGAACATTCATATTTCAAATAACTTAATCCTCCAGGTTATCTATTATAATTATATTTTATTAATATATGTGTTTTTTTTGTTTCATATGCACGTGAGGAAAATTGTAGGTACCTATCACATTTTGTACTGAATTTAACCTTCTTACTTATGTTAATAAGTCCATCAATCATCAATCAATCCATTAACGGGTTGTTACTTTAATTAATTGCATTAAGTTTTTCTGTTTCTTTTTTCCAAAATCTCCTTTCAGTGTTGCATCATTTTTTTAATTAACGTACTCATTTTAATCTAGTAATGGACCATTATCCGTATCTGCTTTAAATTCAGACCAGGTTTTCTCACATATGAACATAAAATTATAAGTAATTCTTTTTAATATTTTTATTATTATTATCTCCTCTCCTCCCTATTAATTAGAACACCTGCCATCTTATCTGTTCACTACCCTTGGTTGACTGGTAGAGAATGCCTATGGCATTAAGTCCTTTGTACCTTATTGTGTGTGAGAAGTATAAATAAATAAATATAAGGATCATAAACAAGCTACGTGACTATTAAACAGAATATTCATAAATACTTTGAATCCATACAATGTAAATCCATAAAAAAAAAAAACAAATCGAGATCTGCGATAAAAACAATAAACTGCTTTATAAACACAAAGATGACACAGTATGGGGTGAATTAAAATAGCCTCCGTTTGTGGCGATAACTTTTGAAGCAATTCGTCTGGGGAAGTACTATCGCGGCCACGGATCTCTGACCACAATAAGGACTATTCCTGCTTGCAGCGCTCGGCCGCTATAGTAACGCTTACCTACGCTCATCAACCAATAGCATCGCAGTATCAGATATTTGCGGTCTTTTATTTTTTCATTTACAAAAACAACGGTAAGCCGCTCGTTTTTGCTCCTTGATTTGAAAAAAAAAAAAAGGACCGTATAAAATCAGCTAAGGTGGCCAGACATCTATGATCAATGTAACAGCCTGAGAATTTTTTAAATCTTTTTAAACTATCCCAGAGTTGCCTTTAGAGATCGTGACTCCTTAATCGGACTTTCCTGTGGTTGCTTTTAAGCTCCTAAAAACTTAAAGCCTCCAGCCAGGTCATAAAACTTATAAACTAAACGACTAAGGGCACCCCCTGTGGGGTACGAACCTCGGCTTAGGGCAGAGTCGGAGGACAGTAAGGGACAGGTGGTGGCTGGATCAGTTCAGGGAAATGATTATATTAATAGGGGAATTTAAAGCTACACGCTCAACTACGGCGCGGGCTGGCGCTTCGTCGAGCAAGGGTCGGTTATTTAAATAAAAGTTTATTTTATTGGTCGTCGTAAAAAGGGGCGGTAAACAGATGAGGTCATCGTGTGCACGGGATTTTGATTTCAAAGTGGTCAGATGTCCGTGGCCGTGATAGTACTTACCCACTACCACTAGGTATGCTAGCAGTGGTGGATCAGTGGTAACGAATGCGACTTACGAGTTGCAGGTCGTAGGTTCGAACCCTCACAGGCGCTTTACTTTGTTGAAATTATTTCAGCACCACTCTCAAAACAGTGAAGGAAAAACATCGTGAGGAAACCAGGATGTCCTAGAAACAAAAATTCAAAGACATATGACATCCACCAACACGCGCTGGGTTTTGGTTACGGCCCATTCCCTCTCACAAAGAGGAGTGTACAGTAATAACATTCTTCGTTCTTAGTATTTTTATTTTTCGGCCTGTATGTCCTGAGGTTTCTCGTAAAAAAATGTTCATGCAACGGTTACAAACATTTATGAGATCAGAATTGTCGTAAAAGCCTTTAAAAGAGGTAATTTTGTTTGATAATTAAATAATAAACGCTGTGTGCGGAATAATAAGAAGTTTGTGTGTGTGTTATAATAAGGATATTATTTTTTGATGTGTTGGGTTTTTGGTGCAGTTAAGTTATGTAATGTTATGTTTCCTCTTTCAGACTATAGTGTTTTGTAGCTTTGATATGGATAGTATCATTGTGCGCTCCGCTCCAATAAAGGAAATCTTGATTTCTCTACCACGAATTTCTTCGATTCTCGCCTACGAGGCCCGCCGCGACGTCCCCGCCCCGGCCCTTGCGCGAGCCAGACCCGAAACGCTGAGCCTGTAGCATTAAATTCGACCCCTAATAATCAAAAACCGATCTAGCCTGTCCCTTGCTGTCCTCCCAAAGCCCAGGTTAGTACCCCACAGGGGGTGCTCTTAGGGTGTAGTCGCTTAGTTTATAAGTTTTTTGCCCTGGCTGGAGGCCTACATTTATTGAGGCACCCATAGAAAAGTCTGGTTAATCAGACGTCAACCTCCTAGGTTGACCTATGCCTCTTATAAAGAAATTGGTTGTCTGTAAAGTTGATTTACGGACGATAGTTTAACGTGACAACATCATAACAAAACACTGATGCGGCGCAAGCGTACAATGAGCGTAATGGGACAAAGAGCGTAACGGGACAATGAGCGTAACGGGACAATGAGTCATCCTTTTTCGGGCATGCAACCGGCGTTCATCGATTTATTAGACGTTGTCACGTCAAAAAATAAATATACTCTCATGAAATAAATTTTTGTCAGCCTATTCAAACTGATAGCGTTGGTGCAGAAAGATAATACAGTGGTTAGTAATTAGTAGATAACGTTCTAACAATAGGCCAAAGTTTTTAGCTTTAGTGTGAAAATCTTGATTGATTGATTTGAATCGATTCTCCAGCCCTATTTTGTGACCCCATGTGTCTTGTAAAATAATAATGAAAATCTACATAAATTAAAAACCGACAAAACTTTTACATAATTTTTCAGGAAAACTATTAATACACAGATGGCTTTCATGCAATCATTCGAAAAAAAACCGCGTCGCTGCTGACTAGAGTGCGAAGTAGTCGCAACTATATCCTGAGAGCTGTGGCGGAGAGCTATACTCCTGACATCAGACACTTCATGCGAGGTTGATCAGGTAGGAAACATGTTTTCTTGTCTGGTCGTCCTCTGCGTGGAGTGTCCATTATTTGAAATATTTTATATTTGTACTACTAATACTAGAATATAAGTTGTTTTGTAATACTAACACAATATGGATCCTTGTTGTCCGAAATAAATGAATTTGAATTTAATTAAATCTGTTATATAATAGGTATCCTGTAAATTAATACATGAGCATGATTGGTGGTTGGTACTTTTATCGCCCAACTGTTAACATGAAATTTACAGACCAGAAGCTTTCAATAACCACCTTCCTGAACCATTTAAAATGCTAACCAATACACTTAAACACACCTCATCTCAATAAACAAAACTAATATTACAGAACTAATTAACAACCCGCTCTATAACTTCGTACATCTTCGTAGCTCTTCGTCAAACTATGCCCATCTCTTTCTCATGCGTGTTACGTTGTATGTTTTGTCTCGTTTCGATGGCAGCCGAAGCCCATTCACACCTGCACATTATTATATTTGTTTATTTGTTTGTTCGGAGCGTTTTATTTTAGTGGCGCTTGGTGGATAAGGGCGCGCGTGAAATTTTGGGATTTGGAATTGTATGAATTTGGGAATTTATACAATTTGCCGACGCTAATGCGCTTTCGTCTGGTGTGAAAAGTGTGTAACTTATTTTTTTTAAATATATTTTACTTGGAAAATTACTGACTGAGACGCAATGCATAGGGTTGTTTTTATGCAAATTTTTGTTATCCAAGGTCTATCTTTGTTCTTTGTGAACGAAAACAATTAAAAAGATTTGATTTTGTTTTAAAATATGCCTGCACCTACCAGATGTAATTTATAGAATAGTGTAATTGATCGCAAATTGAATTTGGGATCCACCGGCTTTAAAATTATTAAGAAAAAAATATGTAATCTCTGATTACGATTTCAGATAAATAATAGCTACTGCCTTATTTTAATGCAGGTACTTCTTTACTAATATCTAAAATATCTATTGAATTTTAGATGCGGCGGCCAAAAGTACTTAAGTCTTTTAATTTTATTTTTGACTTAAGTGCTTATGGCTTCCGAGTCTAGAACTGATATGAAATAAATACCTACCAACAAAAAGCCTCTATCACAAAATAACTCAGCACCGAAAAACACACTTACCCCCTTACTCTCCACCACCGCATTTCTATACATCTCGTTAACGCCTGCTTATAAATTTGTCTGTCTGTCCGTCTGGTCGCGCGCACCTCGGGAACTATATTACCTGCTAAACATATCTGTGCAGCAAGAGTTATTGCACCAGTAATTGTTTGCTAAAATGTTATTGAGTGCTTTTTTTTGCATTTCTTTTGGGTCATTCAACTTTTGGCATTGTTTGTGGTTTTGAGGGGTTAAAAACTTACTATGTATCTTTATACTAAAGGCTCGTACAGACTAGTGTGATATCGCGGGCACGACGCGACACTAGTAGGAGAATTTCTTTGTCGGTGCCTGTCGCGCCCGCGATATCGCGCGAGTCTGTACGAGCCTTCAATTGTGGGTAAATGTCTTTTGAGCATGAACTTCTAAATAAACTAACAGTGTTATATCATTAAAACGTACAGTGCTGTAATGATCTTTTGGTAAACATTTGTGAAATTGTATTGTAAAACAGCACACGATACACATAGTAGTATTGCACAGTAAACAGCGCATAAAAGGCACTTTTGAACGTCAAAAATTACAAAAATAAAATAAATCAAAACTCAAAAAACTCAAAGCATTTATTTCAATTAAACCATTTACAGGCACTTTTGAATTGTCAAAGAGACGGTCAGTTAGTCAGAGTCGGCAAGTTGAAGCTAGATGCCCATTCCAATACGTAGATCACTATGGAGAAGAACGGACAAGAAACTCCAAGGACACTCTTTTAAATCAAGATATTACATTATCCTGGGTACATTATTCTTGTTGCTTCTATATGTGAGACAATGTAAAAACTAATAAAACAATTCAAAATATAAAATTACAAATTAAAAATAAGCCCTGGCAGTCAAGAGATGACCAGTCCCAACTGACGGCGCCCGTTCACGAACATGACGCATGGATCAGCATCATTCAGCTCAACCATTTTGTAGGGAACCGAATGATCCAACACACGCGCCACCATCAGTGAAACATTTAAGTGAGCATGACATACTCTCAACTGCCATGCTCTTTCAAGTCAACATAAATCATAATAACATAGTAAACGACTCCATGGTATTCACATTTACAAAATTGAAAAAATGCTGCTAAATTATACAGAACTATAGTTGTAGTATGTAAATTGATTCTAGTTGCCCCTTCCAAAAGGTAGTTATGTATGGAGAAGAATAGGCAAGAAACTTCACACTTACTCATTTAAAATGTTAACATTAACTTGTATACATTAAATAATAATTATACGTGAAGACGATGTACCTAGAATAAAATTACTATACCACAATAGGTAAAAAACACATTACAATAGGTAGGTAGGTGAATGAAAAGTGAAGTAATGACAGATAAATTAATTATGTGATAGATACATGATGCTCACATACTTACAAACATTGTAAAAGTATATGATCTTCCTAAAATTTTAACATATAATGTCAGTTTGTGAGTTAATTAATCACAGAAAATAAAATTCATATCATAAAAATTATACAATTAAATTAGCAACCAGTTTGATTTTGAGGACCAGCCTGTTTCCAAACATTAGTATCTTGGATATACGAGTAGTCGTCTAATTTGTAATATACTTGCTTAAAAAGTGTGCTTTTAATATGAGTTTTAAATTTTCTTTCATTTAATTGTAATATACGATGCTGGTTGCGTGATTACTTAAGTGTTTTATAAAATATCTGTACCTAAATGTTAAGCATTATTGCGCAATTGTTTGTTATCCTGAAGAAAAAAAAAAAATATATATATCCTAAGGTTTATTATTGTAATATTTAGCACAGTACCCCCTATAAGATGTAAGTTCGTATTCTACTTTAGATAATCTGAAAAATGGTTGATCTATTTTATCTTTTTTTCTAGTAATAAAATTATGTCTATCACTGATTTTATTAAAAATATGTTATTTTTTGCTCTTTTAGTCTAGTGGTCGCAAGCACATTTACTGATAGTGTGGAGTCTTGAGTTAAATACCCAAGTCAAGCAAAGTGTTATTCTCGCGCTCTTATGGGAGTGGCGCGAGGAGGTGAAACGCCGGGGCGTAACTCCACTGCCGCGAGAAATCACGACACAGCGGACAGAGCTCCGGCGTGATTTCATGGCGACATGGAAGGTGCGATTGTCGCAACCCAGCGATGGGCACGCCACAATTGCGGCGATAAATCCCCTCTTTAAGGAGTGGCTAGAGGCGCCACGGCGTCCTCACCTTCCGTCTGACGCAGGTCCTCACTGAACACGGTTGTTTCGGGAGGTTCCTGTTCTGGCTAAGGTGGGAGGAAACGTTACCACTGTGTGGATCGCCCGTAGGACACGGTGGAGCATACGGTGGAAGTCTGCCCGGCTTAGGAGGAGCACCGCCGTGTCCTTGCGGGGGCGTCGTCGCTACGTAGGCCCTCGTCCAGGCCATGGTATGAAGCGATAGTGCGTGGGAAGCCGGCACCTCCCCAAGCAATAATGATCGCGAAGGAGAAGGCGGAACGCGTGAGGGAAAGGCAATCTGTGCGCCCTCATGCTCCTAGTCGCTGCAGGAGACGCTCTAGGCGTCGGGAGTCTATAGCCGATTCCCGGCCACCGTAGGCGCGGGCTTGCGGACGGCGAGCAATGGGCAGCTCGCCGTCCGGTAAGGACCACACCCGGGTAGGCGGCGCGTTGTGCTCCACACGCGCCTCATAGAGATGTCAGCAGGAACTGACGGGGTCAGCTAGGACCGCTGCCTGCCAGGGTTGCCGGTTTGTCCGAAAGAGATACCGTGGCCCTGGCACACAGGCAACTGAAGGAATACGGGTGGGTTTTAGTCAGTAAAATTCTGACATGCACTTCCGCTCCGCCCAGAGTGGGAGAAGTTATTTGATAATTTCCCACTCAACAAAAAAAAGGCAAAGTGTTATTGAATTTCTCCATATAGAACTTCTCAGTAGGAATGGCTTTCATTTTAATAGTTCAACAACATTAATTGCGTTATTTACGATGTCGAGCAGATAATTTTTTCCAATAAATGAAGTAGTGGATTAGCAATATCCTTCAATGTCATTCAGATTGCGATTGAAAGTGTGTTACGCGATTAGGGTGCCGCCGGACTATGGATTTGCCCTTTTGATTACTATAGACTGATCTTCAATTAAATAGGATTCTTACTTGCGAAGTGCGGGTGTAGTATAGGTACACTTCTGCCTACCTCTTGCTTGGGGTTAAGCAACGTGAGCTTAAGTCATATCTGGGATGGGGGGTTCACACAACGATAGGTATAAGTACATAATTATTAGCTCTATTTGTTGTAGTGCAAAAGTGAACTAGGTACCATTTTCTTAAAACTCGTACAGAACTTAAAACCCAAGAAGAAAGTTCTCTGTATAACTTAATCTTACAGAGACAAACATGGCCAGCTGAACAATTACAAAAAAAAAAAAAAAAGAAAACATAAAAATAACTGTGTTACAACAGACACTTACAAAATTTATTATCCCATTATTTTTCCCAATACAAACATTTACTAATATTTTCTTGTAACCCTATCTCTGAGATTGGATAGAGTCATTATCATTACGCTATGTAACCCGATCAGGAAAGCAGAGGTGTAACAAACCGACAACTGATGAGAACGAATGGTTCTGAACGTGAAACAGACATACGGATAAACATGTTAGAGTATTTTATTGTCACCATTAGTGTTTACTATAAAATTGGGAAGTTTTTTTAATGATTCGTTCTTTTTGTGGTAATTTTGGATTAGGTTACAGCTTGGAACGTCAATAGTTATGGGTGATTTTGGATTTTATGTGTCAAATCACTGTGGTGTTTTGAATTAAAGTAAAGAACAATGGCGAAAAAATTGTTGATGAAATTATTAAGCGTCTACATATATCACTGTGATAGGTAGCGATGAAATAATTCACTAAGTTTTATCAAATCAAGCTTATGACCTATTAAACTCTGGAAAAGAAAGTCGTCGTAATTAAAAACGGAATTGACTAGATTAATGATGATGATAAATAATCATGGCTTCGTTACTTTTTTCTGGCTTAACTTCATGACTTTTGGCTAAGCTGAACGTTTAATATTGCCATGCAATATAAATCTTGGTCAAGTTACATAAAATGCTTTGCTTTTCGTATTGCATTAATATACTTTTAAAATACATTTCTGCAACAGAAGATAAATGGGAAAATAAAAATAATTGTTTGTGCTAAGAATATAGCGGTCTAAATTGTTTAATTTAATATATACATGACCTCGTAGTGCAATTTATTCGAGTATGGCAACATCGCAAAAAAAGGAAATATATCATTTAAGTTGTCAACGTTGCATATTGACATGTACCGTACTGACAACTTGTTGTTTACGCGTGCGTCTCGTTATTTAGTTTTCCATCGATTTTCCGTGATTTTCTACTTCATCAATTGCTTCTGCTTGGACTCTGAGATTTACTGTCCCTGTGTGACTAGTGCTTGCCTAAGAATTCTGATTATTTGCCTATACGACGACATTTTTCTGAGACTCTGGATTCCGATTCTGGCTGATACCTTGGATTTTGTTGTGTGTGCATCGATTTGTTTATCACGATGGGTAACCGTGTAAAGCCTACACGCATCATGTGTGTCAACTGCAACATATGTGCCAATAAAATACGCCGATACCGGGAAAAATACTGTGAAATAAAATAATAACGAACTGTTGGATGTTGCGCTCATACAATGACTGTAGTGTGATATCTAGGATGGGCTAGACATCAACAAAATATCTCAGCACCTGCAGGTTTTCTTGATGACATTTTAATAAGAGAAGATGTGGAATAAATATTTAAAAAACAAGTTTTTTTTTCTATACCCATGACCTACCTCTACCATGTAATTTACCATATAATATATAATTATATAACTTTCTGAATACGTACGCCGTATCTTATTTTGTCGTAAAAATGCATTTCTATCAATGATATTTTAAGTGATATGTAGGTATTTCTTTTTCGATTAGTTTGTTGTTGACAAGACATAACCTCTAGAACTTCAAACTGGAATATATTTAATTCCTGACTTCCTATAAAAGTATAACTGAAGACAAACCTGTTCAGGAATTCAAAATCTATACTTTTACATATTTTTCATAAGCAAACGCAAAAAAAAATGTCAACAAAAATTTGTTCGGGAGTTCGCCTTTGTTCTTTATACCTCATATTAAAAGCAAACTTAAAAGTGTGATAATAAATATCTTTGCACACAAAAATTACAAGCATAATTATAACAAAGTAGAGGATTATATTCAAGATAAGAATGCTTGGAAATATGCTAGTCCTGCTCCATAGAATAAAAATTTAGACAAAATCAAACTGGTTGCTAATTAAATTGCATTGTATTTATAATTTTTATGATATTAATTTTATTTTATGTGATTAATATACTTTAACTCACACACTGACTTATTATATGTTATATTTTTTTTGGAAAATCATACTTTTACAATGTTTGTAAATAGCATGCATAGAGTAGCATGCATAGCGTGGCATGCGTAGTATAAATTAATAGCTTAGCATGCATAGCGTTGCATGCATAGCGTAGCATGCATAGCGTTGCATGCATAGCGTAGCATGCATAGCGTTGCGTGTATAGCTTAGTATGCATAGCGTAGCATGCATAGCGTTGCATGCATAGCTTAGCATGCATTGTGTAGCAAGCATAGCTTAGCATGCATAGCTTAGCATGCATAGCTTAGCATGCATAGCGTTACGTGTATAGCTTAGTATGCATAGCGTAGCATGCATAGCGTTACGTGTATAGCTTAGTATGCATAGCGTAGCATGCATAGCGTTGCATGCATAGCGTAGCATGCATAGCGTTGCGTGTATAGCTTAGTATGCATAGCGTAGCATGCATAGCGTTGCATGCATAGCTTAGCATGCATTGTGTAGCAAGCATAGCTTAGCATGCATAGCTTAGCATGCATAGCTTAGCATGCATAGCGTTACGTGTATACCTTAGTATGCATAGCGTAGCATGCATAGCGTTACGTGTATAGCTTAGTATGCATAGCGTAGCATGCATAGCGTTGCATGCATAGCTTAGCATGCATTGTGTAGCAAGCATAGCTTAGCATGCATAGCTTAGCATGCATAGCTTAGCATGCATAACTTAGCATGCATAGCTTAGTATGCATAGCGTAGCATGCAAAGCGTAGCATGCATAACGTTCATGTATAGCGTTGCATGCATAGCGCTGCATGCATAGCGTGGCATGTATAGCGTAGAATGCCTAGCGTAGCATGCATAGCGTTGCATGAATAGCGTGCATGCATAGCTTAGCATGCATAGCGTTGCATGCATAGCTTAGCATGCATAACTTAGCATGCATAGCGAAGCATGCATAGCGTAGCATGCATGGCGTTTCATACATAGCGTTGAGTGTATAGCTTAGTATGCATAACTTAGCATGCATAGCGTGGCATGTTTAGCGTTGCATGCATAACTTAACATGCATAGCTTAACATGCATAGCGTTGCATGCATAGCTTAGAATGCCTAGCGTAGCATGCATAGCGTTGCATGAATAGCGTGCATGCATAGCGTGCATGCATGGCTTAGCATGCATAACTTAGCATGCATAGCTTAGCATGCATAGCGTTGCATGCATAGCTTAGCATGCATAACTTAGCATGCATAGCGAAGCATGCATAGCGTAGCATGCATGGCGTTTCATACATAGCGTTGCGTGTATAGCTTAGTATGCATAACTTAGCATGCATAGCTTAGCATGCATAGCGTTGCATGCATAGCTTAGCATGCATAACTTAGCATGTATAGCGTAGAATGCATAGCGTAGCTTGCATAGCGTAGCATGCATAGCGTTGCGTGTTTAGCTTAGTATGCATAGCGTAGCATGCATAGCGTTGCATGCATAACGTTGCATGTATAGCGTTTCATGCATAGCGTAGCATGCATAGCGTTGCATGCATAACGTTGCATGTATAGCGTTGCATGCATAGCGTAGCATGCATAGCGTAGCATGCATAGCGTTGCAAGCATAACTTAGCATGCATAGCTTAGCATGTTGGTAACATTCTTCTTAAAACACTCGGTGGAGGTCTGCCCGGCTTGGGCAAAGCACCGCCGTATCCACACGGAGGTGATCGGCGGCGGCGATCTCTCGCGTCCGGCCCCGATCCAGGCCATGGTCCGGAGCGAGTGCATGGGAGGCAGTCACCTCCTTCTGCGAAGCAGTAATGCTCGCGAAGGAAAAGGCGGAACGCGTGAGGGAGCGGCAGTCTGTGCGCCTTCACGCCCCTAGTCACCGCAGGAGACTCCCTGGGCGGCGGGAATCGATAGCAGATTGCCAGCCACCGTAGGCGCGGGCTTGCGGACGGCGAGCTATGGGCACCTCGCCGTCCGGTAAGGACCAGGCCCGGGTCGACGGCGCGTTGTGTTCCACGCGCGTCTCAAAGAGATGTCAGCACACACTGACGGGGTCCGCTAGGACCGGTGCCTGCCAGGGTTGCAGATTTGTCCGAAAGGGATACCGTGGCCCTGGTACACAGGCAAATGAATGAACACGGGTGGGTTTTAGTCAGTAAAAGTCTGCCCAGAGCGGGAGAAGTTATTTGATAATTCCCCACAATAAAAAAAAGGCTTTACATACTATAATATATTACAATCCGAAGGATTTTGCACATTTCTAATACATTACTTCATATTTTTGGAAAAATAAAAGTATATAATGTTGTTAAATTGTTAAAATTAATGGCGTTTCCATTGTAAAGTTGTCGCAATTATCCCTTAGTTTTCCCATCCACAACGATGCGTCCCTATTTTTATCATCTTTTAAAAAACGTTGCGTTAACTCTCAAAATACCTACCCGTATATTTCCACCTCAACACTTTATCTTAAAGTAATGGTACGTCACTTCAGCGTGTAGGCTCCGTCAATAATGTTAGTTCGTTTGTCCGTTGCTTTATCGAAAACAGTGGGCGGTACGATTGAAAGGCGTCGTGATTTGATTTGAAATCACGGTAGCTTATGGTGAAGTGATGGTTTCTCACTTATAGTGTGTGCAAGGGCATGGGAAACTAAATTATATGGATAAAGGCACTGTTACTAGGGCTTATAACAATTTTACGGGCAATGGCATCTTCTACTTAATAAAAATCTTAAATCAAAATTAATAGTCATTTATCAATACACATCATCACGTCAACGCCGGCTGTCGCTGAAAACTAGCTTATGGGGTTCTGTCTCGCATAGGGTCGCAGCATTATGCTGAGCGATGGCCGTTTTGCGTGGATGTGACACATATTTTCCCCCAACTTGTTCTTTTTAACCTCTTGTATGCCGTAATTACAGACACAATTAAAAACCCATTGTGTCTAGCGTGGTTCCACGTTCCGGCTATATATGAAAGTTTAACCGACTTCACAAAAAGGAGGAGGTTCTCAATTCGGTTGTATTTTTTTTTCTTGTTTGTGTTCTTTTTTTGCGTCATGTTTGCCGCAAATAAGGCCCCTGGTATTACGGAGTACTGTGTGACGCCGGGCGTGTACTGTGTGGTGCCGGACGTAAAGAATAGCACCACCCCGTTTCCACCCGTGGGTGTCGTAAAAGGCAACTAAGGGACTTACTAGAGAATGGGCAGCAGCGTTCTCTATGCATTATTAACATCATACTGAGATCGCCAATCCGTATGCCAAGCGTGGCGATTATGGCAAATCCCCTCCCTTTGGGGGAGGCCTATGTGCAGCAGTGGACGTCTTTCGGCTAAAATGATGAATGATTACCAAGTAAAATTATCAAGTAAATGTGCTTGTAGGGATTCTAAATTATGCAGTACATGTGTGTGTACGAGTATCCATAGCAACACCTAGGTACCCTTGAAACGGTAACTTGAGAAGACTTTAGCTCAATTTCAGCCGAGCCTTGCGAATCCTTCAAGAACTACTGGACAACATGATCTTAATCATAATCTGCTTAATAGCCTTTTCCCAACTATGTCGGCTTCCAGTCTAACTGAATGCAGCTGAATTATTGTCTCTCCTTCTACTTTTTGATCCATCCAAAGGTTGTCTGTAAAAGATCGCTTCTAGCGATAAGGGCGCCCATTGTGACACCCTCAGTTCTACATTTATATCTGTAATTTTTATGGTGTATATAATAAAGAGTATTCTATCTATCTATCTATCTACCAGTATTTTACTTGGAGTGACTGCCTATCTGACCTCCACAACCCAGTTACTGGGTAACACGATACCCCTTGACAAGACTGGTTGTCAGACTTTCGGGCTTTTGACGACCCGTAACAACTGTCAAAGATCTAGAAGTGACAGTCAAGACCAACAACTTAACATGCTTTTTGAGGCTCGGAAGGGTCTTGGTCCAACTGCGGCAAGCGTAGCTTAACCTGATCGATCGATCCGTGCGACTGTCATTACATAGCTACACGCCCCTCCCAATATGATCTTAACATCACTTGCCAATACAAATCCAATTAAACCAACAGAATCTTCACCTCTACCAATAAAAGAAACCTCCCGACAATACCCGATCTCGCCCGAAGGCTCCCGATCTTAATCGAGGGCCGTTCGGGACATTTTACGCTGCGCCCGCGCCGTTTATCAGTAACCTGATACTTTTACAATGCACGTAAGACTTTTATATGTGGTAAGAACCTTTTAGTTTCGAAATTGAAATGTTTAACGTGATTTTTCATTGTGTACGTGGGTTTTTGGGGTCCGTGGAGAATTTCTGGTGGATAATTGTAATTTATTGTGATGGTTCTAAATTAAGAAGATTAGTAAAAGTACCAATACACCATAAAAGAGAGAGAGAGTAGGACTGCAGCTCCTGACTTTCTATCAATTACCTACATTCAAATCCAATGACGGCTTGTCAATTCTTCACGTGAACAGAGAGCTGGCCTATTTCTTGGTGAAAGAATCAACATTGCCATACAACGTGGCAATGCTGCCCGCCTTTTGGACACATTTCCTGTTGACAGCAATTCGGACGAATTTTTTTATGCTCTTTGATTCTTTATCTTCCCTTGTTTATATACTTGTACTTGTATTATTATTTTAATTTTAAGACTATTAGCTTTTAAATAATGTAAATATTATCCAGAAATAAAGAAAAATCTATTTCAAATTCAAAACTCATTTATTCAAGCTAAGTCTGAGAATCAGCACTTTTCGACCGTCAAAAGATAGCGCCCAAAACATTTGTGTTTTGGGCGCTATATTGCAATAACTTTTTTTCTATCATTTCTTTTGGTAGAAAAAGTTATTGGAAAGTTAACACTAGAAAGTGACGAAGAGTTTGTGTTTTGGGCGCTATCTTTTGACGGTACACATCACCTCTCTTCGTCACTTTCTAGTGTTTACTGTTCCAATAACTTTTTTCTACCATTTCGTTTGGTAGAAAAAAAAGTTATTGGAATAGTAAACATTAGAAAGTGACGAAGGGTTTGTGTTTTGGGCACTAACTTTTAACGGTACACATCACCTCCCATCAAACATCTAATTAAGAGCGTGTATAAAGACAGAAAAATGGCTTACGTACGTTACGAATAATTTTATTTATTTGTTTACAAATCAGGGGTGGGACCCTGATTTGTAAACAAATAAATAAAATTGAAGTGTGTTTGCAATTTTAATATAACAGCTTTTTACTAAATGCATAGGAAAATATATACGGTACTTATAACAAAAAACATTTTTGATGTCTGTCTATCTGTCTGTCTGTTTGTTCCGGCAAATCTCCGAAGCGACTGGACCGATTTTGACGGGTCTTTCATTGGCAGATAGCTGATGTTATACGCAGTAACTTAGGTTTTTATTTTACAAAAAGCCACGCGGGTGATGCCGCGGGCATCAGCTAGTTTGTAAAATAAAACTATGCTTGTAGTTCCTGCAACATGCTACGAAAGATGACTTCTTAAACTACAGGAAAATATCAAAACTTCCAGATTTATTTTATTTTATAGGTACGTAAATTTAGCTAATTTCATGAAAAATCTAATTTACGATTAGCCTGCTCTTAATCTTTTTTCCTTTCTTTTAATCAATAACAAATAACTAAGTCCTTTCACACAAAACACATTCACCTGTTTAAAAAGCACGTGTTAGATTGAGTTATCCTCTCATACCGATGCACCTACGGAACCCGTGAGTTATGTGAGATGTGTTCACCGACACATGCCATGGGTCGTGTTTTTATTTATTTGTACTGTTATTAGTGTTGGTATGGGAATTAATTTGAATACCATGTGTATTCAATAGCATTAATTTCTGGGCCCTGAACATTCCTGTAATATTTTTTTCTGCACCACTTCATGATTTCTGCAGTATTTTAGGTGCATATGAAAATAAAACTACATAATTAGATCAATCAAATGTAAAAATATCCAAACTTCTTCCTCTTCTCGATGTTTTACTTCACCGTTTTGTAAGCAAGTGATAATTATAAAATACGCACATGAATCCGAAAAGTCAGAGGTGCGTGCCTTGGGTTCGAACTCGTGACCTTATTATTTGCGAGTCTGACGGTCACACCAATAGGCTATCTCACTTCCAAACTATAAAATTACATATCTTAGGTATAGAGAGAAGTTTATCTCTTTTAAAGATAAAGATGAATCTTCTCTTTCTCAATTCCTATGTTTAGAAAGGGACCATGCAACTTGTAAGGATATTTTTCTTCTCCTTCCTAGCACTCTTGTCAGATCGGTGGTGGTTTTCATGTAGTTTCTTGTCCAGGGGCTAATGTGATTCGCCTCACGATTTCTCGCCATTTACTCCGATCTTTAGTGTTTTTAGTGCACTCATACAAGGGATCGCCCACTTCGGTTTTAACTTGGTCAGTATAGTTTAACGAGTGTTATAAAGTGCGTTTGTGTCTAATCATCACTGTACAGAACAATATTTATTTAACGTAAGTAATAATGATACCTCTGATTCATAACAAGTTAGAAGTTTTATACATTACATATTTTATGTATACGTAAATCCATACTAATATTATTAATGTGAAAGTAACCCTGTCTGTCTGTCTTTCTGTCTGTCTGTCTGTCTGTATGTTACGTTTTCACGCCTAAACCGCTGAACCGATCGTCATGAAATTTGGCAGAGATATAGCCTGGGATATGGAGAAGGACATAAGCTACTTTTCTACGCGATAACTGACATCCGCGCGGGTGGAGCCGCGGGCAAAAGCTTGTGTTTTATATAGGCACCATAGTCTGCACAAAACACCCAATCATAATGTTTAATGCTTTTAGAATAAGATCTGATTGTCATTTACCTGTTTTGTTTCTGTTAAAATAAAGAAATTTGAAAATCAAATCTAATCAATTTGGTCCGTCCATCTCATGGGTGTGCGTCCACGTGGTCTAGTGCTCTCCACTATAACCTGCACGAAAAGGTACTCTATAGAGTCACCCTCACGCCTCGAGACGTGTCCGAAGTATTTGAAGTGCGTTTGGACCAGTTCAGAGGCCCTAGTGTGAGTTTATTTTAACCATCTCGAATTTACGCATCGAGCGCGTTCAGCACTCCGATTGGTGAAGGGCCAATCGGAGGCCAATCGGAGCGCCGAACGCACTCGATGCGTTAAATCGAGATGGTCAAAAAAAACTCACTCTAGGGCCTCTGATAGTCACTTTTTCATGCCGAATACTTGAAGTATAGAGGTGCTGGTATTGGTGGTTGGTTAATAGATATTCTCATAAACATGTAAAAAAGAATACCTAAGCTACCATACCATAACATAAGGAATTTACAAAAAAAAAAAAAGTTTAGAACATCTTTTAATATTTATTACTTTAACCTCAAAGTATTACTGAAATAAGTACCATAAAAACAATCTGATACTTATAACAAACAAATATATTTATTTTCATAAACAATTATTTATTATTCATAATAATGTTATTTATTTTATTAATGTCTGGCAAGGCGTTAAGTTACCTTTTTATTTTATACATGTTCATGTTAAATGGTTATAGATAAATGATCGATGGTATCGGGGTTCGTTCGCGGCTGAGTTACTGTTATGTGTCTCTATTATTTAAGATGAAAATAATGTTGAGTGTTACCGGTGTGTTATACATTGATGGAGAAGGGTAAAAGTAGGGAGTTTTCTTAATAATTTCACGTAGAAATGAAGTGAAAAAAAATCGTTTATTCTGTAAATATCAAAAAAATAAGCTAGATGGAGTCGACATTTCCTATCTGACTACCCCTGAGAAGAAATGGCGAAACAAACTCAGGGGTCAAAGTCTCTTTTAAAGTCCAGACATAATCTTGGTCAGATCATGTGAGGACCATGTAGATCCGTGTCTGAAATGGTCTTTTGAGGAAAGACTACACAAATTTGAGTGGACATATCCAGTCAGTGCAAGCATTTGTCAGTAAACGTATGTATAGCTCAAATCAGGATTTAAGAAGCTCAACGACTCGACGAACAATACCAAAGAAAGGACATTTGGGTAGGCTGCATAAAGTACTCAAAATACCAGACCATCATTAAAAGGGAAGAACATTGGTTATTTATGCAAAAATCTATCTTTGTTCAGTACCTACCTTTATGATTATTATTATTTATTAACAAAATTACAGAAATCTTCAAATAAAACTATGCCCCGCAAAACCGTTTTCACGGTTTGTCTGTGGGAACAGAAAAATAGTTATAACTAATAAAGTTTATTAGTGTTTATTAGTGCAGACACTTAATTTTCACTTATGAAACTTATGAAACTTACAATAATATTATATTTATTTAAACTTCATGTACAATAGTGATACATAGGCGGACTTAATGCCACAAGGCATTCTCTACCAGTCAACCTTTGGGTTAACTATAAAAACATAGTGATAGGGTACAAAAATAATGTCTAAAATAATAACTTCTAGATTACGAGAATTTATATAGTTTTATTTATATTAAAATCTGTATGGAAAAAACATCGCTTATAAACTCTTGAAAAATTTGGCTAATTTACCTTTTGTTTCCTGCCTTCTTATTTCAGTAGGCAACTGGTTGAGAAGGTATGGGTACTCTTTTATCAAGCGTTCGGTCGCCAAAATAGTTCCTTATTCTAGGTACATCAAATTTACCTGCTGATACCATCGTAGTTACGTGGTTATCAACTCAACTACCGACAACTTCCGGCGACTTCTTCAACTCGTATTGTCAATTTCCGGTTTGCAGAAGTATCTCCCATCTCACCTACTAGAAGTATACCTATGAGATAACCTAAACCCGTGGTCTTCATCTTATTTTTTCATGTGGTTAGTGACTCACCTGGTGTCAGAGTTTTTATGCCGCCTATGGGCCTCTGACTTGCTTCACATGCTGTTGAGAAATATCTCTCAGTCATGCCGGTTTCCTCATGATGTTTTTCTTCACCGTTTTTAAAGCAAGTGATAATTATACAATACGCACCTTAATCCGAAAAGTCAGAACGAACTCGAGACTTATGACTTGGCAGTGCAACGGTCACACAACTAGGCTATCACTGCTAAAGCCATGGTAAGACGATACGTAGCTAGTTAGTAAGGTGGAGAAATTAGTACTGTTCTCTGTATTGTCTTACTCAGCATACTGTGCGTCATACAGCGAAAGTTCCTAATTTCCGCTTTGTTTAAAAACCTTTCCTGGAAAAATCACTTCTGTAATAAACATTTTTAGCCAGAAAATGCAAGCGTCACTATATTTGACTAACGTCTTTTTGTCTGTACAATTCTTTGAAAGTACAACGACAGCATGAGACTTAGCGGTGACTTGAAATCGGTTTACGTTTCAGAATTTGACCGACAGACTCTGATTCTGACTCCTACCGATAGACTCAGGGGCCTTACTCCCGACAGCATCGAGTTCTGAATCAATCGAATAGGATTCGAATTAAATGCCGATCCATACTCTTGAATCCGACACTAGCGCACGATCGTGCGGTGGTTCGAAGCGAAACTAACTTCGATCGAAAGATTCGTTAGGATCGAAAAGTTCGTACTCCACACGCCATCTGACAGATAGATATCGAGTTGTTGGATCAAAACTAAACGTCAAATTACACGATATCAATAAAGCTACTATATTCAGATCGAGTGAGATAACTACCTAAAAGACATAGAGCACTTGACGATGACGTAATCCGCCGGATACGCTTAAAACGACGCTGATATTACTCGAACCTATGTCGATCTTGGTTTACGATTCGAATTGGTTCAGGAGTAAGGTTTTAAATCGAGGTCGGATCGAAACGAGTTCGAATCGGAAACCCCCCTGATTAGCCCTTCATAGCACATCACATTCCCAATTGGATCCAATTCAGTTTTTTTTAATTATTAGTTCCCTTCTCTGTGCCACTGCTGAGCAAAGGCCTCCCCCAAATATTTCCAGGCATCCTTTTCCAGAGCCACCTTGATCCAACCCTTGCGGTACGCATCTAGGTCATCTCGACTCCTCTTCCTTAGCCA
Source organism: Dryobota labecula (assembly GCA_947523025.1). Classification (NCBI taxonomy): domain Eukaryota; kingdom Metazoa; phylum Arthropoda; class Insecta; order Lepidoptera; family Noctuidae; genus Dryobota; species Dryobota labecula. The sequence goes on along the minus strand of OX383305.1, from coordinate 3,157,898 downwards.
GCTTTGATAGCGCTGTCCATCCTCAGGCACCCACCGTGTGGGACTTTTGCCCAGCGGTCACTATGCTTCTTCCTCTTCTGGGTCACGTACTTCATTACTGAAGGTCGTATCCCTAAAAGGTCTTCGTGGCTTTACGTATGATGTTCTTCCACTTAGTTCGGTTCTCCGCTTCTCTCAGGGCGGTCATCATAACAGAGAGTGTGTAGCTATGGTGGTAGAAATAGCTATGGTGGTAGAAATAGCTATGTTGGTAGAAGTAACTGGTAGTAGAAATAGCTATGGTGGTAGAAATAGTTACGGTGGCTATGTTGGTATAAATAGCTATGGTGGTAGAAATAGCTATGGTGGTAGAAATAGCTATGGTGGTTGAAATAGCTATGGTGGTTGAAATAGCTATGATGGTAGAAATAGCTATGGTGGTAGATATATCTTTGGTGATAGAAATATCTTTGGTGGTAAAAATAGCTATGGTGATAGAAATAGCTATGGTGGTAGAAATAGCTATAGCGCTCTCCAGTGAGAGCAGTTACTGGGTCTGACCAGCGGTTTGGTGACTGTCCGCGAGGTCCTTTCCCATCTACCCTGCCCATCAGCACCAACTTTTCAAGGTTATCTGGTTGCCGACGGGCATTATGGCCAAAGTAACCGAGAATCCTTTGGTAACAGATCGTGGATAGTCTATCTCTAATACATAGTTATTGGAGAATAGATTACTTTGCTTCTATACCCCCAAATGTTCAGAAGACACTGAACGTCTTCCTGTCTACAATACTTCCAAGTCATAGATACTGCATCAGACTTAATGATGCCAGAAAATTGTGTTCAAGAGTTCGACTGACAGACTCACACAGCCATTAAGCTCCATGTTACCTACACGATACAAGTTTCTTTCGAATGGCATACAATAAAATTAAAGCAAGCCAAAAACCCAGCAATGACTTGAATACCTTGTAACTGTTATTATTGCTTCAAGTAATGGTATGCCACATGCAATTAACCTCTCGTGTACATAATTACAAACATAATTAAAAACCCATTGTGTCTATGTTCCAGATGAAGGGTTAAAGCAGTGGTGGTCCAGTTGTAACAACCCCGAGTTGTACGTCGTGGTGAAATTACGAAAAACATGTGCCGTAACATCGCAAAGGGCCTGCGTGGATTACAGCCCGCTTCCTCTCACAGAGAGGAGGTCTGAGTCCCTGCAGTAGGAACGTTATGTTACATGCAATTAAATGGCACCGTGTAAATTAGGCTTTAGGAGCGCCCACAAAACTAGCCCTTCACCACACATCACACTTCCAAATTGAATCCTCCCAACATAGATCAAGGCTCAAGGCTCAAGGCAGCATCATCAAAAAGCCCCAACGATGTACTATCAGCATCGTTTCTCGGAACCCCTCGGCAGGGTCGCGGGGATTCGGCCCCCGCTGCGACGGTAATTCACGCCACTCACACCTCGCCGGATTGCGGGCTGTGTGCGTGGAGCGAGAGGTCTTGATACTTGAGAAATTGATGGTGATTTAAGGAAGTTTAAGATAGAATATATAAAAGTAAATTTAGTACAGTAAGGTGTATAAGTTATTAGAAGACTAAACGAGTTTATCAGTTCAATTTATCAAAGATTTTCTGTATTTACCAAGCGTTAACCATGTAACTATGTAGCTAAGTTGGGAAAGACCCCGGTTTTGGAAAGCCTAATCAAGCCTCTCATCAGTAACATTCATCAACTTGTCATAAGATTTGACAATAGTTTAAATGGATCAGAATCTTGGGGTACAGCGCCGTCTTAGATTTATCTGGTTTTGGAAGACAGCTCATTAGAATTAATGTGCAATAAATCGTTTAAATAAATTAGAGAATGTCACGCTTCTAAACATTTATATTTCTCTACGTCTATGAAATGATATACATACCTATATAGTATAAGAGTCGTGCGCTTACTTCAAGTATCAAGACCGATCAGTCGTTCCCCACACAGTAATATATTGATGATGCTGTAACAGTCTATTGTGATCTTTTGTTAGATTATGATAAGTGAGATAACTTATTCCAACTTAATATAAACGTCTCGAGGTACACCATAGTGTGGAGATGGCTTTATCTTGAGCGCTGCATGGAATTACTTACTACAATGTGTGGAGGGGCTTAAGTTAGTTAAATTAAGTTATAAATACTCTGTTGTTAAGTGAAGACAAAGTGGTGTTTGGCTTTCAACTGCAGTTTATTTAATCACGGGATTCTGTGAAAGATTTTATTAGTTACTGGTGTCTTGGACAACCAATTAAGTAGGTACAGTTATCATGAGATTTGCCAGCAGATTTTTAGTTGACATAAAGTTTGGAGGTTACAACCGTCCAATTCCAATTTTCCGAATATCTTTGCAAAATAGCAACAACATAATGAGTACGAGTAATTACTGCTTTTCCTGAAGTTGTAATTTTGCTTTGGAGTTTTGAGTTGTGTATTCATAAAAGTTTTAAACTATAATTAAACGAAGATACTTTATATGAACAGCTCTTCACAAAAGTCGAATCCAACTGGCTGACATCATTGAAGTAATCATACCAGCATCTAGGATACATATCCAGTACGGCTCTAATAATCTTATGTCTATATATCAAATAATCTTAGTATAATCTTAATATCCTATGGGCACGTCTTCCCTACCATTATCGTGCCCCCCGGTCTACTCCTTGATATGCAATGGCCCCATGAAACATGAGGCTCCAGGGGCTGTCAATCTTTGGGTTCATTCGAGTAATCGAGTCTAGTCAAACCACGCTGGGGTTGGTGCATTTCATTCATTCATTCATTCAACTAAGCTGAGAATCAGCACTTTTTGAACGTCAAAATGACATAAGATAGCCCCCCAAAACGCCCGCCGTTCACCACTTCAGTGATGGTGCACCAAACTCCCCAACAGCAGACATATGATGAAGACAATGAACCAATGTACCGTATGGTGCTGGACGGTACCGTGTGGTGCCGGACGTAAAGAATAGCACCACCCCATTTCCTCCCGTGGGTGTCGTAAAAGGTGACTAAGGGACTTACTAGAGAATGGGCAGCTGCGTTCTCTATGCGTTTTTAACACCATACTGCGATCGCCAACCCGCCTGCCAAACGTGGCGATTATGGCAAACTCCCCTAATTGGGGGGAGGCTTGTGTCCAGCAGTGGACGTCTTTCGGCTGAAACTATGAACCAATGGGTAATGGGGGTCATTCGAGTAATCGGGTCTGGTCAAACCAAGCTTGGGTAAAAAAAAAAATACTACGCTTGGGTCGATGCATTTAATTCTTTTATTCAAAGTAAGATCAATTTCATATATGAAAACTTATTATTCGGCTTTATTTGGTTTTGCATTATCTTGTTAATAATGCATGGTTATGTGTGTATTTACAACTCAGTGACAAAGAACGATATAAAAATAATAAATTCGAATGTTAACTCAAGCGTTATCCACATTATTCTTCCCACAAAAAGTTTGTACGCGTTTATCCGGCTCACAAGTCACAGTTTGTTTTACATGATAATTGTGAAGACTTACTGCGCACATTCAATATGTACCGGATTTATTATGTTTATTATACTTATAGCACAATTCGACGTTAATCTTGTGGTTCAGAATATTATATGAGGCTGTAATTGTTTCATGGTAGGGCAAGGACCTCTTTGAAAGGGCATTATCTTTTATCGGAATTAAGTCGTCATTTAAATATTTATTTTAGCTGCTGCTACGTGCCTTTTTTCAACAAAAGTAGCCTAAAATACTCCTTATAACATTAGCTATCTGCTAGTGAAAGTCCCGTCAAAATCGGTCCAGCCAGAAATAACTTTTAAACTATATATTTTAAAATTATAAAAAAAATATACTTGGAACCTTCACAGTAAGCCCTTTCAATTGATATCTGTAGGTATCACACGATCAGCGTGTGTTTTTTTTTTTCAAAAAGTGTAATTCAAAATTCATTTATTTACGTAACACGTCCATGTTAGGGTTACAGAAATATTCGGAGCAAATTGGCTGTGACAGACAGACAGACAGACACACGAGTGATCCAATTAGGGTTTCATTTTTTCCTTTTGATATACGGAACCCTAAAAGAAACTAGTAATAGATTACATAGGAACCTTAGATGACCTTTACAAATTCCCTGGAGCCCACACTAGGGTTCCCGGTATCGATTCTCGTGGGGTCTAATTTCTTTGGAAGGTTTATTTTTAGCAGAAGATATTTTCAGGCTGCTATGATGATGAAAGGTGTAAGTGATTTACTTACCTCACAGGACACCAAACGACTCTATTAAATCCTTCACATTCCCTTTTGTCTCATTTTCATTCAAAACGTCGTAAAAATCTTCCAAAAGCATAAACAAACAGTTCTACATAAGGCTTTACGTACTGCCCTAAGTTGTATTTGAAAAAAACTTTGTGATTCAGAAAATAAGGTTAATTTTCGTTGGATCTGTAAACGACAAATTTTGTGTGGGCGCGAAATAGTTCTGCTATTGTACACAATGTAATCTGGACCAGGATGTGTGAAATATCGTTGCACTGATTTGAGTCGATAAAGCTTATTTAGAGAATGATAGGTTTGAGGAAATTGAGACTGTTCTACACTTTGTTAGCGACTAACCTGGGCCTCAAGTCTGCTATTACAATAGTGTCAGAATGGTCTCGCCATTGTGAGTATTTGACAGTGTTTGTATGGCAAATCTGTCAAAAACTCACAATGAAGAGACCATTGCAACGTTTGTACATTAGTAGACTTGGCCCCCAGGTGTCAGAGTTTTATGCCACCGATCGGCCTCTGACTTGGCATCCATGCCGTCGAGACATATCTCTCAGGCATACCGATTTTCTCATCATGTTTTCCTTCACGTCATTGGTCTAGCGGTCGCAAGGGTTCGATTCCTGGGTCCGGCAAAGTGGTTTTGGACTTTTCCATTAGGGATTTCTGAGTAGCAGCTCGGAGTATCATGTGGCTTCCCTGGTACCTCATAAACAACATAACTATGTCAATGTCTATTAACTGTTCCCAAGTAACGATGTTAATTTAGAATTTTTTATTTTTTTTTATTTTACATACTTCCTTGACATAATCTTTTCATTATTTGACATTATTTACCTACAAATCGAATTCCAATTCTTTATTAGTGGCTTTTGTGGACATGATATTTATTCAGATATGTTACTGTAGTTGTAATTGCAATCATGTCATTAATATTTTATATACTTAGATTATTTTATATTTTGTGAATGTGAGAACGTTGTAGGCCTAGTAGAGTGTAGATTTGTTGGCGGTTTTCTATTTTGTTAAGTACCTGGTAATTGTTGAAAGGCCTACACTGTCCTCCCATACCTATGATCACTGTTTATTTAATAATATTGTAAAGCCAATTATTTTTAAAAGAGTAACCGTGGAGTTTCTTGCCGGCTCTTCTCCATAGGAAACGACTAACTCGAACCGTGCACCTAGCTTCTGACGTTTCATAAGTGCCCATGTAGGTTTATGTGAAATAAAATATTTTGATTTTGATTTTGAGTATGGATTTGTGCCTCGCACCCTATTACATTGGATTTAAACATAACTGGCGAAATTATACTCTTCTGTCTAACCGTCCGGGGAATACTGGCCTGTTGTTATTTAAAATAAACAAGAATGAAAGAAAAATTGTTTATTTTGCACAAACAAAACGCACATTACAAAAAAAATAATATATACACGTCATGCAAAGTACCCAAAAGCCTCCTATTCAAGCAATAAAATAATAATAATAATTTATTTATTTGTATAGAATGCAGGTTTTACAATAATGGTGTCGTCAACTTAGCCTATCGCAGTCCACTGCTGAACATAGGCCTCTCCCATGTTGCGCCACAACACCCTGTCCTCCGCCTTCCGCATCCAGTCTATCCCAGCCACCGTTTCGAGGTCGTCGGTCCATTTAGCTGGGGGGCGTCCTACACTACGCTTGCCGATACGTGGTCTCCACTCCAGGTACTCGTCTGCTCCACCGGCCATCGGTCCTTCGACAAGTATGGCCAGCCCATTGCCACTTCAGCTTGGTGTTAGTTTCAGATATATTCCCAGTACATTCTGCCTATTGGCATACAAAAATATAGTGGTTAACTTACAGATAATTTAGAAACTAGGTACTTAAATTCTAAATGAGATCATGAATCAAGTCTAAAATTATTGTCAATTATTAAAAGTTTTACAATTTAATCCATAGCTTGATGTCAGGACCAGGGATCAAAGACAATCTACATTGCGTAATTACACTGTTTTGCGTGACTGGCAAATGACAACAAACAAACCATCAAAACAAAAAAAAAAAAAAACAAAAAAAAAAAAAAAAACAAAAAAAAAGTCGATTGCAGAGTGGAAAAATGACTACTTTTGTAACAAACAACATACGAGTATAGACACATACATAGTTTAGTTAGTTTTGTTACATATTTAAACTCCCAAGTTACCTCATCCATAGTGTCTTACATCCTCACCACAAACTGTCACCTGATACCTTGAATATGGCATTTAAGTCGTGTGCTTGTTTTACTACATTATAATAAACTACGTCTCAGAACTGATGAGTATTACTTACAATATTAGTGTTTATACGCCCATCTTTGTATCTAGGTTTTATTTAGGTACTTTGCAACACAGGTGTTGGTTTGCAAGGTAAATTGTTGCTGTCTGAAGATAGTTTTGTAAATTTTTAACGATTACATGAAACGTCACCTTACGTTGATCGGTGGCAGGAGAACGCTCAAAACCGAGAAAGGTGGCGCGTGTCAATGCACAACGTAAATGAATGCTTTGAAACAAATCGTCTTTAAGACGAAGACAAGAAGCGCCAGATAATAAAGTCGTCCAAAACCTTCCTATACCTACACATACAACGATGCTGATCAGCTCTTCTGTACACGGTGTGACCGGGTTTTCAAGTCCAAAGTGCTTGTCATCAGAGCTCACGAAAGAAAAGAAAGGCATTCTGGGTCGCTGTCGCCGGATACGGTGAGAAGGGCTAGAAAGAAAGAAATCAAAGTGCATTTATTGGCTATATAAATAACTATTACATCATCTATCTTCATCATTTCACTTTCCGTCGGACGTACCATTTTCGAGCTACAGTTAAAAAACTGGAAAAATAGCGAAAAATTCGCTTACTTGAGCTTAGTAGCGAGTTACTTGGCTCCCCAAAAGTTATGCACACCTACTGTGAAAACTCGGATTACACACATTTAGGACCAAATGAAGGTGTTAAAACGATCGTCTAGTTTTGCATGATATTGTTAATTCCTCAAAACGCTTTTTATGGATCTAATTTGATTGCCCTAAAAGTAAATAGCATCAATTTAGATAAACACAGAAATAATAGAATTAACAATATCTTGCAAAACTAGACGGCATTATTATAATCGAGCCATATCCGAATAATATGCACTGACCGCACAACCTGTCTACCTGACAATAATCTTAACTCTAACTTGACTTAAACTTCACTATTTATGGTCAGCCTAATTCTCACGAGAATTTTTATACACCAACACACATACATCACGGCTTAACGAATAAGACTTGACCACTAAATAAAAATATGCAAAAGTACCATAAACAACACATGATGATGGCTTAGGCGCGGCGCCCACTATCGGTGGGCATCTTAAGGCTCGGTATAGGTCGGGCGCCTTACCGCGGCTTCGGGTGGCTTCGGGCGCCTGAGAGCTGCTTCGGGCGGTTTCGGGCTGCCTCGGCAGTCGCAAGCATACCTAAGGACGCCGAGGCTGTTTTCGGGTAGCTCGGGACGCATTTTCGTCGCAGAACGGTCATAGCGTTCATCGCGCGCGCCTCAATTAGCTTGGCAATACCCAGAGGAAAATCAAAGGCAACAGCCATTAATTACACGTATAGGTTCGTTTTATTTGACGATAACAGAAGTATGCTCTGCGACGTGTCTGCCACCCGAACTATTCTTAGTTTTGCTGAAGCTACCCCAAACCAGCCTCGGCGTCCTTAGGTATGCTTACGACTGCCGAAGCAGCTCTCAGGCACCCGAAACCGCCCGAAGCAGCCCTCAGGCACCCGAAGCCGCCGTAAGGCGCCCGAGCTGTTCTGAGCCGCACCGATGCCCAACGATAGTGGGCACCGCGCCTAGAATCGAATGGACCTTTTACCGATCTATTCTATGACATGGTCCCAAACCAGGTGACATGTTCAAATGTCACCTCGACGACTATTTAGTAATAAATGTCGTTTTATAGCTTATTAATGTGTATTATAGGATTTTATAGTCGTTTAGAGGAGATCTATGGTAATAGTGACGTTATGGGGTTATTTAGTGGACACAGGTATAACGTTAAATGTGGGGAATTTTGAGAGAAAAAAAAAAAATAGTTTTGTTGTTTTTTAGCAAGGTGGGTTTTAGTTGTCAACTTATAAGTCAAGAAACCGGATGTTTCTAATATATTTTTTATTGTTTGTCACAGGTGAAAAGACAGTTCTTACAATACGTATATTAGCCTTATTGTATCACTACCATACCCATGGGATGTACAATATATATATGTATCTCAATATTATTGGCTGTTACCAATAATTAATAATAACACAATTACACTCTTAATGGTTGGTGGTTCTAGTCATAATCCATTAATCATAAATAATCCATTGGTGGTTTTAGTCAACCTTGTTTTAGTCGTGGTACCTTTAAATGAGACCAAAAGACAACAATGTTGCTTCGTGGTAGAAATAAGTTAAATTAAGTTTAAGTTATTTCTACATAGTTTTATAAATACGATTTGGTTATTTTTAGTATAAAATCCTGTTTTGAAAACACATAAGTTCCTTTGAATGACAGTTACTGGTTTTACGCGAATTTATTTGAATAAGTCATTATTCAGTATTATGTAAATGACAAACTAAAGCTCACAATCAAGTTTTTATAGAAATCGATAGAAATTACAGAACACATATTTAAAATTCGATATTAAAATTCCGTTAAAATTCCGACGTCCATTGATCATATCATAATTATGTTAAAAATCGACATATACGCCAAGTATTTATATTTATTGTATCGGTTTTATTTTCTAAATTATTTGTTTCGGATTTAGAAAAAGGAATGGTTGATATCAAAAGCAGGTACCCATAACGTTGAAACGAACCAACAATAGGTATTACTCTTACAGATATGTCAACAAAAAAACTTTCCCTCACTTCTTTTTCAGTATGACGTGATCTCGTCAATCCTTTCTGATTCAAAATCCGTTCAAGTCCAAAACTATGTATGGGTGTGGTGGCGATTAAAGGCTAGCGTACATCGGCGGAAGGCCGGGCAGGGTATTTTAAGCTACTGTTTGGCCGATACCGCTGTACCGCGCACATCCTAAGGCGCGGAACAGCTTTATCGGTCAAACTATGACAGTTGTTCTTTAGTATAGTTATTGTTTCACACTTACCGAAAGCAAGTGTTAAGTTTTATTTTTATTATGTCATATGTCAAACGTAAATTCGTACGTATCAAATGGTAACCAGATATAGATTCCAAGGCTCTGAGACCGAACACGGAGCATCAAAGGGGATAGCTCTCTGTGGTATGAGCTCGACATGCGGCGGGATGCTACAGCATGCGGCGGGAGGTAACGGCAGGCTGCGGCGGTATAAAGCGGGATGCGGAGGCATGCGTCGGTATGCGCCGGAGTCCGCTAGCATAAGATCGCGGGAAAGAGGCCGTGCACGCTACATTTACCACGCGGCATTTCGAGGGATGCTGCGGCATGGCGGCAGCTCTAGTTAGTAGTGCGCCGGCGGCCGCTGGCGGCATCGCAAATCCTCAGTGTGCGCTGACCATCGACAAATGCTCCTCGATGCCTCCCCCGCTGTCCGCCGGTGTGCGCTGGCCTGTAGTTAGATAAGATTACAATACTATAAGAATTTGATTTTGTTTCCACGTATCGGATATGAGTTTCATAGCGAAAGTTGTTTAATATGACGGGTAGAATCACCCCCTTGACGGATAAACTCAAATTTAAAGCAACTACTTATTTCAATTAAACCATTAATAATAATTATTTATTTATTTCAGACAATTCTAGACACAGACTCATACATCACTATCACTATCACTATCACTACATATTATAAAACAAAGTCCTCCGCCGCGTCTGTCTGTCTGTCTGTCTGTCTGTTCGCGATAAACTCAAATACTACTGCACCGATTCTCATGCTGTTTTCACCAATAGATAGCTTGGTTCTCTAGGAAGGTTTTAGTATATAATTTGTTATGTTTTTGTATGCATTTTTGTATGAATTAACGATATTTGTTGGAGGTGTCGGAAAAAAATAAGCCGTCTGGGAGCTTTCAACGAAAACGCTGTCTAAACCCTTTGAGATATAACAAAATAATGTATGGTGGAATTGTGTATCATAAAAAGGTCTTCAAAAAAGTCCGCGATGGCATATGTCTATCTCTTATGGATAACATACTATATCCATTTTATTGACTTTTTGTAGGTATTTGTTTGCCGAATTTTACTCTTGGAAATACGATTACGATAACAATACGCTATAATATCAGTAGCTATTAGCCAAATTATGTTCGTAGATAAATAAGCTAGCTACTTACGTGTATTTCAAACAGTATACAAGAATATTTATCATAAAAACATTACTAAACACGGCGGCCTTATGATCAAAATTTGTGCATTCCAAAACTTTCGTTACTTTTTCACTGACATATTTATCACTTTTCGATAAACTAACACTCAATACGAAATCTACACTTATTTCTCAGTAATTCTGTATAAGATTCTTCTAAGATTAAACCGTTTTCTCATTGAATCCATTACTTTACGCACGTATAACCTTGATGAATGTTTACATTAAGCATCGCGTCACACCGCCACACGACCACAGAGTATAGACGTATTTTGTTTTCTTTTTTCGTTCGTTTAGTGGTGTTCCCGCTAAAATGTCAACCGGTCAAGTATTAGTCGATTAATCGAATTCTACAGCCAGATCGTGTTGCAAGTACAAAATAAATGTCTAATATTTCGTCCAATTGTGAACGTGACCCTGAGAAAAGTTAGTACTTACGTGAATTATTCTAAAATTATTATTTGTGTCGCAATTTTATTTCGTGTTGTATTTGGTACAATTGATTGCTTTAAGAATTTGAGTGAAATTTCGTATTTTGATTTTGTGTTTGTTATCTTTAGGTAAAGACTCATTCACGTTCAGAACATAAGTACTTTTACTATATTAAATCATTTGTTTCGGTTTCTATTCACATAGTGTTCATGAAGAAACCATAAAACCATAGTTATTATTGTGAAATGTTAAGAGTTTGATGTCAAGCTCGATAGATGGCGTTGACGTCGAAATAGATCTCGCTATGGTTTCGTTACCGCGATTTGGTTGGTGTCTCGCAATTTTAATTAAAAATACCAGCTTAGATCAGTACACAATTGTGGTTTTATTTTCAACCCTATTAGTGTGCACATTAGTTCGATAGTTCAACTCATTACCAGCTCGGTAATAAACACATAGTGAGTCACATTAAAATTAATGTTAAGTTAGAATTTTGAGATATAGCCTGGGATATGGAGAGGGTAGTACATAGGGTACTTTTTTATGCGATAACCGACATCCACGCGGGCGAAGCCGCGGGCAAAAGCTAGTTTAAATTATAAACTATTCTAAACAGATAAAACCCCAAAATAAAATTGTGATTAATTAAATTTTAGTATAAAACTCATTAAAAATTAATAATTAAAATTGAAGAAAAAAAAAATATAAAAATCGCAGAATCGTATAAAAAAATTAAATTAAATGTCAAATATAAAATTGCCAAATTGTAAAATGTTATAATTTTTTTACATTTTAGCAGTAATAAACGAATACGTCTCACGAAAGTTGTAATATAAAAAATCTATTCATGAATATGTAGGAATTCTCTAAGATATATGACTGTATACAGTTTGTCAGTCTGTTCGTACACTCATAAGTTTTAATGATAATTATTAAGAGTCTCGTTTATTGCTTTATTAGATAAATAAATTAGTGTCTACTTTATTATAGTTAGCGTCATAATTTATACTTAAAACAGTTCTGTGTTGTGGGAATGACGAAGTGAGGGGTTGTTAATTTGAGTTTTTACAGTTTTTAACCAGTTTTTGAATAGCATAAGCATAGCATAATCAGCCGTAAGAGGGAGTGGGCCATAATCTACCACCACGCGCTCAGTGCGGATTGGAAGGGTATAAAAAGCTTTGATGAGTTAGTATGTCATAAATATCGTGCAGTTCGTTTTATTATGAAAATGTTTAAAAAGGGATAGTTTTTGTAAGTTATTCTATAAGATTTAAGACTTCGCGCCCCCGGTCTATTCCTTGATTTGCAATGGTCATTGTATGCCCATGAAACATGAGACTCCAGGGGCTAGTGTGAATCTTTGAATAGAGGTATGAGGAACAGGCTGTAAAGTTCACTCATACTCTATGGAAAAGGGAGGATTCTCCGATCACACAGGTATTGTGTCTGGTGGAAAACTGCCCGACAGTTGATGTCGGGATGTTGTATATATGCTAGTCACGCGGTAAACTCTGATTGCGCGATGCAGGATTTGTTACGTCAGGTCTTTGATGCGTAGTTTGCATGTGGCGTTATAGATGCCGACACAGGTTCATTCGAGTAATCGAGTCTGGTCAAACCACGCTAAGGATCAGGGCATTTCATTCATTTATTCATTATTTTATACATTGTTTTATTACGGAGTTCCGGTGCATACCTTCCGGCTTCATTTTCAGGTCAGTTCGATTGTACCATTTTCATCAGAATTATTTATATAAAGCTTCATAGTCGCAGTCGCTTAACTATCTTAATCGAAATATATTATCGCCACCCGTGAAATACTTATCATTGATGAGTTCCGGTGGCCACTTGTGGTCTTCTTCATCAGTTCCACTTCATCAAATGATACTTACTGAATGGAATGCAATTTTTTGGAAAAAAATACTTTAAGATGCTCTAGTGTAAAGTTGCCAACATGTCGTTTGGTCAATATTGCCTTTCAAGCGTCGATATGGACTAAATTGTCTGAAATAAAAATATTCTATTCTATAGTAGTAAATATAAGAATCAATTAACTATTCATGTAATTTTTGACGTTCAAAAGTGCATCTTCGTGCCTATTTGAAATAAATGATTTGACTTTGACTTTAAGATAGTACTCAGTTACAACAATTTCTAAAACTCTTTATTTTTTACAAGCTGCTACCCGCCCGCGTGTTTTTTATAAAATAAAAGTAGGACCTAAGTTACTCCTTATACGTTATCCCAATAAAAGTGTCGTCAAAATTGGTACATACGGCTACATATTATACATACATTTCTACTATAAGCTGATCTCTCACTGTAGGGAAATCCAATGCAATGCGAGATCACCCTATACTGGATTTGTATAGCTTGATATGTAGCCGTGTTTACAGCCTTCGGAGATTAGCCGGTACAAACAGACAGACAGACAGACAGACAAGCCTTCAGACAAAAAAAAAAAATGTTATAAGTACAGTCGCCAGCACATATTTAGTTACCACAAAATGTCAAATTTTCTCATTCGACTTTGAACTTAACTACCAACATTTTAAGGTTTGTATTCGTTTGGAGAAATTTGACAGTTCGTATAACCTGTGCTAAAGTGCTGGCGACTGTACTACCTACCCTGATTACTTTCTTATGCATTTAGTTAAAATTTGTTATTTTGACATTACAAACATACACTTCAATTTTATTTATTTACCTATAGATACAGAAACAACTGCTTCATCGAATACACCAAAAATACTATCAGTTGGATTTCTGCTCACACCATGCAAGTAAAAGCGTAAAAATACCCACTAATAAGGCTTCCACTCATTGATTATTCATATCCGAAAAACAACAAAATTACAATTTTTATAACTTTACGGAGGAATTTTTACTGGACTATATATTACGGAAACGCAGTATGGGGCCTTTTAGTGGACTACTGTGAACCGTGACACTAGCTAATAATATTTATACCAGAAGGTCAACTCCATACAATAGTAATTAATAGTAGGTACAAAAAATCTGTACTTACACTCACACACACATTCATATACTCACCCTCACAAATATACAAACTTGCACACCTCATACACCGAGAGCTGCTAAATTAAGACGCAGATATATGCCAGTGACCTTGAGTGGTTAGCTTGCGTGTTCTATACTGAGCTCACGCAACGCGTCGTACGTCCAGCCAGAAATAGGACTCGCCCATCCAGGAGCGCTGTCCCAAATAAGACGCATTATTAATTTATTACCTATGCATAAAATAAAAGGTAATAAAACACGAATACTAAAAGATCAATAATTAAATTTATCTTTAATAAGGTAAAGGTTTCAGAAAAAATACTCTTGATAGATTTTGCGTAATTTGAAGTTTTTTATCCGCGTTAGACATAACTTTACAAATTAATTTCACTATGTATTATAAATATAATCAAAAATATTCACGTATTAAGATTTTTTTTTTTCAAATCTACGTAAATTAAATAATAAACTCAAACTCAACTCAAACTCAAAGCATTTATTTCAATTAAACCATTTACAGGCACTTTTGAATTGTCAAAGAGACGGTCAGTTAGTCAGAGTCGGCAAGTTGAAGCTAGATGCCCATTCCAATACGTAGATCACTATGGAGAAGAACGGACAAGAAACTCCAAGGACACTTTTTTAAATCAAGATATTACATAATCCTGGGTACATTATTCTTGTTGCTTCTATATGTGAGACAATGTAAAAACTAATAAAACAATTCAAAATATAATAATAATTTATTCATAATAATTTAGTGAAAAGTAAATTATAAGTATAAAGTCATATTACAAAATTGTTGATAATATTTTTCAATTACAATTGTACGCAGTGATTTAACAGAATGGCTGTTTATAAAGTTGGGATATGGCTTGCAAAATTTAAAAATTTTTTGACTCCAGGGAAAATCGTTTCCCCGGGACGAAAAGTACTGTTTTCATCCTTCTTATCAGGTAACTTCAAACATACTTTCGAATTATGAGAAATGAAAAAAAGAATTAAATATTTTGGATAATTTTAACTTACCCGTGGGCCGTGCAATGAGTGACTACGTGACTGTCATTTGTCGTCACGCTTTGTGGGTTTGTATGGAACTTCTGCACTATTTTACTTATTAAAGTTAATGTCTTCATACACGCCTATAAAACAAGTAAAGTGTATATATTTTATTATTATATCGTTTCCCAGTAGCATTTGAATTAATTTCATATGATATGAATTAACGAATTTTGGTTATTAATTATGGTGATAAAGATTTTTTTTTTTTATGTGTTATAGTAGACATTTAAACGTGAGCATCTGGAAATTAGCTTTTGTGTTTCACCCGAAAAGTAAGAGAGTATTGTTTTCGTGTTAAATTAAGCCGTGACGATATTATCGTGGACTTGCACGTCCATGAAATGTACAGAAATACGTGCACGTTACGACTATATCGTCGATGGAAATAAAAAAGCGTTTTCATATATTTCCATACATTATATTTTCCTGTGTTTTAGTGATAACGTGCCGTGGACGTCGACGTCCACAATATTATCGTCACATTAGAAATTATTTAAGCGTTCAGTGGAATTAAACAAGGCTTAACGCGCCATTACAACATAATAATTATTAGCGTTTCAATTATTCACAACCAAAATTATATTTTCAGGAATAATGTAATATGTAACAAACAAATACAAATAATGCAGGTACTTATGGAAAAATGTGATCGAATTCAGCCTTGGTAAATTAATTCATCGTATCAAAGTTCTGTATTATTTAAATTAAAATCATAAAACGTAGTCCCTATTTGGCACATTATTTAAATACAAACGTGTGCTCATCAAAATAGCGTTCTTACATTTATTTTAAAATCCAATATGAATAAACTTTACTATAAAGCTTAAAATTCACAACTGAAAGTGATTTTATTAAAATTCCTTAATAATGACCTCAGCAATGACAATAAACTTACTTATATTCCCAATATGTACCTTCAAATACATACAGAGGTATGTAACAATCGCAAATTAGCAAATAAATTGAATTTACAAACAAATTGTCCATAGCCCTGTATATTGCACACACTCACACATAATCACTATATTATGCACACACACACATCCCATTTAACCATAAATTCACTCATACACTTACACTGAAACTCATCGTTTGCACATAAATACATTTACGCAATTCGATTGGCCACAATCACCCACACTTACGCATAAAAACTGACATAAAGTATGTAGCACACTAACTCACAGTAACTAGTACCTTAATTAAACGATTTAGAATCTAAAAAGTGTATGTAACAGGATGCTAAGCCTTATCTTATTGGTTGAATTGTTTTGACCACAATGGGTGCTCATTGAGTTCTTTGAATCGCTCCTGCGACGAATGGTGTTGGTCCTGTCAATAAATTTCGACAGCTCAATAAAAATCGCTATTGGTTGACCTCTGTGGTATGTTAGGGTTGGGCTACAATGATGTTCCAATTAGGAATTAGGTATTTTCAGGTGAGATGTGAGAACAGATTTATTTTTATTTTTATTAATGTCACATTATTAGGTAGGTACTAGAAATATTTACATTGTACAGTGGCCAGCACATCAAGCTACACGAAACTGTAAAATAACGATTTTAAACTTTAAAATGTTGGGGATTAAGTTCAAAATCGAACGAGAAAATTTGACAGTTTGTGGACTTGATGTGCTGGCCATCGTACTTACAAATGATTTATTACAACAAAATGCACAAATAGTTATTCTGTTAAGTTATCGCATGGCATAGTATTAACTTCACATAACGTCCTTTATAGATTAAAATGCCCTTAAAATGCGGTTAAAATGTCCTTTATTGATTAATTGTTAATCATTTTAACATAATAGATTTTTTATAACAATAAACCAACAAAGAATGCATTTGTAACACTTACCACCCAACCAACAGTACACATTTGCGTCACTCACTAACTTAGCCACTTCTCCTAATTCCTACTACTAGGAACTAGTAATACGCACGTGTGTACCACGGCTAAGCGACCGTTAAGTCATAGCGTAGCATTCGATACACGCGCGGCAGTTTAGTGGCAGCCAATCGTGTGCTGCGACTAGCATAATAAAGGATGTAGTTGGGCTGTAGTGGAAGCTAGGAGTTAGCTAGGATTTAAAGTGGAGAGTGCCATGAATGTATATGACGTTCAGATGGCTATAACACAAGACAATACAAGACACAAGACAAGACAAGACTAGATTAGGGATAGGCCTTGGAATGACTTAGTGGCCAGAGGGTAAATGTTTTTTTAATGGGGGTTATTGAAAGGCTAATAAATGCTCAAAATAATATGCAAAGAATTGATTTCCATCGCGATTGATTTTCTCTTCTTAGGGAGGCCGACTTGTTTTGTTAGTCATTATTTGGACCCGTAGCAATTATTATTATGTCTATGTGCATCTAGCAAAGAACATTAATTAATTTTGGGGTGAAGACAAAAGTCTGCATGAAATAAAATCCATCTTGATTGTTATTAAAACCATACACAAGTAGTGAATACCAGCGCTGCGACACTTATTTTTAAATGTCGCAGCATCATGCTGAGATAGGAGCCTTTTGGCCCCGTACAGGATTTTGTTTTCATTTTACTTTTGTTTTTAATTTTTTATTAGTGTTACTACGAGTATGAGTGTGTTTAGTTTAAAATGTGAACTTCTTGTATGAGTCCCAATAAATACTTTTTCTTTCTTTTCTTTAAATGCTTTCATTTTATTACAAAATTTCCTTCTTTTATATTTTTATTACTGGTTGGACCTACTCTTGACTTCGATCATGCCTGAAGGAAAGCGATGGATGAGGTCTGTGTTGGAACGAAAGTGCCCAGAAGATGCCTGTTCACTCTAGCTTTGAAGACAGACGGGTTATATGTGGAAGGGAACACAGACGCTGGCAGAGTTCCACACTTCGGCTGTGCGCATAATAAATGTGGAGGAGAAGCGCTGAGTACGACTGGACGGGATATCAACCAAGTACGCATGGTACCCTGCAGTACGTCTAATAGTCTGGTAATAAAAGGGCGATGGTGGGATCAGGTCTTTATTGTCTCAGGTACATTCCTTATTGGAAACAATGGGAAATTACTCAATGAATAGTTTATCCAAATCATGCTGTTTAAAAGCGTTGACGGTCATTTGCTCTCTACCGCCTCGCTTCCTCTACGGCACATACCGTCTCCGTCCAATTCAAAGGATAACAGACATTGTGATACGCAATTAAATTTCTAACTTTCCTTCTCAGAAACAAACAATTCGGACATTTTGTTCATTTGAATATTACTTGTTCCTACAACTTGTAGAGGTGCTCACTAGTGACTCCGTACTTTTTTATGGAACTTACTTAGTACTCGTAGTTAGTTGTATCATATTTGTTGATTTATGGAACAAGGATTTAGACGACTGTTTTAGCTTCGGAAAATAATTGATTAAATCAAACAATATCAATTTATCACACTCCTGTACTTTTTATTTAAATTGCAAATTGAAAAAATGCGATGCCTTCTATCATCGTAACTGTGGCGGTATCTAGAACGCCACATGCGAATTACGCATCAAAGACATGACGTCGCATAAATCCTGTATCGCGCAATCAGAGTTTACAGCACGATTAGCATATATACAACATCCCGAAACCAACCGTTGGGCAGTTGCCAACCAGACACGACACCCGTCTGGTCGGAGGATCCTCTCTTTTCCATAGAGTATGAGTGAGCTTCCCACCTTGTTCGTGATGCCTCTATATAACATTGAATTGCTGAATGCCCACGTCAAGGCGAGCATTTGTCACCTCGGAGACAACACTATTTAAACTATTTTAAACAATATAGATCCCAAAATTAACGAGAATCACTTGCACTGGCTCGCGGACGGAATATACAATCAAATGTATTGTTATTCTGAATGGTAAGCCGATTACTAATTCTTAAGAAAGTTGTTTTTATTTTACTAATGGCTTCTCACTTGTTACAAACAGGGTGAGCAGGACAAGAAGTGGGTATAGATGTCCTAATAAATACTGGTCTGGAGTTTTGTAAAACCAGTGCTATTCTGAAAGTCCTCATCTGCCTAGCCTTTTCCCAACTATGTTAGGGTTGGCTAGCAGTCTAACCGGACGCAACTGAATACCAGTATTTTATAAAGATACGCCATGCTGGGGGCTATGCTCGGAGTTTCTTTGAAGGATAAAATAAGGAATTAAATTATACGGAAGAGAACCGGAGTTACCGACATAGCTTACAGAGTAAGCAAGCTGAAGTGACAGTGAGCTGGCCATATTTGTCGAAGGACTGATGGCCGGTGGAGCAGACGAGTCTTGGAGTGGAGACCGCGTATCGGCAAGCGTAGTGTGGGACGCCCCCCAACTAGATGGACCGATGACCTCAAAAAGGTGGATGGAACAGACTGGATGCGGAAGGCGGAGCATGGAAGAGGCCTATGTTCAGCAGTGGACTGCGATAGGCTGACTTGATTGATTGATAAAGCTGCGCCCCGCAGTTTCGCCCACATAAGTCTCTATCCCGTGGGAATATCGAAATAAAAATTCTATGTCCTAACTTAGATCATGGTCTTCCCATGGGCCAAATTTAATTCAAATCTGTTCAGCCGTTTTAGCGTGAAAGCGTAACAAACAAACATAAGTATAAAAATCAAATATTTTTATCTGACCTCCACAATCCAGTTACTGCGTAATAACATATCCCTCGTTAATATGACTAGTTGTCAGACTTTCGGGCTTCTGACTAGACCCGTAACGATCAAAGATCTACAACTGGCAGCCGGGACCAACGACTTAACGTGCTTTCCGATGCACGGAGGGGTCTCGATAATCGGTGGTCACCCATCTACGAACTGATCTCACTTGATTCGTGTGGCTGTTATTATTTAGCCACGAGTATTTTAGTCTCGCTATTCTGAAAGTATAACATAATTGGCCTATAATGTTCCCACAGCTGGGACACAGCCCTCTGCCTCAGCCTTTCTGTGAGAGGGAATGGACCATAATCCATTACGCAGGCCCTGAGCGGGTTGGTGGATGACACATGTTTTTTCTGGTCCTTGGACATGGCAGTTTCTTCACGATGTTTTCCTTCACCCCGTTAGCAGTGGTGATGAAATTAAGTACATAAAGTAAAGTGTCTGCCTGGGTACGGGACCAAGGTATAACAAGTCAGTCTGGACCGATACCTCGTAAATCCTTGATTATCTCTATAATCGTTATATATGCTTTGTATTATACAGGGTGTTCCAGGAAACCTGTACCAGCGAAGGTCTGTGGTCAGGGGACACCAATACCCATCGATTGGACCCGTATGTATGTTCCGCGATATTTTGTAGTTTTCGAGAAATTGTTTTTTTGTTTTATTTCCAGTTTTTTTTTTTAAATTGTGGGCGGGCGGTTTTAGTCACAACTTTTTCTGATTGCTGTTTCTTTGAGATTTTTTTCGTCAGTAGGTACTAAGGCTAGAATGTGTATTCACATGTACTAAAACACAAAACACTCAAATCCTAACTTCTAATACGAGTAGCTCAGGATTTGATCACAAGGTTAAAATTTCTGTTGGAGAGAAATTTACACTTGATATCAACTTGAAAGAAATAAAAAAACTTACACTTAACTTAGTGGCTTGTAAGTAATTTTAAAAACTATATGGGTTCCTTAGCTCTCAAAATAATACAAAAAAGTTGGTACTTTGTAAGACATTTTTACCCGAAAACGGAGTTCAAAGTTGATACAGTCAAAAATAGTGAAATTTATTTCATACATTTTAAATGACTTCTCTCACTTTTTGCGAATAATATGGAGAATAATTATGAACGTTAGGTAAAAAGAAACAAAGTAGGTAGGTAGCGCAAAAAAAAAATAATTGGACTTACGAGTAAAATTTTATGTAAATACGCAATTTTACCTGGCTGATGCAAAATGGTGGAGCTGAATGGTGCTGATCCATGCGTCATGCTCATGAACGGGCGCCGTCAGTTGGGACTGGTCTCTTAAAAGCCAGGGCTTATTTTAATTATATTATTTCTGAATTGTTTTTTTTTTTTTTGTTTCTGTCTGATGTGCATACTCTGGACGCTTTTAGAGTGTCCGTTTTTTTTACATCGTTGTCACATTTAGTTACAAATTAAACAGTGAAGATGTATCTAATATTTTTGTTACACTTTAATTTAAAAGAGTGTCCATGGAGTTTTTTTATCGTTCTTCTCCATATGAGTACCTACTACGCTTTGGAATGGATAGCTAGCTTCATATTTCTGACTGACCGACTCCTTGGCAGTTCAAAAGTAACTGTAAATGGTTTATTTGTAATAAATGATTTGAGTTTGAGTTTTATGGAACCATTTATAATTTACCTAATTAATAAATTACCGTACCGTGTATTATGGTACCGTGTGGTGCCGGACGTAAAGAATAGCACCACCCCATTTCCTCCCGTGGGTGTCGTAAAGGCGACTAAGTGACTTATTAGAGAATGGGCAGCAGCGTCCTCTATGCATTATTAGCACCATACTGCGATCGCCAACCCGCCTGCCAAGCGTGGCGATTATGGCAAATCCCACCGCTTTTGGGGGAGGCCTATATCCAGCAGTGGTCGTCTTTCGGCTGAAATGATGATGATGATGATGAATTAAGAAATCTCTAACTTGAACTTGATTAAGCTATCCTTTAGCGACGTTTTACTGGAAATTCTTTAATTTCACGAAACTTTCCTTCCAATAACATTCGTCCAACTTATTATTCCATATGTGTTATGTCTTAGTATTCATAAAAATCTTTCCAAAATAAGTAATTGTCTTGTAACTATAGTTTCGAACATCAATTTGAATAGTTTCGAAGTTTTTTCTATAATTTATGGCTTTTAATTTAAAATTTATGTTACGTAGAATGTGAGTTATGTTAATGGCTGGTGTTTGGACATAAACGTGCTGTTAATAAGACATTAGATATCGTTTTATAGTGTTAATGGGTTTACGCGAAACTTTTATGTTTGTTGTGGGTCGCGATTGAAAATTGAATAACACATTCATCGCTTTTATTACTAGGCATAAAAATAAAGAATATTTTACTTTTTAGGGTTCCGTAGTCAACAAGGAACCCTTATAGTTTCGCCATCTCCGTCTGTCTGTCTGTCCGCGGCTTAGATCAGATACTCTTAGTACTAGAACGCTGAATTTTGGCATGGATACACATATCAATCACGCTGACAAAGAGAAAATAAAATATTGAATTAAAAAAAAAAAAATACAAACTCCTTTTTACGTAAATTGAGGATGATATTTTTTTTTTTCTCTTTCAGACTCGATTACTTGAATGAACCCAAAGATTCACACTAGCCCCTGGATCCTCGTGTTGCATGGGGCTACAGAGACCATTGCATATCAAGGAGTAGACCGGGGGGCGTGGTAATGGTAGAGAAGACGTGCCCATAGGATATGGAAGGATTATTAGAGCCGTACCGGATATGCATCCTCCCATTATAATTATTTATTTTGTATAAAATAACCTGTGTTTTGCAAATAAATGAATTTGATCTTGAATTTGTTTGAATGTGAACTGTAATAAGAGGCAGTAGTAAAACAATAGCTTTGTTATCATAAAACTATCTAGCAATAAATAATTCTTTCTATATCTATAATATGATAAAATCAATTGCTGTGCGTTATTCTCGCAAAAACACGCAAATGGCTCGACCAATTGTGATGAAACTTTGGTAAGTTGTTGCCTGAAAAGCAACCCATGCAAACATTAGCTAGTTTTGTATAAAAAGAAAACCTGTGTTTTGCAAAAAAAAACGGATTTTAATTTGTATTGTACTTAATTGTAATAATCGTATAAGTCAGTCATAAAAAAATCACTTTGCTAACTATCTATATTTTCGTGTAACGTGCTTCATTCACACATACAAATAAATCAAATTAAAGTGTCTCTTTGTAATGTCAAATTATCAGCTTATTACTAAATGCTTAAGAAGGAATATACAGTTCCTACTTATAAAAATAAATTTTTTGTCTGTCTGTCTGTTTGTTGCGGGTAATCTCCGAAACGGCTGGCCGATTTTGACGGACTTTCACTGGCAGATAGCCGATGGTATAAGGAGTAACTTAGGCGTCTTTTATTTTAGATCAAAAGCCAGGCGGGCGAAGCTGCGCGTAGCAACTAGTTTAACATATTATTAACATTTACTTCTTTAACTATCGCGCATAAATCATATAGTCAAAGTCAAAGTCAAATCATTTATTTCAAATAGGCACGAAGATGCACTTTTGAACGTCAAAAATTACATGAATAGTTAATTGATTCTAGTTGCGCCTTCCAAAATGTAGTTATGTATGGAGAAGAATGGGCAAGAAACTCCATACTTACTCTTTTAAAATGTTAACAATAGTTAGTATACATTAATTAATATTTATAGGTGAAGACGATGTACCTAGAATAAAAAAAAAAATAAAAAAATAAAAAAAATAATCAAAATTACTTAACACAATTGGTAAAAAGAATGAAAAGTGAAGTAATAACAGAAAAAATTATAAATGCGATAGGTACATGGTGCTCACATATTTACAAACATTGTATATGATTTCCAAAAAAAAAAAAAAACAACATATAATAAGTCAGTGTGTGAGTTAAAATATTAATCACAGAAAATAAAATTTATATAAAAAAAAAATATCAATTATACAGTTAAATTAGCAACCAGTTTGATTTTGTCTAGACTCTAAATTGTCCTATGGAGCAGGACCAGCATGTTTCCAAGCATTCTTATCTTGGATATAATATGATAAATATCATACTTAAAAACTAGGTACCTACTGCTAATCTCAGCTACCGCATTCATTTCGCCCCCATTCCCACAAAAACCCACTAATTGCAGGACCCGCTGTAACCCAGACAGAGGTGACCCGCGAATTTCCTCGAACAGGTTTTATCAGAAGAGAATCAACAATAAACTACATATTACCGTAAAAACCGTAAAACAACGACAATTGTCTCGCAACCCGTTTGAAGAACGACCATTTTGTGTTCCGATTTCCTAAAAAAACGTCATAGGTCGTACGTGGAGGCGATGTGGCCATGCTTTGTGGTGGGTCCTGGCTAGTCCTTAGCATGTCAGAGGTTTTCAAACAGGAAGTTTAAACTGAAGTTTGTAAAAGTCCTTGATGATGATGTGAGCTACGTTGTAATTTTTTTTTTATTTGTTTCTTTATTTTAATAATATTTTGATTATATTAGGTACTTAGAATGAGTTCAAACACAATGTAAATTGTTTATGATAAAATAGTTTTTATTTTTCTTTTAGCTTTTCTATTTTCTCTTCTTTTTTAAGTGAAAATTTATTTAGGCGCGTTGAGCAATTTTTGGGTGAAAAAAAAAAATCATGGAACTCGCATCATCGTCACCGAACGCTTTCCATGAGCTATATGTATACTGTGTATATATGTACTTAGTTTTCACTTCTATCGGTAGTTCCCAAAGACTGTTTTTAATCATTATATCTTTGTAAAAATGTCTTAAAAATTTCGGGATTCTGGAACTCGGACAGAATGTATCTCGGAAGGTGGATTAACTGAATCAAGGCAACGGAAGATCACAATTCAAATTGATATTACTTAGATAAAAACTTCAGACGCAGCTGGTTTTAGTGGTGGTGGTTAGACAAAAGGTGGCATGACCTTCTGTCTCAGATTCTGTAAACTCTGTATTTTTTTCTACAGGTTGGCAAAGATTGGCAACCAGACCGACTCGGCCTACCCAAAAAAAAAAAAAAATTTAGCTACCACACTAGCGTTTATCCCAGGTAGCATTTTTACGACATTATGTCGTCTGTTTACGGTACTGCTCGACGTAAGAGACGTCATGTCTTAACGTCGGTGAGTCCCATCAGATGACGTCAATTTGTCACAGCCTCAATACATGACGCTAAATCGACGTCACCAGGACGTTCCGTTGAGTACCAGACGTTAAAATGACGTTAGTGTGACGTACATAATCGACGAATAAACTACGGATCCTAAAATGACCTTGGAATGATGTCATTTTTTACCGCAGACGTCATTTTACTACCTGGCAAACGGCAACAACAAATACCTACACTGTATATAAAGTCCTATAATTCGTACAAACTTTCCTAATTCTCTATGCAAGCTGGTATCCCTACAACATAAAATTCCCAGTGCTACTCTGTCGCTAATAGCACTTTATGTTCAACATAATAGCACTTGATGTGCCACATAATGTTGTGTGCGATAGTGTAACGTGTTCCTGCTACATCAATGAGTTGACTTATGACCTACAAGGAGGAGATTATATGGTACTGCAGCCAGTCGGATCTGTAAAAATAAGGATTGTTTTAAATAGGCTTTCATTTTTATATATAGGGTGTATCTATTCAAACACGAAATATTTTAAGAGATACACCTATAGGTGGTAAAGAAGCCATAGAAACGATTTTTTTTAAATCTGAGTATATTATTAAAAAAAGAAAATAATTTAAAATTACTTGATATGATGATTAATTATCCAAAAGGCACCGCGCCCGTGGCGCCACCGTTAACGCGTCCGGGCGGGTCATTCATAGAATAAACAAAAAAGGAAGTAAAGGTTTTTTTGCAAAATGTCTTAAGCAATTTTAAAATTATAATAATTATGTAAAAACATAAAACAAGACATTCTAAAGACAGGAAAACGTTTTCAGAAACTATTATAATGCTATCCATTGAATTATCTAAAACAAGGAAATCAAGCACACTCTGGAGCTTTTACTCGATGCTAGAAGCCACGATCAAAACAAACACAAATTTAATGAAATTTATTTAAGCTTTTTTCTTGCAACTAGCATTTTCCTCACTGTAGTGAGGTGAAAAGTTATGTTTCGCTCGGCAGCAAAGTTATTCTGCGTCTCGTACCTTTGAACCCTCGCTACGCTCAGGATTCTATATTTGCCACCAACCACTCGCTTCACACGTGGTTCAATCCTACAATCCTTCGCTTGCTCAGGTTTCAATAGAAGTACTCGCGCCAAAACACAACTTTGCAGCCTTGCATAAACAATTAACTAAAAAAAAAAAACTAAAAAAAAATCTTAGTTGGCTACAATTTCTTGCGTACATCCTACCTATTGGTTAGTGAAAATAAATTATAATTGTTGTAGGTATTCTTTGAACAGTTCATTAGTTAGTTACGTAACAT
Organism: Dryobota labecula; assembly: GCA_947523025.1. Lineage (NCBI taxonomy): Eukaryota > Metazoa > Arthropoda > Insecta > Lepidoptera > Noctuidae > Dryobota > Dryobota labecula. The sequence goes on along the minus strand of OX383305.1, from coordinate 3,131,555 downwards.
AATTCACATAGATCCATGTAAGCCAAGTGTGTCGCGGAATCGACAGAATTCCGGCAAAATTTGTCACACGCCACACAATCCTGACGACGCGGATGCGCTTGTCCAATGAACTCCTGTGTCGACACGGTAGCAAGGAATGATTCGTTTTGAATAGATTTGTTATGATCATTCTGCAAAATAATTTCTGTCGGAGGATGTTAAACCACCTGTGAGATAGCTGTCCTTATCAAAGGAAAAAGTCAATCGATGTTTCTTTTTTAGATTGGGGGTTTATCAAAATTAATTTCATCGATTGACTTTTTCTTGCGCTCTCAGGGTGACAATGGTTAAATGATTTTTGGCATGAAGAGGTTCCGAAATCATGTTTTTTAGTTATTCAGTCGTCTCGACAAAATGTTCTTTATTTGATCCGACAAAGAGCGCGCTTACTAGTTTTTTGAAGCCATGGGAATCATAAAAACAATTTTATATAATTAAAAATAAAAGATATATCCTATTTAAGGACCTGGCGGACATAATAATATCATAATCACTGTTTATAATACCTACGAGTAGATAAACTTTGTTTGATTAAAAAAAAATATCGAAGTAAACCCCTTTTCGTAATGTTTAATCAATCTCATAGCTACAAAAGAGAGGTTTTTTCTAATCTACGAGTATACTAATATTATAAAGAGGAAAGCTTTATATTTTTGTATGTTTGTAATAAACGCAAAAACTCCGGAACCGATTTTAAAAATTCTTTCACCATTAGAATGCTACATTATTCCTGAGTGACATAGGCTACTTTTTACAGGGGGAAAATACCTTATCCTACAGGAAAATTGATTTATCGCGGGCGAAGGTGCGGACGGAAAGCTAGTTTTTTTTAAATATATAAATGAAACGGTAGTAAGATTGTTTAGCACAATTAGCTAGGTTTCTCTTGATAAAATTATTAAAATAATTACTATGTTTTTAAATACCTACTAAATGCGAGGCAACCACTCGCGACTTCGGGAGCCTACTTCGGCCGGATCATAGCGTTTTAACTGTCGACTCCAGTGGAAAGCCCCACATACAACGGTGCTTATCTAAACAGTTTCCGAGTACATCCAGATGAGTGATAGCAACAAATGAGCGGCAGTACGCAAGTAGGTACTACTTATGTAGGTACGTACTACATGCGAGTGTATGCGATCGACGTGTGACAGGGTCGTTATGTTGTTGGGGTTTATGCTCATCTGTTGAAGACGTGGACTTTCTTGTCTGATTTCTGATCGGGATTCTTCTTTGTTTTGGTTTTTCTATTGTGCTCCAATTTTCTTTCGTTTGAGTGGCATGCATTTGGGAAATTGTCACCTGGTTCAAATAAAATAATTTTCTTTCTTTCCTTTCTTTTTCTTTGTAGTAGGCTGGATTTGTGCCTTAATGACATTGGGCTCGCCATCTAAAACAAGGGACAACATAGGGTGTATTAGATATATTTATAAACTAGCTGCTGCACGCAGCTTTGCCCGCGTCGTTATTTTTTAAATAAAATTAAGTTAAGTTACTCCTTATAACATCAGCTATCTGCCATGAAGGTTCCATCAAAGTCGGTTCAGCCGTTTCGGAGATTAGCTGGAACAAATAGAAAGACAGAAAGACTAAATTAAAAAAAAAAGTTTTTTATAGATACCGTATATACTTTCATATACATTTAGTAAAAAGCTGTTATTTCGACATTACAAGCAGACACATACAGGTATAGGTACAGAGTACAAGCCTACCACTACGGGGAATACAGGAGTGATGCTTACTGTATGTTTGTTTGTTTGACTTCGGTTTAACATCTTGCCACAAATTGCCATTCATACGGACGCGAAGTAACCGTGGTTTACGCTCACGTGTAGAATGCGTGCAGTCTAATTTCTTACGGAGAAAAGAAACTCAAATCCTCCTAAAAACCACTAACTAATTATTTTGCAAAGCGAATTAGCACAAATCCCGTAAAACTAGGATCAACCAAGATCACACAGCACGCCTCAATACTTCATCTACAAAAACACGTCACGTCCTTTTCAAATCCTACAAAGATAACCGCAATATTCTTGAAACTCATTAAATCTTTCCTATAATCATGTCCTTTTTCAAATCCACTTCTGACTCGAATTTCAACCCTTGTTAATCCACTAGAGCAAATTAGTTTAAGTTTACAAAAAAAAAGTATAACTATATATAGTCTTTTTTTGTAACCTCTCGAAGAGGTTACAAAAAAAAGTCTTTTGCGGCAGAAATGAATAGTTGAATACCGTGAAATAAGGAGAGCTGTTGGGAGTCAAATGGTTGTATGTCGGATTTATTTAAATGGACATAGGATGGGTATTTTGGGGCAATAGTGTGGACAAACAACCTGCATTTATTGCTCAAAAACGCTGTGTCAGGTCTATGTGTAGCCTGCAACAAGCTGACTCCTGTGAACCATTTTTTAAGAGCATGAAAATATTGACATTGCTTAGCCTATATATATTTGAAAGTGCAGTATTTGTAAAATTAAATATTAATCTGTTTGAACATTTTACCCAAATACGGCATCGCGATTAGGGCTTCCATTACGTAATTACGTAATTACGCAATTACGTAATTACGGACAGATTTTAGAAATCTCACAAATACGTAACTGAAGAGCTGCAGTCCGTAATAACGTAACTATAGGATAATATTAATTAATTTAGGTACCCATTTATTTAGTTCTATAGTTTCTGCCTACTCCATGGGAAAAAGGCATGGGTTTATCTGTGTATTTACAATTTACCTTAATTTAGTTAACCTACGACTTACATTATGACAACACCAAAACCCTTTCTGTGGGTATCCCCCGAATTCCCGGGGTTTATTTTATAACTTCCAATTTGAGTCCGCAAGATTTAATTTCTTAGTCGTACAGAATAGAGTTCATTGTTGACCAATCGGGAAACGAAGGGAATCCCCGTTGGTTGTGGATAGTTCGGTACGTAACACAATCAAAGTTTATAAGTGTTTCGCAAGTATTTGATCTACCTCGTAGATAATAAAGTTTAATATTGTGGATTGAGCAAGCTAAGGGAACTCCCTACATTTTTCTTTACTTTCGTGAATTTAGAAACAATCTCAATACTCGGTACTCAGTCGTCTTACGTACACCTGCGAGATACTGTCCTGCCTGGTCTAAGCTTATTTTATTGACTTTTGTGATTTTGTGTATGTGCCGCAAAGTTTGACGCTTGGTTTTCAGAAGCTTTTCATTACAAGTTTCTAAGTAGATATCACCATACACGAGTAGAGATACTTCAACGAAAATGTAAGTACCTATTTTAACATTACTTTACTTGTCTACTTACTTTGTTTCTAGGGTATTGTGTGAGAGTTTATACATATAATTTAGTAGTTGATTTTATATTGTTGACGGCACGGTTGGCGCAGTAGTTGAGTGATTGGCTGCTGCGCTGCGGGTCACGGGTTCGATTCCCGTACGGAACAAATATTTGTATGACCTACAGATAGGTGTTCCGGGTCTGGGTGTCTTGTGTATGTTAGTTTACATGATTGTGAGTGCACCCACGATACAGCAGTAATTCCTAGTGTGGTGCGACGTTTAAAAAAAAAATAAAAATATGTGCGATTTTATTTTATTGTTGCTTGTTAGATGTCTGTGCAAATAGACATTGATTATGAGTTCACGGTACGTATGTAAATGTATCCCATTTTAAGTGTAGTGCCTAACTATAGATGCTATTTATATGTATTACCTAACTATTAAATTATGAAATATTTATATATTGTTTTAGGTCTGCAGTAAAGAAGACTATTTATAAGGAGTTTTTGAACAAACGCACACAATCAGCTATATGGGAACACTTTTTGAGGGCTGAAAATGGGCAAAGTGTCCAATGTAAACATTGTCAAAAAAATTTGAAGACTCCTGGTGGTGCTACTGGAGCACTACATACACATATGCGTGCTAAACATATTGGCGAGATGTCACAAGAGCAAGATGCGCAAAGGGCAAGTACTTCATCGTGCTTTCAAGCAAGAAAAAGTTTAGAACCTCCATCGAAGAAAACTAAACTAACGGATTACTTTTCCACTGAGTATTCCTTGGACGTTATAGTGACTAGAATGGCAGCATTGGATGGCATCCCATTAAGCAAATTTTGTACTTCTGAAGATCTAAGGTATGTTTTCAAAAAATCTGGCTATGATCTACCGAAATCTCCTTCAACTATTACCAAAATTGTCCTGGAAGAGAGTTGTGCCATAAAAAAACAATTAATAAATCAGTTTAAAGATATGAAGTCCCAAAAAAAACGGTTTACTATAACGTTTGATGAATGGACCTCTACCCGGAACCGGAGGTATATGAATATAAATATTCATAATAAAGACCTAGAACCAGCTAAATATAAAAATTTAGGACTAGTAAGGATAAAGGGTTCAATGCCAGCTCACGTTGGAACTGTACTGTTAGAAAATCATCTAAATGACTTTTATTTGAAACTTGAAGATATAATTGCATTCACAACGGACGGAGCCAGTGTTATGGTTAAAATGGGCAAAAATTTTGATGGTCACCATCAGTTGTGTTTTGCTCACGGAATACAACTTGCAGTGCTGGACGTATTATATAAGACACGGAAAAGTACAACTACTGAACCAGAACTAGAAGATGAAGCTTCAGATACTGACACTGAAGAAATTGAAGAAAACGATGGCGGACTTTTCATAGAAGTACCTAGAGTTCTAGAACCAGAGTTTCTGTACAAAGATATTATAGTAAAAGTAAGAAAACTTGTTAAATCATTCAAAAAATCACCACTGAAGACCGATTTGTTGCAAAAATATTCTTTACAAGAGCATGGTAAAAGCCTCGATCTTATACTAGACTGCAAAACGCGATGGAACAGCTTATCAGATATGGTTGGACGATTTCTGAAATTGAAATCAAGTTTATTTAAGGCTTTATTAGACTTAAAATCAAATATAAGTTTCACAGACACAGAAATACAAGATCTACATAACATTCATCATAGTTTAGATATAATAAAAACTACAGTGATGGCATTGTGTCGCCGTGACTCGAATTTGTTAGCAGCAGATGCTGCGCTTCAGTTTATGTTAAATAAGCTTGATGCTCAGTCCAATGGGCTCAGTGACAAGCTTGCTGTATCCCTTAGAAAAAGAATAAAAGAAAGGCGAACAAATGTGTCTGGTGTCTTGCAGTATTTGCATAATAATGAAGAATATTATAAAACCGAAGAAACAGAAACTTTTACAAAACCGACGTCGGATTATATTAGAACATATGTTGCAAACTTATTAGAAAGGCTCAAATTTACACCGCCTACAAGTACACAAATGAGTTTAGATTCCGAAGCAGATGACAATGATGCTAATGATGGTTGTGGCGACGAGTTGACTGTTGCACAGCAACTAGAAAAAGAAATACAGAAAACTATGTCTACAGTAAACAAATCTGGAGTAAACACAGATCTTGAATCCATCATCAGAGTTGAAATGTGTATCTACGATAGCACTGGCGGCGGTCGTGAAGTTTTCCTAACAGCAGCTTATAATTATTTACTATGTATAATGCCTACTAGTGTTGAAGCAGAACGGGCATTTTCTTCTGCCGGCTATCTTTGTTCTAAACTAAGAAGTTCCCTTGGTGACAGAACATTGCATTCGTTATCATTTATGAGATCATATTATCAAGAACAAAGATTGGAAAAATAACCATATTTTATATTGTTTCTTACTTTTAAACCATTTGTGCGTGGTACATGTTTTGTTTGAATTGTTGATTGAGTTTAGTCAAAATCAAAATCGTCAATCAAATCAAAATATTACATTTTGATTTGATTGACGATTTTGATTTTGAGTTTAATTTTAAAATTATCATTTTAATCTGTAATTTACTTTTAATTCCTTAATATTATAATTTTTTTCATTTGAAGTTGTTTGATTTTTTACTTCTAAAATACGTAATAAGCCCAGAATTTATCGTGCTTTAAAAAATCAAAACAGTTAAGTACGTAATTACGTAGTTACGTAATTGAAGCATCAAAATGCGTAACTAGTTACGTAATTAGCAAATCCGTAATTTTGGAAGCACTAATCGCGATAAGTTAAACACAGTTGCTAGCAAAACACATTTCTTCTACGAGAGTATATTTTGTGCGGCTCCACGTATATTTAATAAAACCCCGGCTATTATAAGAAATATTTAAGAAATAAAAACATTTAAAAAGAAACGGCATGACATGTGAGTGGACAAATGCTACTACTCTGTAAAAGATTTCCTAACTGACAAATCACTTGCACAATATAGGTTAACTCAGCCATGATGCGTACAGAAACTTTAAGGAGACCTACTGTTTGAATATCTAGTAGTATCTTTTTTTTTTTGGCATTCAATTAATTAATATGTGTGGTTAATAATAATATAATAATAATATGTAATAATAATCTGTGGTTAATAATAATAATCTAATATATAGTTACTTCTGACATTTATTGAAATTGGTGTATTTTGGTTTGACTTATATAAATACTTTTTAATTTAATTTATGTGATTGTTATTGTATGCCTAAGCGGCGGGACATACGAGTAGCTGATCCTAATTTTACTAATAAGAGCACTGTATGTATTTTACCTACCTATGATCCACAATAATGAATATGAATATGAATATAAATATGAAATTGCAATTTTGTCACACCACAAAAATTTTAGATTGAGCATATTTTGTAAATTACAAAAAAAAAAATGTAGTTCAACTTTAGAGACGCCGCGCACCGCCGCGCCGATTTACTGATTTATCTGTTAGTAATTCCTAAAATAGTACAATTTATGAAGAGAGCAGTGCTGGCTGGTTGTAGGTCATAGGTTGGAACCCAGACGAGCGCTCTACTTTGTTTACTTAATACAAAATATTTCATCACCACTGCTCTCAAAACGGTGAAGGAAATCATCGTGAGGAAACTGGCATGTCCTACTTAGACCGAAAATTTTAAAAACATTTGTATCATTTACCAATCTCACTGGGCCCGCGTGGTGGATTAAGGCCCACTCCCTCTTATCGATAGGAGCGCTCGAGCATCGGGGAATGCCACCGATCCGACAATACGCACAGGATGCTGTTGGTACTTCACGCATGCGTGTTAGCACGGAGGTACAACGCTTGCGCATGACCGTAGCGAAGCTGTCTACGTGGGCCTCGGCAAACATGCCAGAGGCACTGCAATACCGCGGCAGCCCCATCAGCATCCTAAATGCATTGTTTTACTGCACTCTCAGGTCACTGTACGCACTCTGCAAACTCAACCCACAGGCTGCACGTGTAAAAGGACTGACAGTATGATCTGAACAACGTTAATTTTACGTTAGCTATGTCTTCAAATCTCGAATGAGTATCTTTTAGGCAACTTAAAACAAAAATACTTCATCTTGGGTCGCATCACAACATCAATGATAATGATATACCTGTAGTAGTTAAGTGCAGGTCTATTTAGTAACACACAACAATAATGAACCTATTTATAGGTAAGTACTTTGTATCACCATACCAATGGTTATAATTCTACCCATAGATAGAATGTGTTACATTCTCTTGTTATCTAGGGGGTGTGAATACCAGTGGATGCTCAATTGCTTGCAAATTGTTGTTAGACGGTGCTGTACGTTAAGCGATGTTGGGTGCGATCTTTGAATAATGAAACTACATTACTAAGTTTGGTTTTAGGCAAGGATCGTTGCAATTTTGATTTGGGTATATTGGTACTGATGAACAAAGCACGTACGTCTTAAGTACTTAAGAAGGTATTAATAAATTCTATTCGCTAAGACACCATCGCGACGATAGGTCGTGGTGGAGCAAATTAAAATGACAGTGGATGGTATATATATGTTATGCGACAAATAAATTTATATACAACAGTTGACTGTCGGGTGAAATGAAAACCATTATAACAAACAAGGTTAAGGCGCTAAGATCCGACTTAAATAGGCTCGCAAAGTCGCGAATGGTCGCCTCGCGCATTTGGTAGGTATTTAAACAGTAATTATTTTATCAAGACAAACTCAGCGAATTGTGCTAAAAAATCTTACTACCTTCATTTACATAAAAATTTAAAAAAAAAAACGTCAGTTAGCTATTGATTGATTAAACATTACGAAAAGGGGTAACTTTGGGATTTGTTTTTATGCAGTAAAGTTAATCTAATCGTGTTATTAAAAGCGATTGCATATCGGCCAGCTCCTTAAATAAAATATATCCTTTTTTTTTTTATTTATAACACTGTTTTGTATGTTTCCCATGGATTCAAAAAAACTAGTAAGCGCGGTCTCTATCTGATCATACCGCCTTAACAAAACGCGTAAGCGCAGCGTGTTTTACTTGTGCTCACAAATAAATTCTAATGACAGAACTGTTTAGTAGACCGTTTATACACTAACACTATGTATACCTCAAAGGGTTAGGGTGCCTTTCCACCAAAGATGTGCTATGCAGCTATGCTGCGAGAATGTAAAAGTTACGCTACGAAACTATGAGTCTGTTTCCACTGATGCTAAGTTGTGTAGCGGAGCGAGTAAGATGTGCTATGAAAATGGCGGCTTATTCCACAAATCCCCCCTGAAAATCCCCCTTAGGAGGAAAAGTGGAATCTGAAAACAGTCTAGAATTCACCCCTGATAATCCCGCTAAAGGGAAAACTATAATAGCAAAAAAAAAAAAAAACTTATTCCAAAATCCCCCTGAAAGTGATTTTTTACATTAGGGTTCAGTTTTTCCCACTGAGGGGGATTCTCTCAAGGGGGATTAGTGGAATAAGCCGAAAATGGCACGTCTACTTTCGGTAACAAACGCGCGCCTACTGTAGGTGCTCTGCTCTACACATAGCTACACCACTCACGACCATCCATAGCACGCATCCATAGCTCACATCCATAGCACGCATCCACAGAACGCATCCTTCCATATAAAAAACGTAGCTTAGTTGAATCACTTTCCACCAGTGCTATGCTATGTGACTATGTCGACCAGTGAATATGATTGGTGGATATCAAACGCATCCGTAGCAACATTGCATAGCACATCTCTGGTGGAAAAGCAGCCTTAAACAATAGTTTGTTAACATTACATACTTCTTATCCATTTAGGTACATATCACTTCATAAAAGAGTACTACTGATTCATATTTATCTGATTGTAGCCACTAAAGACCTATTTCAAACCGCGCACTCGACTCGGTCGAACATTAATCCCAGTACCCACCAGATGTCCAATTTTTTTGCTGCACCCTCGTTCAAACGTACGACTGTTGTATTCCTATTGTGTCCCAGTGTCGATTTCAATTAGCTACCCATTGTGATATTGTGGGCTTTTCATTAGCCATGGTCACTTCTAAAGTGGCCTTTTTTGCTCCCTTTTAAAGTCAGTTAAGAGTTTTTTTTTTGTAAGTTTGACGATAGTTGTGAATTGTAACACGCAATTACTGTAAGTTGTTGAAGTTGGGTAGACTTTCTTTCTCTTTAGTATGCATAATATGAAACAGTTACGTGACTGACTGACTGACAGATAACAGAGACTAAATTGCTACGAGTAAAGATGGGAAATTGGGAGCATAATATCTTTCGGAAGTATGTCGAAGTATGCGCTAAGAAATGAGTTTTTGAAATTCAACCCTTGGGCTGGTCTAAACTGAAGTTGAAAAGGAAATGCGAGAAACAAACAGGTTATCATGAACTAAATAAACCATTGACTTCATCTTTAAAAATAAATAAAATAGAAGTGTCTGTTTGTTATGTCAAAATAACAGCTTTCTACTAAATGCATAATATGATAGTAAGAATAACAAAAAAAAAATGTTTTTTCGCCATCATTCTGTATGTTTGTCTGTTTGTTCCGGTGAATCTCCGAAACGGCTGTACCGATTTTGACGGGACTTTCACTGGCAGATAGCTGATTTTATAAGGAGTAACTTTAACATCTCTTGCATGCTGACAATTTGTGTTGTATGTACTGTACTCATGTTTGAGCAAATAAATGATTATCTTATCTATCTTATCTTATCTTATCCGGCTACTTTTATTTTAGAAAAAGGTACACGGGCGAAGCCACGAGCAGCAGCGAATTGTCAATAGGATAAACGTGTGTGCAATAAACATATACACTTTATATTGAAAATGATCAATCAATAAAGAAAGTCCTTAAAATAAAAGTCAAAAGTAAAAAGATGTCAAGTCAATAAAGTTAAAGTTAAGTTTAAGTTTCATTGTTAGCTTCACAGTTCAGTCAGTAGCAACGCTTTGCAAATCGATTGAAACTGTCAAGTGATAACTCAACATGACATTTATAACTGACCATACAAACATACTTAAACAGCATTCACATCAACAACATTGTTAAAATTTAACGCAAAATTAGAACTCAATACAAAAACCATTAGCTTCTCGTTCACTCAATGGCGACAGATGGTCACAAACTCACAAAAAACTATATTAGAAAAGGTGTCGGAATATCATAAATTGTCAGAGACACGTGGACTCAGTGACATCTTGTTTTGTTAAGTTTAAGTCTATTACTTGATCATTTTCACGATCTTTGTGTGAAATGACAGCTGTCCGGTCGTATGGTAAGTTATTATTAGTTTATATAGAATTTTACGTAACACTGATGTTCGGTTTAGCCGACAAACTGTCTGTGGAAGATTGTCAAAGTCCTGCCAAATAATAAATGATACTACCTGGCAAATAAAAAATAATTGCAATACAATGGTGCCGATTCCCTTGTTCACAAACTAAATTTAAGTTCAGTGTATCTTTTTCTTTCTATTTCATTAAGAAAAGGACAGAAGATAAGTTTTAGTTTAGTCCTGTCAAATTAATCAGCGCTTGACGTAAATTGATGTAATTTTAGTAGACAAGTTTTTAATCACGTCTAAACTTGTATGGAGTAGTGACAGGCGCTGATTAATTTGACAGGACTAAACTAAAATTTATCTTCTGTCCTTTTCATAATGAAATAGAAAGATAAAGATACACTGAACTTCAATTTAGTTTAGTTTGTGAACAAGGGAATCGGCACCACTAGCGCATTTATAACTTGTGATTTTTAATGACATAATGTATCTAATTCATAATCAAACGCTTTTGAGAGACCCCGTAGTGGCGTAATTTACAGATCAGTGTGTTGTGGTCAACGCAGTCAAACGCTTTTGAGAGGTCACAAAAAATGCCAATTGCATCCTTGGAGTTTAGAGTTTAGTGACATCATTCGACGAGCTCCTGTCTCCGTCGCCATTCCAGCTGTATTAGAACCCTATGGCTGTCTTTATTTCCTTGGTAGGTGGGTACGCCTTTAGTGGGGGACGCAACGTGTGTCGATACTCTTGCGCCATCCCATCTTCCTGGCTCGGCTTGCCATGCTGGCGCTGCTGCTGCGGCTGCTGAAAACCTCAAGCAGTGAAAGTATAGTAACCTGTGTGAACAAAACATGAGCACAGAACCCCACGGCCTGAGCGTTTCAACCCCAAATGGCTCGAAAATATAGTAACCGATAAGGTTACTATACTTTCACTGCTTGAGGTTTTCAGCAGCCGCAGCAGCAGCGCCAGCATGGCAAGCCGAGCCAGGAAGATGGGATGGCGCAAGAGTATCGACACACGTTGCGTCCCACACTAAAGGCGTACCCACCTACCAAGGAAATAAAGACAGCCATAGGGTTCTAATACAGCTGGAATGGCGACGGAGACAGGAGCTCGTCGAATGATGTCATTAATATTTGCGTGCCGCCCTAAGTGACCCGCACTTTGGCTGCAGGACAGGCCGTGGTGTCCTAGGCTGTTGATAACCTCGCCACAGTGACAGCGATGGGGAGAAAAACAAGGAGCTCCTAGTTGTAGGGAAGCAGCGAGGCAGAAAGTAGTGTCGTCGAACAAAGTGCATATGTTCGACGAAAGTAGTGCATGAAGCCAAAGACCCGACTCCCACTTACCCACAGCCAGTAGGCGCGCACGCTCCGCAAAAGTAGCAGACGTATCAAGTAAATTGTTCTGTACTACCCTACAGAGCGGCTCATCCCACCGTCTCTGGGAAGATGAATTGTCGGGTGGATCTGAATTCGGGCAAGCAAGTCTCCAGGCATCCGGTGCCTCGGTGTGCAATGGAGGCTAAGATTTCCCTAATTAATTTCTCAGTGCCGTGGACCGAGGAAATGAAAGCCGGTAAGCTAATACTAGACATTTTGCGGACGCCGAGGCCTCCCATACGAATGAAAAGAGTAGCTTGAGCCCAAGCGCGGTCGTCCATGGGCACATTTTAAATCGAAGTTAATGTATGCCGGATCATTTGGTCCATTTTGTCTAAAAGGTGAGTGTAGTTCCATAAATGGGAAGCGCGAAGCAAATATGTATATATATTTAAGGCCGAAACAGCAGTAACGAATTAAGGTTAAGGCCAATTGCATATTAATTTGGAACAATCTTTCCGAAACGTGAAAGGACGGCAATTTTCGGAACCAAGAGGTGGCCACAACGTTCAAAAAGCATTTACTCTAAGCCCAACATGAATAAATGAGCTTCTAGTTTGTCATTTGCGTAAGAATGAACTCCCAAGCTCAAAAACGACACTTCCTACACTTCAAACGGAACCAGACACCATAATAAACCCATTTCTTTTCAATACGACACACAAGCATTCAGAGAGCGAACGGTTTTACATAACAAAACACAGCAAAAATCCAAAATTGATCATAAATCCTATAAAGTAGACAGCAATTTCAATTTAATTTTATTCAAAAGTTAGGATATCTTCATAACCATGGCGATGTTATAAAGATAGGAAACAGAAGGTAGACTACATTGACAAGCGTTCTACACTAGCTTCTAACATTACCGTATCTGCCAAAGGAATAGAGGTAATTGTACTATGTTGAGTTGCATAGCCAATATTGTCTGTTGTAAATATTATTTACCGCTAGGTATATTTTCACTGTTCGATTTTTCGAACACAACTATGGAAAACAGTCCTAGGAAGCAATGGCGTGATGGCTTTCATGTGTTCATGGCAAAAATACCTACCAGAAAAAATAACATAGGGAGAGGTGTAAAATAATAAACGTAGATGAGACCTATTTATTTATTTAAAATAGCACACCAACAGAACAGTCACTTACAATTCAAATAAAAATAACATCTTAAATTGGAGTTTTAGTAACCATGCAAATAACAGGTATGCACGACATTAATACATGAATATTAGAGCCAAAAAAGAACAATAAAAAGTGTGTATATTAGACCTAAATCTAGAATCTAGAACACTACAAAAACAAACCAATTTGAGCTACAAAGAAGTGCGCTCTTCGCACTATTTTATAGTGAGCGTTTGATGAAGCGAAACCCATGGAGAAAATATCAATAGGGTAATCTGTCAAGTTGGACCTTTCATTATATTGCCTGGCCATACGTGTTAAGGGGCTATTAAATGTGGAATTTAAGGTGTTGTAGGCAATTACTACGTTGGCAAGACCTAAAGTTAAAATGCTATGCGTTAGTATACTATGCCTAAGCCAGTTTGAGTTGATTACTACAGATTGTACTCAAATCAAACTGACTCAGGCATGGAATAGCTTAGTAATCAGAATGACTGATTGCAACGCGAGCTTTATTTGTAGGCCTTCTTTGTATTTTTACTTCTTGACATAAGGTAGCAACTGAGCTACCATACAATGAACAGCCGGCCATCAAGCGGCGGGAAGTCACCTATTCGTATAATTTAATATATTGTAATGCCGTATTCTGATGTCACATATCTTTCGGGAGTCTGTTTAGAACTTAAATGGTGGTATAAAGTTTATTGTGTGATGGTTGGGTCATCTTTGACAGGTGGAATTTTTATAAGTCTTATAATTTTCAATCTGCTTTTAACGGACTTGATCCATCTCGTATAGGTTCGCAGCATTATGCTGAGTGGTGGCCGTTTTGCGTGGATGTGACGCATATTTTCCCCCCAACTTGTTCTTTTTTGTGTTTGTGTTCTTTCTTTGCGTCATGTTTACCGCAAATAAACGTATTTTCATTATTTTCTTTCTTTATATTTTTTCTAGTGATTAATAGACAATATAGGTTGGATCCATCCACCATCAGTTCATTAGAAACCAGTCTGAACAAATCGTCATCATCAACACCAGAAGCATCAGGTGCGTTGCCATCATTGAGACAAATATGCGTTTGCGTCTTAAGGCATGTACAGACTTGTGTAATGTAATTAATCGTGTAATGTAATGCGAATTCTGCGTGTGGACGCACTACGAGCATTATATTATTATGTAACAACGAGCTGGCGCTCGCGCTGATCCATGGGCTGTCAGTTTCTAGCGCGAACACAATGCTCGTTACAATATTAGCGTTACATTACACGATACATTACATTATATAAGACTGCACCTTTATGTGCCTGTAATTAAACCGGTGCCCATAACATTTGAATCAGAACACAGCAACATACCTAGGCGTTTGAAATAAGTATGATATGGTAGTAGATACATTACAATTAGATGAAAGAAAATTTTAAACTCATATTAAAAGCACACTGGAAACACATGCTTGGAAACTGCTGGTCCTACTCCATAGGACAACCTAGAGTCACGACAAAATCAAACTGGTTGCTAATTTAATTGTTTAATGTATTATTTTTATGACATTAATTTTACATTCTGTGATTAATTTACACACTGACTTATCATTCGTTAATATATATATATATGTATATTTTTTTTTTCATTTGGATGTTCTTCTACTTTTACAATATTTGTAAATATGTGAGCACCATGTAGCTATCACATAATTACTCCATCGGTCATTGCTTCATTTTTAATTCTTTTTACCTATTTTGGTTAAGTCTTTTTATTCTGGGTATATCGTCTTCACATACAATTATATAATTAATGTAGGTATACAAAATATTGTTAACATTTTAAAAGAGTACGTGTACTCTACACATATTCTCAATATTTGTTGCCCATTCTTCTCCATACGTAACTACCTTTTTTGGAAGGGGCAACTAGAACCAATTTATTTTGTATATTTTTTTTTCTTTTATGGGCCTACCTACCTATTTGAAATAAATGATTTGACTTTGACTTTGAGATAGTTCTTCTTAAGACGAGATCGTTCACAAATATCTAAAGCTCTTTTACGACTGCAACAACTTAGTTTGTATTACCAAAAAAAAAAAAACCCTTATGCAGACGTACTCCTTGACATAATCCTTAGTCGCCTTCTTACACCCACAATAATAGAAACACTTTGTACGCACCCACCACTCAAAATAATTCTAAAACAAACGCACATCAAAATATAAAGTTACACCATAACTTACAAAACGTAGTCAGCGTGAAAATATCTCCGTAAACACACGACCAATCATGTGAGCTCATGTTTACATGTCTTTTAGAGACATAACTCATTAAGGCAGCATTACAGGCACGTCCGTAATATAATTCTTTACAAAATAACTTTATATAAATCAGATGACACTAAGCGCCGTGTTTGGTGCGAGAATGAGTGGGGTTGGGGTGGTTGTACAGTTGGAGGTTGAGCGATGCGATGTAATGGTAAGCGAGAAATTGCTTAAAACCTATACAATTTTATTGTCTCCCTTCATCGGCTATTGGCTAACAAGTTAAAAGAATGGGTTTAAAAAAGAAGAATAAAAAATTGTGCAAAATATGATAGCCTGGTTATTTTTAAGCAATTAAATATGACTAACTCTGTATCCTATTGACGTTAAGGGTCAGAGATGTTAGTTTGTAAGAGTTTTATGCTGAGAAGAAATAAAGAGGAAAAAATATATTGAGAATATAACAAACTCGAATTTTGTCCTTCACGACATCTTTTGAGCATGTTGATATTATTTTACGATAGTTCATGATTGAGTTACCATAACAGCCTTCAGGTAAAAGAAAATCCATGCTTAACAGACAATTTGAAAATACTCAAAAAGCCTCGCTGACAACGAACTCTTCCAGTCAATCACAGAATTCTGCCAAAACAGAGGCAACTCCAGCAAAATCTCTGGAAGCTGCTTTAGCTATGAAAACATCGCCCGAGATCTCTTCTCCATCGCCGCTACTACATCCCATTCCTTAACACATCTCCACTCAAAAAGCCACAAAGATCCCAGATATTGGGCGCACGTACACGACAGAGCCAGGTATCGTATTACGGCTAATTTGAATAAGTTATAGCCGTCTTGTTCTGCCTGATGTCTCTATTATTTAGGGAGGCAACCATCTTAACAATAGGGCTGTACATGCGTACGACTGTACGACTTTTTTGTCCCGATTAACATGTTTGTCAGGATATAAAATCTAGGGATGGGTGTTTGTTTTGTTAAGCTTTATTCCTTAGGGAGATTTGAGGTCGTATTCTAGTACCATGCTCAAGCATGCGCCTCGATGTGACTCGTTTTGAGATTACTATTCAAGCTGGATCGTAGTTCTAGAATTTGATTCTTTGTATTGTTCATGGAGAAGTATGATGACCGTCTTAGCAATATTCCCACTGCTGGGACACAGGCATCCTGTCTTCGCGAGAGAGTGGGCTAATCTACCACGCGGGCCCAGTGAGGGTTGGTCGATGTCACATATCTTCGAATTTTTGTTTATATGACATGCCCGTTTCGATACGATGTTTTCCTTCACCGTTTTTGAGAGCAGTGTTGACGAAATTATTTATACAAAGTAAAGCGCCTGCCTGGGTTTGAACCCACGACCTACAACTCGGGGCTTTTACACTGCTCTCCATGACTGTCTTATCCTATACCAATAATAATTGTAATTGTATTCTTGTAACTTACAAAACAGATGATGTATTTCTATATGTTCATCTTACATCGTCTTCACATGTAATGATATAATTGATGTATAAAAAGTATTGTAAAACAGTTTAAAAGAGTAACGGTGGAGTTTCTTGCCCATTCTTCTCCATGCGAAACTACCTTTTGGAAGGGGCAACTATGTAGAATCAATTTTATTTCCGTGTAAATTTTGACGTTCAAAAGTGCTATTTATGTACCTATTTGAAATAAATGCTTTGACTTTTGACTCTTTTTTAACTTTTAAACTACTACCTAATTCACTTTCTAGCAAGCTTGATCTAGAAAGAGGTTTTATGCACCTTTTTTCAGACATTTACAGCCCTTAGCAAACCAGATTACCACAGAAATAATGATATGATCAGTTTAAAGTGTATGCTGCTCATACAAGCCTATTGTTGCTTTGACACCCACACACAAAGGAAGAATCCTTGTTTTGTTTCACACACGATGAGGCCCTTAGGGACATTTCTATTTACGTGAATCGAAATAGTGGGCCTAGTTAAGTTGTCTCAATGTAACTTCAATCAGCGTGGAGGTGACGATGAATTACTAGGTCTAGTGTTTTTAAGGCAGGCGGGAATTTGAGGTCACGGGAGCTCAAAGTGGGGACTCTGTCCGCCCACTGAATGACCTTAGGGAAAACGGCGCCCAGTCACGTGCTGCCGTGCACAGTTGCACAGTCAGGTTTCGGAGAGACCAATTTTCAGTCTCCCCAGAGATGTGCCTTAACAGGCGTTGCACGGAGGGGGTTTCAGACCGGTCTTTTGAGAGATAACGGTGCCCCTTCCGTGTGCTGATGGTGACCACTGGGGTGGTTTTGGTAAAAATCCCACACTCCCCGGTCTTATCCCCAAAGCCCGGGCGCCTTTTGAAATTTTAACCCCGAAAACAAAAACAAAAAAGGTGTAGTCCTCTTTATACTAAATTGGTATACTAACAAGTCATGAGTTTTTATTGTAGGTATCGTGCCGACTGGAAGAAGAAAAGATAGATGTGGTATGAAGAACTAAAACGTCAGTCGCCAAGGGATATCGGGTTACCCAGTAACAGGGTTTTGGAGTTGTGCAAGTCAGATAGGCAGTCGTTGCCTGTAAAATACAAGTATTCAGCAGCATCCGGTAAGACTAGAAGCTCACCTCAGTATAATCGGGATTCTTATGAAAAGCCTAAAAACTTAACAGGGTTGTCACCAGTCCACTAGCGCGACTCCTTTAAAAACATAATATTATCTCGTGACTGAGAAGGAATTAAGAAAATCGGCTCAATTAACTATATCGGTAAGTGTGTCTAGAATTTTCTAATACCTTATTTAAAGTTTCATATTGAGACACGAAGCAACAAAATTCGATCTAAATAAAAATGGCTACATTCTTCTAGATCGTATTTTGTTGCTTCGTGTCTCAATATGAAACTTTATAAAAGGTACATATTAGAAAATTCTAGACACACTTACCGATATTTAGGTAGTTGATTGAGCCGTTTTTCATAATTCCTTCTCAGTCACGAGATAATATGTTTTTAAGGGAGTGGCACTAGTGGACCGGTGACAACGCTCTTAAACGTTCTTTCTTCTTGAATATTTGACATGATTGTCTTATGAACGCAAACGAGGAAAAATAAGTAGGTATGTAAGGATTGTAGCAGGTGGTGTTCTTTAGTCTCTGCCTACCCCCACGAGAAGGTGTGTGTTTATGTATGTGTTATGTTTTAATAAAATATTCTACATCCTACGTCCTACAAATATATGACACAATAATATTATACCTACACACCATAAGCTTACGTAAATCGAACATGGGTTTCGATTGTCAATTGTTTTAATACTTATGTATTTCGACAAGGAATCGAGTTACAATATTGTTTCTCCATTTTGTATTCAATGTAGCTGCGTAGGAGTTAAGTAGGATAGGACAAGATTCTTTTAATACATTCTTTAAGCATTTTATTAAAGGAAGTTCTATGTGTTTTCGCGATGTATTTTGAAGGTGGAATTTATATGTTTAGGAGAAAATATGGGTTTCAATGTTTTTAGAAAACGCTTGTAACTAAGTTGAATTTAAACATAACTTTATAAGTTGTTGTTTTAGGTTATTGGTCCTTGGGCACAAAAGAGTCACCAGTGGCTGTCAAAAATTATACCGTTTTCATAATTGCGCTAAGAATGAGAAGACGAATTCTGGTCGAAGTTTATTATAGTATAGGTAAGCTTCGATCGGAGATTACATGTATATGTGGAGGGTAATCTCCTAAAAAACAGCTCAAATTAAAAAAAAAAAGACGTGTGGCACTCGGGGACTGCCGCGGTAAAGCTATTGCATAGCATTTTGTATCAACTTATGCAATTATAATTATTTATTTATTTTATTTATGCAGTATTTCTTTTTCTTTGATATTAATTCAAGTTACACTTTTTGAGCGTGGTGACCGATAAGAAAACAAATTTTTCTTTTATTAAATAAACAAAGAGTATATAATATTAAGAGACGGGAGTCCCATAGATAAAAATGAAAAACGTCGCTTGTATGAAACGTGAGCTAATAATGAATATCAACATAACAGAAATGACACGGACTGCAGACATGACATAAAGCTGCCAACATAATAACAAGATAGGGATGTACTACTACTCACTCGTAATTTTTATCGATATGTTGCTGTAAAAAATTTCGGGTTTTAGGATCCTGACATTTTTACGGTTTCATTCTTAATAAATTTAAGGCAAAGGTCACTTAGGCCAACGGTAACTTTCGATTTGAACTAAGGTTACGTGGTAATTTTCTTATAAAAAGAAACCAGCTACGGCTGTGATTCCACGTTGGCGTAAGCGGGGTTCAGAGACAAATCCCATTGTATAGTCTAGATCTAATCCGAGGTAAACTTGACTATAAGATGAGATTTGCTGTGATGATAATAAAATAAAACAAAACTTTGGACTTAAGTTTTTTTATAATAATTAGAACACCTTTTCCTTTCTATTGATCATTCAATTGGCAATGGTTCAGCAGTTGATGTTGAAGGTACTGAAATGTAGAAAACACGTTGCTTATTAACTGACACATGAACAAGTGAATTCAAATTTAATTCTAATCTTGAATAGTTACTTGGGCTTAGTCTCATTCTTTTTATCACATTTTCATTTGAAAAAGGGTCTGTAATAGACAAAAAAGTATCTGTAATATTTACAATTGATACATTCAATACAGTTAATCAAATAGTAAAGTGAATTTAATAAGTTTAAAATAAACATAAACCTTACCCGCAATAGAATATATTTTCCTGTCTTTTGAACATTCTACTGGCAATGGTTCAGCAGTTGATGTTGAAGGTACTGCAATAAAAACAAAATGTAGCCATTCACTTCTAATTCCAAAAACAATGAAGGGTATCGTAGTTGGGATGAATTAATCCCAAGAACCGAATTAACATTGTAGTTGAAAAACATGTTTCCCCATACTTTCCAACTGCATAATAATAATGTAAGTACACACAATATTGAGTAATTTACCATGTTATTTTAAGACCATAGACTTCTTAAAGGTTTTGCTGTAATCTTTAAGTATAGAACTGTACACTGTATTTTTTTTAATGTTAGGATCAGCAGTTTCGGAGATAAGGGGGGAAATGGTAAATTTTCATCTATTTTCTTTAATAATTTTCATTAAAAATGTAAAATGAAATGAAAGGACTTGTCAAGAGGTTTTTTTTTTAAATAATTTAAAAAAAAGTTCTCTTGTCAAGTCCTTTCATTTCATATGTCACATGATACATTTTGCATGTGTACCAAAATGCAACTTAATCGGTCCAGTAGATGAAGGTACATAAGGGTTCCGTTTTTTCATTCGGACGTACAGTACCCAAAAAAAAAAAAAAAACTTACTAGATGTACCAGTCCAAGAATCGCAGTAGTCGAAGTAGAAGATAACTCTGCAAAATATAATTGAACATGAGTTACTAAAGTAATCGGAAAGGGTGAGTTAGGATGAATTACGACTGGAAAATAAAGTCTTACCTGTTTGCTCACTTTTGAAGATGTGTAGTGGAAATCCAACGAACAGCTCATCTGCCATTGGTTCTGCAGTAAGTTCTACAGACGGAGTAGCATTTTTTCTTAGTTGTGTCTTCTTTTTATTGAAATCCTTTGGTAGAAAATGACTGCCACAAATATGTTCCAATTGATGTAGCTTTTCAATGGGTACATACACCAAGTCTTCTTTCCCGTAACTTTAACCCATTTTTTACATCTAGCTGGAATATTTTATTACATTATTATGATTATAATAGTAGTGTATTTAAACTTATATCTTTGTTATTTTGGTTTTGCAGTATTAATAGAATAACAGAGAAAATTAAATGAAATAGGAATATTATAATAATAAAAATATCGACAGTCGATAAAAAAGTAACATGCGCAAGCACTAGTATATTGATAGGTTACTTTGTAATTTTGTAAATTTTGGATTTAAATCAAGTAATTTATTTTCTGTAAGAGCTTATCAATGTTTTTTAACATAACAATTGAAAATATATGCTTACCTATCTTCATTCAAAGGAAATTTGGCTATGAAGATTCGCATTTGACCATCTGACCGGCCGGATCTTATAACACATATTTCACACGTTTTGTAATGCATTGCAACTTAAATTACGTCACACGTACATACATAAATACAACAATAACTCTAATTTACGATAAATATCCACAAAACACAGAATAAAAACAAAAACAGCGCTTTGTTGACAAAGATCTTGACAACAAACAAGACAAGAATATGGCGGCCGGTAGCTATGGCGGCTAAGTAGCGTAGTGCGATAGAGTCGAATAGATGTTAAAGCGAGACAGCGATAGCGTGAGGTTTTTTCGTTACGGAATTTCTGGATTCGGTCCCCGCGCTCAAGGCCCGCGATAGAAGCTATGCAATAGCTTAAAAAAAACACCATGATAGTAGCGTACCTTTCCTATGAAATATTTTTGGGTATAAATGGAATCATCGATACGACGCAAAATGAGAAGGACATCTAGTAGTCAAATAGTTATTTATTGTGAATATACACACTTAATCCGAGACCAAAACTTAAAAGTTGACAACATCATTTCAATGGACAAAAATAACCAAACAAAAACAGCCAACATTTAAAACCTCAAGAACTATAAAAATAAACAAACCAATCATTGTTCTATTTCTGAAATACTAATTTCGTCATAAAACAATAATCCCACTACTTTGTTAGCAACAAAACAAGCCCAACTTAAACCCCACAAAACAATAAATTAATGATCTACACAAAGGACTTATTCATAAAATTAAACATGGCCAATTATGAAGGCCAAATACAGCTTAAATGGTCAAAGGACCAGTATTTGACCATAGAACAAGACAAAAGACCGTTTGTGGCTGCGACAGGCCATTAAATGACCATATATCTTTGTCGAGGACCATAAATTGGTTGGGCCATTATTCTCCTAATAATTAGCAGAATCCTGGTGTATTGGGTGTTTTTCGGTTTCGGGTGAAGTGGTGTACAGGGATGCATTTGGGGAGTGGAATGCAGAAACAATTTTTTATATATTTTTTTACTGATTGGGCCTGCTTTTGACCTCGACCTCGCCTGATGAAAAGCGATGGATGAAGTCTATGATGGAACGAGCGTGCCCAGACGATGCCTGTTCACTCTTGCTTTAATGGCAGACGGGTTAAATGTGGAAGGAAACACAGACGGCAGAGAGTTCCACACTTTGGCTGTGCTCATAATAAATGTAGAGGAGAAGCGCTGAGTACGACTGGACGGGATATCAACTAAGTGCGGTTGGTACCCTGCAGTAAGTACGTTTATAGTCCAGTAATAAAAGGGCGATGGTGGGATCAGGTAATAATGCAGTCAGGATATTCTGATCTAGTAGGTATCTTCTTTGTAAGGTTTCAGTACACATTACGTTTTTATTAGACCCGTTTGGTTAGAATCTAAGTTACTAAATTTCATTAACAGTATCGCCACAGTGTCTACAATCATGGTAATACTTCAGTCGACAAATGGGGATGTAGATAAATATCAGTCTTTCCTTTTAGTTGATGTTACTGTTACCGATTTAAGAATTTATTGATCTCGATCGCATCGACTTCCAGTGAGGATGCATATCCAGTAGGTACGGCTGTAATTATCCTTCCATATCCTATCATCTTCCTTACCATTATCGTGCCCCCCGGTCTACTCCTTGATATGCATAGGTCTCTGTAGCCCCAGGAAACAGGAGGCTCCAGGGGCTAGTGTGAATTTTTGAGTTCATTCGAGTAATCGAGTTTGGTCAAACCATGCTGGGGTCGATGCATTTTATTCATTCATTCATTAGATCGCATAGACTTCATTTGAACATATTAAGGAAACTACTAGTTATTCAGCTCACTTCAATGCCTCCACAGTTAAAACCGAGCTAGTAACTATGTAAAACAAACGCTCAATTGCAAGACAATATACATACACAAACTTGTAAGTTTTGCAAATCATCCAACTATATCAAACTCAAGATTTAATCTTTATCCTAACTCAAGCGCCAATGAAAATGATGTTGTGTACTATATTCTAATGGTCCTTTTACCAGCAGTCCGTCTCTGTGCCCACAATAGTTTAGCCCAGCGGGGGGCAACTCCGTAACGCCTGCACGTCAGACGAACACTATTGTAGCGTGAGATCGTATCTACAGTACACTATTATGATGGCTAGAGAATTTGTGAGTAGATGGAAGATGAAATTGTTAAGTCTTTGTAAGTATAATAGGGGAAGCTGGTTTATAGTCTAAATGTTGTATACAGGGTGTAAGAAGACCTATCACATAGTTGTTACCTATGCATTCTGTACATCAAACTAAGCAACATTGAGTAAAAATTATTGCTGGAAACAACTTTTATTTTTGGTGTGAAAGATCGCTGTTTAATGCAGCGCGCAATAGCATTGTGATTATGGGTGCTTGCAATGGTAAAAGAGTTGTGTGGTATTTAAAACTTGTTTTCTTGGGAAAAAAAAAACCTTCAATATCTCCGTAACCAGAAGGCTCTCAGGTATGGTTCAGTACAAAAAAATGATCACAATGACGGGGAGTTTAAGTGACTCTCGGCTTCGTTAAGCGTCTTTTTACACCAGGGCCTTAAGTCTGCTATTACAATAGTGTTAGAATGGTCTATCATTGATTTCATAATTGTTGATTTTGACAAGTTTGGTAATCTACTAATATAATGGCGTCATTATGACTTTCCAATGGTCAGCCACTGACACTCCATTGAAAGATTTGGTGATCTCGTACAGTCGTACATAATGACAAATGAAACTTCCTACTAAACTTCCAACTTCCTACTATTTCAGATTGCTTATAACACTAATATATAATAAGTAAAAATATATATAAATGAAATCTGGTATGAATAAATGTTCAAAATGCCATTGTAATACAATTCTATTACGAGACCATTGACCGACCAATGATCGACCATTACGAATTTAGCAGATTACGAACATTTAGCAAAATGACAATGGCATCGTGTTGCAGCGACGAATTTATAAAAATAGTAGACTTGGGCCCCAGTTATATGTCAGTAGGCATTTTAGATAATATGTATATTATAAGTTTTATACCACTATAATTATGATAATTAAAATGGATACACAAATACATAAAATAAAGGTACATAAACCTTTATTTTATGTATTTGTGTATCCATTTTAATTATCATAATTAATTGTGCTATGTTTTTAATATTTGTTATTATTATTATTTTCTCTCAATCAGAGCATCACCTGCCATGTTATCTCTTCACCACCCTTGGTTGACTGCTAGAGAATACCTTAGGCATAAAGTCCGCCTTTGTACTTTATTGTGTTGATAAAGTATGAAATAAGGAGTTTCTTGTCCGTTCTTCTCCTTACTACGCTTTGGAATGGGCAACTAGCTTTACCTTTCTGACAGACCGACCCCTAAACAATTCAAAAACGCCTGTAATGGGTTTAATTGTTTTTTTTTCTGTTTTGAGTTTCTTTTATTGGTTACTTTGATGAAAATAATTGGATTAAAAATCTATTGCGTGTCGCATCCTACGTCCCACACACGACGGGGAGAAGGCTTGAGTATATCTATGTATGAAGGTATACATATAATATATAGATATACTCAAGCCTTCTCCCCAAAGGGGAAGGTAGAAGCTACAGAACACCACCTGCTGCGATCCTTACATACTCCTTTTGCTTCTGCTTCCGAAGGATGTAAAATGAATTTTGATGCAAATGTCCATGTAGGATGTTATCTACGCTGGTATTGCTCACTAAAAAGACCAAAAAATTAAGATGCGTGGTGCTTGGCAGATCCGGCTCGAAGGTCGGAAATAATATTAGGAACTCTCTATAATTTTATTATCACATCTTTAAGTTAATGTGCAAAATAATTATTGTCCTTTGTTGATGGTTGATGCAACGTTAGATCTAATTGATAGTGGGAAAACGCCCATTGAATTGTAATTAAGACATTTTAATTACTTATTTATATAGGTTAGGAAGATCGCTTCATATAAACATGAAATCTGGGCCTCAAGTATTCTATTACAATAGTGTCAGAATGGTCTCTTCATTGTGAGTTTTTGACAGATTTGCCATACAAACACTGTCAAATACTCATAATGGCGAGACCATTCTGACACTATTGTAATAGCAGACTTGAGGCCCAGCTCTCACTTACTGCACCAATAAAATAATAAACTTAACACACGTTCAAATAACTATATAGGTAATACATTCTTCCGTTCCCATCCAAACAATAAAATCAAAGTCATAATACAAATAAAGATTACATTTCTCTTTTAATTTCCATTAGACTCCCCCACGATTCTAAAGTGCAATTTATAAACGCGTGCGCAATTAATTCTGCACAGCTCCTTATTTATTGGTTCAAATTGAATTAGGAACGGGTGATGTGATCTCCCCTCCAGTTGCTTTAATGTGGATAATGGCAGTTGCATTTGAACGCTCTGGGTAGAATTGATTTTGTTATTATTGACTGGGTAGATGTTATTGGGTAGGTTAGTAGTTCTAAGTGGGGCTTTTTTATGGGAAATATTTAACTGATCCTCTTAAAACCTAATGATGGACTCTTTTTAAAATTAATGAACCTCTAAATACTTTTGCGCTTCTAATGATACAATCTTTTTTTAAATACCTAATAGAGTATATTTTAAACTTTCTGGCGTTATCACTGTAACTAAGCTAGGGTGACCAATCGCGCGCGAGCCGAGCGAGCTTAGGGAGCGGTGCTCTGGCAGCGACCGGCGAGCCTTGCATCCAAGTTAGTCGCAGTTACTTGGCCATTTTGTATTTTTAGGACCCCAAAATAGATATTATTAGACGTTCGACTAAATACATGCCCTTTTTATTGTCATTTAATGAACGCTTAATAAATAGGGTTTGCTCTGAATGTAAATTGTTTTAAGTCTATGAGCACATTATCTCTGACAACTTCTGTTTGATGTTCTCGTTCTTTATGGATTAATTCAATGAACAGATTTTCTGTTTGACGTTTGAAGTAATATATCGATACCTCCCACGCAAAAAGTGGTAACATGTTTTTTAGTCAAATGAGATTTTAGTACCTACATGTAAATAACGTTCATTCTAAATAACGATATTTTCATATTTTCACAAAAAACCGAGTTTCTAACCCGCTAATAATCTTATCATAATTTATGTTTTGCGGCTGATCAACACAAAGATGACGTTAAAAATCTCTCTCCTGAAAAATACAAATTTAAACATACGACCTTATGCGCGGGAGGTGTCGATATTTTCGTTTGTTCCAACTACATGTTCAGTCAAAAGTTTTTTGTCCTATTGTCCAACTTCGTATACCTATCGCTTCTTAAATACCTTGATGAAATCTGTTATGTGCAGTTAGAACACAAAGGGCTAATTAGGTAACATTTCGAGATAAACCAGGTATTCAATACTTAAGTAGCTACAAAAAAACTGTGTGAAATTCCATCTCAATAATTTTATGAGTAACTTACCGCCGTACAAGTGACACCAAAGCAATTGACAGACCTCTTTCTCAATATATGTGCCAAAAACCTTATACATCAGTACATCAATAAGCAATCGATACTCAATAGAAAGCTACACTTCATTGTGTAACAAGAAGATCTTATGTCGACAGTAAAATCGAATTTATTTGCAACAAATTGTCACTAGCCGTTCTTAGAAGGCGCCATGACACAATTATTTCCAAATTCGAAATCTATCTCTCTATAAAAGTGTTGCCACAGTTCTAAAATTATTTTGCGATTAATTTGAACTTTATTGCAAAGAGGTTGAGACGCATTGGCAGTTTGGTAGCTGTAGAATTAATGTTGTCTATGGATAAAGACGTCAAGTCAGGATTTAACAATGCGCTGTGATTGCCGTCAACCATTGTACATTATTCACGGTCATTATATTCTATTTAGTTCGATATAACCGTTTAATAGTTTACGAAGAGTTCCCCTTAGCATGCTTATTAACAATACAATAAAAATAAATAGCCATAGAGCCACTTTACACCTTCCCAGAATACGGCAGTTGTTTGGGAAAAAAAAAAAATCAAACGTTCCTTCCCTTTATGAGTTTTTGTTAGTTTATTGATAGCTTACCCACATTCTTTCTCCCCTATCGCTACTGTCAAGCGATTTTAAACTTTATTTTCTTGAACATAACCTAATAGTTCACTTTCTGAAACGCAAATAAAAAGGTTGTCAATACAATAATGACTCTTATGAAGTGGAAAACGATACTATCATTCTGTCAATCCCTTTTCACGGTTGTGTTAATATAAAATTAATATTTTTTTCGCCAAAAAAATCCTTTGCCATACGACAAAGGTTGTTTGACAAATAATTTTCACATGAAATCGTAAAGTTGAGAAGCGTGAAATTCAAGAGGTATAATATTGTTCTCAGAAAAGCAAATGTGTTAGAGATTTTGACCAATATGAGATGGTTGATTGATTGATACTTTATGTTGTAAATATTGGCTTGTTAGTCGAATAGGGTTTGACGCAGAATGTGCACTTGACGGAAAATGTGCACTTCTCAAAACAAGTGTGAATTTTATCACAATGCAGCAATGGGTCAAAAAAAAAAAACCGAAGTAAATACTTAATTACCATTTTTGATATTTTTGTGACCGATTTTTTTTATTGCTCTACCAAATGTATAATAAATGTATCAGTATTTGCTGGTGGATAATCAGTTGTTTAAATCTTTATACTCTATTTTTGATAATATAGAGTAGGAGATTTACCAAGGTTATCATTACTGGCCACCTAATTAGATATTTACGTATGTTTTTAGTAAAATAGAGAATGAAATTATGTATATATAGATATATATGTTTATTAATTATAATAAATATATGAAATATTTATTATAATTAATAAACAATCAAATTAATTAAAAAAAAAAAAAAAAAAAACAAAAAAAAATATTGTTCATATTATAATTAATAATGCATTTAATATACTTCCTAATTTTCCTATTTTTGAGTAAATTGAGTACAAAACTTACGAAATAATATGTACAGACGCCAGCACATCAAGCTAGATTTTCAACTTTATCACTACAAAATAAGGTTCAAGGTTGATTGCGAAAATTTGACAGTTTCGGGTAGCTTGACCTGCTGGCGTCTGTACCCAGTGAACGTAAACTGTATGTAGTACCTATATTTTTGAATAGAGAACTGTATTCTTTGTAAGCGTGATCACACATTTTGCGAAGTGCACATGTTGCGAAGTGCACATATAGTGAAGTGCACATTCTGCGTCAAACCCGTCGAATATGGTGACTAGTCTTACCAAGGGGAAGTCAGAGAGGCAGTCGGTCCATGAAAACACTGGTATTCAGCTGCATCTGGTAAGACTGGAAGCCGACACAACATAGTTGAGAAAAGGCTGGCAGATGATGAGTCGAATATTATTCGGTGGTGATTCAGTGTAGTAGGAGACATTTTGTTAAGTATCTGAATTCGCATTTAGAAAAGTATCCAATTTCCTTTTGATGTATTGCATTCTAGTTGGTAGAGTACACACGGCTAGATATCAAGCTATACATTTCCAGTATAAACTGATCTGTTATTACACAGGAATCCTATACAGCGAGATCAACTTATTCTGGAAATGTATATTTTCATATGTAGCCGTGTGTACATAATTATTATCATTATTATTTCAAGTTTATCTCTAATGTTTGGCGGTACTGATAGCCATATGAGTACTATCACATAAAACATAGCTCGTATATTCGATAGTATATATTCTGAATTTATCTTTTCTTTCTTTTAGGGTCGATGGTAAGTACTTTTTAGATGAGTTGAGCCCAGTAGTTGGCTACGTAAGTACAACGTCAGTGGCGTTCATTAGATCTTTAAAGAGTCTATACAACCTCAGCGCCACCTCACTCTGTATCTCGCTCGCACTCTATTGCTACCGGTCACGCGAGCAAGCGTGACAGGGCGACAGGGAAAAGGCTCCAAGGCGCCGATAGTTTAGGTAATTTCGTTTTACCGTGAAAATAATGGTCACTTAAAAAAAGTAAATAACATAAGACCTGCTTTATAGTTAATTCAGTTAATATGCAAAGTTTCATTATCTAATTTGAAGTATTTTTTGAATACCAGCGGTTTATTGTTCGGTTTGGAGGTAACTTTGGATTTCTTTTCTATCGAGAAAATTTTATGGAATCGTGTTTTCGGCTAACATAGTACATAACATTAATCCTCAACTTTACCATATATTTATTTCAAAATTAATGCTGCAGTATTTTCGACATAACGGAGGATCATGCTAAGCCATTTAAGGTAGTATAGGCCCTTAAAAGTGCAGTTGTATAGCCACTTGGGATGATACTCCAGCAAGTAAGTCATGTTCCAGAACTCTGCACTCGCTGCTGCTTTCGTCTAGATAATACCCCTTTTGATAAGTTGTGTTTGTATCAAACTGTTTTTATTTTCGGAAACCTAGACATACAAGGCCAACAAAAAAAGATCAACCCCGAATTTATTGCTCAGACATTTCCTTGAGTCTGCAAACACATTAAACGTGCTACATGACCTGTTTATAATTGAGTAATTTAAATGGTGACAATCGTATCTTATCAGCCATCTTTATTAGATCGGTCGTATGAATCCTAATATACCCTGCACGCCAGGATGGGAAAGAGAACTTTGTTTATATGATTATAAGGTTGAATTTCGGTTGGTGATGTGTTTGGTAAGCGATTGCGTAGATCTTTCAGTGATACATATTGAGTAGGAAGGTTTGGTTCACATTTGCGATTGTCCGCGCGACTGATTGCGCGATGCAGGATTTGTGTGACGTCAGGTCTTTGATGCGTAGTTCGCATATGGCGTTGTAGATGCCGCCACAGTTGTATTGTGATTTTAGGTGACGTGAGGTTCCCTTTGCAATTTTACAAAAAGAGATTTACAAATACATAATTATGTAATTGTAATTACCTACTTTCATTATTGTAAAGGTCAACCACCTTAACAATAATGAAAAAAATAAAGATAAAGATAATTTTGTTCGTCAAAACATGCGTATACATGCAAATTAAGCATGCAGGATGTCACTATATTAATATTTGGTACGTACATGTTTCACCCGTAAGGCGAACAAATTTTTTAAATGTACAAAATAAATACATACAAAACTAAAAAATAAAAATTAATTAGTAAAGGCACTTCAATCCAAGTAATAATAGTCAGTAATACACATTGATAAGTCAGTAAAGTAAATTAATCATAAAATATCACAAAAAATTGTGTCATTCAAGAAGTCACTTATATTATAATAACACTTGTCTGTTAATAAATCTCGAATCTTTTTTTAAACAAATTTAATAAATTTTATTTTAAATTTTCGGAGCCATACAGAAAACGCTTTTTCCCATTAATGCCGTCTTTGACGTATGCGAACATAGTTGATTATTGTCACGTCTGTTACGGACAGGGCTTTAAATACCGGTAAATTTTCATAACGTTACCTTGTATTGATAGAGTTAACGTTATTATTAAAATAACGGTAATCGATTTAACGTTATTTATGCGACTATTAATTTTATCGTTATTTTAAACGGGTGAGATGTAAGTAGTGGGGTTTGAGGCGTGCGGCAAGGCGGGAACTCGCCCTCGCGCCTCTTTGACGCCTTGCCGATCAAAACTTTGCCTGAATCTGCCTGATTCTTACCCACAGAACGGCAACCTAGCTAAATTAACGTTAGTTATCGTATTTTTGTTAATGTTAATCAACGTTATATTACTGGTAATGTTATCAAGGAACGTTAAATTTTTGTAACGTTAGTAGGTATAACATTGAAATTTAACGTTACGTAACGGTAATTATTTTGTTATTTGGTAACGTTAACAAGCCCTGGTTACGGAAGAAGGTGTCAGCTAGCCGTGGAAATAGAAATAGATATACCCTAACAAATGCCGCAATTTCAAAAATATGGATGATGAGACTTGACAGAGAGATGGTAGACTTAATAATTTGAATTTTTTAAAGTAGGGTATACAGCTGACGTCGGTCGACTTCAAATCGAACATAGCACGAATGCATCTATTTTGGGCCTTAAAAGCTATTGGTATATAATATTGGTTGTTTCTTACTAATGATGAAAGTCAGAATTTATGATTCGACGAGTGCTTTTACTGCCTCGGTTCAGTGCCGAGTGTTGAAATGCAACAGGGCAATATGATTTTGGCTTTACATTTAGGTGTCACCTATACTTCATTTGAAATAACATTAGACATTTAAATAAACCTTTTTACAGTCCGTTCAACCGATTTTGACTTCTATTGCGTTGGTGGCATGACAAATGGCAGCTGCATTAAACAGTTGCTATTGTAACCACTTTTTTGCTTTTAATGCCATTCTTATGCCTACGGAATAGAAGTCAAATTCGGTTAAACGGACTGTAAAAAATTTTTTTTTTTAATGTCTAATCTTATTTCAAATAGTGTTAGTGAAATGGGCATAATAATTACATTAATTTGTGTATACATTATTTTGCTACTACTTCAACTTCTGATATAATTATTTTCATTTTATTTTGAAGCCTGCTTCACTGAAGACAACGGCAGAATTATTATAGCTAATAAATTATTCTTGTAAGATTAAATTTCCTGGAGATACCATACTGCAAGTAACACAGTCATTTTCTAACTTGACTATACATACATATATATTATATACGTATATGTAGGTACATACATTGTTGTATACTGGTGGCAACACTAGTCCCGCCAAAAATTGTATTTTTGACGCTGTCAATTAAGATAGGATTATGATATGTAAGACGTAAATGGAAAAACTTGCACGTAGAATTAAAATAAAGATTCAACAGAAAATATGTAATAGAATTTATATAACAAAAATGAACATGTACTCTCTCAAAATTTCTTTCAGTTTTGGTCCAAGGAGTCAGTGGGCATGCATTGTAAAACTTCTAGTTGCCTGACAAGTCTCACAAGCCTGTACAAGTTTTTCAATGTCCTGTCCCAAATTTGGCCACCAGCAATATTCCCTCATTAACATTTTTGATTGGACAACACCTTGATGAGATTCATGAAACATACTGAGAACTTTTGATAATAACTCTACTACCCCATAATAAACACTTTTGTTCCACACATAATTCAGCACGCTTTCAAAAATAGGGTTTTAAGTTGTCATCACATACATTATTTGGCCAACCAGATATGACATATTCATAAACTATACATACAATTTTATCTGTTCGAGTATAAAAATCAATATCTTTAAAATCAACTGGTGGATTTTCAGAGAAACTCAAAAAAAATTATAGTATCACATACCTCTGCAACTTCTGGCAAAGGCAGACGTGATAAAGCATCCGCATTACCCAACAAGGTTCCTTTCCTATAACTAATCTCATAAGTATATCTAGACAGAAATAGGGCCCATCTTTGAAGTAAAATTGCCTATAATGTTTCCACTGCTCGGACACAGGACTCTTCTCTTCGCGAGGTAGGCTGTAAGTAACGCGAGCCCAGTGCAGGTTGGTAGATGTCACATGTCTTTGAATTTTTAGTTCTAGGACATGCCGGTTTCCTCACGAGATTTTCCTTCACAGTTTTGAGAGCAGTGGTGATGAAAATAAATACCTACACAAAGTATAATGCCTGCCTGGATTCGAACTGATGACCTACAACTTGTAAGTCAGGGCCGATACCACGCGGCCACCACTGCTCCTAACTTGACTATACTTGACTAAAAATCACAGTAACAGTCGCAAATGTGACCAAATCCTTATGTCCTTGTGTGGCATAGTGTCCAGACCACAAACAAAGGTCGCGACTAATAGTAAAATATTATTGTTTTACGATTTCGTATTAATAGTACCAGCGGGTAAGTTTATGAATGAAAAAATTAGCTTGAATCAATTTTATAGCTTGAATATTTAAACTTGAAGGCTATTTGACCTGATTCTGATTACTTATTTGTATGCGAACGTAGTACAATTTTAATTTGCCTCGTGTAATGGAAAGACCCATTCATTTGTTAATACAAAAACCTATTCAATAAACATCAAAATGTTGATAACGTTAACTAAACGCAACTTTAGGCGGGAGTTTTGACAGTTGACATTTATTTTTCTTAATTACCTCTATACCATAACCAATTTACGAACTAAACATTTTTATACATCTCCCCACAAACAAAAAAAAAAACGTTTACAAAAAAGGTTTTGTAAAGTGATCCACCGTCATAAGTAAACCGAGGACAAAAACTGTTATTTTAAAGAATTAAAATGGGCGTTCTAACGCTGTCGGGAGCGATGCCAGTAAATTGCCATTATAATTGGCCGTTTAAACATATTTGGATTCGATTTTCGAAACACGTTTGGTTGCAAAAAGTTTGAAAAAGGAACGCATCTGTCATTTTGTTGAGTGATCGATTTGAAATGAGGGATAGTTTGCGATAATCATAGGTTGTGTTGTTATTGCGAATTTCGATTTGGATAGTAAGGGATAGTGATGAAAAAGGTAATAGATACTAGGAAGATGAATATTGGTTAGCTATGAAATTGTTTATAACAAATGGCTTTCAGGAATCAATCAATAATACTGGACTATCATTATGAATTTCTTTCGACGTGTCTAAATTTCAAAGTATAACAACAAGAGGTTATATAATACTAGAGGAGCAGCGTCCTATTAACAATTTCAGAAAAACGTAACCACTTACGCGTTTAAAGTCGTAGCTTTGAAACAGATACATAATTATATTATATCAACGTAATTTCCCCAGAATAAATGAAGGTATTTATTGAATCAATTACCTATACTCCATTTATAATAGCATTAGACAGAAGTTAAAAAAGGTTATTTTTGATGCACACTTTATAACAAAAGTACAATAAACTTGTTATAGTTACGATTGACGCCAAATCGATTAAAATGAATTTATATATCAGCTATCACACTTAATTGTAATCATTTAAAAAAACAACCATATGAAATTAAGTAGCTTTCATTTAGATATATTATTTCATTCCAATTTAAAATTACAGTGCCTATGCTAAAAACCTAAAAGAAGCAGGAGTCAACAATACTGCAACGCTTTTTGTTTCACTATAATCCTACCAAATCTAAAATATTACTTATCCCTTCATAAGCTGTGACAGCCGGGGATTTCTAATTTTACTGGTTTATGTCGTCTGTGAAATTGACTTGACAATGTTCTAAGATTGTCATGTATGTCATTTACTTGTGAATACTTTGTTTGTTATTGTTTAATTTTCGTGATTTTGTTGCTATTTATTAAAATAATAAATAATATTTAGTTATTTCTTTATTATTGTATTGTTATCAGTGTTGTCATTGGGTTGTTTTTACAAAACGTTACTTTTTTTTGAGCTATGAGTGATCCCGGTGCGGGACCGAGTGGCTTACAACATATAAGTGCTGAGTCTGACCAAAGCCAACGGCGAAAAAAACGTGGTCCAAAAGTTGACTCCGACGAAATAATAATGTCTCCCAAAAAAAAGAGAACGCTGCGTGCTGTAGAAAAACAACCTGTGATAAATATTTTTAACCAATTGGAGTCCTGGCCTGCAGATACTCCTCATTATAGGACTGAGATGATAAACAAAATCGCAGAAGTTGCCGGTAAGGATGATTCATAAAATTATTACTATAAAAATATTTGAAACTAACATGCATTGTGATAAAATGTATTATATTTTAGAAACTCCGCACATGATTTTATTATTTACAGGCGTATCTCGGGCTACTCTGTCCAATATTCTCAAAGAGTACAACATAAAAAGTCGCCTGCAATCTCCCCCTCCCCAACAGAAGCACATGAAACGTGATGATTTTGATGACATCACATTTAGTGGAATATGCAGGAAAATTCATTCCTTCTTCTTTAATAATGAGTTGCCCACCTTGGAAAAGATGCTGGAAGCAGTTAACAGTGACGAGTCTATGCCAGATTTAAAAAAAAGCAGTCTGTATAAAATAATTAAATAAACATTAAAGTTCACATAAATCAAACGGAGCAGAAAAAGTG
This sequence comes from Dryobota labecula, assembly GCA_947523025.1. Classification (NCBI taxonomy): domain Eukaryota; kingdom Metazoa; phylum Arthropoda; class Insecta; order Lepidoptera; family Noctuidae; genus Dryobota; species Dryobota labecula. The sequence goes on along the minus strand of OX383305.1, from coordinate 3,096,079 downwards.
CACTCATAGAAGTCATAGACAAGCAGGAGATCGTCCTTTGGAGACTAAAATATCTTCATGAAATAAAAAGGCTAAGGAATAAAGGAAGGAAAATATATTATTATTTAGATGACACTTGGCTAAATGAAGGTACAGTGCTTCTAAATTTCTTAACAGCTATTTATGCACTAAGCAGTGTATGACCTCTTGCATTCAATAACATTATAATTAATTATACAGTTAAACATAATTTCATAAAATTGGTTCGTGAAATGAATGGTATTTATATTAATAACCTTATAACATACAAACAGGTCACACGAAAAGCCTAATATGGCATGACACTAATAATAAGTCTTCAAAAGAAGCACATTGGGAAGGTTTATCTGCTGGTTTAAAAAATCCAACTCATAACTCCATAATCGGTCATACTGGTATGTATTTTATGGACTGTCCTCGCCATAAAAAAATGAACACCCCATTGTTATTGACTATTAATTAAGTAATACATATTATATTGTATTATGAATTAACGCATGCAAAGCGAACTTTTAAAGTTATAAATTTTGTTATAGTATTTATCTATGAACTATTTCCAGCAGTGAAATTATATAGGGGGTACGGAATAATTGACTTGTATTAATTTTATTTCACAGGGTTTGTGAAGGGTTTTTAATGGATGCTGCATTAATATTTGATGCAAAGAAAGGTGATGAAGATGACCACTCCGAAATGGACGCCTTCAACTTTAATAATAATAATAATTTATTTATTTACACTTCAAGACACAATCATCTGTGTAGCCCTGACTCTTGTACTAGGATTTCCTGTTTCATAAGAGCCAGACCTCTCAATTTACAGGGAATATGTTATAGAAGCGCGATAGACAAAAGTGAAAATACAAAGAAATGTATACCAAAAGTTTGTTGTAGGTGCCATGTTGATGATAGCCATCTGGCTAGAGAGAAGGGTATTTCAGTATTGCGCCTCCCACCCTACCACTGCGAGTTCAACCCTATAGAATTAATATGGGCTCAAATGATGGGGTATGTGGCTCAACATAACAAAACGTTCAAATTAGACAAGGAGAAACAATTACTCCTACAAGATCTGGATAGTATAACGCTAGAACGATGGCAGTCTTGCGTTGCTCATGCAATTAAAGAAGAGGAAAAGTTAAAGCATAATGGATGATGTGGTAGAAAGATTTATTATTAGGTAACGTCGGTGAAACTTCTTCATCTTTATTCTCTGATGATACTCGTAGTGACTAAATTATATGATGAAGACGAAGAAGTTACACCAACTATTGTGTGTTGAAAGTTGTTGTTTTAAATAAAATATTGTAAAAAAAAGACTTTTATTTCCTTTAATCTTAATTAAATTTAAATCAACACGACGTAATCGTTTGTTTCATTCATTCGTTTTGTTGTAAGTAATGTGTGATGAAGATGTTATTATGACCTATTTATCAAAGTTATGTTAAAACATTTTTAGTTTAATTGTTTAAACTTTTAACTTTGAATAAAATGTTTCGCACTCCTGCTTCTACGAGCCTCTTTTTTCTAATGTTATAGTAAATGAAGTATAGGTACTATGAAATATTTGTATTATGGAACTTTTAATAGATTAAAGATTTAAAGAAATTTAAAGATTTGGTACATTTAAGAAGAAGAAAAAAATGTGCGTAAACGTAAATATTATGTTTCAAAACGAATAATATTGTGTCAATTAAAAAAAAAATTTTTTTGTTTAAAATGGAATTATATATTTTTATTTCAATATTTATCAAACAGACTTATAGATAATAATAATGGAGACATAATTCTTTCTTTCTTTAAAAAAATACTTACAGAAACATACATTCGTCATTCACTAAACTCCCAACAGTCTGGCAAAATCAAAATCGTTTTTATTGGTAACCCTGATGACCATAAACAATTTTTGATAAATCTAATTCGTCTCGTAATGATTTTTTGGAAAATCTAAAAAAAAAAATGCAAACTTACGTGTGAAATGTTTATACTTGCTTTATTAATCTTTTTAGACCGTGACATACTAATTTTAACATTATAACCGCACATTTCACCATTTTTATCGTTAAGCTATCGGTCACTTGACGTCAAGTTGACAATTGAAGTCAGATATGCTTGTGGACATATAACCGTAGTCACGCGTCGAGTGCCGTACACTGCTGATCTAGTCCTATAGAACAACATTGTATAACAATGTAGTACCTACCTATATCCAACTTTCAAACGTACCCCTTGTTGATTCCAATACGTTATATCACTTTGAAAATAATTGTCATATTAATAAACAGACGAAGGAAGGAACTCCAATGGGAAGATGACAATGACAATCAATGAACAAATTGGCGCAGAACAGAATATCGTCACAAACCATTGCAGAAGGTAGCTCGAAAACAACTGAGAATGACAAACCAAGGAGTACACGCAACTAAAACTACGCACAACGAAGACCACATGCTTCTGGTTCCGGGCGCTGGTTTGATACTCAACTATTAAAGCAGTTAGTTATCAATCCAGTGGCGTAACTACAGGGTGGCATGTCGGCAAAATGCCACGGGCCCCCAGCCGGAAGGGGCCCCCGGTCAGTGGAGAATCCATAAAAAAAGATAGTATCTCGTTTGCCAAGGAAATTCTCAGTTTTCGATCCTCTTTTAGACACGAAATAGAAACGTCATCTTCTTTATGAGAACTTGCTGACTTATTAATAATAAAGAATAATTTTATATATTCAAGCTTTCGTGAAGTGACGTGTGACTACGGCTAGTGCCGAGCGATCATTTCCAAAACTGAAATTGATAAAAACTTATTTAAGAAATTCTATGGGGCCATCCGATGAATTTGCCACGGGCCTCGAACGGTATAGTTACGCCACTGTATCAATCAACGAACAAAAAACAGCTAAGTGTGTGTCGGACCATACACAATGAAGGGTTCCGTAATTGGGATGAATTTATCACAAGAACAAACTTAATATTGTAGTCGATAAACAAGTTCTCCCATACATTCCAACTGCAAATAAAGTTTGTACGCACACAATATTGAGAGATTTACCATGTTAAATTAAGACCATATACTTCATATAGGTTTCCCTGTAAACTATAAGTAAAAAACTAATAACAGATTTTTTTTTAAACTTTAGGATTAGTAGTTTCGGGTAAATTTTCACCAATTTTCTTCAATAACTTTAAAAGATTTTGTTTGCACGCTCCCCACTCCGACGGTTTTCCCACACCAGTACCCTCTAGTGATCTAATAATTTCTGGCAGTTCCTTTTTTCTGTGTACTGCGTATTTTATTCTTATAAATATTAGTTTATTAAATTATGATCTTTACAAAAAGTGATTGTTGATAGTGGGGTTTGAACTCACGAGCAGTCGATTACGAGTACATACAGTTCCCCTGTTGCACCGCAAGGCTACAATGACTTAATTAAAGCTTGCCAAATAGTTGATACCATTCCAGTTGAACAATTTTTAAACTTGACTAGACGGTTGGAAATGACTCATGTACATGGAATTTTTCGCTGTCAAAACAGTTTGTCACTCTTTTTTTATTTAAAATTACTTTAGGTTCAACACTTTCGTCTATTTTAAAGTTGTTATTATGCTTATATTTGAATAGTATTTGACTTTGTTTACGTAGTTATACACTTTTACGACGTTCAGCACTTATTTATTTTGTTTTTAAGCTATTGCATAGCTTCTATCGCGGGCCTTGAGCGCGGGGACCGAATCCAGAAATTCCGTAACGAAAAAACCTCGCGCTCCCCACTCCGACGGGCACGGAGGTGTGGCTTGAAGGCCGTGCATCGTCTAACGTCGTTTCAGTTCGGCAGTCTTCGACACGGCGTTGTGTGCGTGCGATTAGATGTATTGTACGACTCTAGGAAACTCTGTGGTGGATTTACCGCGCAACGCAACGCCATCTAGTAATCGCAGGTAGAACTAACTAAATAGAGGTGACATTGGCGTGGCTTGTGATTCGTAATCGAGACAAGCGTTGCTCTGTTGGTGGTCTCAGTTGTGTTTTGTTGTCGGTTTTATCCACTAGATGGCAGGCATCGTAATTCAAAAGTTTTTGAAAGGTTGTTGAGGTATGTGAGCAATTTATTTATAAATCTAGCTAGAATTAACATTAAACATTAACGTTCTTCATAGCTTATAAAAACCACTTTTAAACGGTTCTCCAAAGTTCTGGGCCGATTATGGATTGACTTTACTTTCTTATCGGTCACCACGCTCAAAAAGTGTAACTTGAATTAATATCAAAGAAAAAGAAATACTGCATAAATAAAATAAATAAATAATTATAATTGCATAATTTGATACAAAATGCTATGCAATAGCTTTACCGCGGCAGTCCCCGAGTGCCACACGTCTTTTTTTTTTTTCTAATTTGCCCCCCAAATGTGACCCCAATATTCAAAATTCATTTATTTACGTTACACGTTCGTGTTTAGGTCACAAAAGTTCATGTGTACCAAATTTCAACTTAATTAACTCAGCCGATTTGCTTGCTTGCTTTTTGCGATTTGATTTGTGACAGACGGACGGACAGACAGACACACAATTAGTGATCCTATAAGGGATCCGTTTGTTCCTTTTGAGGTAGGGAACCCTAAAAACTATCCCTAATATATATATATATTTTTTGTTTTTTTTTGTTTGTATTTTGTGTTTCACGAACTGTGACCAAATAAACGCGTTATTCTATCTTTCTTTCTTTTTCTTTCACTGTATGAAACCGGGGTTTGTGGCTAAATAAAACCAGCCGCACGGATCGATCGATCAGGTTAAGCTACGCGTGCCGCGGTTAGTCTGTGGATGGTTGACCATCTTTACATATCAAGACCCCACCGGGCCACGAAAAGCACACTAAGCCGTTGGTCCCGGCTGTCATTTGTAGATCCTTGACAGTCGTTACGGGTCGTCAGAAGTCCGAAAGTCTGACAACCAGTCTTACGAAGGGGTATCGTATTACTCAGTTACTGGATAGTGGAGGTCAGATAGGCGTCGCTCTATGTAAAATACTGGTATTCAACTGCATCCAGTTAGTCACATGATGTGTGAAACCGTCGAACCATTTCTCTCCAGCCATTCTAATGACCACCTTCGATATTCAAAAACGTCATCACGTCATAGATTAAAAACGTCAAGCGCCGGACTGCATCACAATGCATAACGCACACCCCACCCTAGTCGCAGGAAGCGAGCACGTTCGACGCACCTATTAAATTATTACTATGACACTCGACGGGAATTCTGATTTTCTTGACACGAGTATATGTGGTACGTGTAAACGACAGTGCACTTAAAAATTGTGGCTCCCGTTGTCACTAAATTGACTAATTTACCTCGAAATTGGTGTTGTAGTGAAATATGGTTGCGTAGAAGAATGTGTGATTAGGCTGTAAATTTCTGGGAGGCGATAAAATTGTTAGGGGTACAGGCAAATTTAAATGAGGATACGTTGGTCAAGGTGATAGATTTATGTTCTTTCTACGTGACTGTCTTTCGTAGGGCTTGCTGTAAAAGAGCTGTGGCGTATCTTAGTTTTAGGCTAATAAACGTTTTGACTTTGAGTTTGTGTCTTTTGCATGGCTCCAAAAATCTATAACAAAAACTACCTAAAAGCTGGAAGCAGTTAAGTGACGTAGCGTTAAAAAAAAAATTAGAAATTTGCTAGCAGATAGCTATATAGCTTATTATAATTTAAATGAGTTTTTAAATGAGAGATTTTGGATCATGTTTTACAAATTTATTATTTTTAATGATCTATAATACCATGTTTTTTTTTTTATAAATAATTAGACTCGGAGTAACACTGTACTTTGTTTTATTAATATTTGCATGCAATTGTTTAAGGCAAACGAGATAATCTGTTTTATCTCTACTTTTAACATCTCTTGCATGCTGACAATTTGTGTTGTATGTATTGTACTCATGTTTGAACAAATAAATGATCATCTTATCTTATCTAATCTTTGACTTTGGCTTCTGAAGTCGCTGTAGGGATTTTGTAAGTCAAATGCATGTAGCATTTGACTTACAAAATGTAGTCGAATCGATTGCAATCTCAGACGTTCATCTCAACAATTACCTTAACAGACAGAACCGATAGAGGCATGATAAAGCCATCCATTTTGTGGAAAGTTATAGATTAGATACGTAGCAACATATTTAATTATGCACTCGAAAATACGAAACTGTATTCTGAACTTCTCCTAGTAACTGCAACACACATCCAGCCACTACTTAAACACAAAACAGCGCGATCTTCACAATAACCAATCATCTGTTTAGCTTTCAAGAAGTATTTCTCTGCAGCAACAAGACAAATTCGAATTTCATCACAGCACAACGTCCTGCCAAGGATCGTCTCCTACAGCAGTTTTAAAACAAGTACCAATACATCTCACAAACCGTTACCAAACGGTGTCAAAACATAACCATTAGTTAGTTAGCTACCTACCGTTACATATTTTTAGTAAACCTTGCTACACTTGGCAAGTAATAGGATCCTACGCATGTGATCTGTGCGCTAACTATGACATTAAAAGGAATTAGGTCTCTTGTAGGCAACGCGAGTCAAAGGATGCGCCATAGTGACAATGACGTAATGACGGAGAATAGATCAAATGGCGCAACGGTGGCGTCATATTTTATTGAGAAACGGCATCCATATTAACACCCAGACGAGCTATGTTCCGTGAACAAGTTATACAGAACGTGAATATTATAAATTCTTCAGACAAGTAAAATTTTTTGTTTCCTTATCCTTGCTTGGTCTTGGAAGCCTGAGGAACTCTCTTCAGAAATTAAAATACCTACTTGATGACCGGAATTATTTGGGCAACGAATCATATAAATTGAGATGAGATTTGAGAGCACTATCCTCCCCGACCCTTGATCTGAAGCGAAGCGCGAGCCCGCGCCATAGCTGAGCCTGTAGCTTCAAATCCCCCAGATTATCTGGGGGATTTGAAGAATCATAACCCTGATTTTATCCAGCCACCGTCGGTCCCTTGCCATCCTCCCTCCGACTGTGCCCTAAGCCGAGGTTCGAGGTTAGCGCGCATTCGTTTAGTTTATAAGTTTTACGCCCTGGCTGGAGGCTTTAAGTTTCGTTAGGAGCTTCAAACATCCACAAGAAAGACCGTTTAAAGAGTTTCAACCTCTCAAGGTTAACTCTGAGATGCCATAGCAAAAAAAAAAAAAGATAGCACTAGGCTATAATGTTCCCACTTCTGGGATACAGGCCTACTCTCTGTGTTAGGGAGTGGGCCATAATCGACCACGCAGGCCCAAGTGCGGGTTGGTAGATATCACATGTCTTTGAATTTTTTGGTTTTAGGACATGCCAGCTTCCTCAAGATGTTTTCCTTTTCCGTTTTGAGAGCATGATGGTGAAATAAATTATACAAAGTAATTTCTGTCTGGGTTCGAACCCACGACCTTACAACTCGTAAGTCGAGGCCGTTACCACTGAACCAGCCCTCCTCCTCCGATATTTCACAACAGTTTTGACAAATTAATGGTTTTCTTTGGATGATGTAGTCAAAAAGGGGGATGATGATGATGATGATTGCTGATCAAGACGAAGGGAGTACGAGGACATACTGCACCGGCTACAATAAAGCAAAGTGCTGAAGGATAATGATGTAGTCTTCTTCTTTCTTTCTTTTTCTTGTGGTTAGTGACTCACCTGGTGTCAAAGTTTTTATGCCGCCTATGGGCCTCTGATTTGCTTCACATGCTGTTGAGAAGTATCTCTCAGTCATGCCGGTTTCCTCATGATGTTTTTCTTCACCGTTTTTAAAGCAAGTGATAATTATACAATACGCACAACATAAATCCGAAAAGTCAGAGGTGCGTGCCTTGGGTTCGAACTCAAGACAGCAGCTTGGCATCGGGCTTGGCAGTCCGACGGTCACACCACTAGGCTATCACCTGCTGTTATAAGTAGTAGTAACAGTTACTAATCATCACTATCCATCAGCTTTTACCCCTCTAATCCGCTAAATTTTCAGTAGATATTGTCTATGGACTGGCGCAAAAAATGACGCCAGTCGAATCCTAATAATGTTGTACACACGGCCGCAAATCAAGCTATAAATTTCCAGTATAAGCTGATCTCTCTTTGTACGGAAATCCTATACAATGCGAGTTCAGCCTAAACTGGAAATGTATAGCTTGGCCGTATTCCCAAAATGAATGCAGAAAACTGATAACAGTGTATTTTCATTTAACAGATTTAAGGCGGTATCGTCCTACGCTCGAGCCGCATGAGTAAATAACTCTGTGTTCGAGCCTATCGAAGTAGGCTCGCGAAGTCGCGAGTGATTGCCTCGCGTATTTGGTAGGTATAAACACAGTAATTATTGTAACTTTTTTATCAAGACAAACTCAGCGAATTATGCTAAACAATCTTATTACCTTTACATTTAAACATAAAATAAAAGAAAAAAAAACCTCTGTTTTGTAGTATGAGATTGATTAAACATAACGACAGTGGGTAACTTTGGAGTTTTTATTTTATCCAGCAAAGGTAATTTAAACGTGTTATTAAAAGCGATTGCATGTCCGCCAGATCCTTAAATAAGAGATATATTTCTTTAGAAAAACTGTTTTTTATGTATCCCATGGATTCGAAAAACTAGTAAGCGCGGTCTCTATCGGATCATGCCGCCTTAAATATCTAGTTAGAAGGAATTGATAGACATAGAAGACCACCTATACCAAACCTTTCAAGATTCAAACGATGTTAAAGTTGTATTTAATGTTTTGTTTAGAGTTATAATGTTATAATCACCTGCCTTGCATATTGATGACAACTTATAACGATCATATTCGCAGAGACAACTTGTGATCGCAAAAATAACGTGTGTATGTAAAGATTGTGGCACAGGGAATTTGTAGGGCAGTGCTTTTGAAAAGTGGTTATTTTTTTCTTATTCTGTGTTTTCACCCGGGAAACTTTATTTTGATTTGGATATCAAGCATACTTCCAGGGCCTCAAGTCTGCTATTACTATAGTGTCAGAATGGTCTCGCCATTGTGAGTATTTGACAGATTTGCCATACAAATACTGTCAAATACTCACAATGGCGAGACCATTCTGACACTATTGTAATAGCAGACTTGAGGCCCTGTTTATTGCCTTTTAAAATAAGTAAGTTAACTCAAGTAGTTTGGTTTAATCCCATCTCTTCCCCTATGCGTTGGAACTACAAAATTTTCCCATGTCTTCTATAAACGCATAGGGAAAGAGATGGGACTAAACCATTTTTTTTTTTCAGCTGGGAATTGTCTAGTTTTTCTTATTGGAAACAAATTCTCCCGTAACCAGTTCTGTTTCAGAAAACCTTGTCAAAGCTCTAATTAGTCCAATATTATATTTATTTATTTTATTAAATTTAAATTAAATTATCCTACCTATTTGCAGGAAGTAATAGTATTGTTGGAAGTGAAACGTTGCCTTCACATTAAAATACGTATACTCTAATACCTACTCCAATAGAAAAAAAAAAAAAAAACAACTCAACTCCATACCTTTACAAAATATGATATTCAGCCCGTATACATTCAATAAACAACGTTGCATTCAATTCAAAACTACAGGAACACACGGTGTGGTCAAGTGCGTATAACTATGCGTGGCGAGGCAACAAGACGCATTTAAACATAACTAATTCGTGTTATGCGCTTAGAATTAATTTCGTGGAGAATGCAAGTGATGCAGCAACTAAACACACGGTTGGCGGGAGTTTTGACAGCTGACAGTTTTGGTTTTAAATTGTTTTTTTTTTTTTGTGTTCGGTCATTGGGTCTGGTGCACAATGCAATGGTTGGTTTTAATTTGACAAAACAATGTTCTGTTTTAAACAAGGTGTCAATCAAAACATAATACAAAATCTTCTCTGCCTTGGTTAAATCTAATTCATATCAAATCTCTAGAAAAACACTGGCTAAACCGCAGTAAAAGAGTAAGATAAGGTAGGGCGAATTTCATCAATGAAACTGAACGCGATGGGGATATCTAAACCAAGTTCAAGAGCTGTCAGTATCGATATTCCAAAGAAAATAATGACGCTGACGTTTGCAATTCGCACTAAGGCTGATGTCTAGAAAAATTGCATAATGTTCGCTACCATATATACTATCTGATGTAACAACTGCCTTGGTATTGAAAAGGTCGATGTCTTCACAAAAGATCATTTAAATTTTTCACACAATCAAAAATGTCGCTTATTATGCAGTATACCAATCACCTCTAGCTCTAGTTGCGTAACACATACAATGGCAATCGGTAACAATGTCTTTCATTTTGTCTGTTCAGCGACATTCATTGTGGTAAGTATTTCCGTTGTTGAGCAGATTTTTTTTTTTCAAACGCATATATTGGGATTCCTAGACCGTCAAAATAGCTTGACAAGCATTAACGAGCTTGACGAGCACCTACGCTTGACGAGGCTTGAGGCAACGTCAAGCATGCTTGCCAAGCATCCGCATTAATTTTCATTTTAATCCCCACATGACCCAGTCTTGAACTTGCGCTAAAACAGAAACATTCTGTATTTACAATACTAGCTTTTGCCCGCGGCTCCGCCCGTATGGATATCGGTTATCGCGTAAAAAAGTAGCCTATGTCCTTTTCTATATCCCAGGCTATATCTCTGCCAAGTTTCATGACGATCGGTTCAGCGGTTTAGGCGTGAAAACGTAACATACAAACAGACAGACAGGCAGACAGAGTTACTTTCACATTTATAATATTTGTATGGATGTTTCTGAATGCAGATATTGTGTTTCTTGCTCTCACAATTCCTTTGTGCAATAAAACAGAAACGAACAAGCATGCTTGACAAGCATTGCAAGAATATAATTTTTCGTCAAGCATTATCTAGTGCGTAGTTTGTTGTCAAGCACATCAAGTTTCGTTCTAAACGGACGAAATTGCACAAAAAATTCTCGTGTTTGTCAAGTAATTTTGACCGTCTAGGGATCCCATTATAAATTATGAATATTATAATTATTAATTATGGATTAGGAATTACCTTCAAAACCGTCATATTGTGGTTATAAGTGTGCAATTAGGATGCTGTAGTTTATATAATACCGCTATTAAACCACCAGATATCCACGAAACGATTACACGAAGGAGAATGTGTTTTTTTTACGACACTACGGTGTCAAGAATAGGCATTTTAGAAAGCTATGCGCTATTTCTATAATAACCAATAACCCATGTAACTCGCGTACCTAATGAAGCTATCATTATATCATCTCTGTCGACGCCAAAGGAAGTATAGGCGTGATGATACTGTTTAAGTACGGAATTGCAACATTGTTGGCAATGTGCAGTGAGAGCGGGTCATTTCAAAAGTGTCAATGAATATTGGTATTTTACATTCGTTCAAAGACGATAACGAATCTTTGATTCACTGTCAATGAAACAGTTTGTAATTTTTAGGGTTTCGTAGTAAACAAGGATACCCTTATAGTTTCGCCATATCCGTCTGACTGTCTGTCTGTCCGCGGTTTAGCTCAGAGATTAGTACTAGAAAACTGTAATTTGGTATGGGAATACATATATCACGCCAAAGTGGTAAAATTAAATAAAAAATAAAAAAAATGTTACCTACCTACACATAAAGTAGGGATGATATTTTTTTTCTTGTCTATATCCCATGGTGTGGGGTATCGTTGGATAGGCCGTTAAATATATTACGGATTTGTGAAAACCATTCGAAACATGTATCCCCCCCCCTGCCAGATCAATGGTTTTATTTGGATATGTGAAAGTATTCACAGCAGTAGTATATTTATGAAGCTAAAATCAAAACTATCACAGCTAAGTAGGCTTTACACGTTACCGAGTAATAGACAACCAACTTACATTTGCAGTTGAAAAACATGTTCTCCAATACATTATGTATGAGAGAACAGGTTTTTCAACTAAAATGTTAAGTTTGTACTTCGGATAAATTCATCCTAACTACGAAACCCTTCATTGTGCATGGTGGAACACGCACTTGACTGGTTTTTTATACCTTCTTGACAACTTCTGAATAAGGAAACTGAAGAAACATGAGGCGATACTTCACATCTGGACAGCTTTTAAGTTTGTTTATAGCACAGATCCGTTCCTGTATGATGTATTGCAGCTAGGACATGCATTCCGAAATTCCGGAATTTCGTAATTCCGGAATTCCGTAACAATTTTTCTGATATTTCGATTCTGGAATTGAGAGGAGTAATATCGGAATTCCGATATTCATATTTTTTTTGATATTTTGATTATTATTTTATCTAAACGCAACCAAACTAGTCTGTGGAACTTTCCAAAAGCCGCTAGATGGCCGGGCCGCTAATTAGAGTAATAAGGGAGAAAGACAAACTTTAAAATTTACCAGTTCCGGAACCAGTTCCGGAATTCCGGAATCAGATCACCAGTATTGGAACTCAGTTCCGGAATTGAGAATCTTCCGTTATTGCATGCCCTAATTGCAGATGGCTCAGCAAAATATCAACTTGCTACACTTGACTCGGTGGAACGCAGAGTCAAAAGGCTCATAGGCGATGAAACGGTGGTGTCTAGGCTTCATAGCCAGGTTTATCGGCGTAATGTTGCTTCTCTGTCGGTCCTCTACAGACTATACTTCGAAGTGTGTGTACAGGAGCTCCACGACCTGATCCCACCATCGCCCTTTTATTACCGGACTACCAGACGTACTGCAGGGTACCATGAGTACTTGGTTGATACCCCGTCCAGTCGTACTCAGCGCTTCTCCTCCACATTTATTATGCGCACAGCCAAAGTGTGGAACTCTTTGCCAGCGTCTGTGTTCCCTTCCACATATAACCCGTCTGTCTTTAAAGCAAGAGTGAACAGGCATCTTCTGTGCACGCTCGTTCCATCATAGTTCTCATCCATCGCTTTTCATCAGGCGAGATCGAGGTCCAAGAGCAGGCCCAATCTGTAATAAAAAATTAAAAAATAAGTCGCGGGATCCCGGTAAAAACAACTCCCGGTAAAATTGCGCCTTATTAACTTATGCGCCCACACATAAAGAAACAGGTTAATCATTGTAACTTTAGAGGTATGAGGAACAGGGTGTAAAGTTCACTCATAGTCTAGTAAAGGGAGGATCCTCCGACCAGACGGGTGTTGTGTCTGGTGGACAACTGCCCAACGGTTGATGTCGGGATGTTGTATATATGCTAGTTGCGCGGTAAACTCTGATAGCGCGATGCAGGATTTGTAACGTCAGGTCTTTGATGCGTAGTTCCGAAAATCAACCTGCAGCGATCTGTATCAGAAAACCCGCGACTTTATGTGGGTACCCATACAAAAGAATGACCTTGACTACATTTCATTAGTGTTGTTAAAGTCAAAGTCAAAGGCACTTAAGACTTTTAAACGTCAAAAATCACAAAACAAAATAAAAATATCGATTCTAGTTGCCCCTTCCAAAAGGTAGTTACGTATGGAGAAGAATGGGGAAGAAACTCCACACTTACTCCTTTAAAATGTTAACAATATTTTGTATACATTAATTAATAATTATAGGTATGTGAAGACGATGTACCTAGAATAAAATTAATAGGTATACCACAATAGGTGAAAATAATGAAAAGTATAATGAGTTAATGACAGACAAATTAATTATGTGATAGATACATGATGCTTAAATATTTATAAACATTGAATGATTTTCCTAAAATTGTTGGCAATTTTATTTTTTATTTTTAGCGTAAGCGCACTGCATCCGATCGGAATCGGAGAAATGTTGGTACGAAGTAACCATAATACTACATGTATGAGGGGTTGTGCACTAGATGATCTAAATTCCGTCCTCCTGCATGTACAGAGGCCAGCACATCAAGCTACAAAAAAAACTTTAATTACGAAATTCGGTGGCAAAAAAACGAAAATACTAAGCCAACAGAAACAGAACAGAACGTCTACAGAAACAATAGTGACAGGAAGTTATTATAACACATCCACATAAACAAAGTGCGAAAAGCTCAAAAACTACCCGAGCAAAGTTAATAAAATGTATATAATAATTTTCCAAAACGGTCCAGGCATCTTCGAGTAACCGGGTAAAATTGTTACATTAATAAAAAGTTTCTGTCACACTGTTAACCTCTTCCTTCTTTTTAGGTCAGTTAAACAACCAGTTAGATAGCCTATATTAGGATGGACATCCACTACCTAAGTCAAGATGGTGACTGTCTATAACCATCGACCACTGTTCTTTATTAGTGATCGATGTCTCTATCATTACAGTTAACACAAAAGAATGAGCAAAACGGTATTTTATAAATAGCTTTTAAATAATAATATTATGAGCACCGATTATAAACCATTCCCGATAGTTCCCAGAACTTATTAATATCACATAATAAAAGCCATCAATACCAATCGATTGTAATTGATAATTAGGTACCCAGAGATAGTACGCCAAGTTCCTATGGCTATTAATAGGAATAGCGCCAACAATTCCTATGATATTCTATTAGCAGTCCGTGGACTATTGGCTATAACTTAATTATTGTTGGCTATAGTTGGCTATAGTTAACTACGAGCACAGTTGCATCAGTTACGCGTTCGAACTACATTATTGAGCAAACATTCATTTGTCACTCATTGGTTCTGTCCCCGGCTAGGGCTGCCACGTTAGTAAATTATCATTCTCCTCCCCTTGTCCCAATTTCTTTGTGGTCGGCGCAACATGTATTTTTCTCCCATACTTCTCTATCAGCCGTCATCTCAGTAGTCACTCCCTTTCTCGCCATATCATCTTTCAACTGTCCATCTATCGTTTCTTAGGTCTTGCTCTTCTTCTTCAATCCCTGGTCCCGTTATTTGGGGTCGGGTCTCCTCAATTTCCTGCGCCAAGACGAACGGTCTTGGGTTGTCGCATCGGGCAATTGAGGTCTCTCGCGATATTGGACCACCAAGGCATTAGCGGGCGGGCGGCCTCTACCTCTTTTTGTTTCCGGTAAATTTAGAGCTATTTGAACCACATGATCCTCACTGCGTCTTTTAATGTGCCCATACCATCTTAGGCTGTTTTCTGTTATTTTGTCTGTGATAGGTGCGACTTTGAAGCTGCCACGTATATATTCATTACGGATTTTGTCGAGCCGGTTCGGTTCGGTGCGGTTTCTTAGGTCGTGCTATGTAAGAGAAACTGAGTAAAAAAAAAATGGGCATTCTTACTTATTAGACGGATTTCTATGTAAGTATCTCTACGCGATTCGTCTCTTGTTGGACGACTCATGATAAAATGAATACCATTTAATAAAATTGTTACTACAGCAGCCCTACCACAACCCTCTACTATTAGGCATTCTCTCAACGCATGCTTGTCTCTTAATGTATGGTCGTTAAGTCATCGTACGTGGTCTGATTGTGATGCAACTGATATCACTGAGTTTAGCTTCGCGCTTGATGTTGAAGTCAAAGAGAGGAAGGTGAAAACTCAAACTCAAAGCATATATTTCAATTAAACCATTTACAGGCACTTTTGAATTGTCAAAGAGACGGTCAGTTAGTCAGGAAGTTGAAGCTAGTTGCCCATTCCTAAACGGAGATCTCTATGGAGAAGAACAGGCAAGAAACTCCAAGGACACTCTTTTAAATCAAGATATTACAAAATCCTGGGTACATTATTCTTGTTGCTTCTATATGTAAGACAAACTAAAAAATAAATAATAAAATATAAAATTAAAAATAAGCCCTGGCGGTTAAGAGATGACCAGTATCAACTGACGGCACCCGTTCACGAACATGATGCGTGGATGAAAATGCGAAAGATCTGGGATTGAGTATTTTCTAGCTAAACAGACAACTGTGCTGCTAGGGAGTTTGTTGCGCTCCTTCTTCTTCCCAGCTAAAGCACTAAGAAGTGGTGAAGGGCGGGCATTTTGGGAAAAGTGCTGCAGCCTAGTTCGGTGAATGTCTTTTGATTTTGAATAGACGTGGAAGAAAGTAGGCTGATAAGAATCGTAGAAGATTTTCGAATTTCAATTTTAAAATAACCTAGTTCATAATTATTTATTTATTTAAATTTTACGCACAAGTAAAAAAATACTGTACAAAGGCGGACTTAATGCCTGAGGCATTTTCTACCAGTCAACTTTAGGGTGATGCAGAGACAAAACATGGCAGGTGTAACATAAGGGATAGATAACTCGAAAACGGAAATTATTATATACTAACACATAGATACATACATACATAAATATAAGCAAAATAAACAGTGTCAGGAGATATAACGATTGGTAGTGGAGAAAACGAATCAGCGCTGGGATGATTCAACCAATTTCTTACGAATACGTTCACGTGCCTTCACTTTAAATGATAACAGACTGGTTATAGGCACTCAAATCTTATTGGTTGATCCCATCATATTTGAAAGAAAGGATTTCGTATTTTGATGGGATCAAATCAAACAGGATTCGTACTAGAATAACGTTTCAGCAGACAGATCTAAAAAATCAGTAATTATTCAAACTTATAAAACTTAAAAGATTGAACAGAATGATTGAACATTATTCTTTGAAAATTTGATAATAAATCCATACATGACATCTTTACAGACGACATATTAGATGTAATGATATCAGAATGTGTGAATCAGACCTTCAATTATAATAATTTAAAAGGTATAAAAATAAGTTAAAGCAAAACAAAATTAGATGTAGATCTATCTGTATCTGCTAATTAATTTCACATTCTGTTTCCGTTGAATAGATATTTCTTGCTTTTTACAATGATTTTCTTAGGTTCCTATGTTTTATTTCAGTATTGTATATTTCTGTACATTGAAAGAAATGTTTGCATAACTGTAACAATAAGCTGGTTACTGCTTACACAAAAATTGTGACTTGCGAACTAGATGTTATCTGTTACAAAACCCTGTTTTGCTCACTACAAATCAGTTTTGTTAATTTAAGCAAAGTTTATTTCCTTATAACTAAAGTTGAGCTATTTTTGAAGTAACTTAATTAGTTCGGCTAATTATTTATTTCAGTGTTTACCTTCTTTTCGTAAGGATAAACTATGTCATCATAATCATCTGCCTAGCCTTTTCACTATGTTGTGGTCGGCTTCCAGTCTAACCAGATGAAGCTGAAAATCAGTATTTTACATGGAGCGACTGCCTATCTGACCTCCACAACCCAGTTACTGGATAACACGATACCCCTTGGTAAGACTGGTTTTCAGACGTTCGGGCTTCTGACGACCGGTAACAACTGTCAAAGATCTACAAATGACAGCCGGGACCAACGGCCTAACGTGCTTTCCGAGGCACGGAGGGGCATGTAAAGATGGTCACCCATCCACGGACCAACCGCCGACCGACCCGTGTGGCTGTTATTATTTAGCCACAAGCTCCTATAAACTTAGTATAGTCTGTGATATTAGGCCTCTTGGAATCTCCACTGCAATCCAATGACCATTAGATTTTATGAACGGACGGCTGTTACAATCAATTACCTCAGTTTACTAAGGAATTTATCTACACCCATGCTATAAATCCTCTATAAAAGATTCTGAAACAGCTTATTGCTAACATTAAAACAACCGGTGTCATAGTAACCATAATATCATCCAAACGAGTGTTATAATGTTGTACTAAATTTAATTTTTCATGAATTGGAAAATGTCAAAGAGTAGATAACATGGGTGTAGATAAAGTCTTGTATGCAACTGTACATAATTAGGTATTAAAACACTCATGTGATACTATTATCACACTCGGCTACGCCTCGTGTGATAATCCCACATTCGTGTTTTGTTACCTCGTATTACACAACAGTTGCATAAATAACTATTATATGTGTGTTACCCAATTAATAATCTCGTCCATACATTCCTGTTCGACCCTTTCATCATCACAGCCTTTGGCCCCCTGCCAGGTCCGTGTCACGCAATGGAAAGTGTTCATTACTTCATTAGCTAAACTGACGCAATCACGACTCTTCCACTTATTCATTTATATGTCATGATGTTAGTCGTGGTTGTGACAAGTCTCTTCATCCGCGAATCCGGGATCATTATATCCTGGTCTTTTCATTATTTGACATGGTATAACTACAATTCTAACTTCAACTCTATATAATTGGCTTTTGTGAATATGAAATTTATTCATATTTGTTACTGTAGCTGTAATGACAATCATGTCTTTTGGTTTAAATTGGTTTTCATTTTTATATATTTTTTATTAAATCTTTTATATAGATATTCTTTTTTATTTTGTGAAAGTGAGAACGTTGTAGGCTTAATAGACTGTGGATTTGTTGAATGTCTGTTTGTAATGTCAAAATAACAGCTTTTTAATTATTATTTTTAATAATTGTCTACACAAAAAAAAAAAATATATATAAAAATTGTCTGTCTGTCTGTTTGCTCCAGCTTATCTCCGAAACGGCTGGACTGACTTTGACAGAACTTTCACTGGCAGATAGCTGATGTTATAAAGAGTACTTAGGAAAAGCCACGCGAGTGAAGCCTCGGGCAGTTGCTAGTAAATAATAAATATGAAGGCAACGAATTTTACAGTAACCCAAATAATAGAACTGCTATCATTGACATAATCGCTGCATATCGCAAAATAAATAATGATGTCATACAGCCAAGCGACACCACAAAATGTGACATAAATCCAAAATATTTCATAGCATTCTAGCCGTTACGTAACGTTCTTATAAAGGCGATTATTGTTTGTACATTTTGAGTCAGATGTTACCAATACCGTAAGGTTGTAAGCGGAAATATTTTTGATAGCGTCATAGTAATAAAAATTTTACGGCTATATTCTTCTCATTGAATACTAATTTCTACAGCTTCTTAAAAGTAACGTTAAAAGGTGTTATTTTTATTGTTCTCAGATTAATTCTTTAATAACTGAATGGACTAAAGAGACATAATAATAATTATAATCATTGGTACAATAATAAATACTACATGTGAAAAAAAAAAAAAAAAAAATATTTCACAACTAGCAAGCTCTTGGCTTTTATCTCACCTGATGATAAGTGATGATAATGCCGAAGGTGGAAGCGAGCTTCACCCGAAATCCTCAACCACGGAGGAACTGGCTACCTTACCTCTAACTGCCGAAACACAACAAATGCTGTTAACATTGTTGTTATGGCGACAGACTTAGATATGATGGTTGAAGCCAGGTGGACTTAAAACAAGCCCTACCACCAACCAAACGGGACCTCTAGGTCTGCGACAGGTGGTGGTGAGCAGTTCAAAAGGTACTTCAGAACAATTCAAGTTTTATTTTCAAGTAAACCAAACTTGGGAATTTTTGTGTCACTGTAGATTTCCAAAAATCCACCTTATCTTTTAGGGGCCAATGTTACGTTGTTAAAATACATGGTAGTAAGATACAACTGATCAGATTCTCGACAGCTATGAATGCAATTAAATAACAAGAAATTTACCACCTTTGGTAGACACAGTTAAATTTAAGTTCCATGTTAAAGTGTCACGTGACATTTCTCGTTCCTTACCCGTGGTCCCTCCCGTAGTCCCTAGAAGGTACCACGGGTATTTTATTTACCCGTAGTCCCTACGAGAAATACAATGCTGCCGAATTAAAATGGTAGTCCCTCCCGTAGTCCCTGGCTGGAAGGCACCGTCCCTCCGAGAAATACAATGTTGCCGAATTAAAATTGTACCTAAGTCAAGCCATAATACAGTCAAAGGCATTATTCGTAATTAAATAATATAAATAAATTAGAATTTAAACGATTAAATGACGCTACGAGGTTTTTGTTGAACAACTTCTTCTTGTTACAAATATATTCGTGATTTTTTTCATCCTGTGATTCTTTATTTATATTATTTCATTATGAAACTATTATTATGTAATTCCTTTGACTATATTATGAATTTAATAAGGTACAATTTTAAATCGGCAGCGTTGTATTTATCGTCGGAACCACGGGTGTAAATATACCTGTGGTACCTTCCAGGGACTACGGGAGGGACCACGGAACGGAATTTCTCCTGTATTGTGGGTGCGCTTACAAACATTTAAACTCACATACACAAACAGCCAGACCCGGAACAACTACTTGTAGGTCATAAAAATATTAGTTCCGTGCGGGAATCGAACCCGAGACACGCAGCGCAGCAGTCAGTTGCTTAACCTCTGCGCCAACCGTGCCGTCAAATTGATGTCCGCCAGATCCTTACATAAGATCTATCTTTTTTCAGAATTTTTTAACAGTGTTTTTATGTTTCCCGTGGATTCAAAAAACTAGTAAGCGCGATCTCTGTTGGGTCACATCGCCTTAAAACCTAACCAAACATCAAAAAGTTACTTTCTAAAATTTGCGTGCACGCATCTCCTTTAATTCGTGGCGATCAGCCGCGACGTATATCTATCTCTGTCTGTCATACAGCGCGCTCTCACTCCCACGTCATTACGTTATTAGCCCGCATGGTACTCCAAGAGCTGTGATTAGCAGGTGATTAAGGTTCATTCAACATAATCATGTAATTATTTATTTATGTTTTAGAGTCGAGTGGGTTTTGTACGTAGTATATGTAAGGTTTTTAGATAAACTTTAATAAGAATAATTATGATTGATGATATTTTTTGTTTACTTTATTAATTCTTGATGTTGTTTATTAATTTATCATGTACCTATCTTTCATTGCAGACAGACCAAACCTTAAATAGTCTAGTAGTCTAGTCTAGTTTATAGGAGTTTACGAAACAATGAATCAGAAACGAACTTAAGTGCTTAGCGAACAATCTGCGTATCACAGACAAAATAAACCATAGAACAATTCAAAACAATTCGAAAGTATATCTAAATATATTGAAAGCTAAATAACAATAGATTTTGTAATGGAATATAGTGTGAAATTTTAATGAGTTGCAGTTTAAAGAAGCTTCAAATCAACCATCATTGAAAGTGAAAACTGTAAAGACACTGATATACAGAAAATTTTACTTCCCAAAAAACACCCATAAACCAAAGGCCTTAAAATTCCCTAATTGAAATACATTACTTTCACACCAATTACTTGGTACGATTTATCTGAACTTCTTGCGTTTACTGTATCAGTGAACTCGGCACGCAGTAACGATATCTGCTCACGATCGGTAATGAAATGAACGAGAACGTTCCGTAGCACCGGTGAGACATACAGACAGACAGATGGGGCAGCGAATTGAACAGATTGAAAAAAGAAAGAAAAAATCCAAGTCGTGAAAGGAACTTACATCATTAACATACTTATAGTGGAAGTAAGAATTATCAAAATTGGCCCACAATTGATGAAAATATCGATGAAGATACATTAAAGAAAAACACATACAGACGAACATAGAACCTCCATCTACTGTTAAAAAGCTCATTGCGTTTATAGCAGAGCATATGGCATAACTTATGTCAAATAAAGTTTTTTATTAAAACGGTGCAGGATAGCTTTTTTTTTTTTTCAGTATTCAATATCTTTATTGCTTTACCATAATATATACTTAGGTGATAACTATATAATTTAGATCATTATGGACCCCGTATGGCACAGCAAAAGGGTAGGAGAGTAGGAAACCCTGTTTTAGGAAATCATTAAGATGTTATTGTGGGAACAAGTTACCAGATTTGGTCATCGTATTAGTGGTTCAGTAGCTTCATTATCTTTAGGATTGTTCCGGAATATAGCAGTTCATCATCATCATTTCAGCCGAAAGACGTCCACTGCAGGACATAGACCTCCCCCAATTGGGAAGGGTTTGCCATAATCGCCACGCTTGGCAGGCGGGTTGGCGATCGCCGTCATATGGTGTTAAAAATGCATAGAGAACGCTGCTGCCCATTCCCTAGTAAGTCCCTTAGTCGCTTTTTACGACACCCACGGGAGGAAATGGGGTAGTGCTATTCTTTACGTCCGGCACCACACGGCACAGCAGCAATAGCAGTTCATCGTAGCCGTACAACAGCGGCTCCCCTTAGATTATCTCAGTCATCAGAAGACAGCCGCCACGCAACTATCAATGCGACGCTCTGCTAGAGTGACTGTCACCAGCCAGTGTCGCTCTTATCCGACCTCTTCGGTGATTCCAGTAACCTCGTAACAAAACTAGACGGCGCCACTTGCTGCGCCGTCAAATAAAAACAGCTCGCTTCACTGCGTTCCCGTGTGTCCATCAGATATTTACCGGCTAGTTAGATAGACATTTTCCACCGGAAACACACAACATTACAACGTTGTTTATTGTTGTTTGCGCGTACGAACAAATAACAAGTCTGTTTGTACGCTGCATGTTATAATTACTGGCACCTTTTCATGGATTTCTTCTCATATGTGTGGATACTTTGGTGAGATCTTCCCAGAGAAGATTGGCTAAGTTAAGATTTTGTAGATGCAGAGCAGCCGTCCAAGGTGCGAACTGGTCATGAGTTTATCTTTCACCCTATTGATGTATACCCGTCACCGTAAGATTGTGAGCACCGCTAGTTTATAATCTATCTAGCGAGATTATAACACATGATGTTATAATATAATGCATTCAATTTCGGTAGTTCATAATCTATCAATGTCAAATCGTCAAATTGTGAAAGAACTTGCACTTTCGACAGGATTCCTAATCTGTCTGATTTTATCACCCGTAAAATTGTGAACCGTCCCTGATTGGTAGGTCTTGGCGGTAGCCGAATTGGTCGCAGTAACTAAGTCAGGGTACCCCGTCCCAATTGGTTAGGTAAGGTTACAACTGTGACCTGTCGCATGCTACTCAAGTTTGATACCTGTTCACAATTTATCGGTTTGCCATCGATAGATTATAAACTATCGATAGATAATTCGTTAAATTATTGTAAATGGTTTGTAGCTGTTCACAACTTTTCGATAGTTTTTAGATAATCTTGCTAGATAGATTATAAACTTAATAATTTAAAACTAAACGATGTTTTATTTAAAGTAACAAACGATTGCACAGCAATAACACAAAATCATAGAGCTTATGCTGAACTGGGTCTTTTTGGCGCAGCCGTGAGGCACACTTGCCTGCTTATTTCTTGCATCGCACTTTACTCCTTTTAATTGTTTTTTTATTATTTATTTACTTTTTATTTGCGGTAAATTATATTGTGTCATGTGTGCCTTTTAGTCTGTGTTAAATAAATGTATTTTCTTTCTTTTCTTTCTTTCTTTTTTATAGAGCGAGAGAGGCAGTGCTGCCATCTATACGTAAATATATAAAACAATGGGTAACAACCGACGCCGTGGCTATTCAGCCAGGATCAAAATTTTCACCTAACAAGTTAACAATAATCATACGGTGACATTCCAACCCACTCCCAGTAAATGGTGAGTGCAAGCAGGAACACTTCGTGAGATCGTCGCTAACACCAAGGCATTTGCTGGCCTTTCTTGAGGAATTGGGGTGGATCGAATAATCAAATTCCACCCGTACGCAAAATATGCGCTTCGGGCTTGGAGTTGCGGATACCAACCCGATTTAGGAGGGCCAAAAGTGAAAAAAGTGTACATAGAAAAGTTGCAGATCTTATTATTACCTTCAACTTTGCCATTTAACTTTTTTCCATAGGACTTGTAGTTTTGGCGAAAATCGAGATAAACCGTTTTTTACCCTTAAAAACTCACCGCCATCCACTTCCCGACTTCAGATCGCCCGTAAATTATTTTTCCTTTATGTTTTGTTATATTCTCTTCCTTATCCAATGGGTTTCATCCTACAATTTTTTTTTTTTTGGTTTTAAAACTTATCGACCCTGGTCTAATTGTCTATTATATTGGATATCGGGCTGGTGTCCACATCTCCAAGCCCGAAGCGCATATTTTGCGTACTGGTGCACAAGCATATTTAACTGCAAATCTCTTAAAAAGCCGTTTGTGCAAAAGTTCTTCGGGAAAAGTAATATCACCATAGCCACTTTGCTGTTAATCAATGTTCCAATATATTTCGTGCTGCGAGGTAATTATGTAACACACATGAAATGCCAATTGATCGCAATGGGTTCCATTTGACAGTTCACCCATATCCATTGCGTTATTAACGTTGTTGAGACGGCGAGTTTTTCAAACCTATGAAGCAATGAATTAGGAATATCCTTCAAATTTCTCGGATTGTGATTGGAAGTGTGTTACGCAATTAGGGAGCTGGTGACATTGCAGGCTGACAATTTAATTATCTTCTAGAATATAACTGGTATAATGTGGGTGTAAATAGTTGCAATCAATCAACTCAGCCCATCGAAGTCCACTGCTGGACATAGGGCTCCCAGGCTATGCCACAACACCCTGTCCTCCACCTTCCACATCCAGTCTATCCCAGCTACCTTTTTTAGGTCGTCGGTCCATCTAGATCGGGGGCGTCCCACACTACGTTTGCCGATACGCGGTCTCTACTCCAGGACTCGTCTGCTTCACCGGCCATCAGTCCTTCGACAAACATGGCCAGCCCAGTGCCACCTCAGCTTGCTTACTCTGCAAGCTATTTCGGTAACTCCGGTTCTTTTCCGGATAACTAAGACTTGTTTTCTAGTACACCTCTGTCCAATTCTTCGGAGAATACAAGCATGATGTTATGTCATGTTATACTGGTCCGTAGACATTCACTGTTGAACATAGTTGATTACTGAAGTTGTAATATTTGAGAAGTAAATTGGCTCCACTAGTTGCCCAAGGGTTGATATCTTCTGAATTAGTCATTCCATCTCTGTATATGAAGAGGTTTTTGTCATGTACGACAATTGACTGGCTGATGGTATTATAGCCAAGTCATCATCTCGGTAGTCACTCCCTTTCTATCCATATCATCTTTCACAAAGTCATCTATCGTTTCTTTGGTCTTCACCTACTCGTATAGTTTCACATTCATACTCAAAACTTCCTTGACGACATTTCCCTCATTCCTCCACATCATGCCCATACCATGACAACCTATTTCCACACACCTTTTCAGCACCGGTGTCACTTTCAGATTTCCTCTTATATACCAATTTCTTAGTATTTCCATTCGCGTAACACCACACATTCCTCTTAGCATTCTCATCTCAGCTGCATGCAATTGCCTTTCATTAATCCCTTTTGTGACCCAACATTCTAATCCATACAAGATGGGTTTATATTCAAGTATAGTATGTTCATGTCACAAAGCGACGCGCGCTTCGTCTGTGGTTACCAAGCGTACTGCATACACACTGTGAATGTGTGTGTAAGCGCAGGAGCTCTGTAACATCCGAGACGATGGCGAAGTCAAAAGTGTGTGTTTAAGTGTGCGCGAGTGTGTGTTATGTGCTGACGCTACTCGTCTTCATGCACACATTCATAGCGTGTTTGTACACTTGGTTACCACAAGTAAAACGCGCGTCGCTCCGTGGGATAAAAATACTGTAATAAATATTGCAAAGGAAGTTATATCCATTCGCTGAAATTATGATTTCAGTTATTGGTTTTGCAATCATTATAATAATAATCCCTAAGGCAATTTAACGCATCATTTTATTATTTTACCAGTTCGAATAGTTTCAATTATCGGCTAGGTCTATTATCTGGAATTCCAAGAAGAATTTTGTTTTATTGGAAGTAAATAAAAGTATTATTGTTTATTTATTATTTAACCTGACAAGGAAACAACCTCGGTAGAAACTGATGGATAAACATATCGCCATTGTAACTGTGAAAACGGTATTGTCGCATAGTTTAATTATCGAATTTGTTTTCAAAATATTTGCATTGTAGTATTTATTACATGCTAGTTGCACCCGGGGTTGCAATGCCATGTAAAGTAAAAAGTGTTTGGTCGAACTTTTTTAATAAATTTTTTTTGGACTAGAAACACTCGCGGGTTTCCTCAGAACATCCTACCAAAATGTCATCACAATCTGATCAATGGTTTAGGAATGCATAGAGGACAAACATACTTTTTTATATAGATAGCACTGACACAATAGTATGTAGGTAGTTAGTTTCTGTACCGTACCGTGAAATTTTCATTCGGAAAATTACCTACTCATTGATGTGCGTAGATAATATTATAAAGACTGGTGTTAACTTTTATAAATAAAGGAACATAACATAAAAAACTGGGGACCCAGTCTGTTGCTAAGAAATTCACACATACATACATAAAAACACGCCTGTTTTCCCCGAAGGGTTAGGCGATGTACCTTAGTACACCCACATTTCGCTTGTTATGTTTGAGTCCCATGTGTCGAGCCTATTGCCCAAAAGCCCAAACCCAGACTCGGATTAACGGAAAACCTAATAAAACATTGGTCGACCTGGGAATCAAACCCGGGACCTCATGCTCAGCAGTAGCGCTTGCGACCACTAGACCAACGAGGCAGCCAAATAAAGAACTAAGAAAGGCTAAGAAATTCCTAATGGAAAAGTCCAATTACACTGGCCGAGCGGAGCATCGAACCCAGGACCCCACGCTCAGCTGTTGTTTTTGCCACAACTAAACCAACGAGGCATGGAAAATTCAAAATCCACTACCAACTTTAAAAGAAAAGTCAATTAAAACCTAATTCAAAGCAATCAGAATAGCAAGGTGCCGTAATTAATGAATCAGTCGATAATTGCTTCACGAAAAACTAATTAATTTTACCTTGTTCTTATAATTACCTATAACGGATAATTAGTATTGCTCTTGGCTGCAGATAAGGATACAAATTAAAGAGAAATTATTTTCAAAATTTTTGTAATTACGTAATTATTACTCTGGTTTAGTTATAAAATGTTATGTTATTACCATGTATTGTGTTAGGTTCGTTTCCTATTTTAAGAAAGTGTAATTTATCTTTATGAAATAATAAAAGAATTTACCTGATTGTGACGTGTTGACCGACAGATTCAACCAAATCATGTTATTGTGCTCGAGATTTTGTAAAAGACATTGGTGCCGATTCCCTTGTTCACAAACTAAACTAAATTTAAGTTCAGTGCATCTTTTTCTTTCTATTTCATTAAGAAAAGGACAGAAGAGAAATTTTAGTTCAGTCCTGTCAAATTAATCAGCGCTTGACGAAAATTGACGTAATTTTAGTCGGCAAGTTTTTAATTACTCTAAACTTGTATAGAGTAGTGACTGGCGCTGATTAATTTGACAGGACTAAACTAAAATTTATCTTCTGTCCTTTTATTTATTTATTTATTACATTTGGGAATACAAACAGTAGTATATGAAGCATAAACAATGTTGTATTAAAATTAAACTTAACAAATATACTACCCACAGCATTTTCCACAGATTACTATATTATATAATAAAATAAAAACAAGCTGTTCGCAAACGTTAACTGTAGCAGGGCTAACTCAATGAAAAATAAGCTAAAAGAAAGGAAATAAATAAATAAAGACAAACAATATTCTATAAAAGATGTTGTTATATCTTTTATAGAATATTGTTCATCTTTAACAAAAACAAAAATAAAATAAAATTATGCGCGATGTGTCATCAGGTCCCAGCCTATTCCAATAATGATATCTACATTGTGTACTTTTCTTAAAGAAATAGAAAGAAAAAGATGCACTGTACTTAAATTTAGTTTAGTTTGTGAACAAGGGAATCGGCACCATTGTATTGTATATGAATAACGGCGGCATGTCCTATAATTTGTAACCGAAATGTATTTTTTTCTTATTTTTTATTTACGCTGTATCTACCTATCAAGACGAAATTGTAATTTATAATGCATAAGAAATTAATTAGTTACTGTTACTGATGTATAACCGTTGTAATTAATAATAATCAATAAATAAATATAGTTTTATGAATGTCCCAACGCAGGGTTTTTGTTTTGCTGTATTTGTAGGTTCAATCTTGGAATTTGTAGTAATACCCTTAGAAAGTTACAGAACGTATAAGGTGGCTCCTCAATTCAGACATCTCAATTGAGGAGCCACATCCTTAGAACTCGAAAACTAGCCATTGTAAGCGTTGGAACTATCTCAAATTCAGCCATAAAAATGTACAGATTACGTATAGACACTACTAAATCCTACCAAATTTTCAAAAATATCCATTTCCGTCTTTCATACGCACAATCGTCCTGTATACATTTTGGCGAACCAATTGGGCAGAAAAACAAAGACCTCACAAAAAATATGCGCAAACAATTAACAAAACTACCAATAAAAACGTTTGCTTCACCGAATTTCAGCGATCGGTTTACTGTATCATGTTTACAGTTTTTATTTTGTGAACACCCTGATTACCGGGAACTGTTTACTGCTCTTAATAATTCGTTTACTATCACCTTGTTAACTCGTACCACGCCAGAAGCATTATTATAGAATCTGCATTTACACCAAAGCGAATGAGCATGATGCAATGAGCAGTCGCTTGAACTCGCTTGTGATTAGGTTGGGTTTGGGATAAATATTTCAGTTGCGTTTTAACATTTGTCTACAATACATGTAAAACCGTTCTTAAGGCCCTCCAGTAGCTGTTGGATTCCGTCATACTCGAGGGCAAAATGCCACAGGCATGGAATAGAGGGGTGGTGTGGTGATACAGAAAACGATTACCACACCTCACATGGAACAGTCCTGTGGCGTTAAAAAGGGTGACATCCTTTAGAATTATAGACCCATCTCACTTCTGAGCCATGTCTACAAGCTGTTTTCAAAAGTCATCACGAACCGTCTCGTGCGCAAGTTTGACAACTTCCAGCCTCTCGAACAAGCCCGATTCCGTAAAGGCTCTAGCACTGTCGACCACATACATAGGCTGCGTCATGTTATTCGGAAGACTGGAGAGTATAACCTGCCTCTCTGCTTAGCGTTTGTAGACTACGAGAAAGCCTTCGATGGGATCGAGACATAAGCTGTGTACTGCAGTCTCTTCAACGGTGCCAGATCGACTATCGGTACATCGAGGTGCTAAATTGTCTTTACGAAAACGTCACTATTTCAGTCCGACTTCAGGACCAGACCTCGAAACCTAACCTTCTGCAGCGAGGTGTGAGACAGGGAGACGTATCTCTCCGAAACTGTTCACCGCTGCACTGGAGGATGTCTTCGAGGTTTTGGACTGGATATGGCTATGCATCAACCTCAATGGCGAGTTCATCATTCCCCTTCGGGTTGCCGATGTTATAGATGTCATGGCTGAAACTATGGAAGACCACAATGCTCGATGACCTCATGAAGCTTCCGGATTGCTGATTAGTGCCTCACACTAAGGCCTCAAGTCTGCTATTACAATAGTGTCAGAATGGTCTATCATTGATTTCATAATTGTTGATTTTGACAAGTTTGGTAATTTAATAATATAATGGCGTCATTATGACTTTCCAATGGTCAGCCACTGACACTCCATTGAAAGAATTGGTAATCTCGTACATAATGACAAATGAAAATTCCTACTAAACTTCCAACTTCCTACTACTTCAGATTGCTTATAACACTAATAAATAATATGTAAAAATATATATAAATGAAATCTGGCATGAATAAATGTTCAAAATGCCATTGTAATACATGCCATTGTAATACAATTCTATTACGAGACCATTAACCGACCAATGATCGATCATCATGAATTTAGCAGATTACGAACTTTTAGCAAAATGACAATGGGATCGTGTTGGAGTGACGAATTTATAAAAATAGCAGACTTGGGCCCCAGCATATACCACCGCCGACACCTCGAACAACTTGAAATAAAATCAAGGCTCATACGTATTCGCTTCGGTGCAAATCCTCCCATCCTAAATAAGTAGTCAATATATATTGATCACAATCGACCATCTTCTACCATACGACTATAAACCGACCTACTAGGAACTCATTAACACATATGGCCGTTAAACGTATCAGTGTTTAGGATAATTACTCACTGATTGATTAATAACGTTTCTTGTAAAATCTTTTCTGTTCCGATATTATGGTATTAGGATGTTATTTATTAGACCAATAAGGGTTTTTACTAGCTGTAAGATGAAATGCCTCGTTGACCTAGTGACCGTAAGTGTGATTGGTGAATGGTCTTGAGTTCCATACCTGGGTCAAGCAAGGTATTTATTTATGTATTACTAGCTTTTGCCCACGGTTCCGCCCGCGTGGATGTCGGTTATTACGTAAAAAAGTAGCCTATGTCCTTCTCCATATACCAGGCTATTATATCTCTACCAAATTCTATGACGATCGGTTCAGCGGTTTAGGTGTAATAGACAAACAGACAGAGTTACTTTCACATTTATAATATTAGTAGGGATAAATCATTAATTAAAAAAAATAAAAATCAAATACAATGTACAATCTAACACTAAAATATTTATATTATGTACACAAAAAAAAGGGCATCTGCTCTGCTCATTGGGCATCATAAAATTCGTTCGCATCGCCGTCAGTGGGAAAAGTGCCCAAAAGGCTGCAGGGTTGCCACGTTGGATGGCAATGCTGATTCTTTGGCTTAAAAATAGGCTAGCCAGGTGAAGAGTCGACCAACCGCTTGGCGATGTCCCGAAATACATGATGAGCACAAGGACCTGAAAACAATTTAAACTATTACTCCCTTTATGGTTATTTGCGCCGTTTGAGGTTTTCTGCATCTGCAGCAGCCGCCTCAGCACAACCCGCCGTGCTAGGAAGATGGGTTGGCGCGAGGGTGTCGACACAGGTTGCATCCAATTTCCAAGGTGCCTATAATGTGACTATAATGAGTCATTCTGTCTGACCTCTTCCCATCGTATTTTATTTTTTTAGTTGTTTTTAACTTTTTATTACGGACGCTTTTAACGTGCACGTCTTTCTGCATTGTTCTCACATGTATAATTTCAACATGAATGATGAAACCAATATTTTGTTTTAAAAGAGTGTCCGTGGAGTTTCTTGTCCATTCTTCTCCAAAGGAACCTACTACGCTTTGGAATGGGCAAATAAATTCATCTTTCTGACTGACCGACCCCTTGAAAATTCAAAAGTTCCTGTAAATGGTTTAATTGAAATAAATGCTTTGAGTTTGATTTATTTTCGTATTTAGAAGAACGGACAAGAAACTACATCAACGTCTGCCTAGCATTTTCCAAATTGTGTAGTCTAATCAGATGCAGTTCTATTTGGCATGGAGGGATTTCCTATCTGATCTCCACAACCCAGTTACTGGATAACGCGATATCCCTTGGTAAGACTGGTTGTCAGGCTTTCGGGCTTCTGACGACCCGTAACGACTGTCAAAGATCCACGAATGACAGCCCGGACCAACGGTTTAACGTGCTTTCCGAGTCACGGAGGAGTAAAGATCTCGGTATGTAAAGATGGTCCCACATCCTCGAACCGACCTCGGCAAGCGTATCTTACCCTAATCAATCGACCTGTGCGGCTGTTATTACTTAGCCACGAGCTCCTCCAAGACAATACATATTCACCTCTAATTTCCCCCCAAAACCAAACACCTGTCTCTCTACCCACCTCCTTACACCAAAAGCGACACGGTGATTAGCATGTAAGTCTGTTAGTTATGAATCACCGTAATCTCGATTAGTGAAATCAGAAACAAACTCATTAAATCCTGTGTAGTAATAATCACGAGATCTCCACGCTGCGCCCGCGCCGTTGGGAGGTGTTAAAAAACAGATTGGGACAAATAAAAACGTTGAAAAAGTGTTCGGTTGTGTAGGGTGGCTGCGGTATAAAATTTTATAGGACAGTTCCACTACCTTTGGATTTTATATCTCTCTATGGTGACGGGCGAAGTTCAAGGAGGGTATATGCCTATCCAGGTTTATCCCGGTATGAGGGTCGGTTTCTCCAGGTCCAGGCGGCGCTGGTTATATACCGATAGGTTCCGGGTACCTTCGTGAATTCCGCTGGAGGCTATTCCTCAAGGGTTCACTGGGGGGGTTTTGACGTAGAAATAATGACATTGAAATTATAAGACTTCATAAGTGTTCAGGAAGCGGTTCGCGGGACTTTTCAGGAGTACTAGTTGAAGTATTAGAAGTTATAAAGTTCAATTGCACAATGAAAACAAGAGAAGACCATTTGGTTGGTAAACAACGTCTGTCAATAAAGAAAGACGAAAACAAAGATTTAAGATTCACTTGGTGCGCAAGGCGAAACTATTGAAGAGAGCGAACATAATTGTTTTGGGTACAAAAAACATAACACAAAAGCTACATAGACAAAAGCTACATAACATAGAACAAAATAAAACTGCAATTAGCGGTTTGGCAATTGTTTTAATGCGCCTATTTCATTTTTATACCCAAAGTCTCAAATTCAGATAATTTATGTAAACAAAGGGGATAACATATCAAAAAAATATCTTCGTAATGATAATTCACATAAAATGACGAAAAAAAAGGTTCCATTTTCTTTTAAGTACTGATTCTAAGAAATAATAATTAAAAACTAATCATACCGTAATTATTTTTATAAATCGGTTTTAAACAAAGCTACTAAAAAAAGGAGATTTTCTGGTATAAAATATTTTATGATACTGGTAACAATGCAGGAGATCTAAACATTTTCAATTTTTTTTACATCTTCTACAACACTAATATTACAACTCCCATTCATTGATTCATATTGTAAGTAGCTTATCTAGCCACATTTTGGATGAAAAATGTTTTGAGTGGAAATCGATTTTGGGAAGCCCTCGTCTAGCAGTGGACTTAAAAAGGGCTGATTATGACGATCTTAGGCCATGTCTCCGACACACTACACAAAACATTGTTTGCCAACGGTATTTTGTTTGCATAGTTCTTATAATTAAATCACTTTAATTTTATAGATTTGATTTACTAAAAAAAAAAAATTATAAAATGTTTTGCACCACTGTCCTGTCATTTTGACAGAGACATTTCTTGACATTACTTTGTTTACATAAATTACCTGAATTAGAGACTTTGGGTATAGTTCTCCTCATAAAATGTCCAATTTTTTCCAGATCATCAAATCAAATCAGTTTATGGCAAACATGTTGTACAGAGATTGGAATAAGATTTTAAGTTTCAAACATGCATCCTGAAAGGGCACTGAAGACAAAAAAAAACAAAAACAAAAAATATACATTACAACATTTATATAATATTATGGTATTTTATTTTGAAAAACTGCTTCCGAGGTAAGTTTAGAGCAGTTCAAGGCCTCAATTATTGTTTATTGTTACTATAGCTGTCGCTATCATAACTACATACATATATTAACGCTTTCGCGCGCGTTTGACGTCTATAAACGACATAATAATAAAACTTCTATTACCTCGTTAACCATTCGCGAACCGATTCATATGCTCAAAGGACACACTACCATAATATCCCTTTAAACTCCTCAATCATACTGCTCCTACAGCCCACTAAAAACACAAGACGACAATCTTACGGGATCTTAATTGGGGTCCAAGCTATGCGCGGCATCCGTCGGCGTCCTGGCCCAAAACAATTCTTTTATTCTACCAACGGGCCCTGCAGTTTGGGGGCCAGGTCGTGTGTCACTGTCGGCGACGGTCCGTCTCCCTGTCCAGCATTTTACTTTTAAATCACAATGCTTTATGTAGCTTGGAGTTGCTCGTAAAAAATCATGTTTGTTTCGGGGTAAAAAGAGTGGTTTTGAGGTTGTTTTGTTTGGCTATGGTGTGGGACTTTCTTTTGGGATTTGCGTGTTTGACTGAATGCTGTTTCCCATGATCAAGCATCTGTTGTTTCTTAGCAAAAGTTTTATTTGTGCATCACATCTACTTCGTTTGAAATTACTCATTCTCGTCAATAAAATGAAATCATTTATTCTGTAAATAGGTAGGATATCGGAATCACTTTTACACGTCATATAAAAAAATATAAAAAATAAAGCTAGATGGAGTCGAATTTTCCTATGTGGCTACCCCTGAGAAGAAATAGCGAAACAAACTCAGGGGTCAAAGTATCTTTTAATGTTCAGGTTCCTTCTTTTGAGGAAGGAACCAACAAATTTGAGTGGATCTGTCCAGTCAGTGCAAGCAGTAATTCTGTAGCTCAACTCAGGATTTAAGGAGCTCATCGGCTCAACGAACAATACCAAAGAAAGGATATTTGGGTAGGTCGCATAAAGTACTCAAAATGCCAGACCATCATTCAAACTGAGAAAGAAAAAAAAAAAAAAGAAAATCTAAGAAAATCTAATGACCCACATAGTGCTCACATTCAGTGCGTTATACTCTAAGTCAACATGTACAAAAATGGTTATAGTTTAGCGCACTGCTAGACGAACAACTGGCTGCTGGTGGCTTGAGAGCAATGGACTTACGAGTTGTAGGTCGTGGCTTCGAACTCTGACAGGCGCTTTCATTACAATCATCATTTCAGCTGAAAGATCTACACTTCTGGACATTGGCCTTCCCCAAGCACCGCCACGGTTACCGGTTCTATGCTTCCCGCGTCCAGCGGATTCCTACGGCCGTCACAAGGTCATCGGTCCACCTTGTGGAAGGCCTTCCAACGCTACGTCTTCCAGTACGCGGTCGCCACTCCAAAACCTTTCAGCCCCATCGGCCATCAGTTCTGCGAGCAATGTGCCCTGCCCATTGCCACTTAAGTTTGGCAATTTTTCGAGCTATGTCGGTTACCTTGGCTCTCCTGCGCATCTCTTTATTTCTCATTCGATAACGTAAGGAAACTCCAAGCATAGCCCTCTCAATTGCCCTTTGAGTGACTTTTGTCTTCTAATAAGGCCCATTGTGAGCGACCACGTTTCAGGGTCATAGGTCATCACTGGTAACACGCACTGGTCAAAGACATTAGTCTTGAGACACTGCGGTATGTGGGATGAGAATATATTGCGTAGCTTCCCGAACGAGACAGGCGCCGTACTTAGTGTAAATTACTTCATCACCATTGCTCTAAAAACGGTGAAGGAAAACATTGTGAAGGCATGTCCTAGAACCAAAAATTCAAAGACATTTATTTTATTTTATTTTATTATTTTTGGAAAACTTACAGCTAATCAGACACAATGGGTAACCATTGTGTCTAATTAGCTGTAAGTTTTCCTTGTAATTGGCCAATTACAAGTTTTCACACGTGACATCTACCAACCCGCACTGGGCCGACGTTAGAGATGGGTTGTAACAGGTAAACCACGATATCTGTTATCATTGTTACTGTTACACAAAAATAACAGATCCAAATATCTGTTATTAATAGAAAGAGCCTGTTATTTTTGTACCGACGATAAATACGTATGTATTTATTGAGTACGATCTCCAACATGGATACACATATCAAACAATATAAAATTACAATAATAAAAAAGGTTCTATTACTTATTAAGTTATTATTATTAAAATATAAATTGAATATCTTCTTTGTTTATTTTCGTTTTAAGTGCCAGGATAATATGAAATTATAGAATTACGTTTATTTATATATATTTTTTACATTCTTTAATGAGGAAGAGATAGAAATTAATATCCTTGTTATTTTCCTTCCTGTGTGTGAATGTGTATGAAAGTAACAGTCGTGGTAACAGTCTGTGAGCCTGTGTGGGGACTGATATAGTGAAATAGCAGTAACAGCCGTGGTAACAGTCTTTGAGGGCCTGTTATTTTAAGTAACAAATAGTTTTATTGGGAGGAACAATTGTTATTTGTTATTTTTAAATATCTGTTATTTATATCTGTTACGATAAATATGCCTCACTTCTAGCCCACGTGGTGGATTATGGCCACATAGAGGAGGCCCACTCCGTCTCGGGAGTGGGCCTCCTCTCTGTGAGTACAAAGAGGAGTCTTGTATCCCAGCAGTGGGAAAATTATAGGCTGATAAAGAAATAACTTTATTCGGCATGAGATAATTAAACCCCCTACGGCTTCCAAACATGAAGGTTATCTTGAGGAGTTGTACTGGAAACAATACTTCATGTGTGTGGTTTGTTTTTCTGACGACAAGTTTCAATCCTTGAAGACATCCAGGCTTATAAAAGCTACATCTCTTCAACATAAATATCAACGGAATGCCATTATAACATCGCTCCTTGAACCAACAAAACGTTATCTCCTTATTAGTATAATAAATATAATAATAACTGCCATCGAATCGCAATGGAGAGCCGTACGTCACGCACGCGCCGAAGCGGACAGACATACGGACAGACAGACGGTGCGAAAAATTAATTATATTTATTTATTGGCCACTGAACTTGCGCTGTGGTTGTTTTGTAGTGACGTCATTTTGTAAGTGTGTGTTGAATAATGAGAGGTATCAAGTTCTTTGCCAAGGAAACGAATTTAAAAATTATAATGAAGTCCATAATAGTTTTCCCGAACTTGGGATTCGAATCCGGGACTTCAGTCTCAGCAGTTGCACTTGTGAATCGCATATAATAAATGGCAATGTAACTCTGTCCATCTGTCTGTCTGACGGATTTCGACGAAATTTAGCACACCGGTAGACCATGAGCTGGGTTAGGTTATGACATATATAATAGACTTTTAATCCTGGTAGTAAGTTTCCATGGGATAATTTACGACCTACGGGAAGTAAAATTGGTACATGCCGGATATCCTTGTGCCAAATATTCTTCCTTTGTCCAGGCGGTCTTTCTTTGGAATGCGCTCCCTCTGAATATCAGGATTGCAACCAGTCGGTTATCATTTAAAGCAGTGTTTTTCAACCTGTGGGTCGCGACCCCCTAGGGGGTCACCAAGCCTCCTTAAAGGGGTTGCCGTTACTTTAAAATTTAAAGCTAATAAATATAAAATCATATTAGTTCAAAGTGTTATATTTGCTAACAATTTTTATTTATTAATGGCTTAGATTAACACAAATCAACAAATACCTAGTAGTCACATGAATTATTATGTGAAGTTGAACATACGCACCCATCCATATTATTGTGATGGTTGCGCCTATTTCTTTTTTACACATTCGATAACTCGTTCTCTAATTTTCGGCGATTTCTCTATTTGCCTTTTAATTGAACCATCGATGAAAACGTTATCTCGCGCAAGTAGGAGGTTCCAAATGAAATGAAATGAAATGAAATGAAATGAAATGAAATCGTTTATTCTGTAAATAGGATATCGGAATCACTTTTACACGTCATATAAAAAATATAAAAACAAGCTTGAGGAGGTCGACATTTCCTATCTGACTATCCCTGAGAAGAAATGGCGAAACAAACTCAGGGGTCAAAGTCTCTTTTAAAGTCCAGACATAATCTTGGTCAGATCATGTGAGGACCATGTAGATCCGTGTCTGAAATGGTCTTTTGAGGAAAGAACCACACAATTTTGAGTGGACCTGTCCAGTCAGTGCAAGCATTTGTCAGTAAACGTGTAGCTCAACTCAGGATTTAAGGAGCTCAACGACTCGAAATGGAAAATGGAACGCTCAACGACTCGAAAATGGAATCAAACACTTTGAAGCTTCTGTGGTTAATTGTGGGTATTCTGTTTTTCTGCTTAACCAAAAAGTAACCAAAGTGACAGACTTGAATTCCAAGTTAGAAACCGCGGAGGGTAATATTCGCGAAATATTTTTCCATACTAAGGGGGCCACACCATGAAAAAGGTTGAAAAACACTGATTTAAAGTGAAGGCACGTGAACATATTCGTAATAAAGATAGCAGAATCAACCCAGCGCTGATGCGTTTTCTCCTCTACCAATCGTTATTGCTCCTGACACTATTTATTTTGTCAAAATGTATGTATCTATGTGTTAGTATTTTTTTAATATTTTTCTAGTTATTTATCCCTTAAGTCCGCCTTTGTACAGTATTTTTTTTTCGTGTCCATAAAGTTTTAATAAATCAATAAATAATATGGATACCTGGTGGGATGTACCTCCCCAAGATGTACCGACGACCTTAAAAAGGTGGCTGGGACAGACTGAATGTAGGAGGTGGAGGACAGAGTACTATGAAGCAATTTGGGAGAGGCATAATATGTCCAGCAGCATAACAAGGTTAAAAGGAAAACTATCACAGCTAAATAGACTTTACAAGTTACCGAGTAATAGTCGACGAACTTAAATGTTCAGTTGAAAAACATGTTTTTCAACTACAATGTTAAGTTTATTCTTGAGATAACTTCATCCCAACTATACCCAAAGTTTCTAATTCAGATAATTTATGTAAACAAAGTAATGTCAAGAAATGTCACTGTCAAAATGACTGCACAGTGGTACAAAACATTTTATCATATTTTTTTATTGTAAATAGTCATCGCTTAAATTAAAGCGGCATTGATCGTCATAATCAGCCCTTTTAACGAAACGTCCGTCCGTCCAGTGCAGGCCGTCCAAAATCGATTTCCACTCGAAACAGTTTACAGCCGTTTTCATCCTAAATGTGGCTAGATATGCTACTTACAATATGAATCTATGAATGAGAGTTGTAATATTTGTGTTGTTGAAGATGTAAAAAAATTTAAAATGTTTGGATCTCCTGCATTGTTACATTTGTCATAAAATATTTTATACCAGAAAATTTCCCTTTTTTAATAACTTTGTTTAAAACCGAAAATTTATAAAAATAATTACGGTATGATTATTTTTTAATTATTATTTCTTAAAATCAGTAATTAAAAGAAAACTAAACATCTTTTTTCGCCATTTTGTGTGAATTACCATTACGAAGATATTTTGTTGTTATGTTATCCCCTTTGTTTACATAAATTATCTGAATTTGAGACTTTGGGTATACGGAACCATTCATTGTGCGGGATCCGACACGCACTTGGCCGGTTTTTTATACCAGGAGCTCTTGTGCAAAATTTCATGCTTCTCCCAGCGATTTTAGCTCTACGTTGTCCTTGTGTTAGTTTGATCGATCATGTAACCTCCAAAAGTAACCAGAACATAGAAATCTGACATCTCAATCATCATCATCTGCAGTCTATAACCGGATGCAGCTGAATACCAGTGTTTTACAGGGAGCAACTGCCTATCTGACCTCCACAACCCAGTTACTGGGTAATACCATACCCCTTGGTAAGACTGGTTGTCAGACTTTCGGGCTTCTGAAAACCCGTAACGGCTGGCAAAGATGCACGAATGACAGCCGGGACCAACGGCTTAACGTGCTTACCGAGGCACGGAGGGTTCTGGGTATGTAAAGATGGTCATCCATCCACGAACCAACCGCCAACCAAATCAGACATCTCAGTCATGTAGTAAATAAGCTACGTCGATCAATGCTCGTTCATTCTTTGCAAGAAAATAGGTATTTGCAGAAACAGCTCAGTAGAATATCATAAATTCATAACATTCAAGTTACCATATTAAAAAATGAAGTTGATAAATTAATTGGAACATGTTATTCACTTATTGGAGAACAGTTATCATCGGACGTCGTTTTCGTTATTTGTATCGGAGTCAGTTGAACGAAAAATCGATTACACTTCTCACCAAATTAATCGCTGGAACGAATTGTTTGGGTTGAGTTATGAAAGGTGAGCGATTTTGATGATAATCATAATCATTTTGACGCTTGAAAGGCAATATTGACCAAACGACATGTTGGCAACTTTACACTAGAGCATTTTAAATTATTATTTTCAAAAAAAAAAAATGTAAACTTTAAAATGGAGTAGGTATTTTATATTTTTTTATATTTAAAAAAAAAAATATAACAAAAAAAAAATATACTTATACTAAAATAAGTTATTTTAAAATTCTCCAATGTATACCTACACACTGGAGAATTGTAAAATATCTTATTTTGGAAAAAAAATCTTTAAAATGCTCTAGTGTAGCGTTGCCAACATGTCGTTTAGTCAATATTGCCTTTCAAGCGTCGGTTTATTTGTCAGAATATGGTACCTACATTATATGGTCTTAAGATTAGTTCAGTGGTACATTGAACATACTACACCACGCCGACATCCTGCCAATTGTGGCTTGCAAATGTTAGGTACATAAATTAAATTACAATTCAGTCAGT
Source organism: Dryobota labecula (assembly GCA_947523025.1). Lineage (NCBI taxonomy): Eukaryota > Metazoa > Arthropoda > Insecta > Lepidoptera > Noctuidae > Dryobota > Dryobota labecula. The sequence continues at coordinate 3,056,185 of OX383305.1, read as the reverse complement.
TAAAAAATTCATATCGTAACCACAAACAAAATTAATTTAGGGTGTCAAAGTATTAATGTCGCAGTATAAAAGATTGTGGCGGCATCTACAACGCCACATGCGAACTACGCATCAAAGACCTGACGTCACAAATCCTGCATCGCGCAATGAGAGTTCACCGCGCGACTAGCATATAATTATACAACATCCCGACATCAACCGTCGGGCAGTTGCCCACCAGACACGTCACTACTGGACCAGAACTGCTCCAAGTATGGCAGTGGTTTTTTTTTTTTTGGTGTAACCTTGGAAATAAGGGATACATGAGACATTTAAATTCTGCCTTTAATGGATTATGCCCCATAAAAAATGCCACGTATGAGCTTTTAGTAGAATTTAAAATCTTTAGAAGCTTACTTTTAAATAGGTATTATGTTTTTCTATTATCGACTCACGGAGTCATTATGTTACATTATAACTGCATGATTTATTTGTATATCTCAATTTTAAGTGCATTGTTTGACTTTTGTTCTTTCAATCTGCCTTTTCCGAATTATGTTGTGGTCGGCTTCTAGTCTAACGGGATGCATGGACTGTTATTTATGAAAATAAATTATTTTTTAATCCGAAGCCGAAAATTCCTTTCAAACTAAATAACAGAAATAACCCTTGTGACGCTGGTCTTAATATTTAGAATAGAAAAGTACCGCAGTTTAACGTTGTATGCATTTTTACTTACTAACAAGTAAAACGAAAGGGCTTAAGAAGATACAACTATCTTCCTTATCATTCTTATTTATCTGCAAGCAAACTACGTCTAAAATTAAACTCTTTTAAAAAGCTAGTTTGTATCTTTGTAATTTCATACCTGTTATCTTACTTTGTGTATTATCTTCCGCAGGAGAACCAAGGTAACCGACATAGTCTGAAGAATTTCCAAACTTAAGTGGCAGCGGGCAGGGCACATTGCTCGCAGAACAGATGGCCGATGGGGCCGAATGTTTCTGGAGTGGCGACCGCGTACCGGAAGATGTGGACCGATGACCTTGTGAAGGCCGCATGAATCCGCTGGATGCGGGAAGCACAGAACCAGAAGTGGCGGTGCTTAGGGGGGGTTATTCCCGCTCGGTAACACCCTTTCGTCAACACTGTTGACGATCGGGAAAAAAAAGTTTCGTTCGTTCACAGTGTTGACGAATGCTACTTATTATTTCGGGTAATTCCCGTTCGTTAACACCTTTCGTTCCTGTCGTCAACACTGTTGACGATCGGGAAAAAAAAGTTTCGTTCGTTCGCAGTGTCCATGTATGCTGGTTTTTATTTTTAAAATATGGAAATAAAAAAATAAAACATGTCATGGATTTTCAAATGTTTAATTACGACGAAAGTCTAGTTTAATTGATAAAAAATGTTGGATGTTGTTCCATTTGTAGAATTTAAGTTAGTAGATTGCAAACTTCCCTTTGCAGCAGGCAGGTATAGCGATGCCGCGCCGGTAGCCAGTAACAGTAGATAAAATAAACAATAGATTCGCACACTACCCCCGACCGGCCTATTCTAGTACGTTATCCAACATGACCTTGAATTAGCCAATCAGAGCACTGCAATAATAAGTATCGTTCATTTTGGGTAACTAATCCTGATTTATGCATCGTACATACAGTACATTATTAGTTAAAAATTCGGACATGTCGGAACAAGATTTAGCAGGTAGTTCTAGTGGAAAATCCGTGTTAGTGCGTATAAAAAGAAAACATGGGACTGTTTTACTACATGGCGCATGGCGGTCGCCAATATTACACAAGAAGGGCGCATAAAAGTGATTATGTAAAAGCAGTGTCACAATTTTATTACTTATCAAAGTGTAAAATGGTTATTATGCACATGATAAGGCCATTTTTTTATTTTCTAGTTAATTGTGTTTTAAAAGATCTAACATAATCCATTAAAACATTTTAAAAATCCATGACATGTTTTGTTTTTATTTCCATATTTTAAAAATAAAAACCAGCATTCATGGACACTGCGAATGAACGAAACTTTTTTTTCCCGATAGTCAACAGTGTTGACGACAGGAACGAAAGGTGTTAACGAACGGGAATTACCCGAAATAATAAGTAGCGTTCGTCAACACTGTGAACGAACGAAACTTTTTTTTTCCCGATCGTCAACAGTGTTGACGAAAGGGTGTTACCGAGCGGGAATAACCCCTTAGGGGAGGCCTATGTCCAGCTGTGGACGTCTTTCGGCTGTAATGATGATGATGATGAATTTTATACCTTGCGCCAAGCCCTTAAGGACAAAGTGAGACAAACTTTTTTAATTTGCAATGATTAACACTGCCACTGCAGTCATTTGTTTTTTGTATTGCTCTCAACAATTTATCATTTATTATTTAAATATTAAACTGACCAGGATATGGACACTGTTGATTTTAACACGCTCTTAACGGGGCACGAAAGTAATAAAATTTTATTATGCATAAGTAAGTTATTGGTCTCTTTTTTTGGCAGTACTTTTCCAGACACTGCAATTTCTGTTGGACAGAATATAGGAAATAATATTTGGAATGTCCCTTTTTTTGTTTTCGGGGGGAGACCTTCAAAAGACCCCCGGGCTTTGGGCTTTGGGGATAAGACCGGCGGGCAGTGTGGAGTGTTTACCTCACTGAAACCACCCCGGTGGTCACCATCTGCACATGAAAGCACCGTTACCTCTCAAAAGACTGATCCGAAACCCCCTCTGTGCAACGCCTGTTAAGGCACATCTCTGGGGAGACTGTAAAAGAGTCTCCCCGAAACCTAACTATACAAGTGTGTAAGGCAGCACGTGACCACTGTACCCAGTCTTCCTTGAAGTCACTCAGTGGGAGGATGGAGTCCCCACTCTGAGCGCCCGTGACCCTAAATTCCCACCAGCCTTAACGGAAGTAGTCGGAGTTTCGGCGATTTAGGCGTCGAGGCAGTTGCCTCCCCTACGCCTTCTCCTGTGAGCAGGATTAGCCCTCTCGGCAGGGTCCTTCTGAACCATCATGGTCTCACAGATGGAGACCATATCCCTCAGTTCTCCGACTCCGCCAGCGACGAGCGAGTCGCACATCACACACTGTCCGATAGACCTGCTCTCTCAATCATCGCACGATGTACGACGCAAATACCCTCCTCTATAATATACTTCACTCTCCGAAAACTCGGAGAATTAATCGCGCATCTTCAAGCAACACGAACACTGTTCAAACCCCCAAACAGAATCCCATCGCAACGGACGAAAAAGAAACTGAACATAATATTACTCTACCAGACCGAATTTCGACAGTGGCAACCTCAGCGGAGACCAGCCTTCGGCGTGCGGGAGATATTATATATATATATATATATATTTGTGCGCAGACACAGGTACACTCTCTCTTCCCTCACTATCATAGTCCGATGGGACGGCAATCCAACACGTCCTGAGAGAGATCAGGCGCAGGGCCAACAGCTTAACAAGCTTTCCGAGGCACGAGGGTATCACACCGCCAACTTTCAAACTCTGGGCTGTTACTGAGAAATTCCTAATGGAAAAACCCAATAACATTTCGACCCGGGAATCGAAGCTCAGCCGTTACGTTTGCAACCACGAAACCAGCGCGGCAGAACAGATGCATATTCATATTATTCATAAACAAGAGAGTTCAAAGATACTTAAAGGCTTATTAGCAACAGTACTACTCCGCTCCCAGATATAAAAGTGTGATGTTCAGTTAGCTGGACAGCGGTAAAGCAGTACACCGGTGCAGCGGTGCAGCGCGGAAACACACAATACTTTATATTAATTGTCTAGATAATCGGATAACAGGTGGTGTACTTCCAGTTAGGTAAAGGTTTATTTGGGAAACTGGATGAACGAAATTTACGTTATTTTTTGAGAGTTTATAAAGCAATGCAAAATACTTTATTTAAAAAAAGTTAAGTAAAAGTAAAAATCGTTTCAACTTTCAAAATTACAATAATGGGGTATCGTTGCTCCCAAACTAGGCACAGCCTGAATCTTGGGCACCATTAAATAGGTGGTAATAGAAAAAATTACAATATGAAATTAGTTGAATAAATAAATGGTGATCAGAAAATGACGTTCAGGATTTTTTTTTTTTAATCCTAGCTGGTTCTAAATCTTTAGATTAGCTACTAGGCTATAGCTCTGGTAACTACAATATAGGTATTATCACATTATTTCAGAGATTCTTCTCTAAAATATTCGATTGTATGGGTAGGGATAGTAAAGTCAGGGAATATATTGTTTAAAAAATAAAAATTATTAACAATCGAGATAATAGAATAAGTTTAAAATCAAGTTCTTTTAAGATATCATACAGATGCATTGCTGGGGAGTTTGTTGTGTTACTTCTTACCAGTTAAAACGAGCTTAGGAAAGGTGCTAATTGTTAGCCTAATTTTAATAAATGATTTTCAAATTAACTACCGACTTAAATTGCCCATAATATACAAAAAATACAAAAATACAAAATAGTTTATTGTGACAAATAGAAAATTACATTTTACATTTAAACGTGTTTGGAGCCTTCTTTTAGGCAAACAATGCCTGTATTAGAAGGCTCCGCTCTTTCGCATCATTATCGTACATTAAAGGGTAACCATGCAATGTAAGTACAATTTTCTGTATTTAGCTTAAATTTTAAATTTTAATAAATTAAAACAAATAAAATTAAATTAAAAAATCAAATATGTTCAAATTAAAACGTCCATTCTTTGACATGTGGTACGAAATGGCTACAACACGGTAAATTAAAGTGGTATATCAATTTGATAAACAATGCAATTAATTTCCCTGATTGAACCTTAGGTGAACAGTTAAGGAGGTCCTTTTCCAGAAAAGTCTCAGGGTTACCTTAAAACCGAAGAGTCATTACCAAAAAACCACCATAAATTAAACCTTATCCAAACCAAACTAAAAAGTCCGAACTCGTCCAGACCCTTACCGCGGGGGCGTTCCACCATTATATATTGCTTTTAATTAGCTATCGGACGCCACCATTTTGTTAGGCGCCTAACCGATCGTAAGTCAATGATCACTGAGTTTAATTATTAACTGAGTTGAAATAGTGCTGGTTTGTTTGTAAACGATGTGTGGAGGAAAGTGATTTCTGGAAAGCTCGGGAATTAAATGATAAATATGATTGTTGAAGTATTGTAGTGTTTTCCTACAATTATATTTGCAGTAGTTTTGCTAAGCATTTTTTTCTCAAAGAAGAAATGCATAAACCACTCAATAAATTATTTATAACAATAGAAAACAGAAAGATACCTATAAAATTTCGTTTTTACATAGCGTTCTTAGACTTTTCTTCTTTTTGCCCGGCTCCTTAGGGTCGCAGCGTGATGTCAAATAGGCGTGCGTCAAATGGCATGTCATGGCATATCAGCGTGATGTCAAATAGTCAAATACCTTCTCCAGTAATTCTATAGTAGGCTATCAAATACAAACAGGTTTTTTTAGAATCCGTTCAGTCGTTTCAAAGATTACCCCGTACATATAAACTTACAAACTTACCACTTTATAATATTAGTATAGATTATAATAAGCCGTATATTTTGTAACTCAAAAACTGTAAATAATATGTGGATCCACACTAAGACTTGGACATACCAACTTGTTAAACAATGTTCTTATATAAATAAGTTAAGTCATGTCAACGAAAAATAAATAATAAAAATATGTTTAAATGTTTCTAAAGGCGATTTGTAAACAAATAGAATAAGATCATTTGTAAAATAACCATTGTAACAATGTATGTGTAAATAAAGACCTTGCCAAATATATAAGGTGTATCTATTCATACACGAAATATTTTAAGAGAAACAGCTATAGGTGGTAAAAAAGCCATAGGAGCGATTTTACTTTTAATAATATATTTATATTTTTACATAATTATTATAATTTTAAAATTGCTTGAGACATTTTGCAAAAAAACCTTTACTTACTTATTCTATGAATGACCCGCCCGGACGCGGCGAGGATGGCAGCACGAGCGCTGTGAATTTTGATAATTAATTAATCCAGCAACCACTGGACTCAATTGGTATGTAGACCAAAAAATTAAATAATTTAAAATTATTTTAAATGTTTTTGTTTTATCGTTTCCATGGCTTCTTTACCACCTATAGATGTATGTCTTAAAATATTTCGTGTTTGAATAGATACACCCTATATATAAAATACAGTCACTCTGACAGAGCGTCGCATCGATGGTTGCGTGGCGGCTGTCTTCTGATGACTAAAATGATATCAGGGGGAGTCGCTGTCATACCACGTCCACGACGAACCGCTATATTCCGGCACAATCCTGATTATATTGAAGCTGCTGAACCACTAATACGATGCCCACTTTTGGTAAAAGCTGTCCTGCTCCGTTATAAGTATTTCTAACTTATCGATATTTCTTTTGAAAATGTTTATAAGATTATTTAAGAAATTACATAACATGACATCACGACTTGTTTCACCGAACCGACCCATAGTACCTCCCACATAGCCCCTACATAGTACGTCCCTTGTGTACCCATGGTAGGTACACCTAAATTTCACCAGTTATGTTTAAGTCCCATGTAATAAGGGGCGAGCCTATTGCCATCAACCGAGCACAAATTTAGACTCCGGGCGGCTACTAAGAAATTCCTAATGGAAAACCCGATCTGAAAATCGAACCCAGGACCTTATGCTCAGCAGCAGCGCTTGCGACCATTAGACCAACGAGGTAGTTCTAAAATAAATTAATTCTATGATTATAAAGTTAAGTATCAAATCCAGTCCGTTTTTTGAGCTCAAAATCGAATCCACCCCTTTAACCCTACCTGACAATCCACGCAAATGATGAGACATTCAATATTATCCTATCTAATGGAAGAAAACTACCATTTATTAATATGTTTTTCTTAAAATCGGAATGTAGGACGCTGTAATAACACTTGGGAGGTACAGTCAACCAAAGAGATTAGTATGCAACTGCAGATAAGTACAACTTCTCTTTGTGTGGTAAGTGTGTTGAGTAAGCACATGCAATAACAATGAATTGAGCTCATGTAGTGCTAAGTTTAGTAGAAGTAAAAGCTACTGCTAAGCTTAAGAAGAATTTCCTATTGTAAGTTTTTTCTAGTAGAAAATTCTAAGTCACAGCCCGGAGTCTGCATGCATGGGTTGCTTCCTACCTCTTCAGGAAAACCATCATCCTCATCATTTCAGCTGAAAGACGTCCACTGCTGGTCCACCACCACTTCGACCGGTTCTGTGCTCCCCGCATCCATCGGATTCCTGCGGCCTTCACAAGGTCATCGGTCCAACTTGTGGGAGGCCTTCCAACGCTACGTCTTCCGGTACGTGGTTGCCACTCCAGAACCTTTCAACCCCATCAGCCATCTGTTTTGCCAGCAATGTGTCCTGTCCACTATGTTTATGCTATATCGGTTACCTTGCCCTTTGGGTGACTTTTAGCCTTCTAATAATGCCCATTGTGAGCGACCACGTTTCAGTGCCATAGGTCATCACTGTCTATACGCACTGGTCAAAGACTTTCGTCTTGAGATACTGCGGTATGTGGGAAAAGTAGATATTACGTACCTTCTCGAACGCTGCCCAGCCGAGTCGAATTCGACGATTGACCTCTCTCTTGAACCTACCTAACTGGACCGTTTGTCCTAGGTAAACATACTCGTCTACAACTTCGAGTGTAGCGTCTCCGATCTTCACGAGAGTGGGTGTAACATGGACATTTGACATGACCTTTGTATTTTCTATGTTAATTCTAAGACCCACTCTTTCGGAAGCTCTGCTGAGGTCATCGAGCATCGTACTGTGGTACATTCATTCAGGTATATTCTATGTCTATTGTAAAGGTGTGTATTTTTAGCCTGGACACCAAACTCTATCGTCGACTGTACCTAATCAGGTAGGTGGTCAAAATATAAAGTCAATAGGGGACGGAAACGGATGTGTGTGTGTTTGTGCGTCAATATATTAACCGGTGCTGTTAGTGTGCTGTGTCATGTGGGGTAAGCAGAGAGCTAGGTAGTTTGTTTTAGCCTTTAAGTAGTTTGATAACACCAAATGTGTAAGAAAGTCTAACAAAAAGCTGTGAAGCTAGCACAAAAATATGTTTTATGCAAAATTTCGTATGGTGTTTTTTGAATATAAGTTTTCGCAAAGCTCGATAGTAAATATCAAAAAGTCGAAAGGGTTAGGGTCGACCTTAGCGTAAGTCAAAATATTATTCGTCCTATTCCGACAGTTAGTGAAATAGGGATGTCTCCTGGGTAAAAAAAAGAAAACCTCAAATCAGATATTAAAAATATATTAGACACGTATTTTTTGCTATAACATATTAATAAAAAATGCCACAAAATGTAACACATTAAACTTGGGAGTGGGGGCTCGTTACGTCACAGCTCAGTATAAAATATAATGAGAAGTGACGTCATGCTAAATTTGAACTCAATGTATCGCCGTAATGTTTTGATTATGTAAAAAAAGAAAAAATATGTGTCTAATTTTTTTTTTTTATCTACATGACGGACAAAAAATATTTGTTTAGTCATTATCCCTATTGTCAACAACAAAATCTAATCGATTATTAATAGTGTTGCTGAATACTTATCACACAAATGAGTAAAGATGGTAAAAGTAAAGAATCTACGTTTATTTTGAAAAAATAATCGCTCCAAAAAGGTCTATTTTTCTTTCGTTCCACTAAATCAGCACGGAAACTCAATATTTGTGATGAAAACATGATGTGACAAACAGACGGACAGACAGGAAGCGATGAGCGTTGTTTAAAACAAACACAAACCTCTGTGGACATAACTCAAGTATTGGATCGGTTTTGGGAGAGAAACTGATCATTTTCTCAGACCTGATTTAGGTAGGTGTACATACATATTATGACTATTTTTTTCTTGATAAACGGGGTTATTGGTAAAACAATAAAAACTTCTCAGGATTATATAACAATATAATTTGATTATAAATATATATTAATTATAATTATAGATTATAAAACAACTTTTTTTCAATGACTTTTAATAATTTCGGTAAATCAAAAACAATCTTTCAAGATTTCGTTGTTCTATACATTTAAAGTCATTTTTCGTCCGTGTTGTGCCGGAAGCAAAGGATAGCACCACCCCATTTCGTCCCGTGGGTGTCGTAAAAGGCGACTTCGGGACTTACTAGAGAATAAGCAGCAGCGTTCTCTATGCATTTTTAACATCATACTGCGATCGCCAACCCGCCAGCCAAGCGTGCCGATTATGGCAAATCTATGTCCAGCTGTGGACGTCTTTCGGCTGAAATGATGATGATGATACATTTAAAGCGTTGAATTTAAATATTTTTATTTTTGTATGAAAGTCTGATGAATAAAATCTGATGAATTATTAAAAGTTAATGAATATGTGTATGAATTACCAAATGCAAAAATAATATTTCAAAATCAATTCGTTTTTTAAATCCGACTGGTAGTTCCAGAAATTAGCGCGTTCAAAGAAACAAACAAACAACAAACTCTCAAGCTTAATTATTAGTACATAGATGAGAAGATTATTACACATCCAAAAACCTTCATTATCTGCCCAGCCTTTTTCCTGCTAAGCATTTCCTGGATCGGCTTGCGGTCTTATCGGATACAGCTGAATTCTTACCAGTATTTCGACCGCCTATCTGACCTCCACAAGCCAGTTACTGGGTAATACAATACACCTTGGTAAGACTGGTTGTCAGACTTTCGGGCTTCTGACGACTGGTAACGACTATCAAAGATCCACGAATTACAGCCGGGACCAACGGCTTAACGTGCTTTCCGAAGCACAGAGAGGTCTTGGTATGTAAAGATGGTCACCCATCCACGAACCAACCGTGGCAAGCATAGCTTAATCTAATCGATCGACCCGTGCTGCTGGTATTACTTAGCACAAGATCCTAAACCAAACATCCAATAAAAAATCCACTATAACCATAATCATGTTTGTGTTTAAACGTTGTAGTATGTCTGGTTACTGGTTGCTGGTCGCTGGTTGCGGGCAACCGCGAGTATTTGCAGGCTGTTAACTCATTTAATTTATTGCTGTTGAAACGTCCCTGTTAAATTGTTATATTGATGGCCCCGCGGCTTGGTGGACAGGGCTGCCAAAAGAACAGATGTTAATAAACAAATAATATTTTTAAATCAAAGAACACTTTTCATTATGTTTTAAAGAAATGCCATTTGAAAGAAAGAAACAAAAAAAAATCTATTGTCACAGAAAGATGTGATTAAAAATATGACAAGATACCTCGAATAATATCAGCCTATAATATTTCCACTGTAGGGAAACAGGCCTCCTCTATTTGAGAAGGAGTGGGCTAGGAGGGCACGATATAAATCAATATTTCATAAAATATCGATATATTTTCGCGATATATCGCATCGATCCGATATTATCGAATTATCTAGTATCGATATAAAAATCGATATATTTCATCTGATATGTCATATATCGTGAGAAATTAAAAGCTCAACGCTACACCTCCCCACCATGACTTCGCACGCTCCCAATACTGATTCATAGTTGGCAACTTGATTAAAAATAAAACGTAAAACCCCGAATATTTGAAAAACTAGCCTTCGCAATAATTTTAGGCGATAACGAAACGCAAAGACACGAAATACCACTCTACCAACCAACCAACCAAACGTATCCTCTGTGAGGGCAGCACTAGTTAGTATTAAAACAATTATGATCTAATAAAATTTTGTTTTTACAAGGTCTAGACACTACTGGGATTTATAAATAAATAAAGTTGATTTGTATATTAACCCTACCTGTTTTTATTCATATTAACCTGATCCCTATCTAATATTAATTATTAAAGATTAGTCACATACAAATTAATTACGATATATCGAAAATATCGACATATTTGTACGATATATCGCAAAGTATCGATATAACACTAGGAAATATTACATCAAAAAAAAAATAGTTTTTTTTTTTTTCATGAGCTTCCCTAGAGTGGGCCGTAATCCACCACATGGGCCTAGTGCAGGTTGGTAGACGTCACATGTCTTCTAATCCATGTTCACCTATTTGAATTTTTTTACCGACATTGCCTCGTTGGTCGAAGTTGTTGCAAGGACGACGGCTGAGCCGGTTTTGGATTTGATATCCGAGTCGGGCAGTGTCTTTTTCACAAGAATATTGTTATTAGGAGCCTGAAACCTGGATTTTTGTTCGGCAATGTATAGCCATGCTCAACAACTAAACTGTATTTATTTTTTTATTTAATACTTTAAGCACACAAAATGAACAGAGGCGCACTTAATGCTATATGCATTTTCTACCAGTCAACCTTTAGGTAATGCAGAGACAAACAGCAGTAGGTGCAATAGCAAGAATTGAGGAGTAAATATTCATTTAAATATTAGGTTATACATATACCTATTAAAAACTATAAATTTAATATAATACATCTTATTATATATAAATATAAGCACAAATAAATACACATAAATATGAATACTACAACAAATAAGACAAACAATGGGAAAACATTACCGTTGTGATGATACTGCCAGCTTCTTGCGAATGTACTCGCGAACTTTTACTTTAAAAGATAATCGGTTGGTTACCATCCTGATTTCCTAGGGGAGCGCATTCCACAGAGAGATAGACTGTAGGTACACTGTGCACTCTGCCTACCCCTTCAGGGAATACAGTTGTGATGTTATGATTTACAGTAATAGTCTATTTGCTCCAGCATAAATCTATAGTTAGTACACTTTATAAATTACGCTAAACACAAGCTGGTAGCAGTTCCGTCATAGTTACATCGACTATTATCGAGATTTAATCTGTGCACGTGCTAAAAAGGTCGCCATTACTTACAAGACTGGCAGCCAACTTGTTTATTATAATTATATCATCAATTATAAATAACATGATTAACTGCATTAGTACGGAATTAAGTGACTTTGTTACTTGTTGGTGATTTTAATCTAAGCTACTCGTAGAATGGGTCTCTTTGAATTAGGAACAGAACTTGCAGTATTTGACTTCCGCAAGCAATTTTAACTTGGAATACTTGCGGAAGTGAGCTTGCCGCGATTGTTTACATGGTAAGAATTGCTTGCGGAAGTCAACTTCTGCAAGTTTTGTTGAGCTACACTTCACTTTAGGCCCGTCGCGTCGTCGACGCGGTGACGGTACTCAAAAGTAGCGTTGGGAACGGACCACCATTGAAATACTAGTGCTATGACGTTCTGACTACTCATTGATGTATATATTTTTTAAACGTTACTTTCGAGTAGCATCGTGACGGCGACGGGCCTAAAGTGAAGTAGCCAGAAAGTCACAGCACTAGTATTTCAATGGTGGTCCGTACACGATGCTACTTTTGAGTACCGTCGTGGACGACGGCGAGCGGGCCTAAAGTGAAGTTTAGGCTAACAAAACTTGCAGAAGTTGACTTCCGCAAGCAATACTTACCATGTAAACAATCGCGGCAAGCTCACTTCTGCAAGTATTCCAAGTTAGAATTGCTTGTGGAAGTCAACTACTGCAAGTTCTGTTGCTAATTCAAACCAAGAGTACGAGGAGTAGAGTAGTTAGCGCAAATAAGTTAAACATTGTTTTTGGTTAAATTGTAGGGCAGTTTATCATGTTAGTGCTAACTTTGACTAAAAACCTCTCTATCAAAGTTATTAACCGGTTTTATAACATGCTTTATATTTTTCCAGAACATGAGTACTATCCTATAGTGCCAAAACACGTGAAGATCATCGCCGAAAATAATACCTAAGTCAAATGATGGTAATTCAACTTAATCATTTTAACACTAAGGCAAAGAAACCTAATTTCTAAGTAAAAGCATCACCTTTCTTTCCCCTTATCCCAATTTATTTGTGGTCGGCGCACCAAGTCTTCATCTTCCATATTAGACGTCATCTCCGTAGTCACCCACTTTCTGGCCATACCACCTCCCGCACAGTCCATCCATCGTTTGTTTGGTCTAAGATTATTATTATTATTTTTATGTTTTTGACATATCTCGGGACCATGTGGTCCCGGGCCTTTGGAAGGCGTACGAGGGGCCGAAGCCAACTCGCAGAGGCCCGTTACACGCTTGTAAAGAAATGAGGCACCAACCGACGATTATCCCTGTACGCACTATGCAAGTGCACCCAAGGACAACCCCCGGTTGGTGTAGGACTATAGCAGGATATGGAAACAAAGATATTGGACTATGGGTTTGGGTGGTTAAAATGGACTGGTTACCTAAAACTATGGAAGGACTATGGCCCCTGCCTGATCAATGTTTTTTTACACACGGATAAAATGGCAGAGGGTGACTTGCACACTCAATAATGGGCCCCCGAAAACGCTCGCTAGCACAAAGTGACGTAGCGACAAGGGGGCAACATGTGCTGAGGTGCTCGAGGAGTGGAGAGGTATTCCAAGGCTCTCAGAACAATCCCAGAGCCCGGAAGATGATCAAGATCCCTACAAGCACTTACTGGAATACTTCCTTCCTCCGAGCACGTTTGCTCTTGCGAATCTCCACTCAAGCCGGCCAATAAAGGCAAGAATGAGGTGGGAGCTCAGTTCCTCGTCAGTGTTCACTCCAGCCGGCCAATAAAGGCAAGCCAGAGATGAGGACCATGACTTCTCCCGGGAGATAGGGTCCGTGGGGTCGCAACTGCCCAACAGCTCGCCACATGCTGCCCTGCGGGTTTCTGTATCTCTCTTTATTATTATTAGAGCCATGTCATGTATGAAACTAACAATAAAATAAAATAATTGATACAAAAATAACTTGAAGTTGACAGCCCTCACCATAGCCCCGCCTATTAGTTCCTCAACTCATGCTCAGAGGCGAAGTGGGAGCCAATTTGAGCTCAACACCAGACACACACACACAAACACCTACACTTGCACGCACACATACCCACGGGGGTGTGTCGGTGTGTATGCTCATGTTTACATTTAATACTTAGTTCAAAATCATTTAGTTTTGTAAAGCCGTTGAATTAGAGTGTAATATTATGACCTTATAGAAAGTTTGAAGAGTTAATAAAGTTTGGAATTACTGTTCAGACTCTATTCAAGTCAAATTAATTTTGAAAGAATGTTTCAGGGTATTTGGGAATAGGCTTTTGACAATTAAATCTCTTGCAAGAAAATGGGTGACCAGCAGAGATCAGCTGTTTTCTCTAGGTGGCGGAGTTGGCGTGATAATTCCTAACATAGTATGTAAATGCAGCTGGTCCCGGTAATGCTGCCGTTGGTGGTCGTGGATCTTTGACAGTCGTTACGGGTCGTCAGAAGGCCAAAAAGTCTGACAATCAATCTTACCAAGGGGTATCGTGTTACCCAGTTACTGGGTTGTGGAGGTCAGATAGGCAGTCGCTCCATGTAAAATACTGGTATTCAGCTGCATCGGGTTAAACTGGAAGCCAACCCCAACATAGTTGGGAAAAGGCTTGGCAGATTGATTTATGTAAATGCAGCTGTCATGTAAAACTACTTGCTAATAATGACCGGATGATGTATAATATAATAAAGTAATTAATTGCACTATTTCTGGACCACGCGAAGCCGACTTGAGCTAATTTAAAAATTACATGAATTCCTCTCCATATTTGTATCTCTATAATGTAAAAAAAACTTCTGTTACCAACAGTACTTATACAACAAAACAAAACAGTACACAAACACACAATACCAGTTTGTCGAGCAAGTCGGTTAACTGACGTTAAAATTAAAGATATAGGATAAATATGCGCGGGCGCTGTCAATAATTTCAATAAATATGGCGTACGACCATAACTTTGTTTTGTGTTGGTTTAATTTGTTCGCTAAAGTAAATTATTGATCTTTTGTTATGGTCAATAAGGTTTATTACGTTGAGTGTTGTGAAAACTTGAGAGAGGGATTTGTTAAGGATTCTATAAATAGCCTATATATTGAGGATTTTCTTCGTATTAAAAGATAAGTTATTTTTTACTGTTAAAATGAAATCGTATATACGGTTTAAATTATCATTTATTTCACAAAGTTTCAATAATAACATGTAGGTAATAATGCTAGTTCAGAGTGCTCGTCGCCCAGTTAGCCAGTAATCAAAATTAGTTGTTGTAATAAATCTAGTAAGTGGGTATATCGTAGTAAATTACTCAGAACGCGAATATTCTATAAATATGATATTGGAATCACGTTTACACGTAATATTAAAAAAAAAAAACTAGAAGGAGTAGACTGTTCCCATCTGCCTACCCCTTATAAGAAATGGCGAAACAAACTCAGGGGTCAAAGTCTCTTTTAAAGTTCAGACATAATCTTGGTCAGATCATGTGAGGACCAAGTAGATCCGTGTCTGAAATGGTTTTTTGAGGAAAGAACCACACAGTGGACCTGTCCAGTCAGTGCAAGCATTTGTCATTACCTGTGTATGTCTTAAGGAGCTGAACGGAGGTTCAAGGGCCATTCTAGTTTTTGAAAGGATCTGAAGAAGATATAGTTGAGTCAGACTATATGAGGCACCAGCAAACGCAACTTGAGACAGAAGTATCTCTAGCAATGGACTTGTACAAGTCCATTGCTAGAGATACTTCTCTCTCAATTTCCAGTATAAGGTGATCTCGCATTGTATAGGATTTCCGTACAATGAGAGGTCACCTTATACTGGAACGGTATAGCTTGATATGTACCCGTGTATACAGGCCGATTAATAATGGATCATTTTCATTTGTCGATAAGGTTGAAAATCCAACTGTGTATTTTTTCGACGCACTGGGATGCACTCTGTTGGATTCGCAATGCTAGATTCGACACCAAGGGTCTAAAATCCAGTGCGCGATAAAATCCCGCCGCGATTTTTTACGTCAGTGCTTACGTGGGCTTATTCGGTCGCATGCGGGGACTCCCCGCAGGCGGGGTAATGACTAATAAACGTCATCGTCGGTAAAAAGCGTGCGGAGATTCACACCCAATAAAATTGACCAATGAAAATGAGCCTTCAAAGCAACTGTCAAACGTGCGGTGTTGGTTCTCCGGATACCGCAATCGTTCCCTATCGACTAATGAAAACGGTTCCCCGAATACGGGCGTGGCATGCTTTACAGAAATCTCGAGCATCCCGCTATACGAGCCCTATCGATGAATCAAAATTAGCCTATAAGTGAAAATAAGATATTAAGTTTGCAACAGTTGATAAAATAATTGTACATTTATGAAAGCAATTTCAGAAGCAACAGTTAGTAGTTTCAGTCTCAGGCGCAGTATATGATTCTCAAACTTTAGGACAAACCATTATTTTTTCGTGAATGTTTCACAAAAAAGTTTCAACGTCTGGCTCTTTAAAGTGCGCCTGCTAACTCTTAATCAAGATGGTTTAAAATGCTACCAAGAACTCTGCTGACCTCTCTAAAACCCATCGAATCGAGCTCCGTTAACAACCCGAAAATAACTCATGTTCCACGCCCGAGGGTAACTTCATTAGATCATTATTTTATGGGCCCCAAATTTGGGCATTAAAGCCTATTATTTGGGCCAATATCAGGCCAATTATGGGCCTTCTCGGAATGCTGATGATTTGTATCGGGTAGGTATGCGCTGATTTTAAAAAACTAGTTTTGAATGGGCGTGAGACGGGGGCAGACAAAATAAAATTAGTGCTTGTTAATTATTTTAGAGGAAGTTGAAGTGAAAGCTGCCTAGTTTATTTATAGTTTTAATTTTAAGATTTATGCTTTTTTGTGTTTTGTTCTATGTTGTAAACTCCAAAAACATAAAAACATGATCTTTATTATACTTAAATTGAGCGTCGAAACTATCCCTAAATACAGATTACTCAGTGATCTGGGGCCCAAGTCTGCTATTTTTATAAATTCGTTACTCCAACACAAACCCATTGTCATTTTGCTAAAAGTTCGTAATCTGCTAAATTCATAATGGTCGATCATTGGTCGGTCAATGGTCTCGTAATATAATTGTATTACAATGGCATTTTGAACATTTATTCATGCCAGATTTCATTTATACATATATATTTTTACATATTATTTATTAGTGTTATAAGCAATCTGAAGTAGTAGGAAGTTGGAAGTTTAGTAGGAAAATTAAGTTTAAGTTAAGTTTTTAGTTTATTTTGTAGTGGTCCTCTTAAAGCTACATTCAATTTGATTGAACAGTAATTAAAGATCTAAAAGACCATATTTATGGAAGTTTCAGAGGTGATGCAGCAATCCCAGGGGTCATCCTCAATTTCAAAAGGTTTTAAGTCTTTTTCAAGCTATTTCTAGGATCATACTGTAATTGTAGGAGTCATACTGCAATATCAGGGGTTATACTACAGTTACAGGGGTCGCTGCAATTTATAATGTCATACGTCAATGTCAAGGGATAGTACAACAATATCAATATAATAATTATGGTGTACATCATATCAACAGTACTTATTCTATTTATTTATTTTCTGTCATAGGTTTCACGACAACTTTAGGCAGTCAAAGGTAGTTCTATAGTTCTAGGGGCTATTTTGTAACTTCTGTAACCTCAATTTTCACACAACATGAATAGTGTGTAACAATCAAAAGTTCTTTCAAACAAAGCAGACAAGCAAGTAGGCTGGAATTAAACTAAGAAAAACAAGAGCATGGCAGCTACAGACGGTAATTAGCGCAGCGTATTACTGAACATCGTGCTGCGCCAGCGCCGGTCATGTAGGGACAGTAGAAAAAGGAGGCCTAAAGACTAGGCTAAACATTTTATCTATTATAGGGAACAATTGGATAAAAAATAGGGAAAGATAATATATCAGGTATGTATTCATACACGAAATATTTTAAGAGAAACATCTTTAGGTGGTAAAAAAGCCATAGCAACGAAAAAAATATTTATCTAATTGTTTTTGTTTTTACGTAGGTATTATAATTTTAAAATTGCTTAAAACATTTTGCAAAAAACCTTTACTTACTTATTCTATGAATTACCCACCCGGACGTGATGACGGTAATTAATTTTATCTTTGACTGTAGGTACATACATAAACTGCATGCATACAGCGTGCTAAAAAGTTGCAATATCAATAATGTTAGACTACGCGGCAAATTATTCCTTGTGCTCAAATCAGTTGGACAAAATAGTTCTACGGGGAAGGACCCGTGGCGGCGCGGCGCGGGCGCGATTCCTCTTGATGATTAATATAATCAGATTAAGTAATTTTAGGTTATTTAATTATTAAATAATATACGTAGATTTAAAAAAAACTCATTTCCATGGCTTCTTTACCTCTTTTTATTTTTTTGGTGTATCTCTTAAAATATTTCGTGTATGAGTAGATACATTTTATATATATGAGATAATATAAGATATATATGCAATATCAGAGATAGAAGATGTTTGTTACCATCCTAGAGATACATCCTGCTGAAATATCTTATGCGCCTGGTTATTGAAACAAAATTTCAGCCGGGATACTGACTTATATTCTCTATTTTCGTCTTTTGTTTTTTGGTCATGTTCTAAAAAGATGCTCAAGTATGAACAATTGTTTATTTTTATGCCAACGTATAAGCTCGTGGCCTTCATCTTATTTACCTGATGGTAAGTGATGATCAGGCTGAAGGCGGAAGTGAGCTTATTTCAAGACTAGCAGATTTCTATCTTACTCAAACCTAGTTTAAATCGAAACTCATGTTTAACCACCGTTGTATGGAACTGCCAGGAAGAGATAGGGTAATTCAGATAGCCTTATAAATAAGTATAATTTATACGAACGATATCCTTATTACGTAACTATGAATGCGCCAGTTCCTGCTCTAAATAATAATTCAATTATTATGCATGCAACTGCACCCAAATAATAGACATTACTAGTTTTTGTTAGTCATTAAAGGTCAAATTGGACATTTCAATAATAATTCCTCAATCACCACCTAATCAATTTTGTCAATATATGTAACTACTCTAAAATTTAATCTTTTTTAATCTGATTATTTATTTTAATTATATGCTACCGACTATTAATTTTAAATATATGGCATATTCTAAATTCTTATTTAGAGCTGTGACATGACATTAATGAAATATCGATTATTTTATTTTTCGAACTAATTTATTGTCAACGTCGACCGCTTCATTTTTTATGCGATGCAGGAAAGGTTAATGGATAACGATTATAAAGGCCTTTTAAGATTTTCCATTTAAAAACTTTCGTCCCTTATTTAACACACCTTTAGGGGATGAATTTTCAAAAATCCTTCCTTAAAGAAGGTGTCGTTATACAACGTGTCCCGAAATTAACGCACACCAACAAACACTCAATTAGAATATTATGTTATAATCATAATACATACACTGAATTTTTATTATTATGTCTTAAACATTGATTATTTATTAAACTAATTATACTGATTGTAGGAGAAAATTGTGGTCACATTACAAATTCACGCACGTATAAGGGTCTAACGTAGTAGGTACTTCGTCCATTTTGGTTGGTTTTGACTGTACAGTGTAAGTGTGACTGTAATTTACGTAGTTGAAATTATTTATGGGATAAAAGATTAGGTACATTAAAAATTACAGAAATTCATTCAGTAAACGATTCTGAACAAACTACTTTCCTATTATGCATTAATTAAGTTATACATTGTATGGAACTCTTCTACAAAATTTCACACTTCTAGGCCTGCGGTTTAGGCTGTGCGTTGTCTTCAATAAATGAATTTAAGATTTTAATTAAGTAGAAGATAAACAAAGAATTAATTTATTTATTTATTTATTGATTTATCACAAACACTGCTATCCTTACAGGAAAAAATCCTAATGCGATAGCGTGGTCCTTAATTAAACTATCTTAACTACTACTACCACTACTACCTTATTTACTACTATCTTATTTTAAGAAACTTAGAAATCACAATTCACGTAATATGTACAATCAAAAATATTAATCTCGTACCAAAGAAACACTATTTAAATTCACATCGACTAGTGTTGCGCTGCTATCGATACGGGGCGTGTCCACATATAACTCACAGGCTATTACCGCTCCACAGCATTAACAAATATTTAAACATATTATACACGAGCAAAAAACGTGCGCGCGCAGCCCCTTGTGACGTAACAGCGCGTTTAAAAATGGAAGATTTTTTTCTTTTACAGTAAATGTGCGTGCTGACTGTACTGTTGTTTGAATTTGGAAGAGTAATGGGAGTTTTGAATTAGAATCTAAACTTTTTTAATGTTACAAATACGGAATCTAACTGCAGCAAATCTTATAAGCTTAACTTTGAACTTTAAATCCAATTATTACTATCTAACACTAAAATAATTATATTATGTA
This sequence comes from Dryobota labecula, assembly GCA_947523025.1. Lineage (NCBI taxonomy): Eukaryota > Metazoa > Arthropoda > Insecta > Lepidoptera > Noctuidae > Dryobota > Dryobota labecula. The sequence continues at coordinate 3,035,836 of OX383305.1, read as the reverse complement.
CAAGAGTTCGTCGACATCGCTGACAGTGGGAAAAGTGTCCAAAAGGTTAGCTTTGACACGTTGGATGGCAATGTTGGTTCTTTAGCCTAAGAATAGGCCAGCCCTATGGTCACGTGAAGAGTCGACCAACCACTTGGCGATGTCCCGAAATCCACGGTGAGCACTCGGACCACGGTTCCATTGTTTCAACGCCATTATTACTGGCTAATATGGCAATATTTATTTAGAGAGAATCTCAATTTTCGATATCAATCAGGATCACAAAACATGGTCCTGCTTAAAATTTATCTCACTCCTTAATAAGATGATAAACTCAAAACTTAATAATAAAGTATCAATTTAAACAAAAAATCCCAATAATTCTAAGAACCACATTTGCACCTTACCACACCATTTAATCAACGAGCCACCCTAAAAAAACGTTGATTAATCACCAATACGATATAAACGACCAATAATAAACGCGTTAACTAAAAAATCATTACGGAACCCTTTCCAATACGAAAATAAAGGCATGCCCACATAATTGGGGCTCGAACAAATTTCATTGATATTCCGTGATGGGAAAAAAACACAAAACGAGTTGTCGATGAGATGTGTTCTGGCCCGATATTCTGAGAACGATTCTACCAATTTTCTCTTACATCCTCCTCGCACTTTACTTCACTAACCATTAGGGTTAATTTTGAACGTTTCGGTGGGAAAAGTAACTTGGTATTTTTATAATAGGCCACTTACGAGCAGCGCAAATCGCCAAGAATTGCTTCGTCTCAACAAGGTGTCAATTTGGTAAAGTTATGAAAGTTTTCGTTTCTGAGAACTATTTGTTTTAAAGTTACGCCCGTGGACGTTCAGCTGTTTATTATGTGCATTGATTGCGTCCGAGCGTGTTTTATTGAATGCGAACGTCGATAGAATGGGTTATGAATTGGTGCTGATGCTGCGCAGGCGACGGTGATATGCGATTGTGTGAAGGGATTATGGGAGAGGCGTTACTAAAATAGACTTTTATAGACCTGTGTGGTGGTATTTGTTTTAATATTGCAGGAATAGCGAAAAACATTTTGTAAATCTGAAGGAAAAGCGTCTACTCCTAGCTGCTTTTGACTGCTCTTACCCACGGATTCGTTTATGTTATGTTTTTGGCTCATTGGATGAAATATCAGTACAGTAAATGACGGCTAGATTGACTTAATTGTATGTAGTTATTTATTTACTGTAAGATAAATGCATAAATGACCTATTATACCAGTCCCTAAGATATATTGACGTGTGTGAATTGAGTTGACCTTAAGATATCAGGACAAAATATATTATTTTTTCATGAATTAGTTGCAATTCAATGTTATATCCATTATGAAATTATTTCCATAACTAGTAACACAGTACCTAGTAATTATTAATACCTACACAAGAGAGACAGAGAGAGTTATATCTCTTCTCTCACATGTAACGCCATGTGCCTAAACGTAACGCATCCTTGAAATTTCACTCAATTCTGGTCCAATTATCACTTCAGAAGTTTCACTTACCAAAAATAATCCCATCGATATTAAACTTATTCAAACATCGACCTTATCCCAACCCTAAACCGTAACGAGATTTATATCATATCATTATGCATAAAATATTTCTTTTAAACGTATAATTAGTTAATATTAATATTTTAAATTATATATTTTGTCCCGAGGTTGGCTGTGATATTAATAGCGGGTTCGTTTGCTTTATTTATAATTATCAGTTCTTTAATGAATTCTGTTAACGGGCAGTTTATGGCTGTGAGGCTATGACAGGTACGGTGTGGATTGAGAAATATTATAGGTTAATTTTTTTAGGCGTTTTGGAAGAAATTATAGTGTTGTGTTTATTTATTTGAGATTTAAACAAAATAAAATATGGAATAGTTATTTAAATATCATTTTGACGCTATCGAAATGGGCATTTTGCCTAAATTGTGTTTTTGTTCAAGTTTTTACGAAAGACACGCTACTGATTACTAAATAAAATCTATGGCGCTAGGCCTAACCTAACCTAGACGAAAATAGTTTAAGCTGAATTACTTGCTTACTTGGCAAGGTAGCAAAAAAAAAAAGAAAAGATATTCGAAAATAAACACTACTTTAAAACCAACACCACTAAAGCACTAACAATCTCTACTTACTCAAAAAGAAAATGGCGTGAAAATATGCACATAAGTAAACATACACGCTCATATACCAAACTTTACTGCAAAATGTCTGCACTTATAGCCATTAACTCACGAACACTTCTCAAGACAACCCCTAAAATTTCGCTCAATTACCCTTTATGTGGGTAATTTGCGATATACTGGCAACACTGGTTGGTATTACCCCATAACGATCACAAATCTACACTTGCAGATCAAAAACAAAAATCTCCTTAAAATTCTACGGCTTAAATACTTTTGTGGCTGCAAAATTAATTTTGTTAGAGTCAAAATTCGTTGAGATCTTGCTATATAAATTTGATCTTAATTTTTAATATGTTAGGGTTGAAAATTGTTTTGTGAAGATTGCTGTCCATCGGTAAACATCGAGTTAGCACCGGGCCATTATTGAATTTACTTTATATAATAATGGTTAATCACCAGAATGCATCGTTCGATGCTGCCTTGTTACTGAGAGCAATAGTGATGTGCTGTGCTGTAGGGATTTTGGTATCGATAAATTATTATTTTAAGTAGTATACCAATGGAATTCAATTATTCTTTCAGACAAGTTTAATCCACAATTCTAAATTATATATGACAGAGATGGTAGTTGGATTTTGTAAGATATCTTTAAAAATACTAACAGTATGGTAGTAATAGTAGGAACTGCATCTTCCTTTCTGCTAGCCAACCACATTACGTCAAACAGAGCTACGTAATAACGTTTTTATGAATAGCGTTTGGCTTGAATGGTCTCCGATAGTTGCTAATAGAACATTATTCGTAACGTCATATCAGTAGGAGTAATGAAATTGACATTCGTATTGTGTATGTATCGAGTATGTATCTATACATCTATGTGCAGTTTTTCGTATCTAATTTTTTATATGTAATCAATTTATGGTGTAACATAATGAAGAAGTATTCTATCTATCTACCCATCTGACTGTTTGGACTGTTTCGAATCGTTTTCAGTTTATTTCGTAAATATATATTTTTGATAAATCTTTATTTTGTAAAAAAGGAAAGAGATAAAAAAAACAAAAAACGATCCGACGGTTCCGTTACAAGTCAACTGAAACTGTTTTTATTCTAGATTCGGTAAAATATTATCATGTTTCTGTGATTTTGTTTAACATCATTTCAGCCGAACGACGTCCACAGCTGGACATAGGCGTCCCCCAAGCACCGCCACCTTGACCGGTTCCGTGCTTCCCGCATCCAGCGGATTTCTGCGGCTTTCACAAGGTCATCAGCTTTTGTTTAACAAAAGCAACAAATTAGACAGGTCTTGTCGCAATAATCCAGTGCTAATACGCCAGAACGGGAGAAAGGTCAATCTGTCGATATATTCTATCGACACGTCCCCACTCAAATAGCCGGCGGCGACCGGGCGCAGGGCGTGGCACTCATTTTCCCGCCGTAATTTATACCCGCATCGTTAAATAATACCGCTCACACTTGCCACTTTCCTGGACCATAAACACGCACCCATTTTAATTAAGCTTTCATTAGTTTAGATTCGAGATATAAACCTTTAAGTTTAAACAAGCTAGGTGAAGTTATGGCGGTCATCTTAGAAGCCCTTACTAATTACGTTGAGATTAATAAAACAGAAATTACTGCTATCAGGCCTGATGCAGTTAGGTCCAAGGAAAAGCTGTCTTTACGTGTTGCTTTTCTTTGTTCGGATAAGGTTTCAGATTCGGTCTGCCTCGTTGCTCGCAAGTGCTACTGCTGAGCATGAGGTCCTGGGTTTCATTTCTAGGTTGGCGAAAGTTTTATTAGATTTTTCATAAGGAACTTCTCACTCAAAGTCAAATCATTCATTTCAAATAGGCACATAAAAGGCACTTTTGAACGTCAAACACTTCCAAAAAAATATTAATTTATTCTAGTTGCCTCTTCCAAAAGGTAGTTATATATTATTTCAATGTTTTATTTTACCACTTCGTCGGAAAGAACCCTGTATTTATGTATTTTCTAAACCAACAAAAACCATGATAAATGATACACCGTTTTTAAATAACTGATACACCACCTAACAGGGCAAATATTACATTCAGTCCCATGTATTACCATCACACTTTGGCTAGTAATAGGAAACTATGTTACAATGTTGGAAAACTCCCATAATTTTCTCGGGAGTTATGACAGGTGCCTGAGCTTATAAATAATATTAGTGGAATGTAACTGCCCCGCTGTAAGGCAAAGATATGTTCTCATAGAGAGAAGGAATGAACATTGATCAACATCCAACTCACTGTGTGTATGATTTCCGTCCAGGTTATCTCTTATAGTTTTCAAACAAAAATATCGACTGTTTTCCTCGAGGGAATAAACGGAAGTACACCTATAATAGTACAAGTATACATACATTTAAGTAATTAAGTAAATTTTAACATAATAATTTAACTATGTATGTATTCTTAAAAATTATATGTGTTTTTGGCCTACTCTTGACTTCAAGCTTGCCTGATGGAAAACGATGAACAAGCGTGCCCAGAAGATGACTATTCTCTCATGCTTTGAAAGCAGACGGGTTATATGTGGAAGGGAACTCAGACGCTGGCAGAGTTCCACACTTTGGCTGTGCGCATAATAAATGTGGAGGGGAAGCGCTGAGTACGACAAGTCAGTATATCGACCAAGTGCGGATGGTACCCTGCAGAACGTCTGGTTGTCTGGTAGTGAAAGGAAGATGGTGGGATCAGGTCGTGGAGCTTCTGCGCACACCCTCCGAAGTACATTCTGTAGAAGACTGACAAACAAGCAACATTACGCCGAGGAGCCAGGCTGTGAAGCCTAGCCTCCAGCCCCTCGTCGCCTATGAGCCTTTTTGCTCTTGTAAAAACTCAAGCCGCCCTTGATACACGTTTATCCTAGAGGCATCATACTTTGTAATACCTACATTATTTCTAAGATTTATACTGTACTAGCTATTGCCCGCGGCTCCGCCCGTGTGGATGTCAGTTATCGTGTAAAAAAGTAGCCTATGTCCTTCTTCATATCCCAGGCTAAATCTTTGCCAAATTTAAAGACGATCGGCTCAGCGGCTTAGGCGTGAAAACGTAACATACAGAAAACAGAGTTACTTTCACATTTATAATATTAGTATGGATTTTGCCGTATGGTGCCGGACGTTAAGAATAACACTACCCCATTTCTTTTCGATTTTTCAATCGACAGATAAGTTTTACCGGAGGAATAAATATGACAGTTTGACAGCTTTTGCGTACAAAATATGTCAAACCGCCATTTTTATTCTTCAGATAAAAGTTATCAGGCTATTGAAAAATCGACCCGAAGGGACATACTAAAGAATGAGAAGCAGCGTTCTTTATGCATTTTTAACACCATACTACGATCGCCAACCCGCCTGCCAAGCGTGGCGATTATGGCAACCCTCCCCGCAATTGGGTGAAGCCTATTTCCAGCAGTGAACATCTTTCGGCTGAAATGATGATGGATTTTACCAATTATAATTATAGAATTTTTTTAAATTTTTTTTTGTCATTTCGCAAGTTTTCATCAGCGTAAGTCAGTAATATTCAAAACTAACTTAGTTAAAGTGTAATGTGGATAGTGCTGAAAGTAGTTTACGATAATGGCTTAAGCATAAGCATAATTAGACTATAATTTTCCCACTGCTGGGACACAGGCCTCCTCCCTTCGAGAGAGAGTGGGCTATAATCTAATACGCGGGACCAGTGCGGGTTGGCTCTAGGACATGCCGGGTTCCTCACGATGTTTTCCTTCACCGTTTTGAGAGCAATGGTGAAGAAATTATTCACACAAAGTAAAGCGCCTGCCTGGGTTCAAACCCACGACCTACAACTCGTAAGTCGGGGCCGTTATCACTGAGCATAATGGCTTCATCATTTCAGCCGAAAGACGTCCACTGCTGGACATAGGCCTCCCCCGAAAGGAGGGGAATTTGCCATAATCGCCACGCTTGGCAGGCGGGTTGGCGATCGCAGTATGGTATTAAAAATGCATAGAGAACGCTGCTGCCCATTCTCTAGTAAGTCCCTTAGTCGCCTTTTACGACATCCACGGGAAGAAATGGGGCATAATGGCTTACCTACTAGTTAATATAGTGAATTAGTGTTTCAAACAAGAAAAACCCCATAAAATGGTGGAAGCGTGGGCAAAGGGTAGGTTTTACCATGCAAGTAAATGCCTTAGAATAAATTAGAAACCACATTACGAGCTTTTAATATACAGAAATTTCGCTCAAACAGGTCAAAAATCAAAAGTCATTTCGCTCATTGGCAAGAAGGGTGACATAACAGAAAAATTGGTTGTCTGTAAATTCTGTTTACGGATGATAGTTTACGAGTAACGTGACAACGTCATAACAAAACATTGATGCGGCGCAAGCGTACAACGAGCGTAACGGGACAACGAGCGTAACGGGACAATGAGCGTAATGGGACAATGAGCGTAACGGGACATTTTCTTGCATGCAGCCGTTCATCGATTTATTAGACGTTGTCTCGTCAAAAAATCTGCAATTGTGAATTAAGTATATAGCTGAACGCGTCAATTTTTATTCTTTTTGCTACAAGATATTACGCTAAGCCTTAAAAAAAATACCCTTTAGCCAGAAAGGTGTGAGTTTATTTGCTCTTTTTGCATTATGTCAAGTTTCTCGCAAATGAACGATTTATTCAAATAAGGCTGAGAATCGGAACTTTTTGAACATCAAAATGACATAAGACAGTGCCCAAAAACGCCCTTCACCACTTTCTAGTATTTTAGCTAGGAAGAAGTAAGATTTGTGCCTGAGATCGTAAGTTTCGTGTAATTCTTCCATACAGTAGTAGTAGTCTACATTAGTCTTCTGAATTTCAACAAAATATAAAACTGATCTTTTTATGTTTGAGCCGTTTGGGGTTGAAACACTAGGGCTATGAGCCCACTTTGTTTTGCGATACATCGCCAAGCAGTTAGTCTTTACGTGACCAGAGGGCATGGTCTATTTTTTGGCCAAAGAATCAGCATTTCCATACAACATGGCAATGCTGCCAGCCTTTTGGACACATTTCCTGTTGACAGCGAAGCGATCGAAGTTTTGGATGCCTTTTGATTCTTTCCCCTGCCATTTTTACTTGCTCATATTATTATTATCATTTTAAGATTGTTAGCTTTTAAAACTGTTCTTGTTTTATTTTTTGTCTCTTCGGCGATCCAATGAACACCAACAGTGAGGCTTTCAAGTGAGTTTTTGCGCCAGTTTTTGTTTAAGTCCTAATACAGACGACGTAACACCTTCAATTATGTTAGACATTGACGTTTGCGGAATAGATTCAGTCAAGACCAGCCATCAGCCAACCTTATTATATTCACAGAAAACATACCAACTGACAGGTTCATAAATTCTTAACCAACAAAAATTATGCCTAAGATACGTAGTGAAAAAAGCCTTTAACGAGGGCAGATGTTTTAAAAAACCATTACAGAGTCTATGGACTAGTAAATTGGAAAATTATGAAACAATAAATTATTGAAATCATATAATTTCATAGAATTACGAACGTAATCGTGGGGCAAGCTTACTGTCATTATAAAGACATCAACGCGGTTTAACCTTTCAGAAACAGTTATGTGGGTGAAAACTTAAAAAGCGGTCAAGTGCGAGTCGGGCTCGCACACGAAGGTTCAGTTCCGCCGTTTAACACTTCATACTTTGAGCGTCGCGTGTCGCGCCTGTTTGTAGGAGCCTTAATACGGCCCATGATCACATGAATAAAATATGACTAAAATGTTAATGGACGGATGAGAGGGGCCTAAGATCGAGAGACGTGGCATGCAATCGAATAGGTATAAAGTACCTAGATGTACCGCTATAAGCTGACTGATAATGATGGTGACGTCATCGTCGTCGTAGTGCCGTGTGGTGCCGGACGTAAAGAATAGCACTACCCCATTTCCTCCCGTGGATGTCGTAAAAGGCGACTGAGGGACTTACTAGAGAATGGGCAGCAGCGTTCTCTATGCATTTTTAACACCATACTGCGATCGCCAACCCGCCTGCCAAGCGTAGTGATTATGGCAAATCCCCCCCTTTTGGGGGAGGCCTATGTCCAGCAGTGGACGTCTTTTGGCTGAAATGATGATGAATGATACTTTGAGCGATGGCCATTTTTGCGTGGATCTGACGCATATTTTCCTTCAACTTGTTCTTTCTTGTGCAACCGCAAATAAACGTATTTTCTTTCTTTATTTTTTCACGTTTCTTGTATTATTTGTTGTTTTAGCGGCTATAGTACACACTCTGTGAAAACTTCAAGTGTCTACATTATTACGATTCGAACGATATAGCCCAGACAGACGAACGGATAGACAACAGAGTCTTAGTAATAGAGCACCATTTGGGTACGGAACCCTTAAAAGTATTAATTTTAAATGATTAACTGTTTATAGTTAATTATAGGTGGTTTACTAGGTTTGGGTTTAAGATTCGTTTGAGTTGACAGTCAGGTTTGCATGAACGTATAATTAATTAATGGATAGGTTGGTAATACCTACATTAAAATGGTGAATGGTGAACGTTATTACGTTTATATTAAACTTTTAAAGTATTTTCATTACAGTACCCCAAACATTATTTACAATAAAGGCTATTAGGCTGGATCTCCTATTTTTGAAAATTCCTTTCCCTTTTTTATTGAGGAAAAAATACAAAATTTCAATGACGTTTCGGAAAGATTGTTCCAAATTAACATGCATTCGGCCTTAACCTTAATTCATTACTGCTGTTTCGGCCCTAAATTAATATATTTCCTTCGCGCTTCCCATTTATGGAAGTACACTCACCTTTTAGACAAAATGGACCAAATTATCCGGCATACATTAACTTCGATTTTAAATGTGGCCATGGACGACCGAGCTTGGGCTCAAGCTTCTCTTCCCATTCGTATGGGAGGCCTCGGTGTCCGCAAAATTTCTAGTATTAGTTTACCGGCTTTCATTTCCTCGGTTCATGGCGCTGAGAAATTAATCAGGAAAATCCTAGCCTCCACACTGATTGATTTTGATGTGCCATGCTTTACCGAGGCATTGGATGCCTGGAAACTCGCTTGCCCGAATTCAGATCCACCCGACAATCCATCTTCACAGAGACGGTGGGATGAGCCGCTCTGTAGGGTAGTACAGAACAATTTACTTAACACTTCTGCTACTTCTGCGGAGCGTGCGCGCCTGCTGGCTGTGGGTGGGTGGGAGTCGGGTCTTTGGCTTCATGCACTACCATCGTCGAACATAGGCACTTTTTTTGACGACACTACTTTCCGCCTCGCTGCTTCCCTACGACTAGGAGCTCCTTGTTGTTCTCCCCATCGCTGTCACTGTGGCGAGGTTGTCAACAGCCTAGGACACCACGGCCTGTCCTGCAGTCGAAGTGCGGGTCGCTTAGCGCGGCACGCAAACATTAATGACATCATCCGACGAGCTCTTGTCTCCGTCGGCGTTCCAGCTGTATTAGAACCCAATGGCTTGGCACGCGACGATGGCAAGAGACCGGACGGCATGTCTTTATTTCCTTGGAAGGTAGGTAGGCCTTTAGTGTGGGACGCAACTTGTGTCGATACTCTTGCGCCATCCCATCTTCCTGGCTCGGCGTGCTGTGCTGGCGCTGCTGCTGCGGCTGCTGAAAACCTCAAGCGGCGAAAGTATAGTAACTTGATCGGTAACTATATTTTCGAGCCGTTTGGGGTTGAAACCCTCGGGCCGTGGGGTCCCAGTGCTCATTTATTGTTCAATGAAATCTCCAAAAGGCTGGTTGACACTTCCCGTGACCCAAGGGCTGGCTTTTATCTTGGCCAGAGGCTAAGCATTGCCATACAACGTGGCAATGCTGCCAGTCTCTTGGGTACATTACCAGTCGACAGCGATGCGGAGGTATTTTTCGACGCCATATTTTAGTTCATTTTGTTATTAGTTTTATTTAGTTTAGGTTAATTTATTTTTAATTATCTTGATTTAATTTATACAAATATCTCATTAGTACAATAAAGGCTGGACAAATCTTTTACTAATTTATGTGAGTAATTATTTTTTTTCCTTAAAAAGTATTTTTCAGAATGGTTTGCGAATAAGTAATAACAGCCGCACGGGTCGATCGATTAGATGAAGCTACGCTTACTGCGGTTGGTCCGTGGATGGGTGAACATCTTTACATATCAAGACTCCTCCGTGCCTTGGTAAGTACGTTAAGCCGTTGGTCCCGGCTGTCATTCGTGGATCTTTGACTGTCGTTACGGGTCGTCAGAAGCCGGTAAGTCTGACAACCAGTCTTACCAAGGGGTATCGTATTACCCGGTAAAAGGTTGTGGATGTCAGATAGGCAGTCGCTCCATGTAAAATACTGGTATTCAGCTGCATCAGCTTGGACTGGAAGCTGACCTCAACATAGTTTGGAAAAGGTAAATGAAATAGGAATTTTCAGAAGCCTCACTTACTTTATCTACACAGTAGAGTAGTAAGGTTCTTTTATTTAGTTTTACAGAAAATAATGTATTACTTAGCTACCTAAGTGAAACATTATTTTCTTAAAAACTTTAAAAAAATTAAGAAAGTAAAGATAATTTCAGGTTCTACAGCACTTTGAGTATGTTTCGATGCAAAGTGATGTAAGTAACGCCATCTATGGATATTAATCGGCACTTGTTTCAAACAATCGATCGTTATTTTGAAGTCTATAAAAATTTTTAGTTATAAGAAGTCGTAAAAATACTGTTTCTATGAAAGGCACATAGGTAGTCGACGATTAAATAAAATTTGGATTGTTTTGTTCTAAGTTGTTTAGCTGTGAAACCCTCAGGCCGTGGGGACCGAGTGCGGCATGGTTTGTACAACCAAATCTCCAAACGGCTGGTGGACACTTCCCTTGACCCAAGGGCTGGCTTTTACCTTGGCCAGAGCTAAGCATTTCCATACAACGTGGCAATGCCGCCAAACTCTTGTGTACAAAAATTTATCCGCATCACTGTCGACTGGTAAGTCGACAGTGATGCGGATAAATTTTTCGACGCCATATTTTAGTTTGTTAATAGTTCAAGTTAGGTTAAGTTATTATATTTTTTATTTTAATACTTTGTTAGTTAATGTATAAGGAGTTTATTCAGTGTACATATTTTTAACCTCTTTTATAAATTCCAGATGTCCAATAATGAAGATGGACTGTAGCACCTAGCAAATTGACTTTTTAAAGTTGTTTGACCTTACAATTTAAATATTTCCCATTGTATTGGAGGATTATCGATTTGCCCAGTCTCTCACTAAGTTAACTCTTTGCTTGTGAACTACCATAAGCCAAGCACTAAGTAACTTGAGTAGAACAAATTAACGTTTAGGTATATCTGTATTATTTGACCTAGGGACAAACTTTATAACTTTATCGTCATATTAGAAAAGCGCAAACCGGTATTCCCGGGGAACGCCCTAGGAGGACATCATCATTCATCATTTCAGCCGAAAGACGTCTACTGCTGGACATAGGCCTCCCCCAAGCACCGCCACCTCGACCGGTTCCGTGCTTCCCGCATCCAGCGGATTCCTGCGGCTTTCACAAGGTCATCAGTCCACCTTGTGGGAGGCCTTCCTACGCTACGTCTTCCGATACGCGGTCGCCACTCCAGAACCTTTCGGCCCCAACAGCCATCTGTTCTGCGAGCAATGTGCCCTGTCCATTGCCACTTAAGGCGACGATAACCAACTTTTAATAAATTTATACTGAAGATCACGTCTAAACAAATAGTGTTAATGATTTGGTAAAAATATATGTCAAATAAGAGCATTTTTTTAATAACTTAATATATTATTATTTTAGATTATGCTTATATTACATAGTGAAATAAATTTGTAAAATTATTTCTAACGTGGATAAAAAACTGATATTCACGCAAAATCTATCAAGCGTATTTTTCTTAAACCTTCACCTTTTTAAAGATAATTTAACTATAGATCGTTTAGTATACGTGTTTTATTAAAATACCTTTTATTTTATATATAATAAATTAATAATGCGTCTTATTTCGAACAGCGCTCCTGGATGGGTGAGTCCTATTACTGACTGGATGAACGACGCGTTGCCTGAGCTCAGTACCTACAGTATACGCAAGCTAACCACTAAAGGCCACTGGCATATATCTGCGCCTTAAGTTCGGCAATTCTTCGAGCTATGTCGGTTACCTTGGTTCTCCTGCAGATCTCTTCATTTCTGATTCGATTACGTAGGGAATCTCCAAGCATAGCCCTCTCCATTCCCCTTTGGGTGACCTAGGAGGACATATAGTGACCTAACTGGTGATGTTCTTCAGAAAGATCAGGTGCGTAGTACTTGCACTCGTCTTGCGTGTGTGTCCAGATATATGAACATAAACGAAGCAAAAGGAGTATTTAAGGAGCGTAGCAGGTGGTGTTCTATAGTTTCTGCCTACCCCCATGGGGTGATGGTGTGAGTTTATGTTATGTTATGTTTGTTAAACCGTAAGAATAAAAGTAGAGCAGTCAAAGAAAAATAAATGGTGAAAAAGGATATTTATTTCCCAACTTTGTTGGGTTCGGCTTTCAGTCTAACTGGATGTAGCTGAACACCAGTATTTTACATGGAACGACTACCTATCTGACCTCCTCAGCTCAGTTACTGAGTAATACGATAACCCTTGGTAAGACTGGTTGTTAGACTTTCGGGCTTCTGACGACTCGTAACAACTGTCAAAGAATTCACGAATGATAGACGGACCGAGGTACGCAGGGGTATGTAAAGATGGTCATCCATCCACGAACCAACCACGGCAAGAGTAGCTTAACCTGAACGATCGACCGGTGCGGCTATGAAATAAAGATGACATTTACATTTTATGAGCTTCTGATCGAATGTCACTCTGAAGCGCTTTTATTGACATTTATTTATTAATGTAAGCCTTTTCAGAATAGTCGCCCATAATTATCATTTTTCACACTTCACAACTTAACTTACCAAGTGATCATCCGATAATCCATACAACTTACAACTCCACACATTACAACCGAAAAACAAACTTTAACTTTAAAGAAATAAAGTATATAATCCTTAATTTTCAGCTCAAAATAAAAAGAAGTAAGTTACAAGTACTCTCGCGCATTTACAAATAATTGGAACTAACCAGTCGACCAATCAGGACACAGCAAGCTTGAGCACTATTGTCTCTGTCGTGTCGTCTCGCTCGTGGCTGTATATATCAGGACTGTCTGTTTCTTTCTTCGCTATGATTGGAAAATTGGTGAGTGTTGTCATCTCGCTCGGATACTACTGGTTTTGGATATAGGCCTATTTTTAAGTTAGTTAGGCCTAGAGTTTCTATAGGCTTGACAAAGTTGAATATGTTTTCTCTCATTGCCAATATTTTTACTTACAGGAATTCAATTTAATTTGAATACGTTTAGAATTATAATAGCTAATAAGAAATAACTGACTCATTGGTCTAGTGGTCACAAACGCTATTAACTGCTGAGCGTGAGGTTCTGGATTCGATTCCTGGGTAAGGGCAGTGTGTCAGTGCAAGTATTATTGGGGTTTTCCATCTGGAATTTCACAACATAACATAAGATCCGGTCTGATTAAAGACATAATATTGTATAACTCCAGTGACATTAAATTTATTTTATGTTGGATTGTATAATGTAATGACTTAATTAACATAATTAAATTTAACTCCTAAAAATAACTTAGTAATAATGATTATTGATTGATTTTTGATATTTTGTATTGCTTGACTTACCAATTTTTTTTGTTTTGCATTTTCGTGGTGTACAATAAAGTACATATGAATAAATAAATAAATGATTGTATTTATTACGTATCTTTTATTTTTATTTTTTCATTACTTACCTACACTACACAGATATAGTCATATCATTATCTCGTGACTGAGAAGGAATTATGAAAAACGGCTCAATTAACTATATCGGTAAGTGTGTCTAGAATTTTCTAATGTAACCTTTTTTAAAGTTTCATATTGAGACACGAAGCAACAAAATTCGATCTAGAGGAATGTGGCCGTTTTTATTTATTCCTTCTCAGTCACGAGATAATATGTTTTTAAAGTGGCGCTAGTGGACCAGTGACAACGCTCTTAAGTCAGATAGTATCTGTGTTTTTGTGTGTTATTGTATAGTGTTTCATCATCATCATCATCATCATTTCAGCCGAAAGACGTCCACTGCTGAACATAGGCCTCCCCCAATTGGGGGGGGGAGGTTGCCATAATCACCACGCTTGGCAGACGGGTTGGCGATCGCAGTATGGTGTTAAAATGCATAGAGAACGCTGCTGCCCATTCTCTAGTAAGTCCCTTAGTCGCCTTTTACGACACCCACCACGGAAGGAAATGGGGTGGTGCTATTCATTACGTCCGGCACCACACGGTACAGTGGTTATTACTGATAATTAGACAACATAACGACATTTAAACACATATTTTTTCTGAAATGTATTACACATAAGTATTGTATTTTTATAAGTTTTGATTCAATTTATGTTAATTTCACTATTAATGTGCAGCAAACCGGCATTAATGTTTTGTAGCACCCTGACAGAGTTCATGTAGGTACCTACTAAAACCGACAATAATCTATTGTAATGTGTATGATGTGCATCATCATTTCCGAAACCGAAAGACGTCCACTGCTGGACATAGGCCTCCCCCAAGCACCGTCACTTCGACCGGTTCTATGCTTCCCGCATTCAGCGGATTCCTGCGGCCTTCACAGGGTCATAGGCCCACCTTGTGCCGGCCTTCCAACGCTACGTCTTCCGGTACACGGTCGCCACTCCAGAACCTTTCGGCCCCAACGGTTCTGCTAGCAATGTGCGCATTGCCACTTAAGTTTGGCAATTCTTCGAGCTTTGTCGGTTATCTTGGTTCTTCTGCGGATCACTTCATTTCTGATTCGATCAGAGGTCAATCGCCGAATCTAACTCGACTGGGCAGCATTCGGGAAGCTACGCAATATCTTTTTGTCCTACATACCGCAGTGTCTCAAGACGAAAGTCTTTGACCAGTGCGTGTTACCAGTGAAACGTGATGTGCATGAGAACAAATAAATAAATAAATTTCTCAGTATCTGCAGTGGCCGGAGTCTGGATTAGTCCAAACCTAGGTCGTGGTCTACCCGTATGCCAAATTTCAAAAGTAAGAGTGCAAAAGTATTATAATTATGTCCTAACATAATAGTAGATTGTTTTCCTAGGGAGAAAACAACAATTTTAAAGGCGAGAGTGTTTCTTTGAAACCTGAGCGCATCGAGGAATTCAAAGTACGTCGCTCGAGCTTAAAATAGTGTTGCTCCCGAGGTGGACACTCTTCTTTTTATCACTCTCTATGAGAAAATAAGTAAGTGCTACATATGAATAAGAATAGTACGTTTATTTATTTACATACAATTAGGAACAATAAGACATACGTAAAAAATAATTAGAGGCCAATGTTTATATTTGATTAAACACATCACATCACATCACATCGTAACAATTTTACGAAGGTTTTTTTTTTTTTTTTTTTGTTCGTGCGCTGTTTTCTATATCATACAACTTGTTACTTGTTCATACAATGTTCGTGATTAATCTCTTTGGTGATCCAAATTCAAATCAGTTTTAGTCTCTAGGAATTAAAGAGCTATTTTAGTCCATGTTTACGAAGAATAAACTAGCTGTTTTTGAATAGATGTGATAAACAATACTTTTCGTCCCGGTAGTACATTCCAGAATTACTTCCGTATTGTAATAGGTACTTACAGGTTTACCACATAACATACAGTGGAAAACTGTCAGTAATATTAGTTCCACAAAAAAAAAAAATCCTTTTCTTTCTGCATCTATGTTGGGGTTGGCTTCCAGTTTAACCGGATGCAGCGGATGTGAAAAATACTGGTATTTACCAGTATTTTACATGGAGCGTCTTTCTTAACTACGGTCATTTAAATTCCGCATCATAGGCTTATAGAAAAATATCGATGTATCGATACATCGATATTTTTGGTTCGATATATCGATATTTTTTGGCGATATCTATTATTTCAATATATCAATTTAAATTATCAAGTATTGAAAATGTATCAAATACGATATTTTTCCAACAGCAATACCGTTGTTCCCATTGACTAAAACCGCTGGAATTCAGAGCCGTAAAAAGTAGACTGTTTTATTAATTTATAATTGGTGATGATCAGAAATTATGTTCTATTTTTGGTATTTATGTAAATAAAACACAAACACAATAGAATTTCGCAAAATAGAATTATTTTTTAGAAAATTTCACCGACACTTATAACGATGTTTTTTCGATATATCGAAATCGATATCAATTTTTTTTTAAATATCGATACAATAAGATAAAATAAACTATAATCTTTACTTTTTGGCACTTTTTCCATCTCTTCAGTATCATTATCATCTTCCTGCCCTTGACCCACTGTCTTCTGTCACGCTCTCATTCACTCTCTTCTCATATTCCTCACACAATAAATCCATCTTTCTTTGACCTTACTTCCATTTAAATTCCATATACATTATCATCATCATGCATCATCAGTGCAGCCGAAAAACGTCCACTGCTGAACATAGGCCTCCCCCAATTGGGGGTTTGCCATAATCACCACGCTTGGCAGGCGGGTTGGCGATCGCATTACGGGGTTAAAAATGCATAGAGAACGCTGCTGCTCATTCTCTAGTAAGTCCCTTAGTCGCCTTTTACGACGCCCATGGGAGGAAATGGGGAATTCCGTATACATAATCAGCCTATAATATTCCCACTGCTGGGACACAGGACTCCTCTCTGTGAGACAGGGAGTGGGCTGTAATCTTCCACGCGGGGCCAGTGCGGGTTGGTGGTCACATGACTTCGAATTTTTGATTCTAGGACATGCCGGTTTCCTTACAATGTTTTCCTTCACCTTTTTGAGAGCGAAGTGATTAAATAAATTACCTACATAAAGTAAAGCGCTTGCTTGGGTTCGAACCCACTAACTTGTATGTCGCGGCCGATACCCCTGGGCCACCAGCCACCACTGCTCTGAAATCTCTGAAATTCCGTATACCACCAACTAATATTTTGACCGGACGGCATGTCTTTATTTCCTTGGAAGGTGGGTAGGCCTTTAGTGTGGGACGCAACGTGTGTCGATATTCTTGCGCCATCCCATCTTCCTGGCTCGGCGTGCTGTGCTGGCGCTGCTGCTGCGGCTTCTGAAAACCTCAAGTGGCGAAAGTATAGGAACCTTATCGGTAACTATATTTTCGAGCCGTTTAGGGTTGAAACCCTCGGGCCGTGGGGTCCCAGTGCTCATTTATTGTTCAGTGAAATCTCCAAAAGGCTGATTGACACTTCCTGTGACCCAAGGGCTGGCTTTTACCTTAGCCAGAGGCTAAGTATCGCCACGCAACGTGGCAATGCCGCCAGTCTCTTGGGTAAATTACCAGTCGACAGCGATGCGGAGGAATTTGTCATCGCCATATTTTAGTTTATTTTGTTATTAGTTTTATTTAGTTTAGGTTATTATATTTTTTTAACTTGAGTGTGTACTTGAATAAAGACTTGTTTAACTTTTTACTAATTGTAACACAGCTTTTAACAAAATCAACCAATAACAACACCAAATTGACACATCAAAATAGCCTTTAAAAAAAGCATACACACATTTAAAATACCTCATTTACGCGCAGCTCATTATTTAAAACTTCCTAATTAACATGCAAGCTTCGAACGAATGAACAAATTAATTTGTCAAGAATGAACAACGAATGACTCGCATTAGAGTTCCATTCAGCTTTGAATGAACGTAATTTGTATTCGAGTAATTTGAATGGTGCATCTGATAAGGTAAAGTGGTAGGTTTTTAATGGTAATCTTAAAGTTCCGTTTTAACTTGCATATAGTAATTGGGTTACAATTTGGTTAAGAGAGATTACATGTGTGTGACATCCGGGTTTTATCGTAATTAATTTAAGTGAGCTATCTCGTTGGTCTCTTATTCCCGAGATACACGAGGCTTGTTTTTTAAAGCTAGGATAGGAATCTAGAACCTCGGTATACTATCCTGGCTTACTGGCCAGTACCATTACAGTGATTAAGGTTACAGGTAAGGAATAACAAGTTCTTATAAAAAACTTAATCACAAAAAAAAAACAACTGATTTCCAAAAAAGCACTATAAAATGAAAAATAACTTTAATTTAGGAAGTCGGTGTCTTTGGATCAGTATTTTAGTTTTTTGCCACCGACTTCCGAAATTAAAGTTATTTTTCACTTTATAGTGCTTTTTTGGGGCTTATTCCACTAATCCCCCCTGAGAAAACCCCCCAGTGCCCCATCAGTGGGGAAAACTGGACCCTAATGTAAAAAAAAACCAGAAAGTCCGCTTTTCATTTGTGTTATTCCACTAATCCCAAATGAACCCTAATGTAAAAAAAATCACTTTCAGGGGGATCTTGGATTTTTTTTTTTTTCATTTCTAGTTTTCCCCCCTAAGAGGGAACTTCAGGGGGGATTTGTGGAATAAGCCTTTTTTGGAAGTCAAATGTTTTTTTTTTTTTTTTAGTTAAAAATATTTTTCTACTTCACGAACTTGTTTTACCTTAATTACTGCACTACCAGACCATCAAAACAAAAGACTGCCGAGGCAATTCCCTCTTATTAAAAATTCTTCGAACGAACGGCGAACGTAAGTAGGGGAGACCGGGGCCAGTTCTAACAAAATTTGTATTTTGGTTTATATTTTCTATCATAATAGATTTTTCGACATGCTTTCGATTAATAGCATACGTTATTTATTCAGCTATTAATAAAGTTACAGAAAACGTGAATAAGACAGATACTTTCAGAATTAGACGCATTTAAAATAAAAAAGTCAGTTGTTAATACTTACCCCGTATTGGGGGTAAGTTTTAACAGGGCTGAGGTAAGTATTAACGCAAGGGGCAAGATGTAACATGGGACTTTTTAAATTAAATAATTCCAAGAAAACACCATTTTTGTTCATAAATATCTTGAATCAACTTAGGTTCTATCAAATTAACCTATTTTCAATCGCAGATTTAAAATGTAAGTTGCACTACCTATTCCGTTAAGGCTGCTTGAACATATTGCGTCCCCATACAAACTTTATCATTAAAATTTCTTAAAAATGAAAAGGTGGATAGTAATAAAACTTTACATTCATGATATTAAAGATATTAAATTACGATCATTTTCAAAAAACACTAATTTTACTAATTTAGAGCGATTTTTAGTTTATATGAAGATGCAAAATGTTGGAGCAGCCTTAAGTGCTAATTAACAATAATCAAACAACTAGTAAAACAACTTTTATCTCGTAAAATAACTGACATTTTAACAAATATAATGTAATCAGTCTTTTATTATTAGTCAAGTTACTTATGTCTTTAGGAACTTACTTCAATCAGTCAAAGTAAATAATTTGTATAAAAAATATAACAATCTGTGCATAATATAATGAGTTGGCAATATCTGTCGATGATTCCTATTCCTCGTAATCATCGTCTGAGAAACAGTTTAGGCACACGTAACTTCTAGTGTCCTCTGATACAAGTGATGTGAGCCCACCTCTTAAATTGTATACACTGTATCCAATCAAATCCAGTTGTATCTTCTTTATAGAGTTCGCCACAAATTAAGCAGAAACAATCATCTTCTTCTGTGTCACTATCCTCTTGCAGAATTTTCTTCTTCACCTTTTCTACTTCTACTTTTCCAGAATTTTTCCCCTTTCCTTTCTCTTTTCCTTTGCCTTTATCCTTCTTCATTTCTTCCTGACTAGTTTTCTTCTTTTTTGATAACTTTAATTTAGTTTCCTCTTCTAAGGCCAGTTTCTCAGGTGTATCAGTAAGAATAGTGGACTTTCTTACACGTCTTCGTTTGGATTCAACACGTGGTGGAGCTTTTGGAAGTGGCCTTACAAATTCTAGGTTGAAATTTCTTTCAGGATTTGGATTTGATGGTCCTGCTTCTTCTGGGCGTAGTTCTTGGGACATTTGCTCAATAACCTCCGATACACTTAGCTCATGGGATGATTGAGGACACTAAATTTAAAAATTTAACGACTTCCGGATTAGCTGAAGAATCACCGGCAATCCTCATTCTATAAAAAAGACACGACTTTAGGTATTATGCTCGTCAATCATCTGTTAATACTTGCCCCACATACGGGGTATGTATTAACATGTTAATACTTACCCCGGGCAATTTGTTAGTTTTAGCCCCATGGTCACTTTTTTTACAAAGTTAATCACATAAAATCAATCAGTAGGAATAATAACATACGCATAGCACAGTAATATTATCAATAAAATTAAGCTTCATTCTAGGCAATAGTATATTCGATTAAGTGAATAACTACATCTTGAGTCAAATTATTGCAAACCACGAAAAGTTCGTTTACATGGCAATCCGGGCTCGCTGCACACAACTCCCACAAGAGGCGATTGCACGCGGACTGATGAGTCGTGACACGTTTGGCAGCGTAAATAGTACTGGGAAACCGAGTATTATGATTGTAACGCTTACCGTTCAGCGGGAATATTCAAGTTAATTCTTACCCCCGTTAGAACCAGCCCCGGTCTCCCCTACCGTGTGGTACCAGACGTAAAGAATAGCACCATCCTATATTCCTCCCGTGGGTGTCGTAAAAGGCGACTAAGGGACTTACTAGAAAATGGGCAGTGGCGTTCTCTATGCATTTATAACACCATACTGCGATCGCCAACCCGCCAGCTACGCGTGGAGATTATGGCGTACTTCCTCAATTGAGGGAGGCCTATGTCCAGCAGTGGACGTCTTTCGGCTGAAATAATGATGAATGATGAAAAATTCTTCAAAATATTATTGATACGAGTACCAACTTTATAATAAACAAATACAAAAAGATTTTATAACCCATCTCTAACACACCTCATCTCAAACAGCATCGCTATCTGCCCATCAGTTATCACCACCACACAGACGCACACGCACACATAAACACACAGACAAACGTATAAGCAATAGTACTAAGGAATGGCTCGCGTGTAATTAATTCATACGTTTTGTACTTCACACGCAACGGACGCGAAGTGATCATAACATGTATAGGGCTATAAAGACGTAGACAGGATTTTTGTTTTATTTTTTTTTCATAATTTTGTAGGATTTAAAATCTAAACTCAATCCATCTTATTACAAAACTAGCTTTAGCCCGTGGCTTCACCCGCGTGTTCCACGGGAACGTTCTACCAGGATTAAAAGTACCCTATGTGTTAATCCAGGTCATAAACTGTGTGCCAAATTTTTTCCAAATACGTTCAGCCGTTTTTGCACCAATCCAGAACATATAGCCAAACAACTATATTTTCTGCATCAGACCGTTCCCAAATCTCGTAGCAAGTTTTGAAATCGTTACTATGTTATTATATTGTGTATTATAATAAAATAGTAACGAAGTCAAAACTGTACAAAGTGTACTTACATTAAATCTATTTGAAAAAAAAAAAAAATACCTAAAGAAGACAAAGTTTATCTTTAGACCCAGATTATGAAATGAAATGGAATCGCTTATTCTGTAAATAGGATATCGGAATCACTTTTACACGTCATATTAAAAAGATATAAAAAAATAAGCTAGATAGACTCGACACTTCCACCCCTGAGAAGAAACAAACTCAGGGGTGAAAGTCTCTTTTAAAGTCCAGACATAAACTTGGTCAGATCGTGTGAGGACCATGTAGTCCGAGTCGGTATCCGTGTCTGAAATGGTCTTTTGAGGGAATCG
The DNA here is from genome assembly GCA_947523025.1 of Dryobota labecula. NCBI lineage: Eukaryota > Metazoa > Arthropoda > Insecta > Lepidoptera > Noctuidae > Dryobota > Dryobota labecula. Next base: position 3,013,858 of record OX383305.1, on the reverse strand, counting down.
TGTGGCTCAACTCAGGACTTAAGGAGCTTAACGACTCGACGAACAATACCAAAGAAAGGATATTTGGGTAGGCCGCATAAAGTACTCAAAATGACAATCAAATAAACCCGGAAATCCACTGAGAAATTCCTAATGGAAAAACCCAATAACACTTTGCCAGACCTGAGAATCTAACCCAGGACCTTACGCTCCGCAGTCCAGTTTGCAACCATGAGACCAATGGGGCAATCCAAACATACTATGTTACTATCCCAACCAACTTCCTCTCACAAAGAGCCTAACTACAGTTTATCGCTTATCAAAAAAGATTAATCTTTCGACAAATCTAAATATTCATAAGCCTAGAAGCAATCACGCCACTAAACTGTTTGACTGCGTGGAAAAAGGACAAATATAATATATTTTCAATTGATGTGAAAGGGATAAACTTAGCTACGTCACAGCAGGGTATCTTCCCGGGCTTGTATTGGAGAGACAGACTAAAGATGGCGGAGTGGGTAAGTCCGTGTGTGCGAGTTACATTGCTGGGTGAGTATTGTACGGAGACTGACTAGGTGAAAGATGATTATTCCTAGTAATCGCTTACTAGGCATAATCATCTTTCACCTAGCCAGCCTAGTAGTCTTTCGCCTAGCTTTCTTTCTTTGACTAACTGAATACTGAGATGACAACTAATAGTCAAAGTCAAAGTGAGAGGTCTAATACCAAACCCCGCTAAAACGATTTTCCTTGTAAGTTTTTCAATTCTGACAAGCTCATTTCCGAGCAAATACTTACTATCATCACCATCATCATCATCAGCCTATAGCAGTCCACTGCTGGACATAGGCCTCTCCAATTGCACGCAATTCAGCTCGATTCTCGGCAACTCTCATCCAGCTGCTACCAGCCACCCTGCGAAGATCGTCGCTCCACCTAGGCTGAGGACGTCCTACCTTACGTTTGCCGATTGGCGGTCTCCACTCAAGAACACGTCTACCCCAACGGTCATCGGTTCTACGGCTAATATGGCCGACCCATTGCCACTTCAGCTTGCTTACTCTGTGAGCTATGTCGAAAACTTAGGTTCTCTGCCGGATCACCTTGTTCCGGATTCAATCCCTCATGTTATATATCTATAACAGTACTAAATGTACCTTCCAACCTTAGACTTGATAACAAAATCCACTATGAATTTCATACAACGGAATCAACCAATTACAGCGCTTGCTTTTGCACCAAGTGACCTCACGATTAGTATGGCGGACCAATGGCGACTTATGTAATTGTGCTGTGCAGCAAGGAGTGTGATAACATTTCATTGATTTAAAAAATCATCAATAACTCGATTTTCAGAAAAATCGTTTTATCAGGTTTTGAAATTAGTCCCCTCAAATATGTCTTACAGACGTGCTGCGCCAACCCCAAAAAAATTGGGATAAGGGCAAGAAAAGTCAGTATCCCCTGATACTGACTCTATAAGCAATTCTTATAAACAAAATTCTTTATTTGACTTTAATTTCATGTTTAATTTTAATTTATTCCAATATAATTTTAATTTATTTTTAATTATTTATTTGTATTTTATGTTACCTAATGCATTAATTGATCGCATCATAACTAGCACTGATATAATTTTAAGATAATTTTATTAATGTAATACTAACAAAATATGGAGAAAAATCAGTCTGAATGAAATTAGTTTTATTTTTTATATTTAATTTCTTTCGCATAAAAACTAACTCAGTGCCTTAAAACTTTTCTCCCGTATAAAATATCCATACAAACCCATCAATGTACTTGAAACATATCATACTCATCGTTGTTGAACCGCCAATGGTACTCAAGCTCGTTAAGTTAGCGTCTTTTGGTTTATTTTCATAACTACCCATATCTATCACTGTTAACGATGTTTATTTAAGCAGTTATGTTGAGGTGACCATGTTTTGGACTTGACCGGGACAAATATGCAATATGATTTTGTAGAATTGCACTATTTAAGTGACTGTTAGAATTTAAATGAAACACTATTAGATGGCGAAAGGAAAACAAATCCTCATGAATACAAGAAACCGGCTAAGTGCGCGTCGGACCACGCACAATGAAGGGTTCCATAGTTGGGATGAATTTATCCCAAGAAAAAACAACATTGTTGTCGAAAAAAAAAAAATCGCCCATACATTCCAACTGCAACTGTAAGTTTGTACGAACAAAATTGAGCGATTTACCATGTTATTTCACGATCATAGACTTCTTATAGGTTTTTCTGTAATCTTTAAGAAAAGAACTAATTAAAGTTTATTTTTTATTTTTATTATTTTTTCAAATATTTTGACTGAATGTTTTCGGAGATAAGGGGGAGAATGGTCAGCAACAACTGCCAAAGATCTACAAATGACAGCCGGGACCAACGGCTTAACGTACCTTCTGAGGAACGGAGGGGTCTTGGTATGTAAATATGGTCACCCATCCACAGACTAACCGCGGCAAGCGTAGCTTAACCTGATCGATCGACCCATGCGGCTGTTATTACTTAGCCATAAGACAACAACAAAACAACTGTTTACTGTACTGAAATTAATAAATAACTTCTTTAAAATGAATTTACACGCGACATATTAAGAGGGCGTACAAGGGTCCACTAGGGCCACTCTTTAAAAAAAATATTATCTCGTGACTGAGAATGAATTATGAAAAACGGCTCAATGGTGACCTCGGTAAGTGTGCCTATAATGTTCTAATACCTTTTATAAAGTTTCATATTGAGACACGAAGCAACAAAATACGATCTAGAGGAATGTGGCCTTTTTTCTTTAGAACGAATTTTGTTGCTTCGTATTTCAATATGAAACTTTATAAAAGGTATTAGAATATTCTAGACACACTAAGGCCGCTTTCCCATTAGGACGTTAGCAGCGCGACAGTAGCGCGGCAGAAACACAGTCCTTCACATTATAATAACAGCCGCGCGTTAGCAGCGCGGCTGTCGCGCCGCAGTTTAGATCAGTGTGGCGCACTTCATTTCAAAAATTCGAATATAAATTCATATTTTTCGAAATCAGGAATAAACAATGCACATAATTCTTGCCAGTTATTCTTTTTTAGGGTTCTGTTGGTAATTGTTGCTTCTTGAGTCACACAAAACAGGACGCATTTGAATTTCAATAATAAATCGTTCGGTATCAAACTCGCTCATTGTGTAGTCTATAATTACGTACGTTTGCAACACTGGCTCATCGCCGACTGAGCGCACGCGGCGGCCGCGGCGGCAGCGCGCGACCGCCGCGCCGCGCTTCTGTTTAAACTATGAAATTCTGACAGCGCGACAGCCACGCGTCAGCCGCGCGACTGTCGCGCTGCTAAAGTCGCCTAAATGTGAAAGCGCTCTTACTGAGATCGTTGTTGAGCCCTTTTTCATAATTCCTTCTCAGTCACGAGATAATAATATTTTTTTAATGGAGTGCCGCTAGTGGACCGATGTATGCGCTCTTAAGTACTTTCGTAGCACAAACTAGTTTGTCCTTCACCGTCCATACTCCATGGCTACCCCACCATAATAAGGCATAAGCTTACCGGCTATTTGCTCTTTTATAGAGAGTCAGGAGCTCTAATGATGTTGTTACAAAGCTCTTGGAGGCTCTACGGTAGCATTTTTTAGCTGTCAAACTTGGTATTGGGTATTACTGCTCAGAAATTAATGGATAGGAGTATAGGAATGGGTTTAGAGTAATCATGGTTTGACCTGAGGAGTTAATTGGTGAGTGCTCTCTGAGAGCTTGGGTGTTGGATTCAGGTTGGTTTGATTTAGTGGCTGGAACAGTTTTTCGTTTTTCTAACTTGGTGATTTTTGTTGCAGGTGAATAGAAGATGAGCTATTATTTGCAGGATCAGACATAATAAGATGGACGCTGTAATAATATATATATAATCAATAAATACCTGGCTAGCTACCACCAGCATATCTAAGTCTGTCGCCATAGCAACAATATTAACGGCATTTGTTGTGTTTCGGCAATTAGAGGTAAGATAACCAGTTCCTCTGTGGTCGAGAATTCCGGGTGATCAAGTGAGATGAAGGACTGAAGCTTGTTGTGTCAAAAAAAAAAAAAATGTTTTGAGGCTATTAATTAGTATTATATTGGTTACTTCAGATGTACATATATCTTTGAATGGACATCTCAAATGATGAGGTAAATATCCTTTACTATACCTTCCTCCAGAATGGTTATCAATTATTTTTTTAATGAAAATAAGTAAATGCATTTCTTCGTCTTTACCTTTTCATTGGACATCTGAAGTATTTTTTTTTTTCTGCACTAGCTGCTCCCCGCGGTCTCAACCGCATCAGCCTCGATTCCGTGAGAATATCGGGATAGAAAGTAACCTATGTATTAATCCAGGTTATTTAAAACTGTGTGCCAAATTTCATCCAAATCCATTCTGCCGTTTTGTCTTGATTGAGTAACAAACATTCATCGATCCTCACAAATTTTCATATTAAATATTAGTAGGAAAATTTAACTAACTGTATTAAAATAATAATGGTATGTACAAGTATATAAAAAAGGAGTGGAAATAATCATAGGGCATCCGAAATTTCGTCAATGAAGATGAAAAAAAAAAAGAAGTAACATTGAAAAAGATGATGACTTTGATAAGTTAAATAATAAGAATATTCGATATCTACTCTCAACCCAATATTCGATCGTGTAGCTCCACCCTTAAACCTATAAAAGACAAGGAGTTACAATTTCCCGACACCAAGCGCCTAATAAGCAATATTTACGTCCGCACATAAAGGAAACTATCTTAGAACATTCATAATTACACCATTACACCATAAACATACATAGAAAATGCCTTTATAGGATCCTTTTAAATAAAGGACATTTTACCAACTTATTTAACTCCAAAATCAAGCAAAACGGACATTTAAAACAGTGGAATAAGGTTGACTTAAGTTGTAAAGGTGCGTTGGTTTTAAACACAAAATGATCAGAGATATGTAAAATGAAGATTATCTCGCGAAAGACTTAAGTATGCAATGCACACGTGGGATTACATTACTGCATTATAAATGGGTTTACTCGCTTTGCACTCGAGTTTGTCTGTTTTAATATTTTATTTATGTATTCTGGCCCTTAATATCACGATTACTAAGAAGAAATGCGAGTTACAGAAAGCTTGTCGCTGTTTAATTCAACCTATTTGTCACTTTAATCCTATGCTGAAAACTGTCTTATTCATAATAAAGCCATTCGCTTCATAAACCTAGTATTTTAGCTAACGAACTGTTTTGTCCCTTTTTGTCAAGTTAAAATGAAGTTTGACAGAAAGGGACAGGTCAACTGTGGCATCTTTACTTTTCATAAGCAACTTTACCCATTAGGTACTTACTCGGTATTACTCGTTTACAAAAAATCCGTTGCCGCCATTTAATGTCAAAGCGATACAAAAGTAGAAAAATCTTCTATTTTTGTAACAGATTTTTAGTAATCGAGACAAAGATGCCACAGATGACCGGTATCTAAATTGAACTATGACAGATGATAGACAAAAGATAGGTGCAGTAAATACTAATACACGACAACGCTGAATCCACTAGTAAAAATATTATGCCCATCATCATTTAGAATGCCTATGGTTTTGACGCTAAATTGCCAAAATCATTATTAAGAAATCTCGCTCTACACATCAAATTAAGACATCAAAATAGGCCATTACATCACTACCTACTTAGCAACAAATAACCTTAACAACAGTTCACAAAAACACACAAACGAACACAGATTTATCATCAATTTAATCTTAATACAAACAGCATAATCGAGACGTCAGGTAAGGTAGCCATTCTGACACCCTCATCCCAGCCACGGCACCACGGGGCACCATTGTACAGAAAATAATGAATACCCATCCGAGATGAGTTTAATATTATAATTTGATATTTTTAAATGTATACAGATATTAAAAGTCACGCGTCCAAGTGTTTATTTAACGCGTTTCTGAGCGATTGAGTTTTAAAACGAATGCGCTTCGTTTTTTTTTTTTTAGTAGAGGTGAATGTTCGAGTGATCGATTGGGTTTGACAGGTGATTGTGAGGTCATAGTTGTCTACAAGCTTGTTTGTAAGGGGGTGGGTAGAGATTGAAGTGCTGCGGAAGTACCTACCGTTTTGTTATGTTCCTTGTGATTTACCCTAGGATTTCCAACATACCATGAAATTTGAAGTAGACAAGTGCAGGAGACATCATCTGGCTAGCCTTGTCCCAACCATGTATAAAAAAGGAAGAGTAGGTACGCGCTCCTCGAGGTGGACCGCATAACCTATGCCGACCGGCACAACTGACCTTAGTCACAATCGAACTGGCGTTTGTGTAGCACATGTGCGGCACGTTAAGTAAAATGACCGCTATAGTCTATATAAGCAGTAACAATGCCTTTCTGTGTTTTATTATTGTGCGCAAATAATTCATAAACTAAAAACAAGTTCCACGGAATTACTTTCCACTCGTAAGTACATTGGCCAGTACATCAAGCCACACGAAACTGTCTAATTTCTCCAAACGACTTTAAACTTTAAAATGTTGATGATTAAGTTCAAAATCGAACGAGAAAATTTGACAGTTTGTGATAACTTGATGTGCTGGTTACCGTACATCCAAACTTATTTTCTTTAAAATTCTCTTGAGTTTATTGCTTTCTAGGTCGCTATTTGTTTTTTGAGTTGTTATGGGTACGTAACAGTGATAATTATTGCTATCTCGTTCCCACTACAGCCCGCGTTATATCTCTCGCTTTTTCGGTTGTTGATACATGATACACGACATCGGGAAATGTAGATATGTGGGTGTGTTAACATGTAATTGTTTCTAGTCCAATAACGTTTACGCAACTTTAGAGCGGTATCTTATCTTCCTTTTTTTATACATCAATGAGCTGAATACCAGTTTGCCTATCAGTCTGTCCTCCACGACCAAATTACTACCCGATACGCGTTGGTAAGACTGGTTGTCAGACTTTCAGGCATCTGATTCTGATTACCCGACTGTGAAAAATCTACAAATGACAGCCAAGACCGACGGCTTAACGTGCTTTCCGAGGCACCGAGAGATCTCGGTATTAATGGATGGTCACCCATCAGCGAACTGTCCTCAGCAAGCGTTGCCTAACCTTGAATATCGACCCGTGTGGCTGTTATTTAGGCCCTCAACTCGCAAGTAATAATTTAATAATTTTATTGAATAAAAAGTTTACAATAAGTGTACATTTAGTCAACAGTAGTAAGATTTCTCATACAATTATAGTGCCTAATAATAAACTAAAACTAAAATATTTTTATTGCAGATACAAGTAATGTTGGCTCGAAATGTCAATGTTAGGTAGCGACCTTCTCGATTAGTCCCGATCTAGGTTAATTCAAACCGGTGCTTCAGGCCAGAAGTGCAGGAGACATCTTTTCATCATCATCATCATTTCAGCTGAAAGACGTCCACTGCTGGACATAGGCCTCCCCCAAGTACCGCCACCACGACCGGTTCCGTGCTTCCCGCATCCAGCGGATTCCTACGGCTTTCACAAGGTCATCAGTCCACCTTGTGGAAGGCCTTCCTACGCTACGTCTTCCGGTACGCGGTTGCCATTCCAGAACCTTTCGGCCCCAACGGCCATCTGTTCACACACCACACATCATCATAGTCATGTTCACAGACATCTTTTGATAACCTGTGAAGTCAGCATCTGGGGTTAAGAGCAAGAAGGTCGATGCTCAGCAGTTAACTGTGTTACGAGTATTAGTTATTTGATTGGTGTCATTTGTTAGACATTCTTCTACTAAACACATTCCGATAATTAAAGACACTGACCCACAAGAGCGTAAGTACCTACATGAAATAAAACAAACATTCATACACTTCTGGAATGCAACCCACAACATTCCGTCACCCGACACCTTAGCCACAGAATCATCACTATTCAGTATTTGTTCAAATCTATGGCTATATGAAATACGATACGCAATGGCTCAGAGGTTAAAGAAACCGCTGATAGCGCAAGGATGTAGGTTTGCACCTGGCAAGTGGCAATTTTTCTTTTTGAATTTTATATTACAGTATCTCACGATGCGACGCGTGCTTTACTTGTGGTACAAACACGCTGTGAATGTGTGCGCGAAGATGAGTAGCGTCAGCACATAAAACACACACTTCCGACTTCGTCATTGTCTCGAACAGTACCGAGAGTTCCAGTGCTTACACACACATTAACAGCGTGTTTGTTTACTAGGGTACCACAAGTAAAGCGTGTCGCTTCGTGAAATAAAATTACTATACCTAAGGTAATCTTGCACGCACGGACCCGGGAAGTATGGCAGAAAAAAGGGGAAGCATATACTTATCAGTGGGTGATTCTGGGCTGAAATGATGATGATGATGATGAAAAAAAGTAAAAAAAAAAAAAAAAAAAACACATAAACCTATTTGGCCTATTTTTAGGCCAAGGCATCAGCATTGCCATCCAACGTTAGCGATGATCGATGGCAATGCTGATTCTTTGGCGCTGCCAGCCTTTTAGGCACTTTTCCCACAGACTTTTTTTTTAAGGGAAAACTTTGTTAGCCGCTTTGAGCGATTTTTGGTAGGGGAAAACTTATGGGTTCGCGTCACCGAAATGAACGACATGCTCGTGATGTGTAGCGCCAGACTGTCAGTTATTCCAAAGTTATTAGTTTTCACTTCTGTCGGCAGTCCTTAAAACTGCCATTTTTATGGATTTTTTATTTCCTTCATATACTTGTACATAATATATATATTTCACGAAGCGACACACGCTTTACTTGTGGTATCCAATACATATTCTAGCGTTAGACTGGATATTATATTTAAATATACGTTAATTGTAATAAATTATATCCGCTCTAGAAAAAAAAAAAAAGACAAATTCAAAATATTTTATTTCAAATAAACCTACATCGCAGGCGCACTTCTGTCTACCCCTCAGGAAATACAGGCGTGATGTTATGTATGAATAGCAATAAGAAAAATTAACCTAATATAAGATAACTAATGATATTACAGCAGAGATCGTTCGAATTAAAATAAATTATTTATACACTCAATGACTCATGTGTATTGGGAATACACGAAATAACTTGACGGGTGAGGTAGATGTACCAGTTATTGAGTTTTGCCGCGGCAATATGTCTTAATATTTAAAGCATAACATAATATAAGATCACGCCATCACGCAAAGGGGCTTGTAGCTAAGTAATAACAGCCACACGAGTCTATCGATCTGGTTAAGCTACGCTTGCCGCGGTTGGTCCGTGGATGGGTGACCATTTTCACATACCAAGACCCCTCCGTGCCTCGGAAAGTAAGTTTAGCCGTTGGTCCCAGCTGTCATTAGTGGATCTTAGACAGTCGTTACGGATCGTCAGAAGCCTGAAAGTCTGACAACCAGTCTTATCAAGAGGTATCGGAATACCCAGTAACTGGGTGGTGGAGGTCAGATAAGCTGTCGCTCCATGTAAAATACTGGAATTCAGCTGTATCCGGTTAGACTGAAAGCCGACCTAGGTAGATGACGAATATAACATCATGCCTGTGATCCCCAAAGAGTTAGGCAGAGGTGTACCTATAGTACACCCACATTTCGTCAGTTATATTATATTTAAAAGCGCTTTCACCGGTCCACTAGGGCCACTTCTTTAAAAACATATTATCTTTTTTTTAAATAAAATAAAATAAATAAAGGTAGTCAAACTTCTATAGAGCCAAACAAAATTCACACCAAATATTTGTAGACCTCTTAAAATTTTAAAACCACAACCGGTGCGCCAACCCCACAGATAATGATCACATAACCGTCATCTAACGACGCCATGATTAACGACACACCTCGGTCAGTAATGAAGGATAATCATCGCTGTTTGTTTTTAAATGGATGCCCAACGATGGGCTTTTAGAGGTCCATGAGGCAATGGGTGATGGAGGTAGGTTGATTTTTCTTTTGTTTAGGATTGATGTGAGGTGAAAATAAGATGAGTTTTTAAAGGTAAGTTTAGCAGACAGACTCTGGATTTGTATCTGGTTGATGGCAAAAGACTTGGTACTTAAGGAACTTATGTTACATATGTCGATCGATCAGGTTAAGCTACGCTTGCTGCGGTTGGTCCGTGGATGGGTGACGATCTTTACATACAAAGACTCCTCCATGCCTCGGAAAGCACGTTAAGCTCCCGGCTATTATCGTGGATCTTTGATGGTCGTTACGGGTGGTTAGAAGCCCGAAAGTCTGACAAGCATGAGTCTTACCAAGGAGTATCGTATTATCCAGTAACGGGTTGTGAAGGTCAGATAGGTAGTCGCTCCATGTAAAATACCAGTATTCAGCTGCATGCTATCTGACCTTCACAACCCAGCTACTGGTTAACACGATACCCCTAGGTAAGACTGGTTGTCAGACTTTAAGGCTTCTGACGACCCGTTACAACTGTCAGAGATCTACAAATGACAGACGGGATCACCGGCTCAACGTACTTTCCGAGGCACGGAGCCACGCTGATGAGCAAAGATGGTCACCCAGCCACGCACCAACCGCTGCTAGCGTAACCTGATCGATCGACCCATGCGGCTGTTGATATTTAGCCATAAGCCCCTCAAGCCTGATGATGACATATGGGACTTAAACATTATCTGCCTGGCTGAACTGAGAGTGGACTACACACTTCTGCTCTGCTAAACCGTTCGGGGAATGCAGTGTAAATTAAATACAAAGTGAAAATATGATCATGTCTCTGCACATCGATCGCTTCTAAAGTATATAGTTACCCATACGCCAGCGCAGAGAGCAAAGTGCGCTAACCATCTTGTTTTTTTTCTTGACTCTCCATTTTCTCCTCGTTATCTAGCCCTCCACTTGCACATTTGCGCCAATCACAATAAAAATCTACGTCTATCTCACAATCGTCTTCTTCAATGTCCCACTCATCGCACTGACTTCATTCACTCATCGTTCTTTATTTAGTCTATCTCTTTGGGGAATGCGTAGCCACAGGTAATCAGGATGGCAACCAACCGATGATCCTATAAAGTAAAAGTTCGAGAGCACATTCGCAAGAAGCTAGCAGTATCATCACAACGGTAATGTTTTCCCATTGTTTGCCTTATTTGTTTTAGTATATATTTATTTGTTCTTATATTTGTATGATTAGATGTACAGACGCCATCACATCAAGCTACTACAATCTGTCAAATTTCTTTAATAGATTTTCAACTTTATTACGACAGTATAAGGTTCAAGGTTGATTGCGAAAATTTGACAGTTTCGGGTAGCTTGACCTGCTGGCGTCTGTACAAATTATATTTATAGTTTGTAATAGGTAAATGTATATTTAGATAAATATTTATTCCTTATTGGAATATTTATTCCTCCTATTGCACCTACCAATGTTTGTATCTGCACCACTCAAAGGATGACTTGTAGAAAATATCTATGGCGTTAAATTCCCCTTTGTACATTCTGTGTAATAAATAAAACATATTGTTTTGTTCTCCGACCGTTTTATGTAGGAAATGGGGCTACTTTGGTACAGTCGACCGCAGTCCAGTTGACTTTGAACTGGCTTAGTGCAGTTCGAAGTTCCAATAGAATAAGAGGCCAGCTTATACTAGTTTTGTTAACACTGATGTGCAACCTACTGTAAATACTGAAGTAAGTTTCAGGAATATGAAGGTCTATTCTAAATTTTTATACAAGTCTCAAGGATCTACCTACGGAACACCATACCAAACTAATAAAAAAAGAATTAAGCATGTTTCCTATATCGGTAGGTGGCACAATGACTCGACAACTCTGCTGTTACTCAAACGAAACACATTTTGACGTTAATGATTTATTATTTCATAACAATTCCAGGAGGTAGCAATATTTGGAATATTTTCTACTGGATGAAAAACGCAGATGGCTACCTGGCGTCATTAAACTCAAAATAGGTATTTAATAAAAACCAACAATGGCGTTAGCCCGTTTGTTATGAAAATGGGAGAAGGCTTATATTCATAAGTGGATATCCTGTTAGTAAAAGGATGATAGAAATAATATTTTTTTCTTTAGCAATAGTAATTTATGTCCGAAGCTTCTATAAACATTACAATAATGTGGTCTTGACCCCTGAACTTGAACATCCTGTATGACAGGGGTCAAATTGTATATTGTGCTGACAAAAATAATACATTTAGTTTTAAGTTGGCAACTAGACGGTGAATCTCGACAAAATCAATCAAGGACTATGTGAACAACAGATACTTATTCGGACTTTGTGAACCAAAGATCACTGACTGTATCATTCTAAAATAAAACATAATTTAAATTAATTTATCGGCCTGATAAATTACGTAACATAACATCACGCCAGTTTTCCGTACAATTTAAGGAAAGGCAGAGGTTGTACTTACCTATAGTACACCCATGCCACCCAGTTTTGTTTAAGTCCCATGTAATAAGGAGCTAACCTTTCCCATTATCCATGCAGAAATCTGGACTCCGGGTTGCCACTGAGGAATTCCTGACAGAAAAACCGATTAATGCTGCCCGGGAAACCAACCCAGAAACTCACGCTCAGCAATCGCACTTGCGACTATACTACAGCAAAAACGCAATCAATTAATTTATTTATCATATTCATTATTCATATTCCCACTGCTGGGACACAGCCCTCCTCTCTGTGAAAAGGAGTGGGCCATAATCCGCCACACGGGCCCAGTGCGGGTTGGTAGATGTCACATGTCTTCAAAATCAAACTGATTAATTATCCAAAACTAATCAGAAGGTGATGAAACAGCTCATTAATATGGCAATATTTCTACCACACATTAGTCATCTCAAACCATACGTAACTAACTAATCAGGCTCACAATAATGACCTCACGAGCTCTGACAGGGAGACAGAACATTTACCTCGGCTAATTACCTTGCCAGTCTGCCAGCGTGATTGAGGTCTTAATTGAAAGATCTCTGTTTGTTAAGCTAACGTCTGCTTGCCCCCTGGCAAGCGATGTGTCTTTGTTTTTGGTTGTCGACGTGTATATGTACATTCAAGGAAATTAATTGTTAAGTAAATTGACTTCCTTCGTCAATTTGCTGCGATATATACAGCCATTTCGTATCACTTTTAAAGAGCATATTATCTTAATAATAGTTACAAAGTTCACATGTCCAGGGCCTCAAGTCTGCTATTACAATAGTGTCAGAATGGTCTCTTCATTGTGAGTTTTTGACAGATTTGCCATACAAACACTGTCAAATACTCACAATGGCGAGACCATTCTGACACTATTGTAATAGCAGACTTGAGGCCCTGTTCTCGTAATGATATACGTCATTAAACATTATACCATTAAAAATTATCATTCGTGAAACAGGTAGAATAATAGTAGAATTGCAAAACTCTTGTTCTTATTACATTAGATCTTATTAGAGTTCCGTAGGTTTGTCCGTGGCATTACTGCGGGCCCTATCAAAATACCAGCGCTGCGGTATTTATTTTTTAAATATCGCAGCATTATGCTGAAATAGGAGCCTTTTTAGCGTCGCACAGGTCTTTTTTATTACTTAAAAAAAAAAAATTGTTTGTATTTCCTGAGCGTGTCCCAAATAAAATATTTTTCTTTAGATAGATAGATAGAATACTCTTTATTATGTACACCATAAAAATTACAGATATAAATGTAGAACTGTTACATAGGGTGTCACAATGGGCGGTCTTAGCGCTAAAAAAGATACAAGAATACACAAGATACACAAGAATAGCTCATACCATAACTAAAATATTGACCAGTCAGCATGCCACAATACAAAAAGGTACCAAATTAAACCAAAACACATATACCGCAAATTATGCAAACTTTGGTATCTCAGCTGCGTTGATTAGACATAAAATATGGCAACTGGCTAAATAATGACAGCTAATACATCAGTGTCTCCCCAAACGATACTCAGTCAATCTGAACAAAATCTCAATCATATATTTCGGAGAATAAGTCGTAGTTTTTGTTATTGAGTTATCCCTAAATGTAATGAAGGTAAAATTTAGATATAAGGTGAAATTCTTCAGGAACTGCCTTGTTTCGTAAATGAGGCTAGCTAAACAAAAGCATAGCTTTCGAAAATAGGTTTTAAACCTCAAAATTTTCTGTAGTGATGGGCAATTGGGCATCATCTTCACATATAATATATTATAATTAACTAGCTGCTGCTCGTGGATTCGCCCACGTGGCTTTTTGTAAAATAAAAGTAAGTTACTCCTTATAACATCAGCTATCTACCAGTGAAAGTCCCATCAAAATCTGTCCAGCCATTTCGGAGATTAGCCGGAACAAACAGACAGACTTTTTTTTTTACTAAGTACCGACATACTTTCATATGCATAACATAGTTAAAAGCTGTTATTTTGACATTACAAACAGATACAACAATTTTATTTATTTGTATACAAAATAATGTAAAACATTTTAAAAGAACCACGTGGAGTTTGTTGCCCATTTTTATCCATACTAAACTACCTTTTGGAAGGGCCAACTAGAATCAGTTTTTTTTTACGTTCTAATATGCCTTTTATGTGTCTGTTTGAAATAAATGATTTGACTTTGACTTGGTAATTGTCTAAGATAACTTCTTTTAATCAGATTTCATCATTCTTCGGTAAGTAACCTAATTCACTGATAGGCAATTCACACAGTACTTAGTACGTTATAATAGTCCATTGGGTTACACTTAAAATAGACCACAACTAGAAGGTTATCTATGAACACAGTATACATATACCCAAGCTGCGAGAGGTCTCTACCTAGTCTTTTCCTCAACGATGTTTTGATCAACCGAAACTGCGAAAGAAAAAAGAAAAAAAAAAGGAATGAACATGAAAGTTGTTTTACAGATGCAAATAAACCATATTCCATATTTCATACCAATTATAACTAGAAAGCTTTTTTTAACACTTTAGCAATCATAAATTTATCTAAAACATATAATTCATATTTAAAAAAGAACTTTCTAAGCAATCTTAAGATAAAACTAAAAATTAATCAAGTGACTTATCTAAAATATTAATCAGTAGCTTAGTTAACTTAAAAACACATGATTTTAACTTAATTGCTCAGTTTAAGGCTCCAGTGTCACATTTACATGGTACATTATTATTATTTATGACGGCCATCTTGTTTTTAGATGTTTTATTGCATCACCTGGTATAATAATGACATGGGAATAACAGAATAAGATATAACAACCATGAAACATATATAGTACACGATTATTTAACCTACATTCCGGTCTCCGAGAGAATGTATTCCTGACATCTGACAGATGGACAATATTAGTAACTAATTATGATTAAATTCGTAAAACATTATATTTGTTCGTATGAAACTGACAGGTGTCAGGAGAGTAATCTCTTGGCAGCTGAACTGTGGAGAAAAAACCTGCATTGACGTTTGTTGGAAATGACAAAAATTAAGCAAGGTAGTATAAATTCATTACCTACTAACATTCTAACGCCGCGCCGCGCCAGTCCCAAAAAATCTGCAGTAACTGTAGAGACGTTTAAAATTCAAGACATGCCAATTTCAGGCGAATTTATCACGATATTTTCCTTTAGCGTTTTTAGATCAGTATTTTATGGAATTTATACAAGAACTAAAAAACTGAAAAACACGCTTCAATGGTAAACTAAACTAGAAAGTAAGAAATAATTTTTAGTTTAAGAATAAAATAATTAACGAGATAAATGAATTTGATTGAAATAGTTCAATCTGAAGTTTTGAAGTAGGTGAAAATCGCGTTCAAACATACAGGTGGAACTAATAAAAGCGTGTTAAGGCGCTACCCCGAGCAAAACGCGTTTTTCAGAGGCTATTAATTCATTAATTAAGAGAAATAAACTACATCTAAAAACACATTATTAATGTACGATATCCTATCATCACATTGCACGTTCTTATTTATTTTTATGTGTTGAAATTACATTTGAAATCTCCGTGTAAAAAAAAGTACTAAAATTATTGATTGCATGCATCTTTTGCTAAAGTTGACGTTCCATTAATTTGAGAGTTACACTAATGGATAGATAATTTAAAAATCTTAATAATTCACGTTTTATTTAATTTCAAAAGATCACTCTTCTTTTTTATTAAAATAATTCCAAAAATTGTGTGAATTTGGCGTTCGCAGGGAGCGGGACAGAGCGTCCCCGCTGTGACGGGATAGAGAAGGACCGAACGCTCACGCTAGGGGATCGCCTTAAAAATCACACGACTGCTGGGTTTCGAACTCAAAACCTACGACTTATGAGATAGGTGCAGGTCTTACCACTAGACCGCAGAGGTCGATGATTTTAACGATGTTTTCCTTCACTGATGTCAGTGATGTCCAAGATAAACTTAGAAAGTACAAAAGTCTTGCAAAACAATAAATAAAACTTAGGCTGCATTCCGCATTGCACTGTACAGAATTGGCGTGAAAAAAAAAATCTTCATAGATGACGTCATGACATGCGTCATCTTGCGATTCTGCCGACCATAGCATAAAGTAATATCACCGTGAGCGCTGTCAAACAGCTCTCAGCTGTCAAAATCGTGATATTCTAAATCGGAACGCAAATTATTGATGTGAGTGCTATGAGCGATTACGGCTTAACTCGGAATGTAGCCTATATTAAATTAAAACACGTTACGCTAAAATGGCGCTTAAAAAATAAAAAGCCTCTAATGAGACCATCAGTAAGAATATTAATTGTAATAAAATGATAATCTCAAGATCTACCCAAGTTTATATGTCTGTGGATCGCTTGACACGAAATGTGCCCGATTTAATGATAATGACTTTATCCGAATGTCCTTATTTGGGACGAGAAAACATGTTTAAGTGTTTTTTTGCGAAGGCATATCTTAATGCGTGGTGTTTTGTGATTTACTGTCGGATAAAAGGAACATTATTTATCATTTTTATTGTATTGTTATCTTAATAGTATCGTAATACTTACACTTGATTCGGGAAATATGTTACTGATAAATAGCTGGTAGATATCTGTCTTCTAAGACACCAGCTTCTTCTTCTTGCTCGTGTAACTGGCACGACAACATTTCAAATGTTGTTAGCCCAAAACTTTGCCACTTCCACGGGAAAGTTTCCTTGTAAAAACCGCCCAAGTGCGTGTCGGACCACGCACAATGAAGGGTTCCGTAGTTGGGATGAATTTATCCCAAGACAAACTTAACTTAATTGTAGTTGAAAAACATGTTCTCCCATACAGAATGTATCGGAGACCATGTTTCCCAACTTCAAATGTAAGTTTGTTGACTATTACTCGGAAACTTGTAAAGCCTACTTAGCTATGATAGTTTTCCTTTTAACTTTGTTATATGTTATATGCTACCAAAATACACTTGACTAACAAAAATTAGCACTTTAAAGCTTAATATTAAGCAAAAGGATCCCTGAATCGAAAAATGGTTTAAACAAACCCGTAATATTTTTGAACGGCCTATCGAACGATACCTCATACTATGAGATAGACGAGAAAAAAATATTATCCCCACTTTACGTGTAGGGGAGATACCCTAAAGAAAATATATATTTCAAGATTTTAATTTTACCACTTTGTCGTCGTAATTAATATGTATACTCATACCAAGTTACAGCTTTCTAGTACTAAGAGTCTCTGAGTTAAGCCGCAGACAGACAGACAGGCAGACAGCCATGGCGAAACTATAAGGGTTCTTTGTTGACCACGGAACCCTAAAAAAAGATATTTTATCAAAGGATCTGGCGGACATGCAATCGCTTTTAATAACACGATTAGATTAACTTTTCTGGATAGAAAAAAATTCCAAAGTTACCCCTTTTCGTAATATTTAATCAATCTCATAGCTACAAAACGGACGAGTTTTTCATAACTTTTACTAGATGTTACCCGCAGCTTCGCCCGCGTGGCTTTCTAAAATGAAAGTATCTTAACTATACTCCATTTGAAATAACATTAAAAGACATTTAAAAAACCTTTTTTACAGTATGTTCAACCGATTTTGACTTCTATTCCGTAAGCATAAGGATGGGATTAAAAGTAAAAAAGTGGTTACAATACCAACTGTTTACTGCAGCTGCCATTTGTCATGCCACCAACGCAATAGAAGTCAAAATCGGTTGAACGGACTGTAAAAAAGGTTTAATTAAATTTCTAATGTTATTTTTCAAATGGAGTATAGTTACCCCTTATAATATCAGCAGTGCTATTCTGTAACCATCTCACCGTGAAAACTTAAATGAAGTGAGCGTGGAGTGAGCTGTCAATAGTGTCAATCCCAAGCATCAGGTGGAATTACAGCTCACTTCAAACTCACTTCACCTATGCTTTCACGGTGAGATTTTGACAGAATAGCACTACAGATATCTGCTAGTCCCTTCAAAATCGGTCCAACGGTTTTGGAGATTAGCCGGAACAAACAGGCAAACAGACAATTTTTTTCCATGTTTTTGTTTATATTATCCGTTTATACTTTCATATACATTAGTAAAAAGCTGTTATTTTGATATTACAAACAGGCACTTCAATTTTATTTATTTGTATAGACGTATACGTATAAATAATCAAAAAGTTTAACAAAACCAATTTACCAAATTCCCAATTTGCAAAACACTATTATAGAAATCTAAACCATTAATCATCATTAACATTTAAACATCAAACAAATTAACGAGAACCACAGATTCCGGCATTCAATACAATTCAAGAACCGCAAAAGAATCTTAATGAACCCTAATT